>CP136055.1:215323016-217723016 GCA_032464435.1 Aegilops umbellulata
CACCGGATAGGGTTAGGGTTACACAGAGTCGGTTACAATGGTAGGAGATCTTGAGTATCCGCATCGCCTAGCTTGCCTTCCACGCCAAGGAAAGTCCCATCCGGACACGGGACGAAGTCTTCAATCTTGTATCTTCATAGTCCAGGAGTCTGGTGAAGGTATAGTCCGGCTACCCGAACACCCCCTAATCTAGGACTCCCTTAGTAGCCCCCTAACCAGGCTTCAATGACGACGAGTCCGGCACGCAGATTGTTTTTGGCATTGCAAGGCGGGTTCCTCCTCCAAGTCCTTCATAGAAGATTGTAAACAACAAAGATAGTATCCGGCTCTGCAAAATAAGTTTCCACATATTGCCATAGAGAGAATATATTAACACAAATCAAATCTGCTGACGTATTCCGCAGTGCGTCATCACACCGCGGCCAAGCTCTTTATACAAATTGTTTTCACTTTTCCACCTCAGCACGTTTAGCGAGGCGGTTTCCTTGGCACGTCTTGTCAAAGCAGAGATCGTGTGCCCTTTTAACGGGATTCTCATCAATACGGACGTGGGTAACCCAACCGCGCCATTTACCACGGCGCTTGGGAGGCAAGCGAGTTTTATTAGGTAGGTGGGGACGCATAACCGCATCCACCCATATAAGGGGATAAGGATCCACCTTTTTTACCTACGCCTTCTTCCTCCTTTGCCAATCCATCTCTCGCGCACTCAAGCTCAAGCGCCCAAGCCCACTCTTCCCACCTCAACCTTCTCCAGCAATGTCCGGAGCGGGAGTCAAGTGGATGGTCTCCTCCGTTACGGAGGTTCAAGTAAAAAAGCTAAGGAGGGCCGGATACCTATCCAAGGACATCCCGCGCCAGCTTCCTGAGAAGGGGCAGCTTCTCCCCACCCCAAGGCCCCATGAGAGGGTAGTTTTCCTTCCCCACTTCCTCCGCGGACTGGGTTTCCACTTCACCCATTCGTCCGGGACTCATGTTCTACTACAGCCTAGATTTCCACGATCTGGCCCGAACTTCATCCTCAACATCTCGGCGTTCATCGTCGTGTGTGAGGCCTTCCTCCGCGTCCGCCCCCATTTCGGCCTTTGGCTCAAGACCTTCAACGTCAAGCCCAAGGTGGTGCGCGGCAGCCAAGCGGAGTGCGGAGGTGCTATGGCTGGCAAGATAGCCAACGTCCTCTGGTTCGAGGTCTCCTTTGTGGAGACCCTAAAGGGGTGGCAAGCCAGGTGGTTTTACATCACCGAGCCACGCGATCCGGAATGGGTCGCAGCCCCCGAGTTCAGATCCGGACCCCCCACGCGGCTTGTGT
The DNA here is from genome assembly GCA_032464435.1 of Aegilops umbellulata. NCBI lineage: Eukaryota > Viridiplantae > Streptophyta > Magnoliopsida > Poales > Poaceae > Aegilops > Aegilops umbellulata. Next base: position 215,324,326 of record CP136055.1, read on the forward strand.
CCTGGAAAGAGATGGGCCTGTCGTGGGGCAACGAGGAAGAGGTGACCGGACTGAAGACCTGCATCCAGTCCCTGGTAGACAAGCCAATCCGGCTGGTCAATATAGTCCAGGTCATGCTTGTTCGTCTGATCCTCCCGTGCCAACAACGGGATTTCAATTTGTGGGAGTTCGACCCGGCGCAGCACCGAACCCTCAACAGGCTCTTCGACACGTCGTATGAAGACGTCTGGAAGGTGCTAATCAAAGGCGCCGGGGCCCCCGCATCCGCTTCCGAGGACCGCGGATACAGCACGCAGCGTCACGCTAGCGAGGTAAGCTATCTATACCTTTGACAGGTTTTTAAGCTCTTTTTCATAGATTAACTCTATGCGGGATCTAAACTCCCTTACCCGTGACAGGCTTGGCAGGCGATATCCGGACCAATTAACTGTCCGGCTCCCCTGCCCGAAGACCCAGCCCCAGCTCTCCTAGTGAAGCTGCTGACTCCGGCACCTTATGTGGTGCCGGAGAAGAAGGTCAAGAAGAAGAAGACCACCGGGACTTGAAAGAGTGCCCGTAACGTGGTGGTGTCGGACTCGTCGTCTGGCGAGTCCGAGGCGCCCTCCTCTCGTGAAAACGAGGAGGAGGAAGAAGACGGCTCTCCCCCCCCCAGCGGAGGGAGGAGAGAAGAAGAAGGCCGCCCCATCAGGGGAGGCCGAGGGGTCTAGGAAAAGGAAGACCCCTCCGCCGGACTACTCCCACGACGCCGAAGAGAGCGGAGAGGAGTGGGTGAACAGGGCCAAGCGTCCGGCGAAATCGTAAGTATTCGTATACCAGAGTGACTCATGATATTCCTTTAATGTGCAGCTTTCCCTAATGTCGAATGTGATTTATGCAGTCTGCCCCGGGCCGAACTCGACGATTCGTCGAGCAGCTCCCTGGATTCGTCGGACGTGAACTCAGTTCCGCCCGTTGTCTCCCCCCGCACTGCAGACGACGCCGAAGTGGCGTCGCAACAAGCTCCGGGGAAGGAGGAGGTGGTCTTGTAGGAGCTGAAAGGCGACCTCCCGGACCCCAGGAATAAAGGGGACAAGACCCCCCAGGGCTCCGAGTCCGGCTTTATGCCGGACGCCGCGCCGGACTCTTCAACAGTTTCGGTCCGCGGTAGGCGAACTCCTTCCAAGAGGAGCAAGCCTTCTGAGCCGGCGGCCTCCGTCCAGCCGGAGGTGCCGGACAATCTGCTGGAGGTGCTTGACGGCGCCTCCATCGACGAGGAACACCGTACTATTATGAGTACGGTGATCCAAAGGGTTCAGTCCGCCAAGAGCGGACTGACTGAAGCTTGCGCTAGCCTTCTGACAGGCTTCGACGTAAGTAAAATTATGTCAAAATATTACCGCATAGACAGTAGCCCCTGATGCTCTGTTTGGCATTTCGAAAGAAAAGCCGAATAGAGGGTCTGTTAATTTTCGCATGAGTCTAACAATAAAGAGTCAATATGCGTATGCAGGCTTCGCTGCTATCCATTGCCGCACTGACTGCACAGGTGGATGTCCTAAAAAAGGACCTCGGGCGGACCGAGCAAGAGCTCGGCCTTGCCAAATGGCAGCTCGAGGAAAAAGAAGGTAAGAAATACCCTATAGAAAAAAGGTGCCTATAGAGAGGCGTGATTGCAAAGAATAACAGGATCGTACTGCTTATTGTAGGGGCCACAACTGAGGTGGCGACCCTCAAGCAGGCGCTATCTGAGGCCGAAAAGAAAACGGCCGAGGAGCGCACCGAGCAAGAAAGACTTGGGGCTCAGGTTGGCGAGGTGCAGCAAGAGCTGTAGGCTCTCATGAAAAAACATGAGAGCTTGGAGCTTGAGTCAAAGGCGCAAGCATCCGAGCTCGCGTCGGCCCTTGAGACCGCCAAGGGTGCCAAGGCCGAAGCCCGAAAGGCCCTCCAAGAGTTGGAGGAGATGACAAATATAGCAGCGGGTAAGGCATTCTTAATGCAAAGTAGAAATATAAAAGTAAACTACTTTTCACTTACCCGAATCTGGAGTTCTCCAGGGGCGTTCGCAGATCTTCCCCGCAGCGTATCCGCCGCCGCCGCATTCTACCGAGCTGAAGAGGGCAGCTCGACAGAGAGTGTGTTCTGGTCTCAGTATTCTGAGGCCGGACACCCTGTGCCCTTGAGCGACCAGCTGAAACAGCTGGTCGAGCTCCACAAGGCGGCCGAACAAGCCATGAAGGGCTTCCTAGTTCGGCTGTGGCCCGGAGAGGCCCTGCCTGGGAGCTACTTCGGGCTGGTGCGACGGTTGGTGGAGGCGTGTCCAAGGCTTGAGGTCATCAAGCGTTCCGTCTTCATCGAAGGTGCCCGGAGGGCCCTTGCCCGTGCAAAGGTGCACTGGGGTAAGCTTGACGGAGAGAAGCTGGTGAAGGACGGGCCGCCGCAGGGGAAGGAGCATTGCAAGCCCGAGAACTACTACAAGGATGTTCTTGCTGGTGCCCACCTTATTGCGGATGAATGTACCAAAGATGTAATTTTTTAATGGACTCGCTCGTTTTTATCCTGTGCGCTGAAAACTTGTTCGTATGCGCTAAGCAATGCTTATTGAATTTAAAATATTATTTTCTGTGCGGCCGTTTATCAAAAATTGAGAGATGGCCAGTCGTCGGCTTCTGCCCCCATGCCGCTAGTGCTGGGGTGTTCGGGATAAACCTGAGCGCTCTTTTCCCATGGTTGGGTCCTTCGAGGGAGGCGCTCAGCACAACGAACTAGGCAATCGGACTATAATGCTTGAACACTCTCACTTAGCCATAGAACTTTATAATTTTAAATTTCGGCGAAGCCCCTAGTTCGGAAGACCGAATTTGGGGCGCTATCCACGCCTTTGGCTGGACAAAGCCAGCTCCTCGCTCGAAGCGGCATAAGCCTTTAGGGACTCAAAAAACCTCTCGAACAACGACCGGTCTCTCGCCTTATCATGACAGTCAGTTTTAACTTTCTCCACTGAGGTGCTTAACCCACCTAAACCGGGGCACAATCGCAGTGGTTCTCCTAGTGCTACCTTAGCCGATATAGCGGAACGTAAGGCACCAAAACATAGGAGCCGGGCAAACCCAACTATTGACCCAAATCATGATCCGGAGCCGATGCATATAGTGCTATAAGTTCGGGGTGCTGCACTTGTGAAAGTGTACGGACTTCTCACGCCAGATCGAAGGGTACTAAAGCCCCTGGCATGTTTGCCGTACCATGGTGTACGGGTGCGATCATGTTATTTAATAAACATATATATTAAAAGATAATAGTGCAAAAAATAGACAAAAAGCTACGCATTGTTTATAAAGAGGCTATTTATCAAAGCCGAACGATACAACTAGTGCGATAAGCAAAAAGATATTAGACTATTTAACATGTCCTGACCAGGGGCAGGCCGCGGAATTGTGTTCGAAACAGATATACCGCTCGTGATAGAGACCACCTGAGAGTTCCATAATGCGGCGTAGCTTTGTTTGCTTCCCTGGATCTTGCATCGTTTGTGCGGCAGTCGAATTGCCGAACAGGTCATCCAAAGTGTGGAGTCCTGGAAGTAAAAAAAAAAGAATCCAGCAGCCCCTAGTACGTTTTAGGCCGTATTTCGGGCATGCCGTTACTGTGCCCCTTCCCCTATGCCCATGGTATTTCAAGGGCGTAATTATGTACGCGAGGTACTAGCTTTGCTATGCCGTGATGGCTGGGGTTGGGGCCGCATTGCTACGCCTGCTCAGAACGTGCCAGGCGGTCTTGTTGTAGGTTACTCCGGGCGCGCTTGGCAGTGTCTGGGTTTTTAACGGCCGGACTGGAGAGTTGCCTAAAAAGGCTGCTTTGTACTTCCGCTGCGAGAGCCGCCGTGTGCTCTTCCGTACGGAGGGAGCGTTCGGTGTTTCTGTTGACCGTGATTACTCCTCGAGGGCCTGGCATCTTGAGCTTGAGATATGCGTAGTGCGGCACCGCATTGAACTTGGCAAATGCGGTTCGTCCGAGCAGGGCGTGATAGCCACTGCGGAACGGGACTATGTCGAAGATTAACTCTTCGCTTCGGAAGTTATCCGGAGATCCGAAGACCACATCAAGTGTTACGGAGCCTGTACAGTTGGCTTCTACACCTGGTATAACACCTTTAAAGGTCGTTCTTGTGGGCTTAATCCTTGATGGATCTATGCCCATTTTCCGCACTATATCCTGGTAAAGCAGGTTCAGGCTACTGCCGCCGTCCATGAGGACTCTTGTGAGATGAAATCCATCGATGATTGGGTCGAGAACCAATGCGGCAAAGCCGCCATGACGGATGCTAGTGGCGTGGTCCCTTCGATCAAAAGTGATCGGGCAAGAGGACCATGGGTTGAACTTTGGGGCGACTGGCTCCATCGCATATACGTCCCGTAGCGCACGCTTCCGCTCCTTCTTGGGGATGTGGGTTGCGTATATGATGTTCACCATCCGCACTTGTGGGGGAAACCCCTTTTGTCCATTGTTGTTCGGCGGCCTGGGCTCCTCCTCGTCATCGCTATGCAGCCCCTTGTCTTTGCTTTCGGCTCTTAACTTGCCTGCCTGCTTGAACACCCAACAATCCCTGTTGGTGTGATTGGCTGGCCTTTCGGGGGTGCCATGGATCTGGCACAAGCGGTCGAGTATTCGGTCCAAACTAGACGGGCCCTGAGTATTCTTTTTAAATGGTTTTTTCCGCTGACCGGATTTATAGCCTCTGAATCCGGCGTTGACTGCCGTATCTTCATTGCTGTCGCTGCTAACGCGGCGCTTTTGCTTATTTCGACGTGTCCTGCCACTTTGGTCCTTGGTATCCGAATTACCAGGGTTTTTTGATAAGTTGTTGCTGCGAGCTAGCCAGCTATCTTCGCCCGCGCAAAAGAGGGTCATGAGTGTCGTGAGGGCTGCCATAGATTTCGGCTTTTCCTGTCCCAGGTGCCGGGGAAGCCACTCGTCGCGGATGTTATGCTTGAAGCCTGCTAGGGCCTCTGCGTCTGGACAGTCGACTATCTGGTTTTTCTTTGTTAGGAACCGTGTCCAGAATTGCCTGGCCGATTCCTCTGGCTGCTGAATTATGTGGCTTAGGTCATCGGCATCCTGTGGTCGCACATAAGTGCCCTGGAAGTTGTCGAGGAACGCGGCTTCCAGGTCCTCCCAAGAACTGATTGAGTCCGCTGGCAGGCTGTTAAGCCAGTCCCGGGCCGGTCCTTTGAGTTTGAGAGGGAGGTATTTGATGGCGTGTAGATCATCGCCACATGCCATGTGGATGTGAAGGAGATAATCCTCGATCCATACCGCCGGACCTGTCGTGCCAACGTATGATTCGATGTTTACGGGTTTGAAACCCTCTGGAATTTTATGATCCATTACTTCATCTGTGAAGCATAGTGGGTGTGCGGTGCCCGTGTACTGGGCTCTGTCACGACGCAGCTCGGAAGAGCTGTGTTTGTTGTGTTCGGCCCGGCCGGATTTATTGTGTCTGGAGTGAAGATCATCGTCACGTGTCGTCGGGCGCCTGCGCGATCCGTAGATCGATCTTGTTTGCCTTGCTTTATCCTCCAGTACATCTCGCAGGTCTGGCGCATTTTCCTGTGCCTTGGTTGAGCGGCGTCGGGGCATGGCTTGGTTGGAGGTCCGACAGGCCTCTCTGTCGCGGCCGCGAGGTGGCCGGTCTGCCATGTCGTGCGCTGGTGATGTAGACGCTTCCTCCTTTGATCGGGGTAGCGGCCTGCGCTTTGGGCAATTCTTGGAGGGGCGCTCGAGTTCATACTCTTCGGCCGCAAGGATTTCAGTCCATCTATCAGCTAGCAAATCTTGATCAGCTCTAAGCTGTTGCTGCTTTTTCTTTAGGCTATTCGCCGTGGCTAAAAGCCTGTGTTTGAAACGCTCTTGTTCGGCGGGGTCTGATGGTACGACGAATTCGTCGTCATCGAGGCCTGCCTCGTCTTCGGAGGGAGGCATATAGTTATCGTCCTCAACCTCTCGTTCTGCCGCTCTCTCATGAGGGCTGGCTTCTCCATCTTCCTGCGCTGAATCTTGCTGGGTTGGGTGTTATTCGGCGCTATCCGGGGTAGTATTATCTCCCGTGCCGGAATCACCGTTTTTGCTTTGGCGGGATTTAGAGCAGCGCTGCTGACGCCGGCGCTTTGGCTGTTTCTTGGAGGTGTCATCCCCCGTTGTTCCATCGCCATCTCCATCTTTTGGAGTATCCACCATCTATACGTCATATGACGAGGTGGCCGTCTAGCGCCCTACAGGTGCTGGTTCCTGTTCGTCTCCTACCTCGTCGTCCATACCGTCGAAGTCTTCGGAGATGAAGTCAAGCATGTCGGTTAAATCGTCGACAATGGCTACCAAGTGGGTGGTGGGAGGGATTTGAATTTCTTCATCGTCCGTATCCCATCCTCACTGACTGTAGTCCGGCCAGGGCTCTCTTGAGGGAATAAACACTCCGGTTTCAGTCACCTGGGAGGCCGGGATTAACCCGGGGTAATCGGCCGTGATGGCCACCAAGGTATCGTCCTTGCTTAACTGATGGAACACCCCGTTGATGAGCTCCACCGATATGTTTGGATCCTCTTCGGAGTCCGAATCGAGGGACCGTTCTGGGTCCTCAGGCTGTGGAGGGCGGCTGTTGATATCCTTTACTTCCTGCCGTAGTTCCTGCATTGAAATCGTTAGATTACGTATCTAGTCGTGGGAGCGTTAAACAGACAGGAAAGTGCAATTGTTCACTTACCCAACTTGGAGGTTCGTACATAGTGAATCCGGCCCGCGGGTTGACGCGGAGGAAGTCCTCCTTTTCTCCCTTGTACAAAGATGTTAAAATCTTTACTAGAGCAGCAGCTGTGGCTGGCCCCTTACGACCGTAACGGGCGGCGTCATCCTCCCCGTTGAAATCCCACATGGGGTGGCCTCTATATTGAAGCGGCTGCACCCCCCGCATAATGCATATGGCCATGACTCCAATCATCGTTAGTCCGAAATGAGCCAACAGTCTTATCCGGCCCATCAGGTAAAGGACGTCTCTGTCACTTTCTCTCTGAGAGCTCCGCGGACGCCAGCTCAAGCGTTTCTTCGGTGGAGCACTGTTGAACTCGGGGAGACCGACCCGGATAGGGTCCGGCAGCGGGACATCATCTATGTAAAACCATTCCGAAGGCCAGTCCTCGGACGCCTCTTTCGGGGTTCCGGATGGGTATCCGGTCCCAGCGATGCGCCATACTTCGGCTCTGCCCACTTGATAAATGGACCCCTTTTGAGAACGGGGCACCAAGCAGAACAACCTCTTCCACAGCGCAAAATGAGCCTCGACGCCTAAAAATAGCTCGCAAAGGGCAACGAAGCCCGCAATATGTAGTACGAATCCGGGCGTGAGATTGTGTAGCTGGAGGCCGTAGAACTCCAGAAGCCCGCGGAGGAATGGATGAATTGGAAATCCCAGTCCCCTTAATAAATAAGGGACGAGGCACACCCGCTCTCCTTTAGAAGGATTGGGGGTGCTCTCCGCTTGCTTTCCGCCATTATAGGTGGCGAGTCCGGCTCGGACCGGGACCATATATGCCTGGGGAAGGAATCCCTCGGCCTGCAGCGACACTAACTCGCTGTGTGGGGGTGGTGCAACTCTCCCAGTCTCCGGGTTTAGGACTGGAGGGGCGAGGGGAGGAGCGGCGACGGCTGGCCATGTTGGAATGGACCTTTGCTGGAGACGCTCTGATGATAACTCGCGGAGAGGAGAAGATGTGGTTTGGATCTAAATCCCCATCCCGTTAAATAGGCGGCTCGTTTATATGACTAAGGGTGTGGATGTAAAAACACCCAAGCTTTTCGCATTCATTCAGCACGTGGAAGACGACCATTATTGGGCACTGAAGCCGAGGAGCGCTACATTACAAAAATCGGACGTTATTCGTACAGGTACACAGGATTCGGAGGAGGAACCCGCCTTGCAATGCCGAAGACGATTTGCGCGCCGGACTCATCGTCATTGAAGCCTGGTTCGGGGGCTACTGAGGGAGTCCTGGATTAGGGGGTGTTCGAATAGCCGGACTATACCTTCAGCCGGACTCCAGGACTATGAAGATACAAGATTGAAGACTTCGTCCCGTGTCCGGAAGGATCTTTTCTTGGCGTGGAAGGCAAGCTAGGCGTGCGGATATTTGAGATCTCCTACCATTGTAACCGACTCTGTGTAACCCTAACCCTATCCGCTGTCTATATAAGCCGGAGGGTTGTAGTCCGTAGGACAACCATCATCATACACAATCATACCATAGGCTAGCTTCTAGGGTTTAGCCTCCTTGATCTCGTGGTAGATCCACTCTTGTACTACCCATATCATCAATATTAATCCAGCAGGAGTAGGGTTTTACCTCCACCGAGAGGGCCCGAACCTGGGTAAAATAAAGTGTCCCTTGTCTCCTGTTACCATCTGACCTTGACGCACAGTTCGGGACCCCCTACCCGAGATCCGCCGGTTTTGACACCGACAATGACCTTCTTGCTGGCGTCTCTACACAGAAGGAGCTGGTCGACGGCTTGATGAAGCTGCTGAAGATCAACGATTCCTCGGTTGACAAGGAGACCGGACTCGTCGATCAACTCATGGGTGACAATGCGAAGCTCCTCAAGTTGGTCGCGGAGAAGGAGGAGGAGGCCACTGGCTAGAAGATGTTGCATGAGCAAAGTAGTGCCTTGGAGATGACGCTGAAAGCAGTCGCCGAGGAACTGATGGGTGGCTTGAGGAAGCTCCGGATCGAGCGCGAGCAGGAGGTGGAGGAATCCGTGGCTGCTTTCAAGCAAAGTCGTGAGGAATTGAAGAAGGAGCTAAAGGATTTCGTCGCCCGGCGATCAATCGATGAGTAGAGACAGTAGCGACCAAGATCGTTGTCTGCAATTTCCTTCTTCTCCTGCCCCCGTGTCTTTCGGGCTTTGCTGCATGTGGCATTTTAAATTATCCAGTATATGTAAGACAATTATTATCTACGCCATTGTAAATTTGTCATCATATTATCCGTTGCCATTTTATTTGTGGTCGTATTATCCATTGCCCTATGTGGCAATTTAAATTAGGGCAAAATACGAGTTGAAAACACGAACAAAGCAAATGCTGCCATGGGATCACAAGAAAACACCCTCCGTCCTGGTGCTTTAATTAACCCATTAATGGAGAAGTTGTGAGCGAGGTGTGTCGGATTTCGGGTTCCGGCAGACCCTTGAGGTTCGAACACTGGGGTGCGCGCGGAGATTTCGCCTTCTACCTACCTGCACTCCACCGCCTCGCTAAGATCTAAGCTATGGAAAGAACAACACAAGAGACACAGGGTTTATACTGGTTCGGGCCACCGTTGTGGTGTAATACCCTACTCCGGTTTGTGGTGTGGTGGATTGCCTCTTGGGCTAATGATGATGAGCAATACAAGGAAGAACAGCCTCGCGAGGGTCTGTTCTTGGCTGGGGTGATGAACTTCTAGGAGGAGTTCAGTCACCCTTCTCTCTCTCTCTCTCTCTGTGTCCCTGATCTGCTCTACCCTGGGGGTGGCTAGTCCTATTTATAGGCAAAGGCCCTGGGCCTCTTCCCAAATATTGAGCGGGAAGGGCGCCAACAATTGGCCATTTCAAAGGGGAACATCTGGTACACTTATCCTGACTAAAGTTGGTCCTCGCCTGCCAAAGGCTCTGGTGGTGATGCTGGCTTGGGCTCCACAATGACCTCCTCCCTGCCGTTGGGCTGGTCTTGGTCCCGTTGCACCGAAACGGGTGCCTTTGCTTGATGCTCTCGCCTGCACTTGCTCCCTTTGCACCAAAGAGGAAAGGAGGACACTGCGCGGGCTGGCGCCTGCCTGGCGCCCTTGGTCGTCATGGCTTGCGTCACGGGCACCTCGTGAGGTACCCCGCCTTGATCTCTCCGCCTCCTCGCGAGCCAGCCTGATGAGGCCGTGCCTGAGGAAGCTCCGTGTCGTCCGCCCCGCGAGGCTTGGCCCCTCGCGAGGGTCTTGGGTCTGCGGTGATGAAGATGGGCCGTGCTGGGCCCCCTTTTGAGCCACGCCGCGGGCCGCAGGTAGGCAAGTCTGGGGACCCCCGTTCCCCTGAACGCCAACAGTAGCCCCCGGGCCCAAGGCGCGCCCGGACTTGGCCGTGCAGGGAGGCGAAAGGGCAAGGGCGAAGCTCCGTGGGCCCTAACAGCCTGCGGCCTTGGGCACCGCGTGGTGGTTGATTGGACGTGGGCGGCACTGTTCCCCCACGCCCCCTTATTCTGCGCCATGCTAGGCGGACTCGTAGTCGTACACAGCCGCTCCCCTTTCTGTTGCTCGAACGCCCTCTGTCCTTCCTCCTCTCGAACTCCAGCTTCTGTTTTCAACCCAATCTCGAACCTTCCCCCCCTTCCCATCGCCATGGCTCCGACAAGGAAGGGAAGAGGGAAGAAACCCATGCCTCCGCCTTGCTCGCCGCCACTGGCGGCCCCCGCCGTCGACCGGTCGATCATAATCAATCGAGAAGGCCTGGGCAAGGTCAGCTCGGCTCTGGCTACTATCTTCAACGAATGCGGGAGGAGGACGGCCTGGCCCACGTCTCACTTCTCCATTGACAGGATAGTCACTGAGGTCCAGTATTTTGCCGACGCCCTGTGGGCGGGTCTGGTTCGCCCCTTTTCTAATTTCTTCAATGCCGTGCTTTCCCACTATCAGATCCACATGATGCATCTGGGTCCTGAATCCATCACCCTTCTTTCGGTCTTCGCCTTTGTTTGCGAGGCAATGATGGGCATCCTTCCTTTAGTTGCCTTGCTGCGCCACTTGTTCTCTCTACGCCTTATCAACCCTACCCAATGCTCGGCGTGCGTGAGCTTCGTTGTCGCGCCTGAGACAGCGGCCTCAGGGATCTACTTCAGGCTCCCTCCACCTACAGCTGGGTTCCGCGAGCGGTGGCTGTATGTGGATGTAGGGGTGCCCAGCCCCCTACAATCGGAGCCAACTTCGCCTGCTATCCCCAATTCGGGATGGGGCCAGGAGACGCTCGAGAGCCCCCGGCTCGTCTTCGTTTGGCACCGCTTCGTGTTCTTGAGGTCGCTTGGCGTCACAGCGCCCAAGGTGGTGAAGGAGTTCCTGCTACGCCGCATTGCTCCTCTCCAACGCCACTCCCATCGGATGTGGGCCTTCAGTGGGCGTGGTGATCGTATGAGGCTCCAGGAAGAGGCCTGACGCCTGAAGTGCTGAGGACAGTGCTCTTGATCCTGACTGGGGACCCCAACCCTAGCAGCATCCAGCAGGGAGGGGCCTTGCTGTACCTCTGCCAGAACAAGGGCGATTTTGTGAATCAGATGCCTATCTTTGATGAGTGGGGGTCGCGCTCTGCCGGCCTCTAGGGGCCTCGCGAGAACCCAGTGATGGTGACTGCCCTTCCAGTTGGCCAAGGCGACTCTTCCTCAAGTGGCGGAGCAGGGAGGCATGAGGCGCCAGAGGCCGAGGGGGCTCCCGGCAGGGTGACAACGTCGGGCGATGCTCATGAGTGAGCAGCTCTTGGGGCCCGTGCCGCTGAGGCTGAGGGCGGCAAGCAGCTGCCCCCAGCGCCGGCGGCTGAGGCCCCTAAAGCTCTAGCCGCTTCTCTTGGCGAGGCGACTGGCAGTGTGCATCAGGCACGCGCCCCTGACGCGGATCGCCTTGACGCTTCATCCTCATCGCAGGTTGATCCCTGTGCTCAACTCTTGGGCCGCTTCCATGTGGACTTTGAGGCCCTCCGGAAGAGAAGGGAGGCCCTGGTCGACGATTACCCTTGTCGCCTGCTGAAGCGTAGGAAGTACTTTGCCACTGATGAGTAAGCCTTCTCCTTTTCCAGCTCCCGATTCGTCTGTTAATTTTACTGATCCTTGCTCCGCAGGCCCCTTCCAGCCGAGCTCGCGGAGATGGCTGAGGTGCCGTGCCCCTTGGCTTTGCCCCCTCTACCGTCCTCAAGCGCTCCGAGCAGGAGAGCCCTTGTGGTGAGGGCGATCGGAGAGGTGAACCGTCTCGAGGCGCATCGAGGCCCTGCGCACCTCGTGATCCTCCTTCGCGGGCCTTCTTCTGGCATAGCCAGCCTGCCGTGGGCTTCTCGCCTGGTCGTGGACTGCGATTGGCTGAGGCGCTCCCTGCGCTCTTCATCTAGGGATGGGCTGGCTCCAGGCCGGGCTTCTGGCGTGGCGTGCCCGGCCGTCGCGAGGGTGCCAGCCCCCCGCCCCCCCGCCCCCTGCCCGTAGGGGGAGTGCCGACTTGTGGCCCCCGGCGCTTGCTTAGGGCAGATGATGGTGTGGAAGACGTGCGCGAGCGTGCTCAGGAGCGTCGCGCTCTTCGCCAAGGATTCCTTCAAAGGGCGGCTGACGCGGTGAACCTTCTTGGTGAGGAGCTTGCTGATGAAGACGCGCGCCTTGAGGACGAGGGCCTGCGCCTGGCTGCAGAGAGGCGCGAGCTGGAGGGCGCCATCAGCGCGATCTTGACGAAGAAAAGGCCAAGGCGTCGCTGGTGGCCTCTCTGGAGACCCGATCTCGAGCCGCTGAGGAGGCCCGGGAAGCTGACCGGCGGCGAGAGGCGGCGGAGGAGCGGGCTCGGGAGCTCCTGGTCCGGTGCCACTCACTGGAGGAGCAAGTGGAGCTGCACGAGGTAGCCCTCGCGTCGATGAAGGTGGCCTTTGGCGACCCAGCAGAGCTCCAGAAGCGTGAGGAGGCGCTGACACTAGAAACCGCCGAACGTGCACGCGAGTACGAGCATCTGGAGACGAGGGAGCGCTTGGTGACGCAGGCGGAGGATGATGTCGCTGCATGGGAAGCCCGTGTCCTGGAGGAGGTCGGACGTCGGGTGGCGATGGCGCGCTTGAACCTCGAGCATGAGTTCGAGGAGAGGCTGGGGTTGATCCGGGCCGAGGCTGAAGGTAGGATTGCTGCCTTGAGGGCCAAGCTGGAGGAAGCGACGCGGCGAGCCGGTGCTTTTCGGCCGCCCTTGAGGTAGCGCAAGGGGAGTCAACCACCTCCGAGGCCAAGGTGCTCCTTCTTCGCCATCGGGTGGAGGAGGCTGAGGCCGTCGCGCGCCAGAATGCGGACGAGATACGCCAGCGGCGGATCCTGGAGCATGAGCACGGCCCCATGCTCACCATGCTCCGGGAGAGAGCCAACATAGCCTTGGGCAACATCTACGAGGCGGTTGTTGGCAAGCCGCACGCAGTCAACTACGCCGGCAACCTTCAGTTCTTCACCGACGTGGTGACGCAGCTGGAGGCGCGGTCGGACAGGGCCGACAGGTTGGTGGAGGAGAGGAGTCGCGCCCTACTCGGGCGCGCCTTTTCTCGTGTCTTCAGCCATCTCAGGAACATGGATCCCCACTTTGATTTTGACGCCGCCATCGCCCCAGTCCCCCAGGCCGTCCGAGACGACCTGGCGCACTGGGTGGAAGACAATGTGGATGCTCTTGTCAGGGCCTTCGCTTCAGACAACGACGGCGTGATTGTGGCTGCCGACGAGGGCGGCGTGGTGAACGGCCCTGACGCTGCTGGCGGCAACGCAGACAGCGATGGCGAGTGCAGCACCGCCAGCAACGATTCAGGAGGTGCTCCTGAGGACGCATTGGGGGATTTATCCGACTGATTATGCATCGTTCCAGTTTCCTTACCCTGCATGAATAGAACTCAGGTTTTGGCCTGATGGCTGTGAGAGCATTTTGGGAGGGGGAGCCCCTCATGTAAAACTTGCGTTCATCGTATTAGTAGATGTTACATTGCCCATGCGCCCGCGCCAAGTGGTTGGCTAAGCGATGTGCTGGTTAGCTAGTTTACCTTCGTCCCGTGCGGGCCCTGAGGTAGCCTGTGGGAGGCTGTGGTGTCCCAAGTGTTCCCTGATCGAATCCGTAGGATCTGCGGTAAAAAATCCTCCTGAGAGGACGCGGCGGCGGCAGTCTGGGCTGCATGCAAGCTAGGCCTGACCCGGCTCGCGAGGGGCTCATGAGGGGAGGCAGCTGAGGTGAAGTGGTAATTAAAACGCGAGAAATTGCTCAAACGAGACTAAGCACCCCTTCCCCGAACACACGCAAATCTCAAATTCGAATCCAACTTAAATCCAGCGGGGGAAAGTGTCAACCTAAGGGAAAAGCAATGAAAGCAGACAAAAGGCCGCGTCCGGCACCTAATCTAGTCTTGGACATCTTCTCACCAGCGCGGAGCTAAGTGCTGCCACTTGGCGTGGGAGGGAGCCCCAGGGCCTGAGGCCGGCACCCCTGAGACTCCGGGGCGTGTACAACCCCACTCATTATTATGTGAGAGTGTCACGGGGCGGCGAGCTTCACAGGCACCAGGCCTTCTTCACAGGTACTGGCTGTCACATCCTAGTTAGACGATGCATTAGAGTGTGCATCATGTCTACCTTTCATCAGAAACTTGAAATGGGGAAGGCAGAACCCCCAGCACCCCCCTGAAATCAACTAGGGTTTACTAAAAACATTTTCAATGAACCGAAAATGCCCTTCTGAAATGTTCACCCTCTTTGTCTTGGGTTATAACCTCTGGCAAAATAGGTGCACAATTTTCTAGGTCAATAAAAGGTCACTGAATTAAATCATATGTATGTTGCCTTTGGACATTTAAATGCTAATAAATATTTTAAATGTTCAAATAATTCTGGAAATAAGTCAGGACTGTTAGGAATAATCCCAACAGAGTCCACAATTATTTTCAGGATTTTAGAAAGTGCTTAAGTATTTTTAATAATGCCACAATGTTAAAGAATAATAGAAAAGGAAACAAAATAGAAAAAAAAACTAACCTGGCCGCAGCCACCAGCCGGCCCACCTGGCGGCCCAGCGCTGTGCTGGCCCATGCCAGCAGCTGCTTCGCCCCCGCCAGGCAGGCAGGGAGCTGACGCCGGCGAGCGCGAGCTCGCCACGGCGCCAACAGCTTGCCGCTTCGCGTGCCTGGACGCTGGGCGACCTCCACGTCGCCGTCCCGACCCCGTAGACACCTCATTTCCCCCCTGCCTCTATCCCTCGCTCCCCCTCGCCATGGCCGACGCCGATGCGCCCACGCCACCGTGAAACCACGACCTCCGTCGCCCCCGTGCTGCTCCACCGTGTCCTGCAGCTCCGCCACCTCCTCCTCGATCGCTCCACCAAGCCACGCCCTGCCGGAGGCCCGCAAACGACTCCACCGAGCTCGTCTTCAACCTCCTACCGACCAGATCACCTCCGCCGCCCCGCTTGCTCCGGCTCGTCCCCTACCTCGCCGTCAACTCCGACGTAACTGCCGTGAGCGTAGCCACCTCCCTATCCTCTCCGTTCTTCTTCTCGTGCACCACAGCGAGCACACGCAGCTCACCCGCACGCGTCGCCGCCTGACCACGTCGCCGGCATTGCTTCCGTGACCATTTGGTCACGGGCTTGTGCCCGTCACACTCCTCGCACCATGCAGAGGCCATAGGTGCTAGCGCCACATCGCCTAAGCCACTGCAGCCACGCGCACGAGCTGGCCGAGCTTCGGCCTCCGCCTGACCTCGTTGACGGTGAAGCTCCGGCCACTCCCCGGCCAAGCCACCACCACGGCTGGATGCGGGCGAGCACCAGCTGCCCGTAGCTGCTCTCCGCGCAGCAAACGAAGCCCTGTGGGCGAATCCCGTAGCACGCTGCCGCGTCTGGCCTCGCCGGCGGCTAAACGCCGGCAGGCTTTGACCCGTTGACCGGCGGGTTTGACCCTGACATGGACTGGGTGGGCCCAAGTTGACTCCTCTGAGTCAATGACAAGTGGGCCCCCCCTCTGCTAACTAACTGGATTAGTTTTAATTAAAATTAATTAGTTTAACTAATTACTGACATGCGGGACCCACTGGTCAGTTTGACCTGGACGACCCCGTTGACCCTCTGACGTCATCCTGACGTAGTGCTGTCGCAGTAATTTAATTATTGGAATTATTTTTATACAGGAAATTCTAGAAAATAGTTCAAACTTCAAAAATTCATAGAAATTAATCTATAACTCCAAATGCAAATATTTATATATGAAATTTGATCAGAAAAATCCAATCTATCCATTGGTGCTGGTTTCATGCATGTCAGAACAAGTTAAACCTGCTGTTTATACAATACAAGGTGATGCTCTATAATGGCTATGTTAAATGATCTAACACTTGAACCCTTGGTTCAATTAAGCACATTCCACCCTATTCTAGCTTGCATTAGGCCAAGACACTTCCATATTGCCTTGTGATATCATGCATCATAATGTTGCATATCGTCATGTGTTGATTGTGTTTCGATGTGTTCTTCGTGGTAGGTCCTGCCTCCGAGGATATTCAAGAGTATCCAACTGAAGGGCAGTATCCCACCACCACTCCATCAGGCAAGCAACCCATTGATCATTCCGATACAACCCATGTTCTCGCTTCTGCTCTCGTTTACTGCATTAAGACAACACGATTCAAACTGCTGTGTGTCGCGGTAGTTGAACCCACTTCCTTTGCATGACCTGTGATTGCCACAGTAACTAGATGAAACCCACTAGCATGTGTAGGAGTTGATTGAGCCATGTGTGTGTGTTTCCTACCATGCTATGCTTGTTATGCTTAGAGTTGTGTCAGGTCTGGCTCATCGAGATGATGAACTAGAGTGAAAGGTTGTGACGGCGTCGAGAGTGTGAAAGTGTTGAATACGATTTGGTAAAGGAATCGATGAGAGGCCATGTAGGAGTACATGGTGGGTTGTTTCATTGAGGCCGTCCTTAAGAACTGAGATCGGTGTGTGTGATTTAAGATTCAGCTACTACCACGCATTGGGCCTGAAACCAATGGACCCTCTCGGCTTATTAACCACACTTGTCCTGTGTCCGGGAGTTGCAAAGTAGTTTCTGGTGTTTGTAGTATGCTGGGGGCCGCACGCAGCGCTGACCATAGGGGTGGGCTGTGTTGCGGTAGGCACGTGGCACGGTGTACCGATTCACCCGTTTGGTGTCTCGGGAACCCCGTTCACATCGTTCGGGGCCGTTAGTGGAAACCTCGGCCGGACTCCCTGCGGAAGGAACCCGAATAGGCGATAAACCTGGACTAGCTAGGGACTTGTCTGTTTAGTCAGGTCGTGGCCGACACCCTCGCTGGGCTTCCGCTTGAAGGTTGCCGAGTACATGTCGTGTAAACGATGATAAGTGGTGAGAGCGTGTGTGAAGAAGTACACCCCTGCAGGGTATTAAACTATTCGGATAGCCGCGTCCGCGGTAAAGGACTACTTGGTCACCTATACAGTTCATAGACAAGCAAATGGATACTACTAAAAGCCTCAAGATAAGTGTGAGTACCGCGGATGGCCCTCTCGTAGGATGACGAGAGAGGATCCTCGGTGGAGTATTGTGTGGGTGATAGTGGACTCGTGTGCGACAAATGTTTTACAAGTTGTGTCTATCGTAGGATAGCTTAGCCATGAGTCAAAGCTGGCTTGCTGCAATAACTCCACTACCTTCTTGAGAATGTGCATGTATTGTAGGATTCTGTTGTAAGACTTGCTGAGTACCTTCGTACTCATGTTGCTTTAATTAATGTTTTCAGACGACAACGCCAACCCCTCCGATGGGTTCTATGTAGACCTCGATGTTGACGAGTGACTTATCACCCAGGTGGTGATCCAAGACTTGTGAAGGGTCGATGTAGATAGACAGGCTTCGTCAAGCCTTCTTTCTTTCTAGTGTCTGTACTCAGACTACTTTGCTTCCGGCCGCATGTGCTTGTATGTTTGTATGACTTGAGTGTCGGGTCATGTGACCCCTACATGTATGAATGTTATGTATGGCTCTTCGGAGCCTCTTAAATAAAGTAATTGAGTTGTAGAGTTTTGTTGTGATGCAATGTTGTATTTACTCATATCGGGCATATTGTGTGTATGATTGAAATGCTTGGTATGAGTGGGATCCGACTATCTAGTTGTTTATCCTTGGCAGCCTATCATATGGGGAAATGTGGTCTAGTGCTTCTGAGCGATAGTAGTCCGCTACAGCCCGGTTCACCGGAGTCCTGCTAGCCCAGCACTACTGCTCGGAACACTTGACTGGCCGGCATGTGTTTCACCTCGTTCATGTGTCTGTCCCTTCGAGGAAATGTCACGCGGTGTTATCCGGAGTCCTGCCTAGCCTGCTATAGCCCGGGTTACCGGAGTCCTGTTAGCCGAGTGCTACAGCCTAGATTTATACGTTGTTGACCTACATGCTCGATGTGATTCATGAATGCCTGTCCTCATGGGTTAGTGCCTCCTTGGGTTCACGACTAGCCATGTCGGCCCGGGTTCTCTGTCATATGGATGCTAGCGACACTATCATATACGTGAGCCAAAAGGCGCAAACGGTACCGGGCTAGGTAAGGTGGCACCCGTGGGAGTACCGTGCGTGAGGCCGCAAGGTGATATGATGTGTTACATGCTGGATCGATGTGGCTTAGGATCGGGGTCCTGACAGCGTTGGCATCAGAGCCGGACTGCCTGTAGGTTCGCTAAGCCAAACTGGTCGATGTCGAGTCTAGAAATGCTTTAGTTATATGTAGGGGAATTGATTGTGGGAGGGAACGTAAGGCTCTTTTACTCCTTTACCTTATGCCCTCTATCTTGAGTCATTCTCTTCTCATTCTACGTGGGTTAAGGACTAGGCTCTCTTCTCTCTATCAGGTTCACGTGTTACTAATCCGTAGTAACTTATAGGATTGTTGGTTACAACCCAGTTCAGTTTCTACTAAATCTTAGTATGTTGCCAGTTGAACCAGAACCTTGATATTATGGTTGTTGAGTGGTTTTGCAACTGTTGTGGATGTCTCATCTCCTTTTCGGAGCATTTACATCCGTTATGCTGTCCAATTTCCCCTAGAAATTCTAATGCCTTTGCATCATTTTGTGCTTTCACATGGCCACCCGTTCCCAGAACCAAGTGGTTCGTCTGACCCATTGCATTGATGTATGTGGTCACACAGCTATGTTGGTTCGAGTGATGGTCGAGACAGGTTACTGATGGTATCCTGAATATACCGTCGAGGAGCAGTTTAGAGACTTTAATCAAAGCCAATATCTGTGCACGGTCAGGATATATCCGTCTTATCCCGGAGCTACCGAACCGCTCCACTGTTCTTATGGACTTGGGATCACTATTGGGATGTCCGTGCAGGATGCAGCCTACTCGATGACAACTATTATTTGAGCCAGAACTGCCTTGCTGGGCAACACCGATTTCCGCTACATGCCAGCATCCCTCCCTGGGGCTCATGGTTACCTTCAGGGTATGTACAGTGACGCATCCCATGAGGACTCACTCCTCCGCACCACTACTGAGATGTTGGAAGACAAGGACCGTGAAAACCGGGCCTTGCGTATGGAGCTCTTTAATGCTTGTTCTGATCACTGGGCCACTTTGACTCGGTTTGCCCCTGCTGTGCAAGCCGGATACATGGACATGAGGGACTTGTACCCTGTGCGGGCCAGTATGCCAGATTTCATGGAGTGGCGTGAGGTGGGAGGTATCACCCCTCCTCGTGGACCTCGTCTGCCGCCGTTTGTTGGACCAAGGCCACACCCAAGTCCCTATGGTCCGCAAGCTCCACAGGACCGGCTGTTCCCAGATGATCATGTTCCGCTTCCAGGCTTGGGTGGTGACTTCTATGAGGATTACTATGGAGCTGTCTGAGCTAGTAGTAGTTCGCTGGTATTGTAACAGTTGTATGTCCACCGTCCTGTGTGACTTGTGGAATATGACTTAGTGTGTATCCATTCCGGAGGTGTAGAAAAATAATGTATAGGAGCTTGGAATGCCTCCGATGAGATGTAACGTCTTTCATCATAGTTGTACCTTAGCTTGGGATTGTACTAAACTATGTATGGTGTGTATGACTGTTGGTTAATATATGGCAGTTTCTATATTACCATGTCGTACGGATGAGCATCTCTGCATTCCTTGTTATCCATTACATTCCGCATTTCTTGCCAGATTTTGCTATAATGGTCTAAACCGTTGTCTTGTTTTCCTAGGATGGTCAATACCCACAGCAACCCTACTGCTTCGGAGCAGGGTGAAGCTAGCGCAGCTAGGGATGAAAATCTGCCTCAACCGCCTTCTTTGGCCGAAGTAATGCTGGAGGCAGAACGAAACAAGCGCGAGACTAACTGATTGCTGGAGCGGATTGAGCAGAATACTGCACGCCAGCAGAGAAACATTACAGTGTCAATCAATGACTTTGTCAAGCTGTATCCACCAAAGTTTAACCATTCCATCGAACCTCTCGATGCGGATGACTGGCTTCGCAGCATTGCCCACAAGCTACGTTCTGCCAACGTAGCTGAAGAGGATAAAGTCACCTTTGCTGCTTATCACCTCGAAGGCCCTGCTAGCCTTTGGTGGGAAAATTATGAGGCTATGCGCCCGGTCGGCCAAATCACTACTTGGGCTGATTTCAGTGCTGCTTTCCGTGAGCATCACATTCCGGAAGGCCTCATGGATCGCAAGAGGGAGGAGTTCTGTAACTTCACTCAGGGTAGACTGATTGTGGACGCATTGAGTCGAGAGTTTGGGAAGTTAGCACGTTATGCTCCCGAAGAGGTGTCCACCGACGCCAAGAAGCAGGCAAGGTTCCGCAAGGGACTTAGCCCCGAGCTTCACCGTGACCTTCATCTGCACGAATGCACCTCTTTTCCGAAGTTGGTCAACAAGGCCATCAGTGCCGAGACAGGGAAGAATGACTTTGAAGCTTCACGCAAACACTCCCGTGATTTTGGATCTTCATCCGGCTCTGGATCTCAGAAGCACCGGGTCTGGATCCCAAATACCGCTGTGCCATCCAGGTTCACTCCGAGGCCATCCTTTGAGGCGCCTTGCCCCAACCAGCAGTATGTACCGCCCAAGACTTATGGTGGTCCCGCTGCTAATGCTGCTCCATGCCCCAATATGATAACCTGCTTCAAGTGTGGAGAGACGGGCCACTACATCCGTGAGTGTCCCCAGAACAACCCCAACCAGTTCGGAAAGTCTGTTGGCCGTGGTAAGCCAACAGCAAAAGTGCTTGTCGCCAAGCCGGCCACCACTGCTCGTGGCCATGTCAACTACGTCTTAGCTGAGGAGACTCAGGAGGACCCCAACGTTGTTCTCGGTACTCTCCTTGTTAATTGCCATCTGGCAACTGTTCTCTTTGATACTGGAGCATCTCATTCATTTATTTCTGAGAGCTATGCTCGTTTGCACAACACCACATTTTGTGACATGCCCACCTCCATGGTAATTCAAACCCCTGGTTCTAAGTGGCAAACCTCTAGAATCAGCCATGGGAATGAAATTCTTGTCGACAGATTGGTCTTCCTCACGTCACTAATAGCTCTCAAGTCCTCGGACATAAACATCATCTTGGGTATGGACTGGATGTCAGCCCATTACGCTAAGATTGATTGCTCTACTAGAACTGTTCAACTCACCCATCCATCGGGCAAGACATTCCATGTTTTGACCCGAGTATCGGAGCGTCAGCTCTACTCTCTAAATGCCAACCCCCTTCCAGACCTTGAAGATATTCCGGTAGTTCGTGACTTCCCGGATGTCTTTCCAGAGGAACTGCCAGGTGTTCCACCTAACAGAGATGTCGAGTTCGTGATAGACCTTGTCCTAGGAACCGTCCCAATCTCTAGAAGACCTTACAAGATGGCACCCCTAGAACTAGCCGAGCTTAAGAAACAACTCGATGATTCCTTGCAAAAGGGTTTCATCCGTCCTAGTTCTTCTCCATGGGCTTGCCCCGTCCTCTTCGTCAAGAAGAAGGTTGGAACGGATCGGATGGTTGTAGATTACCGACCTGTCAATTTGGTCACTATCAAGAACAAGTATCCGCTCCCCAGGATTAACGACCTGTATGACCAACTCGCTGGATCCTTAGTCTTTTCCAAGATGGATTTGAGGTTGGGCTACCATCAAATCAAAATCAAGAACGGGGACATTCCCAAAATGGCCTTTGTTACTCGTTATGGGCAATACGAGTACACTGTCATGTCCTTCGGTTTAACCAATGCTCCAGCCACCTTCTCTCGATTAATGAACTCGATCTTCATGGAGTATTTGGATAAATTTGTCGTGGTTTAACTCGATGATATACTCATCTACTCCAAGAATGAGGAGGAACATGCCGAACATCTAAGGCTAGTATTGACGAAACTTTGAG
The DNA here is from genome assembly GCA_032464435.1 of Aegilops umbellulata. Classification (NCBI taxonomy): domain Eukaryota; kingdom Viridiplantae; phylum Streptophyta; class Magnoliopsida; order Poales; family Poaceae; genus Aegilops; species Aegilops umbellulata. The sequence goes on from CP136055.1 coordinate 215,346,485, forward strand.
AGCATCGCCTTTATGCCAAATTCTCCAAGTGTGAATTTTGGTTGCCAGAAGTGACCTATCTGGGCCATGTAATCTCTGGTAAGGGCATTGTTGTCAATCCTGAGCGAGTTCAAGCCGTCCTTGACTGGACTCCACCTGAAACGGTCAAGCAAGTTCAGAGTTTTCTTGGTTTAGCGAGCTATTGCCGCCGCTTCGTCGAGAATTTCTCCAAAGTTGCTAAGCCTCTAACTGAACTCCTCAAGAAAGATAAAAAGTTCGAGTGGACCCCACAGTGCGAGTTCAGCTTTCAGGAACTGAAACGACGCCTGACATCTGCTCCCGTATTGGTACCACCAGATTTTTCTAAGGACTTTGTTATCTATTGCGACGCCTCGCGACAAGGACTAGGTTGCATACTCATGCAAGATCGTCATGTGATTGCTTACGCTTCTCGACAGTTGCGTCCACATGAGGATAACTATCCCACACATGATCTAGAGCTTGCAGCTGTAGTCCATGCACTCAAAACCTGGCGACATTACCTTCTTGGTAATCGTTGCGAAATCTACACTGATCACAAAAGTCTGAAATACATCTTCACCCAACCGGATTTGAATCTCAGGCAAAGACGTTGGGTCGAGTTGATTACAGATTACGATTTAGGAATAACTTACACCCCAGGCAAAGCCAATGTCATGGCTGATGCACTAAGTCGTAAGTCTTATTGTAACAATCTGATGTTACAACAAAGTCAACCACTTCTCCACGAGGAATTTCGTAAGCTTAACCTTCACATTGTTCCTCGAGGATTCCTTTCCACCCTGGTGGCGAAACCTACCCTTACGGATCAGATCATCAAGGCACAGAAGGTGGATCCGGGAATTTCCCGTATCAAGAGAAACATCAAGAAGGGAGTTGCAGATTGTTTCTCCATTGATGATCAACGTGTCGTGTTCTTTGGGGACCGCCTAGTGGTTCCTAAAGTACGCAACCTGAGGTGATTGATCCTTAAGGAAGCTCATGAATCCCCTCTCACCATTCATCCTGGTAGTACCAAAATGTATCAAGACCTACGCCAGAGGTTTTGGTAGACTAGGATGAAGAGAGAAATCGCTCAATACATTGCAAATTGCGATGTCTGTCGTCGCATTAAAGCAGAGCATCAATGGCCTGCTGGCACCCTTCAACCATTGGAGATTCCTGAATGGAAATGGGATAAAATCAGTATGGATTTCATTACCGGGTTTCCCAGGACCAAGAGAGGGAATAATGCTATCTTCGTTGTTGTCGATCGTCTTTCCAAAGTAGCCCACTTCTTACCTGTTCGTGAGAGTATAACCGCTAGCCAGCTAGCTGACTTGTACATCTCTCTAATAGTGTCCCTCCATGGTGTTCCATTGGAAATTAATTCAGATCGTGGTAGTCTTTTCACCTCTCGATTTTGGGAAAGCTTCCAAAATTCTAGGGGAACTCGTCTCTCCTTTAGCACCGCCTTCCATCCTCAGTCAAGTGGTCAAGTAGAACGAGTCAATCAAATTCTGGAGGACATGCTCCGAGCTTCTGTCATCTCTTTCGGTATGAATTGGGAGAAGTGCCTTCCATTCGCCGAGTTCGCTTATAACAACAGTTATCAAGCTAGCTTGGGCAAGGCTCCCTTCGAAGTTCTCTATGGACGAAAATGTTGAACGCCTCTTAACTGGTCAGAAACCGGCGAGAGACAACTCTTTGGCCCGGACATGATCCAGGATGCAGAAGAGCAGGTTCGCATTATTCGTGAGAAGTTGAAAACAGCCCAATCTCGACAAAAGAGTCAGTATGACCGCAAGCATAAGCCGATGGCTTATGAAATTGGCGAGATGGCTTACCTTCGGGTTACACCTTTAAAAGGAACCCATTGATTTGGTATCAAAGGAAAATTGGCTCCTCGTTACATTGGACCCTTCCACATTCTCGCCAAACGAGGGGAGGTTGCCTACCAACTGGAACTACCTCCGCATCTCTCCAGAGTTCATGATGTCTTCCACGTTTCTCAACTCAGGCGTTGCTTCTCGGATCCTATCCGTGGAGTGGACCACGAAACGCTTGATCTCCAAGATAACCTCACATATCGAGAATACCCCATTCGTACCCTTGATCAAGCCGAGCGTACCACTCGACGCCAGAATATCAAGTTTCTCAAAGTTCAATGGTCACACCATTCCGAGCAAGAGGCTACTTGGGAAAGAGAGGATCGTCTTCGACTTGAGTACCCCACCTTCTTTCCGACGGATCCTAAATCTTGGGACGAGATTCTTTCGAGTGGGGGTGAGTTGTCACATCCTAGTTAGACCATGCATTAGAGTGTGCATCATGTCTACCTTTCATCAGAAACTTGAAATGGGGAAGGCAGAACCCCCAGCACCCCCCTGAAATCAACTAGGGTTTACTAAAAACATTTTCAATGAACCTGAAATGCCCTTCTAAAATGTTCACCCTCTTTGTCTTGGGTTATAACCTCTGGCAAAATAGGTGCACAATTTTCTAGGTCAATATAAGGTCACTGAATTAAATCATATGTATGTTGCCTTTGGACATTTAAAAGCTAATAAATATTTTAAATGTTCAAATAATTCTCGAAATAGGTCAGGGCTATTAGGAATAATCCCAACAGAGTCCACAATTATTTTCAGGATTTTAGAAAGTGCTTAAGTATTTTTAATAATGCCACAAAGTTACAGAATAATAGAAAAGGAAACAAAATAGAAAAAAAACTAACCTTGCCGCAGCCACCAGCCGGCCCACCTGGCGGCCCAGCGCTGTGCTGGCCCATGCCAGCCCGCTGCTTCGTCCCCGCAACGCAGGCAAGGAGCTGACGCCGGCGAGCGCGAGCTCGCCACGGCGCCAGCAGCTTGCCGCTTCGCGCGGCTGGACGCTGGGCGACCTCCACATCGCCGTCCCGACCCCGTGGACACCTCATTCCCCCTGCCTCTCTCCCTAGCTCCCCCCCAGCCATGGCCGATGCCGATGCGCCCGCGCCACCGTGAAACCACGACCTCCGTCGCCCCCGTGCTGCTCCACTGTGTCCTGCAGCTCCACCACCTCCTCCTCGATCGCTCCACCAAGCCACGCCCTGCCAGAGGCCCGCAAACGACTCCACCGAGCTCGTCTTCAACCCCCTGCCGACCAGATCGCCTCCGCCGCCCCGCTTGCTCCGGCTCGTCCCCGACCTCGCCGTCAACTCCGACGTAACTGCCGTGAGCATAGCCACCTCCCTATCCTCTCCGTTCTTCTTCTCGTGCACCACAGCGAGCACAAGCAGCTCACCCGCACGCGCCGCCGCCTGACCACGTCGCCGGCGTTGCTCCGCTGACCATTTGGTCACGGGCTTGTGCCCGTCACACTCCTCGCGCCACGTAGAGGCCATAGGTGCTAGCGCCACATCGCCTAAGCCACTGCAGCCATGCGCACGAGCTGGCCGAGCTTCGGCCTCCGCCTGACCTCGTCGCCGGCGAAGCTCCGGCCACTCCCCGGCCAAGCCACCACCACGGCTGGATGCGGGCGAGCACCAGCTGCCAGTAGCTGCTCTCCGCGCAGCAAACGAAGCCCTGTGGGCGAATCCCGCAGCACGCCGCCGCGTCTGGCCTCGCCGATGGCTAAACGCCGGCAGGCTTTGCCCTGTTGACCGGCGGGTTTGACCCTGACATGGACTGGGTGGGCCCAAGTTGACTCCTGTGAGTCAATGACAAGTGGGGCCCCCCTCTGCTAACTAACTGGATTAGTTTTAATTAAAATTAATTAGTTTAACTAATTACTGACATGCGGGACCCACTGGTCAGTTTGACCTGGACGACCCCATTGACCCTCTGACGTCATCCTGACGTAGAGCTGACGCAGTAATTTAATTATTGGAATTATTTTTATACAGGAAATTCCAGAAAATAGTTCAAACTTCAAAAAGTCTATAACTCCAAATGCAAAGATTTATATATGAAATTTGATAAGAAAAAATCCAATCTATCCATTGGTGCTGGTTTCATGCATGTCAGAACAAGTTAAACCTGCTGTTTATACAATACAAGGTGATGCTCTATAATGGCTATGTTAAATGATCTAACACTTGAACCCTTGGTTCAATTAAGCACATTCCACCCTATTCTAGCTTGCATTAGTCCAAGACACTTCTACATTGCCTTGTCATAGCATGCATCATAATGTTGCATATCGTCATGTGTTGATTGTGTTTCGATGTGTTCTTCGTGGTAGGTCCTGCCTCCAAGGATATTCAAGAGTATCCAACTGAAGGGCAGTATCCCACCACCACTACATCAGGCAAGCAACCCATTGATCATTCCGATACAACCCATGTTCCCGCTTCTGCTCTCGTTTAGTGCATTAAGACAACACGATTCAAACTGCTATGTGTCGCGGTAGTTGTACCCACTTCCTTTGCATGACCTGTCATTGCCACAGTAACTAGATGAAACCCACTAGCATGTGTAGGAGTTGATTGAGCCATGTGTGTGTGTTTCCTACCATGCTATGCTTAGAGTTGTGCCAGGTCTGGCTCATCAGGATGATGAACTAGAGTGAAAGGTTGTGACGGTGTCGAGAGTGTGAAAGTGTTGAATACGATTTGGTAAAGGAATCGATGAGAGGCCATGTAGGAGTACATGGTGGGTTGTTTCATTGAGGCCGTCCTTAAGAACTGAGATCTGTGTGTGTGATTTAAGATTCAGCTACTACCACGCATTGGGCCCGAAACCAATGGACCCTCTCGGCTTATTAACCACACTTGTCCTCTGTCCGGGAGTTGCAAAGTAGTTTCTGGTGTTTGTAGTATGCTGGGGGCCGCACGCAGCGCTGAACATAGGGGTGGGCTGTGTTGCGGTAGGCACGTGGCACGATGTACCGATTCACCCGTTTGGTGTCTCGGGAACCGTGTTCACATTGTTCGGGGCCGTTAGTGGAAACCTCGGCCGGACTCCCTGCGGATGGAACCCGAATAGGCGGTAAACCTGGACTAGGGACTTGTGTGTTCAGTCAGGTCGTGGCCGACACCCTCGCTGGGCTTCCGCTTGAAGGTTGCCGAGTACATGTCGTGTAAACGGCGATAAGTGGTGAGAGCGTGTGTGAAGAAGTACACCCCTGCAGGGTATTAAACTATTCGGATAGCCGCGTCCGCGGTAAAGGACTACTTGGTCACCTATACAGTTCATAGACAAGCAAATGGATACTACTAAAAGCCTCAAGATAAGTGTGAGTACCGCGGATGGCCCTCTCGTAGGATGACGAGAGAGGATCCTCGGTGGAGTATTGTGTGGGTGATAGTGGGCTCGTGTGCGACATGTGTTTTACAAGTTGTGTCTATCGTAGGATAGCTTAGCCATGAGTCAAAGCTGGCTTGCTGCAATAACTCCACTACCTTCTTGAGAATGTGCATGTATTGTAGGATTCTGTTGTAAGACTTACTGAGTACCTTCGTACTCATATTGCTTTAATTAATGTTTTCAGATGACAACGCCAACCCCTCCGATGGGTTCTATGTAGACCTCGACGTTGATGAGTGACTTATCACCCAGGTGGTGATCCAAGACTTGTGAAGGGTCGATGTAGATAGACAGGCTTCGTCAAGCCTTCTTTCTTTCTAGTGTTTGTACTCAGACTACTTTGCTTCCGCATGTGCTTGTATGTTTGTATGACTTGAGTGTCGGGTCATGTGACCCCTACCTGTATGAATGTTATGTATGGCTCTTCGGAGCCTCTTAAATAAAGTAATTGAGTTGTAGAGTTTTGTTGTGATGCAATGTTGTATTTACTCATATCGGGCATATTGTGTGTATGATTGAAATGCTTGGTATGAGTGGGATCCGACTATCTAGTTGTTTATCCTTGGCAGCCTATCATATGGGGAAATGTGGTCTAGTGCTTCTGAGCGATAGTAGTCCGCTACAGCCCGGTTCACCGGAGTCCTGCTAGCCCAGCACTACTGCTCGGAACACTTGACTGGCCGGCATGTGTTTCACCTCGTTCCTGTGCCTGTCCCTTCGGGGAAATGTCACGCGGTTATCCGGAGTCCTGCCTAGCCTGCTATAGCCCGGGTTACCGGAGTCCTGTTAGCCCAGTGCTACAGCCCGGATTTATACGTTGTTGACCGACATGCTCGATGTGATTCATGAATGCCTGTCCTCGTGGGTTAGTGCCGCCTTGGGTTCACGACTAGCCATGTCGGCCCGGGTTCTCTGTCATATGGATGCTAGCAACACTATCATATACGTGAGCCAAAAGGCGCAAACGGTCCCGGGCCAGGTAAGGTGGCACCCGTGGGAGTACCGTGCGTGAGGCCGCAAGGTGATATGATGTGTTACATGCTGGATCGATGTGGCTTAGGATCGTTGTCCTGACACCGGCCTTGCTTCATATCGCCAGACGAGGGCCCCGCCTTGCACCGCACTCTAGTGCCATCAACGATGACCGGAAACCAGGACGCCACCGATGGGGTAGAGCGGTCGCCAGCGGTTCCCCCGACGACCACGGGTCCTCCGCCAGGCGCAGGCCCTGAGGCACCTCCCCAGCAGAGGGCCTACCTCCTGAGAACACCTTGCTCCGAACGCCGCGGTGGTGATGTCGGATCTCAGCCCCTCTCCTACAGCCCCCTGCGCCCTCCTCCCGAGGGGTAGGAGACTGTGGGAGCGGGGCAGCTGCTCGCCGTGGCGACCTGCTACTCCTGCGATCCATGATTAGCGTATGCCTGCTCCTGAGGAATTAGTGGTACCCGATAATCGTCGCCTCCAGCGTGGCCAGTGGGACCGTCCCGGGGCTCCTGGAAGAGCTCAGCTTCAGGCGCTTTGTCCCCCCAGCTTGGGCTGAGGAGTGAGCCTTGTTCGCCCTCGTGAGGGTGCCCTTGGTCCATCATGTGGGGCACGTATTCTTCTGGCGCCGTCATCCTGAAGGCCACGCCGTAGTGCTCCGCGTGCCATGTAGCTCTGCTTGACGCGCCCACCGTGGGGTGGTAGCGCGGCTGCCCACTAGGGCCATGGGTCGCGTCGAGTCCTTCTTCGTGGACCAGGAGCGGGGGCAGCGCCGCCGCCGGTCCGGTGCCGACAGCTTTGCTGGCGTTGGAGTAGCCTTGGAGCCCGCGGGCGCGCGCGGAGCCCCCGCGCGGGCCGCCCTGGGCTTGAGATGGGAGCTGGATGCAAAAAGGGTGAGCCCCTGAGGCGGCAAAGCCCAGGAGCTCCGCCACCCGCTCCAGCAACACGTCGCGGCCGCCCTCCAGCAGCCTGCACTGCAGCAGCTCTCAGGCCACCGTGAGCGCGGCCCTCGAGTTCGCCTGCTCCCGGCGGGTGTACGGAGTCGTGGTCGCGGCGTGATTGGAGGCCCTTGCCGCCGACCGTGCCTGCCGCGGTGTGAGAGCTGTCGAAGCCTGTCCGCGTCGCCCGCGGCCCGCAGCGCCCTGCGGACCGCGAGCTGCCTGGGGCACGGGGCGCCCGAGGCGAGCGGCTCTGTGCGTGCGGGCCACGCCGCCCAAGGATCTGGGTTGCCCGCCTGGTCGCCGGACATGGTGATGACGACGCGACGGGACATGAAGCGGTAGAAGGTGGATTCCGGCGCACCCCTACCTGGCGCGCCAAATGTCGGATTTCGGGTTCCGGCAGACCCTTGAGGTTCGAACACTGGGGTGCGCGCGGAGATTTCGCCTTCTACCTACCTGCACTCCACCGCCTCGCTAAGATCTAAGCTATGGAAATAACAGCACAAGAGACACAGGATTTATACTGGTTCGGGCCACCGTTCTGGTGTAATACCCTACTGTCGGTGTACTAAAGTAGGGGTACCTTAGTATCCCGAACTTGTGCACGGGCAGTCGTAGCACCCCGCGGCAAGGCTTGCCAGGCGATCACCAAGACTCTCCGTGGCCCCTTTTTGGGCCATCCAAGAACAAAGTATTTGAGCCAAGGCCCCGGCAGGAGGGGCCTGCCGGGAAGGCCACCCGAAGAGAGCCAGGCCCCCGGCAAGAGGAGCTTGCCGGGACGACCGCTCGAAGCACAAGACCTCGGCAGGAGGAGCTTGCCGGGAAGGCCAACAACGGCACGACAAGGACCTCGCCACGGTGCGTCCCGCGCTCCGGCAAGGCCCGGTGAGCGACAAGCTCCCGGGCGCGACAAGGCATCCACTGCGGCAAGGCATTTGCCGCGGCAAGTTACCACCCCGTGCCTGCGCTCCAGCTCACCCACCAACGTGTCGCTCTGGGGGCATTCCAGGCGCACGTGGTGGGAGGTTGTGCAGCCAGGGGCATGCGGTGGCGAAGCGAAGCTGACAGAGTAGCCATCGTGGCAAACGGTGGCGCTCCTGACCGTCCACTTCCCTGTACCGTCTGGGCGACGCGGACGGGCATTTAATGCCCTTGTCCCTCGCCGTCAGAGTTAGGTTTGATAGCACGGTACCGCCACTGTGCAGGCAGCTGTACCCACTACAACATTCTCCCATTTTTGCCCCCACCTGCGCTGCCACCTGTGGGTAACCCCTTGAGCATATAAAAGGAGGCCCCATGCGCACGTAGGAGGGGGAGGACACCCATCGCCACGCTCGGTCTCGCCAGCGGCTCGTGTGTACTGTAGCACCACGCGCTCCCGAGCAAGAACACAATACAATCCACAAAGCAGCAGTAGGGTTTTACGCATCCTTGCGGCCCGAAGCTGGGTAAAATCCCTTGTGTGCATCGCCTCGATCCGCTCTTCGTTCAACCTCCGCCCCCCGCCGAACCAGTAAGGGGCTCGGTCCCCATAGGTGTTCGAGGAAGCCGATTCCCCCCGACATCTTTGGCGCGCCAGGTAGGGGGCGTCGAAGTTGTGCGAACCTGATCCGGCGTCTGCACCAGCCAGATCTCCTTCATCTTCGTCGACATGCCACCGAAGAAGAAGGCTCCGGAGGTGGCCGGTCCGTCCGCGTCGAACCCGCCGCCCTTGGAGCAAACGGGTGGTGGGGACGGCGCCACCGGCGGGACGGGCGTCGTCGAGCCAGCTCATGGCGCCACGGCGTCCGAACATGCACCGCGCCCCTCTCAGGAGGCACGGGACCAGCAGCGTCTTGGCGCCCATGGTACCATACGCTCGCTGGACCCAAATCGAGCCGGCGGATCCCAGGGCGCTCAGGGCCAGCACTCACACCAACGTGCTGGCGCGAGCGTGGCGCGGCTGCCTGGTCCGGGTGTTGCTCCTTCTAACGTAGTTAGAAGTTCGAGCACATCCCGCTCCACGCGCCGTTCGCCACCACTGCCCACCACTCCAGCAGAAGCGCTGGCGCGAGCTCAACTGCTCCTAGACTACCCTCCAGCGACGGACAAGCTCGACGACTGGAGGGCCACGATACAGAGCCTCATCGGTTTCGCCAACGGCGACACCCCGCGGGCACACAGCGCATCGCAGCCGCGGCGGGACGGCCAGGCGAGAACCGATGGCGCCAGGACTGGCGGGGGTGCGACCACCGTGCACTCCCCGCCCCAGAGGCCAAGGTCGCCGACTCGCCGGAATCATCACGACAACGACTCCACCGCGTCGTCAAATCCGCGAACTCGTCGCGATCAACGCCAAGTTCTTCACGAGCGAGAGCAAGAGGACGCTCGTACTCGGATCGAGCGTCGGAGAGAAGCGCGGCGTCAATCAGACCACCGCGCTGGGCCCTCTATCAACATGCATGCACCAGGGGAACCAGGCGACCTGCCGTACGTGGTGGGCTGCCCTGCGTTCACCAATGAGCTGCGGCAAGTCCAGTGGCCCAGCACGAAGAATTTCAAGCCCGACGTACCAGAGAAGTACGACGGCAAGTCGCATCCGTCGGAGTTCCTCAGCATCTACACCATCGCGGTGCAGGCTGCTGGGGGGCGAGACGACAAGATCCTTGCCAACTACTTCCCGCTGGTACTCAAATCCAACGTCAGTTCCTGGCTCATGCACTTGCCGGATAACTCCATAACCTCCTGGACAGACTTGTGCCATCAGTTTGTTGGCGCCTTTACGGGCGGCCACAAACCCCATGGCCAAGCGAGCGACCTTCATCTGCTCGTCCAGAAGGAAGGGGAACCCCTGCGCAAGTTCATCCAGAGATTCAGTCGTGTACACTACAACATCCCAGACGTCCACCCCGCCGCGGTCATCAGCGCGTTCCATCAGAACGTGCGTAACCGCAGGATGTGGGAGGAGATGGCGATGTGCAAGATCAAAGACGTCAGTGAGCTATATGCCCTGGCCGACAAGTGTGCCCGTGCTGAGGAAGGGAGGAAACTCCCCGGAGAGAACACTGGAGCAGGAGAATCTGACAGTGAGGATACCGCCCCGGCAAGGAAGGGCCGGCGGCGGAGCAATAGGAAGAAGAAGAGCCAAGAAGTACTGGTTGTTGAGCAGTCCGGCGATGAAGGCGCCGCCAAGAAGGCCCAGGCTGGTAGCTCTGGCAAGGAGATTGCCGGATGCGCCCACTGCCAGGCCGTGGCGGTCGCCGACAAGCGGGACGGCACCAACAAGCAGTACTGCAAGATCCACCGCACCAAGGGCCATGACCTCCAGAGCTGCAAGCCGGTCGAGCGGCTCGTCTTGCTGCAAAAGGCCGAGTACGAGCGGCACGACAAGGAGAGAGCCCAGGGAGGTGGCAGAGGATCAGGCACGAAGCGCCCCGGCCAGGGAGGACGCCGCGACAAGGACAAGCAGCGGCAAGAGGACCGACCTCCCCGCGGCCGCGACAAGAACGAAGACGACGACGAAGACGAAGACATGGATGACGTTGAGACCAGTGAGCAGGAGTTTCAGAAAGCCACAGAGGTCTTGTGCGTAGACGGCGGTGCCTCCCTGCATGCTTCTCACCGCCAGCTCAAGCAGTGGGCGTGGGAAGTCAATGCAGCGGAGCCACCCGTCGAGTCGCGCAAGCCTCTGAAATGGTCCAGCACGCCTATCATCTTTGATATTGAGGACCACCCTGATCGCACAACCGCGATCGGGTGCTTGCCGATGTTGGTCTCGCCAACAGTCCGCAACCTCAAGGTCACAAAGATGCTAGTTGACGGCGGGGCCGGCTTGAACCTGATCTCCTCCGCTGTGCTCCGGAAACTCCAAGTCCCCGACAGCGAGCTCGAAGAGACCGACACGTTCCAAGGAATCAACCCGGGAAGGAGCAAGCCGAAGGGGAAGATAACATTGCCAGTGACATTTGGCAGCGAGCTGAACTTCAGGACAGAGAGGATCACTTTTTACGTTGCCGATTTTCCATTGCCTTACAATGGAATTCTCGACCGTCCAGCGCTCGCCAAGTTCATGGCGGCCTCTCACTACGCCTACAACATGCTCAAGATGCCAGGCCCGATAAGCGTCATCTCTGTCCCCGACGACAAGAAGGATGCCCTTATCTGTGCCGACAAGATCTACCGGGAAGCAGCAGCCATAGAGGATCACAAGCCGCTTGCCACTGAAGCTCCCGGAGGGAAGAAGAGGACCAAGCCCGGCAAGTGCTCTGGCGCCCACTCCGACAAGCGCACCTCTTCGGAGTGCTGCGCTACCATCGAGGACGCGCCATCGAGCTCCACCGGCAAGAGTAAGAAGGCAATGGCGGCTCCGCCAACGACCAAGAAGGTGCCCGTCAAGGAGGACGGCACTGGTGGTACCTTCACCATCAGTGCCACGCTCGACCCCAAATAGGAAAGCGCGCTCGTTGCTTTCCTGCGGGCGAATGTTGATGTGTTTGCCTGGCAACCATCCGACATCCCCGGCGTTCCCAGGAAAGTGATTGAGCACCACCTCGCCGTCTGTCCTCACGCGCGGCCCGTTAAGCAGAGAGTCAGGAAGCAAGCAGTGGAGCGCCAAGAGTTCATCGCAGAAGAGATCAAGAGGTTGGAAGCGGCAGGCCTCGTCAGAGGTGTGCTCCATCCGACGTGGTTGGCCAATCCTGTTGTCGTGCGCAAAGCAAATGGGAAATGGAGGCTTTGCATCGACTTCACTGATGTTAACAAAGCTTGTCCCAAAGATCCCTTTCCCTTGCCGCGCATTGACCAGATTGTTGACTCCACGGCCGGATGTGACCTGCTTTTATTTCTTGAAGCATACTCAGGATATCATCAGATCTTCATGGCTGAAGAAGATGAAGAGAAGACCGCGTTCATCACTCCATGTGGCACGTACTGTATCGTACGGATGCCTTTCGGACTGAAGAACGCCGGTTCAACATTTGCGAGGGTTGTCCACACCGCTTTTGAGCCACAAATCCACAGAAATGTGGAGGCCTACATGGATGACATAGTGGTCAAGAGCAGAGACAGGGCAACCCTGATTCAAGACTTAGAAGAGACCTTTGCGAACCTGCGCAGGATCAGCCTCAAGCTCAACCCCGAGAAGTGCGTGTTCGGAGTCCCTTCCGGCAAGCTTCTCGGGTTCTTCGTGTCTCAGCGAGGAATAGAAGCCAACCAAGACAAGATCAAGGCCATCGAGCAGATTGAAGCACCAACGCGTGTCAAGGACGTACGAAGGCTTACTGGCTGCGTCGCGGCTCTCAGCAGGTTTACTTCCAAGTATGCAGAACGCGCCCTGCCGTTTTTCAAAATTTTGAAAAAGGCGGGTCCAGTAAAATGGACTCCGGAAGCGGAGGCTGCGCTGCAGGACCTGAAGAAATACCTGTCCTCCGCTCCAATACTTATCGCGCCTAAACCACAAGAGAAGTTACTGCTATACCTAGCGGCTACCAATCGAGTGGTTAGTGCTGCGATAGCAGCGGAGAGGGAGGCAGATGATGAGCCAGCAACCGCGGCAAGCACGTCCAACGACAAGCAGGGGGCTTCCCCGACAAGCTCTGGCCCCGACAAGGATGAATCCGCTCAGGAGCAAGTGGAGGTGCAGAAGAAGAAAATGGTGCAGCGCCCAGTTTACTTTGTCAGCTCCCTTTTGCAGGGGGCTAGGTCAAGGTACTCTGGTGTGCAGAAATTGCTTTTCGGCCTCCTCATGGCCTCGAGAAAGCTGCGCCATTACTTCCAAGCACACGAGATTACAGTTGTCACCCGCTTTCCGCTGAAGAGGATACTGCAGAATCCAGAAGCAACAGGCAGGATTGTCGAGTGGGCACTAGAACTGTCGAGCCTCGGTCTCCAGTTCGAGAGCACCTCGATTATCCAAAGCAGGGCATTGGCGGAGTTCATAGCGGAGTGGACACCGACACCGGACGAAGATATCCCAGAGACGAGCATCCCCGCCAAAGAAGCAAGCAAAGAGTGGCTGATGTACTTTGATGGTGCTTTCTCGCTGCAAGGCGCCGGTGCTGGCGCGTTACTCGTCGCGCCCACCGGAGAGCACCTCAAGTACATAGTCCAGATGCACTTCCCCAAGGAGCAAGCAACCAATAATACTGCAGAGTATGAAGGTCTGCTCGCCGGTCTCAGGATCGCGGCAGAACTTGGGATCAAGAAGCTCATTGTCAGGGGTGACTCACAGCTTGTCGTCCGCCAAGTGAACAAGGATTACTAGAGTCCGTTGATGGAAGCGTACGTTGATGAAGTGAGGAAGCTGGAAGATCACTTTGACGGCCTGCAAATGGAACACATTCCAAGAGCTGAGAATGACATCGCTGATGGCCTGTCGAAGTGCGCAGCATTTAAGTTACCTATGGAACCAGGAACCTTTGTGCTCAAGCTGACTCAACCATCCGTAACGCCATCAACCAGACATAGCAAGAAGAGGAAGTTGGTCTCCGGTGACTATCTTCCGGCAGATCGCCCTGGAGCCGCCGCCAAGAAGGTCCCCAAGATCGACGACAAGAACGCTGAGGAGCCGTCTGCTCCGGAAAACCCCAGGGTTTGTTCCGTATAAGCAGGCGATCCCGACAAGTTTTGCTCCGGCAAGCTTGCCGGGGAACGTCAAGCTCCGGCTGAGCCCCAGATCCTCGCCGTAGAAGTGGACGTTCCCGCAGCAGCAGAAGTGCCTTCAGTCCTTGTTGTCGAGCCGCAGGCTCCGGCATGGGCGCAGCAGACTGTCCATTTCCTCCAGCACGGAGAACTTCCTGAAGAGCAAGAAGAAGCGGAAAGAGTAGCCCGACGCTCGAGTATGTACCAGTTCGTCGACAACACACTGTACAGAAGAGGGCGCAACGGTGTGAAATTGAAGTGCATTTCCCGGGAAGACGGACAACAGCTATTGGCAGAGATACATGGAGGCATATGTGGTCACCACATCGGCGCAAGAGCACTCGCCGGTAAAGCATTCCGGCAAGGTTTCTTCTGGCCGACAGCCCTCCAGGATGCAACTGCACAAGTAACCAAGTGTGAAGCGTGCCAGTTCCATTCCAAGCAGATACACCAGCCAGCTCAAGCTCTCCAGACGATCCCTTTATCCTGGCCATTTTCGGTCTGGGGGCTCGACATCCTCGGCCCCTTCCCCCGAGCTGTCGGGGGCTTTGAGTACTTGTACGTCGCAATCGACAAGTTCACAAAGTGGCCGGAAGTGGAACCAGTGAGGAAGGTGACAGCACAGTCAGCCATCAAGTTCTTCAGGTCGATTATCTGCCGCTTCGGGATCCCCAACAGGATCATCACCGACAACGGTACACAATTCACGAGCCGCGCCTTCATGCAATACGTCCAAGATCTCGGCGCCAAGGTCTCGTTCGCTTCTGTTGCTCATCCCAGGAGCAACGGTCAAGCTGAAAGGGCCAACGCCGAAGTACTGCGCGGGCTCAAGACCAGAACTTTCGACAGGCTGCACAAGTGCGGAAGAAACTGGATCGAGGAGCTGCCGGTGGCTCTTTGGTCGATCAGAACGACGCCAAATCGAGCCACTGGCCAGACACCATTTGCTCTAGTCTATGGAGAAGAAGCAGTTACCCCCACGGAACTCATATACAGGTGACCTCGAGTGCTCGCTTATGATGAGCTTGAGCAAGAGCGGCTGCGTGAAGATGACACGCTGCTCCTTGAGGAGGATCGTCTTCAGGCTGCTGTGCGAGCCTCTCGCTACCAGCAAGCTTTGCGTCGCTACCATAGCCGCAAAGTTAAAGCCAGAAGCTTCGAGGAAGGCGACCTTGTTCTTCGGCGCGCCCCATCCGCCAAGAATCATAACAAGTTGACGCCGAAGTGGGAAGGCCCCGGGTGAGACGAGTCACGAGGCCCGGCGCTGTCCGCCTCGAGACCAAAGATGGCACTCCGGTGAGCAACTCCTGGAACATTGAGCATCTTCGTAAGTTTTACCCGTAAGGCGCGGTTGTCGGGCCCCGCCCGGCAACCAACCTTTTGTACAAGTCTTGCCGCAGTTGCATGTAATCCTTTGTACAAAGCCAGGCGCAGACCCTGAGCAGCAGAAATGAAGCGCTGGCGCCCTAAGTTTTAGCATGCATGCTGAGTCGAGTCTCGTCCTTGGTTAGGGTTGATAGTGCCTAACAGCTGCTAACCCCTAGCTTAGAGGTCGAGTCTGCGTCCTTTTTCCGGTTCCTTCGTTTCCTTTGGTTCGCGGGGTTTTGCATATCCTGGCGAGGCCGCTTAAGGACGAAGAAGAGAAGAAGGGCGGACCAGCATCTGGTCCCCGGCAAGCCAGAAGTACGAAGATTCGCCTGCGGCAAGCCAAAGTTGCCGGGGGCTGCAATCCCAGATAAGTTTTTGCATCCCTTGTCATGCATTCCCTTATGAACTGTGGAATACGAAAACCTTGTTTCCTCTTAGAAGCTACCGTGCTCCCTTAACGACAGGCCCCAGAGCGCGTTCCTGGGGCCCGTTTTGGTAGTAGTCGCGGCGGCAAAGGGGCGGAACGAGGGGCCCGAACCCGCTTCATCCCTTCCTCCGCCAAAGGCGTGAGAGAGGTCGAGTGGCGCGGGAAGACGGCAGGGCCTGTTGCCGGGCAAAGAAGTGTCTATCTTAAAGATATAAAGGATTCGTTCCTTGGTGTGGGTTTTACCCACGGGACAAATGGCCCGGCAAACATCCCCTTTTCATTAAAAACATTCCGCTCAGGTACAGTTCAGAGAGAATGAAAAACATGAAAAGATGGGATTACAAGTTTTAAACACAGCTAAGGCCCGAGGGCTTACAGATTAAAAAAAGATAAGATGCCCGTAATCCCCTTTCTTGTCTCTCTCCTCAGGAGGTAGGACAAGGAGGCTAAAAGGGCAAAAGGAGCGCCTAGGCGAGCTACGGGTGGCAGAAGACACCAGCAGAACGCCCAGAGGGCCGCCGGGGGGCTCCGGAGGCTGGATGGTGGCGGCGGTGCCGGAGATGGAGTTCGAAGATGAGGCAGCGGGACGTCAACACGCTGTCGGGGGCACCTAGCCCTCGTACTCCGAGTTGACGGCCTTGCCGCCAGTCCTCCTCCTCTTCCGCAGCCTCACCACTCCAGCCGCCCGGGAAGACAACCCCGAGAAGCTCAAGGAGCCGGCGACCCGGATGATGGGGTCGCCGGTGCCGCACGGAGCTGCGACCGGCACCTAGTCGGACCCGTCATCCCGACGACCTCTGCCCTCGTCGTCGCTGTCGCTCCCCTCCTCGTCACTCTCGCTCGAGGAGGAGCTTTCGCTGTCAGAGGAACTGTCCACGTAGCACCGGGCCCGGGTCCCGAAGTCCCCGAAGGCCTTGATGGAGAGGAGATCGCCCTCCATCAACTTAAAGTGGAGGGTGAACCCCTCCGTCAAGGTGTGGATACGGGCGAATGTCTTCCACCCTCGGCCAAGATACACTACGCTGGGGGCTGGGAACTCGGCGTGGACCCGCGTGCCGCTGATCCCGCAGCCCTTCATGCGCAGCCTTAGCGTCTCGGGTCGCTCCATCTCCATCACGCTTGCGAAGGGAGCCGGGAGGCGGAGGCGGCGGCGAGGCGCCCGGCGCAGCCTAACGAAGAACTCGCAAGGATCGTCCCCGAGGTGGACCGCCGTGGGAAGAGGAGCCGCTGGCGGAGGCGAGGCCGGCGCGTCGCCCCGCCCGCCTCTTCCCTGAGCGCCGCGGCCTCGTCCACGCCCTCGTCCACGACCTCGCCCCCTCCCCCTTCCCCTTACGGCTGGCTCCGCCACCGCAGGTGCAAGGGGAGGAGGGGCCCGCTGCCTGGCGGCAACCCTCGCCGCCACCGATGAAGGATCCAGATTCCCTTTCTCCATGGTGAATGGAGGGAGGGGGTCAGAAGATGAAGAGGAGAAGAGATGGAGGAGTGTGGGTTCCCGTCGCCCCCTCTTGCTCTTTATAAAGGAGCAGGGTGGGGGCTCGACCGCCCCGCTCAGCCAATCAAGATGCAGGAAGGCCAGGCGACTGAGGCCGACCTGCTGCCCCGACCCGCGACGGCCCGTTTCCCTGCCTCCACCGTCCGCAACCCCGGGTGCATGGAAGCCGCGTGGCTGACGCGCAGGACCAAGGCGACGGATGAGGCGACCTCTCCCCACCCCGTGATCGTGGGGAACAGGCGCCTCGGAAACCGTGCCTCGGCCCCGTCCAGCGAACAAGCCATGCCTCCACGCCTCCCTCCACTTATGGAGCTAGCGCAAACCGTCCCCCTTTATGGCGACGTGACGCATGCCTGCAGGGTTCGGCCCCGCGCACGCCACCCACATCACGCACGCCTCTCCCCACGATGCCGCGTTCGACGCGTGCCTTTCGGGGAGGACGTGGTGGGCGCAGAAGCAGATGCAGCGTGACCCAGGACGCGCGTGCCCGTGCACTGTTTTGGGCCTGGCCCAACAGCGCTCGGCACCGTGTATGGCCCAGGCCTGGGGGCTCCTGTCGGTGTACTAAAGTAGGGGTACCTTAGTATCCCGAACTTGTGCACGGGCAGTCGTAGCACCCCGCGGCAAGGCTTGCCAGGCGATCGCCAAGACTCTCCGTGGCCCCTTTTTGGGCCATCCAAGAACAAAGTATTTAAGCCAAGGCCCTGGCAGGAGGGGCCTGCCGGGAAGGCCACCCGAAGAGAGCCAGGCCCCGGCAAGAGGAGCTTGCCGGGACGACCGCTCGAAGCACAAGACCCCAACAGGAGGAGCTTGCCGGGAAGGCCAACCACGGCACGACAAGGACCTCGCCACGGCGCGTCCTGCGCTCCGGCAAGGCCCGGTGAGCGACAAGCTCCCGGGCGCGACAAGGCATCCACCGCGGCAAGGCGTTTGCCGCGGCAAGTTACCACCCCGTGCCTGCGCTCCAGCTCACCCACCAACGTGTCGCTCTGGGGGCATTCCAGGCGCACGTGGCGGGAGGTTGTGCAGCCAGGGGCATGCGGTGGCGAAGCGAAGCTGACAGAGTAGCCATCGTGGCAAACGGTGGTGCTCCTGACCGTCCACTTCCCTGCACCGTCTGGGCGACGCGGACGGGCATTTAATGCCCTTGTCCCCCGCCGTCAGAGTTAGGTTCGATAGCATTGTACCGCCACTGTGCAGGCAGCTGTACCCACTACAGCATTCTCCCAATTTTGCCCCCACCTGCGCTGCCACCTGTGGGTAACCCCTTGAGCATATAAAAGGAGGCCCCATGCGCACGTAGGAGGGGGAGGACACCCATCGCCACGCTCGGTCTCGCCAGCGGCTCGTGTGTACTGTAGCACCACGCGCTCTCGAGCAAGAACACAATACAATCCATAAAGCAGCAGTAGGGTTTTACGCATCCTTGCGGCCCGAAGCTGGGTAAAATCCCTTGTGTGCATCGCCTCGATCCGCTCTTCGTTCAACCTCCGCCCCCCGCCGAACCAGTAAGGGGCTCGGTCCCCATAGGTGTTCGAGGAAGCCGATTCCCCCCGACACCTACTCCAGTTTGTGGTGTGGTGGATTGCCTCTTGGGCTGATGATGATGAGCAATACAAGGAAGAACAACCTCACGAGGGTCTGTTCTTGGCTGGGGTGATGAACTGCTAGGAGGAGTTTAGTCACCCTTCTCTCTCTCTCTCTCTGTCCCCGATCTGCTCTACCCTGGGGGTGGCTAGTCCTATTTATAGGCAAAGGCCCTGGGCCTCTTCCCAAATATTGAGCGGGAAGGGCGCCAACAATTGGCCATTTTGAAGGGAACATCTGGTACACTTATCCTGACTAAAGTTGGTCCTCGCCTGCCAAAGGCTCTGGTGGTGACGCTGGCTTGGGCTCCACAGTGACCTTCTCCCTACCGTTGGGCTGGTCTTGGTCTCGTTGCACCGAAACGGGTGCCTTTGCTTGATGCTCTCGCCTACGCTTGCTCCCTTTGCACCAAAGAGGAAAGGAGGACACTACGCGGGCTGGCGCCCGCCTGGCGCCCTTGGTCGTCATGGCTTGCGTCACGGGCACCTCGTGAGGTACCCCGCCTTGATCTCTCCGCCTCCTCGCGAGCCAGCATGATGAGGCCGTGCCTGAGGAAGCTCCGTGTCGTCCGCCCCGCGAAACTTGGCCCCTCGCGAGGGTCTTGGGTCTGCGCTGATGAAGATGGGCCGTGCTGGGCCCCCTTTTGAGCCACGCCGTGGGCCGCAGGCAGGCAAGTCTGGGGACCCCCGTTCCTAGAACGCCGACAAGGCGGGCGGTGGCTGGTGCATGGAGGTCAAAGAGCTCGCTTCCCGGTAAGCATGGGCGGCGTTGCTTCTCGCATGTGTCCCGTCGAGCCTGCAAGGTGGACCGGAGACGCAGCTGCATGACATTCTTTGGGCCATCCATGATGGAAAAAAATTGTGGTAGAAGCGAGGGCGAGGAAAATATCGGGGAGTTCCCGGTTACGGTGGGTGGTTGGGGGCTGAGTGATGTGCGTTTCTCTAATATACGTACACACGTGTGTGCGAGGCATTGCACTCTAATTGAACCCAAGCGAGGCGTTGGTCTTTAACTGAACCCGAGCGATTGCACTAGCTACGTTACTGAACCCGAGCGATCGATACCGTGCTGTTAACTGAACCCGAGTGATTCCTTTGCTACTACTGCTAATTGAAGCAGATCGATCCTGACTCTTGATGAACAGTGAGCGTTCTTGGGGTTTCGGATGAACGGTTCCTGGTGGGGGGTTGGATGAAAAGGACCCTGTGGTGTTGCCGCTGGATGAACAGGACCCCCATCGATCGAGCCGATTGGGGGTGGATGAACAGGACCCCGTGGAGGGCTAGATGAACAGGACCCCGTGGAGGGCTGGATGAACAGGACGGCCCCATGGAGGGCTGGTTGAATAGTAGTCGGTGGAGGGCTGGATGAACAGTAGCCCATGGAGAGGTGGTTGAATAGGACCCCATGGAGAGAGTTGGTTGAAAAGTAGCCGGTGGAGGAGAGGTGGAGGCTGGATGAACAGGAGCCCGTGGATGAACAGTCGTAGGTGGAGGCTGGAGGAGGTCGACGGTGGATGAACAGTAGCCCGTGGAGGCAGTCGATAGTGGAGATGAACATTATCTCGTGTAGTCACGTTTTGTGGTACGCCACACCCCTCCCGATGAACAGGACCCCCGTTTCGACTGTAGGGCTCCAACACAAGTCCGTTTCCTCCGTTCTGGGGTACGCCACACCCCTCCCGATCAATAGGACCCTGTTTCGACCGTAGGAGGTCCAAGAGAAATCTCGTTTCCTCCGTTTTGCGGTACGCCAGACCCCTCCCGATGAACAGGATCCCTTTTCGACCATGGCCGGTCGAACACAAGGTCGTTTCCTCCATTCTGCCGTACGCCAGGCCTCATTTTGATCGGTTGTTCCATCCAAGCTGGTTGGCTCCCGATGAACACAACGACGATGCAGTTTCTCCGTTCCAACCCAGCCATGTACGTGAGCCCTAGCCGTAGTATGCGCGAGTAGGCGTTCGAGACCCCGCCCGTATGTACATACATGGCCGTATTTACTTTCTAGCACCTTGGCCGCTGTACGTACGTGTACATGCTACGTCTGCGCCTCTACTATGACACATTCCCTTCCTTGGCCACGGTTCATCGCTGCGGCCTGCAGATAGACTGATCGACCAGTATGTACGTACATGTTCGCGACCAGAATGACAACGCTACGTACGCTTCGACTAGGTGGGTCCTGACTGTTAGGCACTTTCTTGCGTGTGAAGATGTAACTTGTGGGTCCCAACAGTCAGGGGGCGAATCATTTGTTTGCCCGTAATATGGACGCAGTTCCTTGCGTGCGAAGATGTAGCTGGTGGGTCCTAGCTATCAGGGGGGAAATATTTTTTCGCGAAATACGGTGGCCCATCCGGTGGGTCCCTGCTGTCAGGTTGAGGAATCATTATTTTCAACGTAATAAGGAGGCACTTCCTTGCTGCGGCCGTGGATCCAGCTGTCAGCCTCTCCACGTACAGTACTCTTCCTATGGAAGTCTTTCCTTGACCACATTGACCACGCCGCGCCAAGAGCACCAAGGCGGTGGACGACGGTGAGGCCTAGGAAGGAGATGACGCGGAGCCTGGGAAGATGTGGCAGTGGATGCCCATGCGGAGAGGAGTACGAGGGTTCACTGGTTCTACTTTGGTGTGAGGCTGCCATCACCGCAGAATAACAGGGGTGTGGTTGAGTGGAGGGATGGCCTGGCCAGCTGTGGGAGTAGTAGGGGGCGGTGAGACCTCCGCGGCAGCACAGCCGGCCACGGGAGGCAGGAGCAGGGGGCACGACCGACGCTGCTTTGGGCGTTTGGAGCAAGAAGACCAGAGGTTGAAGAAGCACGGCGGCCATTGGATGGACATCGTACGGTCACTGTAGCTGGAATCGTTTATATTGACTAAGTTGATAAAGCCCTTTGTATGCATCAACTTAGCAGGCCCACAGGTCAGCCTCCGAATTGGTGCGCCCCAGATGTCAGGGGGTGGAATCATTTTTTGGGTGGGTGAAGCTAGAATATCCGAGGTTGAAGAAGAAGCACGACATCCGTTGGATGGACATCCAACGACCACTGCTTCTAGAACCTTGTGTTGACTATAAGTTGACACACCCTTGCATACGCGTCAACTTACTTTTTTTAGGGGACGCGTCAACTTAGTAGGCCCACAAGTGTGTGGCATAGAACTTATAGCCCATTTGAGATTTGTAAGAATGTACAACCCATTTTTGAATTCTAATGGAATTTACTACAGCCCATTTATAGTTTGTTAAAAGTACAACCCATTTTCTAGCTAGGACAAGGATAAATAATTTCAACCAACCATTCAAAATAGAATTCAATAAAATTTCCCACATTTTGATGGGATCCGAAATGTTTTTATCCTGAAATTTCTAGTTAGATTAAATACAATTTCAATATAAATTTGTATTACATAAAAATCCAACGAAACATTGTGCATGCAACAATTAATGAAATTAAAATTTTCAAATCCAAAAATAATATTCTATAAAGTAATTACGTGTTTGGTGCATTTTTCTATAGTTACAACCTAGTTTTTATAATTACATCCCATTTATTATTTCTTAAAGCCCATTTTCTTGTTAAGCCTGATGCATCCCTCCTAGGAAAGATTTGCAGCCCAGCGGGGCGGAGAATAACAAGTTGACCTTGCCTCAGTATTCCTCAAAAAAAGTATAGCTGGGCTAGCCATTTTCAGCTTGAAAAAATTTAATATCTGGGCTGGATATCTGGCCTGGGCTAGACGGGCCACAGCCCGCCCAGTTAATACCCTGCTCTCCTCTGAACAACAATGAAAACATCGCTCAAGAAAAACTCTGCAGTGCTCACACCTCGAAAACATAAATACTGCTTGAGCTGCTTGGTCCCAACTGTCGGCCGCTCCTTGTGCAATTCTCTCGTTTATTGACTACATAGGTTCACAATGGTGCGGGACTATGATGTCAGGAAACCAGGATGAAGCAAAAAAAATTATAGTTGTATATAATAAGGAGGCACTTGCGTCCGTGCAGCTATGGCCTGGTGGGTCCCCACAGTCATCCTCTCCAAGTAAAGTCATCTCCTCATTCCTCATGTCCGTTGAGCATGTTGACAACGCGAGATGGCGGCGCCACGGCGAGCGCAAGAACTCGAAGGATGATGGAGAGGGCCTCGCGGGCCCTACGGATGTTCTAATACAACGCCCGCTGCTCATTCGGGAAGCAAGGATCAGAGGGCTACATGTTCGCGACGGCATTGTCGTTCGCTTGTTCACCGGTGCTCGTTGAGGAGAGGGAGGTTGCAGCACAGGTCCTCCTGCGCTGGTAGATCTTCCGCCATTAGGGCATCGAAATGCGGCCACACCTGCTCTATGGTGAACACGGCATGAACCGGCTTGGACAGTGGCGCCGGCGCTTGGTCGGAAGCTACGTCCATCGTCTGATTGTCGTTGCTCAGCTCGGTGAGCTCGCTGGTGAGCCAGCATGTCCGGCTGCTGGACCGACCCACTGCCAAGAATGAGTTTGACTACCCTGGCCCACCCAGACCACCTCCCTTGCCCGCGCGCGCTTTCCACCCAAAATGGTCAGCGCCTCCCGCCCCGTTTCCCGGTGCAGGTGATTGCTCCACCTTCAAACGACACAAGTGACATCCATCTGTCCGTCTGCCGCCCACATTAATGATATGCGGTTGCCGAGGCGGCTACTCTGGCACCACACATCCATCACTCCGCCGCCCACCATTGCTATATAAACTGCTACGCCGGCCATAGCCACAGTCATCCGCCTCCGTTCCCTTTCTCCTGTCCACACCACTACTTCCCACCATGGCTTCCTCGCGCTCCGACGCTCTTTGGGACAGGCGGACGACGGACCACAAGGAGATGGCAACCATTGGTGCCAACTGGCTGGCCGGCTGGCAGGCAGCCAGAGGACGATGCTGTCCAAATGGAGAACATGGTAGTCGACGATCCGGCGCCAACCCCCTCCTACGTGCCATGCTTGCTGGTGCATTGCACCATGACCATCAGCGAGGCCCGTGCCCAATACATGGACACAGTGAGGCAGAAGCGTCAGGAGCAGTTCCGGGAGGCGCAGGCCGACGCCGCCTACAACCACTATCTTCTCCAGGAGCACCTGCAGCCGGAGGAGCAGATCACCAGGAGCAAGCGGAGCAGGAGGTGCTTCTCGACTCATACCGCTCCGCCCGCAAGGGCCGCCTCGAGCGCTGGCAGTACCACATGCGGGTGGCGGAGGCTGCGGCCGCCTACAAAGAGGGCGATGAGCGAGCGATGAGATGTTTGGCGAGACCGAGGACGAGGCAGAGGACAATGCCGACTTCGACGAGTCCCCACTCCGCTGGCATCGACGAGGCCCTGCTCCATCGAGGCCCGCCCCACCGGCACCGAGGCGGAGGCCCTACTCTGTCGAGGCCCCGCCCCGCCAACAATGAGGCACAGGACATTGCCGACTCAGTCGAGGCCCCACCCTGCCGGCAACAAGGGGGAGGACTTCCCCCGCTCGGCCGAGGCGCCTCCCCGCCGGCAACGAGACAGAGGACATTGCCGGCTCCGTTGAGGCCCCGCCCCACTGCCAACGAGGCCGCGCCACACAGAAAACGAGGAAGAGTAGAACACGGTAGGTCGCCACTGCTCGGGTCCAAGTAAGGCCACTGCTGCTACCCTCCGGGTTGAAGCCAAGCTAGGCGGGTCGACCATTGACGGCCGATTAGCTTCTTGGCGGGGACGTGGAGTCGAGAGCTATGTTGGAGAAGGACGCTGCTTCTACTTAACTACTGGTGTAGTTGGCTCACTGACACATGGGCCCAACAGGCATGTGCGCCACATGTCAGTTAAGCAACTGCACCTGCAGTTAAGTCACTGAAGCTCAGTCCGCTGGAGAAGAAGCTTCTGTTCGGCTCAGCCGGACGCAGGTGGGTAGCTTCGGCTAATTAATTATACCTCCAGCGCACCCCTTTTTAGTTGAAGAATGTATGAAATGTAATGAAATCCAGCATGTTTATATGAAATCCGACCGTGTATTAATGAATTTAGTTCGATTAGTTTGAATTCTTGTATCACTAGCATTGGATGAACATGCAAAACAATACGTACTAGCGTTATTCCCAGGGTGATCACCTCGTTTGCAGCAGTTATTGGGGAACGTAGTATTTCAAAAAAATTGCCTACAATCACGCAAGATCTATCTAGGAGAAGCATAGCAACGAGCACAGAGAGTGTGTCCATGTACCCTCATAGACCGAAAGCGTATGCGTTTAGTAACGTGGTTGATGTAGTCGAACGTCTTCGCGATCCAACCGATCCAAGTACCGAATGCACGGCACCTCCGTGATCTGCACATGTCCAGCTCGGTGACGTCCCTCGAACTCTTGATCCAGTTGATCCTGAGGGAGAGTTCCGTCAGCATGACGGCATGGTGACAGTGATGATGAAATTATCGGCACAGGGCTTCGCCTAAACACTACGACGATATGGCCGAGGTGTGTAACTGTTGAGGGGGGCACCGCACACGGCAAAAAGATCAACTTGTGTCTTTGGGTGCCCCCCTGCCTACATATATAAAGGAGGGGGAAGAGGAGGCCGGCCTAGGAGGGGCGCGCCTATAGGGGAAGTCCAACTAGGATTCCCAATCCTAGTTGGAGTCCCCTTCCTTTTCCAAGAGGGGAGAGAGGGAAGGAGTAGGAGAGGGAGAAGGAAAGAGGGGGTCGCCGCCCCCTCCCTAGTCCAATTCAAACCATCCCATGGGGGGGCACACGGCCTCCCCTTGTGTCCCTTCTATCCTTTCCACTAAGGCCCATGAAGGCCCAATACTTCCCCCGGCGAATTCCTGTAACTCTCCGGTACTCCAAAAAATACCCGATCCACTCAGAACCTTTCCGATGTCTGAATATAGCCTTCCAATATATCGATCTTTGCGTCTCGACCATTTCGAGACTCCTCGTCATGTCCATGATCTCATCTGGGACTTCAAACAAACTTCGGTCATCAAATCACATACTCACAATACAAATCGTCATCGAACATTAAGCGTGCGGACCCTACGGGTTCGAGAACTATGTAGACATGACCGAGACACATCTCCGATCAATAACCAATAGCGGAACCTGGATGCTCATATTGGCTCCTACATATTCTACGAAGATCTTTATCGGTCAAACCGCATAACAACATACGTTGTTCCATTTGTCATCGGTATGTTATTTGCCCGAGATTCGATCGTCGGTATCATCATACCTAGTTCAATCTCGTTACCGGCAAGTCTCTTTACTCGTTCCGTAATGCATCATCCTGCAACTAACTCATTAGTCACATTGTTTGCAAGGCTTGTAGTGATGTGCATTACCAAGAGGGCCTAGAGATACCTCTCCGATACATGTGGTGACAAATCCTAATCTCGATCTATGCTGACCCAACAAACACCTTCGGAGACACCTGTAGAGCATATTTATAATCACCCAGTTATGTTGTGATGTTTGATAGCACACAAGGTGTTCCTCCGGTATTCAGGAGTTGCATAATCTCATAGTCAGAGGAACATGTATAAGTCATGAAGAAAGCAATAGCAATAAAACTCAACGATCATAATGCTAAGCTGACAGATGGGTCTTGTCCATCACATCATTCTCTAATGATGTGATCTTGTTTATCAAATGACAACACATGTCTATGGTCAGGAAACATAACCATCTTTGATTAACGAGCTAGTCACGTAGAGGCATACTAGGGACACTCTGTTTTGTCTATGTATTCACACATGTACTAAGTTTCCAGTTAATACAATTCTAGCATGAATAATAAACATTTATCATGATATAAGGAAATATAAATAACAACTTTATTATTGCCTCTAGGGCATATTTCCTTCATCTCCCACTTGCACTAGAGTAAATAATCTAGTTCACATCGCCATGTGAGTTAACACCAATAGTTCACATCACCATGTGATTAGTTCACATCGCCATGTGACTAATACCCAAAGGGTTTTACTAGAGTCAATAATCTAGCTCACATCGCTATGTGATTAACACCCAAAGAGTACTAAGGTGTGATCATGTTTTGCTTGTGAGAGAAGCTTAGTCATTGGTTCTGTCACATTCAGAGCCGTATGTATTTTGCAAATTTTCTATGTCTACAATGCTTTGCATGGAGCTACTTTAGCTAATTGCTCCCACTTTCAATGTGTATCCAGATTGAGACTCAGAGTCATCCGGATCGGTGTAAAAGCTTGCATCAATGTAACTCTTTACGGCGAACTCTTTATCACCTCCATAACCGAGAAATATCTCCTTAGTCTTCTAAGGATAATTTTGACTTCTGTCAAGTGATCCACTCCTGGATCAATATTGTACCCCCTTGCCAAACTCATGGCAAGGTACACAAAAGGTTTGGTACACAACATAGCATATTTTATAGAACCTATGGCTGAGGCATAGGGAATGACGTTCATTCTCTTTCTATTTTCTGTCGTGGTCGTGTTTTGAGTATTACTCAACTTTACACCTTGCAATACAGGCAAGAAATTCTTCTTTGACTACTCCATGTTGAAGTACTTCAAAAATCTTGTCAAGGTAAGTACTCATTGAAAAATCTTATCAAGCGTCTTGATCTATCTCTATAGATCTTGATGCCCAATATGTAAGAAGCTTCACCGAGGTATTTCTTTGAAAAACTCCTTTCAAACACTCCTTTATGCTTCCAGAAAATTCTACATCATTTCCGATCAACAATATGTCATTCACATATACTTATCAGAAAGGTTGTAGTGCTCCCACTCACTTTCTTGTAAATACAGGCTTCACCGCAAGTTTGTATAAAACTATATGCTTTGATCAACTTATCAAAGCGTATATTCCAACTCCGAGATACTTGCACTAGTCCATAGATGGATCGCTGGAGCTTGCATACTTTGCTAGCACCTTTAGGATTGAAAAAACCTTCTTGTTGCATCATATACAACTCTTCTTTAAGAAATCCATTAAGGAATGTAGTTTTGACATCCATTTGCCAGATTTCATAAAATGTGTCAATTGCTAACATGATTCGGATAGACTTAAGCATCGCTACGAGTGAGAAAATCTTATCGTAGTCAACACCTTGAACTTGTCGAAAACTTTTTGCGAAAATTCGAGCTTTGTAGATAGTAACACTACTATCAATATCCGTCTTCCTCTTGAAGATCCATTTATTCTCAATGGCTTGCTGATCAACGTGGCAAGTCAATCGAAGTCCATACTTTGTTCTCATACATGGATCCCATCTCACATTTCATGGCCTCAATCCATTTCGCGAAATCTGGGCTCATCATCGCTTCCTCATAGTTTGTAGGTTCGTCATGGTCTAGTAACATGACTTCCAGAACAGGATTACCGAACCACTATGGTATGGACCATACTCCGGTTGACCTACGAGGTTCAGTAGTAACTTGAACCGAAGTTTCATGATCATCATCATTAGCTTCCTCACTAATTGGTGTAGGAATCACTGGAACTGATTTCTGTGATGTACTACTTTCCATTTCGGGAGAAGGTACAAATTTCTACTTTCCTCCCACTCACTTCTTTCGAGAGAAACTCTTTCTCTTGAAAGTATCATATTTTAGCAATGAATATCTTGCCTTCGGATCTGTGATAGAAAGTGTACCCAACAGTTTCCTTTGGGTATCCTATGAAGACACATTTCTCTGAATTGGGTTTGAGCTTATCAGGTTGAAACTTTTTCACATAAGCATCGCCACCCCAAACTTTAAGAAATGACAACTTAGGTTTCTTGCCAAACCACAGTTCATATGGTGTCATCTCAACGGATTTAGATGGTGCCCTAATTAACGCGAATGCAGCTGCCTCTAATGCATAACCCTAAAACGATAGTGGTAAATCGGGAAGAGACATCATAGATCGCACCATATCTAATAAAGTACGGATATGACATTCGGACACACCATTACGCTGTGGTGTTCCAGGTGGCGTGAGTTGCGAAACTATTCCACATTGTTCCAAATGAAGACCAAACTCATAACTCAAATATTCACCTCCACGATCAGATCGTAGAAACCTTATTTTCTTGTTACGATGATTTTCCACTTCACTCTAAAATTCTTTGAACTTTTCAAATGTTTCAGACTTATGTTTCATCAAGCATATATACCCATATCTGCTCAAATCATTTGTGAAGGTCAGAAAATAACGATACCCGCCGCAAGCCTCAACACTCATGGGACCGCATACAATAGTGTCGGATCACGGGTTCCGGCAGACCCTTAAGGTTCGAACTCTGGGGTGCGCGCGGAGATTATGCCCTCTACCTCTCCGTCTTGCAAGGATCTAAACTACAGAAAGAACAACACAAGAGACATAGAGTTTATACTGGTTCGGGCCACCGATGTGGTCTAATACCCTACTCCAGTGTGGTGGGTGGATTGCCTCTTGGGCTGATGATGATGAACAAAACAAAGGAGAACAGCCTTGCGAGGGCGTGTTCTTGTGGGGACGCTGAACTGCTAGGGGGGTTCAGCTGCCCTTCTCTCTCTTTCTCTACTTGCTCTACGATTGCTCTGAATACTTCCCCAATTTCTAGATGCCTCTACCCTGGGGTTGGCTAGTCCTATTTATAGGCAAAGGCCTTGGGCCTCTTCCCAAATATTGAGCGGGAAGGGCGCCAACAATTGGCCAATTTGAAGGGGAACATCTGGTACAGTTATCCTGACCAAAGTTGGTCCTCGCCTGCCAAAGGCCCTGTGGTGATGCCGTTCTGGGCTCCACGATGAGCTCATTCCCACCGCTGGACTGGTCTTGGTCTCGTTACACCGAAATGGGTGCCTTTGCTTGATCCTCTCGCCTGCACTTGCCCCCTTTGCACCAGAGAGGAAAGGGAGGACACTGCGCGGTCTGGCGCCCGCCTGGCACCCTTGGTCGTCATGGCTTGCGTCATGGGCACCTCGCGAGGTACCCTGCCTTGATCTCTCCGCCTCCTCGTGAGCCAACCTGAGGAGGCCGCGCCTGAGGAAGCACCATGTCGTCCGCCCCGCGAGGCTTGGCCCCTCGCGAGGGTCTTGAGTCTTGTGTTGATGAAGATGGGCCGCGCTGGGCCCCCATTTGAGCCACGCCGCAGGCCGCAGGCAGGCAAGTCTGGGGACCCCCGTTCCCAGAATGCCGACAGTAGCCCCCGGGCCCAAGGCGCGCATGGACTTGGCCGTGCCGAGAGGCGAAAGGGCAAGCGCGAAGCACCGCGGGCCCTAACAGCCTGCGGCCTTGGGCGCCGCATGGCGATTGATTGGATGTGGGCGCCTCCGCTTGCCCACGACGCCTCGATGGTCGTGCGGATTGGACAAGTCCCTGCATGCAAATCGTGTCATGATTACCTGTGATTGTGGTGGCCGACGGTTGGCCTCCGCCGGCTTATAAGCACGGCACCGCGCGTGCCCTTACAGTCCATCTCTTCTTGTCTTCTCCTTCGCCTTGATTCTTGCTCCTTCTTGACGTGATGGCCCCGATTCGCCGGTTTTCTGCAGCGGAGAAGGGAAAGGCTCTCCAAGAAGAGCCAGACCCGCTCCCGCCGAAGAAGCGACTTGCTCTTCGCAGCCGAGACGAAGGAGACCACCAGGTGGTGTCAAGGCCTTGGTACGAGCGGCCTCCGCCGGGGTTTCCGCTTCCCTTGTTTGCCCACGCCGAGGGCCTCGGAGGGGGTGACGTCGATCCCAGCGGCAGGCGCCGTCGCCGCCGGGTCACGAAGGTGTGGGTCGTTCCGCCTGGAGTCCATGCCGTGGGCTCCTCCCGCGAGCTCGTGCTCCACGCCGCCATGCCTCCGCGAACTTGGATTCGCTTTCCTCCCTTCTTCGCCTCCGTCTTCCCACAGGGAAGACTCCTGGAGTTGTGGCTGCAGCATGCCAACTGCAGCACCCCCGCGACCGAGGCAGAGGTCGCGATGCTCGCCTCGGGTGTAACGCCCTCGATGCGGCTATATCTCCCACGTGTCGAAGCACGACTTAGAGGCATAACTGCATTGAAAGCAATGTCGCAAGTGAGGTAATCTTCACACAACCCATGTAATTCATAAGGGAAAGAGATACATAGTTGGCTTACAATCGCCAATTCACACAATACATGAATAAAGCATTACATCATACAGATACAAACAAGGTCCGACTACGGAACTAAAATAAAAGAAGACTACCCCAAATGCTACACAGATCCCCGATCGTCCACACTGGGCTCCACTACTGATCAACTGAAACGAAACAACACAATGAACAAGATCTTCATCGAGCTCCTCCTTGAGCTCGGGTGCGTCACCTGCACGGTTTCATCGGCACCTGCAAACTGGTTTTGGAAGTATCTGTGAGTCACGGGGACTCAGCAATCTCACACCCGCGAGATCAAGACTATTTAAGCTTATGGATAGGAGAAGGTAGTGAGGTGGAGCTGCAGCAAGCGACTAGCATATCTGGTGTCTAACATACGCAAATGAGAGCGAGAAGAGAAGGCAAAAGCACGATCGAACAACTATGATCAAGAAGTGATCCTAGAACAACCTACGTCAAGCATAACTCCAACACCGTGTTCACTTCCCGGACTCCGCCGAGAAGAGACCATCACGGTTACACACGCGATTGATGTATTTTAATTAAGATCAACTTCGGGTTTTCTACAACCGGACATTAACAAATTCCCATCTGCCTCATAACCGCGGGCACGGCTTTCGAAAGTTCAAACCCGGCAGGGGTGTCCCAACTTAGCCCATTATAAGCTCTCGCGATCAACGAAGGATATTCCTTCTCCCCGGGAAGACCCGATCAGTCTCAGAATCCCGGCTACAAGACATTTCGACAATAATAAAACAAGACCAGCAAGACCGCCTGATGCGCCGACAATCCCGATAGGAGCTGCACATATCTCGTTCTCAGGGCAACACCGGATGAGCACACCGTACAACTAAAACCAGACCTCAAGTTTCCCCGAGGTGGCGCTGCAAAGGACTCTAGTTCGGGCCAACACTTAGACAAGCATTGGCCCGGGGGGGGCTAAAATAAAGATGACCCTCGAGAGAGCGAATCCCAAGGGAAAAATAGGTGGTGGTGAGGCAAATGGTAAAACCAAGGTTGGGCCTTGCTAGAGGAGTCTTATTCAAAGCGAACTGTCAAGGGGGTCCCATAAATCACCCAACCGCGTTAGGGACGCAAAATCCGGGAACATAATACCGATATGACGGAAACTAGGGCGGCAAGAGTGGAACAAAACACCAGGCATAAGGCCGAGTCTTCCACCCTTTACCAAGTATATAGATGCGTTAATAATATAAAAGGTATTGTGATATCCCAACAAGTAAACATGTTCCAATCAAGGAACAACATCTCCATGTTCCAACAAGGAACAAACTTCATCTTCACCTGCAACTAACAACGCTATAAGAGGGGTTGAGCAAAGCGGTAACATCGCCAAACAACGGTTTGCTAGGACAAGGTGGGTTAGAGGCTTGGTTTGACAATATGGGAGGCACGAATAGCAAGTTGTAGGTATCACAACATAGGCATAGCAAAAGAGCAGGCAACTAGCAAGCAAAGATCGAAGTGATTTCGAGGGTATGGTCATCTTGCCTGAAATCCCGCTAGGAAGAAGAACGAGTCCATGAAGAAGACAAACGGATGTAGTCGAGCGAATCCTCACAACTCCGGAACGAAACCGAAGCTAACGAGAAAAGCAACCCGGAAATAAACAAACAACATAGTAAACCAACACCATATACACATGGCATGATGCACAACCAAGTATGATGGATGTCCGGTTCAATGAGCATGGCATGGCAAAGTGCAACAAACAACGCTACAAATTGAGTGGAGCTCAATATGCAATGAGTTGCATATTGACGAAACACCACATAAATTATTTAGTTCTCTCCTGTTTATGTACCCAACAATATTAAATGTTGTTAAACATGGCAAGAGGTGAAACTTAAGTAAGCTAACTATTTAGGCAAGTTTAAATGAGGCCGGAACAACAAACAACAATTCCGGAAAATCCTCATGTGCATATTTTGAATTTGGTACTGTTCTGCCATAAACACAATTTTAATGTTGTTAAACAGCAAAATAAAGTGCACCATGTTAAACTAGGCATTTTTCCACCCCATTTACATATAAAGTTTATTAAATTTGGAGCTACGGTTTTTTAGTTATGAAATAAATCATTTTAACATGGCATTTGTGCAAAATAAATAAACAGCAAGTTAAAACATTTTAAACATGGATGAAAGTGGCATAATATGAAACTAGATGAAATTCTAGGCACTTTTCATATATGAAGTTTCTACATATGATGCACGGTTGTTGAGTTATTATATGCATGAACAATGAGGGTTTTCTGTAAAACAGTAAACTCTGCATAAAGTCTAAATTCGCAGCAGCAGATAAAAAAACACAACGGGCTGAATCTGATGGAACTAGGCTGCTCACATTGGGCTCCAGGGAGCTGGCAGATCTGGGGCTGGTGCGGTGCGGGAGTGGCTGGAGCTGGGCCACGAGGTGTGACCGGTCAACGGGGAGGCTGGACGAGGCGGGCGCTCGCTCGTTCTCAAGCGAAACGACAGTAGGCGGGGCGCGATGCAGGGGACTTGGCGCTGCGGTCGACGCTGGAAGCACATGATTGAAGTGACGACGAGGGCAGCACTGGCGTGGGGTAGCGGAAGCATATGCAAAAGCTGTCGGCATGGGAGACACGGATCCGGGCGGTGGAGGTCGTCGGGGTCCCGTTCCCTGCCGAATCGAAGCGGAGGCGGCTCCATGGCTGTTATTAACTGAAGAAAAGACAGGGTTCAGTCAGAAACATGGGAAGGGAAGGAGAGAGACAGCAGGGGAGATGGCAGGGACACGATGGGGCGACCTGAATGGTGGGAGGCCGCCGGACGAAGCGGACTGGCCTGGCAGGATGCTCGCCGGCGAGGTCGGACAACAGCGGGGAGACGCGAGGCGAGGCCGCGGCCTTGGCGCAGAGGAGGTGCGTGGCTGCACTTGCAGGGAAGCGGCGGCGCAGAGACGGGGCCGTCCCGTGTGAGAAGTGGGGTGCAGGCGCAGTGGCACTGCCGGAAGAGAGGCAGGCGACGGGGAGGCGGCTCCATGGACTTGGCAAGGCGGCGGGGAACCGAGCCGATCCGGCCGGAGTTGAGGCGGAGGTGCGGGGCGAAGGAGAGGTTCGGGACTACAAACACGGGCGGGTGCTAGCTGGTCTTGGCGCGGACGACGAGGCGCCTGATTCAGCGGGGTTCAAGTCGGCAGGGTCGACGAGGAAGCACAAGTGTCCATGGCCGAGGTTGGAGCTCCTGTGCGAAGAAAAACACGAGGAAGCGATGGCGCTTAGAGAAAAGGGAAGGAAGAGAAAGGGTGCAGGGAGGAAGGAGGCGGTACGGGCCTGCGGGAGGTGGTCGCCGGCGGCGAGGTTCGCCGGAGCTGCGGGTCATGAGGAGGAGGAGCACTCGGGCGCCGTTGCTTCTTGGGGTGGAGCGCCGGGCATCTCCCGGGCGGTGGCTTGGGCGGAGGATACAAAAGGGGAACAAGGCCGTGGCCTCGATCCAACCTGGATCAAGCGCCGGCTGGCTGCGGGAGAGCTCGAGGTCGGGCATGCGGCTGCGCGCGGGAGGCTGG
Source organism: Aegilops umbellulata (assembly GCA_032464435.1). Classification (NCBI taxonomy): domain Eukaryota; kingdom Viridiplantae; phylum Streptophyta; class Magnoliopsida; order Poales; family Poaceae; genus Aegilops; species Aegilops umbellulata. The sequence goes on from CP136055.1 coordinate 215,380,807, forward strand.
GAATGGAGCGGCGCGGAGAACAAGCGAGGTGGTCGGAGACTGTGATTGGTGGGCTGGATCGGGAGGGGATCCCGAGGAAGAAGGGACTGGAGGAGTGGCGGCGGCGCGATGGGATCGATGGGACAAGGCACCTAGGATGTAGGGTTGCGCCTATATATATAGCAGGTGAAAAGAGTTTTAGGGGCGTCTGATCGTCATCTGACGGCTCCGGGTCAATTGGGTAGTCAAAAGAATAAACGAAAGAAGTATTGTGGTATTTCGGGGTTGATCCGGACTCAACGGTCATGACCGTGCGGGTTGGGTTCGGAGAAGTTTCGGGCACGCACGCGAGGGGTTTGCGGGTTGTGCAGAGAGGTTAAGCGGCCAGACAAGAGGGACTCGAAAAAAACCCGGTTGGTCTCGGAACAGACAACGGAGAGACGCGACAACTACGAATGAACTGAGAGTTTTTAAAAACAATGACGGCAACGAGTGTCGATGCAATGCGGATGATGCCATGATGAAATGCAACAAACAAAATAAAACACACAACAACAACGAAAAACAAGGAAGGCTTCTGGAGCATCGGTCTCGGGGCGTTACAACACTCCACCACTACGAGAGGATCTCGTCCCGAGATCTAGAATGGCACCGGAGGGAAAAAAGAGGAAGAGAGGAGGTAAAACTAAGTTTCTTCTTTGACAAAAGAGTGAAACCAAAGAACCTTGAGAGGTCGCAGAGCTTGAAGAAATGACACGACGGAGGTGAACAAGATTTAAAACACTCCGTTCAGCAAGAGGAACAAGGAACATTCGAGAACCTTGTAGGTTGAGAGACATGAGAAAAAGAACATCATGAACGAAAAGAATATAACCACCTCGGTATGATGAGATAGTCAAGGAACAAGAATCACAGAATTTGGACAGCACTCCGGTAGAAAAGAGAAAAAAACTTGATAAGATGAGATGATATTGAAGAGATGATACAACACTCCGGTTGGGAATGGAGTAATAGAATATGAACTTGGCAAAATGAACGCACTTGGATGAGATTCCGGTTAAAAGAGGAACGATAGACACAACACTCCGGTTAAATGGATAAGCACGAAAAAGAACATGATCTTTACAAAACGAGGTGATGGGTGAAAAGAGCAACATCGCAATGCCTCCGAAAACAATGCATGATAGTTAGATAGTTGGAATGAATAGAACGAAGAATGAAACCAACATCTCCTACCATAAATGAATTTGAAAGAGCATCCTTACGAAGTAGGATGGAACGGAGTTGTTTGAAAAACAACAATGGTAAGGATAAGCTTGTTGTGGGCTTATGGAAACAACTCAAAGCTTAGAGGTGAATACATGCCACTATGGAAAACAATTGATTGCCTGAGAGCAACACGGAGATGAAAACTTGATTCGCCGAGAGAATAGGAGAAAAACTTGGATCATTGATAAGCACCACGAATAGCAACATTCCCAATGGAAGGCTTTAGGTGAAATATAACCCAAGATAACTACAATGAAGAAACGATGGGTTTAATTATCTCATTCTTGACAACATGTGAATCATGAACCACGAAGAGAGGTTGTCAAGAGTGATATAACACCACCTCAAAATAAGGTAGAAAGAATTGCACTTCGGAATGCAAGAAGAAGAATACTTGAGCTCCTCAAAACAAAACATGTGTTGAACACCATGTTTATTTTAGAGTAAAGCTTGGCGGATCTTAACTCCGAGAAAATCTTGAAGAAAAATTGAAGAATTAAAAGAATTCTTGACGAACCACCATGCAGAGCCTCCATGAAGAACTCCGGTAAACAAATGGATGATATAAAGAAAGAGAAGTTGAAAACACAAGGTGAAGCCTTGCGATGATTTAGATGGAGCTTCCCAACGAGATAATGCGGAAAATTTTGGAACTCCGGAAAAGAAAAGATGAAGCATCTCGAACCGAGAAATGTGGCATGATGAACAACTCTGGAAAGAAGAAACTAGATCACTTGGATGAAACCATAATAAGAATTACGTTTTGCATATACTTCACCAATTTAGATTGATGACAACCAACGGATTTGGCATACTACTTATTCTCGTAGAAAGGATTAAGAGAGATATAGCACAAACTTGGAAAAGGTATTGATGGAACCACCGGTTGGATTTGGAAACAACGAATGAATTGATATGATAACCAAGAAAAAAGAACTCTTGAACGAACCACCGTAAGAATTGAAAATGAACAAAGAAAAGATAAAGAAACACCGGGAAGAATTAGAAAATGAAGGAAGATACTTGAGAGAATTTAGATACAAGAGAACGAAGAGATCATGAACTGAATAGAGGGTATTTGAATGATGCACCGGTAAGATTTGGAGAACAATAGCTGAAAGCTGAGGATGAATAAACGCGAAATGATTGCCTTCAGAGAATCAAACTGAAAAGACACTTGAATTGCTCCGGATGGGTGAAAAGAATTCTCACAATCAAAAACAATTATGAGGATGGCATGAAGCTAGAACCATGAATCTTGAAGAGAATGGAGCAAGATTTAAGAGAAACTCTTCTTCGGTCTTCACATGTTGAAAATGATGATGAGAAACACCACCATGAATTGTTGAAGCGCTCCGGGATGTAAATTAGAAAGGTTGAACCAACGATGAAAAGAATTTGAAAGCGATCTTGGAGAAGGAATATGACTGATGACACTTCATTCTTACGTCACACTTGGAAAAGAATTTGAGAATAACTCCGGGAAAATTAGAAGAGTCAGGTAAGATCCTGGGAAAAGACCTGTGGGTTAGGGCCCACTCAAAAGAAACACCGTTGAAAGAATTGCTTGAAAAGAGAGATTACACCGGTTGAATTAAATGGCTTGACTGAGATAAGAACCTCAAAATAACTTGAGTGAATTGAGAATGGAAACTTGAATCTTCTGAGATATCTTCATCACTCCGGAACAAATGAATAGCGAGAGGTGAATGATTAAGAGGTGCATCGGTACGAGAAAACATTAGAACCGAGGAAAAGATATGACCGATAAAGCTTGAATTGGAACCACCGGAGAAGAAAAGAATGACGAATGATGAACATGAAACTCCTAACCATCTTCATGATAGTCACCGGATAAGAACATTGAAGGAAAGAATGAAGAAACTTCCATCAATAAAAAGGATACTTGATTGAGAAATATGAGTCCCTGAAGAAAAAGGGTGGGAGGGCGGGAAAACAAAGGCAACTTGGGGACGGGTGAAATCGACACCGTTACGAAAAACTTGAATTTATCTTGCGGTTGTTGAAATGATCGGATCCACTTAAAGAGAAGCACGCCGGTTGGAAAAGAATTAACATGACAACCTCGATGATCAAGAAGGATTAGTTTTCACATAGCAATATGAGAACACCGTTTAGGGAAGGTATGGATCAACACTTGACATCGAAGCAACTTGAATACCACAAATAAAACAAAACAAAGGATTTGGCTTGCAGAATAAGCCGGAACAAATACATATGATAGAGATTTACCCAATCCCATATCATGCATCTGTCGGAAAGATATTCTAGGAGCTACTTGAATTCCCACCTATAAACTCCCGAAACTTTCTGGTTATGCAATCTGGTGTTGGGGATACAGGGGACACAAAATATATCACCCAAACTAACAATACCTAGATCCAGCTGTATCCATCCTTCAACACATAACCAAGAAAACTCCGGAAATCATGTACCTCAACCTTCGAAAAGCATCCGTTATACGAGTTATGGCAATACTCTCGAGCTCGCCCCAGTACTGGGTTATCGAGGTTATCTCACCAACAACTGCATAAAAGAGATTTTCGATGTCGGCAAAACTCAGGTATTCCAGAACTGCAACGATAAGATTGTGACGACAACACCTCGGAGCTCAACTCCCCGAGACACTGCCACAACCCCTAAATGTCAGGAGGCATCAAGAACAATGTTCTCATCACAAAACCATTGGAACGATTCCAAGATACCCGCGTGATCCTAAAAAAAATTAGTGAAAATTGAGGAGAGGAAAGTCAAAACGTCTACGTCAAGGGGCCTCACCAGAGCGACGAAGGAATTGAGGAGTAAAAAGAATCCTACTCTCCGATATACATAATCCTAAGACTCAATACATTTTGTTCTAGACTCAACAAAGTCAGCGATTCAATCAAGCAGGGGGCTCCTAAGTCGGGGATGGCTCTGATTACCAACTTGTAACGCCCTCGATGCGGTTATATATCCCACGTATCGAAGCACGACTTAGAGGCATAACCGCATTGAAAGCAATGTCGCAAGTGAGGTAATCTTCACACAACCCATGCAATTCATAAGGGAAAGAGATACATAGTTGGCTTACAATCGCCACTTCACACAATACATGAATAAAGCATTACATCATACAGATACAAACAAGGTCCGACTACGGAACCAAAATAAAAGAAGACTACCCCAAATGCTACACAGATCCCCGATCGTCCCAACTGGGCTCCACTACTGATCAACTGAAACGAAACAACACAATGAACAAGATCTTCATCGAGCTCCTCCTTGAGCTCGGGTGCGTCACCTGCACGGTTTCATCGGCACCTGCAAACTGGTTTTGGAAGTATCTGTGAGTCACGGGGACTCAGCAATCTCACACCCGCGAGATCAAGACTATTTAAGCTTATGGATAGGAGAAGGTAGTGAGGTGGAGCTGCAGCAAGCGACTAGCATATCTGGTGTCTAACATACGCAAATGAGAGCGAGAAGAGAAGGCAAAAGCACGGTCGAACAACTATGATCAAGAAGTGATCCTAGAACAACCTACGTCAAGCATAACGCCAACACCGTGTTCACTTCCCGGACTCCGCCGAGAAGAGACCATCACGGTTACACACGCGGTTGATGTATCTTAATTAAGATCAACTTCGGGTTTTCTACAACCGGACATTAACAAATTCCCATCTGCCTCATAACCGCGGGCACGGCTTTCGAAAGTTCAAACCCGGCAGGGGTGTCCCAACTTAGCCCATTATAAGCTCTCGCGATCAACGAAGGATATTCCTTCTCCCCGGGAAGACCCGATTAGTCTCAGAATCCCGGCTACAAGACATTTCGAGAATAATAAAACAAGACCAGCAAGACCGCCCGATGCGCCGACAATCCCGATAGGAGCTGCACATATCTCGTTCTCAGGGCAACACCGGATGAGCACACCGTACAACTAAAACCAGACCTCAAGTTTCCCCGAGGTGGCGCTGCAAAGGACTCTAGTTCGGGCCAACACTTAGACAAGCATTGGCCCGGGGGGGCTAAAATAAAGATGACCCTCGAGAGAGCGACTCCCAAGGGAAAAATAGGTGGTGGTGAGGCAAATGGTAAAACCAAGGTTGGGCCTTGCTAGAGGAGTCTTATTCAAAGCGAACTGTCAAGGGGGTCCCATAAATCACCCAACCGCGTTAGGGACACAAAATCCGGGAACATAATACCGATATGACGGAAACTAGGGCGGCAAGAGTGGAACAAAACACCAGGCATAAGGCCGAGTCTTCCACCCTTTACCAAGTATATAGATGCATTAATAATATAAAAGCTATTGTGATATCCCAACAAGTAAACATGTTCCATTCAAGGAACAACATCTCCATGTTCCAACAAGGAACAAACTTCATCTTCACCTGCAACTAACAACGCTATAAGAGGGGCTGAGCAAAGCGGTAACATAGCCAAACAACGGTCTGCTAGGACAAGGTGGGTTAGAGGCTTGGTTTGACAATATGGGAGGCACGAAAAGCAAGTGGTAGGTATCACAGCATAGGCATAGCAAAAGAGCGAGCAACTAGCAAGCAAAGTAAGAAGTGATTTCGAGGGTATGGTCATATTGCCTGAAATCCCGCTAGGAAGAAGAACGAGTCCATGAAGAAGACAAACGGACGTAGTCGAGCGAATCCTCACAACTCTGGAACGAAACCGAAGCTAACGAGAAAAGCAACCTGGAAAGAAACAAACAACATAGTAAACCACCACCACATACACATGGCATGATGCACAACCAAGTATGATGCATGTCCGGTTCAATGAGCATGGCATGGCAAAGTGCAACAAACAACGCTACAAATTAAGTGGAGCTCAATATGCAACGAGTTGCATATTGACGAAACACCACATAAATTATTTAGTTCTCTCCCGTTTATGTACCCAACAATATTAAATGTTGTTAAACATGGCAAGAGGTGAAACTTAAGCAAGCTAACTATTTAGGCAAGTTTAAATGAGGCCGGAACAACAAACAACAATTCCGGAAAATCCTCATGTGCATATTTTGAATTTGGTACTGTTCTGCCATAAACACAATTTTAATGTTGTTAAACAGCAAAATAAAGTGCACCATATTAAACTAGGCATTTTCCCACCCCATTTACATATAAAGTTTATTAAATTTGGAGCTACGGTTATTTAGTTATGAAATAGATCATTTTAACATGGCATTTGTGCAAAATAAATAAACAGCAAGTTAAAACATTTGAAACATGGATGAAAGTGGCATAAAATGAAACTAGATGAAATTCTAGGCACTTTTCATATATGAAGTTTGTACATATGATGCACGGTTGTTGAGTTATTATATGCATGAACAATGAGGGTTTTCTGTAAAACAGTAAACTCTGCATAAAGTCTAAATTCGCAGCAGCAGATAAAAAAAACACAACGGGCTGAATCTGATGGAACTGGGCTACTCACATTGGGCTCCAGGGAGCTGGCAGATCTGCGCCTGGTGCGGTGCGGGAGTGGCTGGAGCTGGGCCATGAGGTGCGACCGGTCAATGGGGAGGCTGGACGAGGCGGGTGCTCGCTCGTTCTCGAGCGAAACGACAGTAGGCGGGGCGCGATGCAGGGGACTTGGCGCTGCGGTCGACGCTGGAAGCAGAGGAGCGAAGTAACGACAAGGGCGGCGCTGGCGGGGGGTAGCGGAAGCATACGCGAAAGCTGCCGGCATGGGAGACACGGATCCGGGCGGTGGAGGTTGTCGGGGTCCCGTTCCCTGCCGAATCGAAGCAGAGGCGGCTCCATGGCTATTATTAACTGAAGAAAAGACAGGGTTCAGTCAGAAACATGGGAAGGGAAGGAGAGAGACAGCAGGGGAGATGGCAGGGACGCGATGGGGCGACCTGAATGGTGGGAGGCGGCCGGACGAAGCGGACTGGCCTGGCAGGATGCTCGCCGGCGAGGTCGGACAACAGCGGGGAGACGCGAGGCGAGGCCGCGGCCTTGGCGCAGAGGAGGCGCGTGGCTGCACTTGCAAGGAAGCGGCGGTGCAGAGACGGGGCTGTCTCGCGTGAGAAGCGGGGTGCAGGCGCGGCGGCACTGCCGGAAGAGAGGCAGACGACGGGGAGGCGGCTCCATGGACTTGGCAAGGCGGCGGGGAACCGAGCCGATCCGACCGGAGTTGAGGCGGAGGTGCGGGGCGAAGCAGAGGTTCGGGACGACGAACACGGGCGGCTGCTAGCTGGTCTTGGCGCGGACGACGAGGCACCTGATTCGGCGGGGTTCAAGTCGGCAGGGTCGATGGGGAAGCACAAGTGTCCATGGCCGGGGTTGGAGCTCCTGTGCAAAAAAAAACACGAGGAAACGATGGCGCTTAGACAAAAGGGAAGGAAGAGAAAGGGTGCAGGGAGGAAGGAGGCGGTACGGGCCTGCGGGAGGTGGTCGCCGGCGTCGAGGTTCGCCGGAGCTGCGGGTCACGAGGAGGAGGAGCACTCGGGCGCCGTTGCTTCTTGGAGTGGAGCGCCGGGCATCTCCCGAGCGGTGGCTTGGGCGGAGGAGACAAAAGGGGAGCAAGGCCGTGGCCTCGATCCAACCTGGATCAAGCGCCGGCTGGCTGCGGGAGAGCTCGAGGTCGGGCATGCGGCTACGCGCGGGAGGCTGGGAATGGAGCGGCGCGGAGAACAAGCGAGGTGGTCGGAGGCTGCGATTGGTGGGCTGGATCGGTAGGGGATCCCGAGGAAGAATGGACTGGAGGAGTGGCGGCGGCGCGATGGGATCGATGGGACGAGGAACCTAGGATCTAGGGTTGCGCCTATATATATAGCAGGTGAAAAGAGTTTTAGGGGCGTCTAATCGTCATCTGACGGCTCCGGGTCAATTGGGTAGTCAAAAGAATAAACGAAAGAAGTATTGTGGTATTTCGGGGTTGATCCGGACTCAACGGTCATGACCGTGCGGGTTGGGTTAGGAGAAGTTTCGGGCGCGCACGCGAGGGGCTTGCGGGTTGTGCAGAGAGGTTAAGCGGCCAGACAAGAGGGACTAAAAAAAACCCGGTTGGTCTCGGAACAGACAACGGAGAGACGCGACAACTACGAACGAACTGAGAGTTTTTAAAAACAATGACGACAACGAGTGTCGATGCAATGCGGATGATGCCATGATGAAATGCAACAAACAAAATAAAACACACAACAACAACGAAAAACAAGGAAGGCTTCTGGAGCATCGGTCTCGGGGCGTTACATCGGGTGAGGTCTTCATGACTCACGGCTCGGGTGAGATCGCTCGGGGTTGCAGAGCAAGGGGCGCCCTCACGATCCACCTGGAGTATGATGGCGCTTCGGTGATGTTCTTCAAGGTCTTCGACGCGAGCGGGCGCCGGCTGGAGTGCTGCCCCAGGAGAGCTGGCCAGGACCCTAATGCGGTGAGGGTCGGGCCCGCCGACCGCTCCCTGGGCAGCTCCACAAGCGACGGGAGCGCCGGAGGATCCAGCGACCCCAGCAAGGTCTTCGCGACTCCGGAGACGAGCGACGACAGCTACGAGCCCGCGAGCCAGCGCCGCTCCCGGAGCAGGGCGGGCTCGCTCGGCTGCTGCCGACTCTGATCTGGATGGGGTTGGCGCTGGTGCCTGACGGCCCACTGTTGATGATGGCATCGTCTGCAGGGGCGCGTGTAGATAGCATCCCTTAGGACCCGTTTCTTGCAAGGAATCATACTGCGCCCCGTGGGGGCTTGTAAGGTGTCTGTGATCCTTTATGTTAATATGTGACTTTTGCTATGGAACTGTGTGAGTCGTTAATTCCGTTGTAGCTTAGTCTTCCCTTTCGAACCTCGCGAGGGCTCGGTGCTCTGCGTCGACAGGTCCCAGTCCCAAGGCGGCGTCAGCTGTCGCTGGTATGCCAGGTCGCGATGCCGTGGTCAAGGCCAGGAGGTGAACGACCCGGGGTCCGGTAAGAGCCCCTGAGTCGCGATGCTCAGGAGGTCCCCTTTGGTGCCCAAGCAGCCGTCGCTCGGTGAGAAAGGGGGGTGACGTCGCTTGTACGGAATTGCGTTAGGTGCGGGGGTGATGCCACGGTAGCCGGTGTTTTCGGACGGTGACTTATCTTGTTAATCAGAGGTTACTCTTGGTGTATCGCCGGATCCGCGCGGCAGCTGGAGCGGAGTTGCTTCACGAGGTCCCCGCATGCCCCTTCCCCTTCGCCTTTGCTCCCCTTTCTGCTCTACGTCCTCGGGTCCCGGCCCTCGAGCTTGTCTCAGCCGTCGCTGGTATGCCAGGTCGCGATGCCGTGGACAAGGCCAGAGGGTGAGGGCTGGAGTGCTGGTAGGAGCCCTAAATCGCGATGCTCAGGCGCCCCCCTTTAACGCGCAAGCGGTTCGCGCGGACAAGGATGAAGAGAGCTCCGCGAGGGCCTCGGCTTGCACAATTCCCTCAGGGGATCCTGCAAGCTCATCACAGAAGGAGAAAATAGGTTGCCACGATGGCTATCAGTCGGCCGTTAGTCGCTCTAGTTGGCGTAGGTGAGGTGTACATGGGCGCCCATGAGCCAGCGCGGGACTCACGGGGCCCTACCTCTAGGCGGGTTGTGCCTGGCACTGGGCCGTATCTTGAGATGTGTTCCTACAAAATTCGGTTACATGCCGGCACTCTACGTCCTCGGGTCCCGGCCCTCGAGCTTGTCTCAGCCGTCGCTGGTATGCCAGGTCGCGATGCCATGGACAAGGCCAGAGGGTGAGGGCTGGAGAGCCGATAAGATCCCTGAGTCGCGATGCTGAGGCACCCCCCCTTTAACGTGCAAGTGGTCGACATGGAGAAGAAGAGGTGTAGTGGACAGACATCAGGTGATCAAGCATGATAGGCGAATGCATAGTTGGAAATAAACGCGAGGGAGATACACGCCGCTGGGCCTAGCCCAAGCAGCTTGGGGATGATGCAGCCCGAGGGGCGCCCCCAACAAAGCAAGCTAATGATCGAAAACTAAAAAGGGATACATGTCGCAGGGACGGACCCACGCGGCCTGGGAATGAAGCAGCCCTGGGAGGGTGTTCCCAGCCGGAAACGAAGCTTGAAAGATGTCACCTGGAGTTGTTGCGGACGAAGTGGTGTTGGTGCAGCAGACTCGGTGGGCTGCGGGAGCCGATCCTCACGAGCCCCCAGGCCCAGGGGCCTAAGGAGGCTCCGGAGGCGCTGGTGGCTCCTCGCAAATCATCTCCATCTCCGCCAGGACTGCGGAAGCCTGTCTTCCTGAGTCTCCATGATGCCCCTCATGAGGCGCTGGTACGCAACAGCCATGCTCGGCAAGCCGTAAGGCATGCGAACATAGCTGTGGGGTGGACCTCCACAACGCCCCAATAGTGAGGGCCAGAGGCGCTCCGTTGTGGCGACTTGATTGAGCCCTGGTACGTCGATGCAGACACGCAGCCCACCATCCTCGCCTGGATGTGGAGCCACAGCTGGTGGGTGACGGCGACCTCTCATGATCCTTGACTCCTGTAGCTCTTGAGTGATCTTGTTAATGAACTCCTGCTGGTCTGACCTTCCTTGCCTGGTTCCTTCTCGAGGGAAACATGCTTCGAAACATGCCCCCACATGGTGCCCTAGCGCCTCCCTCGTGACCTTGGCTAGGTCGGTGGCCCTCAAGGCGAGAGCCCCCCGAGCCCTGCCTGAGGAGGGAGCCGGGCGCGCTTTCCTATGCAATGGAAGGAGGGTCCCCCTGGGCAGGCACGGGCCCTGATGGGCCTGCCTCCTGAGGGGCCGAGCCTGGCGACGTCTTCTTCTTCTTGGGTGTGGTCTCGGGAAGCCTCCTGCTCCCGCGATCTGGGTCTTCTAGCGACGCGGCTTGAAAGGCTCGCTCCAGGGAACACACTGCATCCTTCTCTTCACATGGCACCGTGATGACGCCGCCACTCCCTGGCATCTTGAGGACATTGTAGCCGTGGTGAGTTACGACCATGAACTTGGCCAGCACTGGGTACCCGAGGATGGCGTTGTACGGCAGGCGGATGTGGGCGACGTCAAAGTCGATGAGCTCAGTGCGGTAGTTGCTGCGGGCCCCGAAGGTGACAGGGAGGCGGACCTGCCCGATCGGGATTGTGGAACCGTCGGTGACTCCGGAGAAAGGCTTGGTTGGCTGAAGCTGGTCATATGGCAGTTGGAGGTTGTTGAATGTTTCCACGGACAGGACGTTGAGCCCTGCTCCACCATCGATGAGGGTCCTGGTGATCAGTACGTTGCTGATGACTGGGGAGCAAAGCATCGGGAGGACCCCGGCTGTGGCCGCGCACTTGAGCTGATCCGCTGAGCTCAGTGTGATGGCGCACGCCGACCACTTGAGGGGGCGTGTTGCTTCGAGCTTGGGTAGGACTGCATTCACTTCACGGGCAAACTGCTTGAAGATGCGTTGAGAGGCTGGGGCTTGAGGTCCGCCCAGGATGCAGGCGATTGCGCGCGGCTCTTGGAAGCCCCCAGCCCCCTTGTCTTGATGGCGATCTTCGTTCCTCCTTGGCTGAGGCGGCAGCGGAGGGAGGCCCGCGTAGCCGTGGGGGCGATCCTCATGAGGCTGATCCCTCCAGTCCCCCTTGCGAGGCAGGTCTCGCCAGCGGTCCTCGCGAGGGTGATCACGCCACCCTTGGCGCGGGCCGCGGTCTTCCCAGCATCCTGGGTTCCTTCCTCCTCCTCGGTCGTAGCCTCGGTTAGCGTGGTCAGGGCGACGGCTGATCCTTCCTTCGCGCACGGCGCGGAGTTCTTGACATTCGTTGGTGTTGTGGGTGTGGAGGTCGTGGTACACACAGTACCGGCTGCCCCTGGAGGATTCGGGCAGATCCTTGCCCCGCTTGGTGTCCGGTTCTGCAGCGAGTACGACAGCCCCCTTGCGCTTCACGTCCTTGGCCTTGGGCTTCTTCTCTTCTGGGTCTGCGGCGGGCAGCTCGATGAGGGAGAGACGTCCCTCTTCAGCCCTGGCGCACTTGGTCACCAAGTTGAACAACTCTAGGGAGGTGCTGAGGTCTTCATGCATCGCCAGCTCCTCCTTCATCTTGACGTCGCGCACGCCATCGGAAAAGGCCGAGATGATGGCTTCCTCGGACACCTTGGGGATCTTGAGGCGCGCACTGTTGAAGCGCTGGATGTACTTTTGCAGGGTCTCCCCAGGTTGCTGCTTGATGCGGCGCATGTCGCTCACGGCGGGCGGCCGGTCACGAGTACCTTGGAAGTTGGCGATGAAGCAGGTGCGCATCTGGTCCCAGGAGGAGATCGTGCCTGGAGCCAGATTTAGGAGCCAGGTGCGAGCTCCTTCCTTCAGCGCCATGGGGAACCAGTTTGCCATGACCTTTTCATCCCCGCTGGCAGCTTCGATGCCCAGCTCGTAGAGCTGGAGGAACTCTGCGGGATCAGTCGTGCCGTCGTAGCGAGGAGGCAGGTCTGGCTTGAACTTGCCGGGCCACGCGACGCTACTCAGCTCGGTGGTGTAGGTGCGGCAGCCTGCGATGGCCACGGGAGGCTTCGGTTGTGGGAGAGCTTGGCCTTGCGGGTCCCCTTGCGCTGCAGCTGGGAGCAGCGCGGGGTCTTGACGTGCCGGAGCTGGAGCAGGGTCGCGGCAAGCCGGAGCAGGGTCGCGGCAAGCCGGAGCAGGAAGCGCTCGGGCAGCCTCCTGCGGTTGAGGGACTTCTTGGCAGCTCCGTTCTTGCTGAGCTGGCGCCTGACGGAGCGGGTTCCGCCCAGGGGCCATGCGCCTTGGAGCCATGGCGTCTTCTTGGAGTGGAGGTGGCTGGTACGCCCCCAGAGCCTCATGGCCTGCGCGGGGCGGGGTGCGGCGCAGCGGAGCGGACGGAGCAGGAGAGCCCCCCGCGGCGCGGACGAGCTCGGCGACGCGGTCGAGCCACTCTTCATAGACGTCGTCGACGGGACGGTGGCGCAGGAGCTCATTTGCCGCGATGAGTGCAGCTCGAGCCTCCAAGGGCGCGCGGAGCGCGTGGGACGAAGAGCCAGCTGGCGTGAGCGACGGAGTAGCGGTGCGGCCGTCTCGCCGCACGGACGGGTGCTGAGACGATGCCTACTTCTCGTTCACCGCCGGGCCGGTGGCGGTGTTGACGGCGGGTGACAGGGAACGACGAGGACGCCCACCGACGGGAGCCGTCTGGGCGACGCGGGAAACGATGGCGGCCCGGCGCTCGACGCGGGCCCGACGAGCGTCAGACATGGACGCAATGGTCGAAGGAGAACGAAGCGGTGGAAGACAAATTCTGGCGCACCCCTACCTGGTGCGCCAAATGTCGGATCACGGGTTCCGGCAGACCCTTAAGGTTCGAACTCCGGGTGCGCGCGGAGATTATGCCCTCTACCTCTCCGTCTCGCAAGGATCTAAACTATAGAAAGAACAACACAAGAGACACAGAGTTTATACTGGTTCGGGCCACCGATGTGGTGTAATACCCTACTCCAGTGTGGTGGGTGGATTGCCTCTTGGGATGATGATGATGAACAATACAAAGGAGAACAGCCTCGCGAGGGCGTGTTCTTGCGGGGACGCTGAACTGCTAGGGGGGTTCAGCCGCCCTTCTCTCTCTTTCTCTACTTGCTCTACGATTGCTCTGAATACTTCCCCGATTTCTAGATGCCTCTACCCTGGGGGTGGCTAGTCCTATTTATAGGCAAAGGCCTTGGGCCGCTTCCCAAATATTGAGCGGGAAGGGCGCCAACAATTGGCCAATTTGAAGGGGAACATATGGTACACTTATCCTGACCAAAGTTGGTCCTCGCCTGCCAAAGGCCCTGTGGTGACGCCGTTCTGGGCTCCACGATGAGCTCATTCCCACCGTTGGACTGGTCTTGGTCTCGTTGCACCGAAATGGGTGCCTTTGCTTGATCCTCTCGCCTGCGCTTGCCCCTTTGCACCAAAGAGGAAAGGGAGGACACTGCGCGGTCTGGCGCCCGCCTGGCACCCTTGGTCGTCATGGCTTGCGTCATGGGCACCTCGCGAGGTACCCTGCCTTGATCTCTCCGCCTCCTCGTGAGCCAGCCTGAGGAGGCTGCGCCTGAGGAAGCACCGTGTCATCCGCCCCACGAGGCTTGGCCCCTCGCGAGGGTCTTGAGTCTTGTGTTGATGAAGATGGGCCGCGCTGGGCCCCCATTTGATCCACGCCTCAGGCCGCAGGCAGGCAAGTCTGGGGACCCCTGTTCCCAGAACGCCGACAAATAGTATGTATTATTCCCAATAAGTTTGTTTCTCGCTACATTGTTCCAGAGAACGGAGTCTTAGTCATCTTGGCCATGATGCATGGTTCACAAGCATCAAGTGATTCATAATCAAGTGATTCCAAAAGTCCATCAGCATGGAGTTTCTTCATGCGCTTTACACCAATATGACCTAAACGGTAGTGACACATATAAGTTGCACTATCATTATTAACTTCGTATCCTTTGGCTGCAATATTTATGAATATGTGTATCACCAAGATCGAGATTCACTAAACCATTTATATTGAGTTTATGACCATAGAAGGTTTTATTCATGTAAATAGAACAACAATTATTCTTTGACTTAAATGAATAACCGTATTGCAATAAACATGATCCAATCATATTTATGCTCAACGTAAACACCAAATAACATTTATTTTAGGTTCAACACTAATCCCGAAGGTAAAGGGAGTGTGCGATGGTTATCTTATCAACCTTCGAATCACTTCCAACACACATCGTCACCTCGCCCTCAACTAGTCTTTGTTCGTTTTGTAACTCTTGTTTCTAGTTACTAATCATAGCAACTGAACCAGTATCAAATACCCATGGGATACTATGAACACTAGTAAAGTACATATCAATAACATGTATATCATATATACTTTTGTTCACTTTGCCATCCTTCTTATCCGCCAAGTATTTGGGGCAGTTCCGCTTCCAGTGACCATTTCCTTTGCAGTAGAAGCACTCACTTTCAGGCTTAGGTCTAGCTTTGGGTTTGTTCACGGGAATGGAAACTTGCTTGCCATTCTTCTTGAAGTTCCCTTTCTTTCCCTTGCCCTTTTACTTGAAACTAGTGGTCTTGTCAACCATCAATACTTGATGCTTTTCTTGATTTCTACCTTCGCTGATTTCAGCATCGCGAAGAGCTCGGGAATCGTTTTCATCATCCCTTACATATTATAGTTCAACACGAAGTTCTTTTAACTTGGTGATAGTGACTAGAGAACTTTGTCAATCACTATCTTATCTGGAAGATTAACTCCCACTTGATTCAAGCGATTTTAGTACTCAGACATTCTGAGCACATGCTCACTGGTTGAGCTATTCTCCTCCATATTGTAGGCAAAATACTTGTCAAAGGTCTCATACCTCTCAACTCGAGCATGAGTCTGAAATACAAATTTTAGCTCTTGGAACATCTTATATGTTCCATGGCATTCAAAACGTTTTTTAAGTCCTGGTTCTAAGCCATAAATCATAGTGCACTAAACTATCAAGTAGTCATCATACCGAGCTTGCCAAAACATTCATAACGTCTGCATCTGCTCCTGCAATAGGTCCGTCACCTAGCGGTGCATCAAGGACATAATACTTCTATGCAGCAATGAGGATAATCCTGAGATCACGGAGCTAGTATACATCATTTCTAGTAACATCTTTCAACTTATATTTCTCTAGGAACATATAAAAATAATCGGGGAGCTACATCGCCAGCTATTGATCTACAACACAGTCTGCAAATACTATCAGGACTAAGTTCATGATAAATTAAAGTTCAATTAATCATATTACTTAAGAACTCCCATTTAGATAGACATCCCTCTAGTCATCTAAATGATCACGTGATCCAAATCAACTAAACCATGTCCGATCATCACGTGAGATAGAGTAGCTTTCAATGGTGAACATCACTATGTTGATCATATCTACTATATGATTCACATTCGACCTTTCGGTCTCAGTGTTCCGAGGCCATATCTGCATATGCTAGGCTCGTCAAGTTTAACCCGAGTATTCTACATGTGCAAAACTGGCTATGTGAACGTAGAGCTTATCACACCCGATCATCACGTGGTGTCTCAGCACGAAGAACTGTCGCAACGGTGCATACTCAGGGAGAGCACTTGTACCTTGAAATTTAGTGAGAGATCATCCTATAATGCTACCGCCGTACTAAGAAAAATAAGATGCATAAAAGATAAACATCACATGCAATCAAAATAAGTGATATGATATGGCCATCATCATCTTGTGCCTTTGGTCTCCATCTCCAAAGCACCGTCATGATCACCATCGTCACCGGCTTGACACCTTGATCTCCATCGAAGCATCGTTGTCGTCTCGACTATCGCTACCGCTTAGTGATAAAGTAAAGCAATTACATGGCGATTGCATTTCATACAATAAAGCAACAACCATATGGCTCCTGCCAGTTGACGATAACTGTTACAAATCATGATCATCTCATACACCAATTTATATATCATCACGTCTTGACCATATCACATCACAACATGCCCTGCAAAAACAAGTTAGACATTCTCTATTTTGTTGTAGCAAGTTTTATGTGGATGCTACGGGCTTCTAGCAAGAACCGTTCTTACCTACACATCAAAACCACAATGATTTTTTGTCAAGTGTGTTGTTTTAACCTTCAACAAGGACCGGGCGTAGTCAAACTTGAATCAACTAAAGTTGGAGAAACAGACACCAGCCAGCCACCTATGTGCAAAGCACGTCGGTAAAACCAGTCTCATGAACGTGGTCATGTAATGTCGGTCTGGGCATCTTCATCCAACAATACCGCCGAATCAAAGTATTACATGCTAGCAAGTAGTATGACTATTCTCGCCCACAACTCTTTGTGTTCTACTCGTGCATATAACATCTACGCATAGACCTAGCTCGCATGCCACTGTTGGGGAACGTAGTATTTCAAAAAAATTGCCTACGATCACACAATATCTATCTAGGAGAAGCATAGAAACGAGCGTGGAGAGTGTGTCCACATACCCTCGTAGACCGAAAGCGGAAGCATTTAGTAACACGGTTGATGTAGTCGAATGTCTTCATGATCCAACCGATCCAAGTACCGAATGCACGGCACCTCCGCGATCTGCACACGTTTAGCTCGGTGATGTCCCTTGAACTCTTGATCTAGTTGAGGCCGAGGGACAGTTCCATCAGCAGGACGGCGTGGCGACGGTGATGAGGAAGTTAATGGCGCAGGGCTTCGCCTAAGCACTACGACGATATGGCCGAGGTGTGTAACTGTGGAGGGGGCACCGCACACGGCTAAGAGATCAACTTGTGTCTTTGGGTGCCCCCCTACCCACGTATATAAAGGAGGGGGGAAGAGGAGGCTGGTCTAGGAGGGGAAGCCTATAGGGGAATCCTAACTAGGATTCCCAATCCTAGTTGGAGTCCCCTTCTTTTTCCAAGAGGGGAGAGAGGGAAGGAGTAGGAGAGGGAGAAGGAAAGAGGGGGGCGCCGCCCCCTCCCTAGTCCAATTTGGACCAGCCCATGGGGGGGGGCGCGGCCTCCCCTTGTGGCCCTTCTCTCCTTTCCAATAAGGCCCATGAAGGCCCAATACTTCACCCGGCGAATCCCCGTAACTCTCCGGTACTCCGAAAAATACCTGATCCACTCACAACCTTTCCGATGTCCGAATATAGCCTTTGAATATACCGATCTTTATGTCTCGACCATTTCGAGACTCCTAGTCATGTCCGTGATCTCATCCGGGACTCCGAACAAACTTCGGTCATCAAATCACATAACTCATAATACAAATCGTCATCGAACGTTAAGCGTGCAGACCCTACGGGTTCGAGAACTATGTACACATGACCAAGACACATCTTCGGTCAATAACCAATAGCGGAACCTGGATGCTCATATTGGCTCCTACATATTCTATGAAGATCTTTATCGTTCAAACCGCATAACAACATACGTTGTTCCCATTGTCATCGGTATGTTACTTGCCCAAGATTCGGTCGTCGGTATCATCATACCTAGTTCAATCTCGTTACCGGAAAGTCTCTTTACTCATTCTGTAATGCATCATCCCGCAACTAACGCATTAGTCACATTGCTTGCAAGGCTTATAGTGATGTGCATTACCGAGAGGTCCCAGAAATACCTCTTCGATACATGGAGTGACAAATCCTAATCTTGATCTATGCCAACCCAACAAACACCTTCGGAGACACCTGTACAACATCTTTATAATCACCCAGTTACATTGTGACGTTTAATAGCACACAAGGTGTTCCTACGAAATTCGGGAGTTGCATAATCTCATAGTCAGAGGAACATGTATAAGTCATGAAGAAAGCAATAGCAATAAAACTCAACGGTCATAATGCTAAGCTAACGGATGGGTCTTATCCATCACATCATTCTCTAATCATGTGATCTCGTTCATCAAATGACAACACATGTCTATGGTCAAGAAATATAACCATCTTTGATTAACAAGCTAGTCAAGTAGAGGCATATTAGGGACACTCTGTTTTGTCTATGTATTCACACATGTACTATGTTTCCGGTTAATACAATTCTAGCATGAATAATAAACATTTATCATGATATAAGGAAATATAAATAACAACTTTATTTATTGTCTCTAGGGAATATTTCCTTTAGCAGTTTCAACTGTACTCCGTCTGGTCCTTTTTAGTCTGCATACAAGTTTTGTCTGCAGTCAAAGTATCTCTGCTTTGACCAATCTTATAGAAAAAAGTATGAACATTCACAATGTGGGAAGTAAAAAGGAATAGAGGGAGTACAAAGAGTTTGAGCAGCTTTTTAGTGTTCCTGTACATTGCAATCAAACACACAGGCCTGGCACAATTCATAGAGAACATTCAAAACAATCAATGATTATGCATCTCAGCCATTCACATGTCAGAGCCAATATTTACTTCACAACTAAAGAATAAAGAAAAATCGGTCGATGCTGCTGACAATAAAGGGCGTCCCATTCAAAAATATCAAAGCATGTTTTCTTGCTAACATCAATGAGCAAAATTTGACAAGGTTGTCTCATTCCAAAATGTTAAATGCTTGTTGTTTTGCGTACATCAATGAGCAAACTTTGACAAGGTTTTCCCATTCCAAAATATCAAATGCCTACGATTGTGGAATGGGCAGGGTTTGCTATCAGTTCGGACATTGACATGGAACATCGTGCTAAATGAACCAGCTGTTCTTTTTGTGCAGTTCCACCAAAATAAACCAAATTCGCGCGTAGCTTGTATGATTTCGCCCTTATATGTTGCAACGCCTTGAACGTATCGGCACCTCCTTTCTTGTGGTGGAAATGAATGATTCGATGTATTCATGAACATTTTGTCCAGTTCCCGTTGATATCAAGATGAGCACCCTTGTTTGGACAAATACAAAAAAAGTGATTAGTATAAAGCAAATTGTACTATGAATTGACAGTTTAAATAGGCACCTACATGGTCCATGTAGAGCACACTTTAAAAAATGGAACTCACCGGAAAGATTCCTAGAACAACATTGTACTTGTGCATCACAACAAAAAAATGGAGATCTGTCAGTCCTTCTGAGCTGAAGTTAGTTTGGTCTTGTGGGGAGTAATGTAAGCATCCTTCAACTTCTCCTTCTGATGAGAAGATAGATAGGGCTCCTTCATCTTGGCATAATCGGAACTAGTCACTTCATGTACTCCATATTCTTCTTCAGAGGAGGATGATCCTGTTGTGCAAAGACAAGAGGACAACTAAATGCTAGCATCCCTGTTTGCTCAAAAAAAAAGGAAAGGAAATATTTGAAAAAACACAGATGAAGCACTTCTCAAGGAAAATACCACTTTGTCATGACAGTATCTAAACAGTAGCACAACACCAATAGAGATGAAAAAGTTCAATCATATGGATGAAACTCGTGGGTGAGTACCAACCTTTGTCAGGAGGCTTATTGTGTAGAGCATACAGATCCAGCACTTCTCCGGAACATTATCTACTATGGTTGCCATGCTTACTATATACTCCTCGATTAGTTTAATGTTTCCAACATCTTCTTGTGCAGTTCCACTAAAATATATGGTATCTTCAAAGAAGATCCCTGTTTGCACAAGTAGAGATAATTACATATTACATTAAGAGTGGCATCAAATCAGTGGCAAAACAATTGCTCGTTCCAGCCATAGCAATAAATTAAGATGCAAAACTATATCATTACTTGTGTCATCACAGTTCCAGTGCTTCATTACAGCACCGGGAGTTGATTTTCGTTTTTCTTCCGCTTGTTCTTACCCTTCATCACTTGGTTCGATAACAAACAAGCTTCGCCTTCAATATAAGATTTGGCATGTCAATTAGGGAGCACAAGTATAGCACTAAACAACAACATTAATTTTCTGATTGAAGTGGCAAAATACAGGCCAACAGTTGTGAAATATCCTTATATTACCTCAATGGGATATTACGGTGCACATACAGATTGTAAGTCTTATCTCCATTTGTGTAGTTCACTAAAATCAAGCAACATTACCTTACAAGTAGCACAACATATGAAAGCACACTGCACAATCATGTGAAAGAAGGCTAGTACTGACCTCTCATGACGCAGAATTCAAACAACTCACAAGAAGAAGATATGAACCAAATTTGCCAACACGGATAGGAAGTAAGATCTCCTCTTGTGTAGTTCCACTAAGATCAAGCAATCAAGCAACGTTGTCGGTGTGACATTTTGGTTGAACTACACAAAACACTCTTAAAACAAAAGTGTTTTGTGCAGTGCAACAAAAGGTCACAATAGCAACGAGGTGAAGTAGTTAACCCTGTTTACACAGAGGTGCAAAGGAAACAACTAGTGGTCAATAATGGTGGATGACACCGAAGCCAACAAAAAGAAGCATCCAACTTATCTAAATGGAAAAGAAAGCAAGACAGTAGCATTTCTCAAATGACCGCATTGATTCATATTAACAGAGAGATTATATTAACAATAAAATTCGTTAAACATGTAATTTGCTTTTAACTGTGGCATTGCATCAATTTCCCAGCGGCATTATTAGAGGGTGTTTGTTTACACGGACTTTTTGGTGTAGGGACTAAAAAAAGTCCCTGTCAGACCCATCTAAACCAAATAGGAGGGACTTTTAGGGACTAAAAGTGTGCATTTGAGACTAAAGAAAGAAGACCCCGAGGAATAGTCTTTTTGGGACTTTTTCCAACAGTTGCCCCTGCCCCGCATTGCGCCTTATCTCTATTAGTTCATTACTAGGGGTAACATGGTCTTTTAGCATGTCATTTAATAACCTCTAGTATATGTTTAGTCCCTGGAACCAAGTAGGTAGGGACTAGGGACTTTTTAGTTTGGACAAAAAAAGTCCTAGGACTTTTTAACCAAACAGGGCCTTAGATTAACAACAGCTAAAGAGTTGCACGGGACAGTGGACACACCAGCACCATGTGCATCTACCGATGTATGAAGGGGTGATGCACAATCTGTTGCAACAAAGAACAAACAACCAAGGAGCATATTTGTGTTGGTCCCAGTTTTGTTATCTTTAGACACCTTTCCCTATGTGAGCGCAGCAAATCCAGTCCTGCTCAAACTCTACAGCCTTGTCCCCCAAAACAAAAAGATCAGTTCGTTACAGATGTGCGTACTGCGTTTGTGATTGTTTTCCCTTTTCGACCAACATAGGTGCTTGATAGCCAGTCTGTACTAGTACTTTCCCCCTTCCTTTCCTCAATGAACCACATCCTAGATTCATGCTTTACAACTTTCCCCACTATTTTCCCCCATTCCTTTCCTCTTTGAACAAAGACCTAGATTCATGCTATACAACTTTCCCCACTACTTCCCCCTTCCTTTCCTTTTTGAACCACATCCTAGATTCATGCTATACAACTTTCCCCACTACTTTCCCCCATTCCTTTCCTCTTTGAACCACGTCCTAGATTCATGCTATACAACTTTCCCCACTACTTTCCTATTTGATCCAACACCGAGATTTGAGTGCAGAAATGGAAAAAGCCCACATGCATCTAGAGCAATGCATGTGGAATAAGTAAACTATACCTTAAGGTTCTTGAGGTGTGGTTCAGTGGGCGACCGGATGCCGTTCGGCACACACTATGTACGGCGGCGAGGAAGAAGGGGTCGGAGGCCATCCTGGGCCGCCGCTGGGTGAAAGAGAACAACTGTGCCGGTAGTGGATTCCCTCCCTCGCCGACGGCGACAACGTTAAGCCTCCTTCCCTTCCCGGCGGACGGATCCTGCCAGCTCTTTGACCAGCAGTGAGGGAGAGAGAGAGAGGCCAACGAAGTCTTGTTTAGATCTGGAGAGGGTGAGAGAGTGTGGAGAGAGAAACTACAAGCGCTGACGCTCCATCGTGTATATATATAGTGGAGAGAGAGTATAAAGAGTGCAAACCCTAGAAAACAAGCGCCGAGGTTGCAGCGTATACGTGATGAGGTGATTATACGGTCACTATGAGATCGTATAGCTCCATATCCATCCATTATGACCAGTCAAAGAATCCTCCTGGCACCGCCGCAGATCACTTTCTCCATCTGTCATGCGGGGACTACCTGTCATTGGGTGGAAGAAATAACTCGAACAAAAACAAAATTATGCTCAAGTGTAGTTATTGAGGGAGTCCTGGACTAAGGGGTCCTCGGGCGTCCGGCCTGTTATCCATGGGCTGGACTGATGGGCTGTGAAGACGTGAAGGCCGAAGATTGTACCTGTGTCCGGATTGGACTCTCCTTGTCGTGGAAGGCAAGCTTGGCGACAGACTCTGAAGTTTCCTTCTCATGTAACCGACTCCATGTAATCCTAGATTACCCTCCGGTGTCTATATAAACCAGAGGGGTCAGTCCGGAATGGATATATTCATTACCATAGTCATACAGGCTAGGCTTCTAGGGTTTAGCCATTACGATCTTGTGGTAGATCAACTCTTGTAATACTCATATTCATCAAGATCAATCAAGTAGGAAGTAGGGTATTACCTCCATAGAGAGGGCCCGAACCTGGGTAAAACATCGTGTCTCCCGCCTCCTGTTACCATCGATCCTAGACGCACAGTTCGGGATCCCCTACCCGAGATCCGCTGGTTTTGACACCGACATTGGTGCTTTTATTGAGAGTTCCACTGTGCCGTCGATGAAAGGTTTGATGGCCCCTTCAATCGCCCATAGTAACACTGTCCAAGGTGGAACTTTCCTCCCCGGACAGATTTCGTGTTCGGCGGCTTCGTACTGCGGGCCAACTCGCTTCGCCATCTGGAGCAGGTCGATAGTTATGCCCCTGGCCATCAGGTCAGATTTGGAAGCTTGAACTATGTCGTGGATATCCATGGAGACTTGATCTTCAATGGAGTTGAGACCGCGGCGATTGCTCCCCCTCGCTCTGATGAACATGACCTAAATCTGTTGTTGGTGTACTAAAGTAGGGGTACCTTAGTATCCCGAACTTGTGCACGGGCAGTCGTAGCAACCCGCGGCAGGGCTTGCCAGGCGATCGCCAAGACTCTCCGTGGCCCCTTTTTGGGCCATCCAAGAACAAAGTATTTGAGCCAAGGCCCCGGCAGGAGGGGCCTGCCGGGAAGGCCACCCAAAGAGAGCCAGGCCCCGGCAAGAGGAGCTTGCCGGGACGACCGCTTGAAGCACAAGACCCCGGCAGGAGGAGCTTGCCGGGGAGGCCAACCACGGCACGACAAGGACCTCGCCACGGCGCGTCCCGCGCTCCGGCAAGACCCGGTGAGCGACAAGCTCCCGGGCGCGACAAGGCATCCACCGTGGCAAGGCGTTTGCCGCGGCAAGTTACCACCCCATGCCTGCGCTCCAGCTCACCCACCAACGTGTCGCTCTGGGGGCATTCCAGGCGCACGTGGCGGGAGGTTGTGCAGCCAGGGGGCATGCGGTGGCGAAGCGAAGCTGACAGAGTAGCCATCGTGGCATACGGTGGCGCTCCTGACGGTCCACTTCCCTGCACCGTCTGGGCGACGCGGACGGGCATTTAATGCCCTTGTCCCCCGCTGTCAGAGTTAGGTTCGATAGCACTGTACCGCCACTGTGCAGGCAGCTGTACCCACTACAGCATTCTCCCATTTTTGCCCCCACCTGCGCTGCCACCTGTGGGTAACCCCTTGAGCATATAAAAGGAGGCCCCATGCGCACGTAGGAGAGGGAGGACACCCATCGCCACGCTCGGTCTCGCCAGCGGCTCGTGTGTACTGTAGCACCACGCGCTCCCGAGCAAGAACACAATACAATCCACAAAGCAGCAGTAGGGTTTTACGCATCCTTGCGGCCCGAAGCTGGGTAAAATCCCTTGTGTGCATCGCCTCGATCCGCTCTTCGTTCAACCTCTGCCCCCCCGCCGAACCAGTAAGGGGCTCGGTCCCCATAGGTGTTCGAGGAAGCCGATTCCCCCCGACATCTTTGGCGCGCCAGGTAGGGGGCGTCGAAGTTGTGCGAACCTGATCCGGCGTCTGCACCAGCTAGATCTCCTTCATCTTCGTCGACATGCCACCGAAGAAGAAGGCTCCGGAGGTGGCCGGTCCGTCCGCGTCGAACCCGCCGCCCTTGGAGCAAACGGGTGGTGTGGACGGCGCCGGCGGTGAAACGGGCGTCGCCGAGCCAGATCATGATGCCACGGCGTCCGGACATACGCCGACACCTCTCGGCGCAGGTAAGCCCTGGTATGACCAGGCAACCTCTCGCTCTATTCCATAGAGCAGAGGCAGTTAGCCCCACAGATCTCGCATGCGGGCCACCTCGAGTGTTCGCTCACGCTGAGCTCGAGCGAGAGCAGCTGCGTCGAGATGACGCGCTGCTCCTCGAGGAGGACCGTCTTCAGGCCGCTGTGCGAGCTGCTCGCTACCAGCAAGCCTTGCGCCGCTTTTATAGCTGCAGGGTTAGTGCCAGAAGTCTCGAGAAAGTGGGAAGGCCCTTACCGGGTGAAACGAGTCGATAGGCCTGGCGATGTCCGCCTTGAAACCGAAGATACCACTCCGGTGAGCAACTGGAACGTTGGGCATCTTCGTAAGTTTCGCCCGTAAGGTGCGGTTGTCAGACCCCGTCCGGCAACCACCCTTTTGTACAAAGTCTTGCCGCTGTTGCATGTGATCCTTTGTACGGAGCCAGGCGCAGATCCTGTGCGCAAATTGAGTTCTTGTGCTCCGCGCACCTTGTCGATCTCATGCTCTTTATTCTTTGCAAACATTATCTGACACTCTATGCAACACTGACCCCCGGTAAGCGATGGCGAGCCCCATGTTTCGCCATGCCGGAAAGCGAGCTTGCCGGGCAGCGAGCCACGGAAAAGCTAAGTTGCCAAAGTTTGAGCAATTGAGTTTTTAATATTTTGAGGTTATCTTCCTCGAACGACCGTACCTTGTATGAAAAACCTGTGCACGGAGGGACCGGCTCGTGGCTAGTTGCACCCTTACTTCATTTCGAGTCCGCTCAACGACTTAAGTGTGCTACAACCAGAGTGGCATCCTTACTTTGTTTCGAGCTCGCTCGGCAGCTTAATTGTGCTGCGACTGCAGTCGCAACACTTACTTTGCTTTGAGCTTGCTCAACAATTTAAGTGAGCTGCAGCTAGCCGCGGCAAGGTTTCTTGCCGGTAGTGGCGCCGCTGGCGGGCTGCTGATGTCCCGCACTTAGAGCCCACGGTAAGGCGGAGGCCTACGCCGACAAGTCCCCAAAAGCATAGGGCAAAAACATACAGGGCACGGAGTCAAGTAGAGGAAATAACAGTGCAGTCACTACCTAAGATAGAGTTATATTACAGAGATAAGCTTGTCGCAGCCCTAATGAATCGCTTTCATGACTTGGCCGGCAGCGACAAGAAAAGAAAAGGGGAGGCGGCCTAATCCACGCGGTCGCCCTCGATCTTCTTGATCCCGGCCACCTTCTCCACGATGGGTGCGACGAGGGCCCTGATCTCCTCGAGGTCAGCGTCCGCCGGAAGGGATTTGAGGACGTTGGTGAGCCTGATGCCGGGGTTGCGGAAGGCGATCTTCACCAACACCTTCTCGAGGGCTCCGGCGATGGCATCGCGCGTCTCGCCGGCCAGCTGCTCTGGGATCACGTTCTGGAGATGCTGAAGGGCCGCCACCATACCTTTGAAGAACGAAGTGAGATTGGCACTGGGTGGGACGTTTTCGCCGGAGGGATACTCATGACCCTCCATCCCCAGTAGCATCAGCTCCTTGTCGATGGAGGCGGCGATGTCCACAAGGCCCTCGGTCCACTGCTCCACCGTCGCCCTGAATTCGTTCTGGGTGACCGCGGCGCTCTCCAACAACGCCTCGTTGTCCGCGACCTCCTTCCGCAAGGCCACCTCCTGCTCCTTGGCGCTGTCCAGCGCCTTGGACAAGGTGTCCAGCTTCAGCTCGAGATCGGCGTTGGAGTCCTTGGCGGCGTCGAGCTCCTTGATCTTCTCGGCAAAGCGGCCCTGCAGCTCACCAAGGGTGTGGGCACCCTTCTCGCGCTCCTGCTTGAGCGCGGCGAGCTCCTCGCCGCTCGCCTTGAGGTCGGTGTCGAGCTGCGCCACCTTCGCCTCCAGTGCCTCCTTGGCGGTCTCGGCGGCCGCGGCAGCATCTCGCGCCTCCTTGAGGGCTCCACCGAGCGCTTGCTCGCGTGCGACGACCTCCTCCTCGTGGCTGGCAAGGCTGGCTTTCTGCTGCGCCAGCTCGCCCTCCCGCGCGGCTAGCCCCGCGGCGGCAAGCCTTTGCTGCTCTTCGGCTTCCGCCTTCTCGAGGATGAAGGCCGTCCGCGCCTCGTCGAGCTGCCTTCGCTCCTCCGCCAAGGATCGGAGGGCCTCCTGGTTGAGCTCCCGGAGCTCCCCGGCGCGCTTCTCCATGTCCGCTCCCGCCTTCGTGACAAGCGCTTCCCGGCGTTCCACCTGGGCTTGTCGGGCGTGGTAGAGCGACACCAGCTTCCGGAGTAGCCGCTCCTCCTCAGGCTCGCCGCCGCTGCTGCTTGGCGCGTCAACCAGCGTCAGCCCGGCGGAGGCGAGCACCTCTCCATCCAAGGCCTTCCCCTCGACCGGCGCCATGGAAGTCGACTCCCAGGGGAGCTTGATGAAGATATTGTCGCCGGCCTTCAGGTAGGCGCCTGACGGGGGCTCCTCGGGGCCCGACGCCGCTGTGGAGGCAGGGTCGGCGGTCGACGCAGCGCCTGGCGCTCCTGCGGCCTCAGGGCCGTCAGTACGATCGCCGGCCCCCTCGCCCGCGGCTGCTGCGGCAGCCTTGGCGGCCTCTTCGCCGGTCGGACCTTCAGCACCATCCGTCTCTCCGGTGGCGGCCACGACGTCAGTATGGCCGCGCGCGTCCTCCTCGACGACGACCTCGGTCTCCATCGGGTCCATGGCAGGTGGGTCTGTAGGCCGAAAGAGGGGGAGAAGTCAAGCAACTATCCAAAGAAGAAGAACTTCAGGGGAGTTTCGAGGCGAGAAGGTTACCTGGGCCAGGGCCTGCAGTCGCGGTCTCCATCATCGAGGGGCCGCCGGTGCCGTCCCTCGCCGGAGACTGCTCCCTCGCCGGAGACTGCTCCCTCGCCGGGGACTGCTCCCTTGCCGGGGATCGCTCCCTCGTCGGGGACTCCTCCCTTGCCGGGGAACTCCCCCTTGGCGGTGTAGTTGTAGCGGGTGGCTCATCGGGGACGGTCTCCGGACGCTCCTGGTGGGGCTGCTCTGCTCCTACACAAATCATCAGCAAGATGTCAGGAAAAGCGAAGGGCACCCGGGTGCGCCCAACGGCAGAAAGCAAGCCATATGCTTACGCTGGGGGCTGCGCTGGGGGCTGCTCTGAGGATTGGTTGGTGGGTCCGGCAAGGTCATCTCGGGCGCACCCCTGGCCGTCACGGTGGGCTCGTCGTCAAGGATGACCACCGGGACCTTGGCTCTCTTTGCCACCCTCTGAGCCAGAGTCCTGAAAAGGGGCAAATTCAGAGGAAAGCAAATGAGATGCGAGGCGCAACTACAAGAATTGAAGAAACACAAGAACAGCGGGGATCTTACTCCTCTCCCTCTTCCTCGTCGGAGCTAAGCGTGGAGAAGTCGAAGACTGGCCCGCTTCTGGCGCGAGGAGGCGGAGGAGTAGGCTCCCTTGGCCGCTTGGCGGGGGCAGTGGTGGCGCTAGCCCGAGATGGCCTGGCCCCGGCCGCCGCCGTGGCGTGAGGGGCGGCAGGAGCAGAAGCAGCGGCCTACGAAGACCCCGCTCGCGCTGAGACAGCGGAGCACATCGCGCGGCGCTGCGACTGTTGGCTCGCTTGCCGTACCTCCTCTCCGGCCTTGCGGAGGCGCCTCCGTGGTTGAGCCGGGGGCTCCGCTTGCGACGAGCTGCCCGAGGGTCGGGAGGAAGAGGCGTCGGCCTCCAGCAAGCCGCTCGTGCCCTCGGTGGCCTCGTCCGCCCCTGCGTCGTGCCCGGCAAGCTCTTCCTCGCCGGCAAACTCCGCTCGATCGGCAAGGCTTTCGGCCTCCGCTGTGTCCGCTTCCGCCAATGTGAAGCCAAATTCGCCCGCGGCCGTGGCTGCCGCCGCCTCTTCCATCCTGGAGGCGATGCGCGCCAACTCCGCGTCCGTGGTGTCTCGGGTGAGGCCCCTCTGCTCGTTGGCGTCGACTGGCCTCTCCACCAAGTCGTCGAAGAACGCCCGCACGACATCGTCGGCAGGCTCCTGCCAAGTGGAGTCGATCCCGTGCGAGTCGCACAGCGGCATCATTGCAAGGATGCGGCTGAGCGACGAATTGTTGCACAACGGGACGACGCCTTGCGGCAGCCTGAACCATTCGGGGTGGTCGGGGTCGTGCTTGAACAGTGCCCTGAGCATCCCGTCAAGCTCCAAGACGATGAAATTGAAGTTGAGGCCAGGGCGCAGCCTCATGATATCCGCCGCATTCTGAAACTCCCAGGCGGGCCTCCCCTTCTCCTGCAGGGGAGCGATGCAGCGGCGGAGGAAATCTGCGCCAACGGCGCCAACTGTGAGCCCGGCACGCCTGAGCCGCAGGATCCGGGTGATGGCAATCTGCAGCTTGTCGTCGTCCGGAGCCACGTCGCTCCAATCCCTGCCGCGCACCACAGGAGTTTGGCGCACGGCAGTGAATGGCTGCGGGTTCTCCTCGACGATCAGACACCAGTCTGCCCTCCATTCCTCCCGTTTGCTGCGGAGCTCCCCCTCCAGATAAGCATCCTTCTTGCCAAGCTTCGAGATCCAGGCGATCCCGCCGGAGAGGGGCTCTCCTCTCTCTACTCTAGGCGTGAAGAAGTGGCGGAAGAGAGCTATGTTTGGAAAGACTCCGACGAAATTTTCGCAAAGGTGTGCGAAAATTGCCATGGTCAATATAGCATTGGGGGTGAAATCGAGGAGGTGGAGCCCGTAGGTGTTCATGATGTCGCAGAAAAATTCAGAGAAGGGCGGTCAGAGCCCGCAATAGAAGAACAGAGCAAAGAAGGGATACCCGGTCGAATACTCCATCTGGGCGACGGCGGGAAGAGCCCTCGTGCGCGGATGCGCTCGCGTCCTTGTCGACCAGAAGAGGTAGTATTCCTCCCTCAGGACCAACGCGTCGAGCTCAGGGGGGAAGGTCGCCTGCTCCTTTCGCAGCGCCTCTAGCCGCTGCGCCTCGGCCGACTTCACGGCCGTCCCTTTCCCCTTGTCGCCCTTCAGGGCCATGGCGGGAAGAGGGAGGGGGTCGACGGCGTCGGTGGCACTGGTGGCGGCGAAAGGGGGGGCGGAGCGCTGCTTCTCTCAGGAAGTGGCGGAGGTTTTTGAGGAATCGCAACTGGCGGGTGGGCGGACTGCCCCTGTCTCCCCTGCTTATAAGGGGAGGAGGGGGCGTTTCGCCTTTCCGAATAAACAAATCGCCTGCGACGTGACGTGCACCTGCGGGGCTCAGCCCCGCGCACGCCACCCACGTCACGCACGCCTCTCCCCACGAAGCCGCGTTCGACGCGTGCCTTTCGGGGAGGACGTGGTGGGCGCAGAAGCAGATGCAGCGTGACCCAGGCCGCGCATGCCCGTGCACTGTTTTGGGCCTGGCCCAACAGCGCTCGGCACCGTATATGGCCTAGGCCCGCGGGCTCCTGTCGGTGTACTAAAGTAGGGGTACCTTAGTATCCCGAACTTGTGCACGGGCAGTCGTAGCACCCCGCGGCAGGGCTTGCCAGGTGATCACCAAGACTCTCCGTGGCCCCTTTTTGGGCCATCCAAGAACAAAGTATTTGAGCCAAGGCCCCGGCAGGAGGGGCCTGCCGGGAAGGCCACCCGAAGAGAGCCAGGCCCCGGCAAGAGGAGCTTGCCGGGACGACCGCTCGAAGCACAAGACCCCGGCAGGAGGAGCTTGCCGGGGAGGCCAACCATGGCACGACAAGGACCTCGCCACGGCGCGTCCCGCGCTTCGGCAAGACCCGATGAGCGACAAGCTACCGGACGCGACAAGGCATCCACCGCGGCAAGGCGTTTGCCGCGGCAAGTTACCACCCCGTGCCTGCGCTCCAGCTCACCCACCAACATGTCGCTCTGGGGGCATTCCAGGCGCACGTGGCGGGAGGTTGTGCAGCCTGGGGCATGCGGTGGCGAAGCGAAGCTGACAGAGTAGCCATCGTGGCAAACGGTGGCGCTCTTGACGGTCCACTTCCCTGCACCATCTGGGCGACGCGGACGGGCATTTAATGCCCTCGTCCCCCGCCGTCAGGGTTAGGTTCGATAGCACTGTACCGCCACTGTGCAGGCAGCTGTACCCACTACAACATTCTCCCATTTTTGCCCCCACCTGCGCTGCCACCTGTGGGTAACCCCTTGAGCATATAAAAGGAGGCCCCATGCGCACGTAGGAGAGGGAGGACACCCATCGCCACGCTCGGTCTCGCCAGCGGCTCGTGTGTACTGTAGCACCACGCGCTCCCGAGCAAGAACACAATACAATCCACAAAGCAGCAGTAGGGTTTTACGCATCCTTGCGGCCCGAAGCTGGGTAAAATCCCTTGTGTGCATCGCCTCGATCCGCTCTTCATTCAACCTCTGCCCCCCGCCGAACCAGTAAGGGGCTCGGTCCCCATAGGTGTTCGAGGAAGCCGATTCCCCCCCGACATCTGTCATCGGACCAGGTTCTGGAGATGGTTCCTGTAACTACTACGACCTTGGATCTGGAGAAGTTTGCACCATCCGAAGCCACAGAGTCAGCGGCATTGGAGCCACACACAATCTCAACACCACGCAATCTCAGCGTCAATGGAATTTCAGACTCGTTTCCAACTATAAGTTCCGAACCTAGCGCGCTCCCCGACACCGAGTTGGATCGGCTATCAATAATCGAGTTCAGCGCCGCAGATGTCTTCCAACACTCGCCCTTCGGTGATGTGCTGATTTTTTTGAAAAACCTGTCCCTGATGGGGGACTCACGGTCGAACTATGCCCGGTTCGAGCTAGAGGCTGATAATGGAGAATTTCTCTTCCCACCCGCCACCCACTTCATAGACACTATCGAGGACTTAACCGACATGCCCACTTCTGGCTCCGAAGACATTGACGGTATAGACGACGTTGCCGATAAGGAGCAAGGCCAAGACCCGCCAGTCATCAGGCGTGGGACGGCCACCCCTTCATATGACGTGTACATGATCAATACACTTGAAAAGCCTCGCGGCAATGACAAGGGAGATCCAGCCAAAACTCCTGAGACACAGTCTATGTTCCGGCGCCCCAAACGCCTCCCCAAGTCACGCCGCAGCAATGATGGCACTGGAGAAAATAGTACTCCGGTCGGTGCCGAAAGCAATGAAGACCCTGTGGGAGCAATATCCGAGCAGGAGGAATAGGAAAACGGACAAGCCAGCCCCGATGAACAGGTCCCGCCCAGCGATGGTTCGGAGGACGACAACTACCTTCCGCTCTCCAAAGGTGAGGTAAGCCTCGGCGATGAAGACTTCATCGTACCCGAAGAGCCCCTCGAGCAGGAGCGCTTCAAGCACAGGCTGATAGCTACGCCAAGGAGCCTGAAAAGAAGCAGCAGCAGCTTCAAGCTGACCAAGACCTACTCAACAACAGATGGACCGAAGTCCTGGTTGACGAAGAATACGGCCTCAGTGGCCTAGCCAAAAGCTACTCAAAGCACATTTTGCTATACCACTCCGATGACGGTGCGTTGGAGCCCATACCATCGTCACACAATGCGGCAGGTCGCCAACAACTCTGTCCGGATAAAGAGGCAACTCTAGCCGAACACCAGACCGCCCCACCTTGCCATAAAGGCAAGAACAACACAGGTCACGATTACCCAGACGACCTACAGAGGGACTTGGGCAATAGAGCTGGACACGCAAGACCGATCTACGGATCACGAAAGCATGCTTTGACATGCGACGATGTCTACCTATTCGGACGTATCAAACCTCGCCACGCCCGAGCCGAAAACCGCAAAGGGACTCCTTCGGAGATACGTCGCAGTGTAGCCCAACATAGAGGTGCCGCACACCCTCTTTGCTTCACTGATGAAGTAATGGATCATGAATTCCCCGAACGATTCGAACCCGTCAATATTGAATCATACACGGGACAACCAATCCCGCGGTATGGATAGGAGATTTCATCCCCCACATCCATATGGCCTGTGGGGATGACCTCCACACCATTAAATACCTCCCACTAAAACTAAAAGGGCCAGCTCGGTACTGGTTAAACAGCCTGCGTGAAAATTCCATAGGCAGTTGGGAGGACTTATAAGAGGCCTTCCTCGATAACTTCCGAGGAACATATGTCCGGCCACCCGATGTCGATGACCTAAGTCACATTGTCCAACAGCTCGGAGAATCAGCCAGGGAGCTCTGGACTCAGTTCTTAGTCAAAAAGAACCAAATCATCGACTGTCCGGATGCGTAAGCCCTTGCGGCTTTCAGACACAGTGTCCGGGACGAATGGCTTGCACGCCACCTCGGCTAAGAAGGACCTAAATCCATGACAGCCCTCACTGCTCTGATGACCTGCTTTTGCATGGGAGAAGACAGCTGGCTTGCTTGTAGAAGCAATAGTGCCAGCAACCAGGGCACCTCCGAAATCAGAGACGGCAACGACAAGCTACGAGGAAGCAAAAACAACAGTCGCAATGACAATGAATGATGAGGCGACGCAGCGGTCAACACCGGATTCAGCAACCCAAAGCCCGGTCAGCGGAAGAAGCCATTCAAGGAGAATCGAGATGAACCATCCAACCTAGACAGGATATTGGACCGACCCTGCCAGATTCATGGCCACCCAGATAAACCAGCTAATCATACCAGCAGAAACTGCTAGGTCTTTAAACAGGCGACAAGCTCAACGCCGAACACAGGGGGAGGAGGCCGCCAAGCGACAGGGTTGACGGAAAGGTTCACCAAGGAAACACGGGGGGTCAGAAGCAATCTCCACCCGAGGATCAAAAACTCCTATAACGGAAATAGCAACCCGGCTTCCGCCGCCCACTCCGTACACCTACAAAGTTTGTACCGCGCATACATCATTACGCACTCAAGATACCATGGGCATTGGCGGAAGCACAATAAGGACAAGGCTGCAAGCACTCCAGTAACTTTTTTAATATTATTATTTATTTTCTTTTTATTTCTTCCTTCGCTGTCCTTTAAAAACAGGTGACGAACAGGATAAACATCTGAAACTGGCTCTGTCGGAGTCCAGATCCGTACACTCGCCTAAGGGGCTATTTCCATCAAGGATTCCCCCCACGTGCGACAGGAGGTCCAAAATAACTTTTTGTAGACCGCACTCTCTATTTCTCGAGCCTGTACTATGCATGTTCCTCCGCCTCCAACCCCGAGCATGTCAAATAGCCAGGAGGATGGATTTTCTATATATATATATCATAAGTAATCATTGGCATATCACTCAGTTCCCAGTAAACAATATCCGAACTAATCATCCGCATTGTTTCCCCAACAAATATGGCTCCTACGGCTATTTCACAGAAATACCTTGGCATAACCTACCAGGGGCTTGGTGTGGGAACAAATGAGTTGCCGGTAAAAGTCCGAACAGCTCTATAGCATACTTCGGTGTCGCAAGTTTGGCCTTATATGCATCAGCTCCAAATCATTGTCTTGGGTCAATAGTTGGGTTGCCCGGCTGCTGTGCTTGCTACCCTACATTCCGCTCTATCGGCTAGGGTAGTAAACGGAGAACCACTGCGATTGTGCCCTGGTCTAAACCGGACGAGCACCTCAGTAGAGAAAGCCGAAAGCTGACTGTCATGATGCGGCGTGAGCTGGTCAACCACTGGACGACTTCTTGGAATCTTTAGCGATTCTCTGTGTCACACGAGGGATCTTTTTCAGATTCAATATGTAAGGCACCATACGCCGCATACATACCAGGGGCTATGTCGTAGCCCCACCATAAAACTCCTATGGCTAAGTGAAAGCGTTAACGCCCTATAGTCCGATTGCCTGGTTCGCCGCATTATCACCTCCTTCATAGACCAAGACATTGGATAAAGGGTGATTAAATGCCTTTTCGGACACCCCCGTACTTCCTACGAGGGGGCTGAAGCCGACGACTGGAAAACTTTCAAATTATATCAAAACGGCCGCACAGGAGGAATTCAAGCTTTCAAGCAAAAAATAAATAGATTAACTATAAAATTGTCTTTTACAATTTTCATACACCTCACTCGAACATTATGTCTTTCGAGCATTGACCCTCTATAAAGCGGGCGGCCTCTAGGACATCTTCAAAATAATGCTCCGGTTCCAGGCGGTCCTTGCCTTTTGGTGGACTCTTCGTCGCAACATCGATTCCCTTCATCTTCCCCCAGAATGTTTTGACTCGGGCAAAATCCATCCGCGCACCCTCAATGCACGATGATCGCTTCACAACATCGATACGCGGCACTGCATCAACAAGCCTCTGCACCAAACCGAAATAGCTATTCGGAACAGGCTCGGTTGGCCACAACTGGATTATGACATCCTTCATGGCAGCGTCGGATATCCTATGAAGTTCGGCCCATTGGGACATCTGTTCATTGAACAGCAGAGGGTGCTTTGATGCGCTAAACTGCGACCAAAAAAGCTTCTCCGTTGCATATCCATCTCGCGCTTGGCAATACTACGCCGCTTCGGCAGAACTCTTCGGCAAGTCCAAGAACTCATCCAGAGAACTCCATACTTGGTTAAGTTGGGCATAGTTCGGGTCACCGAACTTAGTTTGCAGCAGAAAGGGCATTCCACCTGCAATCTCCCTCACCTGTCGAACCTCCTCACGGGCTGCTCTGGATTCCGACCGCGCTGCTCTAGCCTCTTGAAAGGCCTTGTCCAGATCAACCATTAAGGCTTTACTCTGCTTCTCCACAAATTCACAGCGGCCAGTTGCATCCTCCAGCTCGAGTGTCATCATGGATATCTTCTCCTCATCTTGGCGTCGTGCAGCTTGTTCAACTTTTAATTCAGCCGATGCCTTTTCGGCAACAGCATTGCTCCGACTGGCCTGCTCCTTGTGTCGGTGGGAACGACACCTATGGGATCACAAGAATCCCTACTACGGTTGCGGGGCGCGGGGTCGTGAGAAGAGCGGATCAAACAGATAGCACACGGTTTCTTTATCCAAGTTCGGGTCGCGAGGATGCGTAAAACCCTACTCCTGCTTTGGTTGATTGTTTATCTGTGTTCTTGAACTAGCAATGGGGCGTGAGGAGCTCCAAAAATCCGAATCCCCTCCTGGTCGCCTTAGGCCTCCTTTTATAGGGAAAGGGGTTGCCACAGTGGCACATATGAGGTGGAAATGGTACAGTGATGCGAGGTTATCCCTCGCATTACATGACAAGGCGCATTTAATGTGTGTTGCTTAGGTGTCCTTCCTTTATCGGGGACGGGGGAGAGCCCTATCTTGTCCGTCGCCGCTCCCTCTTGCGTCGACACGCGCCCTGGCCAGTGGTGCCCGTGGTGCCATGTAGGCAGGCAGGCAGCTGAGGTGGCGCAGTGGTGGGTCTCCACGAAGATCCGCATGCCGCCACGCAGGTGCGTGCCTAGCTGGTTGGGCCGACAGCTGCATGCGAATGGCGGTGGAGGTCTGATTGGCGTGGGCCTGATGGTGGCCCTATGGGTGTTCATGGAAAGGGCCTTGCCGGGGCCCCGGCAAGGGTCTTGCCGTGGCGCCTGCTGTCATCCCCGACAAGGCTCTTGCTGGGGGCCTTGTGGTCCTCCTTGGCTGGGATCCCGCCGAGGATCATCATCTTCTAAAGTGTGTATCTGATCTTGAATGTATTCACAAAGATCTGCATGCCACCACGGGGATGTCTCCCGAATCCTTGCCCCATGGGGGCAGTGGACTCAAGGGTGACTCGCTCCATAGGTGTGGGGCGAGCTGCCACGGCAAGGGTCTTCCCGGGTTTGCTAAAACCGCCTCCCGGCAAGGATCTTGCCGGGGGAGTCCGCTTCGTCCCCTTTGCTTTTTGTGGTCTTGGTCTTGGCGTCGTTCCGCTTCTCTCGAGCTTCAGTCTTACCTTGGCTCACCTCCCTTGCCTCGCTCAGTGTGGTGGTGCCCGTGGCTCGGACTGCCCGTGCACAGTTATAGGGGTACAAAAAGTGTACCCCTCTTTTTGTACACCGACAGGAGCCCCCGGGCCTGGGCCACACGTAAGCGCAATCCCGTCGTTGGGCTAGGCCCAAAAATGGTGCGCGGGCAGGCGGGGTGGTTTTTACCGCGGTAAGTCTCTTCGCACGCTGTGCTTCCCACGCCTCCCGCGCGTGGCGCGGCATGGGGAGGCGTGTGTGACGTGGGCGGCATGCGTGGGGCTGAGCTCTGCACGCATGCGTCACGTCGTAGTAAAGGGGGCGGTTCACACCTTCCCCATAAGCGGAGAGAGGCGTGGGGGCGCGGCCCATTTACTGAACGGGGCCGAGGCGTGGTCTTCAAGGCGTCCACTCCCCACGATCACGGGGTGGGGAGAGGTCGCCTCATCCGTCGCCTCGGTCCTGCACACTTGCCACGTGGCTCTCATGCGCTTGGGGTGGCGAACGGTGGAGGCGGGAAACCGGGCCGCCGTGGGCTGGGGCAGCGGGTCGGTCCCAGTTCCCTGCGCCTTCCGCGTCTTGATTGGCTGAGCGGGGCGCCCAAGCCCCCACACCGTTCCTTTATAAAGAGCGGGAGGGGGGGATGGTGTCCCGTATTCCTTCATCTCCTCCTTCCTTCAGCTTCTGCTCCCCCCTTCCATCCGCCATGAAGAGAGGGAACCCTGGTCCTTCAACGGTGGCGGCGAGGGTCGCCGCTCGACAACGCATCCCTCCTTCTCCTGCACCTGCGGCGGCAGAGCCAGCCGCAAGGGGAAGGGGGAGGGGGCGAGGCCGCGGGGGAAGAGGAGGACGGGGCGGCGCGCCGGCCTCGCCTCCACCAGCAGTTCCCCTCCCACAGAGGGCCATGTTGGGGATGATCCTTGCGAGTTCTTCATCAGGCTGCGCCGGCCGCCGCACCGTCGCCTTCGTCTCCCGACCCCATTCGCACGGTAGATGGAGCTGGATCCGCCGGAGTCATTGCGGCTGCACATGAGGGGCTATGGGATCAGCGGCATGTGGGTTCGCGTCGACTTCCCAGCCCCTCACGTGATGTATCTTCGTCGGGGATGGAAGACGTTCACTCATATCCACCGCTTGACAGAGGGGCTCACTCTCCATTTCGAGCTGATGGAGGGCGGCCTCCTCTCCGTCAAGGTCTTCGGGCCCTTCGGGACCCATGCAAGGTGCTGCGTGGAGAGCTCTTCTGATAGCGAAGACTCCTCCTCGGGCGGGAGTGACAAGGAGGACAGCGGCAACGACGATGAGGGTAGTAGGCGGCAGGATGACGGGTCCGACTAGGTGTCGGGCGCCGCTCCGTGCGGCACCGGCGTCCCCATCATCCGTGTCGCCGGATCCCCGGGCGGCTGGTGTTGGGAGGCTGCAGAAGAGGAACAGGGCGAGTGGCAAGGCCGTCAAATCGGAGTACGCGGGCACCGACGCCTTCGATTCGTGCTGACGCCCTACCGCCCCGTCTTCGAGCTCTGCTTCTGGCGCCGCCATCACCATCCAGCCTTCGGATGGCCACCGAGATGTTCTCTTGGTGTCTTCTGCCACCCGTAGCTTGCCTAGGCGCCCCTTTTTCCCTTCTCACCTCCTTGACCTGCCTCCTGAGGAGAGGGACAAGAAAGGGGTTACGGGCACCTTATCTCTTTTTAGCTTGTAAGCCTTCTGGCCTTGGCTGAATTTAAAACTTGTAATCCCATCGTTCATGTTTTTCATTCCCTATGGACTGTACCTGAGTGGAATGTTTTTAATGAAAAAGGGATGCTTGTCGGGTCATTTGTTTGTGGGTAGAACCCACGTCAAGGAGTAAATCCTTGATATCTCTAAGATAAACATTTCCTTGCCCGGCAGCAGGCCTTGCCGTCTTCCCACGTCGCTCGACCTTTCTCACGCTTTTGGCGGAGGCAGGGATGAGGTGGGTTCAGGCTCCTTTTTTCATCCTTTCGCTGCCGCGACTACGACCAAAGCTGGCCCCAGGAACGTGCCCTAGGGCCTAAAGTTTAGGGGAGCACGGTAGCTTTAGGAAGGAATGAGGTTTCTCATACCTCAGTCCATAAGGGAATGCATGATAAGGGATGAAGAACTTATATGAAGCTGTAGCCCCCGGCAACTCTGGTTTGCCATGGGTGAATCTTTGCACTTGCAGCCCCCGGCAATACTGGCTTGCCGGGGTCTAGATGCTGGTCTGTCCCTCTTCTCTTTTTCGTCCTCAAGTGATCCGACAAGGATATCTGTGAGTCCTGCGAACCAAAGAAGACAAAAGAACGGCAAAGAGATGCACACTCGACCTCTAAGCTAGGGGGTAGTCGCCGCTAAGCACTATCAACCCTAACCAAGGACGAGACTCGACCTAGCATGCATGCTATAACTTAGGGCGCCAGCGCTTCATTTATTTATGCTCAGGGTCTGCGCCTGTCTTTGTACAAAGGGTTACATGCATCATCGGCAATGCTTGTACAAAAGGTGGCTTGCCGGGGGGGCCCGGCAAGCCGCGCCTCACGGGTAAAACTTGCGAAGATGCTCAATGTTCCAGGAGTTACTCACCGGAATGACTTCTTCGGTCTCCAGGCGGACTGCGCCGGGCCCGGTGACTCGTATTACCCGATAAGGGCCTTCCCACTTTGGCGTCAACTTGTTGGAATTCTTGGCCGATTGAACGCGCCGAAGGACAAGGTCGCCTTCCTCAAGGCTTCGGGCATGAACCTTGCGGCTATGGTAGCGGCGCAAGGCTTGCTGGTAGCGTGCTGCTCTCACAGCCGCCCGAAGACGATCTTCCTTAAGGAGCATTGCGTCATCTTGCCGCAGTTGCTCTTGCTCAAGCTCATCATAAGCGAGCACTCGAGGTGACCCGTATATGAGTTCAGTGGGGAGAACTGCTTCTGCCCCTTATACTAGGGCAAAGGGTGTCTGGCCGGTGGCTCGATTTGGCGTCGTCCTGATCGACCAAAGAACCGTCGGCAACTCATCAATCCAGCGCATTCCACTCTTGTGCAGCCTGTCAAAGGTCTTGGTCCTTAAGCCTCGCAACACTTCAACATTTGCCCTCTTAGCTTGACCATTGCTTCGCGGGTGAGCAACGGAAGCGAAACAGACTTTGCTGCCGAGGTCTTGGGTATATTGCATGAAGGTGCGGCTTGTGAACTGTGTGCTGTTGTCGGTGATAACCCTGTTGGGTATGCCAAAACGGCACACTAGTCCCTTGAAGAACTTGACGGCTGACTGAGCTGTGACCTTCCTCACTGCCTCCACCTCCGGCCACTTTGTGAACTTGTCGATTGCAACGTACAAGTACTCAAAGCCCCCGACAGCGTGGGGGAAAGGGCCCAGTATGTCGAGCCCCCAGACCAAGAAGGGCCAGGAGAGAGGAATGGTTTGAAGGGCTTGAGCTGGATGATAAAGCTTCTTTGAATGGAACTGACATGCTTCACACCTGGTGACTAGTGTCGTCGCATCCTGGACGGCGGTGGGCCAGAAGAAGCCTTGCCAAAATGCCTTGCCGACAAGGGCCCTTGACCCGATGTGGGATCCACATATGCCTCCGTGTATCTCCTCCAACAGCTCCAGTCCTTCCTCTCGAGGGATACACTTCAATTTAACACCATTCGGCCTCTTTCTGTACAGGACGTCATCGACGAACTGGTACATGGTAGAGCGACGGGCTACTTTTTCCGCTTCTTCCTCCTCTGTTTGGAGGAATCAGACAGTATGTTGTGCCCACGCTGGAGCCTGGGGCTCGACGACGAGGACTAAAGGCATTTCCTTCGCTATAGGAGCGGTTGTCTCGACGGCAAGAGCTTGACGCTCTGCCGGAGCTAGTCGTCCCGTGGCGGGCTCAGTGTCCCCGGCAACATCCTTGTCGGCGGCTCCGGGGAGCTCGGCGGGAAAGTACTTGCCAGGCCCTGATTTCCTCCTCTTGTTCTGCTCTGTTGATGGATAAACGGATGGCTGAATTAGCTAAAGCACAAAGGTACCTGGTTCCACGGGTAGCTTGAGGGCAGCGCGTTTTGACAGGTAATCGGTGATATCGTTCTCCGCTCGGGGAACGTGTTCAGCCTGCATACCATCGAAACGCTCTTCCAGCTTTCTCACTTCATCGACGTAGGCCTTCATCAATGGGCTCTGGTAATCCTTGTTGACTTGCTTGACGACAAGCTGCGAGTCACCCCTGACAATGAGTTTCTTGATTCCGAGGTCCGCCGCGATCCTAAGACCGGCAAGCAGCCCTTCATACTCTGCCGTATGGTTTGTTGACACCTCCCTGGGGAAGTGCATCTGGATCACGTACTTGAGGTGCTCTCCGGTGGGCGCGACAAGTAGTACGCCAGCCCCGACGCCTTGTAAGGAGAAAGCTCCATCAAAGTACATGATCCAATCGAGCAGTCTCTTGGGCTTCTTCGTCAGGCGTTACGGTCCATTCTGCAATGAACTCCGCCAGGACTTGGCTCTGAATCGTCGAAGTACTTTCAAACTTGAAGCCAAAGCTGGACAGCTCCAGTGCCCATTCCACAATTCTTCCTGTTGCATCTGGATTGTGCAATATCCGTTGCAGAGGGAGGCGAGTGAAGACAGTGATCTCGTGTGCCTGGAAGTAGTGACGCGGCTTCCTCGAGGCCATAAGAAGGCAAAAGAGCAGTTTCTGCATGCCGAAGTACCTTGATCTAGCCCCCTACAGGAGGGAACTAACAAAGTCGACCGGGTGCTGCATCATTTTCTTCTTCGGCGGCACTTCAACTGGCTGTGTCGTCTCTGCATTGGTGGTGTCGGGCTCTGCCGCTGTCATTACCTCGCCGTCAACCTCTCTCTGCGCCACTAGTGCGGCGCTGACCACCTGGTTCGTTGCCGCCAGGTATAGCTGCAACGGCTCCTGTGGCCTAGGTGCAACTAGTATTGGCGCGGAGGAGAGGTACTTCTTCAAATCTTGCAATGCTGCTTCGGCTTCTGGCGTCCACTCCATTGGGACCGCCTTTTTCAGGATCTTGAAAAAGGGAAGGGCGCGCTCGACAGACTTGGAAATGAACCTGCCCATGGCGGCGATGCAACCAGCAAGCCGACGCACATCCTTGATTCGCTTGGGTGCTTCAATCTGCTCTATAGCTTTGATCTTGTCCGGATTGGCCTCTATCCCACGCTGTGACACCAAGAACCCAAGAAGCTTGCCGGACGGGACGCCAAAGACGCACTTCTCAGGGTTCAGCT
Organism: Aegilops umbellulata; assembly: GCA_032464435.1. Lineage (NCBI taxonomy): Eukaryota > Viridiplantae > Streptophyta > Magnoliopsida > Poales > Poaceae > Aegilops > Aegilops umbellulata. The sequence continues at coordinate 215,422,739 of CP136055.1, forward strand.
TGAGATTGATCTTGTGCAGGTTTGCAAATGTTTATTGCAAATCTGGTATGAGGGTTGCCCTGTCCTTGGTTTTGACCACTATGTCATCCATATAAGACTCCATATTTCTATGGAGCTGTGGTTCAAAACCAATCTGGACCGCCCTTGCAAACGTCGAACCAGCACTCTTCAACCCGAAAGGCATCCGCATGAAACAATACGTACCACATGGGGTGATGAATGCTGTTTTCTCTTTGTCATCTCTTGTCATGAAGATCTGGTGGTAGCCGGAGTAGGCGTCGAGGAATGACAATAGATCACACCCAGCCGTGGAGTCAACAATCTGGTCGATGCGCGGCAACGGGAAGGGGTCTTTAGGACAAGCCTTATTGATATCTGTGTAATCAACACATAGTCTCCACTTCCCATTTGCCTTGCGCACTACGACCGGATTGGCCAACCACGTTGGATGGAGCACTCCTCTTACCAAACCCGCTGCTTCCAGTTTCCGGATCTCTTCTGTGATGAACTCTTGTCGTTCCAAAGCTTGCTTTCTGACCTTCTGCTTGACGGGCCGCGCATGAGGACAGACAGCAAGGTGGTGCTCAATCACCTCCCTGGGAACGCCAGGGATGTCGGAAGCTTGCCATGCAAACACATCGACATTCTCCCACAGGAAGGTGAGGAGCGTGTCTTCCTATTTGTTGCCAAGGGTGGAGCTTATGGTGAAAGCTCCTCCCATGCCGTCCTCATCGACAGAAACCTTCTTGGTTCCTGGTGGTATGGCCCTGGGCTTCTTGTTTCCGCCGCTGGAGCTCTCTGGCACGTCCTCGACGGCAGCGCTACACTCCGAAGAGGTGCGCTTGCCGGAGTGGGTGTCCGAGGTCTCACTGGTCTTCTTCTTCTTCTTCCCTCCCGGGGTCCCAGCGTCAGGAGCAAGTGCCCTAGTGGCGGCAGCTGCTGCAACTGCTTGCTGGTATAGTTGGTCAGCGCAAATCAGCGCATCTTTCTTATCGGAGGGGATGGTGATGATCGTCATAGGTCCTGGCATCTTCAGGGTGTTGTTGGCGTAGTGTGACGCCGCCATGAACTTGGCCAGTGCTGGGCGGCCAAGGATCCCGTTGTAGGGCAAGGGGATCTTGGCAACATCAAACACGATCCTCTCCGTCCTGTAGTTCAGGTCGCTTCCAAAAGTCACGGGCAGCGTGACCTTTCCCTTGGGTTGGCTTCTTCCCGGGTTGACCCCCTGAAACGTGCCCGTCTCTTCGAGATCTCCATCAGAATCTGCAGTTTCTCAATCACGGCAGGCGAGATCAAGTTCAGACCGACCCCGCCATCGACTAGCATCTTCGTCACCTTGAGGTTGTGTATTGTTGGTGAAACCAACAATGGCAAGCACCCGACCGCAGTAGTGCGAGCAGGGTGATCCTCAGTGTCAACAATGATAGGTGTGCCGGACCACTTCAGCGGCCTTTGGGCATCAAACGACGGCTCTGCCGCTGTAATCTCTCGCGCCCACTGTTTAAGCCGGCGGTGAGAAGTATGCAGCGAGGCGCCGCCGTCGACGCACATGGTCTCTGTAGCTTTCTGAAACTCTTGGTTGCCGGATTCGTCGTCCTCTTCATGATTGTCGTCTTCTGGCTTTCTGGCACGGCCCCGGGCAGGCCTCTCCTGTTGTTTATCCTTGCCGCGACGGCCCGCCCTGTCCTCACGCTTCTTGCCGGACCCCTCAGCACCTTGTTGGCCCTTCTCCTTGTCCCGCCTCTCATACTCAGCCCTCTGCTTCTCAGCGAGGAGCTCAACCTGTCGGCAGTCTTGGAGAGCATGGCCTTTGGTGCGATGGATCTTGCAGTATCGCTTGTCGGAGTTTCCCGGCTTCTCGGCAGCCGCCAAGGCCCGGCAGGCGAGACATCCGGCAACTTCCTTGATGGGGTCATCTGCCTTGGTTTTTGTTGGTGGGGCCGGTGTCATCAGATCCCTCGACGGCAAGCACGGCTTTACCTTTGCGCTTCCTATTGTGGCGCCGGCCCTTCTTCGTCGGGGCGGCAGTATCCTCATCTGAGGAGTCGGTTTCCACGCCGGCATCTTCGTCGGCGTACTTCCTTCCCTCTTCAGCTCAGGCACATCTTTCAGCAAGAACATAGAATTCTGCTACATCTTTCACCTTGTTCATTGCCAACTCTTCGCGCATCTTGCGGTTACGCACGTTCTGATGGAACGCGCTGATGATGGCGGCAGGGTGAACATCTGGGATATTATACTGTATCCGGCTAAACCTCTGTATATACTTGCGGAGACTCTCGCCTCCCTTCTGGGGAATGACGTGCAGGTCGCTTGCTTGGCCATGGGCTTGGTGGCCTCTACTAAAGGCGCCCACGAACTCATGGCACAAATCCGACCAGGAGGAAATAGATTCTACCGCCAAGTGCATCAACCATGACATGGCGTTGGGTTTAAGAGCCAACGGAAAGTAATTCGCAAGCACCTTATCGTCGTGGGCTCCGGCAGCCTGCATCGTGATGGTGTAGATGCTGAGGAACTCGGACGGGTGGGTCTTGCCGCTGTACTTCTCGCCCACGTCAGGTTTGAAGGTGCGGTGAGTGGGCCACTCTAACTGCCGCAGCTCATGGGTAAAAGCCGGACAGCCTACCTCGTAAGGTAGGCCTCCAGGGCTCTCCGGCGCCGGGTGGTTCACAGCAGGCCCTGCTCGCCTGTCTGATTGGTGGCGCGCTCCGCGCCGGCGCTCGATAGTGGTTCGAGCGTCTTCATGTTCTCATTCCCGAAGAAGTTGGCGCTGGTCACAGTGGGTCCGCGGGTCGGACGACGCTATGGAGATTTCGTCGCCCGTAACGTTGCGACGGGCTGGCGTTCGCGGTACCGGGCAAGGAGGAGGCGAGTGCATCGTGGTCGCGGCGCCGCCGACTTTCCTACCACTGGTGCGTGGGACTCCGTCGGAGCGTCGACCCGGGGGCTCCACCGGACTCGGTTCGTCTTTGTTGGCCACCGCAACAAGGCTTCGAATAGTGGCTCTCCATTCGTCGAGTTTCCTCGTAGTGGGAGGAAAATCGAGGAGCAACTGCGCGCGCGCCAGGGCTTCTGCTGGCGTTGGTGGCAGCAAAACCTGCACGGATCGCGACGCGCTTCGACTTCTGACCATGTCAGAAGGAGCTCTATCACGACCCCACGGTTCCATGCCATCTTCACCAGCACCTCGGCGAGCGGGCAGGTCTTCTACATCTCGGGAATGGCGCGCGTGGATCTTCCCGCGGCGACGCCCGGGTTCTTCGGCGTGATTACGCCGTTCGTCGCGTGTCGCTTTAGAAGAGCGCGCCGTCGGCGCCGGCGTGGGAGTCTTGGAAGCCCTCGCGTTGCCTTCGGGCGGGGTGGCAGCGATCTTGGAAGGCCCCGCGCCACCCGCGGAGAGCCTGACTTCGTCTTTGGATTTGGCGGCGTGCGGCCCGTTACCAGGCGCACGAACATCGCCGCCTCCCAAACTCCGGCTGCAGGGACGGTGTTGGTGTTCGCGAACGGCGCCCCGGGTCCTTTCAGCGACCGGTCCGCTGCTCGCCCGCGTCGGGACGGGATGTCCGGCTTCCGACGGGCCAACCGCCACCGTCGTCTTCTTCTTGGGCGCCATGGCGGTGAAGAAGCGTCGAACTAACTGCTAAAGCCGATTCTCACAACTGTGCCCCCTACCTGGCGCGCCAAAGATGTCGGTAGGAACGACACCTATGGGATCACAAGAATCCCTACTACGGTTGCGGGGCGCGGGGTCGTGAGAAGAGCGGATCAAACAGATAGCACACGGTTTCTTTATACAGGTTCGGGCCGTGAGTATGCGTAAAACCCTACTCCTGCTTTGGTGAATTGTTTATCTGTGTTCTTGAACTAGCAATGGGGCGTGAGGAGCTCCAAAAAGCCGAATCCCCCTCCTGGTCGCCTTGGGCCTCCTTTTATAGGGAAAGGGGTTGCCACAGTGGCACACAGGAGGTGGAAAGGGTACAGTGATGCGAGGTTATCCCTCGCATTACATGACAAGGCGCATTTAATGCGTCTTGCTTAGGTGTCCTTGCTTTGTCGGGGACGGGGGAGAGCCCTGTCTTGTCTGTCGCCGCTCCCTCTTGCGTCGACACGCGCCCTGGCCAGCGGTGCCCGCGGTGCCATGTAGGCAGGCAGGCAGCTGAGGTGGCGCAGTGGTGGGTCACCACGAAGATCCGCATGCCGCCACACAGGTGCCTGCCCAGCTGGTTGGGCCGACAGCTGCATGCGAACGGCGGTGGAGGTCTGATTGGCGTGGGCCTGATGGTGGCCCTATGGGTGTTCATGGCAAGGGCCTTGCCGGGGCCCCGGCAAGGGCCTTGCCGGGGCCCCGGCAAGGGTCTTGCCGTGGCGCCTGCTGTCATCCCTGGCAAGGCTCTTGCCAGGGGCCTTGTGGTCCTCCTTGGCTGGGATCCCGCCGAGGATCATCATCTTCTAAAGTGTGTATCCGATCTTGAATGTCTTCACAAAGATCTGCATGCCACCACGGGGATGTCTCCCGAATCCTTGCCCCATGGGGGCAGTGGACTCAAGGGTGACTCGCTCCATAGGTGTGGGGCGAGCTGCCACGGCAAGTGTCTTGCCGGGTTTGCTAAAACCGCCTCCCGGCAAGGATCTTGCCGGGGGAGTCCGCTTCGTCCCCTTTGCTTTTTGTGGTCTTGGTCTTGGCGTCGTTCCGCTTCTCTCGAGCGTCGGTCTTACCTTGGCTCACCTCCCTTGCCTCGCTCAGTGTGGTGGTGCCCGTGGCTCGGACTGCCCGTGCACAGTTATAGGGGTATAAAAAGTGTACCCCTCTTTTTGTACACCGACACCTTGGCCCGGGCCAGCTCCGCTCGAAGAACTTCAACGGCGGCAGCACCATCTGCAGCCATGCATATTCCAGCATCTAAATCTCAGCATCATGCTTATACCATAAAAATGCATGAGGATTGCCCCGAATACCTTGCGACTCGTCAAGACGCATATTGATTAAAGCAAGATCATCCCCTACCATATCAAGCTTCTACTGCAACTCGGCAATTTCCATAGTTCGGGAAGCGGCCAAGAGGGAAGCAGCCTGTGTTCAAAGTTGATCAGGTTAGTCCACAAATGATCCTTTTCGATCCTCCATTTGGATCCCCAGCGGAAGCCAACCCGAGTATCAGGGGCTACTACCTATACACATGCGCATCTTTGCAAATGAAACATAGCTGAAAACATTATGTCACAAACCTCGAAGCCCTTCATTAGGCTCATGAAGGCTTCATTTAATCCGCTCTTCATGGACGAAATCATTTCAATCACTCTACCCATCAAGGTACGCTGTTCCCCCGAGACAGATGCTTTCCGCAACATGTCCTGCAACATATCCGGAGTCCCGGGGTCTCCGGAAGCTGCTCCAAAAGCACAATTATCCTTTGAAGGAATCTGCTCACCCGTCTCGAAAATCACTGTCGGCTGTGAACCAAACAATCCGTGGCCTTTGTTATCATCAGCCCCGGTATCCCGGATGGTCGGAGGTCCACCTTCGGGTACTGCCTCTTTTGTCCCCTGGTCTAAAGGGACCCTCCGCGATGACACTTCAGAGTCATCCGCCTTATTGGGCGAGGAGGTCGGAGGAGGCGTCTCACTCTCCATCATCTCTGGGAGGAGACTCCCCGAAGAAGAGGATCGCTCAGAAAAATTCTGTGTCGACCTGTAAAAATGCACAAATGCGTTACGTATATCTTCGGTAACAATAACGGAGCGGTATGCTATCAAAGTACTCCGGATTCTCTTACGGTTTGGCCGAGGGCTTGTCCCCCTGTTGGAGCTGCTCACTGGCATCACTTTCCAAACCCAAGCCGATCGACGGTTGCATCTTGCCCTTCTTGGAAGACCGCCCCTCCCAATCTTCGGAGGCGGCCCTTTTCCTCCTGCTTGGATAAGGGATACTGGGTCCTTTTCCGCCTCCGTCTTCGGGTGAGGAAGGGTCGATTTATCCGGACTCAGTGTCCGACTTACCTCCGGAACCAAGGTCATCTTGGGTCTTCTCGCCCTCCCCTGCTGGTGCCTGGTATGGCGTCGAGGCCAGCATCCTTGTTAACACAGGAGTAGCTGAGTCTTTGGGAAGGGGAGCCGGACACCTAATCCGTTCCACCTTCTTTATCCAACCCTGAAAAAGGATGATATTGTTGGTATCTTGCCACTGGGTATCTGACTATAAGGTATTCGGTAAACGGGTACTTACCAGGGTATCCGGATGGTTACAGTCTAGGCCGACATCTTCGTGGTGTCCGGCCATTGCCTTCGTTTGCCGAAGAATAATCTCCACATTCCTTCGTGCATTGCGCCGAAGAAGTGTTGAAGAGTCTGCTGCCCTTCTGGATTGAACTCCCATGGGCGGAGAGGCCATCGCTGGCACAGCAGGGTCCGACGAATTAGCATTACTTGAACGACGTTGGCTATGTCGATGTCCCTCTCAATGAGGCTTCGGATGCGACTTTGCAGAGTTCGCACATCATTCGTTGATCCCCGATACAACCCCTTGTTAATCCATGATGCAAGCTGAATTGGGGGGGCTGGATCGGAATGCGGGCGCAATTGCCCACTTGGAGCCGCGTGGCTCGATGATATAGAACCACCCCTGCTTCCACAGATCAGAATATTTGGCGAAGGATCCTTTCAGCCAAACGGCGCTAGCAAGCTTGCTCACTGTAGCGCCGCCGCACTCGGCCTGCTCCCCCTCTACGACTTGCGGCTTCACATCGAAGGTCTTGAGCGACAAGCCGAAGTGTAGAGGAGTTCGGAGGAAGGCTTCGCACATGACGATAAACGGCAAGATAAGAAGAATAGAGTCTGGGGCCAAATCATGAAAGTCTAGCCCGTAATAGAACATGAGCCCTCAGACGAAGGGGTTGAGTGCAAACCCCAACCCGCGGACGAAGCGGGACACGAACAGGACCCTCTTGCCGGATCTGGGGGTGGGAATAACCTGCCCCTCGGCAGGAAGCCGATGATGGATTTCAGCGGTCAGGTACATCGCCGCCCGAAGCTTTGCAATGTCTTCCTCCGCAACAGAAGAAGCTACCCACCGGCCTTGACGCCTGGATCCGGACATGATTGGGGATGGTGGCGACCGAAACCCGAGTGTTGGAACTCGGGGTAGCAGAGGTTGAAGAAGAGGCAAGCGTGGAAGAAAAAGATGGGTCTGTACCCCTATATAAAGGCTGCAAATATCGAACGTCTCTTCTTCAGCCTCAAAAACTTGCTTGTTTCCAAGGAGTTGTACCCAAGCGACGGTTGGGTTAGCCACGTCCGGGTTGACAGGAATCCCTTAAAAAAGGGAGGCACGATCTCCGCTTGGATAAGATGCACCAATAATACCACGTCTTGGGACGTGGGGCGACGGGCCGGCTAAAATGGTTCACAAGTAGTGGACGGGCAGGCGTGGTGTCATATTACCAAAAAGTGGTCAGTGGATTGAGCTCGTGAAATATTATGTCCTCTACGGTTGTGTATACAGGTCCGGATACAATCATCACATCTGAAGATCAACTAGGATTTCTGAAGGGGGAACCCACCTTGCAATGCCGAATACAATCTGCGCACCGGACTCCTCGTCATTGAAGCCAGGTTCAGGGGCTACTAAGGGAGTCCTGGACTAAGGGGTCCTCGGGCGTCCGGCCTGTTATCCATGGGCCGGACTGATGGGCTGTGAAGACGTGAAGGCCAAAGAATGTACCTGTGTCCGGATTGGACTCTCCTTGGCGTGGAAAGCAAGCTTCGCGACCGACTCTGAAGTTTCCGTCTCATGTAACCGACTCCATATAAGCCTAGATTCCCCCCGGTGTCTATATAAACTGGAGGGGTCAGTCCGGAAAGGATATATTCATTACCATAGTCATATAGGCTAGGCTTCTAGGGTTTAGCCATTACGATCTCATTGTAGATCACCTCTTGTAATACTCATATTCATCAAGATCAATCAAGTAGGAAGTAGGGTATTACCTCCATAGAGAGGGCCCGAACCTGGGTAAAACATCATGTCCCCCGCCTCCTGTTACCATCGATCCTAGACACACAGTTCGGGACCCCCTACCCAAGATCCGCCGGTTTTGATACTGACAGTTATCGAACGCGAGAGCTCAAGTTTGATGAGCGAATAGGCTAACCATCTACACCACCCTCCCGTTATGTTCAACGAGAGGAAACTAACCTTTTATACATTCATGCATTCGTGTGACAAGCATGCCGTGTTTTTTTGCGTGGGGGTCATTGGGATTTAAATCATAATCGTGTCATGTGGCTTTGGTTGTAAGGTCTTTTGGGATTTAAAGCAGTGTTGGTAGTACAGAAAGAATGCAGCCTTAGTCACCTTACCTCTCTCCATGTAGTACGTTGGGTCCCACCAGTCAGAGGGTGAAACAAACAAACTAATAAGAAAAATTAAAAGTGACAGCGGTGTATCTTACCTCACACATCTCAGTACTGCTCATGAATACTGTCCAATTGATCCATTTGTTCGCTCACGTACTATTTTATGTGAATCCTTATTATAACATGCACACAATTTTGGGCACTTATATTCGACCTAAGTCAGTGTGCCACCGTATCTCATACTACTCCCGTCGTCTAGGTGTAATAAGTCACTATAGCATCCCAAAATTCTAAATTTTGGAATGTCATATTTAATAAACAGTTTTGATTGTTTGTTTGATTTTTGTGTGGTTGCTTGTGTGAAATTGAGTGAAATTTGAAACTTTTTGAAACTGGAATGAGAGGGAATAAAAGGACTTTCCCACACTTTCACCTTGCATTTATGATCTCCATGAATTCAAATTCATTTCATCATAAAACCCTGGAGTGAAGATGATATGACTTCTTCCATTAAAAATAAGTGAAAAGGGTTTTGAAAATATTTGAATTTCATTTGGAAATATTTCAACTTCAGAAACTTCATGCAACTAAATGATTTTCATGAGAGAAGATAAAATAACTTCTTCGAATCATATGAAATATGAGTTGGAAGTTTAAAAGGATCAAATTTAAAGTCCCATGGAAATTATTTTCAATTTGGAGTTATTTGGTTTTTATTCAAATTATTTTTCTCCAAAAATAAAATATATGGAAAAAGGGTAAAATGATTCCCTACAGTAGAAAATTGGAGAGAAATAAATTTGAAATCATTTTGGTATTTTTAAAATGATTTTTATTGGGTTTTATTGAACAAGTAGCACTCTTTGCTTTATTTAAATATTTATGGATTTTATTTGACGCTAGAAAAATGTTCATGTTTTGGAAAATATTTTTATGATAATTTTGATATATAATATGCCTATGTTATATTTTATTTTGGTTTTATATTATTCTATTGTGTTTGAATTTTTTTTAAACTTCTCTTCTGCTGACTGGGCAAGCCCAGCTCCAGCCAGGCCGCAGTCCAGTACACCACCGCCTTCATCCCGTCGCCCCGTCGCCGAGCCGGACTCCGGCTGGAGTCCGAGCCGCACCCGCGGCCGCCTTGCCCCTCGCCCACGCCTCCCGAGGCCCCCCTGGTCTTTAAAAGGTGAGGCCCTGGCCCCCTCTCCCCTCATCAGCGCAGCCACCGCCTCCCGCAGCAGCAGCCGCAGCCGCTCACCGCCGCAACCGCCGCCGCTCGCCGCTGCCATTGTTGCCGCCGCTGTCGCCTGCCGCGCTACTCGCTGCCGCCGCCGCCCCACGCCGTTCCGCCGTCGCCGGAGCTCGCTGCTGCCGCCGGAGCCCCGCAGCCGCCGCCCAAACCGCCAACCATAGCCGCCGCCGGTTTTCTCCACCGAACCGATATAAACCGCCGAAAACCCGCCCCGGTTTTTTTCTAGTTTCGGTTTTTTTAGATCGTTTAATTTTATTAAGGTTAGTTTAATTAGCGAACGTTCATTCTTTTAGATTTGTTAGCGAACGCTTTCATTCTTTAGTTTCTGTTAGCGAACGTTCGTTCGTTAGATTTTTCTTTTTCTGTTTATTTTTCGGTCAGGGACCTAGATGCAATTAGTTTTTTTACAGTTTAGCATCTAGTTTTCAAACGATCACAACTTTTTACTCTCTTACCCAAATCCAATGAAACTGACGCAAATTTCTTCGTTATGGTCCCCTCTGTTCAGATAGTCAACTTGAATATGTTTTTGAAAGTTTAAAACTTGGTTCTAAATAGATTTGAATTTAAACTTCTGTTGATCATAACTTGAGTTTTATAACTCTGACTTAGTTGATTCTTTTTGCAAATCGAAGCTCTTGACCTAAACTTTCTGATAAGACAAAATCCACCTAATTTTGGTACTGATAGAAATTGTTTTCTATTTGCAAGAGTTATTTGCCTGTTTTCGTAGATTTCCGAGATCTTTTCTTAGAATTTTATGCTTGAGTGCTTATGTATGCAATTGCTTGCTTACGATATATTGAACGGAGTGTAACGAGTAGAACTATCAGGAGTTATGAGTGCAATGAATCTTCATCAATAGTACAAGGCAAGTTCACACCTTGATCATATTTTTCTTACCCCGTTTTATGCATTAGTTTTTACCCTCAAAGATTGCATGAGTAGGATTGGGAATATGTTGGTATTGCTATGTAGTTCATGAGGTAGGAACCTATGATCCTTGAAACACCCTGGGAATATTCGTTATGTCATGTATTGCTTAGCCATGCTCGTAGACGTGGATTGGTATGTGAGATTCATGAAAGTTGTGAGAGATAATAATTAAGGGAAACTTAAGGTGGCTACTTTAATACACATCTGGGTGGAATGGTTGGGGCACCCTGGGGATATACCAGTGGCTTGCCCAGGCACCTGGGGAATCCAGTGTTGTCCAAGGAGATCCCGGGGGACCCGTGTGATCATCCTATGGAATGCCACCCAGGCTCAAAGGGATCATAAGATTATTCATGCTAGAAACTTCCGTGTGCAGCCACAAGCCATTATGGGCTCTAGCATAGTTGACTAAGTTGTGGGAAACCTTTCCATGATGGGCTAGCAGATGTAGGTGATTGTAGGTGTACCATCCTATTTATCGGTTAAGGGGACCTCTTCGGAAAGACTGTGTCTCGATCATCCGTTTCTCAAACATCAAGCAGTGCGAGAAATTTAATGGAGGAGATCGAGTCTTGTGGGGAAAAGTGCGCAAGCCTCTACAGAGTGTACAAACTAATCATGGTTAGCCGTGTCCCCTGTTATGGACATTTTGAGTATCTGGTACTTGAATTATTGGTTGATCTCATCACTCTATTTAATAAAATTGTTGGGTTATTAATGATTTGGTAATTTTTGGGATTGAGTTGGGGTTACCTTCTCAATATAGGTAATTTAACTTAGTAGTAAATAAAAATTTATTCCTTTGTTGTAGGGAAAATTTAGCTTTATGCAAAATTAAATTTAGAGCCTCCACCAGCCAAATATGCATATAGAGATAGTTATTATTCATCATTATTCTATGGTGTGAATTTGCTAGTACATTCAATGTATTAACCTACATGGCTACAACGTCTCATGTTGCAGGAATCTTACATCGAGTAAGTGATACTTTAGGGTTACAATGTCAACACTCAACTTTTCCGTTGGCGTTATTAGGAACTCCACAACTTAGTTGTTACTTCCGCTATATAGGATAGAGGTAATAGTATTTACGTTACTTTATACATGTGATTTACCTCTGTTATAAATCCTCGAGTACTATGTGTGTCAGCATACCGATCCAGGGATGACACTTAAGCACAAAGACTTGATCCATTAGGGTCGGGTCGCTACAAGATGGTATCAGAGCACATGTTGACTGTAGGACATGACCCCTAGAAACTGGCAAGCCCATAGGAAAAAAATTTATCTAAAAATTTATTTTCAAAAAGATCTTTTACCTCTCTTCTTTTCTAAGCTTTATCAAATATTCCCTTTTAGTTAGACTATACCCCTTTCCCCTTTTGACCACACGAAGATTCAGCTGATGAGACCACTCCAAGAAGTACAAGATATCAGACAACTAAGACTACTTCGGAATAAAGAGGATTTTACTGCGCATTTGAATAATTGAAACTACAACCGTTGAAGACTCCGAAGACTCGGAGAATTTGAAGGCTCTAAAGAAGTCCCAGATTGGTATGGCCTAGGAAGGCTACCCTTATGGAATTTGTCAGACTATTGAAGTTGTCAATACCCAAGATCAAGGTGTGTCAGAGAAAGACTGGAACATGGAGCGTTAAAACTCAAAGTTTCTGTCAAGAAATCCCTAAGGCAGGAGATATCAACTATGGAATGATAGCTCATGGCAATGACATGGGCATAAACACGGCTATCCATGATGTTATCGCCCGTCTATGCTATTGTCACCGTGCTGAGTTAAACATGCATTTCTTCAGAAGGATTGGATGACAAAAGGGCTAATGGAGCACCTATAAGCAAAATATGAAGTTTTAACCTTAGTGGGTGTATCGCCAGGATCTGGAGTATTTGTAGCGATCCAACCTCAGACAGTCAAATCTCTGTGCATAAGTGTCATCCCTAGATCGGTAATGTTGACGCACACAGTACTCGAAGGATTTATAACAGTGTAGCAATCACACACTTATTACATCGATAGTCTCAAGAGAGAACTTAATGCAATAAATATGGCTTAAGGCCATCTTAATAAGATAACAACGGAAGGCTTGGAGGATAAAGTGAGTCCATCAACTCCAACGGCATAGCTGAGTGCACGATAGCGACCTAGCGCACCTTACTCTTCGTCTGAAAAATCTGCAACATGATATGTTGCATCGCGAAACGGGTCAGCACATGGAATATGCTGGCAATGTAAAACAGTAGAGCAATGAATAGAATAAAAGCTATCACTACATTCATATATGGCTGGTGGAGGCTCTATGGTTACAATGTTTTGCGAAAAGCCAATTTTTCCCTACAATAAAGGAATATAATTTGTTTAACTATCATGGTAGTTGTTAAACAATGAGAAGGTTCCTCCAACTCAATCCCAAGTAAGCAGTATTAATAACCCAACAAATTAATTTAGAGTGATGAGATCAACATGATAATCCAAGAACCAGATACTCAAGATGTCCATAACCGGGGACACGGCTAACCATGATTAGTTTGTACACTCTGCAGCGGTTTGCGCACTTTTCCCCAAAACACTCGATCTCCTCCGTTGGATTTCTCGCACTACATGGTGTTTGAGAAACGGATGACCGAGACACAGTCTTTCCGAAGCATTAACTCTTTACTCTAGGTGGCCAGTTACACCTACTTTCCCTTACATCTGCTAGCCCACCACTGGAAGAGGTCATGCAACATACTCGACTATGCTAGAGCCCATAATAGCTTGTGGCTGCACACGGAAGTTTCTAGCATGAATAATATTATGATGCCTTTGAGCCTAGGTGGCGAACCATAGGATGATCACATGGGTACTCCGAGATATCCTAGGACAACACTGGATTCTCCAGGTGCCTGCAACCAATCCACCCAGATGTGTATTTAAGTAGCCACCTTAAGTAAACCGTTAATAAACAATCTCACATCCGTCATGGATACACTCAAACCCAATCCACGTCTGCTAGCATAGCATGGCAATATAAGCATAACGTAGAAGTAACTCCCAAGGGTTTGATAATAAAAGGGAAATAGGTTCTACCTCATCATCTACTTCCCAAACCCACATGTTAAGAGATCCTACGCATGCAATGATTGAGGGGTGAAACTACTGCATAAAAACTGGGTATGAAAGGAGTATGATCAATGTGTTACTTGCCTTGCGGACGATCTGCAAACCCTAGAGACTCGTAGTAGCACGCTTCGCACTCCGGGAAATCTATCGCAAACAAACAATAGCATACATAAGGAATCAAGCAAAGATGCATAGGCAAAACTCAAATAAGAAGATCAAATCTGAAAGTTCAACTGAACAGATTTGATCTACAAAGAGAATCAATCGAATCGGAGCTACGGAACTGAAACTACGGTTAAAAGAACCTCAAATTCAAATCTGCTTGAGACCAAATTTTAAATTGTCAAAACCTTCTTAAAGTTGATTAAACAGAAAGAGGGGATCGATACAAAGATTTTGACATTGGTTTCACTGGATTTGGACAAAAGGTTTAGAAACAGCGAGGGTTTGAAATTCAGGGGCTAATCTGTGATAAAAATAATCGCAGATAGGTCCCTGACCGAAAAAATAAAAATAGAAGATAACGAACGAACGTTCGCTGTCTGAACTTAACCGGCGAACAACGTTCGTTGAAACGAACGAACAAACGAACATCCACTAAAAAAATAAAACGACAAAGATCGATCTAAGAAATTAAACCGGAAAACTAAAAAAACCGAGGTTTAACCGAGAAAAACCTACCGGTCAAACGGGTCAACAACGGCGGCCCCGGCGAGATCTGCGGCGGCGGAGACGGTGTCGGGCCGCTGCGGGACGACGACGGCGTGGCGCGGGGCAGTGGCGGCGCGGCAGCAGCGGAGGGCAGTGCAGCGACGGGGCTGCGGGCTCGGGGTGGGGTGGAGGCGGCGGGGGCGACGCCTTTTAAAGGCCTGAGGGGGCGACGTGCGGCGGCGGGATTCCTCCTGCTCGAGAGGAAGGCGACGGGGAGGCGGGTTGTGGCCCGGCTCGGCTGGGCCTTCGGCCCAGTGGGGCGAAGAGTTTTTTTTAAGATCCGCCGAGAAAAAAAAATCCTAAATAAATAAAAATAAAAAGCTAAAAATGCCAAAACAAATTTTCACCATCTAAATAAAATATTTAGAACTTAGTGAACATTTTCCTGGCCTAAAATGCAATTTTTTAAAAATGCATATTTTTCTAATTCGAATAAAATAACAATAAAATCCAAATAAAACTATTTATTTGATTTTAACATTTTCCCTTCAGTATTTCATTTATTTTGGAGAAGTCATATTATCTCCTCTTATATATTTTTAATATGAAATATTTTTGGAGAGAAACATAATTAAGACCTAAAATGATCCTTGTTTTGATATTTGAGAAAATTCAAATATGAAAACGGTGAAATCCCCAACTCTCTCCATGGGTCCTTGAGTTGCTTAGAATTTCGAGGATCGCAAAGAAAAAAGCAAATAAAATATGATATGCATATGATGACCTATGTATAACATTCCAAATTGGAAATTTGGGATGTTATAAACTTACCCCCCTTAAGATGAATCTCGCCCTCGAGATTCGGGTTGGCTAGAAAATAGGTGTGGGTGGTCTTTGCGTAGATCTTCGTGTCGTTCCCAGGTGGCTTCATCCTTGGTATGATGGCTCCACTGAACTTTGCAAAACTTGATAACCTTGCTATGTGTGACTTGGCTGGCAAACTCGAGAATCTTGACTGGTTTCTCCTCATAGGTCAGATCACTATCCAACTGAGTTGCTTCCAGGGGCACTGTATCTCTCAGAGGGATATCGGCCATCTCAGCATGACACTTCTTCAACTGGGAAACGTGAAACACATCATGAAGTCCTGACAGTCCTTTGGGTAACTCCAACTTGTAGGACACCTCTCCCATACGCTCCAAGACTCGGTATGGTCCTACAAATATCGGGGCTAACTTTCCCTTAACTCCAAATCGTTTAACTCCTCGTAGAGGTGACACACGAAGATATGCTCTGTCTCCAATATCATAGACTACCTCCTTGTGTTTTGAGTCTGCACAACTCTTCTACCTGGACTGAGCTACCTTCAGTCTATCTCGAATCAACTTAACCTTCTCTTCGGACTCTTTAATCAAATCCGGTCCAAACAACTGACGGTCTTCAACTTCATCCCACATTAACGGTGTCCTGCACCTCCTTCCATACAAGGCTTCGAGGGGTTCCATCTTCAAACTGGCTTGGTAGTTGTTGTTGTATGAGAACTCTGTGTAAGGCAAATTATCATCCCAACTAGATCCATAATCTAGCGCACAAGCTCTCAACATTTCCTCCAGAATCTGATTGACTCTCTCGGTCAGTCCATCGGTCTGTGGATGAAAGGCTGTACTGAACTCTAGTCCGGTTCCCAAAGTCTGGTGCAGCTGGTGCCAAAACCTCGAAGTAAACTGGGTCCCTCTATCTGATACGATGGTCCTCGGAACTCCATGCAGACATACGATCCTGGTCATATATATCCTGGCCAACTTTGCACTCTTATAAGTGGTTTTCACTAGGATAAAGTGAGCTACTTTGGTCAGACGATCCACTACTACCCAAATAGAATCATATCCCGATCGGGTCCTGGGTAATTCGGTGATAAAATCCATGCCAAGCTTGTCCCACTTCTATTCGGGTATCGACATAGGCTGCAGTAATCCTGCTAGCTTCTGATGTTCTGCCTTCACTCTCTGACATAAATCACGTACGGCTACATACTCGGCAATATCTTTCTTCATACCAGTCCACCAGAAATGCTCCTTCGAATCCTAATAAATCTTGGTGTTTTCGGGGTGTATCAAATATGGCGAGTCGTGAGCTTCCTGAAGTATCAATTTCCTGATCTCTGCATTATTGGGCACATAAACACGGTCCTCAAACCACAAGGTGTCGTGCTCATCCTCACGAAAACCTATGGCTTTTCCTTTACTCATCCTCTCCTTCATCTCGGCAATCTCGTTGTCATCCTTCTGAGCTTCCCGAATCTTGGCCAACAATGTGGACTGGACCTCCATTGCTGCAACGAATTCTCTAGGAACTATCTCCAAACGAAACTCCCTGAGATCTTCAGCTAACTCCTTTGGCAATCCTCCGCTTACGAGGGTATTGGCGTAAATCTTCCGGCTCAAAGCGTCTGCTACGACATTAGCCTTGCCTGGATGATAGTGCAGCTTCATATCATAATCCTTTATAAGCTCCAACCATATCGTTTGCCTGAGATTCAGCTCCTTCTGTGTGAAAATGTACTTCAAACTCTTATGATCCATGTACACATCACAACGTTTTCCAATAAGAAAATATCTCCAGGTCTTTAGTGCATGCAGTACGGTTGCTAACTCCAAATCATGTGTGGCATAATTCAACTCATGCGGTCAAAGCTGTCGTGAGGCATATGAAACAACTCTTCCATCTTGCATAAGTACACCTCCAAGTCCTAAGCGAGAAGCATCGCAATACACTTGGAAATCCTTCCGTATATCCGTCATAATCAACACTGGGGCTGTAACTAAATGTTTCTTCAACTCCTGGAAACTTGCCTCACATTCATATGTCCATTTGAATTTGGTGTCCTTCTTCAACAACTCCGTCATGGGCTTCGCAATCTTAGAGAAATTCTAAATGAATCTCCGGTAGTATCTCGCGAGTCCAAGAAAACTACTAACCTCTCCTACTGAGGTGGGTGCTAGCCAATTAGTGACAGACTAAACCTTGGTAGGGTCTACTGCTATACCTTCTCCTGATATAACATCTCCAAGAAATCCAACTTCCTTCAACCAAAACTCGCATTTGTTGAACTTGGCATATAACTGATGTTCCCTGAGCTTCTCGAGAACTAAAGCAAATGCTCCTTGTGTTCCTCTTCATTCTTCGAGTATACGAAGATATCATCAATGAACACCACAACAAACTTATCCAAGAACTCCATGAACACCTTATTCATCATACTCATAAAATAGGCAGGGGCATTAGTCAATCCAAATGACATAACCGTATACTCGTATAGCCCGTACCTTGTGGTGAAAGCTGTCTTAGGTATATCATGTTCTTGAATCTTCAGCTGGTGGTATCCTGATCATAGATTGATCTTGGAGAATACTTTAGCTCCTTGAAGCTGGTCAAACAAATCATTGATCATCGCCAGTGGGTACTTGTTCTTGATTGTCACTTCATTCAAGGCACGATAATCAACAAGCATTCTCAAAGTTCCATCCTTCTTCTCAACCAGGAGTACCGGGGCTCCCCATGGTGACGAACTTCGTCGAATGTAACCTTTCTCCAGTAACTCCTTAATCTGCTTCTTGATCTCCTCTAGATCATTTGCAGGCATCCGATATGGTCCATTTGATATTGGTCCGGTGCCTGGCAACAGCTCTATCAAAAACTCAATGTCTCGATCCGGCGGCGTGCCTGGTAGTTCCTCTGTAAATACATCCAGATAATCCTTTACTACAGGTACTTCCTCCTGAACAACTCCTGAGAGGGAATTTGCTTGGGTTCTCCTTGGCGCATGCCTGGATACATACTTGATACTTTTTCCCTCCGGTGTAGTGAGTAAAATTGACTTACTTGAGCAATCGATGTTTCCCCCATACATCGATAGCCAATCCATGCCTAGTATCACATCCAATCCTTGTGACTCCAGAATTATTAAGTCTGAGGGGAAAACATGCCTACCTATGGTCAATGGTATCTATAAACATCCTTGGCTTGCCATATACTCCGCTCCTGGCGAGCTTACTAACATAGGTGTCCTAAGAACTTTGGTGGGCAACTTATACTTATCCACGAATCCCCTTGAAATGTATGAATGTGATGCACCAGTATCAAAAAGAACGAGAGCGGTAAATGACTTAACCAAAAACTTACCGATAACTGCATCTGGCTGCCTTCAACCTCCTCCATGTTCACGTGGTTCACTTGTCCCCTGTTGAAAGGGTTGGGCTTCTTCCCAAAGCTTCCATTGCCATTTCCATTCTTTGCTTCAGAACACTCGGTGGCGTAGTGTCCAGTCTTCCCGCACTTGAAACAAGTAATGTGACTTAAATCCTTCTTGGCGGGCGTGGCTGGGTTAGAGCGGTTCTGGTTGCTGCCTGCTCCATTCCCGTTTCCATTCTTGGGGCCACCGTGGTTATGCGAACTTCCTCCATTGTGGGTATGGCCTCCATGGTTATGGGTATATCCTCCCGAGTTCGGGCTAAAACGATACTTCTGCTAAGCTCCTGAATTGTACTTCCCTTGTCAAAACTTCCTTTTGCGGCTCTCAATTTGCTGCTACTTCCCTTCAATCATAAGAGCCTTATCTACCAACTCCTGGTAGTTGTTAAATGTTTCCACCATTAACTGCATACTCATCTCATCATTCAGCCCTTCCATAAACTTCTCCTGCTTAGCGGCATATGTGGCCACATCATCTGGGGCATAGCGGGCTAACTTACTGAACTCATCCACGTACTGCCCCACAGTACGATTTCCTTGGCGCAAGTTGCAAAAGTCACGCTTCTCCATGCTCATAGCTCCAGTTGAGACATGAGTAGTGTGGAATGCTTGCTAAAACTGCTCCCAAGTGACATTGGCTATAGGGAAAGGGGCTGTGTAATTCTCCCACCATGAGGCTGCAGGTCCATCCAATTGACGTGCGGAAAAACGCACCTTCTCAGCATCTGTGCAACCTACGGCGGTCAACTCCCTTCCAATCCTGTGTAGCCAGTCATCAGCAACTATTGGCTTGGTGCTACTAGAAAACACCGGTGGCTGTAACCTCAGAAAACGGGCTAAGTTGTCAACTGGAGGTGGTGGCGGTGGGTTGTTGTTGTTGTTGCCTTGGTTCTGGACTAGTAGTTGCATCAAGGCATTCTGTTGTTGGATCAACTGAGTGAGCTCCGGTGGGAAGACAAATCTGGGGTCACGTCTCGGAGGCATCTGATGGGTATAGAGGGGAGAGATTAGAATATAATGAGGTCTAGTGAGAAAGCACTACCCATATGCACATGAGATAAACACATTCATATCACACCAAAATCAATTCAAACAAGGGCATACAATCGATCTAACTATCGTTACAGTGCTCGAACTACTAATATATACATGGGAGGAATACTACTGATAATGTGGTGGTCTACTAGAAATTTTGATCGGTGGAAGACTCCATGATATCCGGTCCAGCTTCGTCTTCATAGTCATCATCAGTACTATCGTGGTCAGAGTCGGTGTCGTCGATGATGATGTAGTCTTCAGAACGAATGTCATCAGGATGGTCGTCATCTCCTCCTGGAACGGGGTCTCAAATGAATACGCCTAGTTTCCTCGTCAGGTCGTCATTCTGATCCACTAGTTTGTGATTTCCTCCTCATATTTGTCGTGTGTAGACTTGAGTTCCTCTTCTACCTCCATGTTTCGGGTCATCACCTTCTTCAGATCTATCATGCTTGCACACATCTGGTTCTCCTGTCGACGAATGTGCTGGTTTAACTCCTGGATGAAGGCTGCAATGGACCTATCCCTCCTGGTGCTGATCATCTCCCATTGCTCATCTCGGCGCCAACATATCTGGTAGATGGTGTCCTTAAGATCCTTGTGGTAAACTTCATCGATGCGTCCCATAGCGATGTGGGCTGCCATGCTCTTACCTAGACTCCAGGTTGGTGCATCAAAGGAAAACTTTATGGGCTCAGTGACTGGCATGAATGTCCTTCTTGGAACTTGAACTCGAATCATCCATCACTCCTCCTCTGGTAAAGTGGAGGTGTAGGTCCCGGTGAAGCTTGGTATTCCGATGTTCAGGTACCTAGTGACTTCCTTCAAGTGTCGTCCAAAGGGTGTGTCTTCATCCGGTTGTGCAAACTTGTTCCTTGAGTCCACCATCCTATAGAGTAGAAAATGGAGAGGAGTCAGAAATGAGTAGAGAATAGTGACCTATGGCTCATCTTAGTGGTCGTGTCCTACATTCAGCATGTGCTCTTGTCGGATTTCGGGTTCCGGCAGACCCTTAAGGTTCGAACTAGGGGTGCGCGCGGAGATCTCTCCCCTACCGATCTACGTTTGATCTCCTCGTGTGATCTAAGCTGGAAATGACGAACAACACAAGGGACACAAGATTTATACTGGTTCAGGTCACCGTTGTGATGTAATACCCTACTCCAGTGTGTGGTGTGGTCGATTGCCTCAAGGGCTGATGATGAATAGTACAGGGGAAGAACAGCCTCGCGAGAGGTGTTATTGAACTGATGCGATGAACTGTTTGGGTGAGTTCAATCGCTTCTCTCTCTCTGCTAGGGCTCTATCCGATCTAATCAGATGCCTCTACTCTCTGGTGGCTAGCTCTATTTATAGAGGCCCTGGGCCTCTCCCCAAATAATGAGCGGGAAGGGCACCAACAATTGGCCATTTTGAAGGGGAACATCTAGTACAAGTTATCCTGACCAAAGGTGGTCTTCGGCTGCCGAAAGCACTGGTGATGACGCCGTCTTGGGCTCCATGGTGACCTCCGTCTTGCCGCTCTGCTAGTCTTGGTCTCGTTGCACTGGAATGGTATCCTTTGCCCGATGCCTCGGCCTGTGCTTGCTCCCTTTGCACCGAAGGGGAAACAAGGACACTGTGCAGGCCGGCGCCTGCCTAGCGCCCGCCTGGTCTTGGTCGTCATGTACCCCTTCCTTGATCTCTCCGCCTCCTCATGAGCCTGCCTGATGAGGCTGCTCGTGAGGAAGCTTCCCATCGTTTGCCCCGTGAGGCTTGGCCCCTCGTGAGGGTCTTGAGCCTGAGCTGCTGAAGATGGGCCGCGCTGGGCTCCCACTTGAGCCGCGCCGTAGGCCGCAGGCAGGCAAGTCTGGGGAACCCCGTTCCCAGAACGCTGACAGTAGCCCCCGGGCACAAGGCATGCCCGGGCTTGGCTTAGCAGAGAAGCGAAGGGGCAAGCACGAAGCACCGCGGGCCCTAATAGCCTGCGGCCTTGGGCGCCGCATGGCGATTGATTGGACGTGGGCGTCTGCGCTTCCCACGACGCCTCGGCAAATGCACGACTTGACAAGTACCTGCATGCAAAGGAACGGGTCATGATTACCTGTGGTCGTGGTGGCCGGCGGTTGGCCTTTCCCGGCTATAAGTACGGGACTACGTGAGCCCCTTCAGTCCATCCCTTCCTGCTGCTCCCTTCCTTCTTCTTGGCTACTCGCCGTTCCCATGGCTCCGCCGAAGAGATTCTCAGCCACGGAGAAAGGAAAGGCTCGCCATGCAGGGCCTGACACCCCCCCCCCCCGACCAAGCGCGGCTGGGGCCGCCCTCGCAAGCATCCCACGGTCCCCGTAGTGGCTTCCCGCGGCCATGGAGGCAGTTCCCTGCGTGGTGGTGAGCGCCCGGTTGCCGATGGGAGGCACGCCGTGGCCGGGCGACCCCCCAGGCTGCGCTTTCGCTGGGCGGAGGTGCTGCTGGAGTTCGTCGTGTGGTCGGTAGACCCATCCAGCGCCCGGCTCCAGCTCCCCCGTTTCTTCGTAGGTGAATTGCCGGCAGCGCCCGGTGCGGCCTCTGGCTTCAGGCGGATGGCTGCTGCAGCAGAGCCTCCTGGGCTTCACTGGAGGTCTCCATTTCTGGGAATGGGGCCCGGACCCGCGGCTGGCAAACGTTTGCCCGCGCGCGCGGCTTGAACACACGGTGCACCCTGCACTTCAAGTTCGACGGCGATGCCACCCTCTACGTGAGGGTGTTCGGGGAAGACGGTCGCTGTGCTGGGTGCTGCCCCGAAGATGATGACCGCGGCCGCCTGCTTAGCCCTAGTACTGAGTAGGATGAAGACGGCGACAAGAGTACAGGAGGCGGTGCTCGGGGTTCCCTAAGCTTCGGCGACTCTCTCTCAGGCAGCAGCTCCTCCATCGGTGGCCGCGACCAGCCCCCGCGCCGTCGCGCCCACCTGGGTGAAAGTAGCGGGTCAGCCCATCGTCGCGCCCTGGTGCAGCGAGAGAAGGGACCCACCTGAGCCCCAGGAGCAACTCAAGCCTTCGTTGTAGGTTGGTGCCGGACAAGTCGTGCCCATTTTGTTTTTCTTCTTTTCCTGCACAGAAAAAGAAGGTAGTATAGGGCCCCGCGGGGGCGTGTTAGGACTGTTGCTGTTAACTATCACGCTGCTTCCGCTATTTTTGCGCTATTTTTCCACGCCGTGTGCCCATGTGCGGGAATTATTTTAGCTCGGTGGGGCTTGACGCGGTCCTCGCCTCGCGAGGCCGAGGCCTTGCCGTGCGCTTCATGCCCTTCAAAGATTAGCAGGAGGGGTAACTTTCGGTCTCGGTCGTGGGGGCGATCGTCCCAGGTCCTCCGCTTGTGTCACGATGCCCGTGAGGCACGGACTGGGAGGGGTGCTCCCGCAGGGGACTCGGTCAGGAAAGCTCCAAACGACCAGGGCAGAAAACACTCGCGAGGGCGCCCTCGAACCTCCCTCGCGAGATTTGTGCGAGAGAAAATGAGGCAAGCGAGTGAAAAAGATAAAGAGTCACAAGCCAGGGACGACAACAGCCCTAGTAGAACTTCAAATGGGAACAAACAAGCCAACTGCAGAAAGCAAATGAAAAATCCGCGTCCGGCACCTATTCTAGTCTTCGATGTCTTCTCACCAGCGCGGAGCTAAGTGCTGCCACTGGGCGTGGGCGGGAGCCCCCGGGGCCCGAGGGCGGCACTCCGGAGACTCCGAGGCGTGTACAGCCCCACTCATTATTATGTGAGAGTGTCACGGGCGACGAGCTTCACAGGCACCGGGCCTTTCCCAAAACGCGGCAGCTTCACAGGCATTGGACTTCTTCACAGGCACCGGGCCTTTCCCAAAATGCGGCAGCTTCACAGGCACCAGGCCTTTCCCAAAATGCGGCATCTTCACAGGCATTTGCCTTCTTCACAGGCACCGGGCCCTTCCCAAAAACTGGCAGCTTCACAGGCATTTGCCTTCTTCACAGGCACCGGGCCATTCCCAAAATGCGGCATCTTCACAGGCATTTGCCTTCTTCATAGGCACCGGGCATTTCATAGGCGCTAGGTCTCTCTCAGGGATAGAACCTCCGGAGATGTTGAATGTTCCATGCGTTCTGGATGGGTACCCCCTTCGGGGTCTACCAAGCGCGCGGAGCCAGGCCTAGAAACATGAACAACCTTGAATGGGCCCTCCCACATGGGAGAGAGCTTGTGCAGCCCCTCCCTGGAGAGAACCCGTCTAAGCACGAGATCCCCTACCTCAAGAGTCCTGGGGCAGATGTTGCGGTAGTGGTATCGTCGCAGCGCCTGTTGATACCTTGCCGCTTGCAATGCGGCTTCTCAACGGCGTTCCTACCCCAGCACGAGATCCATCCCCCGCATGGCATCCTGCTGCGTCTCGTCGAATGCCAGGACCCGTGCGGAGCGACGCCTGCCTCGTGAGGGAGAACAACCTCTGCTCCGTAGACGAGGAAGAACGGGGTCTCGCCAGTCGGCTTGGTCGCAGTTGTGTGGATTGACCACAACACGGACTGGAGCTCGTCGTACCAGCCCCTGCCGCAGGCCTCCAGCTTCTTCTTGAAGGTCCTGGCTTTGAGGCCCCTCAGGACCTCCGCGTTGGCTCGCTCGGCCTGGCCGTTGCTCCGGGGGTGTGCTACCGAAGCGTAGAATATCTGCGTCCCAAGGTTAGCATAGTACATTTTGTAGAGGTTACTGGTGAATTGCAAACCGTCGTCGGTGAAGATGCGGTTAGGCACCCCAAATTGTCTCACGAGGCCCTTGATGAACTTGACTGCGGAGCCCGCTGGGATTATGCGGACAGCTTCCACCTCAGCCCACTTGGTGAACTTGTCCATAGTGACGTAGATGTAGCAATAGCCCCCTGGCGCCCGAGGAAACGGGCCCAGAATGTGCAGCCCCCAAACTGCGAATGGCCATGAGAGGGGTATAGTCTGTAGACCCCTCGCAGGCTGATGAATCTGCTTAGCGTGAAACTGGCAGGCTTCGCAAGCTCTCACCAGCTCAACGGCGTCGCTGAGTGCTGTGGGCCGGTAGAATCCACTACGGAACGCCTTGTCGACGAGGGTTCGTGACGACGAGTGGTGCCCAGAGTCTCCGTCGTCTATGTCCGCCAGCAGCTCCTTCCCTTGAGCTCGGGAGATGCAACGTAGGGACACGTCATTCAGTCGCTTCCTGTAGAGCTCTCCATCCTTGATGCAATAAGCCGTGGCCTGCCATGCCACACGCTCCGCCTCCACTTCGTTCTCCGGCAGGGTCCCTTTCATCAAGTAGTTCTTGAGCTCCGGGATCCAACACCCTTCCTGAGGCTCCAACGCCAGGAGCAGGCGTGCCCCTGAGGCCGGGCCGCAGACCGGAGCTCCTGAGGCAGGCGGCTGAGGGAGCTCCTCCCTTGGTTGCGCCGTGCTCGACAGTGACGACACCGCCGAGGGTTTGAAGAGCCGCTCCTCGAAGACGCCAGCCTCCTGAGGCAGCCGCCTAGATGCCCTCTTGGCAATGTCATCAGCCTCCTGATTGGTGCCGCGAGGCACATGCTGCAACTCCAGCCCCCATAACTGTTTCTCCATTTTGCGAACCTCAGTGAGGTAGGCTTCCATGTGCTCGTCCTTTGGCTCGTATATCTTGTTGGAGAAGTTGACGAGGAGTTGCGAATCGCCCTTGATGATGAGGCGCTTCACCCCTAAGGCAATTGCGGCTTTCAAGCCTGCTATCAGGCCTTCGTACTCTGCTATGTTGTTGGAGACCTTTTCTCCGTGCTGGAAGCAGAGTTGTACAGCCTAGTAGAGTTGGTCCTGGGTAGGGGATACTAGTACTGCGCCAGCTCCCGCGCCATGTCGGGAGAATGCGCCATCAAAGTACATGACCCAGCCATCCGGTGCTTCACTTCCCGGGGAAAGTGATCGGTCTTCGCCTGCCTCGAGACCCGGTGCTTCTGCCCATTCTGCCATGAAATCCGCAAGTGCGGCTCCCTTGATGACTCTGGTCGTACAGAATTCTAGCTGAAATGCCTGTAGTTCGATGTTCCATTCAGCGACCCTTCCAGCTGAGTTGGGGCTCCTGAGTACCCTTTCCAAGGGGTATGCTGAGACGACTTTCATGGGATGGCCTTGGAAGTAGTGTCGCAGCTTACGTGAGGCCACTAATAATGCGAGGAGGAGTTTTTGAGGCATGGGATACCGTGCTCATGCATCCCGTAGCACCGTGCTGACGAAGTACACGGGATGCTCGACGAGGTTGAGGGTGCTGGCGCAACTTGTGTCCTCTAGAGGTCGAGGCGTCTCCTGAGACGACGGAGCCCCTAGTGCTTGGTCGCCTGAAGAGGCCTCTCCTGCTCCGGGTGCGTTCTCCTGCTGCGGCTGTTCCTTTCCGGCCGCGGTCGTGGTCTTCACGAGGCCCTCCTGGCTTTGCTTTGCTTCAGTCCGGACGGTTGATGCGGCCTTGGCACAGCGCTCCTCCCTGACCGCCACCAGGGCAGAGCTAGCGGAGTAGGGGGTGGCCGCAAGGTAGAGCACCAGGGGCTCCCGAGGACGCGGAGCTACCATCAGTGGCGGGCTGGTAAGGTACCTCTTGAGATCTTGGACTGCCTTGTTGGCCTCTTTAGTCCATTGAAGGGGCCCTTCTTCTTCATCAGCTTGATGAAGGGCAGCGCTCGTTCCCACAGCTTGGAGATGAAGCGCCCTAGCGCGGTTATGCGCCCGGTGAGCTTCTGCATCTCTTTGAGGGTCCTTGGCGGGCTCATGTCTTCGACTGCCTTGACCTTCTCCAGGTTGGCCTCGATGCCCCTGTGGGACACTAGGAAACCCAGGAGCTTGCCCGAGGGGACTCCAAACACGCACTTCTCCGGGTTGAGCCGCAGGTCCACTTCGTTGAGGCTCACAAAAGTTTCTTCCAGGTCCTGTATCAGGGTTTTTGCCTCCAGAGACTTTACCAAAATGTCGTTGACGTAAGCTTCAGCATTCCTCCCGAGCTGCCGGCCCAAGGCGATGTGCATCAACCGCTGAAAGGTTGCGCCTGCGTTGCGCAACCCGAATGGCATGCACGTGTAGCAGTACACTCCGCATGAGGCCAAGAAAGCCGTTTTCTCCACATCTTCCACCGCCATCTTGATTTGGTGATAGCCCGAGAAAGCATCCAGGAAGCATAATAGGTCGCACTCTATGGTGGAGTCGACTATCTGGTCAATGCGGGGGAGCGGAAATGGATCCTAAGGGCAGGCTTTGTTGAGGTTGGTGAAGTCGACACACATGCGTTCCTTTCCCCCCTTTTTTGGCAGGACGACTGGATTAGCCAGCCAATCAGGGTAGCGGACCCCGCGGATAACTCCTGCTGCTTCCAGCTTCCGTGTCTCTTGAACGATGAAGGCTTGTTTCTCAGTGGACTGTCGCCTCGCCTTCTGCTTCACGGGGCGCACGTTGGGGCACACGTTGAGGTGGTGCTCAATCACACCCCTTGGGACCCCCGCTAACTGATCTGGCTCCCACGCGAACACCTTCTTGTTCGCGCGCAGGAACCTTACCAAGGCCTTCTCCTTCTTGAGCTCGAGGTTGGCTCCTATGGTGAAGGTGGCGTCGGTGGACCCGTCCTTGTTGACCAATACCTGCTTGGTCTCCGCCTTGTCTTGGGTGAATAGCTGCTTCTTTTTAGCCGGCGCAGCCTCCTTGGGCTCAAGGGCATCAGTGCCGGTGAGCTGCGCCACCACGGCCGCCCTGAAAACAAGCCTGAGCTCCCGCAACGCGTCCCGCATGTCTCCTGAGATGGCAAGGACGCCGCTGCTCCCGGGCATCTTCATGAGGTTGTACGCTGGGTGAGTTGCTGCCATGAACCGGGCCAAGGCCGGATAGCCAAGGATGGCGTTGTAGGGGAGGCCGATGGGAGCGATGTCGAAGTTGACCAGCTCTGTGCGGAAGTTGTCGTAGGCGCCGAAGGTCACCGGGAGGCGGATCTGTCCCAGGGAGGCGGTGGAACCGACTCCGACGCCCGAGAAAGGCCTGCTGAGCTGAAGCCGCTCCAGTGGCACGTGGAGGAGGCTGAAGGCCTCCACCGAGAGAACGTTGAGGCCGGCGCCGCCATCGATGAGGGTCCTGGTGACGGCCACTTGGCAGATGGTGGGAGTGCACAACATCGGGAGCGCGCCTGAACCGATGGGGTTGGAGGGGTGATCATCCGAGTCGAAGGTTAGATCGGCCTCAGGCGCCACCCATCCTGGGGGGGGGGGGCTTCTCGGCGCTTGGAGGCGGTGCCGATTTGGCGGATGAACGTGTTGACGTGGCGGCTCGATGGTGGTGCCTGCGAGCCACCCAGGAGAGCTAAGATGACGGGCGGCGCTGGTGCGGCATAACGGGCGAGGAAGAGGTCACGCAGCTCCCCCCAGGAGGTCATGGAGGACGTCGGCAGGTGGAGCAGCCACATGCGCGGGGCGCCGGCGAGGGCCATTCAGTTGGCCATCACCCGGTCGTCGCCCCCGGCTTTGAAGACGGCCTCTTCATACGTCAACAGGAAAACCAGTGGATCCGTCACGCCGTTGTAACGCGGCGGCATCTCGGGCTTGAACTTGCGCGGCTACTGCACCTGTCACAAGGTGGGGGCCAAGGCTCGGAGCCCCCAAGCCCTAGTGCCGGCATCGGTTGCCAGAGCGGGCAGTGCATCGTCCGTTATGAGGGCGAAACGTGGTGTTGGTGGAGAGCGGGTCTTCGGGAGGGAAAACTCCGGTGCACCCCTACCTGGCGCGCCAAATGTCGGATTTCGGGTTCCGGAAGACCCTTAAGGTTCGAACTCTGGGGTGCACGCGGAGATCTCTCCCCTACCGATCTATGTCTGATCTCCTCGTGTGATCTAAGCTGGAAACGACGAACAACACAAGGGACACGAGATTTATACTGGTTCGGGCCACCGTTGTGGTGTAATACCCTACTCCAGTGTGTGGTGTAGTGGATTGCCCCAAGGGCTGATGATGAACAGTACAGGGGAAGAACAGCCTCGCGAGAGGTGTTCTTGAACTAATGCGATGAACTCTTTGGGTGAGTTCAATCGCTTCTCTCTCTCTCTCTTCTAGGGCTCTATCCGATCTGATCAAATGCCCTGGGCCTCTCCCAAATAATGAGCGGGAAGGGCGCCAACAATTGGCCATTTTGATGGGGAACATCTAGTACAAGTTATCCTGACCAAAGGTGGTCTTCGGCTGCCAAAAGCACTGGTGATGACACCGTCTTAGGCTCCATGGTGACCTCCGTCCTGCCACTCTGCTAGTCTTGGTCTGTTGCACCGAAATGGTAACCTTTGCCCGATGCCTCGGCATGTGCTTGCTCCCTTTGCACCGAAGGGGAAACAAGGACACTGTGTAGGCCGGCACCCGCCTGGCGCTCTCCTGGTCTTGGTCGTCATGGCTTACGTCACGGGCTCCTCGCGAGGTACCCATGCCTTGATCTCTCCGCCTCCTCGCGAGCCTGCCTGATGAGGCTGCTCCTGAGGAAGCTTCCAATTGTCCGCCCCGCGAGGCTTGGCCCCTCGCGAGGGTCTTGAGCCTGAGCTGATGAAGATAGGCCCCACTTGAGCCGCGCCGCAGGCCGTAGGCAGGCAAGTCTGGGGACCCCCGTTCCTAGAATGCCGACAGCTCTGATACCATCTTGTAGCGGTCCGACCTCAGACGGTCAAATCTCTGTGCATAAGTGTGATCACTGGATCGGTAATGCTGACACACACAGTACTCGAAGGATTTATAACAGAGTAGCAATCACACACTTATTACATCGATAGTCTCAAGAGAGAACTTAATACAATAAATATGGCTTAAGGCCATCTAAATAAGATAACAGCGGAAGGCTTGGAAAATAAAGTGAGTCCATCAACTCCAACGGCATAGCTGAGTGCACGACAACGACCTAGCGCACCTTACTCTTCGTCTGAAGAATCTGCAACATGATATGTTGCAGCCCGAAATGGGTCAGCACATGGAATATGCTCGCAATGTAACACGGTAGAGCAATGAACAGAATAAAAGCTATCACTACATGCATATATGGCTGGTGGAGGCTCTATGGTTACAATGTTTTGCGAAAAGCCAATTTTTTCCTACAACAAAGGAATATAATTTGTTTAACTATCCTGGTACTTGTTAAATATTAAGAAGGTCCCTCCAACTCAATCCCATTTAAGGAGTATTAATAACCCAACAAATTAATTTAAGGTGATGAGGTCAACATGATAATCCAAGAACCAGATACTCAAGATGTCCATAACCGGGGACACGACTAACCATGATTAGTTTGTACAATCTGCATAGGTTTGCGCACTTTTCCCCACAAGACTCGATCCCCTCCATTGGATTTCTCGCACTACTTGGTGTTTGAGAAATGGATGACTGAGACACAGTCTTTCAGAAGCATTAACTCTTTACTCTGGGTGGACAGTTACACCTACTTTCCCCTACATCTGCTAGCCAACCACTGAAAGAGGTCATGCAACATACTCAACTATGCTAGAGCCCATAATAGCTTGTGGCTGCACACGGAAGTTTCTAGCATGAATAATCTTATGATCCCTTTGAGCCTGGGTGGCGAACCATAGGATGATCACACGGGTACTCCGGGAAGACCTAGGACAACACTGGATTCTCCAGGTGCCCGCAACCAATCCACCCAGATGTGTATTCAAGTAGCCACCTTAAGTAAACCATTAATTAACAATCTCACATCTTTCATGGATACACTCAAACCCAATCCACGTCTACTAGCATAGCATGGCAATATAAGCATAATGTAGAAGTAACTCCCAAGGGTTTGATAATAAAAGGTCAATAGGTTCTACCTCATCATCTACTTCCTAAACCCACATGTTAAGAGATCCTACTCATGCAATGATTGAGGGGTGAAACCAATGCATAAAAACTGGGTATGAAAAGAGTATGATCAATGTGTTACTTGCCTTGCTAACGATCTGCAAAACATAGAGACTCGTAGTAGCATGCTTCGCACTCCGGGAATTCTGTCGCAAACAAACAATAGCATACATAAGCAATCAAGCAAAGATGCATAGGTAAAACTCAAATAAGAAGATCAAATCTGAAAGTTCAACTGAAGAGATTCGATCTACAAAAAGAATCAATCGAATCGGAGCTACGGAACTGAAACTACGGTTAAAAAAACCTCAAATTCAAATCTGCTTGAAACCAAATTTTAACTTGTGAAATAAAACAAACCGACGAAAACCGATCTAAGAAATTAAACCGGAAAACTAAAAAAAACCCCGAGGTTCAACCTAGGAAAACCCGACCGATCAAACGGGTCAACGACGGCGGCTCCAGCGAGATCCACGGCGGCGGAGACGGCTTCGCACGGCTGTGGGGCGATGGGGCGCGGCTGCGGGGCGATGGCGGCGCGACGCGGGCTGCAGCGGCGGGGCTACTGGCTCGGGGTGGGGTGGAGGCGGCGGGGGCTGCGCCTTTTAAAGGCCCGAGGGGGGGGGCGACGTGCGGCGGCGAGATTCCTCCTGCTCAGAAGGAAGTAGGCGGGGAGGCGGGCTGTGGCCCGGCTCGGCTGCATCTTCTGCCCAGTCGGGCGAAGAGTTTTTTTTTCAGATTCCGCTGAGAAAAAATATCCTAAATTAATAAAAATAAAAATCTTAAAATGCCAAAACAAATTTTCACCGTCTAAATAAAATATTTAGAACTTAGTGAACATTTTCTTGGCCTAAAATGCAATTTTTGAAAAATGCATATTTTTCAAATTCAAATAAAATAACAATAAAATACAGATAAAATTATTTATTTGATTTTAACATTTTTCCACCAAAATTTCATTTATTTTGGAGAAGTCATATTATCTCCTCTCATATATTTTTAATATGAAATATTTTTGGAGAGAAAAATAAATAAAACCCAAAATGATCCTTGTTTTGATATTTGAGAAATTCAAATATGAAAACGGTGAAATCCCCAACTCTCTTCGTGGATCCTTGAGTTGCTTAGAATTTCGAGGATCGCAAAGCAAAAAGCAAATAAAATATGATATGCGTATGATGACCTATGTATAACATTCCAAATTGGAAATTTGGGATGTTACAGTATTACATCAAGAATTTTAAGATGGACCTGTAGAAGCCGTATTTGACAAGGAAGCATTTCGTGAAGAACTCAGGACCCAGAAGCTAAAAGTAGCCAAGCTGGAGGAGCAAAACCTCGAGATACCAGAGATTCGTCAGGAACTGAAGGACAGTAGGACCATGGTTCATGCCAAGGATGTTGAAACCCAGATGTTTGGAATGCAACTCCGGAATATTAAAGGATGTCACGAGAGACTTCGCGTCAACATGAATGACCTGGCAGAAGAACTTGAGAAGATTAGCAAGCACGATCAGAAGAAGACCAAACCCTATTATATACTTACATTAGATGCGACGATTGCCAGCTGTCATTTGTTTGATGTTTTTCTGACAGCCACAAAATAAAAAGTTGTCTCTTCAAAACTATTGTTTGTATTGTGTGTATCCCTCTCTATCTCTCTTATCTCACCCCGAAGCCCTTGGAACCAATAGAGGATGAATGGAGATGAACTCACATTTCCGGGACAGATAAGCCAATTGGAGATGGACCGATTGATTCAGAACATGGAAGATCACATCAAGAGTAACACTATAGCCGAAAAGGGTATGGCCCAGCATGCTCTTCAGTGCTTTGGAAGAGGTGCTGCTACTTGGTGGAGGATGTACCAAACCATCAATGGATGGCAAGGAGAAACCACTTGGAAAGAATTTAAGTTTACTCTGCAAAGGTCTTGTCTTGTGTCCCAGAAAATGAAGCCTTATGGAAATGATATGAAGAAACCTTGTGCCTACAAGCTCTATGGAGAAGTAGGACATGACCACAAAGAACACAAGGATGAATGCCCTCATTGTGAAGAAAGTCACCCAGCTGAAGAATGCCCAACTAGGCAGATCACTTGTTTCTTGTGTGAAGGGACTACCTACTACCCTACTCAGTGTCACATTTACCCCATGGTACAAAGAACCATCCAGCAGAAGAAAGAAGAAATGAAAGGATCCCTCGTGGAAATTTAGAAGAACATGTGATGAAGGAGGAGGTGGAGGACGCCCCTAAAGAATACCCAATTAAACCCTGCACCAAGTCATGCTATTTATGTGGAGAAGAAGGACACATCTCCCAGAACTGCCCGAAGGAGGATCTAGTAGCATTCCCGGCAGTGGAAGTAGAGTATGACCCACAGGAAGTAGAAGCCCTAATTGGCATTGAAAAGTCCAGGAAGAGAAATAGATTGGATTCCAGGAACAACCCAATTTCTACAAAGAAGGACCTGAGTCATATCACATGTTTCAGGTGCAAAGATTCAGGACACTACTTCAATGATTGCCCAAAAGGGAAGATGAGGACCCAAGGAGGCTATGTAATCACAAGGAAACCCCGAGACTTGTGTGAAGTAATATGTTTCCTCTGTAATGAAGCTGGGCACTTTGCCAGAGATTGTCCCAATGAGGTTATTCATGTTAAATAGTTAAGTTTGTGAGAAATATAGTAGTAGTAGTGGGAAACATTTATTTTATATTGAGGTGTTGAGTTGAGGCATGTAATGGATACGCAAGAGATTGAAATAAATTCATGAAAACAATGAAGTTCATGTGTCATGATTTCATACGTTGAATTTTATGAGTTGTTACTCTATGAAGAAAGATTTTGACCATTTTCGAGGATATGAGAAATATGGTCTATGGAAGAATTTGTGTATTTCAAGGGTGGTAGTACCCCGTGAGGACACTTGACCCCAGGAAAAGATAATGATATTCCACGGAGTGGACTTCAGACAAAATATGTACGAGTTTTATCTCGATATGTGGGATACCCCAAGGACATGAAGGGATGAAGTACTATTGGGTATAAAGGAGGTATAACGTTGGTAATTTGGAGCAATTGTAACCCTCAGATGAGTTAAAGCTATAAATGTGATGGGATGGGCCATAACCCATAGGCTCCAGGACCTGCTAAGAAGCAAGCACACTCTTGCTGAAGGAAGAAACCTGGAAGACGATATGCCATTATCAACAGGCGATCTTATAGAAGTTACGCAAAACCTGAGAGTGTGAAGAAACGATAGATGTTGTTTTAGCTTGCAGAATCCATGGATTTATCCAAAGTTAGTTCGTCGACAAGAGAAATTCTGCAATGCTTATGAGGATGACCGAGTGTTAGAATGCGAGATTCGCTAAACCATATACAAGGTAATGATTTGGGTGCGGAATGGATTGATCACCATGTTGACTTACTCTTATTATTCGCCTCTGGTATATGGGATGGTAAATCTGAGTGACTTACCCATAGTAGAGAGACGGCGATCAAAACCTTATTTAAACCTTAGAATGGTATGATAATTTTCCCTTGTACAAGGTAGCTGTTGCCAATCGTTGGTCATACGGTGAGGATGAAGCCAGACCCATTTCCTGCAGGAGGAACCAAAAATTGATGACCAACATGAGATATCAATAGTTGTTTAGTATTGGCGCCAGACCCGTCAGCAAGAAGACCCAGTCTCGGAAGAACCTTACCAAGATGAAAGGACACAAGAATTGATAAAAAAGGTTATGTCACTACCGGAAGAGCCCAGAGAAGGAATTTTCCCGAGGATCTCAGAAGATCGACACTTCCAACAATAATGATGGAGTATATGAGTTTTGATGGAGCCGTAACCACGTTTCTAAGGGTGGTAGCACCCAGACCTTCGTGTCAAACGATGGATTTTGAGGAGACTCTAAACCTAAAGATTCATTTTAAGGGTGGTAGGTTTGTAACATCCCAAGATTCTAAATTTTGGAATGTTATATTTAATAAATAGTTTTGATTGTTTGTTTGATTTTGGTGTGGTTGCTTGTGTGAAATTAAGTGTAATTTGAAACTTTTTGAAAGTTCAATGAGAGGGAATAAAAGGACTTTACCAAACTTTCACCTTGCGTTTATGATCTCCATGAATTCAAATTCACTTCATCATAAAACCCTAGAGTGAAGATGATATGACTTCTTCCATTTAAATAAATGAAAAGGGTTTTGAAAATATTTGAATTTCATTTGGAAATATTTCAACTTCAGAAGCTTCATGCAACTCAATGATTTTCATGAAAGAAGATAAAATGACTTCTTTGAATCATATGAAATATGAGTTGGAAGTTTAAAAGGATCAAATTTAAAGTCCCTTGGAAATTATTTTCTATTTGGAGTTATTTGGTTTTTATTCAAGTTATTTTTCTCCAAAAATAAAATATATGGAAAATAGGGTAAAATGATTCCCTACAGTAGAAAATTGGAGAGAAATAAATTTTAAATCATTTTGGTATTTGAAAATGATTTTTATTGGGTTTTATTGAACCAGTAGCACTCTTTGCTTTATTTAAAATTTTATGGATTTTATTTGACGCTAGAAAAATGTTCATGTTTTGCAAAATCTTTTTCTGAAAATTTTGATGTATAATATGCCTATGTTATATTTTATTTTTGTTTTATTTTATTCTATTGTGTTTGTATTTTTTTTAAACTTCTCTTCTGCTAACTGGGAAGGCCCATCTCCAGCCAGGCTGCAGCCCAGTGCACCACCGCCTTCGTCCCCATCGCCCCATCGCCGGGCCGGACTTCGACGGAGTCCGAGCCGCGCCCGCTGCCGCCTTGACCCTCGCCCACGCATCCCGAGCCCCCCTCGCCTTTAAAAGG
This sequence comes from Aegilops umbellulata, assembly GCA_032464435.1. Taxonomy (NCBI): domain Eukaryota; kingdom Viridiplantae; phylum Streptophyta; class Magnoliopsida; order Poales; family Poaceae; genus Aegilops; species Aegilops umbellulata. Next base: position 215,458,037 of record CP136055.1, read on the forward strand.
CGAGGCCCTGGCCCCCTCTCTCCACTCAATAGCGCCCCGCCGCCTCCCACAGCAGCAGCCGCAGCCGCTTGCCGCCACAACCGCCGCCGCCGCAAGCCGCTGCCACTGTTGCCGCCGCCGCGCCGCCGCAAGCCGTTGCCGCCGCTGCCCCACGTCGTTCCGTTGTTGCCGGAGCTCACCGCTGCCGTCAGAGCCCCGCTGCCGCCGCCGGAACCACCAACTGTCGCCGCCGCTAGTTTTCTCCACCGAACCGGTATAAACCGCCAAAATCCCGCCTTGGTTTTTTTTCTAGTTTTGATTTTTCGCTTTATATTGGTTTATTTCATTAAGGTTAGCGTAATTAGCGAACGTTCATTCGTTTAGATCTGTTAGTGAATGCTTTCGTTCGTTAGTTTTTGTTAGCAGACGTTCGTTCGTTAGATTTTTCTTTTTCTGTTTATTTTTCGGCCAGGGACCTAGATGCAATTAGTTTTTCTTACAATTTAGCCCCTAGTTTTCAAACGATCACAACTGTTTACTCGCTTGCCCAAATCCAATGAAACCGATGCCAATTTCTTCAGTATGATCCCCTCTATTCAGATAATCAACTTGAACATGTTTTTGAAAGTTTAAAACTTGGTTTTAAACATATTTGAATTTAAACTTCTTTTGATCATAACTTGAGTTTTATAACTCCGATTGAGTTGATTCTTTTTTCAAATCGAAGCTGTTGACCTAAACTTTCTGATAAGACCAAATCCACCTAATTTTGGTAATGTTAGAAATTGTTTTCTATTTGCTAGAGTTATTTGCCTGTTTTCGTAGTTTTCCGAGATCTTTTCTTCGAATTTTATGCTTGAGTGCTTATGTATGCAATTGCTTGCTTACGATAGATTGATCGGAGTGTGACGAGTAGAACTATCAGGAGTTATGAGTGCGACGAATCTTCATCAATAGTACAAAGCAAATTTGCACTTTGATCATATTTTTCGTACCCAGTTTTTACCCTCAAAGATTGCATGAGTAGGATTGGGAATATGTGGGTATTGCTATGTAGTTCATGAGGTAGGAACCTATGATCCTTGAAACACCCCGGGAATATTCATTATGTCATGTATTTCTTATCCATGCTCATAGACATGGATTGGTATGTGAGATTCATGAAAGTTGTGAGAGATAATAATTAAGGGAGACTTAAGGTGGCTACTTTAATACACATCTGGGTGGAATGGTTGGGGCACCCTGGGGATATACCACTGGCTTGCCCGGGCACGTGGGGAATCCAGTGTTGTCCAAGGAGATCCCGGGGGACCCGTGTGATCTGTCGGATGTGGGGCTCCGGCAGACCCTTAAGGTTTGAGCACTGGGGTGCGCGCGAAGTCTTTCCCTCCTACCGATCTACGCTCAAGCTCGCTAGGATCTTGCAGACGAACTCGACGATCTCACAACACAGAAAGAGACACGAGGTTTATACTGGTTGGGCCATCGTTGTGGTGTAATAACCTACTCCAGTGTGGTGGTGGTGGATTGCCTGTTGGGCTGATGATGAATAGTACAAGGGAAGAACAACATCCTGAGGTTGAGGTGTTCTTGTGCGAGCGTTGGCTTCTTGCTCCGTTCGAGTTCTGGATCCCCCCTTTCCTACTGTGGTGGCTAGTCCTATTTATAGAGGCCCTGGTCCTCTTCCCAAATATTGAGCGGGAAGGGAGCCAACAACGGCGGGCAAATTTGAAGGGGGACAGCTAGTACAAGCTATCCTGACAAAAGCGGTCTTCGCCTGCGAAAAGCCCGGGGGTGACGCCGTCTTGGGCTCCATGATGACCTCCGCCTTGCCATCCTCCTGGTCTTGGTCTTGTTGCACCAATATGGCAACCTTTGCCTGGTGCCTCGGTACTCTTCGTCTGCGCTTGCCTCCTTAGCACCAAAGAGGAAACAAGGACTCTGCGCGCACCGGCGCCCGCCTGGCATCGTTCGTCATGGCTCACGTCACGAGTCCCTCGTGAGGTTTGCCCTGCCTTGATATCTCCGCTCCTCGTGAGCCTGCCTGGCTAGGCCACTCCAGAGAAGGCCTTGCGCCGTCCGCCTCGTGAGGCTCGGACCCTCGCGAAGGTCTTGGATGCCTTGCTGATTAAGATGGGCCGTACGGCTCGCTGCTTAGCCACGCCATGGGCCGCAGGCAGGCAAGTCTGGGGACCCCTATTCCCAGAAAGCCGACAGTAGCCCCCGGGCCCAAGGTGCAGTTGGACTTGGCTTCGCGGCGAAGCCAAGTATCAAGTTCGGAGCGCCGCGGGCCCCAAAAGCCTGCGGCCTCGGTCGACGCGTGGCGGTTGATTGGACGTGGGCGTCTCCGCTTCCCCACAATATCTTTGAATCCGCCCGGCTATGCGGCCCCCGCGGCCTACACAGTTATTCCTCCGCCTCTTGCACCTTGCTTCTCCAATTCCTCTGCTTCCTTGTGACTCTGCTTCTCTTCCCCAATCTGACTCGTGCTCTTCCTGCTCCGTAGCCATGGTGCCCAAGCTAGCTGAGAAGGGGAAGGGCCCTTTGCCTCTCTCGGTCGCGCTTCCGCCCTTCACGCCGGCGCTCGGCCGGTCTCGTGTGCTCAACGAGTAGGCCATGGATAAGGTGCGCCCGATGCTTGCCTCTAGCTTCAATGAGTGGGGGGAGACGGTGGCTTGGCCCGCGTCCCGCACTTGCTCGGTTCAGACGGCCACTGATATTCCAATCTTCATCGATGCCCTCTGGGCAGGCCTGATTCCTCCCTTCTTTGCCTTCTTCAATGCTGTGCTCGAGCATTATCAGATCCACTTGCTGCATCTCGACCCTCGGTCCGTGACACTTCTCGCCGTCTTCGCCTTCGTGTGCGAAGCCATGGTGGGCATTGCTCCTTCAGTGGCTCTCTTCCGCCACTTCTTATCATTGCATCTGGCTGACCCCCAACAGTGCTCGGGGTGCATGAGCTTCCAGGCTGTGGCCACGACTGCAGGCGAGGGGATTGATTTTGAGCTTCCTCCATCTACAAGCGACTTCCAGATATGATTGGTGTTCGTTGAGGCTGGTATGCTCAGTCCTCTGCTTCAGGTTCCGTTGGGGCCTGCTGTTCCTAACCCCGGCTGGGGCCATCAGCGGCTCGCGAGCCCCGGCCTTGCCTGCGTCTCGCTCAGGTTGAGGCTGCTGAAGGATCTCGGCGTAACTGCGCTGATGGTGGTGAACGAATTCGTCCAGCGCCGGGTTGCTGCGCTTCAGTGCCATTCTCGCCCAATGTGGACCTTGCGCAGTAGCCAGGATCACATGAGGTTTCAGGTGTCTGGGCTCCTCCTTGGGATGCGAGTAATGGTGCTCAGGGTCCTGACGGGTGTTTCTCTGCCGGCCGAACTGCCCGGGAATAGCTGTCTGCTGTACCGGTGCAAGAACAAGAATGAGTTTGTGAAGGACATGCCTCTCTTCGATGAATGGGGGCCGCGGCCGATCATCCTGGAGGGGCCTCGCGAGAATCCCGTTGCCATGATCTCCTTCCTTGCCCCTGACGCTGAGCCCGCCCCAAGTGATGGTGCAGGCGGGCGAGCCCAGGCAGAGACCGACGGCTCGAGTGCTGAAGAGCACGCCCCTAGCGGTGATCCCGGGGCATCATCTTCAGGGGCCTGCCACACCCCTCCTGGGGCGTCGGTTGCTGAGGAGACGCTGTGTGCGACTTCCGAGGCCAAGGATCCAGGAGCCTCGGGAGGCCATGGTGGACCGGAGCCCGGCTGTGCGCCGCAACCGGGCGCTCCGGAAGATGTTCTCCCGAGCTCTTCTGTGGCCCCGCCGCGCTCCAGCCGTCATGTCCAGCATTTCAGACGTCTTTGCATGGACTTCGAGGAGCTCCGCAAGAGGAAAGGATCCCCCAGTGGCAGCAACATCTTCGGACCGCTGAAGCGGAGGAAGTACTTCGCCATTGACGCGTAAGTGTCGTGCAGTTGTGGCTTTCCGTGTGCTGCTCTCTTCTTCTGATGCTACTCTTTCAGGGCTCCTTCCTCCGAGGCTGCTGGGTCTCCTGAGGGACGGCCTCCTCCTTCGACAACTGCCCCTCCAGCCGCGGGCGCCCCGAGTCCCACCCCTGGGGCAGAATTGGCTGAAGGGGCAACCATGCTTTCCTGGCGTGCTGATCATGCGGCCTCGTCTCCCCTTCCTGTTGGCCTAGCGTGGAGCTTGGCTGGCGTGCCAAAGGCTCCCCCGCTGACCTTTGGCGGTAACTTGGTGGCTTCGATCCTCGGCTCCTCCTTGAGCAACGAGCCCCAGCAGGCTCGGACTTCTCGCGAAGACGGGCTGATGTCAGGTGCGGCGCCAGCCCCCAGCCTCCTGCCGAGGGATGGCGCCCCGCCTGCAGCCCCCCGAGGTGGAGGACGACGAAGGCCGGGCGTTCGAGCTTGAGCGCGGGCGGAGCGTGGTTCGCCACGAGCTCTTCCAGGAGGCTATGAACGCGATGGGCCTGTTTGGTGAAGAGCTTGCGAGTGTTGATGCACATCTTGGGGCTGAAGGTCTCCGGCTAGCAGAGGAGCGGCACAAGCTGAAGGTGGCCATCGACCTCGGCCGCTATCAGCGCGACCTTGAGAACGCAAAGGCCGAGGCGTCTCTCAAGGTTTCCTATGAGGCTCGCTCACGAGCCTTGGAGGAGGCTCGCGAGGCCGACCGCCGTCGTGAGGCGGCGGAGAAGCGCGCGTGGGAGCTCCAGGCCTGGAGTGCGTCTCTTGAGTAGCAGGTGGAGGCGCGCGGGGCTGCCCTTGTGTCGCTGAGGGGGACGCCTGTGGAGGAGGTGGAGGTCCGGAAGCGTGAGGAGGCGCTGGCCCTAGAGGCCATGGAGCGTAGCCGCGAGCTCGAGCAGCTGAAGAAGAGGGAGCGCCTAGTTGCCCAGGCAGAAGACGCCGTCGGGGCCCGCGAGGTCAGAGTTGAGGAGGAAGTGAACCGCCGGGTGGCTGAAGTTTGCGCAGACCTGGAGGGCAGGTACGATCTAAGGCTGAAACTCGCGGGCGTGGAGGATGAGGGCAGGGCCGCTGCCCTCAGGCCCAGGTTGAACGAGGCCGAGAGGTGTGCAGAAGCCACGGCCGCAGCCCTGGTCACTGCGCAGGCAGACTTGGCCTCCACGGAGGAGGTGCTCTGACGGCGAACGCTGGAGCGCGAGCACGCCCACATGCTTCAGGAGCTTCGGAACAGGGCCAATATCGCCTTGAGCCACATTTGCAATGTGGAGGCGCCGACTCCTCACTCGGATGATTATGCTAGCCACTTGACCTTCTTTACCGATGTGGTGACGCGCCTGGAGGCTCGATCTGCCAAAGCTCGCCAGCTCGTGGAGGAAAGGGGGCGCGGCCTGCTTGAGCGTGCCTTCTCGCGTATCTTCAGCCACCTCCTGAATGCCGACCCCAACTTTGACTTCGACGCCGCCATCGCCCCCGTGCCCATGGCTGTCCGGGGTGACATAGCGCGTTGGGTTGAGGACCGTGTGAACGCGTTGGTCAGGGCCTCCCTTCAGAAGCCGATGCTGTGGTGGTGGTCGCAGACGAGGGCGGCGTGGTCGATGATGGCGACGGGGGCGCTGCCGATGACGGCGATGAGGCCAATGAAGATGACGGCGCGAGTGACGCGTCGGCGAGCGACGCATTGAGGGACATCTCCGGCTGATCCCTTGTTCTCCTGTCATTTCTCCCTGCACATAAACTCGGGCGTGGCCCTTGGGAACTTGTAAGAGCATTTTGGGAGGGGGAGCCCCTCATGTAACAGATTGCAGTTTTTATATTTTCATGTGGTGTGAGTTTATGTCCTCACCAACTTGTGAATCCTGATGCGAGTTTTCTGCCTTGGTTTACCTTAGTCAGCGCCAGCCTTGAGCTAGGCTATGACGTGCCGAGTTTCTGAGAACCTTGCGGAGCTCGCCGCCCTGCCGGAGGGGGCCCCACGTGGAGTGGGCAACAGTTGAAACGCGCGCTCGGGGCACGCGTGCTTCGCGCAGTCCTACTCGCTAGGAGATTGTGAGGGAAAGGCGATGGACGTGAGTCCCAAACAAAACAAGATCCAGAAGGCAAGGAATTGCTCAAACAAAAAAAGGTTCCCCCCGCGCGCATCAATAAAAACTCAGCATCGACTTAAATCCTGATCCAGAAACCAAAGCTACAGAAGGAAAGATTCAAAGTAAAAGGCTGCGTCCGGCACCTAGTCTAGTCTTCTGGTCTTCAAGTCTTCTCACCATCGCGAAGCTAAGTGCTTCCACTAGGCATGGGAGGGAGCCCCAGGGCCTGAGGCCGGCACCCCTGAGACTCCGGGGCATGTACAACCCCAACTCATTATTACGTGAGAGTGTCACGGGCGGCAAGCTTCACAGGCACCGTGCCTTCTTCACTAGTACCGACCTTGCTTCATATCACCAGACGAGGGCCCCGCCTTGCGCCGCTCTCGGCCCCCTCTGAGCCGACCGGAGACCAAGACGACACACAGGAGGGAAAGAGGACGCCAACGGTTCCCTCGGCGACCACAGGTCCTCTGCCGGGGGAAGGGTTGGCGAGGCCTCCCCGGCAGAGGGCCTACCTCCGGGTGTCGTCAGGCGGAGCGCGCCGCGGGGAGGGGCCTTGCTCCTGGCTCCCTCTTGGTGGCCCCCAGCGCGTCCCCCTTGCTGGGGCGGGTGTCGCCGCGCCTGGGTCGGTTATTGACGCGGCAACCTGGTTCATCTATAGTCCATGGTTAGCGTAAACTTGTTCTTAAGGGACTAGTGGTACCCTGTAATTGCCGTTCTTGGCACGATCGTTGTGGTTCTCCGTCGGCTCTTGGAAAGCTTCCACTCCTAGCACCCCTTCCCCCCAATCTTCTCCAATGAACAAGCCGATGTCATCCTCTGGTGCGTACTCTTGGTCCATCATGCGGGGCATGTAGGCTTCCGGAGCCGTCACCCCGAACACCTCGCCATGGTGCCCCACGCTCCACATTGCTCCGCCCATGACGGTGTCCTGGGGATGACGATATGGCACCCTGCCGGATCCGTGCGGGGTGACGCTTGTGCTTGTGTTCATCGAGGGCGGCATGGAGGGATTGGAACCCCCTGCGCCGTCGGCCGTGCTGATGTTGACGAAGCCATCGTGCGTAGTTGGTGGTGCGCAGGTGCGGTGATGCTCGCCGCGCGGCACCGCAGTGGCCTGTGGGGGTCGATAGAATAAAGGAGGTGCTCCCGACGCTGCCGCGTCCAGCAGCTCAGCGACTCGCTCGAGTAGTGTGTCCCGGTCACTCTCCATCAGCCTGCATTGCAGAAACTCTCTTGCCATTGTAAGTACCGCCCGCATGTTCGCTTGCTTCCACCGCGAGTGCGGCACCATTGCCGCAGCGTGGCTTGCCGCTACCGCCGCGGCCCGAATTTGCCGTGGGGTGTGGGTGGCTGACGCCTGACCGCGCTGCCCGCGCCCAGCGGAGCTTGGTGGCGCCCTCCCCGCTTGAGGTGCGGGGTCGAGATCTCCACGGGCAGGCGGTGTCGCCCATGCCAGCCAGGATGCCCAGTGGTCGGAGCCGATCCTTGGGTCGCCAGACATCGTAGTCGGCGAAAATCGACGAGCTGGTTGGTGGAGAAGAAGCTCCGGCGCACCCCTACCTGGCGCGCCAAATGTCGGATGTGGGGCTCCGGTAGGCCCTTAAGGTTCGAACACTGGGTTGCGCGCGAAGTCTTTCCCTCCTACTGATCTACGCTCAAGCTCGCTAGGATCTTGCGGACGAACTCGTCGAACTCACAACACAGAAAGAGACACGAGGTTTATACTGGTTCGGGCCACCGTTGTGGTGTAATACCCTACTCCAGTGTGGTGGTGGTGGATTGCCTCTTGGGCTGATGATGAACAGTACAAGGGAAGAACAGCCTCCTGAGGTTGAGGTGTTCTTATGCGAGCATTGGCTTCTTGCTCCGTTCGAGTTCCGGATCCCCCCTTTCCTACTATGGTGGCTAGTCCTATTTATAGAGGCCCTGGTCCTCTTCCCAAATATTGAGCGGGAAGGGAGCCAACAACGGCGGGCAAATTTGAAGGAGGACAGCTAGTACAAGCTATCCTGACAAAAGCGGTCTTCGCCTGCAAAAAGCCCTAGGGTGACGCCATCTTGGGCTCCATGATGACCTCCGCCTTGCCGTCCTCCTCGTCTTGGTCTTGTTGCACCAATACGGCAACCTTTTCCTGATGCCTCGTTACTCTTCGTCCGCACTTGCCTCCTTAGAACCAAAGAGGAAAGAAGGACTCTGCGCGCACTGGCGCCCGCCTGGCGCCCGCCTGGCACCGTTCGTCATGACTCACGTCACGAGTCCCTCGTGAGGTTTGCCTCGCCTTGATATCTCCGCTCCTCGTGAGCCTGCCTAGCTAGGCCACTCCAGAGGAGGCCTTGCGTCGTCCGCCTCGCGAGGCTCAGACCCTCGTGATGGTCTTGGATGCCTTGCTGATGAAGATGGGTCGTACGACCCGCTGCTTAGCCACGCCATGGGCCGAAGGCAGGCAATTCTGGGGACCCCTGTTCCCAGAACGCCGACATGATCATCCTATGGAATGTCACCAAGGCTCAAAGGATCATAAGATTATTCATGCTAGAAACTTTCGTGTGCAGCCACAAGCCATTATGGGCTCTGGCATAGTCGAGTAAGTTGTGGGAAACCTCTCCATGATAGGCTAGCAGATGTAGGGGATTGTAGGTGTACCGGCCTATCTATCTGTTAAGGGGACCTCTTCGGAAAGACTGTGTCTCAATCATCCGTTTCTCAAACATCATGTAGTGCGAGAAATTCAACGGAGGAGATCAAGTCTTGTAGGGAAAAGTGCGCAAACCTCTGCAAAGTGCACAAACTAATCATGATTAGCCGTGTCCCCGGTTATGGATATTTGGAGTATCTGGTATTTGAATTATTGGTTGATCTCATCACTCTATTTAATGAAATTGTTGGGTTATTAATGATTTAGTGATTTTTGGTATTGAGTTGGGGTTACCTTCTCAATATGGGTAATTTAACTTAGTAGTAAATAAAAATATATTCCTTTGTTGTAGGGAAAATTTAGCTTTATGCAAAAGTAAACTTAGACCTCCACCAGCCAAATATGCATATAGAGATAGTTATTATTCATCATTATTCTATGGTGTGAATTTGCCAATACATTCAATGTACTGACCTACATGGCTGCAACGTCTCATGTTGCAGAAATCTTACATCGAGTAAGTGATACATTAGGGTTACGATGTCTACACTGAACTTTGTTGTTGGCTTTGTTGGGAACTCCACAACTTTGTTGTTACTTTCGTTATATGGCTTGAGGTAATAGTATTTACGTTACTTTATACATGTGATTTACCTCTGTTATAAATCCTCAAGTACTTTGTGTGTCAGCATACCGATCTAGGTATCACACGTAAGCATAGAGACTTGATCCATTTGGGTCGAGCCACTACAGTCACATTAGAAGGTGCAGCGGGACCAAGGTGCACGCAGATTGGAGGAGAAGGAGAAACTTGACCGGTCCTTCCTCCAATCAAAGCCCTGATTTCTGTCTCTAAACGCAACACTTAATCCCAACAACTAAGAGATGCCTTTTTAGCTACCATGCAGGGCCACGTATTAACTCGCATGCAAGCCGACTTTGATTTCTTGGCTGATCAACATGTAGTTGCGCTCCATGCATTGGGATTCCGGGGGAGATAACAAGGCAGAGTAAGCAGCGTTTGGTTACATTGCTTAGGTTGGTGATAGTGGTGAGTAACTTGGACTAGTAACATGCATATGTTACTAGTCTATGTTACTACTACCTTCGCCCTGGTTTTTAGGTCCCCTTTGTAGTTTGTGACAAATTTTGACTAAAGATTTAAATAACAAAATGTCAATGCATGTCAACAAAAATTATATCATTGGATTCGTATTTGAACATTGTTTTCAATGATATAATTTTTTGTGACATGCATGAACATTTTGTTAGTTCAATCTATGGTCAAAATTTGACACGAAATACAATTGGGACCAATAAACCAGGACGGAGGTAGTACCTTCATAGTGGGTAGTAACATATGGATGGTAACATGCAAGTCTTCATTAATTGAGATATAGACTCATTTTACCTTGGGGTGTTTTATGTTACAGTAACATATTACGTTGCCACAAGCATCTCTTTCCTCATTAACTCCATGCCACATAAGAAATTTTTTCTTGGGATGTGCTATGTTACTACCTAAGTTACTCCCACTATGGCTAGATGTAACGCCCCGGTAGCTCATCCACATTAATCATAGAAAAATTGGTGCCACGTCATCACAACTAATTTACTAAACCTCACTTTGTTCCGAACTGAATTCAAATTCAGTTTAATTACAAGTCAAATCATTATTTGTCCAAACAGAGGGACAAAAATGTTTGAGATGTTGCAAATAATCCTCAAGTATTTTTCATGTAGAAATCAACTCAAAATTGGATTTTAATTTTGGCCCTAGCAATATTTTAGCGGGCCAGCAACATTTAATTTGGTCTTTTAAATTACCACCATTAGTCTTACATTTCCCAAACCATATGAAACTTTGTGTGTGCACCTATGCTAATGCACTGGATTTACGTGCCAAGTTTCAGGATGAGCACAATTCATTTAGCAGCAATATAAATTGCAAAACACAAAAAAGGTTGTATAAAAAATAAACAAGGGAAGAAGCAGATGTGCTTTTGTGCACTTGGCCCATTTAGTAGTAGAAGTGGCCCAACCCACTTCATCTCCTCTCCCTGCTTGCGCTACACATGAAAGGGGAGGGCGTGGAGGCCATCGTGCTGCCATGGCCGCTACCCTGCCGACGTGCCAGCCATTGACCGCATCCCCGGTGTCCTACAAGTACCCCTCGACACCCTGGAAAACCCTAGCCCTCTCATTCGCCCTCCTCGTCTTGCCCCTCTCCTCGGTTTAGCGGTCGCCCAAGAAGCCCATGGCTGCGCCGTCGTGAAGCTTGCGGCCATCGTTGTCCCCTCGCCTATTGAGCGCATCCATCCGCTCCATCGTCGACCACTGCCTCGACCACAGCCACCAGATCATGTCGGGAGCCCCTACATCGACTTGATCGAGGTCATCTTCAACCTCCGCCCCGCCACTCGCGTCTTCGACTTGGCCTCACCGGAGCCTCCCCATGCCCGCTTTGCTCACCTGCAGGCTCGATGTGAGCCCCTCCTCTGATTCCCCTTCCTTCCCCCTTTGATTCGTGCCCGTATTGGTCGCCCCGTGAGCTCTGTCCGCCATGACCGATGGAGCTCAGCGTTCGCGCACGCCCGCGTACTGCTGCTGCTGCTGCTGCTGGCTATGCCCTCCGCAGCTCTCCGCCATTCCCCGTGCCTAGCCCGCGCTCCCACACGCGCCCGGGCCGCTCCCTGCTGCTGTCGTTGTTGTTGCGCTGCTTCACTTGTCGTTGATGCTCCTGTTGTTGCTGTTGTGCCGTTGCATCTGCTCTGCTTCTACTGCTGCTGCTAGGCGCTGCAGCTGCAACACGTTGTCACTGCTCTCTGCTCCGTTGCCCTTGCTAGTTGTCATTGTTGTGCTCTACACTGCTGGCCATGGTGGCCATGGCCGTGTGTGCGTAGGTGTGTGTGTGTGTGATCCAAACCTTGTTTTGTTTTGGAGCTAACCACCATCATTACTAACCCCTCCACCCCTAATTAAGTTAGTTAAAATACTTTTGCCTCTTTGGCAATAACATGTGGACCTCCTCCCTTTTATCAGTTGAGTAAAATGATTAAATTGTCCTATACTAGCAGTCTATGACATGCGGGCCCTCTTGCCAGCTTGACCAAGTCAACAGTTAAACTATTTGACTGCTGACTGGATGTTGACCGACCGGTCAACAGGGCCCACTAACCCCACTTGTAAGCCACTATGGCTAACTCACAGTGTGTACACATAACTTTTGTCTATTTAATTTCGAATTTAAAATAATCGCAGAAATTCTAGAAAATGGTTTAATCTTTGAAAATTCATAGAGAATAGACCGTAGCTCGGATGAAAATACATTATACATGAAAGTTGCTCAGAAAAATCCAACAAATCCAAATACGTGGTCCGTTCATCTCTCACATGCCCCTAGCATGCTGAACTTGGAACTTTCCTCCTCTTTTCCTTTGTCCGGAATCCACCTAACATCGGGAATTCATCCTCGGACGTTAGGTCGACCCTAATTCTGCTTTTAGTCATTTTATGTTTTGTGATTTTATGTTTGCTTTATATTTATTGTTTTCCCCCTCTTCTCTCCGGTAGACCCCGAGACCGATGCCGCCCCTGTGATCGACTACGTCAACGATGAACCCTCCTTGCCAGAGCAACTAGGCAAGCCCCCCTTTGATCATCCCGATATCGCCCATTCCATTATCTCATTCTTGCATTAGATTTAGCTACTGAAATTGATTGCTCCTATTCCGATGCAGAACCGGCTTTTGTAACCTGCTTATTGTTACCTACCTGCTTATCCTAAACTGCTTAGTATAGGTTGGTTAGTGATCCATCAATGACCCCCACCTTGTCCTTGTTGCCCCTGCTTCATCATTGAAGACTCGATCAATGGGATTGAAGACCAGGCCCCGGCATCGCATATCACTTCCCCATTAGTTGCTCGACACTACTCGGTTACTATCGAGTGCCGAGGGTGAGACCTCTACAACACTTCTGATGTTAACCCTGTAGTGTATCTATTTGGTCGTGGTCATCGAGGGTGATTCCGCCTTAACCACTTCTGATACGACTCTGTTGTGCAACCCCTCAAGTGTGAACCTCGGGGGTGGTTCCTCTTATGTTCACCTTGATGATTACATCGAGTGGAATTCACCGGGGGTGATTCCTCGGGTTTTCCCCTTGATGTTTGGACACACAAATACTTGGACTTTACCACTGTTACTTGGAAAGGCGGGTCGACCCTGAGGGGTACCCGCGAGTGATGTGGAGACGGGTTGACTTGGAGGGTACCTGTGAGATAATTACGAGGCATGGCCGAGCATTCCTAGCCCTTGTCGCAAGTCCTCGAGACGGGGCAACAGGGTCACATCTTTCGTGAGTCTCTGCTTGTTACCGCGCATTCCCAAACCACTACGATTTGGATATTTGATCCGAGGGGCCTCTGGCCTGATAGCACTAACCATCATGTGGGCATAGTATGGGCGTTCTGCGTCATATGCATCAGCCAAAGCTTAATAGACGTCGGCGACTAAGCGGCGCGCGCCGGGTTGGACTGGTAAGCACCAGCCTTTTTGAAGAAGGTAGCTCGTTCTGCTCACCGGCCGTGTACGCAACGTGCAGGAGTTCCCGGGGAGATGGCCCACTACCCCTGGGGGCATAGGTATAGTCCGGCATGTTGACCTCTCTATTAAGCCTAGGTCGGGTTGCGGCGTATTGTTTGGCCGAGGCCGGGCATGACCCAGGGAAAGTTTGTCCGGCTGGAGTTAATCTAGCATGGTGGGTAAGTTGGTTCACCCCTGCAGGGAAGAAAACATCTATCGATAGCCTGTCCTATGGTAACGTCCCCTTGGAGTTCTATCCCGATCGATACAACTAGAACTGGATACTTGAGATGAGACTTGGGTATGAGGTGATAACTGGATAGTATGGCTCTGGGATTGCTTTCTTGCAGGGAGTCGAGAAAGGATCTCTGGCTGAGGTTGATAACACTACTACTACTTTACTTTATGCTACTCTACTCCCTCCTATTGCTGCAAGATGGTGGTTTCCAGAAGATGCTAGTCTTCGATAGGACTAGGCCTTCTCTCTATTCTGGCATTTCTGCAGCCCAGTCCACATATACAGCCTTCCTTTGATAATGTTGTATATGTAGTGTAGATCCTTGCTTGCGAGTACTTTGGATGAGTACTCATGGTTGCTTTGCTCCCCCTTTTCCCCCTTTCTTCTTCTTTCCGGTTGATGCAACCAGATGTCGGAGCCCAGGAGCCAGATGCCACCGCCGATGCATACTACTACGTGGAGACCGTCGACAACCAGGAGTAGTTAGGAGGCTCCCAGGCAGGAGGCCTTGCCTTTTCGATCATTTTTGCTTTTGTGCTAGCCTTCTTAAGGAAAACTTGTCTAACTCATGTCTGTACTCAGATATTGTTGCTTCCGCCGACTCTTGTGTATTAAAGCTGATGTATTCGAGCCCTCGAGGCCCCTGGCTTGTAATATAAAGAGTTGTGTTGTGATATCTACCCGTGAGTCCTTGATCTTGATCGTACACATCTGCGTGTATGATTAGTGTATGGTTGAATCGAGGGCGTCACAAGTTGGTATCAGAGCCGACTGCCTGTAGGTAGCCCCCTTTCCAACTCCTTGGCTGAAGTTGAGTCTAGTCACTGAAAAACTTTTACTAACATTGGCTGTGTGTCTTACGGGCCCACGTCGCCATTGGGTGGTATTAGGATCTGTTATTCCTCGTCTATACTCTGGGGCTCTGATCTCTCTTCCATTCGGGTTAAACGATTTTGCTAACTCTAACATTAGGATCTCGTAACTACTTCCTCCCGGAGAGCCCCTTATTACAGATGATCGCCTGCTGCACCAGAAGATTCCGAAGATACCCTACAATGTTCTCTTGAGACTTTGTGCCCGTTGCTTTTGCAATTTCCTGGCACCGATATATCCTTATGGATAACTACGTACGCTTGCCATTCTTACAGTCATTCCCTGTTGATCTTGTTATTACAAGATACCCCTAGTACTCTCCATTGCCCCGAGAATCCTTTGAGCTTACTGCCTTGTAGTTCTTTACCACATGAATACCCTTACGGATAATTCCTTGCACATATCGAGTATTCACTCATCCCTAGTTGTTCTTGTGTTTCACAAAAAATTTGGAAATACTATTCGATCTTCTGAAAATCCTTAGTAGCCTATTGCTCTTGTTCTTCCTTGCCTGGTTACATTTTTGTTAATTCCATATGTCTAGCAATATTCATTAAAATCCTTTGCGATTGTCGACCTTACCCTGTCGATTCAACATGTGTGTGAATGCACGCAATCATCAGTTGTTCCCTAGAAATTGCTCTTCCAGCTCAGACGTCATTCCGGACATGAGCTGGTTCTTAGCAAATCAAACCTCGATTGATTGCCCATCTAATCCTATTCAACATACTCGTACCTAATCATAGCATCTGATTCTGATACACCGATCTAGGTATCGTAATTCCTTTTGTATTGAAGCTTCGAAGTTATCCTAAAATTTCTATAATTTGATGCAGTTGCATTCTTTCTTCTTCTCGTTGAGTATCATTACTCACATCAGATCCTTGTTGACTGCCAGATCCTTTGGTAGATTATTATTCGAAAGTGTCCTTCATATCCACTAACCTTGTGAGCTCTTCCCCTGATACGTAATGCCTTTGGTAAATATGTATCCTCTGCTTTTGTCAGCCATACTCTACCTTCGAACTTGCGTCAATTATTCTTGAAATTCGCGGTATATGTTCCTAAGATGCCCCTATGGGTTGAACCTATGCCTTCCCTAATCTGTGTGAACCCAAGAGTTTTCATTAGTCATACTCTTCTGAATTTTTGCCAGATGAAACTTCAACACTACAACTTCATTGAACGCGAGAAGTGAATGAAAGGTTATGCATTGGAGTAGTGGGAGTCGACCTTGAACTTTGTGTTCATGCCCATGGAAACGATGTAGATCTTATCATGGAAGCTTCTCGTAACAATAATTATTCCCTTGGTATAATATGATCCTATATCTGTTATTTTGGCCTTTGCAATCGTGGTTCCAACCAAGATTGTCTTCTTTGATCCCCTTTCTTGGACAAGTTGAAGTGCTTGCCTTCTGCATATCAATACACATGTCCAAACTCTAATATGTTCTACCTTCGAGTATTACCCCTGGTATCTCGAGAATATCAAATAACTGAGTTGCTTCCTATGAGTATTCATCTAGTATTACTTCTCATCGATTTTAGATTTCCCCTCGGGTTCTGAGTTATCAGTCATTCGAGAACACCGATAAGAGAATCGATCCCGCACTTCGATTCAACAACTCTAAGTAATTTCTGTTACTTATGAGTTTAATAATACTTCAATTCATTCCTAGCCTGATCGACTATATCATTATCGTGATAAATTCTAACTGTGCTACCTGATCCTTATGCCCAGAGCAACTTCTGACGATGAGTTAAGCTTACGTCGATCTTCCTCATCTTATCATTTCACCTCGAACAACAAGCTTGATTCCGAGTTTGTGTCATATCCGTGGTTCCAAAAACTTTTGGCTCCATCATAAATTAAGTGATTTTCAATATTCTAAGCCCTTCCAGGATACAATCGAAATCATGAGAGAAATACCATCCCTGCCCCTCGATGATTTGTGATATCATCGATGATATCCTTGACTTTCTACCAACACAGACCCGATTGTGTTTGGTTAATCCTTACATTCTGAGGTAATCTTGGAAGTGTTCGTTTGTATCTCTTGTGATCCTTCGATCCAACCCTTACTTGAAATACCATGTTATCGGTACCTCGGAGCATGACTATGGTATTCCGAATATCATTGAGAACAGTGGAGACGCAATGCATATGTTTCTTGATCTATTATCCAAACACCGTTGTATGGGTAATATCCTAATTCTTCGCTCGCCCTTTATTTAAATGCTTTTGCACTTAATGTCCTATCATGTATATCATGCTCCGTTTTTCCTTGGAAGGATATACTCTCAATTCTTGTGTGTAAACACATTTTCCATTCCTTTGGTCTATTTTAATCCGATAATTTCATTTTCCTTTCCATTGGGTTGTTTAACCTTTCTTGTGATCTATATGACCTAAGCAGTATTAATCCTCTGCCTATGAAAACACCTCGATCTACAACCCTGTCAGTGTGACCCCATTGCTATTGTTGATGACATTCTGGTAACCACCGATGGACAAGAACTTTTCCTATTGGTCTGCCTCGTTCAACGAGCAGGAAAATAGTTCTCTTCGTCCCACACCATTGGTACCAACGTTGTTGGCAACATACCTGACAGTCTATCATCTGACATGCCTTGCTATCGGCCCCCTTTCTACTTTTAACCACATGGTGGGCCCATAACCCACAGTTCCAAGGATCGAAACCTGTCTCTCCTGTACAACCTTGATTCTGAAGTATACTTTGCACTTGGCTTTGTATGTATTTTGTGAGCCACCTTCCCTCAATTATACTATTCCGGTGTTAGACGCGATATTTATTCCATTGCTCTGGACCCCTCTCACCCTTTGTTTCAGGCATCGAACATTTGCCTACCACTTGAAAATTCTCATGCCTACTTTAATGCTCTCGATGTATTTCCTGAGTTCCAACACGAGAGATACTCATATGTTACCAGATGATTACCCTTATAGCATTCTATAGTTGCCGAGCTCCCCCTTACCTATTCGTAAGTATGATGAAGACCCTGAAGTAAGGGTGACAATTTCATCATGATGACCTGGAGTAGAGAAATAAAGACGTCAACGAAGAGGATCAACTTCTGTGAGAAGAGCAACCATGAACGAGAATATCTGTTAGACCTTCGTAGCCAGAACTTCCCCCCTTACTCTACAACTTAAAATCTCGGGACGAGATTTCTTGTAGTGGAGGAGATTTGTAACGCCCCGGTAGCTCGTCCACAGCAATGACACATAAAATGGTGCCACGTCATCACAATTAATTTACTAAACCTCACTTTGTTCCAAACTGAATTCAAATTCAGTGTAATTACAAGTCAAATCATTATTTGTCCAAACAGAGGGACAAAAATGTTCGAGATGTTGCAAATAATCCTCAAGTATTTTTCATGTAGAAATCAACTCAAAATTGGATTTTAATTTGGTCCCTAGCAATATTTTAGCGGGCCAGTAACATTTAATTTAGTCTTTTAAATTACCATTATTAGTCTTACATTTCCCAAACCATATGAAACTTTGTGTGTGGACCTATGCTAATGCACTGGATTTACGTGCCAAGTTTCAGGATGAGCACAATTCATTTAGCAACAATATAAATTGCAAAACACAAAAAAAGGTTGTATAAAAAATAAAAGGGAAGAGGCAGATGTGCTTTTGTGCACTTGGCCCATTTAGTAGTAGAAGTGGCCCAACCCACTTCATCTCCTCTCCCTGTTTGCGCTACACGTGAGGCCATCCCGCTGCCATGGGCGCTCCCCTGCCGACGTGCCAGCCATCCACCGCATCCCCGGTGTCCTACAAGTACCCCTCGACACCCTGGAAAACCCTAGCCCTCTCATTCGCCCCCCTCGTCTTCCCCCTCTCCTCGGTTTAGCGGTCGCCCGAGAAGCCCATGGCTGCACCGCCGTGAAGCTCGCGTCCATCATCGTCCCCTCGCCTATTGAGCACGTCCATCCGCTCCATCGTCGACCATTGCCTCGACCACAGTCACCAGATCAAGCCGGGAGCCCCTACATCGACCAGATCGAGGTCATCCTCAACCTCCGCCCCGCCGCTCGCCGTCTTCGATTCGGCCTCACCGGAGCCTCCCCATGCCCGCTTTGCTCACCTGCAGGCTCGATGTGAGCCCCTGCTCTGATTCCCCTTCGATCTGTGCCCGTATTGGTCGCCCCGTGAGCTCCATCCGCCATGACTGATGGAGCTCAGCGTCTGCGCACGCCCGCGTACTGCTGCTTCTCCTGGTTGCGCCCTCCGCGGCTCTCCACCAGGCCTCACGCCCAGCCCGCGCTCCCATGCGCGCCTGGGCCATGCCCTGCTGCTGTCGTTGCTGCTGCGCTGCTTCACTTGCCGCTGATACTCCTGTTGTTGCTGCTGTGCCGCTGCATCTGCACTGCTTCTACTGCTGCTGCTAGGCGCTGCTGCCGCAACGCGCTGTCACTGCTCTCTACTCCGTTTCCCTTGCTAGTTGTCTTTGTTGCTGCTGGCCATGGTGGCCATGGCTGTGTGTGCGTGAGCATGTGTGTGTGAGCCGAAGCTTGTTTTATTTTGGGGCTAACCACCGTCAGTACTAACCCCTCCACCCCTAATTAGGTAAAATACTTTTGCCTCTTTGGCAATAACATGTGGACCTCCTCCCTTTAATTAGTTGAGTAAAATGATTAAATTGTCTTAAACTAGCAGTCTATGACATGCCGGCCCTCTTGCCAGCTTGACCAAGTCAACAGTCCAACTATTTGACTGCTGACTGGATGTTGACCGAGCGGTCAACAGGGCCCACAAACCCCTCTTGTAAGCCACTATGGCTAACTCACTGTGTGTACACATAACTTTTGTCTATTTAATTTCGAATTTAAAATAATCTCAGAAATTCTAGAAAATGGTTTAATCTTCGAAAATTCATAGAAAATAAATCGTAGCTCGGATGAAAATACTTTATACATGAAAGTTGCTCAGAAAAATCCAACGAACTTGAATACGTGGTCCGTACATCTGTCACATGCCCCTAGCATGCTGAACTTGGAATTTTCCTCCTCTTTTCCTTTGTCCGGAATACACCTAACATCGGGAATTCATCCTCGGATGTTTATCCCCTCCGTCTGCAATGTGTAGTACTATGTTAGGTCGACCCTAATTCTGCTTTTCGTCATGTTTTGCTTTGTGATGCTTTGTTTTCTTTATATTTACTGTTTCTTCCCCCGCTTCTCTCAGGTAGACCCCGAGACCGATGCCACCCCTATGATCGACTATGTCAACGATGACCCCTCCTTGCTAGAGCAACCAGGCAAGCCCCCCCCCCCCTTTGATCATCCTGATATCGCCCATTCCATTATCTCATGCTTGCATTAGATTTTGCTATTGTAATTGATTGCTCCAATTCTGATGCATAGCCTGCTTTTGTAACCTGCTTATTGTTACCTACCTGCTTATCCTAAACTTCTTAGTATAGGTTGGTTAGTGATCCATCAGTGACCCCCACCATGTCCTTGTTGCCCCTGCTTCATCATCGAAGACTCGATCAACGAGATCGAAGACCAGGCACCGGCACCGCACATCACTTCCCCCTTAGTTGCTCGACACTACTCGGTTACTATCGAGTGCCGAGGATGAGACCTCTACAGCACTTCTGATGTTAACCCTATAGTGTAGCTATTTGGTTGTGGTCATCGAGGGTGATTCCGCCTTAACCACTTCCAATACGACTCTATCGTGCAACCCCTCAAGTGTGAACCTCGGGGGTGGTTCCTATTACGTTCACCTTGATGACTACATCGAGTGGAATTCACCGGGGGTGATTCCCTGGGTTTTTCCCCTTGATGTTTGGACACACGGATACTTGGACTTTACCACTGTTACTTGGAAAGGCGGGTCGACCCTGAGGGGTACCCGCGAGTGATGTGGAGACAGGTTGACCTGGAGGGTACCCGCGAGATAATTACGAGGCGTGGCCGGGCATTCCTAGCCCTTGCCTCAAGTCCTCGAGACGGGGCAACGGGGTCACATCTTTCGTGAGTCTCTGCTTTGTTACCGCGCGTTCCCAAACCACAACGATTTGGATATTAGATCCGAGGAGCCTCTGGCCTGATAGCACTAACCATCACATGGGCATAGTATGGGCGTTCTGCGTCGTATGCATCAGCAGAAGCTTAATAGACGTCAGGGACTGAGCGGCGTGCGCCGGGTTGGACTGGTAAGCACCTGCCTTTTTGAAGGAGGTAGCTAGGTCTGCTCACCAGCCACATACGCAACGTGCAGGAGTTCCCGGGGAGATGGCCCACTACCCCTGGGGGCATAGGTTTAGTCCGGCATGCTGACCTCTCTATTAAGCCTAGGTCGGGTTGCGGTGTATTGTTTGGTCGAGGCCCGGCACGACCCAGGAAAGTGTGTCCGGCCAGAGTTATTCTAGCGTGGTGGGTAATTTGGTGCACCCCTCCAGGGAAGAAAACATCTATCGATAGCATGTCCAATGGTAACAGACACTGGGAGTTGTATCCCGATCGATACAACTAGAACTGGATACTTGAGATGAGACTTGGATAGGAGGTGATAACTGGATAGTATGGCTCTGGGATTGCTTTCTCGCAGAGAGTCGAGAAAGGATCTCTGGCCGAGGTTGATAACACTACTACTTTACTTTATGCTACTCTACTCCCTCCTATTGCTGCAAGATGGTGGTTTCTAGAAGATGCTAGTCTTCGATGGGATTAGGCCTTCTCTCTATTCTGGCATTTCTGCAGCCCAGTCCACATATACAGCCTTCCTTTGATAATGTTGCATATGTAGTGTAGATCCTTGCTTGCGAGTACTTTGGATGAGTACTCACGGTTGCTTTGCTCCTCCTTTTCCCCCTTTCTTCTTCTTTCCATTGATGCAACCAGATGTCGGAGCCCAGGATCCAGATGCCACCGCCGGTGCATACTACTACGTGGAGACCGTCGATGACCAGGAGTAGTTAGGAGGCTCCCAGGCAGGAGGCCTTGCCTTTTTATCGTTGTTGCTTTTGTGCTAGCCTTCTTAAGGCAAACTTGTCTAACTCATGTCTGTACTCAGATATTCTTGCTTCCGCTGACTCTTGTGTATTCAAGCTGATGCTTTTGAGCCCTCGAGGCCCCTGGCTTGTAATATAAAGCTTGTATTATTTTAATTTGTGTCTTGAGTTGTGTTGTGATATATTCCCGTGAGTCCTTGATCTTGATCGTACACATCTGCGTGTATGATTAGTGTATGATTGAATCGAGAGCATCACACTAGCCCAACTAGCCAGATTTCGCTTTGCCAACCTTGCCTGGTCAAACGATTTAGTTCTTTTTCTTACCATCCTTGTGTAACACCCCAAAAAAATTAAACCATGATTTGTTGATTAAAATTTTGCCAGAAAACTAAATTTTTATTTTTTGGACTTATCTTTTGATTTCAGTACCACCGTTTTCTTTGGTATTGTGGAGTTTTTAACCCAAGTGAAAACTTCCCAAATATATTGTGGGCTTGTATACCCTCTCAAGAAAAACATTTCTTTTTATCAGAGGAATGTATTTATATAAATATTTTTCCTGAGCTTTATTTCTTTTAAAATGGATTTTCATAAGTTTTGGAGTCAGTTTGCACTGCAACCATTTCAAATACTCTTTTAAAATTCCAACCAAAATTTGGGGATGTCATGTGATGTTCCCACATCACTTTTATGCAAAAATATATTTTTGTCATTGGAGATTTTATGTTCCCACATCACTTTTATGCAAAAATATATTTTTGTCATTGGAGATTTTGGGCTCTACCCCAAGTTTTCAAAACTGGTCCAGTTTGATAAATTGCACTACAACCTATTTAAATACTTCTTTAAAGCTTCCACCAAAATTATGGGATGTTAGTAGTAGTATATGATTCAACTTTATGCAAAAACCCACTGGTGTTCTTTGAAAAATTTGAGTAAATCATCCTCATCTTCATACTGGTCCAGCATGGTGATTTGTACTGCAACCATATTTTAAGTTGCCCTTTTACCCATGATTTTTTTCCTGCTTATAGACCACCCTACCAAACCCTTAAGTTCAGGAGATTGAGCTCATTGGAGGATTTTAAGTACATGCAATAATACCTCTTTCTTTCTGTCCAGATTTGGTTTTCTCAAAAACTTGCACTACCAAGTTTCTGGTTTTGCCAAACTAACCTTGCCACCCTCTTTAGCATCTAAAGAGACTATGATCTAGAGATTTTGGCCACCCCAAGATATGCCTAGATGCCCTTGGCATTTCATCGAGCAGGATAGGAGCATAGCCAGTTTTTGCATGCTTTTGGACTTGCATTAGGAAGTTGCTCTAGTGACCTTACCAGCATGTCTATTAGCTCCCTCATGATCATTAGCCTAGTTCTGTTTAGTTGCAGAGGCATCAGAGAGGCATAGGACGCGTTGGCATAACGTCGAACACCTGGCGTGCGTGCTCTGGGCGCGCCCAGAGTGCACGTTTTACACGCGCGCGCACCGAGCCGCCGCGTCTTTCCCCTGGCCTTCGCGCACCCGCAGGGCCACGCCTCATTCCGTCCACTCACCAGAACCCTCTAGGCCACCCTGGCACCCTACAGTGCCGCCGTCAGAGCCCCCTTGGCGGCACGCCAGAGTCCACAGCACGCCCCTGCCATGGACGGCACCGCCCGAGCCACAACCGCTCGCCAGCTTGCCCCTGGAGCAGTGCCCGCTCGTCAGCTAGCCTATGCCACCATCCCCAGCCTCGACACGTCTCACTGCAATCTACAACGAGGCGGTTTGCCGATCTTATCCCCGGCCGCTGCGGAACCGACCTAGTCGCGCTATAAATAGGGACCCCGAGCCCATCCGGACTCTCAGGCAACCTCGTACCATCCCCCTAGTGCCCCCACAGCCAGCAATCGACGAGGGAAGGCCGTCTTCCTCGTCTCCGGCCCGTTCAGCCGCTGCCACACTCCGGCTCCGTTCGTCGCGAGCAGGCCCTCTCCCGTCCATCCAGCGCCCCCACCGGACTCCCCTTGATCGTGCGAAGCCACCCAACCCCTCAGCCTCGACCAGGAGCCAACACAGCCCAAACCCCCAATTCCTCCCGAAACCACCTCCGCCGCAGAGCTCGCCGCCGGCGACTTCATTCGTCCCCTCCAGCCTGTCGACCACCGGGAGGACCGCGTTGGACCAGCGGATCCATCCCTGCCCTCGGATCCCCGTGGGGAGCCGCCGTTCATCGGCGGCGATCGCCTGAGCCCCACCCCGCTCGGACATAGGAGGAAGGAGGCGCGGGCAACTGCTCAAACCTGACTAGTGGGCCCAAGGGACCCACTATCAGTGACCCAGCCCCGCCGAAACAGGTTTTAAGTGGAGGCGTATTCCTGCAAATACGCCTTCGCTAGAGGAAAGCGTAAGCCCCCCGAAACGTTTTCTTTTTCTGGTTTTATTTAAAAACAGAATTTTGACTAAACTTTGACTGGCTATAACTTTTTAAATATAAGTCCAATTGACTTGATTCTTTTTCTGTTGTTTCTCAAATTCTGTCTAGTTTATTTTCATATTTATTTGAAAATTTTCCAACACAACTTTTTGTACTGTTTTGAAACTATGTGTTGATTTGAATTTTTTTCAAATAGGATTATGGAGAGAGAAGAAAACTTTCAAAAGTTTTGGAATGCACCCTGCCTATCCACAACTTGAAGACAAGCATTCTGAACCCTGGCATAATATTGTCACGTGTTGTTCGATACGGTTACAACACCACCTTGTCTCGGAGTTTTCGTTATTTTATGCGATGATACGATCATACTCATAAGTGCATATTGATGATTCCGTGATGTTGGTATTAGATATGCTTGTGATAGTAATCACCCTCGTATGCCTTTCATGCCTACCGGAAGGAAGCCGGGAAAGTCTCTGTCTTGGGTAGACACGAGCTTATCCCTAGTTCCTTGTTGAGACGGTTGTGTCCGGTATGGCATAGTGAGGTATGATGGATGGTGATTCTGTCTGTCGGTTGAAATATATTTGTTATGCTAATCATGCAGGGAATACTTAAACCTCCTGAGTCGACCATAGATCGAGTCTTGTTCCAGTAAACCCCATACTTGTTTCGTACTACCACTTGTCCCTGCCACGGGCAGGGTATGGTTCAGTAAGTTGTCAACCCCTTCCTAGCACACACCGTATAGAGAGGCCATGGTGGAAGATACCGGAGGCATCCGGTAGGCATGCCACCTGGTCCGGGGGCATGGGTGTTTTCGGTTGGAGCCGAAGGGGTAGCTCCCCTAGTTTGCGCGCGGTATAAATTTTTTGATCCCATGCTAACTGAGGTTGTAGCCTCCCCACTTAGAGTTTCGCTTAACGGGTGTCGTGGGTGATTCCAGACACTGGTAAGTTAGGCTGGTGTGTGCGATCAGGTGTGTTTTCAATCAAAAGACCGTAGATAGAATTAGTCCCGATGGACTAAAGAAATCCGTTACTCGCCGGTAAAGAGTACACCCTCTGTAGAGATTATATCTATTCGAATAGTGTGTCCATGGTTAAGGACTACAGTCTGGGATGGGTCAAGTGTCGGTCTTAGTGTCTGTCTTCGGAGGAAAGATTACTAAACCAAAACATGGTCATGACTTGTGACACATGATGATTATGATTACTATTATTATGGACTAATCATCTACATTATTTGAATTATTGAGTATCCCAGGGACGGTTCTACCTCCTGGATATTCATTGTGATTACTCCCATATAAGCCCTCTATGTGGTGTCGCGGAGACGCCCGACTGTGGCATGCTTGTTATTTAATTACCATATAAGCCCTTTATGTGGTGTCGCTGAGATGCCCGACTGTGGCATGCTTACTATTCATTTACTTTATAAGCCCTTTATGTGGTGGCGCTGAGACGCCCGACTGTGGCATGCTTACTATTCATTTACTTTATAGGCCCTTTATGTGGTGTCGCTGAGACGCCCGACCGTGGCATGCTTACTATTCATTTACTTTATAAGCCCTTTATGTGGTGTCGCGGAGACGCCTGACTGTGGCATGTTTGTTACTTATTTACTTTATAAGCCCTTTATGTGACGTCACGCAGACGCCCGACTGAGGCATGCTTTATATTGTTATCCCTTCGAGGCGTCGCTTCAGACACCCGATCGGTGTATTTTATTTCTATTCCCTGATTTTTTGTTCATGTATTATTTTAATGACCTGCTTGCGTGCATCATGAATTTTATTTCGTAACTGACGAAGTGATCATAGTATATTTCAGAGCATGATTATCATTGGTTATATTATACCCGTGTTCTTAATGTTTGCGAGTACATTCAAAGTACTCACTGGCTTGTCCCTGGCTATTGTCTTGGCCAGATCTCTTGTGTGGAGTGGAGCACGGCGATGTCAGCCCCGGAACCAAGGCAGTGATGAGAACAGTCTCGCGAAGATAGGAGTTATCTAGGTCAGCTGTTCCTGTGGGAAAAGGAGTCCCATAGACGCTGATGATCCGCAAACCGCTTCCGCCATCAACCACTAGAAACCATTTGTTGTACTCATAGGCCAGAATGGTCTTGTACTACATATCTTGTATTTTGCTTGGAGTTTCTGTATCAAGTTGGTGCCTCATCAGCTAACAGTAATCCTGGGGCTGGTGAGCACAAAGGCCATTTTCTCGAAAATTAATATCCCGAAAATCCGGTCCTGACAACCTTGGTATCAGAGCCAGACTGACCATTGGCTAATCCTATCTTATCCAGGTCAAAAAACCTAGGTAAACCAACCCACCAGACCTTAACCTTACCCCGGCCAAACTTCTCGTGTAAGATAGCCCCAAAGTGACCCCGACACCTTTTGGCAGTCGGTGCCCAACCTATCAGCCTAGCCTGTCGATCACGCGCCAGTGACCGACACCTAAAATGTCTCATTCACAAGCGTGCAAAGGAAGAATCCGTCCTTTTTTCTATAAAAAGGGCACGCTAGCCTCAACCCAACACAGCACAGCCTCTCCCCCAAACCGAGCTAAAATGCCTGGACCCTTTGTTCACAATGAGACCACAACAACCAACCTTGGAGGTTTTGTGACCATGCTAGCAAACCTCACACGCCGTGCCTTTGCATTAGAAGAGCCCAAAGAATATGTTGTGTACCAAGGGCCCATGAGCGGTGAGAGCCGTCAATTCTGGGCCACTGTGCACGTCTATGGTAGGGGTCTATCGCCAGAGCGCCCCTACAGGTTCACCGGAAGGACAACTTCCTTTGAACCACAAGCCATCCAACTAGCTGCTCGAGAAGCTATAGTTTAACTATGGCACTTGTCGCCCAGAGTTAACTGTTGCTCATTCTACTACTACCCTAGCCGTGACGGGTATGGTAGGCCACCCCAGGTTGCCAACGGAGATCACGCGATGGATCCTGCATTATTGCATCTGGTGCGCTATGTAAGTGCACTAGAGGAACTGTTCGATCAAATTACCCTTGATCTGATTGTAGCCCGTGGAGAACTGGTTCGCCGAGCCCCGTCAAGAAGAGAAGATGAGCCCGACACCGACAACCCAGTCGTGCTGTTCGGACAACCGATCAAGACTTTGAGGTCAGCCCCAGCCATCGACCAAGGTGCTTTGGTGTCCCCAGAAGTGCTTCGTTGCCTTTTGGGAACACGCTCCAACGGTATTGTGGCCAACAATCCCCGCGATGGTCATCATCGCTACCCCTACCCTGTAGCTCCTCAACCCCCTCCAGCTAACCCCGACGGTGAAACCCGTGGAGAAGCCTCGACGTCCACAAGGCAAGCCCGCTTAGATATTAACGAGGTAGACTAAGTCACTCAAGTAGTACCGAGTCTTAGTATGTCCACGCCCTGTAATTGTGTGATCTTGTATCACCATATTTGAATGTTGTTTGCTTGTGCGCCCCTACTTTAAATAGTAGCCATGCATAAGTATGTTGGTGTACGATTGCATTTTTAATTCCGGGCATAGCTACCAAAAACCACCCCGACGACACCCACAGTAATATGTCACTTTTGTGAGATATATGTATCTGTGGCATTGAACCCAACCCCATAAGAGCAGAACCAACAAACCAGTGGCCCCTCACCGTGATAAATGACCCAGCCCAGATGCTATATAAAAGGCCACCTCGTGACCTTACCAAGTATCCCTCACCTTGTGCCCAACCCTCAACACCATTCCTTTGCCATGCCGAGCCCTAGTATTTATCTAAGAACTCCAGATGCAACCCCGGTAGTTTTGTCAAAATATTGTGGGACTTTACCTGCAGTACCATGAGTTCTATCCATCCACCCCAGTACGAGTTGCTCAAATCGAGGATCACTCCATCCACCTCGAAATATTGGGCAGTGGTGCACATCCCTCCCACAAACCCAAACCAAGACCCAACGGAAGTCTCCTTCATGGGGAAATCTATGCCGACTCCGCAGATGGCCATAGAAGCGGCGGCATACGAAGCACTTGCTCGCCTTCGATTTGCGGTACCCTATGCCAGCGAACGAGGGTATTATTATTTCCCGAGTCGTGCAACACCCGGAGAAGTAACCTCTTTTCCCGGTGGACGAATTGAGAGAGACCCAGTACTGGCCAACCTTGCCCAGTATGTCATCGCGCAAGTGCGTTTGACCCAGCGGGTAATGGGTTATCTCCAGAGCCTCGCTGATTTAAATCCTCAGATCGCCATCGGCAGACCACTGAGGCCCGACCAGGAGAGACGTGTTCATCGACTAGTCAATCCGCTTTCCCTGATAGAAGAAGAGTGTGCCCCAATACCAGAGACGTTTTCTCAGGACCCTGTCTATTTACCGTTTCCACTGTAGACGTCACTGCTATGTTTATTGTTTCCCCGGCATTTATTTATGTGTTGCAACTTATGCGTGGTATGCT
Source organism: Aegilops umbellulata (assembly GCA_032464435.1). NCBI lineage: Eukaryota > Viridiplantae > Streptophyta > Magnoliopsida > Poales > Poaceae > Aegilops > Aegilops umbellulata. Next base: position 215,486,268 of record CP136055.1, read on the forward strand.
GAATTTGTGCGACGAATTAAATAATTGGTTTAAATTTATGTGAGTAGTTTTTGCTGCTGTAAATTTTGATTTAACTAATTTCACTCGCGATTAATTCTGAAGGAGATTTCTTTTCCCTGAGTTGCTGCAGCGTACATCTCTTCACGACATAGATTTTTATTCACGCAGCACCATGGCAGCACACTCACAACCACAACCACTCGAACACATGCACTAATTACAAAACCACGTACCCATGTTGCATCTAACTGATCACCTCCCTAGCACACCACAATCTCTAGAGGAGAGACTTGTGAGTAATTATTCGGGTACAAGTTGTCCCCAGCACCGACAGCAGTTAGCACCCGACACCGCACCTAATCCTTGTGATCACCGCCACCGCGGAGAGCCAACACTCGAGCGGCAGCATCACGACGATCATCGAGGATCATCGTGCATAGGAGCACAGAGAACCCCAGCAATGCCACCAGCCCTCCGCACACCAGGATCATGCACCAGTCCGGCATCACCTCCGCCATTAGAGCCTCGTCTCAAGCTTCTGCAAACGGAAATGGGGGAGAAGGAAGGAGAAGGAGAAGCGAGGCCAGGTGTGAGGAAGAAGAGAGCAGCACGTTGGTCATTTTATAGCTCGAGATCGGTGTACGGTGGGCGAAGTCCACCAGCGCCGCTCGTCGCTCGATCGCCGGTGTTCGGAGGCAAATCCGCGAGCAGTGTCGACAGCGCACTGGCCCGCGAGGTGAGTGCACGCTGCACCGGCAGCTAGCATGCCGTGCACTACCGCGGTACGGCCTAGATGCCCTACGCGCTAGACGTCGCCGGTGGAGAAAGCGCGGGAAAGCGCGCGGGAGAGAGGAAGAAGAGAAAGCCAGAGGTAGAATAAGGGACTGACAGTGGGCCCCGGGTCCACCTGTCAGCCAGAGCGAGCACTGTGCTCTCGGGTACGACCAGCGTATTTTAGAAAATTTAGTTTAGAATTTAATTCTAAGTTTTCTGTAACCAAAAGTAAAAATTTCTCGTTTCCCCAACCATGGATTTTTCCACGCAGCGCCAGTCTTCCACACTCTAGTTTTACACCACTTATTGCCCACTCACTGTAGCCATATTTTATTGCATGAGTAGGACGGGTATTTTTGTGATTTTTTCTTTGAGATAGGTTTTCTTTTAAAAGCAGCCCTTAGCAAATCTCGAGGACGAGATTTTTCTTAAGGGGGGTAGTGTTGTAACACCCCGAAAAAATTAACCATGATTTGTTTATTAAAATTTTGCCAGGAAATTAAATTTTTATTTTTTGGACTTATCTTTTGATTTCAGTACAACCCTTTTCTTTGGTATTGTGGAGTTTTTACCCCAAGTGAAAACTTCACAAATATATTGTGGACTTGTATACCCTCTTAAGAAAAACATTTCTTTTTATCAGAGGAATTTGTTTATATAAATATTTTTCCTGAGCTTTATTTCTTTTAAAATGGATTTTCATAAGTTTTGGAGTCAGTTTGCACTGCAACCATTTCAAATACTCTTTTAAAATTCCAAACAAAATTTGGGGATGTCATGTGATGTTCCCGCATCACTTTTATGCAAAAATATATTTTTGTCATTGGAGATTTTGGGCTCTACCCCAAGTTTTCAAAACTGGTCCTGTTTGATAAATTGCACTACAACCTATTTAAATATTTCTTTAAAGCTTCCACCAAAATTATGGGATGTTAGTAGTAGTATATGATTCAACTTTATACAAAAACCCATTGGTGTTCTTCGAAAATTTTGAGTAAATCATCCTCATCTTCATTCTGGTCCAGCTTGGTGATTTGTACTGCAACCATATTTTAACTTGCCCTTTTTCTCATGATTCTTTTTCCTGCTTATAGACCACCCTACCAAACCCTTAAGTTCAGGAGATTGAGCTCATTGGAGGATTTTAAGTACATGCAATAATGCCTCTTTCTTTCTGTCCAGATTTGGTTTTCTCAAAAACTTGCACTAAAAAGTTTCTGGTTTTGCCAAACTAACCTTGCCACCCTCTTTACATCTAAAGAGACTATGATCTGGAGATTTTGGCCACCCCAAGAGATGCCTAGATGCCCTTGGCATTTCATCGAGCAGGATAGGAGCATGGCCAGTTTTGGCATGCTTTTGGACTTGCATTAGGAAGTTGCTCTAGTGACCTTACCAGCATGTCTATTAGCTCCCTCATGATCATTATCCTAGTTCTGTTTAGTTGCAGAGGCATCAGAGAGGCATAGGACGCGTTGGCATAACGTCGAACACCTGGCGTGTGTGCTCTGGGCACGCCTAGAGCGCACGTTTTCATGCGCGCGCACCGAGCTCCGCGTCTTGCCCCTGGCCTTCGCGCGCCCGCAGGGCCATGCCTCATTCCCGTCCACTCACCAGAACCCTCCAGGCCACCCTGGCGACCTACAGCGCCGCCGTCAGAGCCCCATTGGTGGCACGCCGGAGTCCACCGCACGCCCCTGCCGTGGACGGCACCGCCCGAGCCACAACCGCTCGCCAGCTCGCCCCTAGAGCAGTGCCCGCTCGTCAGCTAGCCTATGCCGCCATCCCTAGCAAACTGGTACCCCTCACCGCGGTAATAACCCAGCCCAGTCGCTATATAAAAGGCCACCTCGTGACCTTACCGAGTACCCCTCATCTTGTGCGCAATCCTCACAACCATTTCTTGCCATGCCGAGCCCTAGCATTTATGTGAGAACCCCAGATGCAACCCCGGGTAGCTTTGTTAAAATATTGTGGGACTTTACCTGCAGTACCACGGGCTCTGCCCAGCAACCCCAGTATGAGCTGCTCAAATCGAGGATCACCCCTTCCACCTCGAAATATTGGGCAGTAGTGCACATCCCTCCCATAAATTCAAATCAAGACCCCACGGTGTCCTTCCCGGGGAAATCTATGTCGACTCCGCAGATGGCCATAGAAGCAGCTACACACGAAGCGATTGCTCACCTTCGATTCGCGGTACCCTATGCCAGAGAACGAGGGTATTATTACTTTCCGAGTCGTGCAGCACCCGGAGAAGTAGCATCTTTTCCCGGTGGATGAATTGAGAGAGACCCAGTACTGGCCAACCTTGTCCAGTATATCATCGCGCAAGAGCGTATGAACCAGCGAGTAATGGGTTATCTCCAGAGCCTCGCTGATTTAAACCCTCAGATCGCCATCGACAGACCACTGAGGCCCGACCAGGAGAGACGCGTTCATCGACTGGTCAATCCGCTTTCCCCGATAGAAGAAGAGTGCACCCCAGTACCAGAGACGTTTTCTCGGGATCCTGTCCTTTTACCTTTTTCATTGTAAACGTCATAGCTATGTTTATTTGCGTGTTGCAACTTATGATTGTACCCTAAGTTTGTGCTATGAGTAAACTCTCGGTTTTCAACTAAGGGGAGTATCTTGTTTTTTTTAAATGGCTCTTAACAAATCTCGAGGACGAGATTTTTCTTAAGGGGTTAGTGTTGTGACACCCCAAAACTTTTAACCTTGTTTTTATAAAACTAAAATTTTGCCAGGAAATTTAAACCTTTATTTTCTGGACTTTTTTGTGGATTTTAGAGCCGTTCTTTTTCTTATGGAGTTTTTACCCCAAATGAAAAAAACTTTCCAAATATATTATTGGACTTGTTTGCCCTTTCAAGAAAAACATTTATATTATCAGTGGAATTTAATTGCATAATTAATTCTGTCTGAGCCTTATTCATTAAAATGATTTTTCATTTGTTTGGAGCCTTTTTTGAACTACAACCACTTGATAAATTTATTTAATATTTTCACCACAATTTGGAGATGTCATGTGATGTTTTTAAACCACTTTTATACAATTATATACTTCATTCACTTAATATTGTGAGCTCTACACCAATTTTTCAAATCTGGTCCAGTCGGCAATTTTGCACTACAACCCCTTTAAATATTCCATTCCGGCCTCCACCAAAATTATGAGATGTTCATAGGGGTATATTATTCAACTTTATGCAAAAACCCTTTTATGTTCTTTGAAAAATTTGAGTGAATCAACCTCTTTTTCATTCTGATCCATCTTGGTGGTTTGTACTGCAACCCCATTTTATCTTGCCCTTTTTGCTATGATCCCTTTTCCTACTTATAGCCCATCCTGCTAAACCCTTATGTCCAGGAGAGTGGACTCATTGGGAGGTTTTAAGGGTATGAAGCAGTGACTTTTTCCTTCTGTCCAAAATCAAATTCCTCACAAACTTGCACTAACAAGTTTGAGCTTTTGGCAAACTAACTTCACCACTCTCTTACTCATCTAAAGAGACTCTAATCTGGAGATTTGGGCCACCCCAAGAAATGCCTGGGTGCCTGTGGCATTTTGTCAAACACCTTGAGGGCATGAACAACTTTGACATGACTTTTGTCATTGCACTGTGACCTTGCACCTCTGGGAAAACTAACATGTCCACCAAGCCTCTAGATGACTTTAACCTAGGTCTGTTAAACCCCAACCTCACCCAGGACCTCTAGCATGCCCTGGCATTTTGATGAGCACGTCCTGTGCGTGCTCTGGGCGCGCCCAGAGCGTGCGTTTTGCACGCGCGTGCACCCGAGCCGCCGCGTCACGCCCATACCGCGCCACTGACCCTTGCTCGCCCGCAGAGCTGCGCGTGACCTCATCCGATCGCAGGAAACACCCAAGCGGCCAAGCCCTCCCCTGGCACCCTACAGGGTCGCCGTCAGGTCGGCCACGACGGCTAGCGGCCGACCACAGTGGCTCCTGCCCCAGTCGGCGCCGCCCGAGCCACCCCGGCTCGCCACCTGCCCCCTGGAGTAGCAAGAGCTCATCCACAAGCGTGTCCCCTAGCGCTTGTCGCCGCCACGACCCCCTGCAGCAACAGAGAGGCGGTTCGCCGGTGACCTTATCCACTGCCGCCGCAGAACCGACCTCATTGCACTATAAAGAGAGACCCCGAGCTCATCTGAGCACCCATGCGACCTCAGTCCACTCCCCTAGTTCCCCCGTAGCCAACAATCGAAGAGAAGAGGTCATCTTCCCCAGCACCGGCAGGATCAGCCGTCGCCGCCCTCCAGTCCATTCGGTCACAACCCGAGCCCCTCTCGTCAAACTAGCGCCACCATTCGAATCCCCGTGACCCCGCGGAGCTGCCCAACACCTCAATCCAGCTCGGGAACCACCATAGCCCCGGCCCCCAAAAGCCCCCGAGGCCACCTCCGCCGAGGAGCTCGCCGCCGGCGATTCCCTCCGTCCCCGCCAACCAGTCAACCACCGGGAGGACCACCTAGGAGTGGCGGATCCATCAATGGTGTCGGATGCCCTCGAGGAGCCCCCGTTCGCCGGCGACGATCGCCGGAGTCCCGCCCCCGCTCGGGCAGAGGAAAGGGAGGGAGAGACGACTGGTCAAACCTGACCAGTGGGCCCAAGTGGACCCACTGTCAGTGACCACGAGCTGGTCCATGCTGGATAAGTGAAGTCGTAAACCCCAGAGTACGTCTTCGCTACCCTGAGAGCGTATTCCTTTTGAAACGTTTTCTTTTCTGTTTTATTTTAAAAACATATTTGACCAAAACTTTGACTGGCTATATCTTTTTAAATAAAACTCCAAATGAATTGATTCCTTTTCCTACCACTCTCAAATTTTACCTAGTTTATTTTAAGATTTATTTTAAAAATAATTAGGACAACTTTTTGTACTGTTTTTGAAATATGTGTTATTTGCATATTTTTGAAAATAGGATTTTTGGAGAGAGAAGAAAACTTTCAAAAGTTTTGGAGAGCACCTCACCTCTCCACACCTTGAAGGCAAGCATTCTGAACCCTGGCATAATATTTTGTGGGTTGTTTGATACAGATACAATACCACCGCGACGTCAAGCATTAGCTATTTTTTTGTGACGATATGATCATACGCATTGAATGCATAATGAAAATTTCTGCTGTTGGAAATGGATATGTTTGTGATAGCAATCACCCTCATATGACCCTCATGCCTAACGGGAAAGGGTTCGTGAAAGTCTCTATCTTGGGTAGACCCGAGCTTGTCCCTCGTCAAGATGGTTATGTCCGGTGGGGCAGGGGGAGGTATGATGAGTAGTGGTTGTACCTGATGGTTGTGAAATATTATTCTTGAGCTAATCATGCAGGACATACTTAAGCCTCCTGAGTCGGCCATAGATCGAGTCTTGTTTCCAATAACCCCCATGCTTGTTTCGTGCTGCCACTTGTCCCTGCCACAGTAGGGTACGGTTCAATAAGTTGTCAACCCGTGTCTTAGCACACACCATAGAGAGAGGCCATGGTGGAAGATATATACCGGTTGCAACCGGTAGGCATGCCACCTGGTCTGGGGGCATGGGTGTTTCCGGTTGGGACCGAGAGGGGGCACCCCTTAGAGCGCGCGATAGAAATTTGATCCCATGCTACGCGAGGTTGTAGCCTCCCCACTTAGAGTTTTGCTTAACAGGAGTCATGGGTGATTCCAGACATGAGTAAAAGCTGGTGTGTGCAAGTCAGGCGTGTTTTCGACAAAAAGACCATAGACGGAATTAGTTCCGATGGACTAAATAAATCCGTTACTAGTGGGTAAAGAGTACACCCTCTACAGAGATATAAAACCTATTCGAATAGCCGTGTCCATGGTTAAGGACTACAGTCTGGGATGGGTCAAGTGTCGGTCTTAGTGTCGGTCTTCGGAGGAGAAACTACTAAACCAGAGTATTGATTATGACTTGTGATATATGATGGTTATGATTATTATCATTGTGGACTAACCGTTTTGCATTGTTTGAAATAATGAATATCCCTGGGACGGTACTACCTCCTGGATATTCACTGTGATTATGTTTATATATAAGCCCTTTATGTGGCGTCGCTCAGACGCCCGACTGCGGCATGTTTGCTATTTCATTTACTTATAAGCCCTTTATGTGGCGTCGCTCAGACGCCCGATTGCGGCATGTTTGCTATTTCATTTACTTATAAGCCCTTTATGTGGCGTCGCTCAGACGCCCGACTGCGGCATGTTTGCTATTTCATTTACTTATAAGCCCTTTATGTGGCGTCGCTCAGACGCCCGACTGCGGCATGTTTGCTATTTCATTTACTTATAAGCCCTTTATGTGGCGTCGCTCAGACGCCTGACTGCGACATGTTTGTTATTTCATTTACTTATACGCCCTTTATGTGGTGTCGCACAGACGCCTGACTGTGGCATGTCCGTTATTTCATTTACTTATAAGCCCTTTCTGTGGTGTCTCTCAGACGCCCGACTGAGGCATGCTTGATTTTTTTATCCTTTCGAGGCGTCGGTTCAGACACCCGATCGATGCTTTATATTTTTACATCCTGATTGTTTACTCATGATTTATTTAAATGATCTACTTGCGCGCATCATGAACCTTATTTCATAACTGACGAAGTGATCATAGAATATTTTAAAGCATGATTATCAGTGGCTATGTTATACCTGTGTTCTTAATGTCTGCGAGTACATTCAAAGTATTCACTGGCTTGTCCCTGGCTATTGTCTTGGCCAGATTTCTTGCGTAGAGAAGAGCGTTGTGATGACAGCCCCGGAACCTAGGCAATGGAGATAGCAGCCTCGCGAAGATAGGAGTTATCCTGGTCAGCTGTTCCTGTGGGAAATGGAGTCCCATAAAGGCTGATGATCCGCAAACCGCTTCCGCCATCAACCACTAGAAAACCAATTGTTGTACTCATAGGCCAGAATGGTCTTGTACTACATATTATGTACTTTGCTTGGAATTTCTGTATCAAATTGGTGCCTCATCAGCTAACAGTAATCCTGGGGATGATGAGCACAAGGGCCATTTTCTGGGAAATTATATCCCAAAAAACCGGTCCTGACACAGCGCCCCCACCCGACTCACCTTGATCGTGTGAAGCCACCCAACCCCTCAGCCTCGAGCGGGAGCCACCACAGCTCAAACCCCCAATTCCTCCCGAAGCCACCTCCGCCGTAGAGCTCGCCGCCGGCGACTCCCTTCGTCCCCGCCAGCCTGTCGACCACCGGGAGGACCGCCCTGGACCAGCGGATCCATCCCTGCCCTCGGATTCCCGTGGGGAGCCGCCGTTCGTCGTCGGCGATCGCCGGAGCCCCGCCTCGCTCGGACAGAGGAGGAAGGAGGCGCGGGCGACTGGTCAAACCTGACCAGTGGGCCCAAGGAACCCACTGTCAGCAACCCAGCCCCGCTGAAATATGTTTTAAATGGAGGCATATTCCTCCAAATACGCCTTCGCTAGAGAAAAGCGTAAGCCCCCTGAAACGTTTTCTTTTTCTCGTTTTATTTAAAAACAGAATTTTGACTAAACTTTGACTGGCTATAACTTTTTAAATATAAGTCCAATTGACTTGATTCTTTTTCTGTTGTTTCTCAAATTCTGTCTAGTTTATTTTCATATTTATTTGAAAATTTTCCAAAACAACTTTTTTTACTGTTTTGAAACTATGTGTTGATTTGAATTTCTTTTCAAATAGAATTATGGAGAGAGAAGAGAACTTTCAAAAGTTTTGGAATGCACCCTGCCTATCCACAACTTGAAGGCAAGCATTCTGAACCCTGGCATAATATTGTCATGTGTTGTTTGATACGGTTACAACACCACCTTGTCTCAGAGTTTTCGTTATTTTATGCGATGATACGATCATACTCATAAGTGCATATTGATGATTCCGTGTTGTTGGTATTGGATATGCTTGTGATAGTAATCACCCTCGTATGCCTTTCATGCCTACCGGAAGGTAGCCGGGAAAGTCTCTGTCTTGGGTAGACACGAGCTTATCCCTAGTTCCTTGTTGAGACAGTTGTGTCCGGTATGGCATAGTGAGGTATGATGGGTGGTGATTCTGTCTGTCGGTTGAAATATATTTGTTATGCTAATCATGCAGGGAATACTTAAACCTCCTGAGTCGACCATAGATCGAGTCTTGTTCCAGTAAACCCATACTTGTTTCATACTACCACTTGTCCCTGCCACGGGTAGGGTACGGTTCAGTAAGTTGTCAACCCTTCCTAGCACACACCGTATAGAGAGGCCATGGTGGAAGATACCGGAGGCATCTGGTAGGCATGCCACCTGGTCCGGGGGCATGGGTGTTTTCGGTTGGAGCCGAAGGGGTTGCTCCCCTAGTTTGCGCGCGGTATAAATTTTGTGATCCCATGCTAACCGAGGTTGTAGCCTCCCCACTTAGAGTTTCGCTTATCGGGTGTCGTGGGTGATTCCAAACACCGGTAAGTTAGGCTGGTGTGTGCGGTCAGGTGTGTTTTTAATCAAAAGACCGTAGACGGAATTAGTCCCGATGGACTAAAGAAATCCGTTACTCGTGGGTAAAGAGTACACCCTTTGCAGAGATTATATCTATTCGAATAGTCGTGTCCATGGTTAAGGACTACAGTCTGGGATGGGTCAAGTGTCGGTCTTAGTGTCGGTCTTCGAAGGAAAGATTGCTAAACCAAAACATGGATCATGACTTGTGACACATGATGATTATGATTACTATTATTATGGACAAACCATCTACATTATTTGAATTATTGAGTATCCCTGGAACGCTTCTACCTCCTGGATATTCACTGTGATTACTCCCATATAAGCCCTCTATGTGGTGTCGCGGAGACGCCCGACTGTGGCATGCTTGTTATTTAATTACCATATAAGCCCTTTATCTGGTGTCGCTGAGAGCCCGACTGTGGCATGCTTACTATTCATTTACTTTATAAGCCCTTTATGTTGTGTCGCTGAGACGCCTGTCTGTGGCATGCTTACTATTCATTTACTTTATAAGCCCTTTATGTGGTGTTGCGGAGACGCCCGACTGTGGCATGTTTGTTACTTATTTACTTTATAAGCCCTTTATGTGACGTCGCGTAGACGCCCGACTGAGGCATGCTTTATATTGTTATCTCTTCGAGGCGCCCGATCGGTGTATTTTATTTATATTCCTTGATTGTCTATTCATGTATTATTTTAATGACCTGCTTGCGTGCATCATGAATTTTATTTCACAACTGACGAAGTGATCATAGTATATTTCAGAGCATGATTATCATTGGTTATATTATACCCGTGTTCTTAATGTTTGCGACTACATTCAAAGTACTCACTGGCTTGTCCCTGGCTATTGTGTTGGCCAGATCTCTTGCGTGGAGTGAAGCACGGCGATGTCAGCCCCGGAACTTAGGCAGTGATGAGAACAGTCTCGCGAAGATAGGAGTTATCTAGGTCAGCTGTTCCTGTGGGAAAACGAGTCCCATGGACGTTGATGATCCGCAAACCGCTTCCGCCATCAACCAGTAGAAACCATTTGTTGTACTCATAGGCCAGAATGGTCTTGTACTACATATCTTGTATTTTGCTTGGAGTTTCTGTATCAAGTTGGTGCCTCATCAGCTAACAGTAATCCTGGGGCTGGTGAGCACAAGGGCCATTTTCTGGAAAATTAATATCCCAAAAATCCGGTCCTGACACCATGCCCCGTGAAAATCATTTTCATGAGTGGGTTGCCGATTTTTCCGTGCGTGAAGTTTGCCATCGGAAGCGAGCCGATCTCGCTCTCCTGAGCTAGCAAGGTTTTTCTAGCCCACCCAAGCTAGCTGGCCCACAAAAGCTAACATATTTTAATAGTTCCAAATGCCTAACCTTGCCCGGCTAGGCTATAAACTGTTCTTGCTAAGGATCCAAACGCTCCCTAAGTAACAATGCTCGCTAGCAATGAGGCCAGGAGGGGATTGAGATGCAAAGTAAATGGACGACGCCTAAACTGAAACTGCGTTATATCAACTAGAGGGGGGTGAATAGGCGATTTTTATGAATTCTTAACTAAGGAATTTCAAGGTGAGGAAATTCCTAAGCGAAGAACTACTTGCAGTGGAATAAGTACTCAGATGCAAACATAACAAAATATAAGCATGGTCATCATGATGAAATGTAAACACGCACATAGTACAGGAAGCATAAGCACGGGATAAAACAGGATGAAGACAAACAGACTAAAGAAATTGAACTGAGGAAATTGAGAAAGTCTTCAGTCAAAGTCTTCAGACAAATATGAACAAGCACACAACACAGTTATGAGGAAATGAAAGAGTTTAGGAAATAGAACCATTAGGCTTGGTGAAGATAATGATTTGGTAGACCAGTTCCAACTGCTATGACAGTTGTACGTCTGGTTGGGGCGGCTAGGTATTTAAACTTGAGGACACACAGTCCCGGACACACAGTCCTCACCGTATTCTCCTTGAGCTAAGGTCACACAGACCTCGCCCAATCACTCGTGGTAAGTCTTCAGGTGACTTCCTAACCTTCACAAACTCGATCACTCGGCGATGCAGAATTTCCTCTTGGATGCTCTAGACCATGACGCCTAACCGTTTGGAAGATGCATAGTCTTCAAAGGTAACAAGCGTCGGATCCATGCAAGATCAATCTCTTCAGTGATGCTCAATCACTTTGGGTTTGTAGGTGTTTGTGTTTGGGTTTTCCTCACTTGATGATTTTCGCTCAAAGTCCTCAGAGGATGGGATGCTCTCAAATGACAAGTGTCAGTTTCTCTCGGAGCAGCCAACCAGCTAGTGGTTGTAGGGGGCGGCTATTTATGTCCTAGGGAGCAGCCCGACATGACAAGACATAAATGCCCTTCAATGATGTGACTGTTAGGTGGGTGGATATTTCGGGACAGCTGGCGCGTAGCACAACAACAGTCGAATATTTGAGGCTCAAATTCCTCAGGGCTATCATTTTCCTCACTTGTAGGCAATCCGCACTGGCGAATTCCTAACTCCTCAGTCAGAACAAATTCCTCAGAGACCAGAAGAACTTCATCTCTGTCACTGAAGAAACTTGACTGAACTATATGAGATTTCCAATGGCTTCACTCGAAGGGATTGGTAGGTGTAGGATTTTGAGTTGAGCATCACATGGAAATTTTTCCTAAGTATTTCCTCGACCCCCTTTAACAGTACGGTGTTTCCTATGACTCAAGAAAGGGGGAAAAGAAAGTATGAAAACAAAAAGCTTCACGCTTCATGTTCCTCGAATGAATACCAAGTCTTTAGGATCACACCAATTTCTTCACTTTCAAAGTCTTCAGATAGTCTTCAGAAATCCAAAGTCTTCAATCGAAGATATTCATTTCTAGGGGTCGACTTTCTGTGTAAATATCAAACTCCTCATAGACTTATAGACCTGTGTACACTCACGAACGCATCAGTCCCTTAACCTATAAGTCTTCCATACACCAAAATCACTAAGGGGCACTAGATGCACTTACATAAACGTTTAGGGAATATCTAATTTTCGTAGGATGAGTTAACACCCACACGGAGGGAGTACTACTCCTCAGTCCAGGTTTGATGGAAGATTCGCCACCGCTTCTCTTCTTGTGCGTACTCCATTTGTACCTCACTTCATGTGCATTCGCACTCGTTAGATATTCCTATGCTATGAACCTGTGTGTGCGTGTGCGTGCGCGCGCGCGTGTGTGTGTGTGTGTGTGTTTAACAGCATGTGTGTGTTAGAGAGAGCGACACATCGACCTACTCCTACAGAGAGATGGTGTGTAGTGTATGATTTAGCCGTGAGAGTCGGTGCATCCTCTCGTTTCCTGGCGTCCGGTCAGGACAGGCACACAGCTGCCACGCCCGCTCCTGACCAGCCTGGCCCACCCAAAGCCCCTCCATCGCCCGCGCGCACTTCCCGTTGCTCCAAAGAGTCGGTGCCGCATTCATGCCCGGGCAGAGCAGACGCGACCTCTCACTTGGGCCTGCGTTGAAGGGAGAAGCGGATTCAAGAGTGATGGTTGCTTCGTCCGTCCAACTTACTGCCGGGTCTATGTGATTTGATGGCTCATTGGTCATTATTACTGAGGTGGTAGGACTGCTGGATGTCCCACGCTTTCGGCGAAAGGAGGTACTTCTAGATTACAATTTTCCCCATTCTTATAGCGGAGGAGTGCGAAAGCAATGAAAACACGCATGCTCAGTGATTACATGGCCCACCTCATACTATCACCATATTTTCTGGACACCGTGCGACACCTAACTCTTTACATAGTACTAGTATAGTAAGTACTGTAATTTATCAGCGAGATAAATTTGTACAATGCTATGAAGCTTCCAGCTTCTGTTTAATGTATCTTGCGTCCAAGGTTGCCCTTGCAACATTTCATCAAATACAAAGGAGACTAACATGCATTCTATTGCATCTCAATGATTGACAGATCATAGCCAATATGTACTCCCTCCATTCCGAATAAGTTTCTCAACTTTATGCAAACTTTAGTACAAAGTTGTACTACTACTAAAGTTGACACTTATTTTGGAACAGAGACAACTAAAGAAAAAAACGATCCATGTTGTCCCTAGCCATTGAACCGTAAACCCTAACCAGGCTTTAATTTGCTGGCAACGTTGGAGCTTCCGAAGAAATGAAGTTTGCAAACCTTTGACCATCGGATCATTTTCTGAAGTTTCACCAAAATCAAGATGAGCATCGCTGTTGAAAAGAAACTGAAAAAGCTTGATTAGAATAAGATTACTGGGACTAGTTGATGAGACATAAACTCATTAGAAATACAGTACGTAGAAGCCAGTAGAGGTATGTGCAGGGAAAAGAAGTAGAGAAATATCAACATTGTGTGATGTGGGCAGCTGGAGCAGTGGAGCAAGCCGGCTGTAAAGGAAGTTGTACCTGAGGGATGTCGGGACATAGCTCAACCTAGAGGAGGGCAGCGGGAGGCGGCAACTGCCCATGTCGTGGCAGTGAGCAAGGGACGAAGGCAACCTCACCGGCTTTATGAAAGAGAACGGCGGGGACCCCTGATCGAGACGTGCCGACAGTGGGTTTTCGCCGTCGGCGATGGCGACCGCACCTACACTAAGCATCCAAACCCTTCCCCCAGCGGACGTGATCCGTCGGGATGTTAGAGATGTGGCCACAGTCATTTTGTGCGAGAGAGTGTGAAGAGAGCAACCCCAGCAAGCAACCGTGTAGGCTCGTCCTGCCTATGTATATAGTGGAGCAGTTTCCTTTTCTCTTCGTATGAACCTATTTATATTGCGTACGTGCCACTGTAGAAAAAAACTTTATCTATAAATGACGCGGCACCTACTGCTCGTTCTCCTATAAACCTTGCACTTGACATCTCCAAAATATTAACCTTGCGATTGCTCTTCGCCTCTTCGGGAAGTCGAGCAATAATGGTACTGCAGTATATATCGTTCTGGCTATATGAGACCGAATGAATTGTTGCACGTCTACCTGTAACATCCCAAATTTTCAATTTGGAATGTTATACATTAGATCATCATGCATATCATATTTTATTTTGCTTTTGGTTTTGATCCTAGAAAATCCTAAGCAACTCAAGGACCCATGGAGAGAGTTGGGGATTTCGTTATTTTCATATTTGAGTTTTCTCAAAATTTGAAAATAGGATCACGTGATTTTATTTATTTTATCGTCAATTATTTCTATTACAAAAATATGAGAGAGGGAATAAAATGACTTTCCCAAAATATAGAAATATTGAGGATTTAATAAGAAAATCAAATAAGATTTATTTCGGAGTTTTTCGGTATTTTTAATTGAATTTAGGAAAAATACGCGTTTTTCAAAATTGTATTTTGGGCCCAAATAAATGTCCACTTTATCGGGCTCGATTTTAGAAACCCGGGAAAATTTATTTCACGATTTTTGGAGTCCGTTTTGTACTCTTTTTCATTTTTTTCCGAGCGTAATAAAAAAACGGAACCGACCTTGGGCCGTACCCGAGCGGGACTCCGCCCGGGGGGCGCCTTTATATACCGAGCGCCCGAGCCCCCAGAGCACCCCAGCCCACCCGAGCCCGCCGCCGCCGCCGCCCGCCACAGTCGTCGGAGCCGCCGCCGCCGCCGAGGTTCGCCACCGCCTCGAATTCCGTGCCAAAAAATTTTTTTTTTTTTCAAAAAAAATATTGTTCGTCGAAATTATTTTCAATTTTTTATTACTTATTATTATTATTTTATTACTTTAGTTAATTTTTAAAAAAATATTTTTGATTTTTTTATTTTTTTGTTACTATTTTATTTTATTTTATTTAATTTTTTTTAAAAAAATTATTTTCGGATTAAGTTAATTAACGATTAATCTGTTCGTCGTTTTTCTTTTTCGTCGGATTTTCCGCGGTTATTTTCTGATAGCGATTTCTGATCTGATTTTCGTTTTAGTATAACTTTTCGCTCGTTTATCGGAATCAGGCGATTCAAGCGCCTGGAGTTTCGTCCCGAAACCCCTTTCCGAATAATCAACTTAAACAAGTTTTTGCTACTGTAAAATTTGACCTAGTTTCAACTTGCTAGAACCGAGTTGTTTTTCTTCCGCCGTTTGTTTTCCGTTGCTTTGTTCGGTTCGTTTTCTCTTTGCAACCGGAGTTCTTAAGTTGAACTTTCTGGTTAGCTCTCTATTTGAGTTTTACCTGTGCATTAGATGAGTACTTATTGTATGCTTGTTTGTTCGTCTGCGATAGAATACCCGGAGTGCGCCGGCTGCTACTTCGAATCTTTAGGTTTCGCGGATCATCAGCAAGGCAAGTAACACTTTGATCATACCTTCTCATTGCCCAGTTTTTATTGCATTAGACCAATCCTCACACATTGCATGATTAGGATCTAATTAAACTGTGGGATGGGAAGTAGTTGAGGTAGTACCTATTACCTGTTTTACTTATGAAACCTTGGGAGTTACTTCTACGTTTGCTTATTATGCCATGCTATGCTAGTAGGCGTGGATTGGGTGAGTGATATCCATGACAGATGTGAGTATTGTTAATTAATGGTTTATCTAAGGTGGCAACTTAAACACACATCTGGGTTGATTGAGGCACCTGGTTTCTATTAGGTCTTGCCTGTTTTTCTTTGGACCGCCACCCAGGCTAAAAGGGATCATAAGATCATTCATGCTAGTAACTTCCGTGTGCAGCCACAAGCCAATATGGGCTCTGGCATAGTCGACTAAGTCGTGCGAACTCTTACAGTGGTAGACTAGCTGATGTAAGGGTTGTAGGTTGGTACGGTCTATCACAACGTAAGGTGGGAGCGCTTCTGAAAGACTATGTCTCGGTCATCCGTTCTCAAACACCGTGTAGTGCGAGAAACCAAACGGAGGCGATCGAGTCTTGTGGGGAAAAGTGCGCAAACCTCTGCAGAGTGTACAAACTAATCATGATTAGCCGTGTCCCCGGTTATGGACAACTTGAGTATCTAGTACTTGAATATCATGTGAATCTCATCATGTTACTTCTAAATTAATATTATTGGGTTATTGATGATTACTTTTAATTGGGATTGAGGATGCTGTCAACCATTCTCAATGTTTAACAACTACCATGATAGTTAAATAAATTTATTCCTTTGCAGTAGGGAAAAATTGGCTTTACACAAAACTGTAACCATAGAGCTTTTCCACCAGCCATATATGCATGTAGTATAGGCTTATCATTCATTATTATCTATGTGTTACATTGCCAGCATATTCCATGTGCTGACCCGTTTTCGTGCTGCAACTTTCATGTTGCAGACTTTTCAGATGACGAGTAAGGTGCCTTTAGGTTGTGGTTCTATACTCAGTGATGCCGTTGGAGTTGATGGACTCACTTATCTTCCAAGCCTTCTGCTGTTATCGATATAGATGGCCTTAAGCCATATTTATTGTAATAAGTTCTCTTTGAGACTTTTCAATGTAATAAGTGTGTGACTGCTACTCTGCTATAAATCCTTCGAAGTACTGTGTGGTGTCAGCATTACTGATCCAGAGATGACACCTGAGCACAGAGACTTGACCATCTGAGGTCGGGTCGCTACAGATGGTATCAGAGCACATGTTGACTGTAGGACGTGGCCCTAGAAACTGGCAAGCCATAGGAAAGATTTTTCTCTACTACTTCATTTTCAAAAAAAAAAGATCTTTTACCTCTTTTCTCTTCTGAGCTTATTCAAATATTCCCTTTTAGTGAGACCATACCCCTTTCCCTTTTGACCACTCGAAGATTCAACTGATGAGACCACTTCAAGGAGTACAAAATATCGGACAACCACGACCACTACGGAATGAAGGAGATATTACTGTGCATTTGAATAATGGAAACTACAACGGCTGAAGACTCCGAAGACTAGGAGAACTTGGAGGCTCGAAAGAATTTTTGGATTTGTATGACCTAGGAAGGCTACCCTTATGGAACTTTGCAGACTAAGGAAGCTTTCAATACCCGAGATTAAGGTGTATCGGAGAAAGACCGGAGCATGGAGAGTTAAAAACTCAAAGTTCTGTCAAGGAAAACCCTAAGGCAGGAGATATCTACTATGGAGAGATAGCTCATGGAAATAACAAGGGCAGAAACACGGCTATCCAAGATGTTATCGCCCGCTGCTGAGTTAAGCATGCATATGCATGGAAGGATTGGATGGTAGAAGGCTGATGGAGCACCTATCAGCAAGATGAAGTTTTAACTCTAGCCAGTGTATCACCAGGATCTGTAATGTTACATCAAGAAGTTAAGATGAACCTTCAGGAAGCCGTATTTTGACAAGGAAGTATTTTGAGAAGAACTCAGGACTCAGAAGCTGAGAGCAGCCAAGCTGGAGGAGAAAAACCTTGAGACATCTAAGGATTAGTCATGAAGGATCATGGTTCATGTCGAGGTTGATTAAACCCAGAAGTTTGGAATGCAACTCCAGAAATATTAAAGGACGCCACAAGAGACTTCGCGTCAACACAGATGATCTGGCAAAAAGGGCAAGCACGATTGGAAGAAGCCATCGAAGACATGCACAAGACTTGAAGAGTTTGGCAACATTGACTTTTAGAAGACCAAACCCCTGTTCTATACCTGCGTTAGATGCGACGATTGTGAGATGTCATTTGTTTGATGTTTTTTTCCGACAGCCATAATAAAATCTGTCTTTTCAAAACCTTTGTTTGTATTGTGTGCATCCCTCTCGACCTCTCATATCCCACCCAAAACCATGGACCCAATAGAGGATGAATGGAGGTGAGCTCGTATTTTTCTGGACCAATAAGTCAATTGGAGACAGACCGATGGATTCAGAATATGGAGGATCATATGGAGAACAACCCTATAGTCGGAAAGGATATGGCCTAGCATGCTCTTCAGTGCTTTGAAAGAGGTGATGCTACTTGGTGGAGGATGCACCAAACCCTCAATGGATGGCAAGGAGTAACCACTTGGGAGAATTTAAGTTGAATTTGCTAATATCTCGGTTTGTGTCCCAGAAATTGAAGCCTTCGGGAAAGGATATGAAGAAAACTTTGTGCATGCAAGCTCTGTGGAGAAATAGGACACACCCATAAGGAACACAAGGATGAATGCCCTAATTGTGAAGGAAGTCACCCAGCTGAAGAATGCCCAACTAGGCAGGTTACTTGTTTCTTGTGTGAAGGAACTACCCACTACCCTACTCAGTGTCACTTTTACCCCATGGTACAAAGAACCATCCAGCAGAAAAAAGAAGCAATGAAAGGAGCCCTAATGGGAATTCTAAAAGAACCTGCGATGAAGGAAGAGGTGGAGGACACACCCAAAGAGGAACCAATTAAACCCTGCACCAAGTCTTGCTATTCATGTGGAGAAGAAGGACACATCTCCCAGAATTGTACGAAGGGGAATCTGGTAGAATTCCCGACGGAGGAAGTAGAGTATGACCCACAGGAAATAGAAGCCCTGATTGGAATGGAAAAGTCCAGAAAGAGAAGAAGATTGGATTCCGGGAAGGATCTGAGTCATATCACCTGTTACAAGTGCAAGGAGTCAGGGCACTACATCAACACTGGCCCAAAAAGGAAGCCAAGGACCCAAGGAGGCTATGTGATCAATATGAAACCTCGAAACTTGTCAGAAGTATTATGTTTTCGTTGAAATGAAGCAGGGCACTTTGCCAGGGATTGTCCCAAGGAGAAGGAGACTTGCGCTAAATAGTTGAGTTAGCAGCAATGTAAATATAGTAGTAGTAGTGAGAACATTTTCCTTTATGTTGAGGTATTGAGTTGAGGCATGTAATGGAAAAACAGGAGATTGTAATAATTTGGGAATCAATAAAGTTAGCAGTATTGGTACAGATTTTATGAGTTACTCTATGAGGAAAGATGTTGACCATTTTCGAGGATATGAGAAATATAGTCTATGGAATATTGGAGCATTTTAAGGGTGGTAGTACCCTGTAAGAACCGTTGACCCTGGAAACGATAAGGATACTCCCCTGAGTGGATTTCGGACAAAATTAATACGAGTTTTGTCTCGATATGTTTGATACCCCAAGAGTGTGTGGGATGAAGTTGGAGACCGTTAGTTGTTTGGACCAAATGTGATCAAGGAGTCAGAAGAGAATGTTAAGTTGATTCGAGATAGACTGAAGGTAGCTCAGTCCAGGCAGAAGAGTTATGCAGAGTAAAAAACGCAAGGAGGTAGTCTATGAAATTTGAGACAGAGCATGTCTTCGTGTGTCCCCTCTGCGAGGAATTAAAAGATTTGGGGTTAAGGGAAAGTTAGCCTTGTGATTTGTAGGACCATACGAAGTTTTGGAGCGTATGGGAGAAGTGGCCTACAAGTTGGAATTGCCAGAAGGATTGTTAGGAGTTCATGATGTATTCCATGTTTCTCAGCTGAACAAATGTCACGCCGAGATGGCGGAGGTACCGCTAAGAGATACAGTGCCGCTTGAAGTGATTCAGTTGAAGAATGACTTAACGTATGAGGAGAAACCTGTCAAGATTCTCGATTATGCCAGCAGAGTTACCCGCAGCAAGGTTATCAAGTTTTGCAAAGTTCAGTGGAACCACCACTCAGAGGATGAAGCCACCTGGGAGAGAGAAGAAGATTTGCTCAAGGACCACCCTCACCTATTTTCTAGCCAACCCGAATCTCGAGGGCGAGATTCATCTTAAGGGGGGTAGGTTTGTAACATCCCAAATTTTCAATTTGGAATGTTATACATTAGATCATCATGCATATCATATTTTATTTTGCTTTTGGTTTTGATCCTAGAAAATCCTAAGCAACTCAAGGACCCACGGAGAGAGTTCGGGATTTCGTTATTTTCATATTTGAGTTTTCTCAAATTTTGAAAATAGGATCACGTGATTTTATTTA
Source organism: Aegilops umbellulata (assembly GCA_032464435.1). Classification (NCBI taxonomy): domain Eukaryota; kingdom Viridiplantae; phylum Streptophyta; class Magnoliopsida; order Poales; family Poaceae; genus Aegilops; species Aegilops umbellulata. Next base: position 215,506,415 of record CP136055.1, read on the forward strand.
TTTTATCGTCAATTATTTCTATTACAAAAATATGAGAGAGGGAATAAAATTACTTTCCCAAAATATAGAAATATTGAGGATTTAATAAGAAAATCAAATAAGATTTATTTCGGAGTTTTTCGGTATTTTAAATTGAATTTAGGAAAAATACGCGTTTTTCAAAATTGTATTTTGGGCCCAAATAAATGTCCACCTTATCATGCTCGATTTTAGAAACCCGGGAAAATTTATTTCACGATTTTTGGAGTCCGTTTGGTACTCTTTTTCATTTTTTTTCCGAGCGTAATAAAAAAAACGGAACCGACATTGGGCCGTACCCGAGCGGGACTCCGCCCGGGGGGCGCCTTTATATACCGAGCGCCCGAGCCCCCAGAGCACCCCAGCCCACCCGAGCCCGCCGCCGCCGCCGCCGCCGTGGTTCGCCACCGCCTCGAATTCCGTGCCAAAAAAATTATTTTTTTTTTAAAATATTTTTCGTCGAAATTATTTTCGACTTTTTTATTACTTTATTATTTTAATTATTTTTAAAAAAATTATTTTTGATTTTTTGATTTTTTATTATTATTTTATTTATTTTATTTATTTTTTTAAATTATTTTCGGATTAAGTTAATTAATGATTAATCTGTTCGTCGTTTTCTTTTTCGTCGGATTTTCCGCAGTTATTTTCTGATCGCGATTTCTGATCCGATTTTCGTTTTAGTATAACTTTTCGCTCGTTTATCGGAATCAGGCGATTCAAGCGCCTGGAGTTTCGTCTCGAAACCCTCTTTCCGAGTAATCAACTTAAACAAGTTTTTGCTACTGTAAAGTTTGACCTAGTTTCAACTTGCTAGGACCGAGTTGTTTTTCTTCCGCCGTTTGTTTTCCGTTGCTTTGTTCGGTTCGTTTTCTCTTTGCAACCGGAGTTATTAAGTTGAACTTTCTGGTTAGATCTCTATTTGAGTTTTACCTGTGCATTAGATGAGTACTTATTGTATGCTTCTTTGTTTGTCTGCGATAGAATACCCGGAGTGCGCCGCCTGTTACTTCGAATCTCTAGGTTTCGCGGATCATCAGCAAGGCAAGTAACACTTTGATCATACCTTCTCATTGCCCAGTTTTTATTGCATTAGACCAATCCTCACACATTGCATGATTAGGATCTAATTAAACTGTGGGATGGGAAGTAGTTGAGGTAGTACCTATTACCTGTTTTACTTATGAAACCTTGGGAGTTACTTCTACTTTGCTTATTATGCCAGGCTATGCTAGTAGACGTGGATTGGGTGAGTGATATCCATGACAGATGTGAGTATTGTTAATTAATGGTTTATCTAAGGTGGCAACTTAAACACACATCTGGGTTGATTGAGGCACCTGGTTTCTATTAGGACTTGCCTGTTTTTCTTTGGACCGCCACCCAGGCTCAAAGGGATCATAAGATCATTCATGCTAGTAACTTCCGTGTGCAGCCACAAGCCAATATGGGCTCTGGCATAGTCGACTAAGTCGTGCGAACTCTTACAGTGGTAGACTAGCTGATGTAAGGGTTGTAGGTTGGTACGGTCTATCACAACATAAGGTGGGAGCGCTTCTGAAAGACTATGTCTCGGTCATCCGTTTGTCAAACACCGTGTAGTGCGAGAAACCAAACGGAGGCGATCGAGTCTTGTGGGGAAAAGTGCGCAAACCTCTGCAGAGTGTACAAACTAATCATGATTAGCCGTGTCCCCGGTTATGGACAACTTGAGTATCTAGTACTTAAATATCATGTGAATCTCATCATGTTACTTCTAAATTAATATTATTGGCTTATTGATGATTACTTTTAATTGGGATTGAGGATGTTGTCAACCATTCTCAATGTTTAACAACTACCATGATAGTTAAATAAATTTATTCCTTTGCAGTAGGGAAAAATTGGCTTTACGCAAAACTGTAACCATAGAGCTTTTCCACCAACCATATATGCATGTAGTATAGGCTTATCATTCATTATTCTCTATGTGTTACATTGCCAGCATATTCCATGTGCTGACCCGTTTTCGTGCTGCAACTTTCATGTTGCAGACTTTTTAGACGACGAGTAAGGTGCCTTTAGGTCGTGGTTCTATACTCAGTGATGCCGTTGGAGTTGATGGACTCACTTATCTTCCAAGCCTTCCGCTGTTATCGATATAGATGGCCTTAAGTGTGTGATTGCTACTCTGCTATAAATCCTTCAAAGTACTGTGTGGTGTCAGCATTACTGATCCAGGGATGACACCTGAGCACAGAGACTTGACCATCTGAGGTCGGGTCGCTACACTACCACGTGGGTGAGGGTCGAGGGGTGAGGGAGAGTGCGTACTATTACGTCCATTTCAATATGGACTACATACGGAGCAGAATGAGTGAATCTACACTCTAAAATATGTCTATATACATTAGTGTTTGGAGTATGTACTAGTAGTTCATATTGAAATCTACTAAAGGACATATATTCCAAACAATATGATAATCTCTCTAACCAAGGTAGGGACGAGGAGCAAACGAAGGGAGTAGTAAAATTTTCTCCTCGTCCTGCGAGCCACCGCGCGCATGGGCGAGGGAGCGGGCATAAGGCATAGTAAGGCCTTCCACTATGTAGGCCAAAAGTGGTGCCATATTCACTTTTGACTCATTTAGCATCGGTGCCCTTCATTGTCCAGCTGGTGCCTTAAGAAAAATTATGGGAACCGGAGCAAGTAGCTGCTCGGATGCCAAATTCTGTGAGGCAATAAAAAATCCATATCTTTCATGCAGACTAGATGGAATGGGCTCCCTGTGAGAGGAAGAGTAGTACTTCGATCCATTATTCTGCTAGATGTGGGCCAGTATTTCACCGGTGCCAAATTTTCTACGTTATGAGAGGGGTGCCAAAATCTTTTCATCTGACATCAATGTATATGTGGCACGATTGTCAGAATTTTGGCACCAGATACATAGTGGAGAGAAAGCTTCATCTCGTCATGCGAGCCACCGCGCCCGTGGGCGGGGGAGACGGTGTACTAAGCAATCTTCTCCTCATTCTACGAGTTGACGGGACACATCAAAAGTAATACCTACAGAGCATCTCGAGTGTATAGAGCCTTGCCTCTAAGGTAGGCCCCACATGGTTTGCCTCTTTTTTAACATAACGCATCAAGTCACAATTTGTTTGTTCACCCGTGGTAGATGATCCTCCATCAAGTGGACAACCAGTACACTGAAAGTGCGTTATATCGACAAGAGGGTGGGTGAATAGGCAATTTTTATGAATTCTTCACTGAGGAATTTCAGGATGAGGAAATTCCTAAGTGAAGAACTACTTGAAGCGGAATAAGTACTCATATGTAAACATAACATAACACGAGCATGGTCATCATGATGAAATGAAGACAAGCACAGAGTACAGAAAGCGTAAACACAGGATAAAACAGGATGAAGACAAACAGACTGAAGAAATTGAACTGAGGAAATTGAGAAAGTCTTCAGTCAAATTCTTCAAACAGATATGAACAAGCACACAACAACTGTAATGAGGAAATGAAAGAGTTGAGGAAATAGAACCAATAGGCTTGGTGAAGACAATGATTTGGTAGACCAGTTCCAACTGTTGTGACAGTTGTACGTCTGGTTGGAGCGCCTAGGTATTTAAATCTGAGGACACACAGTCGTCGCCGTATTCTCCTTGAGCTAAGGTCACACAGACCTCGCCCAATCACTTGTGGTAAGTCTTCAGGTGACTTCCAAACCTTCACAAACTCGATCACTCAGCGATCCACAATTTTCTCTTGGATGCTCTAGACCATGATGCCTAACCGTCTGGGAGATGCATAGTCTTCAAAGGTAACAAGCGTCGGATCTATGCAAGATCAATCTCTTCAGTGATGCTCAATCACTTTGGGTCTGTAGGTGTTTGGTTTTGGGTTTTCCTCACTTGATAATTTTTGCTCAAAGTCCTCGGAGGATGGGATGCTCTCAAATGACAAGTGTCAGTTTCTCTCGGAGCAGCGAACCAGCTAGTGGTTGTAGGGGGCGGCTATTTATAGCCTCGGGAGCAGCTGACATGATAAGACATAAATGACCTTCAATGATATGACCGTTATGTGGGTAGATATTTTGGGACATCTGGCGCGTAGCACAACAACGGTCGGATATTTGAGGCTCAAATTCCTTAGAGCTATCATGTTCGTCACTTGTACGCAATCCGCACTGGCGAATTCCTAACTCCTCAGTAAGAACATATTCCTCAACGTCCAGAAGAACTTCGTCTCTGTCACTGTAGAAATTGACTGAACTGTATGAGATTTCCAATGGCTTCACTCGAAGGGATTGGTAGGTGTAAGATTTTGAGTTGAGCATCCCATGGAAATTTTCCTTAGTATTTCCTCGACCCCCTTTAACAGTACGGTGTTTACTACCACTCAAGAAAGAGAAAATGAAACTACGAAAACAAAAGTCTTCATGCTTCATGTTCCTCGAATGAATACCAAGTCTTCAGGGTCACACCAATTTCTTCACTTTCAAAGTCTTCACAAAGTCTTCAAAATATCAAAGTCTTCAGTCGAAGAACTTCATTTTTAGGGGTCGACTTTCTCTGTAAATATCAAACTCCTCATAGACTTATAGACCTGTGTATACTCACAAACGCATTAGTCCCTTAACCTATAAGTCGTCAATACACCAAAATCACTAAGGGGCACTAGATGCACTTACAATCTCCCCCTTTTTGGTGATTGATGACAATATAGGTTAAGTTTTCAACGGGAGTAAACATATGAAGTGTAAATATTGATATTGAGGAATTTTATTGCAATATAGAAGAACTTCCATGAAGATGTGCATAGTGAGGAATTTGCTTTTGAAGCAATGCACACTTGAAGAGTATTATCATGGAGATCTCCCCCTATATCTTGTAATTCATACATGCATTTGACATATAACATGAAGAATTTGAAATGCATGATGAAATATGGTGAATGAAGTAATTCAGCATGCGTGCATTAACATTAATGAGGAATAAGCATGCAGAAAAACACAGCAAAAGTATCAGGCCACCATAGAGTTTAAGTTGACAACTTGATCCAGCAAAATCATCAAAAGAACGAGAGTTGTAACTTCGCATAAAAACGCCCATATAAGATAGACCCGCTTGAAGACTAACTCAAATTTCTCCCCCTTTGTCATCGAATGACCAAAAGGATCGAGAAATGAGGACTAACGCCCCTGAAGAATATCATGTTGATGGAGGAGCGCCAGCGTTGTTGGGGTCGTTTGTCGTTGTAGGGCTTGCCGCAGTGACATCCAAGTCTTCATGCTCGTCGATTTCGCGCGATGAAGAATATGAGCTGGCCACCAAGGAAGGAACCTTGACCTTCTTGTATTTCTTCGGTGGAGGTACAGACCAGTCAATGTCCTCCTTGAGACCCATTTGCTTCAGATCTTCTTCACTATACAGATGAGATAAGATAGCCCAGGTGCGACCGAAGACTTCATGGAGATAGTAATGGTTTTTCTTCACTGCATTATTTGTAGTAGTCATGTTGTGAAGAATAGAACCAAACTGACGCTTAACCCATTTGTGGTTTCGATCCACCTTCTGGTGAAGACTAAGAAGCTGCTCATGATCAGTCATCACTCTTGGAGCTGTGGCTTGAGGATTTGGCTTGGATGCATGGGTAGCAGAATCATGAGTGGAAGAGTCATCATTGGTGGAATAAGATGCAGCTTTGCGAAACTGACCATCCAATGGACGAATGCCTTCATCAATGACAGCATGTGCTTTGCCCTTTTCAACAGTTGAGGAATATGTCTGCTTGATGACTTCAATTGAGGGAAAGTAGCTGATGTGATTCTGAAAATCAGCTTTGTAGTTGAGTGAAGACCTTGTTCCAAGGAATCTCCTAATCCAAGAGCATAAGGGTTCAACTCAAACGGAGAGAGTGCGACATTGGCCAGAGTCCTCATGAAGAAATCATGATAGTTGACAGGAATGCTATGCATGATGTCGAATAGCAGATTCTTCATGATGCCAACGACTTCTTCATCAGACGAGTCGTTGCCTTTGATTGGACTCATTGTCTTCGTCAGAATGCGATAGACTGTTCTGGGCACATATAGCGATTCCTTCACGAGGAATTTGGTCCTTAGGGCTTGACCGGGCTTCAGAGGCTTCATAAGTACTTGCATATAATGGGCAGTGAGTTCAGGCTCTTGGTACAGACAACGAGCACCTTCAAGGGGAGGACTGATTGGCAGGGTGTGAAGTAATTCAGAGGCCGGTTCTTTGAAATGAGTGTTTTCGGTCTTCCAGTCCAAAACCCAAGAGTTCACATCGTCGGAAGCTCCTGTGATGTGCAGCGTTGCGTAGAATTGAAGAATAAGTTCTTCATTCCAATAAAAAATGTCAGAGCAAAAGTTGAGGAGGCCTGCGTCATGAAGCACATTGAGGACAGGGGTGAAGCAAGGCAGTGATTCCCTGTCCACGTGAGGAATATGCTCGTGGTCGAAGACTTTATCCTTGTTGAAGAGAAGTGAAGATTAGAAATTGGCTGGGCTGGCAGTCCAGAAGCGCTTCCTTCTAAGACGAGCAGAGTCATAAGGATTATAATTAGTGAAGAACACATGCTCCCCGAAGAAGTCATCAGCCTTGAACTTCTGCTTCTTCGAGAAGGGATCCTTTGGCTTGGGCTAAGGAGTATCAGTCAATTGCATCACCACCTCGGGAATAGCAATCTCAGGATCCATAGGCTGAGGAATTTCAGGTTCTTCTTCAGTGACAGCTTGGGTCTTCAATTCTTCATTTACATTTTCATCAACACTAGTGTATGTAATCTCTTCATGTACAGATGGGGTTGCACGAGGTTCTTCAGATCCCATTTGTACTTCAGTGTTGACAGGAGACTGAGGAATTTGTTGTAGTGGTGTGAACAGAGGAGAGTTGGGGTGCCGACTTTCCCAAAAGTCATCATTCAGCACTGGTGTTGTACACCCAATGTCCACATCTTCATCTTCTTCTTTTTCTTAAACTTCGGCCTCTTTAGCAGTGAACTGAGGCATGGGCGATGAGACTTGTGGGGTTGAAGGGATTGCATCCGCTTCAATTTCTTCATCCAACTGCTCTCACGAAGCAGCAGAAGGAATGTCATCGTCAGATTCACTTGGAACCACATATTCTTCATCAAATGGAACAAGGTCCTTTGATGGCATGGATGAGAGTGGAACAACATCAATTGGATTTGCAAAAGAGCTAGTTAATGGCTTCATCTTCTTCGGAGCTAAAAAATCTGATGAAGTTGATGCTTTCCTTTCCATCACCATTGCATGCTCTGCAGCCTTGGTTTTCTTCACATCTGATGCAGATGGAAGGATCGGAGTTGGTGTAGGCGTAGGAGGAGCATAGGAATTTGGTTCAAATTCTTCAGGCACAACTGATGCAGTTGCCCTGACTTCTTCAGTTTCTTCAGGCGCACCACTAGTGGATGCCCTGGCAATTTCTTCAGCGGCTGGAATGCAGTCGTCAACCCTGGTACTTTGAGTTTCTTCAGCAGCCTGATTATCATCATCGGTGCTGGCATTTTCTTCAGTCGGCTGAGCAGATGCCTCAGCCTGAGGATTTTCTAGTTGCGTTGGGGCTACAACATTGAAAGTGAAGTTTTCAGTCAAATTCACAAACCTGATTTCGGCTCCAAGCCAGTCAGCGCAATATACGTCAAATTCATCACGGAGTTTCTTGATCTCATATTGAATATGGACAAGTTCTTCAGTTGTCATAGAGACAACGTGGTTCTTCAGGAAGCGCTCCTTCTTGTATTGCGCTTTCTTGATCTGCCTGGCCTTTTCAAATTTCCATTTTTCTTCTTGAATGAAGGCAGTCAGCATATGACTCTGGCCAGGAGTCAGCATGAAATCAGGCATAGGAGTGTTGGGGTCCTTGTGCCAGAGATCAATGTAGTCAAGGATCAACTTTGGATCCAAAAGTAGAGGCACATTCGTGCCTTTGGCTCTAGCGACTCTGAGCTTCCTATCTCTGATGATTTCGGCAAGTTCCTCATCATCAGCTTCGTCTTCATCAGACGACACTTGGAAGGCGACCCGCTTCTTGTGAGGACTTGGGCGAGAGCCTCATCCAGAAGTGGCCTTTTTCTTCAGCAGAGAGGGGCCAGTTGAAGAATTTGGTGCAGCTGAGGAACTAGCAGAAGCTCCTGAGGCAATAGAGATGCCTGTTGTCCTTTGGCACGTGCCAAGACGCACAGGTGCAGAGGATTTGGTCGGAGCAGCTGAGGACTTTGGCGGAGGAGCTGGAGCAGCTTGAGAAGTTGGCCGTGAGGGCTTTGAAGAATCTGGCCGTGAGGGCATTGCTGAGGAACTTGGCCGTGAGGGCATTGAGGATGAAGCACTTGGCTTATGAGCAGGCTTCTTAGCCATGGCCGTCTTTGGCTTGCTTGCAGAGGCCTCAGCAGTGGTAGCACCAGCAGCAGAGTCTTCATTAAATTTCCTCACTGCTTCTTTTGCCTGTTTGATCAGTTTGGCCTGGTGCTTGGCCCATTCTTCAGGATAGTCCTCACCGCGCTTGAGGCTGGTGGGATCTGCTACTTGGCCAGGTGCCAATGAAGGTCTTGAGCATGGAGGGGTAAAAGCGAATTTCTTCATGTATTTGGGAGTAACATATTTATACTCCCTCCACTCTCTTGCCCATCTCCTCTCAATCTTTTGAATGCGCACCTTGCGCTGATTTTTATCCTCCTCAGGGGGTGTGCAGTACCCAGCATAAATGTCATCAGGGATTTCAAACGTTGTGTTCACCTCAGGCCTCTTTCCTCCCTTCTGTTGCTTCTTACCGTCAGCCATTTTCTTCAGATGAGGAATATGAACAACTAAATTTTCTGAAGAGGTGTGCAACTTTTCTTCGAGGAACGCTGCAAGTGAGTTAAGTTGATGAGTACCTAGTGATTCAGCAGTGGACATGTGTACCTGTGAACAGAGTATAGTTGCGAGGAATTTGGAGAGGTCATATGCGTTCTCAGAGGTTTTTAAAAAAAGAACAAGTTTGAGGAATTTGACCAGATGAGTCTTGAAGAATTTCACTAAGCGTTCTTTGTCTTAGGTTCCAGAGTTGTACAGATCAAAAATCCACATAATTGAGGAATCTTGAAGAAAAATATTGCTTAGAGAAACGGATCAAGAACAGATGACATGTGAGGTGTTTTAGTGTGTGAGGATTTGAAGAAAATCACCTTTGAAGATTTTGTAGAAATCATTTGAATAAAAGAGGGCAGTAAAATTAACTTTTAATTACCCTTGACGAATAACATGACGAACTGGGAAGTGTAGAAGTGAAGTTCGTCAGTTCAGATCTTCGACGCCTTAACTTGGCTCAGGAAGACAGCTACGGTGGCGGCGGAGTGAAGAAATCCACAGCCGGCGCGAGTACGACGGCGACGAGGTCGAGGCAGTGAAGCTCTTCCTCACCGGCGACGTAGCGGCAGCGCTAGGGTTTGAGAAGCTCGAGCGGGAGAGAGATCGAGCGGAGTAAAAGTGAAGTGAGGAAGGGGAGGGGGTATATATAGCCGCGGTGAAAAACTGTTCGCCCTAAGAAATCGGACGAGCGTGCCCCTGACCCTTCTCATTCGCTTGACATGTGTCACCCATGTACTGAGAAGTGGCGATCGTGTGAGATCGTGGGTGAATAGATAAGTATTTTCGTGGGATGTGGAACGGTTTGAGCGGCAAATCCGAAATTTAGATAAGATAAGTTAAAAGTTCCGTTCGCAGATTCTTCAGCTGACAAGGACACAATGAAGATTTTGAACGAGTTTCAAATAGAACGCACATGAAGAATTTGTGAATAGATTGGGTTGAGTTTAGCATAGAGGGGAAGGGTCCGATCACATTCACTTAGCAAAAAAACAACTTGAAGAAATAGCAATAAGTGAATGCTGTAGAGGACATAAACTCACACACACACACACACACACACACACACACACACACACACACACACACACACACACACACACACACACACACACACACACACACACACACACACACACATATATATATATATATAGCCATTGAAGAAAAACGACGGAAACAATGAAGACGATGCAAAGTTGAAGTAAAAGAACAACTGGGAATTTCAAAAAAGGAGAAAAACTCAAATTGATGATTTTCAACTTTTGGTGGTGGCGTGACCCACTATATATGAATGATGATTTCAGACACCGCGTATAATTGTCGTAGGGCTCTGAGAATCAAATTCTTCGTTAATTTCTTCACACTTAGAGTGTTAGTCTTCATTGATTGAAGAAAAACGTTTCTTCATGTGTTGCACATCTAAGTCATCAATTTTGCATAAGTGTTAGAATGAGTGTCCTTTTCAAAGAACATTCGAAGATTCTAAGATATTTAGCTCACACCACAACTTGCTAAATCTCTTCTTATCCAAGGGCTTTGTGAAGATATCGGCTAGCTGTTCTTTAGTCTTCACATGCTCAATAGAAATGTCGCCCTTCAACACATGATCACGAAGAAAAATGATGACGAATCTGAATGTGCTTTGTCTTCAAGTGCTGAACTGGGTTATGAGCAATCTTGATGAAACTCTCATTGTCATGGTAGACAGGCACATTCTTCGCGTTGACGCTGTAGTCCTTGAGAGTTTGCATCACCCACAGCAATTGAGCACAACAAGAACCAGCAGCAATGTACTCAGCTTCAGTAGTAGAAAGTGATACGCAGTTCTGTTTCTTCGAGGACCAACAGACCAAAGATCGTCCGAGGAAATGACATGTGCTAGATGTTGACTTGCGGTCCACACGATCACCAGCATAGTCAGAGTCTGAATATCCAATGAGATCAAAATCCGAGCCCTTGGGATACCATAATCCAAGTGTTGGTATGTGATCTAGATATCGAAGAATATGCTTCACGGCCTTATGGTGTGATTCCTTCGGTGTAGCTTGCAATCAGGCACACATGCAAACACTAAGCATAATATCTGGCCTAGATGCACATAAATACAATAAAGAGCCAATCATGGAGAGGTATACATTTTGATCGAAGTCAATTCCGTTTTCATCAGAGCATAGATGGCCATTTGTGGGCATTGGAATTTTGACCCCTTCGCAATCTTGCATGCCGAATTTCCTCGGTACATCCTTGAGGTATTTCTCCTGAGATATGAATATGCCATTGTGCTGTTGACGAATTTGAAGACCTAAGAAGAATTTCATTTCTCCCATCATAGACATTTGATATTCTTCACTCATAATATAGGCAAATTCATCACTGTAGCGTCGGTCAGTACAGCCAAAGATAATATCATCAACATATATTTGGCACACAAACAATTAACCATCATAAGATTTAGTGAAAAGAGTTGGGTCAAGTGAACCGGGTTTGAAGCCTTTCTTCACAAGGAATTCCTTCAAAGTATCGTACCACGCTCGAGGGGCCTGCTTGAGGCCATAGAGGGCCTTATTGAGTCTGAAGACTTTGTCAGGATGCTTTGGATCTTCAAAACTTGGGGGTTGAGCAACATATACTTCTTCCTCAAGCTTACCATTGAGGAATGCACTTTTGACATCCATTTGATATAAAGTAATATCATTGTGACGCCTGGATAATTAGGCTACAGTAAAACTCTCCTAATGATGCCATGTCACCTTTGATTACTGTTGCTAAGCTTTCATTAGTTCAAACCGATTCAAAATTCAATTAAAAAAAATGGCAAACAACAAAATTTATTTAAAAGTTGAAACAAAAATGTTCGGTGGGTGCCAAATATTGCACTGATAATTATGGTGTAGAGGACACGATTTTACAAAATACCTAAATGCCCTAAACTAAATAAAACAGAAAAGGAAAATAATAAAAAGAAAAGAAACTACAAAACAGTAAAACTAAAACTAGAAAAAAGGGGAGAGAAAGACCCCCGCTGGGCCAGCAGACCCAACGGGCCGGCCCATTCGCCCACGAGGCCCAGCCGGCCGGCCACCCCCTCCCCTTATCCATTCCCGACTGAAACCCTAACCGACCACCACCCACTCCCCCCACGACGCACCCCCTTTTTCCGCGATCCAGATAGGATCGGGATCGACGCCTCCGCCTCGCCCTCGTCGCCGCCGAACGTCGTCGCCCCCCTTCCCCGCCTGGAACTCGCCGGCGCCCTTCCCCACCGGCCTGCATCATCTTCGCCGCCGTCCCCGTCGACCACCCCGACCCCCGCTGCCCCGTTCTCTGCATTCCCCCCGTGAGCCCCGATCTCCTCCTCTCCTCTGTTACACGCTGACCCGCGCTCGTCGCCGCGCCACACGCGCCGGCAGCCTTCCCCTGCTGCCGCGTTCCCTCATCGCTGGCCATCGGGCCTCGGTCGCGCGCCCCGCGCACCAGGCCGCGCCTCCTATGCATCTGTTGCTGCTGCTGTTGCGCCCGCCCTACGGCCACACCGGCGCGTCGCCCTGCGCGATGCCGCCGGCCCCACCCTCTGCTCCCCGCCGCCCACAGCCGCGGCTGTCGTTGCCTGCTACCGCATCCCGCTCGCCCGACCGGCTTCCCGCGCGTGCCATCACCGCGCTCGCCTCCCGCGCACTCGCTCGCAGCCGTCGCGCCGCCGACGACCCTTGCTGCCCGCTGCACTGCAGCCTGCCGCTGTCCGCAGGTGCGCCGCACCCGCCGGCGGTCGGCTGTCCCCGCCCGCCTCCCCCCCCCCGCGTTCGTCCCCTGCGCCCATGGCCGCAGCCGCCTGGCGTTGCCCCTTGGCACCCCCTGCTCGCGATGCTCCCCGTGCCGCGCCTGCCGAGCTGCTGCGCCGCCACTTGCCTGCTCCCGCGCCTCGCCGTGCCCCGACGTGGCCGCCTGCGCCCACGCCCGCATGCCCCTGGGCATGCGCCCGAATGGGGCACGACCGTTACCCGTCGCCCACGCCCTGTATGGCCTCTGTGCCACTGAACGGGGGGCCCACGCCCCCCAGAATGTTTGCAATAAAATAAAATAATAATAATAAAATAATAAATAAATAATAATTAAATTAATTAATGAATTAATTAAGTTAATTAATCCTATGTAATTAAGTTGTTAGTTTAATTAAACAGTAATTAGATTAGTTAAACACTAATTAGGCTAAACAGTCAATGACCAGTGGGACCCACACGTCAACGACCGAGTCAACACCTCTGTTGACTGCTGATGTCATGCTGACGTCATGATGACATCAGCAAACACTGTTTAATGTTGAATTAAAATATTTAAATTAATCCTAAAAATGATTTAAATCTTTTAAAATTAATATAAAATAAACCGTAGCTCAGATGAAAATACTTTGTACATGAAAGTTGCTTAGAACAATGAGACGAACCCGGATACGCAACCCGTTCGTCTGCCACACACCCCTAACATATCAAACTCGCAACTTTCCCCCTCTGGCTCCTCCGCCCGAAAACGCGAAACACCGGGGATACTTTCCCGGATGTTTCCCCCCTTCACCGGTACCACCTCGTACCGCATTAGGGCACCTCTAGCACCGATACTTGTCATGTCATGCATCGCTATGCATCTGCTTGCTTAAATATTTATTGTTTCTTCCCCCTCTTCTCTCGCTAGACACCGAGACCGACGCCGCTGCTACCCAGTACGACTACAGAGTTGACGACCCCTCTCTCTTGCCAGAGCAACTAGGCAAGCCCCCCCTGATCACCAGATATCGCCTATTCTCTTCTATACTGCTTGCATTAGAGTAGTGTAGCATGTTACTGCTTTTCGTTTATCCTATCCTGATGCATAGCCTGTCCTTGTTACTACTGTTGTTACCTTTACCTGCAATCCTACATGCTTAGTATAGGATGCTAGTTTTCCATCAGTGGCCCTACATTCTTGTCCGTCTGCTGTGCTATACTATCGGGCAATGGTCACTCGGGAGTTGATCACGGGTATATACTATACTTTATACATGATACATGTGGTGACTAAAGTCGGGTCGGCTCGAGGAGTACCCGCGAGTGATTCACGGATTGGGGGCTGAAAGGACTATTGTCCCAACGGCCCTCTGTGTGGATCTTTGTGGCGAAGCGGCAGGGCAGGTTGAGACCACCTAGGAGAGAGGTGGGCCTGTCCTTGTTCGGTGTTCGCGGATACTTAACACGCTTAACGAGATCTTGGTATTTGATCTGAGTCTAGCTACTGGCCTATACGCACTAACCAACTACGCGGGAACAGTTATGGGCATTCAGCGTCGTGGTATCAGCCGAAGCACTTCGTGACGTCAGTGACTGAGTGGCGTGCGCCGGATTGGACTGGAATGCCTGCTAGGCTAGGTCTGCTTCTGGCCGCGTTCGCAACATGCAGGTGTGCTAAGGGCGATGGGCCCAGACCCCTGTGCGCTTAGGTTTAGACCGGCGTGCTGACCTCTCTGTTGTGCCTAGGTGGGGCTGTGACGTGTTGATCTTCCGAGGCTGGGCATGACCCAAGAAAGTGTGTCCGGCCAAATGGGATCAAGCGTGTTGGGTTATGTGGTGCACCCCTGCAGGGAAGTTAATCTATTCGAATAGCCGTGATCTTTGGTAACAGGACGACTTGGAGTTGTACCTTGACCTTATGATAACTAGAACCGGATACTTAATAAAACACACCCTTCCAAGTGCCAGATACAACCCGGTGATTGCTCTCCAATTATGCTATGCGATGCTACTTGGAGGACTTCAGTCTACTCTCTTCTATATGCTGCAAGACGGAGGCGGCCAGAAGCGTAGTCTTCGACGGGATTAGCTATCCCCCTCTTATTCTGGCATTCTGCAGTTCAGTCGACTGATATGGCCCTTTACACATACATCCATGCATATGTAGTGTAGCTCTTTGCTTGCGAGTACTTTGGATGAGTACTCATAGTTGCCTTGTTCCCCCTTTTTCCCATTTCTCTACCCGATTGCTGCGACCAGACGATGGAGCCCAAGATCCAGACGCCACCTTTGACGACGACTCCTACTACTCTGGAGGTGCTTACTACTACGTGCAGCCCGCTGACGATGACCAGGAGTAGTTAGGAGGATCCCAGGCAGGAGGCCTGCGCCTCGTTCGATCTGTATCCCCGTTTGTGCTAGCCATCTGATGGCAAACTTGTTTAACTTATGTCTGTACTAAGATATTGTTGTTTCACTGACTCGTCTATGATCGAGCACTTGTATTCGAGCCCTCGAGGCCCCTGACTTGTATTAGGATGCTTGTATGACTTATTTTATTTGTAGAGTTGTGTTGTGATATCTTCCCGTGAGTCCCTGATCTTGATCGTACACATTTGCGTGCATGATTAGTGTACGATTGCATCGGGGGCATCACAAGTTGGTATCAGAGCCAACTGCCTGTAGGAATCCCCCTTCCACACTCCTTGGCCGAAGTCGAGTCTAGACATTGCAAAAACTTTTTACTAACATGGCTGTGTGTCTTACGGGCCCACGTCGCCATTGGGTGATAGTAGGATCTTTTATTCCTCGTCTGTACTCTGGGACTCTGATCTCTCTTCTATTCGGGTTGAAATGGTTTTGCTAACTCTAACTCTAGGTTCTCGTAAATACTTTCTCTCGGAGAGCCCCTTCATTCCAGATGATTGCCTGCTTCACCAGAAGATTCCGAAGATACTCTTCGATAATCTCTCGAGACCTTGTGCCCACAACTTTTGCTATTCCCGACCACCGATAAATCCTTATGGATAACTACTCACACTTGCCATTCATACGATCATCCCCCGTTGATCTTGTTATTACAAGATACCCGAAGTTTTCTCTATTGTTCCGAGAAGACTTTGTGCCTACTACCTTGCAGTTGTTTACCACATGAATACCCCCTACGGATAAATCCTCGCACTTATCGAGTTTCCGCGTTCATGTATCTCGCAAAATACTTCGAAATACCATTCAATCTTCCGAAAATCCCGAGCAGTCTATTGCTCTTGAAATTATTGCTTGCTTGCATTATGGTTGATCCCATAAGTCTCGTAATGTTATTGGCATCCCTTGTCTATATCATTTTAAGTCCGTTAATTCAATATGTTGAGGATGCTCGCAATCCTTAATCAGGTCCTAGAATTCGTCCTTTTGGCCCAGACGTCATTTTAAACATGGGCTGGATCTCGATCAATTAAATTGCCGTCGGTTGTACCCCTAAGTCTTTCCAACTATTCCCTCCTTAATCAGGGCATTTGCTTCTGATCCCTTGAATTGGAAATCATCAATCCTTTGCGATTGAGCTTTGAATTAGTCAGTTGTTTCTATCATATGATCTCCTTGCATTCTTTCTTCTTCTGGTTGAGTACCGATGCCCACATCAGATCCTTATGGACCACCAGATCCTTTGTTGGATTTTATCTGACAACGCCCTTCATATTAAATAACCTTGTGAGCCTTTCCTCGGATAAATAATGCCTTTGGTAAATTGTATCCTATGCTTTCTCGACCATGCTCTCCCTTCGAGCTTGAGTTAAATTACTCCTAAAGATTGTGGTATATGATTCTAAGATGCCCCGATGTGTTAAACCTTATGCCTTTTCTAATCGGTGTGAACCCGGAAACTACTACGGGTCATACTCTACTGGTGTTATGACAGATAAAATTTCAACACCACAACTTCGTTGAAGGCGAGAAGTGAATGAAAGGTTATGCATTAAAGAAGTGGGAGTCGACCTTGAACTTTGTGTTCATGCCCATGGGCGCGATGTAGATCCTATCCTAGAAGCTTCTTGTAATAATAACTATTTCCTTGATATGAAATCATCTGGTATCTATGTGTTGATCATTTGCAATCGTGGTCCCGACCACATTTTCTCCTTGGTTCCATTTCTCAGACAAGTTAAAGCACTTGTCTTTTGTTGATCGATACATCTCCTCAACCTCTATTTTGATCTTCCTCGAGTATTAACCTCTCGTATCTCGAGAACTATGTTGCTTCCTGTCAGTCTTCATCTAGTATTGCTTCTCACCGATCTTGGATCCCCCCAGGATCTGAGTTATTAGTCACTCGAGAACACCGGTAAGTGAATCGATTCTGCACTCCGATTCAATAACTCTAAGTAATTCTTGTTGCTTACGAGTTTAATAATCCTTCAAGTCATTCCTAGCCTTATCGGCTATATCATTATCGTGCAAACTTCTAACTGTGCTACCTGGGCCTTCCTCCCGGAGCACAAATTTTCGACGATGAGCTAAGCTTACGTCGATCTTCCTCGCCACATCAGTTCGCCTCGAACAACAAGCTTGATTTCAAGTTTGTGTCCATTCCTTTGACTTGATGTCGTCGCTGACTGATTACATCTTCATGAAATCTCTCGACAAATGTGTCGTGATCATCATCAACCTTATGAGCTCTTCTAGGATATCAATTGAATTCATGATGATAAATACCATCCTTGCCATTGATGATCTGTGTTATCATCGACCACTTTATTGCCTTCCCACCAACACAAGCTTGTTCGTGTTTGGTTTTATACCTTGAGTTCCTTCCTATCCAGTAATTGTTCTTCTTTACCTTGGAACATTAACATCTCTTACGTCCTCAATGTTGTGAGAATTTCATCACCTCTTAAAGAATTCTTGGTATGGTGATACTTCTCACCATCACCATTCTTTGGGTCCTCGTGTTGATTCCAACCGAGGTACCAACAAGTGAGCGGTGTTGTTTGGATTCTGCCCTTCTAGCAACCCTATTGCTTTGAAGTTAATGGTCGGCCATTCATTCTTAGACCATTGATTATCGAATCGCCATTCTAACATTGTTTGTGCTACCTAAGACAGTACTTGGGTGCACCGTCAACCAATGTTTAACTGTGTATGTTTCCTCCAGCATACTTCATTATATCATTTGATCTGACAAATGTTATCTCCTTGTTCACATAAATGTGGAAATCCATCTTTTGAAAATCTCAATGAATTGTAGCTGAGTCAATCAGCCACCTACTCACCTCCCCTTGGTTTACTGATGAGCTCTTGTTTCAGAACTCACTTCCATAGTTCATTTCTCGAGAATCTTATAATGTCTTTGCGTCAACTGTTGTTGCACCTTTCCTTCTCAGGCATCTAGAGTCTGGGGTATCCTGACACCAATCAGATCTGAATCTCAGTCAGATATGATGGTTGGAACATATTTCCAAGAGTTATAAGAATGGTATTTATGTGACCCAGTAAGGTGATGTCGTGCCTAGCACACCTGGTCGGAGGCCCTATTGTTATAGTTCGCTTTTCAGCAAGGTTATCCATTCTTCCATGGGAAAACTGTAAGACTTATTCTGCAAGTTGTTCCTGATGACTCCTTCTTGTATCCAAAGTCCGATCTTTAGTTGAATACCATGTCAATGCTATCTCGAAGCATGTCTGTGGTACTCCGACTTTCAATAAGAGCATTTGAAGCCCAATGCTAAATGTTTCTTGCTCAATTATCCAAACACCGTTGTATGGATAATGTCATGAAATTTCTCTCCCCTTACCTAAAGGGTTTTCTATATTATATCCTGTCATGGATATCATGCTCTGTTTGTCCTTGGGAAGGATATACCCCTAAAATATGTGTTTAAAGACATTTTCCTTTCCGTTGTTCTGTTTAATCTGATGATCACCCTTTTACCTTCCATTATTTTGTTTAATCTTTCTTGTGATCAATATGATCTAAGCAGTAATAAATCACTGCTTATGTAAACACCTCGGTGTACAATTCTGTCAGCAAGACCCTGTTACTATGTTGATAACATTCCGGTAGCCACCGATGGACGAGAACTTTGCCTATTGGTCCGCCTCGTTCAACGAGCAGGAAAATGGTTCTCGTCGTCCCTCGCCCTTGGTACCGATGTTGTTGCCGACATAACTAACAGGCTATCCCCTGACATGCCTTGCTTACGTGATCATTCAAGACGTCATCGTCCTTCCTACTTTTAACAGACATGGTGGGCCCATAACCCACAGTTCCACAGAATCAAAACCTGACTCTCCTTCACCCTCCTGTTTACAAAGTTATTCCTCGCGCGTGGCCTCATAAGTAATTCATGAGCCACCTTCTGAGATACCATCAATTCTGGTATCAGACACAAAACTTATTCTGAGATACCATCAATTCTGGTATCAGACACAAAACTTAATTCATGAGCCACCTTCGTGAGATACTTATGCTTCTTCCCCGAGATTGACCGTCTGATGCTCGATCTTGTTAGAATCCGTCCTTATAGAGTTTTCCCTTCTTTCCCTTTAGTAAGTACGATGGAGTTCCCGAAGAAAGGATGCCGACTTGATCATGATAACCTGAAGCAGAGAAAGGAAGACATCAACGTAATGGATCGATCTCATCGAGAAGAGCAACCAAGACCAAGAACACTCGCTAGAATTTCGTGTCCCGAAGCCTACCCCTTTACACCGCCTCTTAAATCTCGGGACGAGATTTCTTGTAGTGGAGGAGAATTGTGACGCCTGGATAATTAGGCTACAATAAAACTCTCCTAATGATGCCATGTCATCTTTGATTACTGTTGCTAAGCTTTCGTTAGTTCAAACCGATTCAAAATTCAATTAAAAAATGGCAAACAACAAAAGTTATTTAAAAGTTGAAACAAAAATGTTCGGTGGGTGCCAAATATTGCACTGGTAATTATGGTGTAGACAGAAAAGGAAAATAATAAAAAGAAAAGAAACTGCAAAACAGTAAAACTAAAACTAGAAAAAAAGGGGAGAGAAAGACCCCCCTGGGCCAGCAGACCCAACGGGCCGGCCCATTCGCCCACCAGGCCCAGCCGGCCGGCCACCGCCCGCCACTTATCCATTCGCGACCGAAACCCTAATCGGCCACCACCCATCCCCCCCACGACGCGCCCCATTTTCCCCCGATCCAGATCGGATCGGGCTCGACGCCGCCACCTCGCCCACGTCGCCGCCAAATGCCGTCGCCCCCCTTCCCCGCCCAGAACTCGCCGGCGCCGGTCCCCGTCGACCACCCCGACCCCCGCTGCCCCGTTCCCTGCATTCCCCCCGTGAGCCCCGATCTCCTCCTCTCCTCTGTTGCACGCTGACCCGCGCTCGCCGCCGCGCCACGCGCGCCGGCAGCCTTCCCCTGTCGCGGCGTTCCCTCGTCGCTGGCCATCGTGCCTCGGTCGCGCGCCCCGCGCACCAGGCCACGCTTCCTATGCATCTGTTGCTGCTGCTGCTGCGCCCGCCCCGCGGCCACGCTGGCGCGCCGCCCTGCGTAATGCCGCCGTCCCCGCCCTCTGCTCCCCGCCGCCCACAGCCGCGGCTGTCGTTGCCTGCTGCCGCATCCCACTCGCCCGACCGGCTTCCCGCGCGCGCCGTCACCGCGCTCGCCTCCCGCGCACTCGCTCGCAGCCGCCGCACAGTCGACGACCCTCGCTGCCTGCTGCACTGCAGCCTGCCGCCGTCCGCAGGTGCGCCGTACACGCCGGCGTCCGCCCGTCCCCGCATGCCTTGCCTGCTCCCGCGCCTCACCGTGCCCCGCTGTGGCCGCCTGCGCCCACGCCCGCATGCCCCTAGGCGTGCTCCCGAATGGGGCGCGCCCGTTACCCGTCGCCCGCGCCCTGTATGGCCTCTATGCCACTGAACGGGGGGCCCACGCCGCCCAGAACGTTTGCAAAAAAAGAAACAAAATAATAATAATAATAATAATAATAATAAATAATCATTAAATTAATTAATGAATTAATTAAGTTAATTAATCCTATGTAATTAACTTGTTAGTTTAATTAAATAGTAATTAGATTAGTTAAACACTTATTAGGCTAAACAGTCAATGACCAGTGGGACCCACACGTCAGCGACCCAGTCAACACCTCTATTGACTGCTGATGTCATGCTGACGTCAGCAAACACTGTTCTGGATAATGTTGAATTAAAATATTTTCCCGGATGTTTTCCCCCCTTCGCCGGTATCACCTCGTACCGCGTTAGGGCACCTCTAGCACCGATACTTGTCATGTCATGCATCGCTATGCATCTGCTTGCTTAAATATTTATTGTTTCTTCCCCCTCTTCTCTCGCTAGACACCGAGACCGACGCCGCTGCTATCCAGTACGACTACAGAGTTGACGACCCCTCTCTCTTGCCAGAGCAACCAGGCAAGCCCCCCCCTTGATCACCAGATATCGCCTATTCTTTTCTATACTGCTTGCATTAGAGTAGTGTAGCATGTGACTGCTTTCCGTTTATCCTATCCTGATGCATAGCCTGTCCTTGTTACTACTGTTGTTACCTTTACCTGCAATCCTACATGCTTAGTATAGGATGCTAGTTTTCCATCAGTGGCCCTACATTCTTGTCCGTCTGCTGTGCTATACTATCGGGCAATGATCACCCGGGAGTTGATCACGGGTATATACTATACTTTATACATGATACATGTGATGACTAAAGTCGGGTCGGCTCGAGGAGTACCCGCGCGTGATTCACGGATTGGGGGCTGAAAGGACCATTGTCCCAACGGCCCTCTGTGTGGATCTTTGTGGCGAAGCGGCAGGGCAGGTTGAGACCACCTAGGAGAGAGGTGGGCCTGGCCTTGTTCGGCGTTCGCGGATACTTAACATGCTTAACGAGATCTTGGTATTTGATGTGAGTCTGGCTACTGGCCTATACGCACTAACCAACTACGCGGGAACAGTTATGGGCATTTGGCGTCGTGGTATCAGCCGAAGCACTTCGTGACGTCAGCGACTGAGTGGCGCACCGGATTGGACTGGAACGCCTGCTAGGCTAGGTATGCTTCCGGCCGCGTTAGCAACATGCAGGTGTGCTAAGGGCGATTGGTCCAGACCCCTGTGCGCTTAGGCTTAGACCGGCGTGCTGACCTCTCTGTTGTGCCTAGGTGGGGCTGCGACGTGTTAATCTTCCGAGGCCAGGCATGACCCAAGAAAGTGTGTCCGGCCAAATGGGATCAAGCGTGTTGGGTTATGTGGTGCACCCCTGCAGGGAAGTTAATCTATTCGAATAGTCGTGATCTTAGGTAACAGGACGACTTGGAGTTGTACCTTGACCCTATGACAACTAGAACGGGATACTTAATAAAACACACCCTTCTGTCGGCGTTCTGGGAACGGGGGTCCCCAGACTTGCCTGCCTGCGGCCTGCGGCGTGGCTCAAAGGAGGCCCAGCACGGCCCATCTTCATCAACACAAGACCCAAGACCCTCGCGAGGGGCCAAGCCTCGCGGGGTGGACGACGCAGGGCTTCCTCAGGCGCGGCCTCATCAGGCTGGCTCACGAGGAGGTGGAGAGATCAAGGCGGGGTACCTCACGAGGTGCCCATGACGTAAGCCATGACGACCAAGGGCGCCAGGCGGGCGCCAGCCTGCACAGTGTCCTCCCTTTCCTCTTTGGTGCTAAGGGGGCAAGCGCAGGCGAGAGGATCAAGCAAAGGCATCCACTTCGGTGCAACGAGACCAAGACCAGCTCCGCGACAAGAAGGGAGTCATCATGGAGCCCAAGCCAGCGTCATCACCAGAGCCTTTGGCAGGCGGTGACCAACTTTAGTCAGGATAAGTGTACTAGATGTTCCCCTTCAAAATGGCCAACTGTTGGTGCCCTTCCCGCTCAATATTTGGGGAGAGGCCCAGGGCCTTTGCCTATAAATAGGACTAGCCACCCCCAAGTAGAGAGAAGAGGATCAGACAGAGAGAGAGAGAGAGAGAAGGGCGACAGAACCCCTCTAGCAGTTCATCACCTCAGCCAAGAACAGACCCTCGCGAGGCTGTTCTTCCTTGTATTGTTCATCCTCATCAGCCCAAGAGGCAATCCACCACACCACACTGGAGTAGGGTATTACACCACATCGGTGGCCCGAACCAGTATAAACCCTGTGTCTCTTGTGTTGTTCGTCCAGTAGTTTAGATCTTTGCGAGACGGAGAGGTAGAGAGCGTAATCTCCGCGCGCACCCCAGAGTTCGAACCTCAAGGGTCTGCCGGAACCCGAAATCCGACATTTGGCGCGCCAGGTAGGGGTGCGCCGGAATCCACCTTTCTACCACTTTGCGTCCCGTCGCATCGTCCCCACCATGTCCGGCGACCAGACGGGCAATCAAGATCCATGGGCGGCGTGGCCCACCCGTGCAGAGCCGCTCGCCTCGGACGACCCTGTAAGTGCATCTAGTGCCCCTTAGTGATTTTGGTGTATTGAAGACTTATAGGTTAAGTATCTAATGCGTTGATGAGTGTACACAGGTCTATAAGTCTATGAGGAGTTTGATATTTACAGAGAAAGTCGACCCCTAACAATGAAGTTCTTCGACTGAAGACTTTGATATTTTGAAGACTTTCTGAAGACTTTGAAAGTGAAGAAATTGGTGTGACCTCGAAGACTTGGTTATCATTCGAAGAATATGAAGCGTGAAGACTTTTGTTTTTATAGTTTCATTTTCTCTTTCTTGAGTCATAGGAAACACCGTACTGTTAAAGGGGGTCGAGGAAATACTAAGGAGAAAATTTCCAAGTGATGCTCATCTCAAGTCCTACACCTACCAATCCCTTCGAGTGAAGCCATTGGAAATCTCATATAGTTCAGTCAATTTCTTCAGTGACAGAGACGCAGTTCTTCTGGTCACTGAGGACTTTGCTCTGACTGAGGAGTTAGGAACTCGCCAGTGCGAAGTACCTGCACTGTGAGGAACATGATAGCCCCGAGGAATTTGAACCTCAAATTTCCGACCGTTGCTGTGCTACGCGCCAGCTGTCCTAAAATATCTTGTCCACCTAATGGTCATATCATTGAAGGGCATTTATGTCTTATCATGTCGGGCTGCTCCCTAGGCTATAAATAGCCGCCCCCTGCAACCACTAGCTGGTTGGCTGCTCCGCGAGAACTTGACACTTGTCATTTGAGAGCAACCCATCCTCCGAGGACTTTGAGCGAAAATCATCAAGTGAGGAAAATCCAAATCCAAACCCAAACCCAAAACACCTACAAACCCAAAGTGATTGAGCATCACTGAAGAGATTGATCTTGCATGGATCCGACGCTTGTTACCTTTGAAGACTGTGCTTCTTTCAGACGGTTAGGCGTCAAGGTCTAGAGCATCCAAGAGGAATTGTGGATCACCGAGTGACCAAGTTTGTGAAGGTTTGGAAGTCACCTGAAGACTTACCACGAGTGATTGGGCGAGGACTGTGTGTCCTTAGCTCAAGGAGAATACGGTGAGGACTGTGTGTCCGGGACTAGGTGTCCTCGAGTTTAAATACTCAGCCGCTCCAACCAGATGTACAACTGAGACAGCAGTTGGAACTGGTCTACCAAATCATTGTCTTCACCAAGCTTACTGGTTCTATTTCCTCAACACTTTCATTTCCTCATTACTATGTTGTGTGTTTGTTCATTCTGTGTTTGAAGACTTTGACTGAAGACTTTCTCAATTTCCTCAGTTCAAATTCTTCAGTCTGTTTGTCTTCATATTGTGCTATCCTGTGTTTACGCTTTCTGTACTCTGTCTGTGTCTTCATTTCATCATGATGACCACGCATGTATTCTGCTATGTTTACCTCTGAGTACTTATTCCGCTGCTAGTAGTTCTTCGCTAAGGAATTTCCTCACGAGCAAATTCCTTAGTGAAGAATTTCATAAAAATCGCCTATTCACCCCCCTCTAGTCGATATAACGCACTTTCAATTGGTATCAGAGCGAGGTACTCCCTTGTTCTGTGTGATTTTGGTTTAACCGCCTGGAGTTTTAGTTATGTCGACCGCAGATATAAAGAAAGTGTTGTGCCCCATCTTTGACAGTCACGAGTATCCCAAATGGAAGGCTATCATGAAGAAGTGTCTCATGGTGATGGACAGCAAGCTATGGACCGTCACTGAGATTGGTCTGACCGATCTGTGCAAGATGGCGGAAGCTGATGACATTCACAAGTACACTCAACTCAACCTCACAGCGAAGGCCGTCATCTGCTCTAGTCTGTCTCGAAACCAATTCAGAAACATCATGCATCTCGATCAGGCGAAGCTTGTCTGGGACCGTCTCTCTGATGTCTATGAAGGCCATCTAACCCATCATGATCCTTGGTTTGAGGATTTCAAGGAATCGCTCAAATCGATGACATTCGAACCAGAATCATCATCCTCTACTCCATGCCTTATGGCAAAAAGTGCTGAGGTAACTGAATGCTACCTATCTGAGTCTAGTGATGAAGAATCTGGTGATGAATTTGGACCCAGTTATGTCAAACTTGCTTCCCTTGCCGCTAAACAACAAAGAGCTTTGCAAAAGGCTAATGATATGCTTAGTAAGAGCAATGATATGTTGGGTGAAGAAATGGATCAGTCAGAAGATCAGCATTCTAAGCATGACTCTCTTCAAGATCAGCATAACTCTCTCTTGTCTGATTTTGAGAAGATAAGAGTAAGTTATGAAGATCTTCAGAAGGAGCGCGATTCATTACTTGCTCAACAAATCAGCGCTGCTCAGGAAGAATTCATTCCTCCATGCTTAAAATGCATTGAACGAGAATCTGCTAATTCTTCACCTGAATGTTCAAATGCTTCAAATGTTACAAATTCTTCACCTGTCTCTGCTATCACTAATTCCTCATCTGAGGACATTGCTAGTATTACTGACGATGCAGGACTGAAGGAATTGTACATGACAGACATGTACAAAAGCCTCAAAGGGCATCAGACTCTTTGTGATGTGCTTAAAAAGCAGATCCTCAACAGGAATGCTAGGAAAGAGGGTATTGCCTTTGAGAGGAAAATCAATGCTGATGGTACATATTGGAAGCCTGAGCAGTACCCCAAAACCACATGGGTTGCTGCAAAGGGACCTCCAGTTGATCCATCTAATTTATCTGGCTATACATGTGAATCTTCTCACTCTTCTGATGAGTCATTTGACTCCAACTATAAACTGTTCAAAAATCAGAATGGTGAAGTATTTGCTAGATATGTTGGCACTAACTGCAGGAACGGTTCCCCTATGAAGAAAATATGGGTTCCCAAAAGTTGCCTTGAAAGTCTTCAGGTGAATGTCCTCATGACACCACCTGTGAAGAAAAGGAACCCCAGATCAAATTCTTCATATGGACCAAATTCTTCATATGGATCCAAGTCCTCATACGGACCAAATTCCTTAAGGGGATCAAATTCCTCACATGGATCAAAGTCCTCATATGAACATCATCGTGCTAACAACTCTGTTTCGCAGGGAAGAGCCAAGGGCTATGAATATGAGCATTATTCTTCAAATTATTATGTTCATAAGTCCTCGAAGAATTTATCTGCTTATTCATATGCTTACCCTAACCGCTCTTATGTGAAACGAAATGGTTTGGCCGCTATGCCACCATTCTCATATGGAGCTCACAGAATGATGAACTCTTTGCCACACCTTCAGATGTGGGTGGTGAAGAAAAAGAACTAATCTCTTCTGCAGGGTCAGGTCTCCAGACGTACGATAACGTCTGAAGAATTTGCTGGGGACCTGACAAAATGCCTGAAAGGACGCAGGTTAATCATGATGAAATGAACTTTCATTTCACACGTCCTCCCTCTGTTTTATCTGTCTTACTGCTTGATGAAATTGATCTCATCAATTGTGATATCATATTCTTCACTGCCGAAGTATATGAGGTCGTAAGTTACACTAATTCATCTGCAGGATGATCAACCCAAAGCCACTAAATGGGTACTTGATAGTGGATGTACAAATCACATGACCGGTGACAGGAATCTGTTGATGGATGCTCCCTTATCAGCGTCACACATGAAGCATATCATCTTTGCTGATAAAAGCAAAAGTCAGGTATTGGGTCTAGATAAGGTTGCTATCACAAAGGATCGACACATGGACAAAGTCATGCTTGTTGAGTCCTTAGGATACAATCTTATGTCTGTCTCAATGCTTTGTGATCTTGATATGGTTGTTGTCTTTGGCAAGTATCGTTGTGTTGTGATTATGGAAGCTGACAATTCCAAAGTCTTCGAAGGCTTTAGGAGAGGAGACTTGTATATTGTTGATTTCTCTGCAGATTCACAACCAGCCGTGTGCCTACATGCAAAAGCTTCAGAAGGATGGCTATGGCATCGACGACTTGGTCATGCAGGCATGAGGAATTTGAACACGCTTGCGAAGAGGAAGCATGTCATTGGCATTGAAAATGTCAAGTTCCTCAAGGATCACTTGTGCGGTGCCTGTGAAGCTGGAAAGATGACAAAGGCCAAGCATCCAGCGAAGACTATCATGACCACTACTCGTCCATTCGAATTGCTTCACATGGATCTCTTCGGTCCTAACCATTATTCCTCTGTTTCAAATGAAGCATCTCAATATGGCTTTGTTATTGTTGATGATTACTCTCGTTACACATGGGTACACCTTGTCTCTTACAAAACTGAAGTGCAGGAAGTCTTCAAACGATTTTCCTCGAGGGCTTCAACCAACTTTGGTGTGAAGATCAAGCACATTAGAAGTGACAATGGCACTAAGTTCAAGAATTCGGGTCTCGATGACTATCTTGATGAACTTGGTATTACTCATGAGTTATCTGCTCCTTATACTCCTCAACAGAATGGCGTCGTGGAGCGCAAGAACAGGACTCTTGCTGAGATGGCTCGCACTATGCTCAATGAGTACAAAACCCCTCGTCGTTTCTGGGTTGATGCAATTGATACTGCATGCCATATCATCAACAGAGTATATCTTCACAAATTCTTCAAGAAGACTGCCTATGAACTCCTCACTGACAAGAAACCCAATGTGAGTTATTTCAAAGTCTTCAGTGCTAAATGCTGGATTAGAGATCCTCATCACAACTCTAAATTTGCACCGAAAGCACATGAAGGTTTTATGCTTGGTTACGGAAAGGACTCGCACACCTACAGAGTCTTCAACAATGTTCTTCACAAGATTGTTGAAACTGTAGATGTGCGGTTCGATGAAACTAATGGATCGCAAAGAGAGCACCTACCTTCTGTGTTAGATGAACCAGCACCTGAGGATTCTATCAAGCACAAGGCTACTGAAGATGTCATTCCTACTGAAGAATCTGCTGAAGAATTCATTCCAGAACGTGAAGAACATCGAGCTGATGCACCTGAAGAAAATGCTGAGGAAATTGATGCTAAAGAAAATGCTGATCAAATTCCTCAACGACAACCAGCTCATCCTCGCGTTGCAAAAGAAGTGCAAGTGGAGAAGATCATCGATGACATTAGAGCACCAGGTCCTCTCACACGATCAAAAGCTTCACATCTATCTAACTTTTGTGGGCACTTTGCTTTTGTCTCTATCACAGAGCCCACTAAGGTAGATGAAGCATTTTTGGAGCCTGAGTGGATTCAGGCCATGCAAGAAGAATTACACCAATTCAAGCTCAACAACGTATGGGAACTAGTCAATCGTCCCGATCCTCGCAAGCATAACCTCATTGGCACAAAGTGGATCTACCGCAACAAGCAAGATGAAAATGGTGTTGTGGTGAGGAATAACGCACGACTAGTAGCTCAAGGCTACACACAGGTTGAAGGAATTGATTTCGATGAAACTTTTGCACATGTTGCTAGACTTGAGGCTATTCGCATATTGCTTGCTTATGCTAACCATCATGATATCATCTTATACCAAATGGATGTGAAAAGTGCATTCCTCAATGGTAAGCTTGAGGAAGAAGTATATGTTGCTCAACCCCCAGGTTTTGAAGATCCAAAACATCCTGACAAAGTCTTCAGACTTAACAAGGCGCTCTATGGTCTCAAGCAGGCCCCACGGGCGTGGTATGATACATTGAAGGAATTCTTCATGAAGAAAGGCTTCACACCCGGTTCACTCGATCCCACTCTCTTTACTAAATCTCATGATGGCGAACTGTTTGTGTGCCAAATATATGTTGATGATATCATCTTTGGCTGTACTGACCAACATTATAGTGATGAATTTGCCTATATGATGAGTGAAGAATATCAAATGTCTATGATGGGAGAGTTGAAATTCTTCTTAGGTCTTCAAATTCGTCAACAACGCAATGGTATATTCCTATCTCCGGAGAAATACCTCAAGGATGTCCTGAAGAAATTCGGCATGCAAGACTGCAAAGGCATCAAAATTCCTATGCCCACAAATGGTCATCTATGCACTGATGAAAATGGTACTGACTTCGATCATAAGGTATACCGCTCCATGATTGGCTCTTTATTGTACTTATGTGCATCTAGGCTAGATATAATGCTCAGTGTTTGCATGTGTGCACGATTTCAAGTTGCACCGAAGGAACCACACCATAAGGCTGTGAAGCATATTCTTCGATATCTAGCTCACACACCAACACTAGGATTATGGTATCCCAAGGGCTCGGATTTTGATCTCATTGGATATTCAGACTCTGACTATGCTGGTGACCGTGTGGACCGCAAGTCAACATCTGGTACTTGTCATTTCCTCGGATGATCTTTGGTCTATTGGTCCTCGAAGAAACAGAACTGCGTATCACTGTCTACTGCTGAAGCTGAGTACATTGCTGTTGGTTCTTGCTGTGCTCAATTACTATGGATGAAGCAAATGCTCAAGGACTATGGCATCAACGTGAAGAATGTGCCTCTCCTCTGTGACAATGAGAGTGCCATCAAGATTGCTCACAACCCAGTTCAGCACTCGAAGACAAAGCACATTCAGATTCGTCATCATTTTCTTCGTGATCATGTGTTGAAGGGCGACATTTCTATTGAGCATGTGAAGACTGAAGAACAACTAGCCGATATCTTCACTAAGCCCTTGGATGAGAAGAGATTTAGCAAGTTGCGGTGTGAGCTAAATATCTTAGAGTCTTCAAATGTACTTTGAAAAAGCACTCATCCTAACACTTATGCAAAATTGATGACTTAGATGTGCAACACATGAAGAAACATTTTTCTTCAATCATGAAGAATAACACTCTAAGTGTGAAGAAATTAATGAAGAATTTGATTGTCAGAACCCTACGACAATTGTACGCGGTGTCTGAAATCATCATTCTTACATGGTGGGTCACGCCACCACAAAAGTTGAAAATCTTCAATTTGAGTTTTTCCTCATTTTTGAAATTCCTCAGTTTTTCAAATTCTTCAAGTTTGCAAAATCTTCACTTGAGCCATCGTTTTTCTTCATTGGAATATATATATATATATATGAGTTTATGTCCTCTACAGCATTCACTTATAGCTATTTCTTCAAGTTGGTGTTTTCTGCTAAGTGAATGTGATCGGACCCTTCCCCTCTATGCTATACTCAATCCAATCTATTCACAAATTCTTCATGTGCATTCTATTTGAAACTCGTTCAAATTCTTCACTGTGTCCTTGTCAGCTGAAGAAATTGTGAACGGAACATTAAAACTAATCTTATCCAAACTTTTGGTTTTTCCGCTCAAACCGTTCCGCATCCCACGATGGATTATTTTATCCACCCACGATCTTACACGATCTCCACTACACAGTACGTGGGTGAGACATGTCGCGAGAAGGAGAACAGCCAGGGGCACGTTCGTCCTAAATCTTCGGACGAGCAGTTTTTCACTGCGGCTATAAATACCCCTGTCGCCGTCCTCACTTCTTTTACCTCACTCGATCTCACTCTCCTGCTCGAGCTTCCAAACCCTAGCGCCGTCGCTACTCCATCGTCGCCGGTGAGGAAGAGCTTCACTGCCTCGACCTCGTCGCCGTCGTACTCGCGCCGACCACGTAAATCTTCACCACCGCCGCCGCCGTAGACGTCTTCCTCCGCAAAGTTAGGGCGTGGAAGATCTGCATCGACGAACTTCACTGTTTCAACTCCCAGTTCGTCGTGTTCTTCATTCAGGGTAATTAAAAGCTAATTTTACTGCCCTCTTTGATTCGAAACTTTTCTACAAAATCTTCAAAGGTGTTTTTATTCTTCAAATCCTCACACACAAAACACCTCACATGTTATCTGTCCTTGATTCATTTCCCTAAGCCTCATTTTCTTCAAGATTCCTCA
Organism: Aegilops umbellulata; assembly: GCA_032464435.1. Taxonomy (NCBI): domain Eukaryota; kingdom Viridiplantae; phylum Streptophyta; class Magnoliopsida; order Poales; family Poaceae; genus Aegilops; species Aegilops umbellulata. The sequence goes on from CP136055.1 coordinate 215,537,338, forward strand.
ATTGTGTGGATCCTCGATCTATACAACTCTAGAACCTAAGATATAAAGCGCTTAGTGAAATTCCTCAAGACGAATCTGGTCAAATTCCTCAAACTTGTTCTTTATGAAAAACCCTCTGAGAACGCATATGACCTATTCAAATTCCTCGCAACTATACTCTGTTCACAGGTACACATGTCGGTTGCTGAATCATTAGGTTCTCATCAACTTAACTCATTTGCAGCGTTCCTCGAACAAAAGTTGCATACTTCTTCAGAGAATTCAATTGTTCAAATTCCTCATCTGAAGAAAATGGCTGAAGGTAAAAGGCCACAGAAAGGAGGAAAGAAGCCTGAGGTCATGACTGCTTTTGAGATCCCAAAGGATATATACAAAGAATACTGCACGCCTGATGAAGCCAAGTTTGGCAAAGAAGATAAAAATCAGCGCAAGGTGCGAATCCAAAGGATTGAACGGAGATGGGCACGTGAATGGAGGGAGTACAGATATGTTACTCCAAAGTACATGAAGAAATTCGCACTCAACCCTCCATGCCCAAGAGCCCCATTAGCACCTGGTCAAGTGGCTGATCCCACTAGCATCAAGCGTGGTGAGGATTTTCCTGATGAATGGGCCAAGCGCCAAGCTAAACTGGCAAGGCAAGCCAGAGAAGCAGTGAGGAAATTCAATGAAGACTCTGCTGCTGCTGCTGCCACTGAGGCTTCTGCCAAGCCGAAGAAAGCGATGCTCAAGAAGCCCGCTCGCAAGCCAAGTGCTTCAACATCAATGCCCTCACGGCCAAGTTCCTCAGCTGCACCCTCACGGCCAGAATCTTCAAAATCTTCAAAGCAAATTCCTCATGCTGCTCCTGCTCCACCAAAGTCCTCAGCACCACCTCAACAGTCCTCAGCTGTCCCGACACAGTCCTCAGCACCTGTGCATCTGGCCTCGTGCCAAAGGACTACAGGCACCTCAATTGCCTCTGGTGTCTCAGCTAGTTCCTCAGCTGCACCAAATTCCTCAGCTGGACCCTCTCTGCTGAAGAAAAAGGCTACTGCTGCACGCGGCACTCGCCCAAGTCCTCAGAAGAAGCAGGTAGTCTTCACTGTGCCATCTGATGATGATGAAGCTGATGAAGAAGAACTTGCTGAAATCATCAGGGACTGCCAAGAAAGGGCTGCTAAAGCCAAAGGCACACCTGTGCCCCTGCTATTGGATCCAAGGGCGATCCTAGACTATATTGATCTCTGGCATAAGGATCCTAACACACCTATGCCTGATTTCAAGCTGACACCTGGCCAAAGTCACATGCTGACTCACTTCATCCAAGAGGAGAAGTGGAAATATGACAGGGCCAGAGAGATCAAGAAATCGCAGTACCGGAAAGAGAAGCTGCTGAAAAAAATGTTGTCAAGATGACACCTGAGGAACTCGTCAAGATGCAGGCTGAGATCAAAGCCCTCAGCGACAACTTTGACTCATACTATGCTGATTGGCAAGGAGGCAAGGTCAGATTTGTGAGGCTGACTGATACCTTCACCAAGGGTGCAGCCTCAACACAACAAATTCCTCAAGCTGAAGCATCTATTCAGCAAACTAAAGAACATGCCAGCACCGCTGATGAAGTTCAGGCTGCTGAAGAAAATGTGAGTTCCCGGGCTGATGACTCTGCTCCAGCCACTGAAGAAATTGCCAGGGCATCCACTAGTGGTGCGCCTGAAGAAAATGAAGAAACCAGGGCAACTGCATCAGTTGCGCCCGAGGATAATCAACCAGATTCCTCAGCTCCACCTGCGCCTACGTCAACTCCAATTCTTCCATCTGCATTAGATGTGAAGAAAACCAAGGCTGCAGAGCGAGCTGCTACGAAGAAAAGGAAGGCATCCAATGCTTCAGAATCTTCAGCTCCCAAGAAGATGAAGCCAATGACAAGCTCATTTGCAAATCCCATTGATGCCATTCCTATCTCCTCCATGCCATCAAAGGACCTTGTTCCTTTTGGTGAAGATTATGAGATCCCAAGTGGATCAGATGAAGAAACTCAATCTGCTGCTTCCTCAGAGCAGATTGATGAAGAAATTGAAGCGGATGCAATCCCTTCAACCCCAATGGTCTCATCACCAATGCCTCAGTTTGATGCTGAAGAGGCTGGTGTTAAAGAAATTGATGAAGATGTGGATATTGGAAGCACCACTCCAGTGATGAATGATGACTTTTGGGAAAGTCAGCATCCCAATTCCCCACTCTTCACTCCCCTGCAGCAAATTCCTCACTCTCCTTCACCAACAGTAAAATTGGGCTCTGACGCAACTCATCCCACTGCTTCTGTGAATGAAGAAATTCCAGCCACTAGTGCTGAAGTAACTGCTGCTAAAACAGACAAGGTGACTGCACCTGAGGAAACTCTTGAAATTCCTCAGCCTGAAGAGCCTGAGATCGTGATTCCTGAGGTCGTGATGCAACTTACTGACACTCCTCTGCCAAGGCCAAAGGATCCGTTCTCACGCAAACAGAAATTCAAGGCTGAAGACTTCTATGGCGAGCATGTGTTCTTCACTGAATACAATCCATATGACTCTGCCCGCATCAGGAAGAGGCGTTTCTGGATAGCCAGCCAAGCAAATTTCTATTCCTCTGTGCTTTACAACAAAGAAAAAGTCTTCGACCATGCTCATATTCCTCACGTGGATATGGAGTCTTTGTTGTGCTTCACGCCAGTCCTCAGTGTTCTTCATGACGCTGGGCTGCTCAACTTCTGCACAGATATATGCGATTGGAATGAAGAACTTATTCTTCAATTCTATGCAACGTTGCACATCACCGGCAACTTTGAAGACGTGAACTCATGGGTTTTGGACTGGATGACTGAGAATACACATCATAAGGCCCCAGCATCTGAATTGCTTCGTGTCCTTCCTATGAGTCCATCCACTGAAGATGCACGTTGTGTGTACAACGAACCTGAGCTTTCAAATCACTATATGCAAGTGCTGATGAAGCCTTTGAAGCCAGAGCAGGCTCCTAGAACCAAATTCCTCGTCAAGGAATTGTTGTATATGCCAAGGACTGTCTATCGCATTCTGACGAAGACAATGAGTCCCATCAAAGGCCACGACTCGACTGATGAAGAAGTCGTTGGCATCATGAAGAATTTGCTTTTCAACATCATCCATGGCGTTCCCGTCAACTTGATTTCTTCATGAGGACTCTGGCCAACATTGCTATGTCACCATTTGAGCTGAAGCCTTATGCACCTTGGATAATTAAATTCATCAGGACAAGGTCTTCACTCAACTACAAGGCTGAAACTCTCAACCACTACAGCTACTTGCCTCCCATTGAAGTCCTCAAACGGACATTTTCCTAAGCTAAAGAAAAGGGCAAGGCCACTGCTGTGATAGATGAAGGCATGCGTCCATTGGATGGTAAATTTCGCAAGGCTGCTTCTTATTCCACCAATGATGACTCTGCCACACATGACTCTGCTGCCAACACTGCCAAGCCAAATCCTCAAGCCACAACACCCAGGGTGATGACTAACCGTGAGTTACTCCTCAGTCTTCATCAAAAGGTTGATCGCAATCACAAATGGGTCAAGCGTCAGTTTGGTTCAATTCTTCACAACATGACTTCCACACACAATGCACTGAAGAAAGACCATTACTACCTTCATGAAACCCTCAACCGCACCTGGGCTGTTCTGTCTAAAGTGTACAGTGCTGAAGACTTGGAGAAAATGGGTCTCAAAGAAGACTTTGACTGGTTTGCACCTCCTCCGAAGAAATACAAGAAGGTCAAGGTTCCTTCTTTGGTGGCTAGTTCATATTCTTCATCGCGTGCAATTGATGAAAATGAAGATTTGGACGACACTGCAGCAGGCCCTACTTCAACGACCGACCCCAACAACGCTGGCGCTCCTTCATTAACTTGAATATCTTCAGGGGCGTTAGTCCTCAGTTTTGATCCTTTTGGTCATTTGATGACAAAGGGGGAGAAATCTGAGTTAGTCTTCAAGCGGGTCTATAATAAGGGCGTTTTTTTAAGTTACAACTCTCGTTCTTCCGAAACTTTTATTGGATCGAGTTGTAATCTTAAGTCCGATGGTGCGCTGATACTTTTGTTGCACTATGCTTTGATACTTTGATGCGCTATTCTGCATGCTTATTCCTCGTTAATATTATCGCATGCATGCTGAATTACATCAGGCACCATATTTCATCATGCATTTCAAATTCTTCATATTATATGTCAAATGCGTGTATGCGTTACAAGATATAGGGGGAGTTCTCCATGATTCAACTCTTCAAGTGTGCATTGCTTCAAAAGCAAATTCCTCACTATGCGCATCTTCAGGGGGAGTTCTTCTATATCTTGCAATCAAATTCCTCAATATCAGTATTGACACTTCATATATTTATCCCCATTGAAAACTTAACCTATGTTGTCATCAATCACCAAAAAGGGGGAGATTGTAAGTGCATCTAGTGCCCCTTAGTGATTTTGGTGTATTGAAGACTTATAGGTTAAGTATCTAATGCGTTTATGAGTGTACACAGGTCTATAAGTCTATGAGGAGTTTGATATTTACAGAGAAAGTCGATCCCTAGAAATGAAGTTCTTCGACTGAAGACTTTGATATTTTGAAGACTTTCTGAAGACTTTAAAAGTGAAGAAATTGGTGTGACCTTGAAGACTTGGTTATCATTCGAAGAATATGAAGCGTGAAGACTTTTGTTTTTATAGTTTCATTTTCTCTTTCTTGAGTCATAGGAAACACCGTACTATTAAAGGGGGTCGAGGAAATACTAAGGAGAAAATTTCCAAGTGATGCCCATCTCAAATCCTACACCTACCAATCCCTTCGAGTGAAGCCATTGGAAATCTCATACAGTTCAGTCAATTTCTTCAGTGACAGAGACGTAGTTCTTCTGGTCACTGAGGACTTTGCTCTGACTGAGGAGTTAGGAATTCGCTAGTGCGAATTACCTACGCTGTGAGGAACATGATAGCCCTGAGGAATTTGAACCTCAAATTTCCGACCGTTGCTGTGCTACGCGCCAGCTGTCCTAAAATATCTTGTCCACCTAACGGTCATATCATTGAAGGGCATTTATGTCTTATCATGTCGGGCTGCTCCCTAGGCTATAAATAGCCGCCCCCTACAACCACTAGCTGGTTAGCTGCTCCGCGAGAACTTGACACTTGTCATTTGAGAGCAACCCATCCTCCGAGGACTTTGAGCGAAAATCATCAAGTGAGGAAAATCCAAATCCAAACCCAAACCCCAAACACCTACAAACCCAAAGTGATTGAGCATCACTGAAGAGATTGATCCTCCGTGGATCCGACGCTTGTTACCTTTGAAGACTGTGCTTCTTCCAAACGGTTAGGCGTCAAGGTCTAGAGCATCCAAGAGGAATTATGGATCGCCGAGTGACCAAGTCTGTGAAGGTTTGGAAGTCACCTGAAGACTTACCACGAGTGATTGGGCGAGGACTATGTGTCCTTAGCTCAAGGAGAATACGGTGAGGACTGTGTGTTCGGGACTAGGTGTCCTCGAGTTTAAATACTCAGCCGCTCCAACCAGATGTACAACTGAGACAGCAGTTGGAACTGGTCTACCAAATCATTGTCTTCACCAAGCTTACTGGTTCTATTTCCTCAACACTTTCATTTCCTCATTACTATGTTGTGTGTTTGTTCATATCTGTGTTTGAAGACTTTGACTGAAGACTTTCTGAATTTCCTCAATTCAATTTCTTCAGTCTGTTTGTCTTCATATTGTGCTATCTTGTGTTTACGCTTTCTGTACTCTGTCTGTGTCTTCATTTCATCATGATGACCATGCATGTATTCTGCTATGTTTACCTCTGAATACTTATTCCGCTGCTAGTAGTTCTTCGCTAAGGAATTTCCTCACGAGAAAATTCCTCAGTGAAGAATTTCATAAAAATCGCCTATTCACCCACCCTCTAGTCGATATAACGCACTTTCAGACCCCGCACCCCAGGCAGCTCGCGGTCCGCAGGCCGCTGCGGGCTGCGAGCGGCGCGGACAGGCTTCAACAACCCTCACGCCGCGGCAAGCACGGTCGGTAGCAAAGGCCTCCAATCACGCCGCAACCACAACGCCGTACACCCGCCGGGAGCAGGCGAACTCGAGGGCCGCGCTCATGGTGGCGCAAGAGCTGCTGCAGTGCAGGCTACTGGAGGGCGGCCGCGATGTGCTGCTGGAGCGGGTCGCCGAGCTCTTGGGCTTTGCCGCCTCGGGGGCTCACCCCTTCTGCATCCAGCTCCCGTCTCAAGCCCGGGGCGGCACGCGCGGGGGCCCTGCACGCGCCCACAGGCCCCAAGACTACCCCAACGCCAGTGAAGCCACCGGCGCCGGACTGGCAGTGGTGCTACCCCTGCCCCCAGCGCGGGAAGGAGAGGGACTCGACGCGGCCCTCGGCTCCAGCGGGCAGCCACGCTACCACCCCACGGTGGGCACGACAAGCAGAGTAGCCTGGAACGCGGAGCACTACAGCGTAGCCTTCGGGATGACGGCGCCAGAAGAATACGTGCCACCATGGTGGACCAAGGATCCGCTCGCGAGGGCGAGTGAGGCTCGCTCCTCAGCCCGAGCTGGGAGGACGAGACACCCGAAGCTGATCTCTTCCAGGAGCCCCAGGACGGCCCCGCCGGCCGCACTGGGGACGACGATTACCGGGTACCGCTAATTTCTCAGGAGCAGGCATACGCTAATCATGGATCGCAGGAAGTGCAGGTCGCCACAGCGAGCAGCTGCCCGCTCCCACGGTCTCCTACCCCTTGGGAGGAGGGCGCAGGGGGCTGCAGGAGAGGGGCGGAGATCCGACATCACCACCGCGATGTTCGGAGCAAGGCATCCTCAGGAGGTAGGCCCTCCGCTGGGGAGGCGCCTAAGGGCCTGCCCCTGGCGGAGGACCCGTGGTCGTCGGGGGAACCGCTGGCAACCGCTCTACCCCACCGGCGGCGTCCTGGTTTCCGGTCGTCGTTGGTGGCACTAGAGTGTGGCGCAAGGCGGGGCCCTCGTCTGGCGATATGAAGCAAGGCCGGTACCTATGAAGAAGGCTCGGTGCCTGCGAAGCTCGCCGCCCCGTGACACTCTCACGTAATAATGAGTGGGGCTGTACATGCCCCGGAGTCTCAGGGGTGCCGACCTCAGGCCCTGGGGCTCCCTCCCACGCCCAGTGGACAATACTTAGCTCCGCGCTGGTGAGAAGACGTCCAAGACTAGATTAGGTGCCGGACACGGCCTTTTGTCTGCTTTCATTGCCTTTTCCTTTGGTTGTAACTTTTCCCCCGCTGGATTTAAGTTGGATTCGAATTTGAGATTTGCGTGTGTTCGGGGAAGGGGTGCTTAGTCTCGTTCGGACCATTTCTCACGTTCTGGTTACCGCCTCACCACAGCTGCCTCCCCTCGTGAGCCCCTCGCGAGACGGGTCAGGCCCGGCTCGTGCGAGACCCGTACTGCCGCTGTCACTCCCTCTCAGGAGGATTTTCCGGTACCTACGGAGGTTGTCCTTTTAAGAAAAGGCCCGGAGCCTGTGAAGAAGGCGAATGCCTGTGAAGCTATCGCGTTCGGGAAAAGGCCCGGAGTGTGTGAAGAAGGCGAATGCCTGTGAAGCTATCGCGTTCGGGAAAAGGCCCGGAGCCTGTGAAGAAGGCGAATGCCTGTGAAGCTATCGCGTTCGGGAAAAGGCCCGGAGCCTGTGAAGAAGGCCAACGCCTGTGAAGCTCCCCGTGAGCGACGCTCTCGTGTCCTACGGATTTAGCCAAAGAATGCCCAAGGAGACACGCCCTCCCACGTGCTGCCTCGGGAGCCTGTGCAAGACAAAGGTAAACCAGCCGACTACCGGGCGCGGGCGCACGCGCAATGTAACAACTACTGAAGCAACGAGCACAAATTTTACATAAGGGGCACCCCCTCCCAAAATGCTCTCACAGCCGTCAGGACGAAACCTGAGTTCTATTCTTGCAGGGTAAAAAGACAGGAGCGACATGTACTTAGTCAGACAAATCCCCCAATGCGTCCTCAGGAGCGCTTCCCGAGCCGTCGCTGGCGTCGCTGAACACGCCATCGCCGTCTGCGTCGCCACCAGCGGTGCCAAGGCCGTTCACCACACCGCCCTCGTCAGCGGCCGCGACCACGTCGTCGTCATCCGAAGCGAAGGCCCTAACAAGAGCATCCACGTTGTCTTCAACCCAGTGCGCCAGGTCGTCTCGGACGGCCTGGGGAACTGGGGCGATGGCGGCGTCGAAGTCTAAGTTGGGATCCAAGTTCCGGAGATGGCTGAAGACACGGGAAAAGGCGCGCCCGAGCAGGGCGCGGCTCCGTTCTTCCACCAACCTGTCGGCCCTGACCGACCGCGCCTCCAGCTGCGTCACCACGGCGGTGAAGAACTGAAGGTTGCCAGCATAATTGACCGTGTGCGGCTCGCCGACAGCCGCCTCACAGATGTTGTCCAAGGCCGCGTTAGCTCTCTCCCGGAGCATGGTGAGCATGGGAGCGTGTACGTGCTCCAGGACCTGGCGCTGGCGTATCTCGTCCGCGTTCTGGCACGCGACGGCCTCAGCCTCCTCCACCCGCTGGCGAAGATGGAGCATCTCAGCCTGAGAGGCGACTAGCTCCCCCTGCGCAGCCTCAAGGGCAGCCCGAGAGGCTGCGGCCCGCCGCACTGCCTCCTCCTGCTTGGCCCTCAAGGTTGCGGTCCTTCCTTCCGCCTTGACCCGGACCAACTCCAGTCTCCTCTCGAGCTCGCACTCGAGGTCTTGGCGCGCCATCGCCACTCGACGTCCAACCTCCTCCAGGACGCGGGCCTCCCGTGCGGCGACATCCTCCTCCGCCCGCGTTACCAGGCGCTCCCTCGTCTCCAGCCGCTCGTACTCACGGGTGCGTTCGGCGGCCTCCAGCGTCAACGCTTCCTCACGCTTCTGGAGCCCGGCCGGGTCGCCTGAGGCCACCTTCATCGACGCAAGGGCTGCCTCGCGCAACTCCACTTGCTCCTCCAGTAAGTGGCACCGGGCTAGGAGCTCCCAAGCCCACTCCTCCGCCATTTCTCGCCGTCGGTCAGCCTCCTGGGCCTCCTCAGCGGCCTGGGATCGGGCCACCCGGGAGGCCTCCAGTGACGCCTTCGCCTCTTCATCATCAAGGCGGCGCTGATGGCGTGCGAGGGCGATGGCGGCCTCCAACTCGCGCCTGCCTGCGGCCAGGCGAAGACCCTCGACCTCCAGGCGCGCGTCTTCGTCAGCGAGCTCCTCTCCGAGCAGGTCCACCGCGTCAGTCACCCTTCGAAGAAACCCTTGGCGGCGAGCGCGACGCTCCCGGGCGCGCTCGAGCACGTCTTCCACGCCACCATCTGCCCCAAGCGAGCCCGGGGGCCATGGATCATCATTCCCCCTCCGGGCAGGGGGCTGGGGGCTGGCGCCCTCGCGACGGCTGGGCGCGTCACGCCAGAAGCCCGGCCTGGAGCCAGCTCGCCTCCAGATGAAGGGCGCGGGGGGCGCCTCAGCCAATCGCAGTCCACAACCAGGCGAGAAGCCCACGGCAGACTGGCTATGCCACGAGAGGGCCCGCGGAGGAAGATCTCGGGGGGTGAAGAGCAGCAGCGCGCCTCGGGACGGTCCGCCCCTCCGATCACCCTCACCACAAGAGCAGTGCTGCTCGGGGCACTAGGGAGCGGTGGAGGAGGCGAAGCCAAAGGAGGCGGCGCCTCAGCTGCTTCTGCGAGTTCAGCTGGAAGAGGCCTGCGGAGCAAGGGTCAGTAAAAGCAACAAGAGGGTCATAGGCTGGAAAAGGAGAAAACTTACTCATCGGTGGCGAAGTACATCCTGCGCTTCAGCAGGCGACAAGGGAAATCCTCACCCAGGGCCTCCCTTTTCCTCCGGAGTGCCTCAAAGTCCACACGGAAACGACCCAAGAGAAGAGCGCAGGGGTCGACCTGCAACGAAGACGGAGTGTCGGGGCGACCCGCGTCCAGGGCGCCTCCCTGACGCGTACAGCCAACCGCCTCGCCAGAAGTCGCGCCTGGGGCCTCGGGAGCCTCCGCCCTAGGCGCCAGGGGCGGCTGCTGGCCACCCTCAGTCTCAGCGGCATGGGCCCCGGGGGCCGCTCCCTCATGCCTCCCCACTCCGCCACTTGAGGAAGAGCCGCCTTGGACGATTGAAAGGGCAGTCACCATCACTGGGTTCTCGCGAGGCCCCTGGAGGCCAGCAGGGCGCAGCCCCCACTCGTCGAAGATAGGCATCTGCTTCACAAAGTCATCCTTGTTCTTGCAAAGGTACAGCAGGGCCCCTCCCCGCTGGACGCTGCCCGGGTTGGGGTCACCAGTCAAGACCAAGAGCACCGTCCTCAACACTTCAGGCGTCAAATCCCCTTCCTGGAGCCTCGTATGATCACTGTGCCGTGCCCGCTGAAGGTCCACATTCGACGGGAGTGGCGCTGGAGAGGAGCAATACGGCGTAAGAGGAACTCCTTCACCACCTTGGGCGCGGTCACGCCGTTCGATTTCAAGAACGTGAAGCGACGCCAGACAAAGGCGAGCCAGGGGCTCTCGAGCGTCTCCTGGCCCCAGCCTGAATTGGGGACAGCAGGCGAGGTTGGCTTCGACAGCAGGGGGCTAGGCACCCCAACATCTACATACAACCACCGCTCACGGAACCCAGCCGAACGCGGAGGGAGCCCGAAGTCGATCCCGGAGGCCGCTGTCTTGGGCGCGGCGACAAAGCTCACGCACGCCGAGCACTGGGTAGAGTCGACGAGGCGCAGGGAGAAGAAGTGGCGTAGCAAGGCAACTGACGGAGCGATACCCATCATTGCTTCGCAGACAAAAGCAAAGACGGAGAGAAGGGCGATGGATTCGGGACCCAGATGCATCATATGGATCTGGTAATGGGAAAGCACGACCCTGAAGAAATCAAAGACGGGGGGAACCAGACCCGCCCACAGGGCATCAGCGAAGTAATGGACCTCCGTGATTATCATATCAGTGGGGAAGTGAGACATGGGCTAGGCCGTCGTCCTCCCACACTCGTTGAAGTTAGTAGCCAGAGCCGAGCTGACCTTGCCCAGGCCCTCCTGATTGAGTATGATCGACCGGCCGACGGCGGGGGCCACCGACGGCGGAAGCGTGGGTTGCTTCCCTCTTTCTTTCTTCGTCGGAGCCATGGAGATGGGAAGAGGGAGAGATGGTTTGAGATTGGGTCGAGAGCAGGAGCTCGAGTTCGAGCAGAGGAAGGACAGAGGGCGCACGAGCAAAGGGAAGAAAGCAGCTGTGTACAACTACGGGTACGCCTAGCACGGCGCGGAATAAGGGGGCGTGGGGGAAGAGTACCGCCCACGTCCAATGAACCACCACGCGGCGCCCAAGGCCGCAGGCTGTTAGGGCCCGCGACGCTTCGCTCTTGTCCTTTCGCCTTCCTGCACGGTCCAGCCCGGGCGCGCCTTGGGCCCGGGGGCTACTGTCGGCGTTCTGGGAACGGGGGTCCCCAGACTTGCCTGCCTGCGGCCTGCGGCGTGGCTCAAAGGAGGCCCAACACGGCCCATCTTCATCAACACAAGACCCAAGACCCTCGCGAGGGGCCAAGCCTCGCGGGGTGGACTACGCAGGGCTTCCTTAGGCGCGGCCTCATCAGGCTGGCTCACGAGGAGGCGGAGAGATCAAGGCGGGGTACCTCATGAGGTGCCCATGACGTAAGCCATGACGACCAAGGACGCCAGGCGGGCGCCAGCCTGCACAGTGTCCTCCCTTTCCTCTTTGGTGCTAAGGGGGCAGGCGCAGGCGAGAGGATCAAGCAAAGGCATCCACTTCGGTGCAACGAGACCAAGACCAGCTCCGCGACAAGAAGGTAGTCATCATGGAGCCCAAGCCAGCGTCATCACCAGAGCCTTTGGCAGGCGAGGACCAACTTTAGTCAGGATAAGTGTACTAGATGTTCCCCTTCAAAATGGCCAACTGTTGGCGCCCTTCCCGCTCAATATTTGGGGAGAGGCCTAGGGCCTTTGCCTATAAATAGGACTAGCCACCCCCAAGTAGAGAGAAGAGGATCAGAGAGAGAGAGAGAGAGAGAGAGAAGGGCGACTGAACCCCTCAAGCACTTCATCGCCTCAGCCAAGAACAGACCCTCGCGAGGCTGTTCTTCCTTGTATTGTTCATCCTCATCAGCCCAAGAGGCAATCCACCACACCACACTGGAGTAGGGTATTACACCACATCGGTGGCCCGAACCAGTATAAACCCTGTGTCTCTTGTGTTGTTCGTTCAGTAGTTTAGATCTTTGCGAGACGGAGAGGTAGAGAGCGTAATCTCCGCGCGCACCCCAGAGTTCGAACCTCAAGGGTCTGTCGGAACCCGAAATCCGACACCTTCCAAGTGCCAGATACAACCCGGTGATCGCTCTCCAACAGGGCATCAAGGAGGGGATTGCCGGGTAGCATTATGCTAGGCGATGCTACTTGGAGGACTTTAGTCTACTCTCTTCTATATGCTGCAAGACGGAGGCTGCCAGAAGCGTAGTCTTCGACAAGATTAGCTATCCCCCTCTTATTCTGGCATTCTGCAGTTCAGTCCACTGATATGGCCCTTTACACATACATCCATGCATATGTAGTGTAGCTCCTTGCTTGCGAGTACTTTGGATGAGTACTCATAGTTGCCTTGTTCCCCCCTTTTCCCATTTCTCTACCCGATTGCTGCGACTAGATGATGGAGCCCAGGATCCAGACGCCACCTTCGACGACAACTCCTACTACTCTGGAGGTGCCTACTACTACGTGCAGCCCGCTAACGACGACCAGGAGTAGTTAGGAGGATCCCAGGAGGGAGGCCTGCGCCTCGTTCGATCTGTATCCCCGTTTGTGCTAGCCATCTTATGGCAAACTTGTTTAACTTATGTCTGTACTCAGATATTGTTGTTTCGCTGACTCGTCTATGATCGAGCACTTGTATTCGAGCCCTCGAGGCCCCTGGCTTGTATTATGATGCTTGTATGACTTATTTTATTTGTAGAGTTGTGTTGTGATATCTTCCCGTGAGTCCCTGATCTTGATCGTACACATTTGCGTGCATGATTAGTGTACGATTGAATCGGGGGCGTCACAATCATGATCGTTAGCATAAGCAAGTAATATGCAAATAGCCTCAAGTCTAGCAACAGGTGGAAAAGTTTCATCGAAATCAATTCCTTCAACATGTGTGTAGCCTTGAGCTACAAGCCGTGCCTTATTCCTCACAACAAGTCCATTTTCATCTGGCTTGTTTCGGTAGATCCACTTTGTGCTAATGATATTGTGCTTGCGAGGATCTGGACATTTGACTAGTTCCCAGACGTTGTTGAGCTCAAACTGATGTAATTCTCCTTGCATAGCTTGAATCCACTTAGGCTCCAGAAATGCTTCATCTACCTTAGTGGGCTCTGTGATAGAGACAAAAGCAAAGAGCCCACAAAAGTAACATAAATGTGAAACTCTTGAGCGTGTGAGAGGACCTGGTGCTTCAATGTCATCGATGATTCTCTCAATTTGCACTTCATTTGCAACGCGAGGATGAGTGGGTTGTCGTCGAGCAATTTGATCAGCATTTTCTTCAGCACCATTTTCTTCAGGTGCATCAGCATGACGTTCTTCGTGTTCTGGAATGATTTCTTCAACATATTCTTTGGTAGGAATGACATACTCAATAGCCTTTAACTTGATAGTTTCCTCAGGTGCTGGTTCATCTATCACAGAAGGTAGGTGCTCTCTTTGCGAGCCATTAGTTTCATCGAACCGCACATCTACAGTTTCAACAACTTTGTGATGAACGTTGTTGAACACTCTGTAGGTGTGTGAGTCCTTTCCGTAACCAAGCATAAAACCTTCATGTGCTTTCGGTGCAAATTTAGAATTGTGATGAGGATCTCTAATCCAATATTTAGCACCGAAGACTTTGAAATAACTCACATTGGGTGTCTTGTTAGTGAGGAGTTCATAAGCAGTCTTTTTGAAGAATTTGTGAAGATATACCCTGTTGATGATGTGGCAAGCAGTATCAGTTGCCTCAATCCAGAAATGACAAGGCGTCTTGTATTCATCAAGCATAGTGCGAGCCATCTCAACAAGAGTCATGTTCTTGCGCTCCACGACGTCATTCTGCTGAGGAGTATAAGGAGCAGATAACTCATGAGTAATACCAAGTTCATCAAGATAGTCATCAAGACCAGAATTCTTGAACTCAGTTCCATTATCACTTCTGATGTGCTTGATCTTCACACCAAAGTTGGTTGAAGCCCTCGAGGAAAATCGTTTGAAGACTTCCTACACCTCATGTTTGTAAGTGACAATATGTACCCATCTGTATCGAGAGTAATCATCAACAATAACAAAGCCATATAGAGATGCATTATTTGTAACTGCAGCATAATGGTTAGGACCAAAGAGATCCATATGAAGCAGTTGAAATGGTCGAGTGGTAGTCATGATAGTCTTCGCTGGATGTTTGTCCTTGGCCATCTTTCCAGCTTCACGGGCTCCGCATAAGTGATCCTTGAGGAATTTGACATTCTCAATGCCAATGACATGCTTCTTCTTCGCAAGCGTGTGCAAATTCCTCGTGCCTGCATGACCAAGTCATCGATGCCATAGCCAGCCTTCTGAAGCTTTTGCAAGTAGGCATAGGGCTCGTTGTGGTCCTGTAGAGAAATCAACAATATACAAGTCTCCTCTCCTAAAGCCTTCGAAGACTTTGAAATGGTCAGCTTCCATGCTCACAACACAACGATAGTTGTCAAAGACAACAACCATATCAAGATTGCAACGCATTGAGATAGACATGAGGTTGTATCCTAAGGACTTGACAAGCATGACTTTGTCCATGTGTCGATCCTTTGAGATCGCAACCTTACCTAGACCCAATACCTGACTTTTTGCCTTTGTCAGCGATGATGATATGCTTCAGATGCGATGGAGATAAGGAAGCATCCATCAATAGATTCTTGTCACCAGTCATGTGATTTGTACATCCACTATCAAGGACCCACTCGTTGGCTTTGGGTTGATCATCCTGCAGATGAATTAGTGCAACTTACGAACTCATATACTTCATCAGTGAAGAATATGACATCAATTTATCCAGGTAATAGAACAGATAAAACAATATTAGGACGTCATAAATGAAAGTTCATTTCTTCATGATTAGCCTACGTCCTTTTAGGCAATTTCAGGTCTCCAACAAATTCTTCAGATGTTTAAGCATGTCCTGAGACCTGACCCTGCATAAGAGATTAGTTCTTTTTCTTCACCACCCACATCTCAAGGGGTGGCAAATAGTTCATCACTCTGCGAGCTCCATACGAGAAAGGTGGCATAGAAGCCAGCCCACTTTGTTTCACATAAGAGGAGTTAGGGTAAGCATATGAATAAGCAGAGAAATTCTTCGAGGACTTATGAACATAATGATTAGAAGAATAATGCTCATATTCATAGCCCTTAGCTCTTTCCTGTGAAACAAAGGTGTTAGCATGATGATGATCATATGAGGACTTTGATCCTTTTGAGGAATATGATCCACGAGATGAATTTGGTCCATATGAGGACTTGGATCCATATGAAGAATTTGGTCCATACGAAGAATTTGATCCACGTGAGGAATTTGGTCCATATGAGGACTTGTAATCAGCACGTTCTTATATCATTAGTGCCAGAGTATCAAATGAAGAATCAAGTGATCTCAGCAATTTCTTCACCACTTCATGGTCGGTGATGTCAGTGGCACCAAGTGCTTGACACTCATTTGAAATGTCAGTGAGGCGATCCAAGGTTTGTTGATCATTTTCATTGTCGAGTCTTTTGAAGAGGTTGAAGAGATTGTGAAGAACATCAACTCGAGAGTCACGTTGTGTTGAGACTCCTTCATTGACTTTGGACAGTCTATCCCAGATAAGCTTAGCAGTTTCCAAATTACTCACTCTACCATACTGTCCTTTGCTCAGATGGCCACATATGATATTATTCGCTCGAGAATCGAGTTGCTTGAATCTCTTCACATCAGCAACATTCAGAAAAGGTGTGACTGAGGGAACACCATTTTCCACAACATACTAGAGATCGTTATCAATTGCCTCAAGATGCATTCGCATCTTATTCTTCCAGTAGGGGTAGTCCGTCCCATCGAAGGTAGGACACCCAACAGAGACCTTGATCATACCTGCGGTTGACATAACTAAAACTCCAGGCGGTTAAACCAAAATCACACAGAACAAGGGAGTACCTCGCTCTGATACCAATTGAAAGTGCGTTATATCGACTAGAGGGGGGTGAATAGGCGATTTTTATGAACTCTTCACTGAGGAATTTCAGGGTGAGGAAATTCCTAAGTGAAGAACTACTTGCAGCAGAATAAGTACTCAGATGTAAACATAACAGAACAAAAGCATGGTCATCATGATGAAATGAAGACAAGCACAGAGTACAGAAAGCGTAAACACATGATAAAATAGGATGAAGACAAATAGACTGAAGAAATTGAACTGAGGAAATTGAGAAAGTCTTCAGTCAAAGTCTTCAAACAGATATGAACAAGCACACAACAACTGTAATGAGGAAATGAAAGAGTTGAGGAAATAGAACCAGTAGGCTTGGTGAAGAAAATGATTTGGTAGACCAGTTCCAACTGTTATGACAGTTGTACGTCTGGTTGGAGCGGCTAGCTATTTAAACCTGAGGACACACAGTCCTCACCATATTCTCCTTGAGCTAAGGTCACACAGACCTCGCCCAATCACTCGTAGACTTATAGACCTGTGTACACTCACAAACGCATTAGTCCCTTAACCTATAAGTCATCAATACACCAAAATCACTAAGGGGCACTAGATGCACTTACATACATGTGTCAAATTACCACGTGAGCTGCCTTTTCATACAGAAATGAGCTCCAACGTGTACTCGCGCGAGTGTGGTTGGGAAAGACACGGGAGTTCGTGCGCCGTGCGTGCACCGCTTCTCTTCATGCACGTCCCCCACCTACGTGTGTGTGTGTGAGAGAGACACAAACCTAGACAGATGGCATGTGCGTTCGTGAGTGTTTTTTGTTTGGGGGGTGTGATTTCGTGAATGTATCTGTGGGAATATGTGTCGATGACATCTCAAACAAAAATTTGACACATGCAATGTGTGTGAAATAGAGGCCTATCTATATCATATATGGAGGTGGCGATCCACGAGAAGAGAGGGAGGGGTCATAGATATCGATAGAGTCGAAGAGAGGATCAAGTGGGTGGGTGCGAGATCGCTAAAGAGAGCCATTGAAATTGTGTGTGTGCAATTCAAAGATATGGGGCGAATGACCTACCGGAACGTCAGAGGGCACAGGGAAAGTTTGTGTGTGGCAGGGACACATAACTAGAGCGCTCGATGTATCGGTGTGTGTGGGGGGTGGGGGTGGAGGGGGAGGCAGAGGCAGAGGCCTAACTAGAGAGGTAGAACGACTCGTATATGTGTTGAGAAGGAGAGACCCAGCTATGTCTTGAGGGAGATCGGTCAACATCCATACATAACTGAAGGACGGGAAATAGGTTGGGACAGAGAGAGAGAGAGAGAGAGAGGAGAGAGAGAGAGAGGGAGGGAGAGGGGTAGAGTGCTGGATGGGTGATGGAGTTGCTTCTCGAGGATGGTGGGAGAGGCCTACTAGACAAACTGAGGGTAGGACTTCAATATTATCAGTAAGAGTGGGGATGTGTTTCTGTGTGTGCCTGTGCGTGATAGATCTGTTGGGACACATGCATGGATGATGAAGGGGAACCATGTGTTTGGTAAGCAAACCTAACTAGATCGGTAGATCAATTGTTGTTTGTCGAAGGAAGGGAGGGACATAACAAATGAGGTAGATCGACCTATGCATGGGAAAAAATGAGTTATAAGGACCTATCTAATTATATGTATAGCGGGAGATCAGTTGGTGTACATCCATTTGTTAGAGGCAAATAAGGCCCAGCGAGACGGATAGACAGAGAGAATGGAACTAGGAGGTGGTGCGAGAGGCTGAGCTACTAGCTAGATAGGGGGAGTGTGCGGTTGTGAGATTGATGAAAAGAGGGGCGAGAGTTTACACATGTGTGGGACCGTATGAGAGACACGAGGCATGGACACAGAAAGGAGGAGATGGAAGATGCGTGTGTGTCTTGTACGAAGACATCGATGGAGAGGTTTATCAATCGGTGTGTGTCGGAAAGGAGTTGTGGAGACTGTGGGAGAATGACCTAAAGAAAACAATGAATGTGTGCGATGGATAGAATGCTGAGGGAGGGGAGGGCGAGGAGGGCGTGTGCATGAACGAGATAAAGTTAGTGCTAGCTACAAAGGTTAGAGGATTGTGTGGGTGTAAGAGACTAACAAAGATCATGATTTGATATGAAAGTGGATTCATATATTTGAATAGGAGATCATAGTCTTATAAACATATGCATGCATGAATATAGCGGTGATACACATGATGTGGTTTTGCACATGTTATACCATAACGTGATAATGCATGGCGTTTGCAACTCACATCTAAATGCCGAACAATCTAAACCATACTATACATTAACGATCTCACATTTTATTTGAATTTGTGATAATGTGTGGCGTTTGTAGCTTACAACTAAATATCGAACAATCTAAACAATACTATATATCGAACAATCTCATATTTTATTTGAATTTGTGGTGTTTGCAACTCACATCTAAATACTTGTAGGCGTAGGGGGCGGGGCACCATTATGTGATAAACACATTATACATGTGAGACATGGTTTAGATTATGAAGATCTAGCTAGAGCATGAAATGTACTGTGATTTGAAATCAACATAAAGTGGATTCAAAAAATCGAGTTCGAGTTCATATAGTACACATAGTTCATATCTAACTCGAGAGTAATCATGTGGTGTGCTGTGAAGAAAATACACAAACAATGGTTTAACTTGACAATAATGATGATTGTAGATCTTATTAAAATAGAGAAACGAATCCAAATGGTTTGACTTCACAACAATCATTATTGTAAATCTTATTCAAATAGAGAAACAAATTCAAATTTAGTTCATATTGAAGCGGTAGTATATACGTTTGGAATGCACTAAAACGTTCATTTGAGTAGCAGGTTGCATGCATTATACACGTAGCGAAATATTTTAATTGAACATAACATGAATTCAAAGTTTTGAATGACATTTGTAGTGCGAATTGATTTGGTACAGTATAGGGGACTAGACTCTCTTGTGTGCTGCGAATTGATTTCTTTTTTTTCATCGAAGGAAGTGCGAATTGATTTGGTACAATACACGTTAGGCTTGTCTGGAAATTTCAACCGCCTTGTTACCCCAAAATATTTAAGATATATCTTTGTCTCGTTGTGCTGTGACAACTCCCTCCATCTCAACCCGCGCCTTGCTATTCCAAAATTACAACGCGCGCAAAAACTCACACCTCCTGTGAAATCCCGACACGCAAAATGCCAGTGATACCCCTGAACCGAAAGAACTGCCTAGCTCAAATCAGTGGGGGTACTTTCGTAACTTACCCCACATTTCGGACAAGCGCATCCCTAAGCCATGGTCCCCACTCCCATCCCATCCACCCACCCATTCGTACACCGAGGCCGCGAAAACCCGCGAAGCCCCACACCCTCCTCTGTCCGCCACCCAGCCGGAGCCTCTTCCCGACGATGTCATCCACAGCAACACCTCGATGTCCCTCACCCACCATACCGGATGAGGATCCGTCGTCAATCTCATCGTCCCACTGGTTGAGCCACCCCGTCCTCCACCTCCAAGGAGCTATCCCGTCGTTCCCCTCGTCTTTCGCGCCACCTCCATTCCCACACCGCCGTCTTCACCTACACCACCGGAAGAGCAGCATCATCACCATTTCCTCAGAACAAGATGAGGCCTAATCGGCACCACCAAAGAGGTTGTACACTAATTGCCGCATTTTCTTCTTGATTCGATCTCACGGTGTTGTCGGCGCTCGGCCCTGAGCCGACACGGCGCGCTCCATCCACGGTTGCGTCGTCAGCCACTTCCTCCATGGCGTCGCTCCCTCGGCGGCGACGTACAGATCAGTAGGAGTTGCGGATGCTTTAGCTCTCGCTCACGCTGCTGCTCTGCTCTTGGTCTCGGTCCCCTGCCTGGTCTGATCTTGCTATTGCTCTTGCTCTTGCTCGCGCTGCTGCTCTCGCTCTTGCTCTTGCTTGCGATGCTGCTCTGATTTAGCTACACTTCAGTCAACTGAATCGACTTTTGGGTCAGTCGATTTTTTGGGGGTGGGGGGCTCGCTGGATTTAAGGAAGAACCATCCACGGCGGGGAGGGGGGATCGCCGGAGAGGTACCCCACTATCTATCTTAGGGTTTAGGGTGGGGGCGGTGGTCGTCGGCAGTGGTGGGGAGGTGGCGTGGGGATCGCCGGAGAAAAAGCTCAGCACGGGGGGGGGGGGCTAGAGGGATGGCCGGGGCAGCGGTGGGGAGTGGTTTCGGGGTGGGCGGGGCAGCGCACCACCGGTCGCAAGCGGCGGCGGTGGCGGTTTGACAGGTCGTGGCTGGCGGCTCAGGGGGTGGAGGTTGAAGATGAACTACAGGCCCTTGATTTTGTACCAACGGCGGGAAAATCGACTTACCAGAGATGAAACATTCAGTCGACTAACATGTAGCCTCACCTGATGCTGCTACACGAGCAGCTGCCTCGGCTCTCGCACGCGCTGCTGCTGCTACTGCTTTTCTGCTACTAGTGCATTCAGTTTCGAAAGTAAAATTCAGTTTCCACAGCAAAATTCAGTTTTGACAGTTAAGTTCAGTTTCGACAGTTAAATTCAGTTTCGACAGTTAAGTTCAGAGATGAGCGGCTGATGTATTTTACATCTAGCACTTTGTGGTTATGTATTTTCCGTCATCTATTGGAGATGCTATTAGAATTCCACTCAGGTTAACGTTGTCTCTCTTGTCCTGCTTCAGCCTCGGCATCGTACAACTCACCGGAGCTGCTCCAACGATGAAACCCTCCATCACAGCGGAGCAGTACCCCGGGCTTCATCTCAAGATGCCTAAGATCTTCTTCCCCTCCTCCGACAGACAAGTCAGCCGGATCATCCTCACCGACCAACCCAATCACGCTGAGATCGACATGGCTTCGCCAAAGAGGTTGTACACTTGTTGCATCTCTTTTTTACTCTACATGTTATATATATTATCCACTGAGCACAGGTAGTAACTTTAAATATGATTAGTTTCTCCTACTATATGACAAGCAGTGAGGTACCAGGAAACTTAGCTATCCGTGATGTACTCTCTTGAAAGCCATCATTATTTATCTCTCCGCGTTTGAGCTGTGCATTTGTCGATGGGCCTGGGAGTTGAGCTAGTAGGGCAGTGTCCTGGGTCGAAAGTACTAGAAGTAGCACAAAAACTTTTTTAGTGTAGGCTTTTCCTTGCTCAAGCCTACCAACTAGAATCGTCGGTGCTTGAAAGGAAAAGTGAAGGAAAAACATAGGAATTGGAAAGTTTCCTACGATACTACAATTCATGCATTTGGTTCAAAGGAATGGAGAAAAGGAAAACTGTAGGATTTGTTCATTTAGTGTCTCCTTGAAAGAAAACCCATAGGAATTTTAATATCCACTTGTACTCCTTTTCAAATTCCTATTCATGAAGCACAAGACTAAGAGATAGTAGCATAATAGAATTATAACCGTACATTTTCTTGTGGTTTGACTTAATCTCACCATGCTTCTCGGCATCCTGTGATCTTCCAATTCTTGTGAACCAAACACCCAGATTGGTAGAAATCCTATGTTTTTAAATTATCTGTTTTGCACGTGTATTCCTATCCTATTACTGTGTATTTCCTATCCCCGCATTGTTAGAATTCTCCAATTCAAACGAGCCCTTACAGAATTACTTCTCATACAGATAGTTGTCAAAGAAAACCTTGTGTGGTTTGTCCTACTCCTGTTGCACCGTCGTCCACCCCAGCTCAACTGCTCCAACGAAAGAAGGGTCCAGCACAGCAGGGATCCGGCCTCCAGACTGTCTTTCACCGCCTCAGATCTTCTTCCCTGCTGCTGGCAGCCATGACAACTGCATTACCATCATCAACCGAGCAGATGACCTCGAGGACTACACGGGTCCACAAGAGAGGTCGCACTCTTTCGTGTCTGCTTACATTATGCATCACTAAATATTATATGCTACTTTATTGTCCTATTCACCGATTAGACTCCGAGTCAGCTCCAAACTAATGGTCAAACTTGAGTTTTTAAATGGTTGTGGGGTACATATCGGGGCCGTAATCAATAGTATCTATCTACTATCTGGTTAATCTCTGGTGTCTACTATGAGTTTCATGTTGGGTGGGAAACAAATATTAAAGAAGCCATTATCTGTATTTTCGAACTGAAGCCATTATCTGCCTGCTATCATTGGTTTTGGGTCTATCCACATTGAGTGAGTCCTGGATTAGGGGGTGTCCGGACAGCCGGACTATGACCTTTGGCCGGACTGTTGGACTATGAAGATACAAGATTGAAGACTTCGTCCCGTGTCTGGATGGGACTTTCCTTGGCGTGGAAGGCAAGCTTGGCAATACGGATATGTAGATCTCCTTCCTTGTAACCGACTCTGTGTAACCCTAGCCCTCTCCGGTGTCTATATAAACTGGAGGGTTTAGTCCGTAGGACAACTACAATCATACCATAGGCTAGCTTCTAGGGTTTAGCCTCTCTGATCTCGTGGTAGATCTACTCTTGTACTACCCATATCATAAATATCAATCAAGCAGGAGTAGGGTTTTACCTCCATCGAGAGGGCCCGAACCTAGGTAAAAACATCGTGTCCCTCGTCTCCTGTTACCATCCGCCTAGACGCATAGTTCGGGACCCCCTACCCGAGATCCGCCGGTTTTGACACCGACACACATGTTGCTACCATCACTCTGGATTTCTGCATGCACTCCTTACATAATCTCACTGTGTTTTATTCCTATGCATGTCAGCTATAGTACACAATGGAACTGAACATGTAGAGCAAGAGAGACCAGCCTTGCGTGGCAATAAAATTTCATGCAGACGTCACTCCATGGTAGGCGCAAAGGCAGCCCCTCCCCTCCACCCATTTCAGAATGTAATCGAGAGGAAGATATCTATTATGAGGGGGATTCAGAAGAAGAACACTCCTATTTACCCCCTGAGGTCTTTGCTCCAACTTGGCATGCTGATGTTGGTTATATCATGCATATGGTGCCTTGCATTGCTTACTTTATACATCAAATTGCTACCTCTTGAGCTTGCGTTGGTTTTCCCCGAAGAGGAAATGATGATGCAGCAGAGTAGCATAAGTATTTCCCTTAGTTTTTGAGAACCAAGGTATCAATCCAGTAGGAGGCCACGCGCAAGTCCCTCGTACCTACACAACACAAAGAGCTCAACGCAACCAACGCGATTAGGGGTTGTCAATCCCTTCACGGTCACTTACAAAAGTGAGATCCGATAGATAATTTTTTTGGTATTTTTGATATAAAGATGCAAAGTGAAAAGTAAAAGGCAAAGTAAAAACAAAGCAAGATTAAAGTGATGGAGATTGATATGGCGAGAATAGGACCGGGGGCCATAGGTTTCACTAGTGGCTTCTCTCAAGAGCATAAGTTTTCTACGGTGGGTGAACAAATTACTATTGAGCAATTGACAGAATTGAGCATAGTTATGAGAATATCTAGGCATGATCATGTATATAGGCATCACGTCTGTGACAAGTAGATCGAAATGATTCTGCATCTACTACTATTACTCCACTCATCGACCGCTATCCAGCATGCATCTAGAGTATTAAGTTAAAAACAGAGTAACACTTTAAGCAAGATGACATGATGTAGAGAGATAAATTCATGCAATATGAAATAAACCCCATCTTGTTATCCTCGATGGCAATGATACAATACGTGTCTTGTTGCCCCTTCTGTCACTGGGAAAGAACACCGCAAGATCGAACCCAAAGCTAAGCACTTCTCCCATGTCAAGAACTACCAATCTAGTTGGCCAAACCAAACGGATAATTCGAAGAGACTTGCAAAGATAACCAATCATACATAAAAGAATTCAGAGAAGATTCAAATATTATTCATACATAGACTTGATCATAAACCCACAATTCATCGGTCTAAACAAACACACCGCAAAAGAAGAAGATTACATTGAATAGATCTCCACAAGAGAGGGGGAGAACATTGTATTGAGATCCAAAAAGAGAGAAGAAATCATCTAGCTAATAACTATGGACCCGAAGGTCTGAGGTAAACTACTCACACTTCATCGGAGAGGCTATGATAATGTAGAAGCCCTCCGTGATGACGGCCCTCTCCGGCGGAGCTCCGGAACAGGCCCCAAGATGGGATCTCGTGGATACAGAAAGTTGCGGCGGTGGAATTAGGTTTTTGGCTCCTGTTCTGATCGTTTGGGGGTACGTGGATATATATATAGGAGGAAGGAGTATGTCAGTGGAGCACCGAGGGGCCCACGAGGCAGGGGGCGTGCCCCCCACCCTCGTGACCGCCTCCGGTACTTCTTGGAGTAGGGTCCAAGTCTCCTGTGTCTTGTTCGGGAAGAAAATCACGTTCCAAAAAGGATTTTTTCGATTTGGACTCCGTTTGATATTTTGTTTCTTCGAAACACTGAAATAGGCAAAAAAACAACAATTCTTGTCTGGGCCTCCGGTTAATAGGTTAGTCCCAAAAATAATATAAAAGTGGAAAATAAAGCCCAATATAGTCCAAAACAGTAGATAATATAGCATGGAGCAATCAAAAATTATAGATACGTTGGAGACGTATCACAAATATGTCATCTGCTTAGTTTAGACATGCTTTTTGTGAATGCCATCTGTTTAGTTTATTCATCGTTTATGGGAATTATGCAACGCTATCTTGTTTAGCCAGTCATCATATATGTGAATTTTGCAATGCCATCCTGCTTAGCCAGTCATCTTATATGTGAATCATATCAGCCATCCTTTTTTTCATTATGTCTTACATTTGTCAACAATGTTAGTACATTCAACTACTCTTCATGTGCATCAGCCATTTGACACGGTGATGGAAAATTCTGGAGTGAAACAAGGTCTTCAGAGCAGACTATGCTATCTGATGAAGCGCATATCTCTCTGGTTATGGATAGCTCCTCAGAGGAGGATTCAGAGATAGATGACCAGTCCTATCCCCCCCCCCCCGAGGTGTATGCTCTAACTTGTCAGGGTTATGTTACTCACATCGTGCGTGTGGTGTCTTGCATTGCTATGTCATTTGATTAGTTTACACATGCTTTGTGTGAATGCCACCTATTTAGTGTATAATTACCATATATGTGAATTATGCATTGTCATCTTGCTGCAAGACATTATATATGTGAATTATGCAATGCTATCTTCTTGCAAAGGCATTATATATGTGAATTATGCAATGCCATGCTGTTTAGCCAATCATCATGTATGTGAATTATATCATGCTATCATTTTTTTGTATTACGTGTTCCATTTGTTGACAACGTTTGTATATTCAACTACTCTTCCTGTGAATCAACCATTTGAAGCGGTGATGGAAGTATCTGGAGTGAAAACAAGGTATTTAGAGTGGACAATGCTACTTGCTGAAGTAGACATCTTGCTGGTTACAGAGAGCTCCTCTGAGGAGGATTCAGAGACTGATGACCAGTCCTATTTCCCCCCTGAGGTCTATGCTCAAACTTGGCATGGTTATATTAACCATGTCATGCATTTTGTCCTGCATTGCTTAGTTTCTACATCATATATGGTTTGCCATCTGGTTACTTGCTTACTATATAAATCATATATTTGAATTATATCATGCCATCATGTTTACATACACAACATCTATCTGAATTATGGTATGGCAACCCATTTAATAAATACATGATATAGTTATATCATCTCATCCCGTTTAGTGTTTACACTCATCATATTTTGAATTATGTCATTCTATCCGTGAATTATATGATATTATCATATTTCCATAGGCGGCATGTATGTGAATTATGGCATGCCAACCTATTTAATAAACACATTATATAGTTATATCATGTCATCCTATTTACATAGTCATCATATTTTGAACTATGTCTTTCCATCTTTTTTAGTTAGCCATCATGATGTGAAATTGTGTCATACTATCCTGTTTAGTTAGCCATCATATATGTGAAATTGTGTCATGCTATCCTGTTTGGTTAGACAACAAAAATGTGAATTATTTCATGCCCTCGTTTATTCCCCACTATCCATTGCACCTGTCTATCATACAATATCTGTACATTCAATTAATTTTCTTTTTTATCATCCATTTGAATTGGAGAGGGTGACGGCAGTATCTAAGGGAGTAATAACACGGTCTTCAGATAAGATAGCGCTACCAGTTGATGCAGATAGAACCACGGTTGTTCTTTCCCAAGAACCAGCCCCACCACACATAACCCAGACTCTTGCAGATTGTACCCCTACCCAGTTGGATAGAGGACCAGCTACACCCCTTCTAACCCCAACCCCAGCAGATAGTAACCCAGTTCTAGTTGACACATCACCGTCTCCACCACAGAGCACCCAAACACGAGCAGTTAGTAAGGGAACTGCAGTGCCCAGAGCATGAGGACCACCACTCTGAATCCCAACTCAACGCTTCAAGGAGAAGAATAATTGTTCTCAGGTCAGGTTCTGTAGCTATGGTTCATACTCCTTTGCTCTTACATCCCTGTATTTACTCATACCAACTATTTTCAAATTTGAAGGATGGAATTGAAACTCCAATGGTGCAACAGGTATGTTTTACACCTGTTTCTTTAACTGGTTTGCTGTTGTAACTTGCTCTATGTTGATTTCAGTTTCAATTGGATAAATAGTTATGTTCTCACGTCATGCACATTACAAGTGTTGTTATTGCTCTATAGTTTCCCACACTTATGGACAAGTCATGCTTGAAGCTTGTGGATGATCACCTGATGGACAAGTGAAGTTGAATACAAAGAAAAGCTTCCCACATTGTGTATGGGAGAGCTACTTGAAGACTTCACCAATGTCCCGCCTTTAACTTGAGCCAAGACGAAACATCAACATCAAGCTCAAGTGAAAGGCTCGAGTCAAAGGTATTAGTTCCTTTGGTGTTAGTGTTGTGGAGTGATGACCACCGAAGAAACATATACACTCAAGAATGGATTCTCGGTGGCTATGTAGTGTAGCTCTTTTATGATTCTTGACTTATAGGGATCCCACACTATTAATATGGGATCAAAGGGGTTCAATGATGGATTTGCTCAAAGTCCACATCTTCTATACACAATTCCACTCCTATCCTATATATATCAAATAAATCCATAGCCAACTAGGTTCCCCAAATTATATGAACTTACCTTTCCATACTTTGCACCCACTATTTCGGTTTATCTTTGGTGGTTCTCTATGTGAGGACCGGAAGCTTTTCCATAGCGTCAAAACGAGCCCAAGATCATCAAAATCGAAGTCCAGATGAGAAAGTTATGTATGTTTTACTTTTGGGGTGCCTGCAGTTTTTGTGTTGGCTGGATATCAGGGACTTGGCCCAAAAATCCGGCCGTTGATGTCCATAACCGTGTTGAAATGCTGGTTGTGTCCTCTAGATGTCCTGTAACTTGGGCCATATGTCCGGGGCCCCAACTTGGGCCAGATGTCCGGCCCCTGTACACTGGCATCTATTTTTCACATGCGTGTGTGTGCATTTCTCAGCCACCGGATGTCCGGCCCTTGCCCGGATGTCCGGCCCAATACAGCCACTTACTCACAAACGACTAGTTTTCTGGGCTTGCTATATATACCCCTCTACCAATCTGGTAGAGGGTTGAGCAACACATTCATATGAACCCTAGAACACAAAAGGCTCCCTCTCACCTCTCCTACACCAAATCTTAGATCTCGGAGAGATTCGTGAGAGTTCTTGAGAGATTTTCCAATCTAGTGATAGATCCACTCCCTCTCCCTCTTATGACCAAAGGAATTCGTGATTTGAGAAAGTCTTGAGCATTTCCCCCATGATCTTGTTACTCTTGGAGGTTGGAGACTCCTAGGCGGTAGGAGTGATTCGGTGAGGAATCAACTTGTGATTTGCCCCCAGAAAGTTTGTGAAGGTTTGGAGGCCGCCTCAAGGTCTATCACTAGTGGTTGAGAAACGCCTTCGTGGTGTTGTCTACAAGGGAGAATAGGGTGAGTCTTCGTGGTGTTGGTGTGCCTTCGTGGTAACATCAACCTCTCTAATGGTGACTAGCTTCCCTCCAAGGAAGTGAACATCGGGATACATCCTCGTCTCGTTGTCTTCGGTTATTTCTAACCCTAGCCACTACTCGTGGTTTAATTTGGTCTCTTGACCTTGCATTCACTATATATTGTTGACCTCATTATATTGTGTTGGCTATTTCCTTGTAGAGATTATTTAGGCCTACACTTTATATCCCGCAATTCATACTTGTTACCATTAATATATCTTGTCATTAGTATGAATTGCTAACTTGTGTCATACACTTCCATATCTTGTGATATTTCTCAAGTAAGTTTGTGTAACTTGTTCTTGTTAGTATCCTTGTTATTCTCATCTTATTTATAATAACTTGTTGGTGCACTTAGTTGAGCCTAGTGTATTTAGGATTTGTGCTTGAAAACTATCCTCTTAGTTTAATTCCGCATTAGTATTAAGCCAAATCCATAGAAGTTTTTAAAACACCTATTCACCCCCTCTAGGCGACATCGTGCTCCTTTCAGCTGGGTCACCGACAGTGGGTCATGCGGGCGCACTAGTCAGGTTTGACTGGTCAGCCGCCCACGTCATCTCCTCCAGTAGAGCAGAGGCGAGGCTCCGACGATCAGCGCCGGCGAATGGTGGTGCCCCTCGGGGGTCTGAGCGCATGGAATGCTCTGGAGGTCGAGGCAATCCTCTGGGTACCCTCCTTGGTCACCGGAGTGGACGGAGGCGCCGACGGCGAGCTTCCCTGCAGATGGCGGTGTCGGGCAGGATGGTACTTTTGCCTACGGCGGCTCCTAAGAAAAATTAAGCACGGGGATTGATTTGTGGGTGCTACAGGGAGCTAGTGATGAGAAATCGAGGAGAGGGAGGGCCGGGCGGCGTCGGAGTCATCCGTACAGTGGCGGTGGACGTAGTTGGAAGAGAGGAAGAAGACGGCCTCTCCCAACCGTTTGGCTTCCCAGGGTGGCTTGTAGAGGATGGGGGAGTGGTGGTGAGGGTAGGAGTGAGCTAGGGGTCCTTTTTATAGCGTCGAGGAGGCGGTTCCACGGTTTCCATAGGAGCACACGGCGGCGGCGGCCATTCATGGCGAATAGGGGGTGGTGGAGAGGTAGGCATAGCCGGCGCGGTTAGGTGAGGACAGTGGCCACCCGTAGTGATGGCATGGCACGCTGGTCGGCTCGGAGGCGAGCCACGCGTCCTGGGCAGTGCCGTCCCGAGCTGACTACGCCAGCGGTGATTACTGCTGTTAGGGGAGGTGGCAGTGGTCAGTGGTGTTCGGTGAGGGTGGTGGCGGCCGCATTTATGCTCGAATGCGCTAGTTGGCTCAGAGACGAGCCACACATCTTGGGCGGTGACGTGCCTGATGTCTACTATGCAACTTTATTCTTGTAGACTCATGTTGGGCCTCCAAGCAAAGAGTTTTGTAGGACAGTAGCAATTTTCCATCAAGTGGATGAAATAAGGTTTATTGATGACCCACAAGTATAGGGGATCTATCGTAGTCCTTTCGATAAGTAAGAGTATCGAACCCAACGAGGAGTGGAAGGAAATGACAAGCGGTTTTCAGCATGGTATTCTCTGCAAGCACTGAAATTATCGGTGAAAGATAGTTGTGTGATAAGATGATTCATAACGGGTAACAAGTAACAAAAGTAACTAAGGTGCAGCAAGGTGGTCCAATCCTTTTTGTAGTAAAGGACAAGCCTGGACGACTCTTATATAAATAAAGCACTCCCGAGGATAGATGGCAATTGTTGTCAAGCTAGTTTTCATCATGCTCATATGATATGCGTTCGTTACTTTGATAATTTGGTATGTGGGTGGACCCGTGCTTGGGTGCTGCCCTTCCTTGGACAATCCTCCCACTTATGATTAACCCCTCTCGCAAGCATCCGCAACTATGAAAGAAGAATTAAGATAAATCTAACCATAGCATGAAACATATGGATCCAAATCAGCCCCATACAAAGCAACACATAAACTAGGGTTTAAGCTTCTGTCACTCTAGCAACCCATCATCTACTTATTACTTCCCAATGACTTCCCCTAGGCCCAAATCATTGTGAAGTGTCATATAGTCGACGTTCACATAACACCACTAGAGGAAAGACAACATACATCTCATCAAAATATCGAACGAATACCAAATTCACATGAATACTTATAACAAGAATTCTCCCATGTCCTCAGGAACAAACATAACTACTCACAAAGCATATTCATGTTCATAATCAGAGGAGTATTAATCATCATTAAGGATTTGAACATATGATCTTCCACCTGATAAACCAACAAGCATCAACTACAAGGAGTAATCAACACTACTAGCAACCCATAGGTACCAATATGAGGTTTTGAGATAAAGATCGGATACAAGAGATGAACTAGGGTTTAGAGAGGAGATGGTGTTGGTGAAGATGTTGATGGAGATTGACCCCCTCTCGATGAGAGGATCATTGGTGAAAACAATGGCTTCGATTTCCCCCTCACGGAGGGAAGTTTCCCCGGCAGAACAGCTCCGCCGGAGCCCTAGATTGGTTCTGCCCATGTTCCTCCTCGAGACGGTGGCGCTTCGTCCCAAAAGCTTCCTTCTATTTTTTTCCAGGTCAAAACACACCATATAGCAGAAGATGGGCATCGAGGGCCTGCCAGGTGGCCCACAAGGCAGGGGGCGCACCTAGGGGGTAGGGCATGCCCCCGCCCTTGTGGATGGCTGTTGGCCCCCTCTGGTGCTTTCTTTGCCCCATATTTTTATATATATTCCAAAATAATTCTCCGTGAAGTTTCAGGACTTTCGGAGTTGTGTAGAATATGTTTCTAACATTTGCTCCTTTTCTAGTCCAGAATTGCAGCTGCAGGCATTCTCCCTCTTCATGTAAACCTTATTAAATAATATAAAAGGTATAAGTATTGTGACATAATGTGTAATAACAGCCCATAATGCAATAAATATCAATATAAAAGTTTGATGCAAAATGTACGTATCAACTCCCCCAAGCTTAGACCTCGCTTGTCCTCAAGTGAAAGCCGAAATCGAAGAATATGTCCACATGTTTAGAGATAGAGGTGTCGATAAAATAAAATACGGACATGAGGGTCATATAATTTCTTATGCTAAAGTAACAATTCATTCTCAAGGTAGAGTATAATCAGAAACTTCATTGAAAACTAACAAACTATGATCTCAGTCATTGAGGCAATTGCTATTTATCATAACATCGAGAAGAGTCAATTAAAGAGCTTTTCAGCAAGTCCACATACTCAACTATCATTTAGTCTTTCACAATTGCTAACACTCACGCGATACTTATGTGTTAAAAGCTTCAATCGGACACAGAGAAAGATAGGGGCTTATAGTTTCGCCTCCCAACCTTTTACCTCAAGGGTAATGTCAACAATAATACTTTATGATAACCTACATCCGAGTGGATATATATATCTGGATCTCTCCAACACATAGTGCTTGTGTCGGGGGAACGACACCTACGGGATCACGAGGAATCCCTTTTGCTACGGTTGGCGGGCGCGGGGCTGTGGAAAGAGCGGGATTGAGAGATCAAGGCAGGGGAATTATCCACGTTCAGGCCGCAAGTGATGCATAATACCCTACTCCTGCTGGTTTCTGTTTATCTGGTGTTCTTGGACTAGCTACAAGGCGTGTAGAGTCCAAAAAGTCTGAATCCTCTCCCAGTACACCGCGAGCCTGCTTTTATAGACAAAGGGGCTGCCACAGTGGCACAAAGGAGGTGGAAAACTATATAGTGGTCGAGTCTATCCTCAGGCACCGTAGGACAAACATATTTAATGCGCTGCCGACGTGCCCTTCTTGCTTTATCGGGGACGGCAACGAAGCTCGTCCCAGCTGGATAAACAAGGAGCTCACCACGAGCTCCTTGGCTTGCACCTCGCCCAAGAAATCAGCCGATCTCGAGTGATCAGCGGGTCCGTAGACCTGTATCACCACCATCTCCCTCCGAGTTTGGCGGTGGCGTATGTGTGCAGCAAGAAAAAAGGTGCCGACGTCCCATGCCATCACCTCGTAGACTGCTTGGTCGAAGCCAAGAAGCATGCCCCCAGAGTGCCCTGACGCGGCAAGGTGGTTCCAGGAAAACCTCTCTAGGGGGTCAATGGCCAGCAGCTCATGGTGGCGAAAATCAACCTTAATGGTCTCCTACAAGCCAGCTATGTCGATACCCTCCTTCCGCATGTACTCCTTAAGCTGGGTTCGACGCCCCACGTGGCCGAAACCATGGATATTCTAGAAAATGGCCCTCATCTAAATGATTCGGTTGCGCGGGCGAATGCCTCTGGAAGACACTGCCTTGGCCACATGCCTCAACTTGGCCCTGCAAGGCGAGGGGGGCAACCCCTGTTGCCAACACCCCCTCATTGGGTTGAACCGCTGGTTCCAGGAGGGCCCCGGCCTCCTACACCTGCGAGTCCGTGCATGCCGCAGCCGCAGCTGCGAGCGCAGCTTGCGCCTGTTCCTTCACGCACAACAGGGGAATCAGCTCGCGCGTGCCCCCAATACATGACGCATCCACCCCACTATATTCTAACACCTCACCAAGGTGATCACTTGAAAACGCATGCAGAACCGAAAAGCGAGGGGGCAGGTTACCTGAGTGCTCGAGGTTTTTCTGGGCCTGGATGAGTTGCGCCCTCTGCAGTGCCCGGTAGGTTCGCCTTGGCACCCCTAGAGCGCAAGGTGGAGCGCATCGGGGCCGCGACCACCACCTTGGACCTCTTGGCTTGTGGGACCGGCGCCGCCTTGGTCGCCTACTAGATCAGCATGCCACCGAGGGGCTGCACGAGGGGGAGGCGAAGGCCATCACTAGCTAGCGAGGCGTAGGCGGGGCGCCAAGCGGCTCCATGAGTATGATGCCTTCTACGGAGATCTTGCGCCCCGCCAGCTTCTTGGCTTGCCGCACGGAGCCGCTCCTGCTTCCGCCATGTCCTCCAGGGGCCGGCGACCCGGACGGGGAAGGGAGGAGGGTGCTGGCAGAAAGCACCATCGGCGTGCGCTCACCCGCCGGCACGCCCGTCTCGCAAGACACAATCATACCCTTGTCCATCATGGCCACCGAAGGGCCAGTCGCCAACCCCAAGTTGGAACCATACTGATTCAGCACCTCCACCACTGCCGCTACAGCTGGGACGATAGCGTGGCGGGTGTGAGCCGCCGAGGAGCCCTCGCCGTGGATCCCAAGCTTCTCCCACGCCGCAGTGTCAATGGAGTCATCGTCCATGCTTGCCTCGTTGTCCTTGTCGTTCCCCTTGTCGTGGCTCTTGTCGTTGTTGCCATGGTCCGGGTCCTTGTCCTTGGAAGACGGAGGTGGGGGAGGGGGCAGTGCCGGCGCAGAGCGACGGAGAGGATCGAGCTCCGATTCTAGCTTGATGAGGAAGCCCTCCCTGTTGAACCAAATCTGGACCGACCCGCGCATCTTCTCTGGCTTACGGCAAGCAAAGAGCATCCGCACCGGGCAGGAGCGGATCAAGGAGAGCTCATCCACCACCAGCGGTCTGCCCAGCATAATCATCCTCGCCATCAGCCTGTCCACCCTACGGTGCTTCGGAGGTATGCCCCATAGCTTAAGCCACACCTCGGGCATGGACACTCCTTTGGGCGCGTCGGCCACAGCATCCCGAATCACCACAGTGATGTTGTTGATGGAAAGGAATAACTTGCCGCTGCGGGTAGCCATTCGCAGCATGGCAGGATTTGGGAAGACGACCGAGAAGCGGTCGGCTTCGATCTGGGTCACCTGCCAGTCCCAAGCACCCTTGAATAGGTGAGGCAGCTCCACCTCCAGGATCTCCCTCGATAGCAGGCCCGGGGCTGCAGAAAGGATAGCAGCGTTGACCCCGAACCCGCTCTGCAGATCCGGCTCGTCATCTTCGGGGAACTGAAGGCAGAAGAAACCCCCGCCCGGAATGGCATGTCCCATAGTCTGGAGCAGGAGGGGTTTGCTGCGGGAGGGGCAGTTGGCCGAGACATGGCCCTCCTGGGAGTAGAGGATGCAGAGCGGCTTGAAAGTGCAGTTGCTCTGGAAGTGCCCTGCCCGACCGCACTTGAAACACTCCCTCTCATCCGCTTCCTCGACCAGAATGGGCTCGGCCACCGTGCCCTTGAAGGAGCCCGCGGGCAGCGAGAGCGACGGCTTGGAGCCCGACGCCCCCACCGGCTGGAAATTCTTCTTCTTCTTCGCAACGTAGGGGTCGCCGACCCGGTCACCCTGGAACTGCGGCAACTCATCGAGGCACTTACGTTCTAGCCCTTTCCGCTTGTACTCCTCCTTCTTGCGCTTCTTGCGCTCCTGCTCCTTCAACCACCATGTCGGTGGCGGCCCCCAGCCACCAGCCTCGCTGCCCCGCGCCGCGCCTTGCACCTTGGTC
Source organism: Aegilops umbellulata (assembly GCA_032464435.1). Classification (NCBI taxonomy): domain Eukaryota; kingdom Viridiplantae; phylum Streptophyta; class Magnoliopsida; order Poales; family Poaceae; genus Aegilops; species Aegilops umbellulata. The sequence goes on from CP136055.1 coordinate 215,571,999, forward strand.
TGCGCCCGCAGCTCGCGCTCACGGGTGCGCTCTGCCGCAGGGTCGAGGGGCGGCAGGGGGCGCTTGTCCGCCTGCCGGTCGGCCTTGGAGTCCATCACCACCACCTGACAAAGGAGCGTGCAAGGGGTGGCGGGGGACGGGTGGGAAGGAGGGAGCAGGCGGAGCGGCCAAAGCGTCGCACCTCCGAAATGGTGGACGGAAACCCTAGAGACGGATCTAGGGTTCCTTCGCGCATCCAGAGCCACCTATATACCCACTCCACTGGGCCTGGGCTAGACGGGCTGGGATTCCTGCGAAGCGTCGTGGGCTGCCCACCGAGCCGGGCTAGGCACCGCCACAGGTGAGAGGCCAGACGCCGCCACTTGGGCCGATCCCACAACGGCCACGGGCCGCAGGCCCACTGGGCCTCCCAGGCCCATCTAACCCGCCCACACTGGATCCCCAACCCTAGCGCAGGGCGCGCCCGACGCCGGCGGCGTAGCGGCCTCCTCTGGGCACTGTGCGGCCGCCCGGAGCAGTAGGCCCTCCTCCGCATCCGGGGCGACAAGGACCGCAGGCCCCTGCCGCGAGGACGACACCGACGCCGCGCTGCACACAATGCCGGCCTGAGATCCGCGCCAACGAGGGCCACGACCGGCGGGCGCAAACACCCGCCGCCGGCCCACCTGAAGCGAGCCGCCGAGCGCCTCCGCTCTGGCCACAAAATCCACCAGCGAGCATGGCTCCGGGCCACTGGTCGTCGCCGCACCACCATCAGCAGCATCCTCTTCTTCCTCCGAGTCCTCCTCCGCCAGTGCCCAAAAACGGCTACCGGACCAGCCACCAGCGCCCGCCGAGGCCCCTCCAAGGGCGCCGACACCGCACCACCCTGGACCAGCGTCCACTCAGATGCGCTCTGCTAGGCGGAGGCCGCCTTACCCGCGCCATCGCCTCTGCAGTCGCCGCTCCGTACAGGAGCCGTTGGACACATCTCCACCGTTTCACCAGGCCTTGGTTTTCACCTTCTTTCTGGGGGGATGATATGCAAATCCCTTGCCTGGCCATGAGCTTGGTGGCCTCCGGTGAAGGCGCCAACAAACTCATGACACAAATCCGAGCAAGAAGAAATGGAATTCACTGGCAAGTGCATCAACCATGACATGACATTGGCTTTGAGTTCCAATGGGAAGTAATTGGCAAGCACCTTGTCGTCATGAGCTCCAACAGCTTGCATCGCGATGGTGTAGATGCTGAGGAAATCCGACAGGTGGGTCTTGCCGTTGTACTTCTCAACAACATCGAGCTTGAATGTCCGGTGGGAGGGCCACTGGAACTGCCGCAACTCTCGGGTAAAGGCTGGACAACCCACCTCGTAAGGCAGGTCGTCGAGCCCCCCCCCCCCCCCCCGGCGCCGTGTGGTCCATAGTAGGCCCCACACGCCGACCTGACTGATGGCACATCTCCCGTCGTCGTTCGATGGTAGTTCGAGCATCTTCTTGAGCGCGTTCCCGAAGGACTTGACGTTGGTCGCGGCGTGTTCGCGGGTCGGACGACGCTGTGGAAACATTGTCACCGATGTCGGGTCGACGGGCCGGTGGCTGTTGTCGCGGCCATGGGGGGGAGTGCACCGTGGTTGCAGCGTCTCTGGTCTCCCCACCGCCGGCATGCACCGGCTCGTCGGGATGCCGATGCGAGGGTCCCATCGGGAGTGGCTCATCTTTGTTGGAGAAGCTGACAAGCCCTCGGATGGTGGCTCTCCACTCGTCGAGCTTCTCCGCAGCAGGGGGGAAGTCAAGGAGCAGATGCACGCGCGCGAGCGCTTCTACTGGCGTAGGCGGCGGCGAGATCTGTGTAGACCGTGACGCGCTCTGACTTCTAACCGGGTTAGAGGGGGCTCTGTCGAGGTCTCGCAGTCGCACGCTGCCTCAACCAGTGTCTCAGCGCGCATGCCGGCCTGGTTCGTCCTTTGAGTGGCGCACATGACTCTTTCCGCGGTGGTGCCTGGGGCTCGGACATCGCGGTGTTGCTCATCGCGCGAGGGCGCCAGCTGGGGTGCCGTAGAGGCTGTTGCGCTGCCCGTGGGCAGCATGGCCCCCCCATACCCAGTGGCGCGTGGCTCGTCGTCTCAGATTCGGATGACGCCGCTCGCTTGGCTCTGATCGCCAGATTGTCATGGATGCTCACGGGCCATGTCTCCGTTCCCATCCGTGGGCACCCGGCCGCCTGCTCGCGCTGGCGCAGACGGGCCGGTCCCAGACGAGTTGATCGCTATGACCCCCTTTCTCTTGGGGGCCATGGTGATGATGAAGTCAGTGTGCTATCCTTCAAAACGGATTTTCACATCTTGCGCCATCCCCCTACCTGGCGCGCCAAAGATGTTGGGGGAACGACACCTACGGGATCACGAGGAATCCATTTTTCTACGGTTGGCGGGCGCAGGGCTGTGGAAAGAGTGGGATTGAGAGATCAACGCAGGGGGTTATCCAGGTTTTTGGGCCGCAAGTGATGCGTAATACCCTACTCCTGCTGGTTTCTATTCATCTAGTGTTCTTGGACTAGCTACCAGGCGTGCAGGGTCCAAAAAGTCTGAATCCTCTCCCAGTACACCGCAGGCCTCCTTTTATAGACAAAGGGGCTGCCACAGTGGCACACAGGAGGTGGAAAGCTATACAGTGGTCGAGTCTATCCTAGGGCACCGTAGGACAAACGCATTTAATGCGCTGCCAACGTGCCCTTCTTGCATTATCAGGGACGGCAAGGAAGCTTATCGCAGCTCTTGTCGCCTCGCCTGGGTTGGACGCGCATACGAACTGACGAGGCGGGTAGTGCCACGCAGGCTGGCTGGCTGCTGAGTTGGTTCAGTGGCAGAGCCATCATGAAGATCTGCATGCCACCACACAGGTGCTTGCTGATTTGGCCTAGACGCCGCACGTCTCCAAGCAGGTGCTTGCCTAGTTGGCGGGCTGGCAGCAGCATGGGAACGACGGCGGAGTCTTGGCAGATGTGGGTCTGGCTGCGGCCCCGCGGATGTCTTCGGCAAGAGTCTTGCCGGGGCCCCGGCAAGGGCCTTGCCATGGCATCATGGTCATTCCCGGCAAGGGGCTTGCCGGGGGTCTCATGGGTATCCTTGGCAAGGATCTTGCCGAGGATCTTTGTCTTCTAGTTATTCGTCTAGTCTTGTATGCTTCTGGATTTCACAAAGATCTGCATGCCACCATGAAGGCGCTTCCTAAGCCTTGGTTCCAATGTGGTTTGAGGGCGTCGGAACTCTCAGGCTCAAGGGTGGCAGCCCTACTGGCGTTGGGCAAGTTGCCCCGGCAAGGCTCTTGCCAGGGCTATGGAGGCCGCCCAAGCCAGGGCCTTGCCAGGGGAGTCCACCTCGCCCTTCTGCTCTTTGTGTTTCTGGCTTGGTGTTGGTCTAGTGGTATTGTGCCTTTGCCTCCTTTGCCCCGCCAAGCGTGGCCAGGGGCGTGGGGCTGCGACTGCCCGCGCACAAGTAAAGGGGTGCAAAAAGGGACCCCTACTTTTGTACACCAACAACTTGCCAAAAGAAAAAAGTGTAAAAAGGAAAGGGGAAGATCACCGTGACTCTTGTATAAGGCTAGAATTTAAAGGTAAAAGATAGGCCCTTCATAGAGGGAAGCAGAGGTTGTCATGCGCTTTTATGGTTGGATATACAAAATCTTAATGCAAAAGAACGTCACTTTATATTGCCACTTGCGATAAGGAACTTTATTATGCAGTATATCGCTTTTATTTCTTCCATATCACAAGTTCATATAAAGCTTATTTTCCTCACACTAATAGATTATACATATTTAGAGAGCACTTTTTTTGCTTGCACCAATGACAACTTACTTGAAGGATCTTACTCAATCCATAGGCAGGTATGTTGGACTCTCATGGCAGAACTGATTCAAGGGATGTTTGGAAGCACAAGTAGTATCTCTACTTGCTGCAAAGAATTTGGCTAGCATGAGAGGTCAAAGCAAGCTCAACATGTTGGAGGATCCATGACAATATAACTTCTATTCAGAAATAAGAAAACATAACCCATTATGTTGTCTTCCTTGTCCAACATCAACTTTTCGGCATGCCATATTTTAATAAGTACTCACAATTACAAAGGATGTCCAAGATACTATATTATATGTGAAGCCTCTCTTTCTTTATTACTTCCTATTAGGTGCAACAATGACCAAAACTATGTTTGTCAACTCTCAACAACTTTTATTCATAATACTTGTTATATGTGAAGTCATTACTCTCCATAAGATCAATATATTATTTTTTTATTTTTTTATTCCTTTCTTTTATTCCCTCAAGATCATAGCAAGGAAGCAAATCCCTCAACTCAAAACTACTCTTTATTATATATAACTCACGGACTCGATTACATAGATAGAGATCAAAACAAAACACAAAGCTAGATCATACTAAAAACTTTATTCTACTAGATCAAGATATAACCAAAAGGATTGAACTAAGAAAAATGATAAAGGTAAAGGTGTGATGGTGATACGATACCGGGGCACCTCCCCCAAGCTTGTCAGTTGCCAATGGGAGTGCCCATACCCATGTATGTCTCTTTCTTCAGAGGCGGTGATGTTATATTCTTGGCGCTGATGCCCCTTAGGATGCGATTCTCCTCCCCGAGCCTATTATTTTGCTGCTTAAGATCCATTACCTCCTTGCGGAATTTTCCCATTATGGCTAGAGCTCCATTCACCCATGGATGTTTCACAGCTGCGGGGGAAAAGGCAACACTTTTTTTTTCATATTTTCATGAGAGAAATTTAGCATTGGGAGGGATGACCGAATTTGGTATTGCTGAGCTCTGAAGTTCCTCTAGCATGAATCCAGTTTGAAGACGAGAGGTGACTTCTTGATTTTCCTCCATGGCATCCACCCTTTTCAAATCGGCCTCCGTCTCTTCCTTCGTTGATTGCCCAAAGTGGTCAGCTTCGCTGTTCGCTCTTGGGCCCGGTGTCGGATGAGAGATACAACTCTCCCTGACTGACTTGCAATGTCATCTTGCTTCAAATCTGCTGCGAAAGCAACTCAAAACAAAAACATGGGATTTTGCCATGGTACGGTGGTCAAAATCTTTGAGAGATTATATAATGATTTTTTACCGACCAAAAGAAGTATTGTGCAAGAAAATGGAGCTCGGAGGGCACACGAGGTGACCATAAGGTAGGGGCGCGCCTAGGGGGTAGGGCGCACCCTCCACAGTTGTGGTCTCCTCATGCTACTTTTGGACTACTTTTAATTTTCCTAATTTTTAAATATTCCAAGACAGAGAAAAATTTCCATTGGAACCGTTTTTGAGTCGGTTTACTTACCGTACCACACACCTATTCCTTTTCGAAGTCTGAAACCTTCCAGAAAGTATCCTTATGTACTCCTCCTATGTTATGGTATTAATTATATTGGTCTCAACATTTATGGGAGTACCTGAGATATAATGTTTGATTCTTTGACCGTTTACCACCTTCAGATTTGTGCCTTCGACGTTGTTGATCTTGATGGCACTAGAACGATAGACCTCCTCGATAATGTAAGGACCTTCCCATTCAGAGAGAAGTTTTCCTGCAAAAAATCCTAAACGAGAATTTTATAGCAAAACATGATCACCTACATTAAACTCATGCTTTTCTATCCTCTTGTCATGCCATCTTTTAACTTTTTGTTTAAACAACTTGGCATTCTCATAGGCTTGGGTTCTCCATTCATCAAGTGAGCTAATGTCAAATAACCTCTTCTCACCGGCAAGTTTGAAATCATAGTTGAGCTCTTTAATAGCCCAATAAGCTTTATGTTCTAGTTCGAGAGGTAAGTGACATGCTTTTTCGTAAACCATTTTATACGGAGACATGCCCATAGGGTTCGTATAAGCAGTTCTATAAGCCCATAATGCATCATCAAGTTTCTTAAACCAATTCTTTCTAGATGTTGTCTATGGAAACGACACCTATAGGATCACGGGGAATCGCTTCTACGGCCGGCGGGCGTGGGGCTATGGAAAGAGCGGGTTTAAGAGATCAACACGGGAAATTTATCCAGGTTCGGGCCGCAAGTGATGCGTAATACCCTACTCCTGCTGGCTTGTGTTTAATTGTGTTCTTGGGCTAGCTACAAAGCGTGCAGGGTCCAAAAAGTCCGAATCCTCTCTCAGTACACTGCGGGCCTCCTTTTATAGTCAAAGGGGCTGCCACAGTGGCACATAGGAGGTGAAAAGTTGTACAGTAGTCGAGTTTATCGCCTGACATCACAGGACAAAACGCATTAAATGTTCTACTTAGGTGTCCTCTTTCTTTATCGGGGATGGTAATGAGGCCCGTCCCGTCCGTCGCCGCTTCGCCTTGCTTCGCCACGCGTCCAGGCCAACGAGGCATGCAGCGCCATGTAGGATGGCAGGATGCTGAGCTGGTGTGGTGGCAGGGTCTTCACGAAGATCTGCATGCCACCACATAGGAGCTTGACTAGTTGGCTTAGGAGCCACGTACTGCCACGTGGGTACCTGCTATGTTGGTGGGTCGGCCGCTGAGCTGGGGCGGCGACGGAGCAGCAAGGCCTTGCCGCGGTCTTGCTGATATTCCCGGCAAGGGTCTTGCCGGGGCCTTGTGGGTGCCCTCCGCAAGAGTCTTGCCGGGGCCTCGTGGGTATCTTTGGCAGGAGCCTTGTCGGGGCCTCATGGGCATCCTCGGCAAGGAGCCTCGCTGTTGTCTTGTCCTCTAATTCCTACCTAGGCCTCGCAGGCCCTTTGTCTTCACAAAGATCTGCATGCCACCATGAAGGCGCCTCTCGAGCCTTGGTTCCATTGTGGTTGATGGCGTCGGAACTTTTAGACTCAAGGGTGGCGGCCCCATTGGCGTTGGACAAGTTTCCCCGGAAAGGCTCTTGCCGGGGCCGTGAAAGCCGCCCCGGCAAGGGCCTTGCTGCGGAAGTTTCACCTTGCCCCTCTGCTCTTCATGCTTCTGGTCTTAAGCATGGCTCTGGTAGTCTTGCGTCCTTGCCTCGTCTGCCCCGCCAAGCAAGGCCACAGGCGTGTGGCTGCGACTGCCCGTGCACAAGTAAAGGGGTACAAAAAGGACCCCTACTTTTGTACACCGACAGGAACCCCCAGGCCTGGGCCACACATAAGCGCGGAGCGTTGTTTGGCTAGGCCCAGAACGGTGCGCGGGCACGCGAGGCGGAGTTTTTACTGCAGTAACTCCCTTGCTCATTGCGCTTCCCCATGACCCATGTTGAATGCGTGATGTGGGGGTCATGCGTGGGGCAGTTGCGGCACGCGTGCGTCACATCGTGGTAAAGAGGCGGCCTGCACCTTCCCTATAAAAAGGAAACCGCTGGCGCGCTGCTCATTTACCCTCTGTGCCTTTTCCAATCTCGGAACCGCCATTCCCCTCTTCTTCCTCACGCGAAAGATTCGAAGCTCTCGCCTCTGCTCGCTGCTGCCGCGGCCCCATTGCTCTTGATTCTTTGCCCTCTTCCAGCCGCCATGGCACCCAAAACCAGCAAGGGCAAGGGAGCGGCCAAGGACGCCGGGGAGAAGGAGGCGCCAGAGAGCGAGCTGGCGGTGCTTCGGACGCAGCACGCCTACTTCCCTTCGACGGTCGACGCGGTCCACCTCAGGGACTACTTCAAGCAGCTGTGGGGGAGGGAGACAACGGGGCACCTTGCCACGCACACCATCCCTGCCGATTTCGCCAAGGCCGGCCCAAATCGGTATCCCTTCTTCGTCGATTACTTCACTTGCGGGATCTTCCCCCCTTTCTCTGACTTCTTCAACGACATCATGCACGCCTAACGCTTTCACCTCCTCGACTTTACGCCGAATGTCGTGGCGTGCATGGCCCTCTTCACCCATCTCTGGGAAGGCTTTGCCGGAGTGCTCCCCAGCATGGCGCTCTTCTGCCATTACTTCTATCCTCGCATCCCGCAAGGGGATGCCATTTCTGGGTGCATCACCTGGATCCCGAGGACCCAACAGAAGGGCACGTACCCGGAGGTGCCCAGAAGGAGAGGTGGGACAAGTGGCGCGGCCGGTGGTTCTAGATCAAGGAGGAGGATCCGCAGGAGTTCTGCCGAGTTCGTTAGAGCCCGCTGACCCGCCAAAGGGACTAGAGCGACCTCGACGCCAACGATAAGAAGCTCACGGTCGCCACCACCAGGATTCATTGCCTCACCATGGCCGGGCTCGCCCTTGAGATGATTGGGTCCGATTTAATCCATTGCCGAATCACCCCACTGCACAACAAGGGGAGGCCGACCTGGGACTTCAGGAATGCGGCCGATGTCATGAGGCTCTGCCCTGGCCTGAAGCATATCTTCACGGTGCTGGGGCATGCCCATTTTTTCCAGAGGCTCTTCCAGCTTAATGTGGATGGCGACGGCTGGGCTGAGAGGACCGGCAGGCCCGCGAAGACCGGCAAGGCCGTCAAGGGGCCCCTGTTTGGGTTGTCGGCGGGAGTAGTCCCGCTGAGCAACAACTCTTGTCGGTCCGCTATCATTGCCATGATGCCGGACTTCAACGCGCACGGCCCCGACGCAGCCTGGGTCGATCCGCCAGCAGAGAAGGTGCAGGAGTTCTTTGACAACTTGTCGGAGGGCTATGTCTGCGATGAGCCGCTTCTCATCTGCGACACCACCAAGGAGGAGATGGACTACATCGCCGCCAGGGCGGCGGAGGCGGCACTTGCCAAGGAGGCTGGCAGCATCGGCGCCATGGAGGACGAGGCCGACGCAGCCGCGGAGGAGAAGGATCTCGCCCAGTGGGCAGAGTCTGGCGGGGAGGCCAGCGGCGCCGGCGCTGGGGCCCCCTTATTGAAGACGCGGGCGATGAGTCGCCCGAAGAGGAAGCCGAAGCGGATGACCCACTGTCCGCGGGGAAGAAGCGCGTCCTATAGCTGGCCAGCTCCGGCGAGCCGGTCCGGCCGGCAGGGCGGCACAGCGGCAACTGGCTCAGGAGCAGCTCGTTCGCCAGACGAGGGCGATGAAGGCCACGACAGCGAAGAAGACGGTGAAGGCCGTGGTGGCGAACAAGATGGCGACTACCTCCTCCTCGTCCAAGCGGCGTCGGACCCCATCTCCTTCTCCCTCTCCCTCGGACAGCACCCTGGAGGCCGTATTTGACCTCGGATCTTTTAGCCCGAAAAGGAGGAGGAAGCTAGTGGAGGGGGAGGTGGAGGACGAGTAAGTATTTCGCCCCCATCATCTCCTGACCTTACGCCTGTGTTATCCTCCTTTGATTTGATGTTATCTTCACAGGGACACGGAGACGCTGGCCCATAGGGTGGTGAAGAGGGCCAAGGCCTCGATGGGCGACAAGCCCCCGATGGGTACTTCACGTACACCGGTGTTGGTGGAGAGCAGTCCTGACAGTAGCCCCCAACGCAGCCCCCGCTTCAACCCCCAGCGTGAGCTCATCACTCACTCCACTGATGATCATTAGGGTGTGAATTCTTGATGTTGACCTTACCGGGTTTGCAGGAGGAGAATGACAGCAGGAGGAGCCGCCGAGGGCCACTCCCAACACACCGCCCCCCTCGACTATGCCGCCCGAAGGGGCATCCCCGGCAAGGGCATCCACCACCGAGCCCACGCATATGGAGGAGGAGGGGGCGAGCTTGGGTGTCGATGGCTCTGCCCCGGGAACGAATGCTGGCTGGAGGGCGCCACTTTTTCCCAGCCCGGTGTGGGTAAGTCATTTGCTTCCCGTCCCTGTTCTTTCTTCTTCTTTCTGAACCTTGACCTTGGCCCCGTCTCATTCCCCCTCTTGGTATCCAGACCCTTCCTCAGCGGACCGGGAGGATATTGACACCGTCATCGAGGAGGTCACCAAGGACACCGAGGCCGAGGCCGACAAGATTGCTGCCGAGGAGGCCACCAAGACCGCCACTGAGGAGGCCGCCAAGGGGCCTGCCGGGGAGGCTGCCAAGGGGCCTGCCGGGGAGGGGGTGGTTAACGACCAACCTTCCTCCTCTGCTGCCTCTGGATCGGGCAAATACTTGAAGGTGGGCGACGACCTGTTCGTCCACCTCCCAGGGACGGCGAGCACCAGGGCGCCAATCGAGGGGAGGTGTTTGATGACGAGGCAGTCGCCACCGTCGGGCTTCAGGTTGTTGATGAACCGAGCGCCAGCGGTGGAGGTTCCCTAGAGGAGCAGCTTCTTCGAGCCATGAGCGTCAACTTCCAGAAGCTCCAGGCGCTCCACAGTGCCCGCCTCGACAAGGAAAAAACCAGGATGGCGGCGGCTGACAAGGCGGGGGCGGATCTTGAGGAGCGCGTTGTCGAGACACAAGCCTGGTTCCACGAGGCCCACGAAGAACCGAGGGTTTCCCAGGGTTTGCTGGCTGAGCGCAAACAGGAGCTCATCTTGAAGCAGGCTAACATCGTGAAGGTCCAAGAGGCGGCGAAGGAACAGGCCGCCAAGGACAAGGCCGCTAGGCATCAGCACCAAGCTCTGCTGGACTCTCAGGAGGAGAACCTTGCCGCCCGTGAGGAGGCGCTCGCCGCCACACTCCGTGGCAATGATGAGGAGGTCGAGAAGCTCTTCGTGCAGCAGACCCAGGAGCTGGAGCAGAGGAACAAGGAGGAACTCAATGCTCAGGCCCTGGCCCATGCCGACAAGGTGAAGGAGCTAGAGCTAGAGCGGGAGGAGCTGAAGAAGGTGGCCTCGGAGCTGAAGAAGGAGAGGGACACGGCCAACCATTCTTTGGCGGATGCCCAGGCCACAGTCTCCGACAAGGCCAAGCTGCTCTCCGAGGCCAACGACTCCATCAATGATCTGAAGTTGAAGCTGGACGGCTTAGAGGGGAAGCTTTCGGAGGCCGGGGCTCGTGAGGAAACCTTGAACAAGGTCCTGGAGGACGAGAAGCAGCTGCGGAGGAATGATGCCGCCGAACATGAGGAGTACGCGAAGGGCGTAAACCTTTGGATCAGCCGCCTCGTCGACGTCGCCGGCAGGATCACCACAAAGCTGGCCACCATGGGGATGCCGAATGTCAGGTACTCCTAGGAGCTGAATGTGAGTCCCAATGCTAGACTGACCCTGTTCATCGAGGGCGTCCTGGGAGCCCTGGAGCAGCTCCGTTCCAACCGGGCGACCTCTCTGGCCAACGAGGCCCGTAAGCTTTGCCGGGGCGCCCTGACCAAGGTCCTCACCAAGGTGGCGTACTGGAACCCCAATGTCGACTTCGCCGCCGCACTGGAGAACTTGCCGGAGGATGTGGACCTCACGGCGCTCGAGGAGCGTATCGAGCCCATCATCAAGCGCGTCGACGGAGTCCGGAGGGTGGAGGGCCAGCGCCAAGAGTAGGTGCCCCGTTTCCTTTTGCTGCTGCAAGTTCAGAACCAAGACAATTTTATCTTAAGTTAGAACTGCAGCAACAATTGATGTAATATAACTCTGCAGTACATTTAAAAATGATGCATGCAATTTTCCTGTTCACCCTTTCCTGGTATGTACGCCCTATGCTTAGTTGGACAGGCTTGCCGGCGCTTAAACCCAAGCCATGACACTTTGAGGACGGATCCTTAGTGGCCTGCCGGGTGTGCTTGCTGCTGGCCAAACCACCTTACCGCTCTCAGCGCGACAATTTGAACTGTTGAGCGTACTCGAAACAGGACAAGGGTGTGGCCAATAGCGGATAGGCCACCCTGCCAATCTCAATGCGGCCACTCGAACTGTTGAGAAGACTCGAAACAGAACAAGGGCGTTGCCAATTGTAGGAGGGTCCCATCGCATGCAGTTTTTCCATACAAAGGGAGAGATCTTTCGAGGAAAATAACTTTATAAAAGAAAAGGGAATTACTCAAGGTTTTGCGCGACTTAGCTTTTTGCAGCCACGCAGATGATCGTTGCTACTGCGGACGGCACCAGACTGCGGCTGATTGATGTCGCCTTTTCTTTTCGGGCCACCGCGACGAGGGAGTCGATAGGTTGGCTCGAAAACCACACTTTCACAGCTTGCGCCCCCTACCTGGTGCGCCAAAGATGTTAGTGGAAACGACACCTATGGGATCACGGGGAATCCCTTCTACGGTTGGCGGGCGCGAGGATGTGGAAAGAGCTGGTTTAAGAGATCAACATGGGAAATTTATCCAGGTTCGGGCCGCAAGTGATGCGTAATACCCTACTCCTACTGGCTTGTGTTTATTTGTGTTCTTGGACTAGCTACAAAGTGTGCAGGGTCCAAAAAGTCCGAATCCTCTCTCAGTACACTGCGGGCCTCCTTTTATAGTCAAAGGGATTGCCACAGTGGCACACAGGAGGTGGAAAGTTGTACGGTAGTCGAGTTTATCGCCTGACATCACAGGACAAAACGCATTAAATGCGCTACTTAGGTGTCCTCTTGCTTTATCGGGGACGGTAACGAGGCCCGTCCCGTCCGTCGCCGCTTCGCCTTTCTTCACCACGCGTCCAGGCCAACGAAGATCTGCATGCCACCACGTAGGATCTTGACTAGCTGGCTTAGGAGCCACGTACTGCCACGTGGGTACCTGCTTAGTTGGTGGGTCGGCCGCTGAGCTGGGGCGGCGACGGGGCGGCAAGGCATTGTCGCGATCTTGTTGATATTCCCGGCAAGGGTCTTGCCAGGGCCTTGTGGGTGCCCTCGGCAAGAGTATTGCTGGGGCCTCATTGGTATCTTCGGCAGGATCCTTGCCGGGGCCTCGTGGGCATACTCGGCAAGGAGCCTCGCTGTTGTCTTGTCCTCTGGTTCCTACCTAGGCCTCGTAGGCCCTTTGTCTTCACAAAGATCTGCATGCCACCATGGAGGCGCCTCCCGAGCCTTGGTTCCAATGTGGTCGATGGCGTCGGAACTTTTAGACTCAAGGGTGGTGGCCCCATTGGCGATGGGTAAGTTGCCCCGGCAAGGCTCTTGCCGGGGCCGTGAAGGCCACCCCGGCAAGGGCCTTATCGGGGGAGTTTCACCTTGCCCCTCTCCTCTTCATGCTTCTGGTCTTGAGCACGTCTTTGGTAGTCTTGCGTCCTTGCCTCATATGCCCCACCGAGCGTGGCCACGGGCGTGTGGCTGCGACTGCCCGCGCACAAGTAAAGGGGTACAAAATGGACCCCTACTTTTGTACACCGACAGATCTATTTACAGCCTTTCGCAAAATCAATTTAATCTCTATATTGCTCAATTCTACTTGACCACTAGACTGAGGATGAGATGGAGATGCAATTATATGGTTAACTTCATATTTAGCAAGCATTTTATGAAAAGCACCATGAATAAAATGTGAACCACCATTAGTCATTAAATATCTAGGGACTCCAAACCTCAAAAAAATAACTTCTTTAAGCATCTTAATAGAAGTGTTATGATCAGCACTACTAGTTGGAATAGCTTCTACCCACTTAGTAACATAATCAACAGCAACTAAAATATGTGTATACCCATTAGAGGAAGGAAAAGGTCCCATATAATCAAAGCCCCAAACATCAAATGGTTTAATAACAAGTGAATAATTCATAGGCATTTCCTGACGTCTACTATTATTGCTAATTCTCTGGCATTCATCACAATACAAGACAAACTTACGAGCATCCTTGAAGAGAGTAGGCCAATGAAAACCGGATTGCAATACCTTGTGTGCAGTTCTATCTCCAGTGTGGTGTCCTCCGTAAGACTCGAAGTGGAACTTGCGTAGGGTATATTCCTGTTCATGCTCAGGTACACAACGTCTAATAACACCATCTACTCCTTGTTTATAAAGGTGTGAGTCATCCCAAAATTAATGTCTTAAATCATAGAAAAACATTTTCTTTTGCTGGTATGTGAAACTAGGTGGTATAAATTTAGCAACAATGTAATTAGCATAATCAGCATACCATGGAGTATTACGAGAAGCATTTACGACAGCTAATTGCTCATCGGGAAAACTATCATCAATAGGTAGTGGGTCATCAAGAACATTTTATAACCTAGCGAGTCTTGCCGGGGCCTCGCGGGTATCTTCGGCAGGAGCCTTGCCGGGGCCTCATGGGCATCCTCGCCAAGGAGCCTCGCTGTTGTCTTGTCCTCTGGTTCCTACCTAGGCCTCGCAGGCCCTTTGTCTACACAAAGATCTGCATGCCACCATGGAGGCGCCTCCCAAGACTTGGTTCCAATGTGGTTGATGGCGTCGGAACTTTTAGACTCAAGGGTGGCGGCCCCGTTGTCGTTGGGCAAGTTGCCCCGGCAAGGCTCTTGTCGGGGCCGTGAAGGCCGCCCAGGCGAGGGCCTTGCTGGGGGAGTTTCACCTTGCCCCTCTGCTCTTCATGCTTCTGGTCTTGAGCATGACTCTGGTAGTCTTGCGTCCTTGCCTCCTCTGCCCCGCCGAGCGTGGCCACGGGTGTGCGGCTGCGACTGCCCTACTTTTGTACACCGACAGATCTATTTACAGTCTTTTGCAAAATCAATTTAATCTCTCTATTTCTCAATTCTACTTGACCACTAGACCGAGGATGATATGGAGATGCAATTCTATGGTTAACTTCATATTTAGCAAGCATTTTATGAAAAGCACCATGAATAAAATGTGAACCACCATCAGTCATTAAATATCTAGGGACTCCAAACCTCGGAAAATTAACTTCTTTAATCATCTTAATAGAAGTGTTATGATCAGCACTACTAGTTGGAATAGCTTCTACCCACTTAGTAACGTAATCAACAGCAACTAAAATATGTGTATACCCATTAGAGGAAGGAAAAGGTCCCATATAATCAAAGCCCCAAACATCAAATGGTTCAATTATTAAATTGCAAATACGATAAGATTCCATAACACCATACCAAGCATCTTTCAAATTTTCTCCTTGTTTTTGTTTGAAGTAAAGAACTTCAAAATCTGGTGACAAAGGAGGAGCGGGAACGCTAGCCATATAGACTAGAAAGCAAGAGAACGACGAACGAAAAAGAGGGGCGAATAAAACGGCAAATTTTTGTGAAGTGGGGGAGAGTAAAACGAGAGGCAAATGGCGAATAATTTAAATTGCGAGGGATGAGATTTGTGATTAGGAACCTGGTATATGTTGAAGATCCTCCCTGGCAACAGCGCCAGAAATTCCATTTGATGCGGCTCGAAGCTACATTGGTATTTCCCCAAAGAGGAAGGCATGATGCAGCACAGTAGCGGTAGGTATTTCCCTTAGATATGAAACCAAGGTTATCGAACCAGTAGGAGAACCAAGCAACACAACGTAAACAGCCCCTGCACACAAATAACAAATCCTCGCAAATCGATGTGTTAAAGGGGTTGTCAATCCCTTTCGGGTAACGGCGCCTCAAGATAGGAAAACCGACGTGAGATAAAACTGTAGTAGATTGATAGATCAAACGCCAAATAAAGTAAATAAGAATAAATCGCAACAAGGTATTTTTGTATTTTTGGTTTAATAGATCTCAAAATAAAAGCAAAGGAAAAGTAGATCGCAAAGGCAAATAATATGATAAAGAGACCCGGGGACCGTAGGTTTCACTAGTGGCTTCTCTCGAGAAAAATAGCAAACTATGGGTAAACAAATTACTGTTGGGCAATTGATAGAACTTCAAATAATCATGACGATATCCAGGCAATGATCATTATATAGGCATCATGTCCAGGATTTGTAGACCGACTCCTGCCTGCATCTACTACTATTTCTCCACACATCAACCGCTATCCAGCATGCATCTAGTGTATTAAGTTCATGTGGAAATGAAGTAATGCAATAAGAACATTGACATGATGTAGACAAGATCTATCTATGTAGAGATAGACCCTGCCGTTTTATCCTTAGTAGCAACGTTACATACGTGTCGGTTCCCCTTTTGTCACTTGGATCAAGCATTGTAAGATCGAACCCACTTCAAAGCACCTCTTCCCATTGCAAGATAAATATATCAAGTTGGCCAAACAAAACCAAAATATCAAAGAAGAAATACGAGGCTATAAGCAATCATGCATAAAAATATATCAAATAAACTCAAATACTTTCATGGATATAAAAAGATAGATCTGATCATAAACTCAAAGTTCATCTGATCCCAACAAACACACCGCAAAAAGAGTTACATCATATGGATCTCCAAGAGACCATTGTATTGAGAATTCAGCGAGAGAGAGGAAGCCATCTAGCTACTAACTACGGACCCGAAGGTCAACAAAGAACTACTCACGCATCATCGGAGAGGCACCAATGGAGGTGGTGAACCCCATATGTGATGGTGTCTAGATTGGATCTGGAGGTTTTGGACTCTGCGGCGGCTGGAATTGATATTTGTTGACTCCCCTAGGGTTTCTGGAATATTGGGATATTTATAGAGCAAAGAGGCGGTCCGGGGGCATCCGAGGTGGGCACAACCCACCAGGGCACGCCTGGGCCTCCTGGCGAAACCTGGAGGATTGTGCTCTCCTCGAAGCACCCCCCCAGGCGCAGCCTTGGCCCATTAGGTGTCTTCTGGGTCATAAAAAATCTCCATAAAGTTTCGTTGCATTTGGACTCCGTTTGGTATTGATTTCCTGCGATGTAAAAAACATGTAGAAAACAACAACTGGCACTTGGCACTATATGTCGGTGTACAAAAAGGGGGGTACACTTTTTGTACCCCTATGACTGTGCATGGGCAGTCTGAGCCACGGGCGCCGCCGCACCGAGCCGGGCAAGGGAGGTAGAACCAAGGTAAGGCCGAAGCCAAAGAGGAGCAGAACGACGCCAAGACCAAGACCACAAAGAGCAAAGGGGACGAAGCGGGCCCCCCCGGCAAGATCCTTGCCGGGAGGCGGTTTTTGCAAACCCGGCAAGACCCTTGCCGTGGCAGCTCGCCCCACACCTACGGAGCGGGTCACCCTTGAGTCCACTACCCCCATGGGGCAAGGATTCGGGAGGCATCCCCGTGGTGGTATGCAGATCTTTGTGAAGACATTCAAGATCAGATGCACACTTTAGAAGATGATGGTCCTTGACGGGATCCTAGCCAAGGAAAACCACAAGGCCCCCGGCAAGAGCCTTGCCGGGGATGGCAGCAGACGCCACGGCAAGACCCTTGTCGGGACCCCGACAAGACCCTTGCCGGGGCCGCGGCAAGGCCCTTGCCAAGGACATCCGCGGAGCCACCATCGGACCCGCACCAGTCACGCCTCCTCCACCGTTCGCATGCAGATGCCGACCCAACCAGCTGGGCAGGCACCTGCGTGGCGGCATGCAGATACTCGTGAAGATCCACCGCTGCGCCACCTCAGCTGCCTGCCCGCCTACATGGCATCACAGGAACCACTGGCCAGGGCGCGTATCGACACGGGAGAGAGCGGCGACGGACGAGACGGGGCTCTCCCCCGCCCCCGATAAAGCAAGGACACCTAAGCAAGGCACATTAAATGCACCTTGTCATGTAATGCGAGGGATAACCTCGCATCACTGTACCCTTTCCACCTCCTGTGTGCCACTGTGGCAGCACCTTTCCCTATAAAAGGAGGCCCCAGGCAACCAGAAAGAGGATTCGGCTTTTTGGAGCCCCTCACGCCCCGTAGCTAGTTCAAGAACACAAACATATAATCCACCAAAGCAGGAGTAGGGTTTTACGCATCTTCGCGGCCCGGACCTGGGTAAAGGAATCGTGTACTGCCTGCTCGATCCGCTCTTCTCACGGCCCCCGCGCCCCGCAACCGTAGAAAGGGATTCTCGTGATCCCATAGGTGTCGTTTCCCACCGACATCTTTGGCGCGCCAGGCAGGGGCTGCGCAGTTGTGAGAATCGGCTTTAGCAGTTAGTTCGACGCTTCTTCATCGTCATGGCGCCCAAGAAGAAGACGACGGTGGCGGTTGGCCCGTCGGACATTGGGCATCCCGTCCCGACACGGGCAAGCAGCGGACCGGTCGCCGAAAGGACCCGGAGCACTGTTCGTGAACACCAACACCGTCCCATCAGCCAGAGTTTGGGAGGCGGCGATGTTCGTGTGCCCGGTAACGGGCCGCACGCCGCCAAATCCAAAGACGGAGCCGGGCCCTCCGCAGGTGGCGCGTGACCTTCCGAGGTCGCTGCTGCCCCGCCCGCTGGCGGCGCGAGGGCCTCCAGGACTCCCACTCCGGTGCCGACGGCGCGTTCCTCGCAAGCGGCGCGCGACGAGTGGCGTGATCGCCCCGAAGACCCCGGGCGTCGCCGCGGGAAAAGCCCCGAGCGCCACTCCCGGGATGTAGAAGACCTGCCCGCTCGCCGAGGCGCTGGTGAAGACGGCGTGCGACCGCGCGGTCGTGATAGAGCTCCTTCTGACATGGTCAGAAGTCGATGCGCGTCGCGATTCGTGCAGGTTTCGCTGCCACCGACGCCAGCAGAAGCCCTAGCGCGCGCAGTTGCTCCTCGACTTTCCTCCTACTATGGGGAAACTCGACGAATGGAGAGCCACCATCCGAAGCCTTGTTGCGGTGGCCAACAAAGATGAGCCGACCCCGACGGAGTCCCCGGGTCGACGTTCCGACGGAGTCCCGCGTACCACTGGCAGGAAGGCTGGCGGCGCCGCGACCACGGTGCACTCGCCTCCTCCTCGCCCGGTGCCACGAACACCGGCCCGTCACGATGTTGCGGGCAACGAAACCTCCATAGCGTCGTCCGACCCGCGGACCCACCAGGACCAACGCCAGGTCCTTCGGGACCGGGAACATGAAGACGCTCGGACCACCATCGAGCGCCGGCGTGGACCGCGCCACCAGTCAGATAGGCGAGCGGGGCCCGCTATGGACCACCCGGCACCGGAGAGCCCTGGGGGCCTGCCTGACGAGGTAGGCTGCCCGGCTTTTACCCGTGAGCTGCCGCAGTTCCAATGGCCCACTCACCGCACTTTCAAACCTGACGTGGGCGAGAAGTACGACGGCAAGACCCACCCATCCGAGTTCCTCAGCATCTACACCATCGCGATGCAGGCTTCCGGAGCTCATGACGATAAGGTTCTTGCAAATTACTTCCCGTTGGCTCTTAAACCCAACGCCATGTCATGGTTGATGCACTTGCCGGTAGACTCCATTTCCTCCTGGTCGGATTTGTGCCATGAGTTCGTGGGCGCCTTCACTGGCGGTCACCAAGCTCATGGCCAAGCGAGTGATCTCCACGTCATTCCCTAGAAGGGAGGCGAGAGTCTCCGCAAGTACATACAGAGGTTCAGCCGGGTACAGTACAATATCCCATATGTTCACCCCGCCGCCATCATCAGCGCGTTCCATCAGAACGTTTGGAACCGCAAGATGCGCGAAGAGCTGGCGATGAACAAGGTGAAAGATGTCGCGGAGCTCTATGTTCTCGCGGACAAATGTGCCCGGGCTGAAGAGGGGAGGAAGTACCCCGGTGAAGATGCCGGCGTGGAAACCGACTCCTCTGAAGAGGACACCGCCGCCCCGGCGAAGAAAGGCCGGCACCGCAACAGGAAGCGCAACGGGAAAGCTGTGCTTGCCGTCGAGGGGTCTGACGACACCGGCTCCACCAAGAAGACCAAGGCAGGTGACCCCGGCAAGGAAATTGCCGGATGTGTCGCCTGCCAGGCCTTGGCGGTTGCCGACAAGCCAGGCAACTCCGACAAGCGATACTGCAAGATCCATCACACCAAAGGCCATGCTCTCCAAGACTCCCGGCAGGTTGAGCTCCTCGCTGAGAAGCAGAGGGCTGAATACGAGAGGCGGGACAAGGAGAAGGGCCAAGACGGTGCTGAGGGATCTGGCAAGAAACGCGACGGCCAGGCGGGCCATCGCGGCAAGGATAAGCAACAAGAGAGGCCCGCTCGGGGCCGTGACAGAAAGCCAGAAGATGACGATCATGAAGAGGACGACGAGGCCGGCGACCAAGAGTTTCAGACAGCTACAGAGGCCATGTGCGTTGACGGCGGCGCTTCGCTGCATGCCTCTCGGCGCCGGCTTAAACAGTGGGCGTGAGAAATTACAGCAGCAGAGCCGTCGTTTGATGCCCAGAGGCCGCTGAAGTGGTCTAGCACACCTATCATTTTTGACTCTGAGGACCACCCTGATCGCACTACTGCGGTCGGGTGCTTGCTGTTGTTGGTTTCAACAACAATACGCAACGTCGAGGTGACAAAAATGTTAGTAGATGGCGGGGCCGGTCTGAACTTGATCTCGCCTGCCGTGATCGAGAAGCTGCAAATCCCTGATGGAGACCTCGAAGAAACGGGCACGTTTCAAGGGGTCAGCCCGGGGAGAAGCCAACCCAAGGGAAAGGTCACGTTGCCCGTAACTTTCGGGAGCGACCTGAACTTCAGGACGAAGAGGATTGTGTTTGATGTTGCCAAGATCCCCTTGCCCTACAACGGGATCCTTGGCCGCCCAGCGCTGGCCAAGTTCATGGCGGCGTCGCACTACGCCTACAATACCCTGAAGATGCCATGGCCCGTGACGATCATCACCATCCCCTCCGACAAGAAGGATGCGCTGATTTGCGCTGATCAAGTGTACCAGCAAGCAGTCGCAGCAACTGCCGCCGCTGGGGCACTCGCTCCTGCTGCCGGGACCTCGGGGGGAAAAAGAAGAAGAAAGCCGGCGAGACCTCGGACACGCACTCCGGCAAGCACACCTCTTCGGAGTGTAGCGCTGCCGTCGAGGACGTGCCAGAGAGCTCCGCCGGCGGAAGCAAGAAGTCTAGGGCCACGCCGCCGGGAACCAAGAAGGTTTCCGTCAACAAGGACGGCACGGGAGGAGCTTTCACCATAAGCTCCACCCTTGACGACAAATAGGAAGACGCGCTCGTCACCTTCTTGCGGGCGAATGTCGATGTGTTTGCATGGCAAGCTTCCGACATCCCCGGCGTTCCCAGGGAGGTGATTAAGCACCACCTTGCTGTCTGTCCTCATGCGCGGCCCATCAAGCAGAAGGTCAGAAAGCAAGCTTTGGAACAACAAGAGTTTATCACAGAAGAAATCCGGAAACTGGAGGCAACGGGTTTGGTAAGAGGAGTGCTCCATCCGACGTGGTTGGCCAATCCGGTCGTAGTGCGCAAGGCAAATGGGAAGTGGAGGCTGTGTATTGATTACACAGATATCAATAAGGCTTGTCCTAAAGACCCCTTCCCATTGCCGCGCATCGACCAGATTGTTGACTCCACGGCTGGGTGTGATCTGTTGTCATTCCTCGATGCCTACTCCGGCTACCACCAGATCTTCATGACGAAAGAAGACGAAGAGAAAACAACATTCATCACCCCATGTGGTACGTATGGTTTCATACGGATGCCTTTCGGGTTGAAGAGTGCTGGATCGACGTTTGCGAGGGCGGTCCAGATTGGTTTTGAGCCCCAGCTCCATAGAAATATGGAGGCTTATATGGACGACATAGTGGTCAAAACCAATGACAGGGCCACCCTCATATCAGATTTGCGGGAGACATTTGCAAATATGCACAAGATCAACCTCAAGCTGAACCCTGAGAAGTGCGTCTTTGGCGTCCCATCTGGCAAGCTTCTCGGGTTCTTTGTGTCGCAGCGGGGGATAGAGGCCAACCCGGACAAGATCAAAGCTATAGAGCAGATTGAATCACCCAAGCGAATCAAGGATGTGCACTGGCTTGCTGGTTGCGTCGCTGCCCTGGGCAGGTTCATATCCAAGTCCGCCGAGCGCGCCCTTCCCTTCTTAAAGATCCTGAAAAAGGCGGGCCCGGTGGAGTGGACACCAGAAGCCGAAGCAGCATTGCAAGATTTGAAGAAGTACCTCTCCTCCGCACCAACACTAGTTGCGCCCAGGCCCCAGGAGCCGTTGCTGCTATACTTAGCGGCAACGAACCAGGTGGTCAGCGCCGCACTAGTGGCGCAGAGGGAGGTCGACGACGAGGTAATGGCAGCAACAGAGCCCGACGCCACCAGTGCGGAGGCGACACAGTTGGTCGAGGTGCCGCCAAAGAAGAAAGTGATGCAGCGCCAGGTCTACTTCGTTAGCTCCCTCTCGCAGGGGGCTAGGTTGAGGTACTCCGGTGTGCAGAAACTGCTCTTCGGCCTCCTCATGGCCTCGAGGAAGCTGCGTCACTACTTCCAGGCACACGATATCACTGTCGTCACTCGCCTCCCTCTGCAGCGGATATTGCACAACCCAGATGCGACGGGGAGGATTGTGGAATGGGCACTGGAGTTGTCCAGCTTTGGCCTCAAGTTCGAAAGTACTTCGACGATCCAGAGCCGAGTCCTAGCGGAGTTCATTGCAGAATGGACCGCCACACCTGACGAAGAAGCCCAAGAGACTGCTCTCCCGGGCAAGGAGGCAAGTTGCGATTGGATTATGTACTTTGATGGGGCTTTCTCCCTCCAGGGTGCCAGGGCTGGCGTACTGCTCGTCGCCCCCACCGGAGAGCACCTCAAGTACGTGATCCAGATGCACTTCCCCAGGGAGGCGTCAACAAACAACACGGCGGAATATGAAGGGCTGCTTGCCGGTCTTAGGATCGCGGCGGACCTCGGAATCAAAAAGCTCATCGTCAGGGGCGACTCACAGCTTGTCGTCAAGCAAGTTAATAAGGATTACCAGAGTCCGTTGATGAAGGCCTACGTTGATGAAGTGAGAAAGCTGGAAGAGCGTTTCGACGGTATCCAGGCTGAATACGTTCCCCGAACGGAGAATGATATCGTCGATTACTTGTCAAAGCGCGCTGCCCTCAAGCTACCTGTGGAACCAGGTACCTTTGTGCTTCAGCTAACTCAGCCATCCGTTGATCCATCAACAAAGCAGAACAAGAGAAGGAAATCAGGACCCGGCAAGTACTTTCCCGCCGAGCTCCCCGGAGCCGCCGGTAAGGATGTTGCCGAGGACACTGAACCCGCCACGGGACGGCTAGCTCCGGCAGGACGCCAAGCTCTTGCCGTCGAGACAGACACCCCTATAGCGGAGGAAATGCCTTTAGTCCTCGCCGTCGAGCCTCAGGCTCCAGCGTGGGCACAACATACCATCCGATTCCTCCGGACGGGGGAGCTTCCTGAGGAGTAGGAACAAGCGGAAAAAGTAGCCCGTCGCTCTGCCATGTACCAGTTCGTCGATGACGTCCTGTACAGGAAGGGACCGAACAGTGTGAAATTGAAGTGCATCCCTCGAGAGGAAGGACTGGAGCTGTTGGCGGAGATACATGGAGGCATATGTGGATCCCACATTGGGTCGAAAGCCCTTGCCGGCAAGGCGTTCCGGCAAGGTTTCTTCTGGCCCACCGCCCTCCAGGATGCAACGACACTCGTCACCAGGTGTGAGGCGTGTCAGTTCCATTCAATAAAGCTTCATCAACCTGCTCAAGCCCTTCAAACCATTCCTCTCTCCTGGCCCTTCTTAGTCTGGGGGCTCGACATACTGGGCCCTTTCCCCCGTGTTGTCGGGGGCTTTGCGTACTTGTACGTAGCCATCGACAAGTTCACAAAGTGGCCAGAAGTGGAGGCAGTGAGGAAGGTCACAGCTCAGTCAGCCGTCAAGTTCTTCAAGGGGCTAGTGTGCCATTACGGTGTACCCAACCGGATCATCACCGACAACGGTACGAAGTTCACAAGCCGCACCTTCATGCAGTATACTCAGGACCTCGGCAGCAAAGTCTGTTTCACTTCCGTCACTCACCCGCGGAGCAACGGGCAAGCTGAGAGGGCAAATGTTGAAGTGTTGCGAGGCTTAAGGACCAAGACCTTTGACAGACTGCACAAGAGCGGAAGGCGCTGGATTGATGAGTTGCCGACGGTTCTTTGGTCAATCAGGACGACACCAAATCGAGCCACGGGCCAGACACCCTTTGCCCTGGTATACGGGGCAGAAGCAGTTATCCCCACTGAACTCATATACGGGTCACCTCGAGTGCTCGCTTATGATGAGCTTGAGCAAGAGCAACTGTGGCAAGACGACGAACTGCTCCTTGAGGAAGATCGTCTTCGGGCGGCTGTGAGAGCAGCACGCTGCCAGCAAGCCTTGCGCCGCTACCATAGCCGCAAGGTTCATGCCTGGAGCCTTGAGGAAGGCGACCTTGTTCTTTGGCGCGTTCAATCGGCCAAGAATTCCAACAAGTTGACGCCGAAGTGGGAAGGCCCTTATCGGGTAATATGAGTAACCAGGACCGGCGCAGTCCACCTGGAGACCGAAGATGCCGTTCCGGTGAGCAACTCCTGGAATATCGAGCATCTTCGCAAGTTTTACCCATAAGGCGCGGCTTGTCGGGCCTCTTGGCAAGCCACCTTTTGTACGAGCATTGCTGATGATGCATGTAACCCTTTGTACAAAGCCGGGCGCAGACCCTGAGCATAAATGAAGCGCTGGCGCCCTAAGTTATAGCATGCATGCTAGATCGAGTCTCGTCCTTGGTTAGGGTTGATAGTGCTTAGCGGCGGCTAACCCCTAGCTTAGAGGTCGAGTGTGCATCTCTTTGCCATTCTTTTGTCTCCTTTGGTTTGCAGGGCTCGGATATCCTTGCCGGATCACTTGAGGATGAAAAAAAAAGAAAAGAGAAGAAGGACGGACCAGCATCTAGACCCCGGCAAGCCAGTGTTACCGGGGGCTGCAAGTACAAAGATTCACCCATGGCGAACCAGAGTTGCCGGGGGCTGCAGCTTCAGATAAGTTCTTCATCCCTTATCATGCATTCTCTTATGGACTGAGGTATGCGAAACATCGTTTCTTCCTAAAGCTACCGTGCTCCCCTAACTCTAGGCCCTAGGGCTCGTTCCTGGGGCCAGGTTTGGTCGTAGTCGTGGCAGCGAAGGGACGAAACGAGGAGCCTGAACCCGCCTCATCCCTGCCTCCGCCGAAAGCGTGAGAAAGGTCGAGCGACGTGGGAAGAGGGCAGGGCCTGCTGCCAGGCAAGGAAATGTCTATCTTAAAGATATCAAGGATTTACCCCTTGACGTGGGTTCCACCCGCAAGACAAGTGACCCGGCAAGCATCCCTTTTTCATTAAAAACATTCCACTCAGGTACAGTTCATGGAGAATGAAAAACATGAATGATGGGATTACAAGCTTTAAATTCAGCTAAGGCCCGAAGGCTTACAAACTAAAAAGAGATAAGGTGCCCGTAATCCCTTTCTTGTCCCTCTCTTCAGGAGTCAGGTCAAGGAGGCGAAAAGGGCAAAAGGGGCGCCTAGACAAGCTACAGGTGGCAGAAGACACCAAGAGAACATCTCGGTGGTCGTCCAAAGGCTGGATGGTGATGGCAGCGCCGGAGGCAGAGCTCGAAGACGAGGCGGCAGGACATCAGCATGTTTCGAAGGCGTCGTGCCCACGTACTCCGAGTTGACGGCCTTGCCGCCCGCCCTCTTCCTCTTCCGCAGCCTCCCAACGCCATTCGCCCAAGGAGACGGCCCCGAGAAGTTCAAGGAGCCGGCGACATGGATGATGGGGTCGCCGGTGCCGCACGGAGCGGCGCCCGACACCTTGTCGGACCCGTCATCCTGCCGCCCACTACCCTCGTCGTCGCTGCCGCTGTCCTCCTCGTCACTCCCGCCCGAGGAGGAGTCTTTGCTATCGGAGGAGCTCTCCACGCGGCACCTTGCCCGAGTCCCGAAGCACCTGAAGACCTTGACGGAGAGGAGACCGCCCTCCATTAGCTTAAAATGGAGGGTGAGCCTCTCCGTCAGGCGGTGGATACGGGCGAACGTCTTCCACCCTCGACCAAGATACATCACAATAGGGGCTGGGAAGTCGACGCGGACTCGCGTACCACTGATTCCACAGCCCCTCATGTGCAGCCTCAGTGTCTCAGGCGGGTCCAGCTCCATCTCGCTCGCGAATGGAGTCGGGAGACGAAGACGACCGCGAGGCGGCCGGCGCAGCCTGACGAAGAACTCACAAGGGTCGTCCCCAACGTGGCCCTCCATGGGGAGAGGAACTGTTGGCGGAGGCAAAGCCGGCATGCCGCCCCATCCTCCTCTTCCCCGAGCGCCTCGGCCTCGCCCACGGCCTCACCCTCTCCCCCTTCCCCTCGCGGCTGGCTCTGCCACCGCAGGTGCAGGAGAAGGAGGGATGCGTGTAGAGATGGAGGGGAGCAGAAGCTGAAAAAGTGAGATGGAGGAATGCAGGGCACCGACCCCCCCCCCCGCTCTTTATAAAGGAGCAGGGTGGGGGATCGACCGCCCCGTTCTGCCAATGAGGACGTGAATGGCGCTGGAGACCGGGGCCGATCCGCCGCCCCAAGCCGCGACGGCCCAGCTTCCCGCCTCCACCAACTGCCACCCCAGGCGCATGAGCGCCGCGTGGCGAACGTGCAGGACCGAAGCGACGGGTGAGGTGACTTCTCCCCGCCCCGTGATTAAAGGGAGTGGGCGCCTTGAAAGACCATGCCTCGTCCCCGTCCAGTAAATGGGCCGCGCCCCCACGCCTCCCTCCGTTTATCGGGAAGACGTGAGCCACCCCCTTTTTACTACGACGTGACGCATGCGTGTAGAGGCCAGCCTCACGCATGCCGCCCGCGTCACGCACGCCTCCCCACGACGCGCCACGCGCGGGGAGCGTGGGAGGCGCAGCGCGCGAAGAAACTTACCGCAGTAAAAACCGCCCTGCCTGCCCGCGCACCGTTCTTGGGCCTGACCCAACAACGCGTAGCGCTTATGTGTGGCCCAGGCCCGGGGGCTCCTGTCGGTGTACAAAAAGAGGGGTACACTTTTTGTACCCCTATGACTGTGCACGGGCAGTCTGAGCCACGGGCGCCACCGCACCGAGCCCGGCAAGGGAGGTAGA
Source organism: Aegilops umbellulata (assembly GCA_032464435.1). Classification (NCBI taxonomy): domain Eukaryota; kingdom Viridiplantae; phylum Streptophyta; class Magnoliopsida; order Poales; family Poaceae; genus Aegilops; species Aegilops umbellulata. The sequence continues at coordinate 215,598,621 of CP136055.1, forward strand.
ACCAAGGTAAGGCCGAAGCCAAAGAGGAGTAGAACGACGCCAAGACCAAGACCACAAAGAGCAAAGGGGACAAAGCGGGCCCCCCGGCAAGATCCTTGCCGGGAGGCGGTTTTTGCAAACCTGGCAAGACCCTTGCCGTGGCAGCTCGCCCCACACCTACGGAGCGGGTCACCCTTGAGTCCACTACCCCCATGGGGCAAGGATTCGGGAGGCATCCCTATGGTGGTATGCAGATCTTTGTGAAGAAATTCAAGATCAGATGCACACTTTAGAAGATGATGGTCCTTGGCGGGATCCCATCCAAGGAAAACCACAAGGCCCCCGGCAAGAGCCTTGTCGGGGATGGCAGCAGGCACCACGGCAAGACCCTTGTCGGGACCCTGACAAGACCCTTGCCGGGGCCGCGGCAAGGCCCTTGCCAAGGACACCCGCGAGGCCACCATCGGACCTGCACCAGTCACGCCTCCACCACTGTTCGCATGCAGATGCCGACCCAACCAGCTGGGCAGGCACCTGCGTGGCGGCATGCAGATCCTCGTGGAGACCCACCGCTGCGCCACCTCAGCTGCTTGCCCGCCTACATGGCATCGCAAGCACCACTGGCCAGGGCGCGTGTCAACGCGGGAGAGAGCGGCGACGGACGAGACGGGGCTCTCCCCCGCCCCCGATAAAGCAAGGACACCTAAGCAAGGCACATTAAATGCACCTTGTCATGTAATGAGAGGGATAACCTCGCATCACTGTACCCTTTCCACCTCCTGTGTGCCACTGTGGCAGCCCCTTTCCCTATAAAAGGAGGCCCCAGGCGACCAGGAAGAGGATTCGGCTTTTTGGAGCCCCTCACGCCCCGTAGCTAGCTCAAGAACACAAACATATAATCCACCAAAGCAGGAGTAGGGTTTTACGCATCTTCGCGGCCCAAACCTGGGTAAAGGAATCGTGTACTGCCTGCTTGATCCGCTCTTCTCACGGCCCCCGCGCTCCACAACCGCAGAAAGGGATTCTCGTGATCCCATAGGTGTCGTTTCCCACCGATACTATATCAATAGGTTAGTACCAAAAAACGATATAAAACGACTATAAAATGATTATAAAACATCCAAGATTGATAATATTACCGCGTGGAACAAGCAAAAATTACAGATACGTTGGAGACATATCAGCATCCCCAAGCTTAACTCCTACTCGTCCTCGAGTAGGTAAGTGATAAAAACAGAATTTTTGATGTCGAATGCTGCCTAACATGTCATATCATATTCTTTTCTTTATAGTATGGACATTTGGACTTTTATATTGTTCAAACCAATAATCTAGTTTTGACATGATAATTTAAGTAGTCAAGCATATTAACAAGCAACCATGTCTTTCAAAATATCAACGCTAAAATAAGCTATCCCTAGCCCATCATGCTCAATCATTCATCGATTCATGAAACACACTTGCATATTAACTACACCCAATACTCAAGTACGATCATATTGCCTCCTAGTTGGTGCTATTATAAGAGAAGATGGAGACTCATATTCAAAATAAAAATTGCATAAAGTAAAAGAAAGGCCCTTCGCATAGGGAAGTAGGGATTTGTAGAGGTGCGAGAGCTCAAAGCGAAAATTGAGAGATAAAAACATTTTGGGAGGTGTATCCTTCCCACCAACGAAATCGACTTAGAGTTCCCAACACTTTCCATGCTAGATATACCATATGAGGTTCCCAAACAGAAAATAAAGTTTATTCCTTTTTCAACCATGCTTTCACTTTCCATGGCTAGCCGTATCCACGGTTGCCCTCCATAACAACACTTTCCAAAGAATTTATTATGTGACAACATAAAGTAAATTCATTTTTCATTTCGGGACTGGGCATCCTAAATACCTTTGTCTTACTCTCGTGCAATGACAAGTGAATAAACACTCATCGTGAGAATAACACATCTAGCAAGGAAAATATTAGCCACCCCTCACCGCTCCGTGAGCGGTACGAACAGAAAAAAAAGAAGTTTATTTTGAAAATTAGAGATGGCACCTACAAATTTGCTTAGAACGGCAAAAGAATACCGCATATAGGTAGATATAGTGGACTCATGTGGCAAAACTGGTTAAAGGTTTTTGGATGCACAAGTAGAGATCGTACTTAGTGCAAAATGAAGGCTAGCAAAAGATTGAGAAGCGACCAACCAATAAACGAATAATATCATAAGCGAGCATTAAGCATAATTAACACCGAATAATGCACCACAAGTAGGATATAATTTCAATGCATAATTATTGACTTTCGTGCTTGCATAGGGAATCACAAATTTTAACACCAATATTCTTACTAAAGCATAATTAATCATCAGCATAACTCACATATCACATCATCATATCTCAAAACTATTACTAAGAATCATGTTTATTTTGTCCAATGATCTTCATGAAAGTTTTTATTATATCCTTCTTGCATATCTATCAATTTGGAACTAATTTTCATATGTTGCTTTTGATAAGCTCAAACTAATATAAGTGAAGATCATGAGCATAATTTTTTCTTTCTCTGAAATTAATTTAAGTGAAGCAAGAGAGAATTCCTTGAAAATTTTACTAACTCTAAAATAAATCTAAGTGAAGCACGAGAGCATTTCTTCAAAAATACTAAAGCACACCGTGCTCAAAAAGATATAACTGAAGCACTAGAGCAAGTCCATAGCTCATAAAAAATTAGGTGAAGCATAGAGAGCAATTCTAATAAGTCATGACATAATTTTGGCTCTCTCAAATAGGTGTGTCCAGCAAGGAATCAAGACTTAAAACACAAAATAAAACAAGCAAAGACTCATATCATACAAGACGCTCCAAGCAAAACACATAGTATGTGACGAATAAAAATATAGATTCGAGTAAAATACCGATGGTCGTTAGAAGAAAGAGGGGGGCATCCCCAAGCTTAGTTGCTTGCTCACTTTTGGATAATAGCTTGGGATGTCGGGGCATCCCCAAGCGTAGGCTCTTCTTACTCCTTATTCCTTCATCCATCGTAAGATAACCCAAAACTTGAAAACTCTAATCACACAAAACTCAACAAAACCTTTGTGAGATCCATTAGTATAAGAAAATAAATCACTACTATAAGTATTGTATCAAACCAATTCATATTTTATGCTTGCATTATATCTACTATACTCCAACTTTTCTATGGCAAAAACTCATCAAAAGAAAACCATAGAGCCATCAAAACAAGCACACAACACAAAGAAAACAGAATCTGTCAAAACAGAACAGTCTGTAGCAATCTGATTTGTTCGAAAACTTCTGGAACTCCAAAAATTCTAATACATTAGGACGACTTGGGTAATTTGTATATCAATCTACTGCAAAAAATTGGTATTTCATCACTCTCTGATTAAAAATAAGAATTGTTTTTATGAGCGCAAAAGTTTGTGTTTTCAGCAAGATCAAACAACTAGCACCTAAGAAGATCCTAAAGGCTTTACTTGGCACAAACAATAATTAAAACACAACAAACACAACCATAACAGTTGCCTAATTGTGAAAACACTCAAGAACAGAAAGCAAAAAGCAAAAATAAATTTTATTCATTGGGTTGCCTCCCAACAAGCGCTACAGTTTTACGCCCTTAGCTAGGCATAAAGCAAGGATCTAAGTTTTGTGTTCCAAAGCTGGCATCTTTGGTAAGGGTTTTCTCAAACCCGGGAGGCTCTTTACGCTTCCCTAAATTCTCCAGAAATGAAACCATCTTTAGATCCAAAATATCCAATCGCTTCTTGCAAAGAGTAATCAGGGTACTCATGCGATTGATACTACCATTGAGGTGTTTGAGGGGTTCATTATATTTCTGTATTTCAACCATACGTTTATGGAAATCATCAAGTTTGTCCAACATTTGGACTATCTCAGGGGTGAAGAAAACCCCTTCTTTTGAGGTGGAACTCCCAGAATTCGTTCTAAAATTCCATAGGCAGCGTTGGCATCAAGCTTAATAAAATTCCCTTTAGCGGCAAAGCCTAGGAGTTGTTTATGATGCAAAGCCAATCCTATGTAAAAATTATGAAGGAAGATCTTGGTGTACCCCTTTAAATTGCAAATACAATAAGATTCCATAAGCCTATACCAAGCATCTTTCAAATTTTCTCCTTGTTTTTGATTGAAGTAAAGAACTTCAAAATCTGGTGACAAAGGAGGAGTAGGAACGCTAGCCATCAAGACTAGAAAGCAAGAGAATGGTGAACGAAAAAGAGGGGCGAATAAAACGACAATTTTTTGTGAAGTGGGAGAGAGGAAAATGAGAGGCAAATGGCAAATAATGTAAATTGCGAGGAGATGAGATTTGTGATTAGGAACCTGGTATATGTTGAAGATCCTACCCGGTAACGGCGCCAAAAATTCCTTTTGATGCGGCTCGAAGCTACGTCAATATTTCCCCAAAGAGGAAGGGATGATGCAGCACAACAGCGGTAGGTATTTCCCTCAGATATGAAACCAAGGTTAACGAAGCAGTAGGAGAACCAAGCACCACAACATAAACAGCCCCTGCAAACAGATAACAAATCCTCGCAACCCGACGTGTTAAAGGGGTTGTCAATCCCTTTTGGGTAACGGCGCCCCAAGATAGGCAAACGGACGTGAGATAAAATTGTAGTAGATTGATAGATCGAACGCCAAATAAAATAAATAAGAATAAAACGCAGCTAGGTATTTTGTATTTTTTGTTTAATAGATATGAAAATCAAAGGAAGGAAAAGTAGATCGCAAAGGCAAATAATATGAGAAAGAGACACGAGGACCATAGGTTTCACTAGTGGCTTCTCTCAAGAAAAATAGCAAACAGTGGGTAAACAAATTACTGTTGGGCAATTGATAGAACTTCATATAATCATGATGATATCCAGGAAATGATCATTATATAGGCATCACGTCTAAGATTAGTAGACCGACTCCTGCCTACCTCTACTACTATTACTCCACACGTCGACCGCTATCTAGCATGCATCTAGTGTATTAAGTTCATGGGGAAACAGAGTAATGCGATAAGAACGATGACACGATGTAGACAAGATCTATCTATGTAGAGATAGACCCCATCGTTTTATCCTTAGTAGCAACGATACATACATGTTGATTCCCCTTCTGTCACTAGGATCAAGCACCGTAAGATCGAACCCACTACTAAGCACCTCCTTCCATTGCAAGATAAATAGATCAAGTTGGCCAAACAAAACCCAAATATCGGAAAAGAAATACGAGGCTATAAGCAATCACGCATAAAAGAGATCAAAAAGCTCAAATACTTTCATGGATATAAAAAGATAGATCTGATCATAAACAAAAAGTACATCCGATCCCAACAAACACACCGCAAAAAGAGTTACATTATATGGATCTCCAAGAGACCATTGTATTGAGAATTCAGCGAGAGAGAGGAAGCCATCTTGCTACTAACTATGGACCTGAAGGTCTACATAGAACTACTCACGAATCACCGGAGAGTCACCAATGGAGGTGGTGAACCCCATCCGTGATGGTGTCTAGATTGGATCTGGTGGTTCTAGACTCTGCGGCGGATGTTATTGATTTTCATCAACTCCCCTAAGGTTTCTGGAATATTGGGGTATTTATAGAGAAAAGAGGAGGTCCGGGGGCACCCGAGGTCGGCACAACCCACCACGGCGCGCCTGGGCCTCCTGGCACGCCCTGGTGGGTTGTGTTGACCTCGGAGCACCCCCCAGGCGCAGGCTTGACCCATTAGGTGTCTTCTGGTCCATCAAAATCTCCGTAGAGTTTCGTCGCAATTGGGCTCCGTTTGTTATTGATTTCCTGCGATGTAAAAAATATGCAGAAAACAGCAACTGGGATTTGGCACTATGTCAATAGGTTAGTACCAGAAAATGATATAACATGACTATAAAATGATTATAAAACAACTAAGATTGATAATATAACAGCATGGAACAATAAAAAATTATAGATATGTTGGAGACGTATCAGCATCCCCAAGCTTAACTCCTAGTCGTCCTCGAGTAGGTAAGTGAAAAAAACAGAATTATTGATGTGGAATGTCGATGTACAAAAGTAGGGGCTCTCCTTTTTACCCTTTTAATTGTGCACGGGCAGTCGGAGCCGCGCCCACGGCCACACTAAGCAGGGCAGAGGAGGGAAGCCGAAGGCACCAGGAAACCAGAGACAACGCCAAGACTAGAGACCACAAAGAGCAAAGGGGCAAGGTGGACTCCCCCGGCAAGACCCTTGCCGGGGCGGCCTCCGCGGCCCCGGCAAGAGCCTTGCCAGGGAAGCTTGCCCAACACCAGCAGAGCGAGCCACCCTTGAGCTCGAGGGTTCCAACGCCGCCAACAACCACATTGGAACCAAGGCTCGGGGGGCGCCTCTGTGGTGGCATGCAGTTCTTCGTCAAGATCAAGAACATATGAGATCAGATGAGGACCAGAAGACGACGATCCTTGGCGGGATCCTATCCGAGGAAATCCACGAGATCCCCGGCAAGACGCTTGCCGGGGAAGACCACGATGCCGCGGCAAGACCCTTGCCGGGGCCCCGGCAAGTCCCTTGCCAGAGACACCATTTGCTAAGACTCCACCGTCGTCCCCATGCAGCTGCCAGCTCGACCAGCTGGGCAGGCACCTGCGTGGCGACGAGCGGCCTCCACGACCGACTCAACAAGCACCTGCAAGGTGGCATGCAGATCTTCGTGAAGGCTCCACCACCGCGCCAGCCCAGCAGCCAGCCAACATGGCGCCACGACGCCTCGTCAGCTCGAACGTGTGTCGAAGCCAGGCGAGGCGGCGACAGCTGGGACGAGCTTCCTTGTCGTCCTGGATAAAGCAAGAGGGGCACGTCGGTAGTGCATTAAATGCGTTTGTCCGACGGTGCTAGAGGATAGAATCATCCACTGTACACCTTTCCACCTCCTGTGTGCCACTGTGGCAACCCCTTTTTCCTATAAAAGGAGGCCCGAGGCGACCAGGAGAAGGATTCCGATCTTTTGGACTAGAGACACACCGTAGCTAGTTCAAGAACTCAAGAACACTCAAATACATACACCAAAGCAGGACTATAGTTTTACGCATCCTCGCGGCCCGAACCTGGGTAAATGATCCTTGTGTTGACTTCTGAACCTGCTCTTTGCACAACCCCGCGCCCACCAACTGTAGAAGGGATCCCAGTGATCCCATAGGTGTTGTTTCCACCGACATCTTTGGCGCGCCAGGTAGGGGTGTAGTTTTGGAAATCTGGTCTGGTTGGAGCAGCGGCTTCATGGTGACCGTCACTCCAAGGAAGAAGACGACCAAATGGGCGGCGTCGCCTACGGGTGCGGTGCACGCCCGTGGAACGACAGAAAAGCTAAGTCATGTGAAACTTTAAGGAATTTCTTTTTATATATAAGGTTATTTTCCTCGAAGGTCCTGCCCTATGTATGGAAAACTTGCACGCAAAGGGGCCCTTCCGCTATTGGCAACGCCCTTGCTCTTTTTCGAGTCGGCTCAACAGCTCAAGCGGCCGCGTCAAGAATGGTAGGGTAGCCTTCCGCAATTGGCAACGCTCTCGACTCTGACTCGAGTCAAGCTCGACAGTTCGAGCGACCGCGTTGAGAGCGTTAAGGTGGTTCGCCTGGCAGCAAGCACACCCGACAAGCCATTGGGGATCCATCCTCAAGGTGCTGCGGCCTGGGTTTACACGCCGGCAAGCCTACCCAATTAATGTATGGTGAACATACAAAGGAAGATCAAACGGTAAGATAGTATGCATGATATTAAAAAGTATCGCAGATTTACATTACATCAATTGTGCCACGGCTCTAAGTAAAGATAGAAATTGTCTTGGTCATGAACCTGCAGTGGCGGTGAGAGATGGGGTGCCTAATCCCGGTGCTGACCCTCTATCCTCTGAATTCCATAGATGCGGATGATGATAGGCTTGATACGCTCCTTGAGAGCCGCGAGGTCCGTATCCTCCGGCAAGCTCTCTAGCGTAGCGTCGAAGTCGAGGTTGGGATTCCAGTGTGCCACCTTGGTGAGGACCTTGGTCATGGCACCCCCGCAAAGCCTCCGGACCTCATCGGCCAGAGAGGCCGCCCGGTTGGAGTGGAGCCGCTCCAGGGCACCAACAACCCTCTCAAAGAATAGGGTCAGGCTATAGTTGGGGCTCAAGTTCGGCTCCATGGCGTACCTCACATCCGTGTAACATCCCAAATTTTCAATTTGGAATGTTATACATAGGTCATTGATGCATATCAGATTTTATTGCATTTCGTTTCGCGATCCTCGAAAATTCAAGGACCCTCGGAGAGAGAGTTGGGGATTTCCTAGTTCTCATATTTGAATTTTCTCAAATATCGAAACAAGGCCACTTTGGTTTTAATAATTTTTCTCTCCGAAAACATTTCATACTAAAAATATGAGAGGAGATAATATGACTTCTCCAAAATAAAGAAAATATTGGAGGAAAAAATATTAAAATCAATTATTATATTTTATTTGGTTTTTATCGCTATTTTATTTGAATTAGGAAAAATGTGCATTTTTCAAAATTGCATTAGAGGCCCAAATCAATGTTCACTTTGTCCGCTATATTTTTCGAGGACCATGAAAATTTATTTCAGAATTTTTGGAGTTAGTTTAGTATTTCTTTTAATCATTTTTCTGCGCGTCAGAATATTTCTAAAAAAACGGCAACCGACTTATCGGGCTGTGCCTGACCTGGACACAGCACCCGGGTGGCTTTATAAGACGAGGCCCGCGACCACGAGGCACAAGTCACCAGCCCCGCCGCCCCGAAACCATAAGGGCCGCCGCCGCCGGAGTTCGCCGCCGCGCCGTCTCGCCGCCGCCGGCCGACGCCTTGCCGCCAACCCCGCCGCCCTGCCGGAGTTGCCTGCCGCCGCCGGAGCCGCCGCCCGTCGCGGCCGTCCCGCCCACCGAGGTAGCCTCATCGTCGCCGGTTATCGTTAGAAAACCGTATGGTTTATTTTTTAACCTTAGTTTTTTTTATATAGATCAGTTTTTATTTTTTCGGTTTAGTTAATTAGCAAATGCTCATTCTTACGTTCATTTTAATGAACGTTGTTCGCCCATTAGCCGCCGACAGCGAACGTTCGTTCGTTAGCTTGTTCATCAGTTTTTCTTTTTCCAGGGTTTTTCGCGATTATTTTCGATCGCGATTTCTGCCCTGATTTTCATTTTAGTTTATCTTTTCGCTCGTTTATCAGAATCAGGCGATTCAAGCGCCTAGGTATTCGCCTCGAATCCCTCTTTATAATTAACCAACCTGAAAAAGATTTTGATACAAAAAAATTTGACTTTAGTCCAGATTAGTAATCGGATCTTGTTTCTTTCGTAGTTTGAGTTTCGTTGCTCCGTTTGATTTGTTTCTTTTTGCAAACCGGAGTTCGTCAGTTGAACTTTCTGGTTAGATCTTCTTATTTGAGTTTTACCCGTGCATTCTTTCTTGATTGCTTAAGTATGCTATTATTTGTTAGCGATAGAATTCCCGGAGTGCGAAGCGTGCTACTACGAGTCACTAGGTTTTACGGATCGTCGGCAAGGCGAGTAACACATTGATCATACTTCTTTCATACCCAGTTTTTATGCATTAGTTCCAATCTTCAAACATTGCATGATTAGGGTGTGTTTAACTTGTGGGTATTGGGAAGTAAATGATGAGGTAGAACCTATTGCCCTGTTTATTATCAAACCCTTGGGAGTTACTTCTACGTATGCTTATTTGCTATGCTATGCTCGTAGACGTGGTTTGGGTTGAGAGATCCATGACAGATGTGAGTTGTTAATTATTGGTTAACTTAAGGTGGCAACTTTAATACACATCTGGGTGGATTGCTTGTGGGGACCTGGAGAATCCAGTGTTGTCCTAGGATATCCCGGAGTACCCGTGTGATCATCCTAAGGTCCGCCACCCAGGCTCAAAGGGATCATAAGGTTATTCATGCTAGAAACTTCCGTGTGCAGCCACAAGCTATTATGGGCTCTAGCATAGTTGCATATGTTGCATGACCTCTTCCAGTGGTGCGCTAGCAGATGTAGAGGGAAAGTAGGTGTAACTGTCCACCCGGGGTTAGAGTAAATGTTTCTAAAAGACTGTGTCTCAGTCATCCGTTTCTCAAACACCATGTAGTGCGAGAAATCCAACGAAGGAGATCGAGTCTTGTGAGGAAAAGTGTGCAAACCTCTGCAGAGTGTACAAACTAATCATGGTTAGTCGTGTCCCCGATTATGGACATCTTGAGTATCTGGTTCTTGGATTATCATATGGATCTCATCACTCTAAATTAATTTTGTTGTGTTGATAATTACTTATGCTTGGGATTGAGTTGGAGGAACCTTCTTAATGATGTTTCAACTACCATGATAGTTAAATAAAATGTATTCCTTTGTTGTAGGGAAAAATTGGCTTTTCGCAAAAACATATTAACCATACGGCCTCCACCAGCCATATATGCATATAGTGATAGCCTTTATCTATTCATTATTCTACTGGGTTACGTTGCCAGCATATTCCATGTGTTGACCCGTTTTCGCGCTACAACGTATCGTGTTGCAGACTTTTCAGACTAGGAGTAAGGTTCGCTAGGCCGTTGTCATGCACTCAGCTATGATGTTGGAGTTGATGGACTCACTTTATCTTCCAAGCCTTCCGTTGTTATCTTATTTAGATGGCCTTAAGCCATATTTATTGTAATAAGTTCTCTCTTGAGACTATCGATGTAATAAGTGTGTGATTGATACTCTGCTATAAATACTTCGAGTACTGTGTGTGTCAGCATTACCGATCCAGGGATGACACTGAAGCACATAGACTTGACCGTCTGAGGTCGGGTCGCTACAAGATGGTATCAGAGCACACGCTGAATGTAGTAAACGACCACTAAGAAAAGCCATAGGTCACTCTTCTCTACTCATTTATGACTCCTCTCCATTTTCTACTCTTTAGGATGGCGGACTCGAGGAACAAGTTTGCCCAACCGGATGAAGATACACCTTTTGGATGACACTTGAAGGAAGTTACTAGGTACCTGAACATTGGAATACCAAGCTTCACCGGGACCTACACCGCCACTTTACCAGAAGAGAGCGGTGGATGATTCGAGTTCAAGTTCCAGGAAGGACATTCACCCCAGTCACTGAGCCCATAGAGTTTTCCTTTGATGCACCAACCTGGAGTCTCGGCAAGAGTATGGCAGCCCACATTGCTATAGGACATATTGGAGAAGTCTACAAATAGGAGCTGAAGGACACTATCTACCAGATATGTGGGCGCCGAGATGAGCAATGGGAGATGATCATTACCAGGAAGGACGGGTCTATTGCAACTTTCATCCAGGAGTTAAACCAGCACATTCGGCGCCAAGAGAACTAGATGTGTGCAAACATGATAGATTTGAAGAAGGCGATGACCAGGAACATGAGCTAGAAGAAGAACTCAAGTCTATGCGCGATGGATACGAGGAGGAAATCGCAATACTATTGGAGAAGAATGACGACCTGATAAAAAAGATCGGAGGGTTCATGGGAGACCCTGCACCAGGAAGAGAAGATGACGAACCCAAGGAGATACATTTTGAAGACTGCATCATCATTGACGATAGCGACTCCGACCCCAATAGTAGTGATGATGACTATGAAGATGAAGCAGGAGCAGATATTATGGAGTCTTCCACCGATCAAAATTTCTAGTAGACCACCATATGACCAAGTAGTTTTCCCCATGTGTATAGTATAGTCTAAGCACTGTACGGTAGTTAGATCGATTGTATGCCCTTGTTTCATTGATTAAGTGATATGATATGATTGTGTTTGTCTCATGTGCATATCGGTAGTGCTTTCTCACTAGACCTCATTCTATTCTAACCTCTTCCCTATAAATCCATCAGATGCCTCCTAGACATGATGCCCGATTTGTCTTCCCACCGGAGCTCACTCAGTTGATCCAGCCACAGAATGCCTTGATGCAGTTGTTAGTTCAGAACCAAGGCAACAACAACAACAACAACCCGCCACCACCACCTCCAGTTGACAACTTAGCCCGTTTTTTGAGGTTGCAGCCACCGGTGTTTTCCAGTAGCACTGAGCCAATAGTTGCGGATGACTGGCTCCACAGGATGGGAAGGGAGTTGACCACCGCAGGTTGCACAGATGCTGAGAAGGTGCATTTTGCCGCACACCAATTGTATGGACTAGCAACCTCATGGTGGGAGAATTACATAGCCACTTTTCCTATAGCCAATATCACATGGGATCAGTTTCAGCAAGCATTCCGCATAGCCCACGTCTCTACTGGAGCTCTGAGCATGAAGAAGCGTGAGTTTTGCAACTTACGCCAAGGGAACCGTACTGTGGGGCAGTACGTGGATGAGTTTAGAAAGCTATCCTGCTATGCCCCAGATGATGTGGCCACTGATGCCGCGAAGCAGGAGAAGTTTATGGAAGGGTTGAATGATGAGATGAGTATGCAGTTAATGGTGGCAACATTTAACAACTACCAGTAGTTGGTAGATAAAGCTCTCATGATCGAAGGGAAGCAGCAGCAGATAGAGAGCCGCAAGAGGTGGACAAGGGAAGTACAATCTAGGAGCTCAGCAGAAGCTCGCTTTACCCCAAACTCGGGAGGGCTTACCCATAACCATTGAGTCCACACTCACAATGGAGGAAGTTCTCATAATCATAATGGCCCAAAGAATGGGAATGGTAATGGAGCAAGCAGCAATCAGAACCGCTCCAATCCAGCCACACCCGCCAAGAGGGACCTAAGTCACATTACTTGTTTCAAGTGCGGGAAGACTAGACACTATGCCACTGAGTGCCCTGAAGCGAAGAACGGAAATGGTAATGGGAGCTCTGGGAAGAAGCCCAACCCATTTAACAAAGGACAAGTGAACCACGTGAACATGGAGGAGGTTGAAGAGCAACCAGATGCAGTTAGCGGTAAGTTTTTAGTTAAGTCGTTTACTGCAATCGTTCTTTTTGATACTGGTGCATCGCATTCATACATATCAAGGGGATTTGTGGATAAGTATAAGTTTCCCACTAAAGTTCTTAGGATACCCATGCTAGTAACCTCACCCGGAGCTGAGTATATGGCAAGCATTGGATGTTTTCAGATGCCATTAACCATAGGTAGTCATGTTTTCCCCTCTGACTTGATAATTCTGGAGTCGCAAGGATTGGATGTGATACTAGGAATGGATTGGCTGTCAATGTATGGAGGAAACATCGATTGCGCTAGTAAGTCAATTTTGCTTACCACCCCGGAGGGAAAAAGGATCAAATATGTATCCAGGCATGCGCCAAGGAGAACCCAAGTAAATTCTCTCACGGGAGTTGTTCAGGAGGAAGTGCTTGTTGTGAAGGATTACCCAGATGTATTTCCAGAGAAGTTACCAGGCATGCCGCCAGATCGAGACATCGAGTTTTTGATAGAGTTGTTGCCAGGCACCGGGCCTATATCAAAGAGACCATACTGGATGCCCATGAATGATCTGGAGGAGATCAAGAAACAGATTAAGGAGTTGTTGGACAAAGGTTACATCCGACGGAGTTCACCACCATGGGGAGCCCCAAAGCTCTTGGTTGAGAAGAAGGATGGATCATTGAGAATGGTTGTTGATTATCGTGCGTTGAATGAAGTGATGATCAAGAACAAGTACCCACTGCCGATGATCAATGACTTGTTTGACCAGTTACAAGGAGCTAAAGTGTTCTCGAAGATCGACCTGCGATAAGGATATCACCAGCTGAAGATTCGAGGAAAGGATATACCTAAGACAACTTTCACCATGAGGTACGGTCTATATGAGTATACTGTTATGTCATTCAGATTGACTGATGCCCCTGCCTATTTCATGAGTATGATGAACAAGGTGTTCATGGAGTTCTTGGATAAGTTTGTCGAAGTGTTCATTGATGATATCTTGGTATACTCAAAGAATGAAGAGGAACACAAGGAGCATTTGTGTTTAGTTCTCGAGAAGCTCAGGGAACATCAGTTGTATGCCAAGTTCAGCAAATGTGAGTTTTGGTTGAAGGAAGTTGGATTTCTTGGACATGTTATATCAGGAGAGGGTATAGCATTGGATCCTACCAAGGTTCAGTCTGTCACGCGGTGGTTGGACCCCACTTCAGTTGGAGAGATCCGCAGTTTTCTTGGACTCGCGGGATACTACCGTAGATTTATTGAGAATTTCTCTAAAATTGCGAAGCCCATGACGGAGTTGTTGAAGAAGGACACTAAGTTCAAATGTACAGAAGAATGTGAGGCCAGTTACCAGGAGTTAAAGAAACGTCTAACTACAGCCCTAGTGCTGATTCTGCCAGATATACGCAAGGATTTACAAGTGTATTGTGACGCATCTCGCTTAGGACTTGGAGGAGTACTTATGCAAGACGGAAGCATTGTTTCATATGCCTCACGACAGCTTCGACCGCATGAGTTGAATTATGCCACGCAAGATATGGAGTTAGCAGCAGTAGTGCATGCGCTTAAGACCTGGAGACATTTTCTTATTGGAAACCGTTGCGATGTGTACACGGATCATAAGAGTTTGAAGTACATATTCACCCAGAAGGAGCTGAACCTCAGGCAGAGGAGATGGTTGGAGCTCATAAAGGATTATGACATGAAGCTGCACTATCATCCAGGCAAGGCCAATATCGTAGCAGACGCTTTGAGCCAGAAAAGTTATGTCAATACTCTCTTATTGGGATGGATGCCAAAGGAGTTAGCCGAGGATCTTAGGGAAACTCGTTTGGAGATTGTTCCTAGAGGTTTTGTTGCAGCGATGGAAGTTCAGTCTACGTTGTTGGGAAAGATTCGTGAAGCTCAGAAGGATGACAAGGAAATTGCCGAGATAAAGGAGAGAATGAGCAAAGGAAAGGCCAAAGGTTTTCGTGAGGATGAGCACGACACCTTGTGGTTTGAGGACCACATTTAAGTGCCCAATAATGCAGAGATTAGGAAGTTGATACTTCAAGAAGCTCATGACTCACCATACTCGATACACCCTGGAAACACTAAGATGTATTTGGATTTGAAGGAGCGTTTCTGGTGGACTGGAATGAAGAAGGATATTGCCGAGTATGTAGCCGTATGTGATGTATGTCAGAGAGTGAAGGAAGAACATCAGAAACCAGCAGGATTACTACAGCCTATGCTGATACCCGAATGGAAGTGGGATAAGCTTGGCATGGATTTTATCACCGGATTACCCAGGACCCAACCGGGATATGATTCTATCTAGGTAGTAGTGGATCGCTTGACCAAGGTAGGTCACTTTATCCAAGTGCAAACCACCTATACAAGTGCAAAGTTGGCCAAGATATACATGACCAGGATCGTATGTCTGCATGGAGTTCCGAGGACCAACATATCAGATAGAGGAACACGGTTTACTTCAAAGTTTTGGCATCAGTTGCACCAGACTTTGGGAACCAGGCTAGAGTTCCGTACAACTTTTCATCCACAGATAGATGGTAAGACTGAGAGAGTCAACCATATTCTGGAGGACATGTTGAGAGCTTGTGCGCTAGACTACGGGTCTAGTTGGGATGATAATTTACCCTACGCGGAGTTCTCATACAATAACAGCTATCAGGCCAGTTTGAAGATGGCACCTTTCAAAGCCCTGTATGGAAGGAGGTGTAGAACCCCGTTGATGTGGGATGAAGTTGGAGACCGTCAATTGTTTGGACCGGATTTGATTAAAGAGTTAGAAGAGAAGGTTAAGCTGATTCAAGATAGACTGAAGGTAGCTCAGTCCAGGCAGAAGAGTTATGTCGACTCAAAACGCAAGGAGGTAGCCTACGAAATCGAAGGCATAGCATATCTTTGAGTGTCACCTCTGCGAGGAGTTAAGAGTTTTGGAGTTAAGGGAAAGTTAGCCCCGAGATTTGTAGGACCATACCGAGTTTTGGAACGTATGGGAGAGGTTGCCTACAAGTTGGAGTTACCCGAAGGACTGTTCAGAGTTCATGATGTGTTTCACGTTTCTCAGTTGACGAAGTGACATGCGGAGATGGCCGATATTCCTCTAAGAGATATAGTGCCCGTGGAAGCAATTCAGTTAGACAGTGATTTGACATATGAGGAGAAACCAGTCAGGATTCTTGAATTTGCCAACCGAGTTGCTTGCAGCAAGGTTATCAAGTTTTGCAAAGTTCAGTGGAGCCACCATACTGAGGATGAAGCCACCTGGGAAAGAGAGGATGATCTACGCAAAGACCACCCACACCAATTTTCTAGCCAACCCGAATCTCGAGGGCGAGATTCATCTTAAGGGGGATAGGTTTGTAACATCCAAAATTTTCAATTTGGAATGTTATACATAGGTCATTCTTGCATATCATATTTTATTGCATTTCCTTTCGCGATCCTCGAAAATTCTAAGCAACTCAAGGACCCTCGGAGATAGAATTAGGGATTTCCTAGTTCTCATATTTGAATTTTCTCAAATATCGAAACAAGGATCACTTTGGTTTTAATAATTTTCTCTCCGAAAATATTTCATACTAAAAATATGAGAGGAGATAATATGACTTCTCCAAAATAAAAGAAATATTGGAGGAAAAATATTAAAATCAATTATTATTTTTTATTTGGTTTTTATCGCTATTTTATTTGAATTAGAAAAAATGTGTGTTGTTCCAAATTGCATTAGAGGGCTAAATAAATGTTCACTTTGTCCGCTATATTTTTAGAGGACCGTGAAAAATTATTTCGGTATTTTTTGAGTCCGCTTAGTATTTCTTTTAATCGTTTTTCTGCGTGTCGGAATATTTAAAAAAAGCGCAACCGACTTACCGGGTCGTGTCCGACCTGGTCAGTGTGCCCAGGCGGCTTTATAATCCGAGGCCCGCGACTCCGAGGCGCAAGTCGCCAGCCCCGCCGCCCCGAAACCCTAAGCGCCGCCGTCGCCGGAGTTCGCCGCCCGACGCCTTGCCTCCACCCCGCCGCCCCGTCGGAGTCGCCTGCCGCCGCCGGAGCCGCCGCATGCCGCCGCCGTCCCGCCCGCCGAGGTAGCCGCCGCCGTCGCCGGTTTTTGTTAGAAACCCGTATGATTTTTTTTAACCTTAGTTTTTATATATATATCGGTTTTTAATTTTTTTCGGTTTAGTTATTTAGCGAACTCTCATTCGTACATTCGTTTTAACGAATGTTGTTCGCCCATTAGCCGCAGACAGTAAACGTTCGTTCGTTAGCTTGTTCATCAGTTTTTCTGTTTCCAGGGTTTTTCCCGATTATTTTCGATCGCGATTTCTGCCCTGATTTTCGTTTTAGTTTATCTTTTTGCTCGTTTATCGGAATAAGGCGATTCAAGCGCCTAGGTCTTCGTCTCGAAGCCCTGTTTCTGTCTAACCAACTTGGAAAAGATTTTGATACAGAAAAATTGGACTTTAGTCCAGATTAGCAATCAGATCTTGTTTCTTTTGTAGTTCGAGTTTCGTTGCTCCGTTTGATTTGTTTCTTTTTGCAAACCGGAGTTCTTCAGTCGAACTTTCTGGTTAGATCTTCTTATTTGAGTTTTACCCGTGCATTCTTGATTGATTGCTTATGTACGCTATTGTTTGTTTGTGATAGAATTCCCGGAGTGCAAAGCTTGCTACTAGTCACTAGGTTTTACGGATCGTCAGCAAGGCAAGTAACACATTGATCATACTTCTTTCATACCCAGTTTTTATGCATTAGTTCCAATCTTCAAACATTGCATGATTAAGATGTATTTAACTTGTGGGTATTGGGAAGTAGATGATGAGGTAGAACCTATTGCCTTGTTTATTATCAAACCCTTGGGAGTTACTTCTATGTATGCTTATTTGCTATGATATGCTCGTAGACGTGGTTTGGTTTGAGAGATCCATGACAGATGTGAGTTGTTAATTATTGGTTAACTCAAGGTGGCAACATCAATACACATCTGGGTGGATTGCTTGTGGGCACCTGGAGAATCCAGTGTTGTCCTAGGATATCCCGGAGTACCCGTGTGATCATCCTAAGGTCCGTCACCCAGGCTCAAAGGGATCATAAGATTATTCATGCTAGAAACTTCCGTGTGCATCCACAAGGTATTATGGGCTCTAGCATAGT
Source organism: Aegilops umbellulata (assembly GCA_032464435.1). Taxonomy (NCBI): domain Eukaryota; kingdom Viridiplantae; phylum Streptophyta; class Magnoliopsida; order Poales; family Poaceae; genus Aegilops; species Aegilops umbellulata. The sequence goes on from CP136055.1 coordinate 215,616,722, forward strand.
TGTGTATGTTGCATGACCTCTTCCAGTCATGGGCTAGCAGATGTAGAGGGAAAGTAGGTGTAACTGTCCACCCGGGGTTAGAGTAAATGTTTTTGAAAGATTGTGTCTCGGTCATCCGTTGCTCAAACACCATGTAGTGCGAGAAATCCAACGGAGGAGATCGAGTCTTGTGGGGAAAAGTGCGCAAACCTCTGCAGAGTGTATAAACTAATCATGGTTAGCCGTGTCCCCGGTTATGGACATCTTGAGTATCTGGTTCTTGGATTATCATATGGATCTCATCACTCTATATTAATTTTGTTGGGTTGATAATTACTTTTAATTGGGATTGAGTTGGAGGAACCTTCTCAATGATGTTTCAACTACCATGATAGTTAAATAAAATGTATTCCTTTGTTGTAGGGAAAATTGGCTTTTCGCAAAAACATATTAACCATACAGCCTCCACCAGCCATATATGCATATAGTGATAGCCTTTATCTATTCATTATTCTACTGTGTTACATTGCCAACATATTCCATGTGCTGACCCGTTTTTGGGCTGCAACGTATCATGTTGCAGACTTTTCAGACGAGGAGTAAGGTTCGCTAGGCCATTGTCATGAACTCAGCTATGCCGTTGGAGTTGATGGACTCACTTTATCTTCCAAGCCTTCCACTCTTTTCTTATTTAGATGGCCTTAAGCCATATTTATTGTAATAAGTTCTCTCTTGAGACTATCGATGTAATAAGTGTGTGATTGCTACTCTGCTATAAATCCTTCGAGTACTATGTGTGTCAGCATTACCGATCCAGGGATGACACTGAAGCACAGAGACTTGACCGTGTGAGGTCGGGCCGCTACAATCCGACATCCCCATGGTGGACAGCTGCGTGGTGGCCCTGTCTGCAATGGCGGCGAGGTGGTTGAGCCAGCATTTTTCGCCCTCCACGTGCTCCTTGTGGGTGGCGGCGTCGTTCCTCCGCAGCTGCTTCTCGGTCTCCAGATCCTTGGTCAGGGCCTCCTCCCGGGCCTTGGCCTCTGACAGTGCTCCCTCGAGGCCCTCCAGCTTCAGCTTGAGGTCTTTGATGGAGTTGTTGGCCTCGGAAAGCTGCCCAGCCTTGTCGAGGATTGCGTCTTGCGCCTCAACCACAGCGTCGTTGAGCATGTCTTTCTCCTTGGACAGCTTCAGGACCTGGTCCTTCAGCCCGTCCCGTCTCCACCTCCAGCTCCTTCACCTTGCCGGCGTGAACCAGAGCCTGGGCATTGAGTCCCTCCTTGTGCCTCTGCTCCAGCTCCTGGGTCTGCTGCACGACAAGCTTCTCCACCTCCTCGTCCTTGTCGCGGAGCGCTGCGGCGAGCTTTTCCTCACGCGCGGCAAGGTCCTCCTCCTGGGAGTTTAGTACGGCCTGCTGCTGGTGTCGAGCAGCCTCGTCCTGGGCGGCCTCCTGCTTTGCCAGTTTCTAGGCCTTCTCGATGTCGGCTTGCTTCATGATGAGCGCCAGGTTGCGCTTAGCCAGCGTGTCCTGGGCGGCCTTCAAGTCCTTGTGGGCCTGGCAGAACCAAGCATGTGCCTCGGCAAGGCGCTCCTCAAGGTCCGCCTCCGCCTTGTCCACCACCGCCATCCTGGACTTGGCCTTGTCTAGGCGGGTGCGGTGAAGCACCTGGAGATTTTGGAAGTTGGTGCTCATGGCCTGGAGGAGCCGCTCTTCCTGGGAACCACCGCCACCGGCGCTCGGCTCGTCAACAACATCAAGCCCGGCGGTGGCAAGCACTTCGTCATCAAACACCTCCCCCTCGAAGGGCACCCCGGTGCTCGCCATCCCTGGGAGGTGGACGAACAGGTTGTCACTCACCCTTAGGTACCTGCCCGAGCCAGAGGCAGTGGAGGAGGAAGGTTGGTTGTCAACCACCTCCTCCTCGGCAGCGGCCTTGCCGGCCTCCTCGGCAGGCCCCTTGCCAGGCTCCCCGGCAGACCCCTTGGTGGCGTCCTCAGCAGCATCCTTGGCGGCCTCGTTGGCGGTGATCTTCTCGGCCTCCGCCGCAGCGTCCTTGGCGACATCCTCGATGATGGTGTCTAAGTTCTCTCGGTCTACCAAGGGAGGATCTGGATATCGAGAAGGGGATGAGGCGAAACCAAGACCACGATCCAAAAGAAGAAGAAGAAAAGAAGGACCAGGGACAGAAGGCGAATCACTTACCCGTGCTAGGCCAGGAATAAGTAGCCCCTTCCCCGCCAACATAAGGCGCCGGGACAGAGCCACCAGCACCCGGGTTCTCCTCCTCCTCCTCTGTGTGCATGGGCTTGACGCTTGGCGCCCTTACCGGGGATGCCCCTCGGGGCGGCGTAGTTGATGGGGGAAGCGTGTTGGTGGTGGACACGAGTGGCTCCTCCTGCTGCCGCTGTCCTCCTGCAACCATGGCAAGGTCAGCACCAAGGGATTGCACCACGACACGCTTTGAGGGGGGCGAGTGGTGAACATACGTTGGGGGCTACGCCGGGGGCTGCTGTCCGGGCTGCTCACCACCACTAGCGGCGTACCCGAAGTGCCCACCGGGGGCTGGTCGCCCGTCGAGGCCCAGGCCCTCTTCACCCTTTGGGCTAGCGTCTTCGCGTCCCTGCAAAGATGAAAACAAATCAAGATAAGCGGCACACTCTGAGGAGACGGAGATGACAAAAAAGGAACAAGATACTTACTCATCCTCCACCTCCTCTTCTGTTGCCTTCCTCTTTCTCCTTGGGCTGAGGGACCCAACATCGAAGACAACCTCCGCGTCATCATCCGGACCGGCTTGCCAGAGCTGGCCCGTCGCAGGAACCGCCCCCTCCCCGTGGCCGGAGGGTCGTCAGTCTCGACCTCCTCCTCTGACGACTCGTCGACCACATCTTCAATAAGAGGGGCCCCCGTGTCGGTGCTGCTAGCCTCCCCAGCAGAGTCCGCCCACTTGGCGAGCTCCCTCTCCTCTTCGGCCGCCACGGCCTCGTCCTCCATGCCACAGCCGCTGCCGGCCTCCCTAGCGAGCTCCGCCTCGGCCGCCCTGGCGGCGATGTAGTCCAGCTCCGCCTGGGTGGTGTCCTGGATGAGCAGCGGCTCGTCGGAGACGTACTTCTCCTCAAAGGTATCAAAGAACTCCTGCACTTGATCTGCCGGCGGCTCGGCCCAATTCGGGACGAGGCCGTGCGTGTTGAACTCCAACATCATGGCAATGATGTCGTTTCGGCGCGAGTTATTGCTCAACGGAACCACCCCCGCCGGTAACCCAAACAAGGGCCCCTTGGCAACCTTGCCGGTTTTGGCGGCCTTGCCGGACTGCTCGACCTTGCCGTCGCGGTTCACGTCGAGCTGGAGAGCCGTTGGCAGAAGTGGGCGTGCCCCATCACCGTGAGGTTGTGGTCGAGGCCGGGGCGAAGCCTCATGATGTTGGTCGCATTTGTGAAGAGCCAGGCTGGCCTCCCCTTGTTGTGCAGCGGAGCGATTCGGTGGCGGATGAAATCCGCCCGATCATCTCAAGGGTGAGCCTGGCCTCGGTGAGGCGATGGATCCTGGTGGTGGCAACCGTGAGCTTCACGTTGTCGGCGTCAACATTGCTCCAGTCATTTCTTCGAACCAGCGGCGCCTGGCGAACCTGGCAGAATTCTTGTGGATCCTCCTCCTCAATCCAGCACCACTTGCCCCGCCACTCCTCCCACCTCTCCTTCTGAGTGCCCTCCGGGTATGTCCCCTTGGACCTTGGGATCCAGGCGACACAACCGGAAATGCCGCCCCCCTTTTGGATCCGAGGGAAGAAGTAGTGGCGGAAGAGCACCTTGTTGGGATGCACCCCAGTGAAGCCCTCGCAGAGATGCGCAAAAAGAGCCATGCACGCCACAGCGTTTGGAGTGAAATCCAGGAGGTGGAAACCGTAGGTATGCATGACATCGTTGAAGAAATCGAAGAAGGGGGGCAGAGGCCGCAGGAAAAGTAGTCGACGAAGAATGGGTACCGATTCGGGCCGGCCTCAGCGAAGGCAGCAGGGAAGACGCGCGTGGCCGGGTGACCCATCGTCACAGGTGCTTGAAGTAGTCCCGGAGATGGACCCCGTCAACCATCATGGGGAAGTAGGCGGACTACGTCCGTGATACGTCTCCAATGTATCTATAATTTTTTATTGCTCCATGCTATTATATATTCTGTTTTGGATGTTTAATGGGCTTATTTATAAACTTTTATATTATTTTTGGGACTAACCTATTAACCCAACGGCCAGTGCAAATTGCTGTTTTTTTTGCCTATTTCAGTGTTTCACAGAAAAGAAATATCAAACAGAGTCCAAACGGAATGAAACCTTCGGGAGAGTTATTTTTGGAACAAATGTGATCCAGAGGACTTGGAGTGGACGTCAAGAAACATACTAGGAGACCACAAAGCAGGGGTGCGCATACCCCCCTGGGCGCACCCTCCACCCTCGTGGGCCCCTTGTAGCTCCACCAACCTACTTCTTCCTCCTATATATACCTACATACCCCGAAACAATCGAGGAGCACCAAGAAAACCTAATTCCACCGTTGCAACCTTCTGTACCCGTGAGATGCCATCTTGGGGCCTTTTCCGGCACTCTGCCGGAGGGGTATCGATCATGGAGGGCTTCTACATCAACACCATAGCCTCTCCGATCATGTGTGAGTAGTTTACCATGGACCTTCGAGTCCATAGGTATTAGCTAGATGGCTTCTTCTCTCTCTTTGCATCTTAATACAAAGTTCTCCTCGATCTTCTTGGAGATCTATTCGATGTAACTCTTCTTGCGGTGTGTTTGTTGAGATCCGATGAATTGTGGGTTTATGATCAAGATTGTCTATGAAGAATATTTGAATCTTCTCTGAATTATTCTATGTATGATTGGTTATCTTTGCAAGTCTCTTCGAATTATCAGTTTGGTTTGGCCTACTAGATTGCTCTTTCTTGCAATGGGAGAAGTGCTTAGCTTTGGGTTCAATCGTGCAGTGCTCGATCCCAGTGACAGTAGGGGAAACGACACGTATTGTATTGTTGCCATCGAGGATAAAAAGTTGGGGTTTATATCATATTGCATGAGTTTAACCCTCTACATCATGTCATCGTACCTAAAGTGTTGCTCTGTTCTTATGAACTTAATACTCTAGATGCATGCTGGATAGCGGTCGATGTGTGGAGTAATAGTAGTATATGCAGCCAGGAGTCAATCTACTTGTCGCGGACGTGATGCCTATATACATGATCATGCCTAGATATTCTCATAACTATGCACTTTTCTATCAATTGCTCGACAGTAATTTGTTCACCCACCGTAATACTTATGCTATCTTGAGAGAAGCCACTAGTGAAACCTATGGCCCCCGGGTCTATTTTCCATCATATTAATCTCCCGTCAACAAGCTATTTCTGTCGCCGTTTATTTTTCTTTCTTTACTTTTAGTCTTTATCATAAAATTACCAAAAATATTATCTTACCATCTCTATCAGATCTCACTTTTGCAAGTGGCCGTGAAGGGATTGACAACCCCTTTATCGCGTTGGTTGCAAGGTTCTTATTTGTTTGTGTAGGTACGAGGGACTTGCGTGTGGCGTCCTACTGGATTGATACATTGGTTCTCGAAAACTAAGGGAAATACTTACGCTACTTTGCTGCATCACCCTTTCCTCTTCAAGGGAAAAACCAACGCATGCTGGAGAGGTAGCAAGGAGGATTTCTGGCACCGTTGTCGGGGAGGTGTGCACCAAGTCAAGTCAAGATTTGATTTCCCATCAATGAGCCATTTCTGGCGCCGTTGCCGGGGAGTCTACGCACAAGTCAAGACATACCAAGTACCCATCACAAACCCTTATCCCTCACATTACATTATTTGCCATTTGCCTCTCGTTTTCCTCTCCCCCACTTCACCCTTGCCGTTTTATTCGCCCTCTCTTTCCGTTCGCCTCTTTTCTTTGCTTGCTTCTTGTTGTCTGTTTGCCCTAATGGATCTGCCTAAAAACATTGATCCTTACCTTAAAAGGTTGGAAGAAATTGAAAACAACGTCCGAAGCTTTATGACTTTGCAATTTGAGCATAATAATTTCTTTAGAAACGAGCTTAAAGAACAAAAAAGCTTTATGGGGTACATGAATAAAGAGCTTGACGATATGTCCAAGGAATTTTATGGCTTGAGATCTCAGTTTGCTTATCTTGAAAAATTAATAGCCCAAATTTCGGATAAGCAGGCCACCTTAGTTAATAAGATGGCCGATAAACCGGAAGATTTGTAGGGTAGTAAGGATGAAGATCTAAAAGTAATTGATGTCTCCACTATTAAATCTTTGTTTGGCAATATGAATCTTGATAATGATGGGACTGAAGATGAGTCAACTTTAGTTAAAAGGCATCCCAATGATTCGGAGTTTTTAGATCTTGATGCAAAATTTGGTAAAAGTGGGATGGAAGAGGTCAAAACTTTAGATAGCAATGAACCCACTATTTTGGATTTCAAGGAATTTAATTATGATAATTGTTATTTAATAGATTGTATTTCCTTGTTGCAATCCGTGCTAAATTCTCCGCATGCTTATAGTCAAAATAAGGCTTTTACTAAACATATCGTTGATGTTTTAATGCAATCTTATGAAGAAAAAGCTTGAATTGGAAGTTTATATCCCTAGAAAACTTTATGATGAGTGGGAACCTACTATTAAAATTAAAATTAAGGATCATGAATGCTATGCTTTGTGTGATTTGGGTGCTAGTGTTTCGACAATTCCAAAAACTTTGTGTGATTTGCTAGGTTTCCGTGAATTTGATGATTGTTCCTTAAACTTGCACCTTGCGAATTCCACCATTAAAAAACCTATGGGAAGAATTATGATGTTCTTATTGTTGCAAATAGTAATTATGTGCCCGTAGATTTCATTGTTCTTGATATAGATTGCAATCCTTCATGTCCTATTATTCTTGGTAGACCTTTTCTTAGAACGATTGGTGCAATTATTGATATGAAGGAAAGAAATAATCGATTCCAATTTCCGTTAAGGAAAGGAATGGAACACTTTCCTAGAAAGAAAATAAAATTACACTATAATCTATTATGAGAGCCACTTATGGATTGCATCACAAAGATGGCAATACCTAGATCTATCCTTGCCTTTATGCCTAGCTAGGGGTGTTAAACGATAGTACTTGTTGGGAGGCAACCGAATTTTATTTTAGTTTTTTCCTTTTTGGTTCTGTTTAGGAATAAATAATCCATATAGCTTCTTTTTAGATGTGGTTTTGTGTTTTAATTAGTGTTTGTGCCAAGTAGAACCTTTGGGAAGACTTGGGGAAAGCCTTTGCGATCTTGCTGTAAAAAACAGAAACTTTAGCGCTCACGAGATAAGCTACAACTTTTTACTGGAGAGTGCTATTTAGTTGATTTCTTTTGGAGATAATTAATATATAAATTCCTCACGTCCATAAATTTATTTTAGAATTTTTGGAGTTCCAGAAGTTTGCGTTAGTTACAGATTACTACAGACTGTTCTGATTTTGACCGATTCTGTTTTTCGTGTGTTGTTTGCATATTTTGATGAATCTATGGCTAGTAATGGAGTTCATGAACCATAGAAAATTTGGAATTCAGTAGGTTTAACACCAATATAAATAAATAATGATTTCATTACAGTACCTTGAAGTGATGTTTTCTTTTCTTTCGCTAACAGATCTCATGAGATTTTCTGTTAAGTTTTGTGTTGTGAAGTTTTCAAGTTTTGGGTAAAGATTTGATGGATTATGGAACAAGGAGTGGCAAGAGCCTAAGCTTGGGGATGCCCAAGGCACCCCTAGGTAAAATATAAGGACAACCCAAAAATCCTAAGCTTGGGATGCCCCGGAAGGCATCCGCTCTTTTGTCTTCGTCCCTCGGTAACCTTACTTGGAGCTATATTTGTATTCACCACATGATATGTGTTTTGCTTGGAGCGTCTTGTATGATTTGAGTCTTTGATTTTTAGTTCACCAAAATCATCCTTGCTGTACACACCTTTTGAGAGAGACACACATTATTCGGAATTTATTAGAATACTCTATGTGCTTCACTTATATCTTTTGAGCTAAACAATTTTGCTCTAGTGATTCACTTATATCTTTTAGAGCATGGTGGTGGTTATATTTTATAGAAATTATTGATCTCTCATGTTTCACTTATATTATTTTGAGAGTCCTTTAGAACAGCATGGTAATTTGCTTTGGTTATAAAATAAGTCCTAATATGATAGGCATCCAAGATAAAAACTATAAAGTGCATTGAATACTAAGAGAAGTTTGATACTTGATAACACTACAAAAAAAAGACACATTCGTGACATTTTGGGCCGAACGGAAAAAATTTCTGTCATACATATGACACTTCTATGATGATAATTGTGACAAAACCCGGTATCATAGATGTGGTGGGCTCCTACTTCTATGACAAAAAATCATGACAAAAAATGGGATTTTCGTCCTGGGCGGGCCGGAGACGCAGCTGCATGACATTCTTTGGGCCGTCCATGATGGAAAAAACCGTGGTAGAAGCGAGGGGGAGGAAAATTTCAGGGAGTTCCCGGTTACGGTGAGAGGTCGGGGGCCGAGCGATGCGCGTTTCTCTTGTACACGTACGCGCGTGTGTGCGAGGCGTTGGCTCTAACTGAACCCGAGCGAGGCGTTGGGCTCTAACTAAACCCGAGCGATTGCACTGCAGGCTACGCGTTACTGAACCCGAGCGATCGATCAATGGCTGTTAACTGAACCCGATCGAGCGATTCCTTGGCTACAGCTGCTAACTGAAGCCGATCAATGGGATGAACAGTGAGCGTTGCGGGGGGGTTTGGATGAACAGTGAGCGGTGGCATTGCCTCTGGATGAACAGGACCCCGTGGTGTGGTGGAGGGCTGGATGAACAATAGACGGTGGAGGGGTGCCCGTGGAGGGGTGGATGAATAGGACCCTGTGGTGTGGAGGGCAGGATGAACAGTAGACGGTGGAGGGGTGCCCGTGGAGGGGTGGTTGAACAGGACCCCATGGTGTGGAGGGCTGGATGAACAGTAGACGGTGGAGGGGTGGTTGAACAGTAGCCGGTGGAGTAGCGCGGTGTGGAGGCTGGATGAACAGGAGCCCGTGGAGGCTGGAGGAGATCGGCGGTGGATGAACAGTAGCTCGTGGAGGCTGGAGGGGGTCGACGGTGGAGATGAACAGTATCCCGTGGAGTCCCGTTTTGCGGTACGCCACACCCCTCCCGATGAACAGGACCCCCATTTCGACCGTAGGAGGTCCGTTTCATTCGTTTTGCAGTACGGCACACCCCTCCCAATCAACAGGACCCCCGTTTCGACCGTAGGAGGTCTGTTTCCTCCGTTTTGCGGTACGCCACACCCCTCCCGATCAACAGGACCCCCATTTCGACCGTAGGAGGTCCGTTTCCTTCGTTGTGCGGTACGCCTCACCCCTCCCGATCAACATGACCCCCGTTTCGACCGTAGGAGGTCCGTTTCCTCCGTTCTGCGGTATGCCAGGCCTCGTTTCCATCGCCTGTTTCGTCCAAGCCCTCCCGATGAACTCGACCATGCATTCCATTGTCTCCCCATGAACACGACGACGACGTTGTTTCTCCATTCCGACCCAACCATGTCAATGAGCCCTTGCCGTACGTATGCGCGAGTAGGCGTTCGAGACCCCGCCCGTATGTACACATACGTGGCCGTATTTTCTTTCTTGCACCCTGGCCGCCTCTACTACGACACATGCGCGCCTCTACATCCACCAGTATATATGTACGTACACGTTCGCGACCAGAATGACAACGCTACGTACGTGTCGGCGTTCTGGGAACGGGGGTCCCCAGACTTGCCTTCCTGCAGCCTACGGCGTGGCTCAAAGGGGGGCCCAGCACGGCCCATCTTCATCAACACAGACCCAAGACCCTCGCAGGGGCCAAGCCTCACGGGGCGGACGACACGGAGCTTCCTCAGGCACGGCCTCATCAGGCTGGCTCGCGAGGAGGCGGAGAGATCAAGCCGGGGTACCTCATGAGGTGCCCGTGAAGCAAGCCATGACGACCAAGGGCGCCAGGCGGGCGCCAGCCCGCGCAGTGTCCTCCTTTCCTCTTTGGTGCAATGGGAGCAAGCGTAGGCGAGAGCATCAAGCAAAGGCACCCATTTCATTGCAACGAGACCAAGACCAGCCCAACGGCAGGGAGGAAGTCATTGTGGAGCCCAAGCCAGCGTCACCACCAGAGCCTTTGGCAGGCGAGGACCAACTTTAGTCAGGATAAGTGTACTAGATGTTCCCCTTCAAAATGGCCAATTGTTGGCGCCCTTCCCGCTCAATATTTGGGAAGAGTCCCAGGGCCTTTGCCTATAAATAGGACTAGCCACCCCCAGGGATGGGAAATGAGAATAGGATAGAAGGAAGGAGCGAGGATCGAGGAACCGGCCAATCCAGAAACAAGCTGGGATCGGATCGAGTAGCATCACACACACACACAGAGAGAGAAGGGTGACTGAACTACTCCTAGCAGTTCATCGCCCCAGCCAAGAACAGACCCTCGCGAGGCTGTTCTTCCTTGTATTGCTCATCATCATCAGCCCAAGAGGCAATCCACCACACCACAAACTAGATTAGGGTATTACACCACAATGGTGGCCCGAACTAGTATAAACCCTGTGTCTCTTGTGCTGTTCTTTCCATAGCTTAGATCTTAGCGAGGCGGTGGGGTGCAGGTAGGTAGAAGGCAAAATCTCCGCACGCACCCCAGAGTTCGAACCTCAAGGGTCTGCCGAAACCCGAAATCCGACATTTGGCGCGCCAGGTAGGGGTGCGCCGGAATTCATCTTCCACCGCCTCGCTCTCCTCCGACCATCGCGTCCATGTCTAACGCTCGTCAGGCCTACGCCGAGCGCCGAGTCGCTCTCTCTTCCCGCGTCGCCCAGACGGCTCCTGTCGGCGGGCGTTCTCACCGTTCCCCGTCACCTGCCGTCAACACCGCCACCGGCCCTGTGGGAAACGAGCAGCAAGCATCGTCTCAGCGTTCGTCCGTGCGGCAAGACGGCCGCACCGCTACTCCCTCGCTCACCCCAGCTGGTTCTTTGTCCTGCGCGCTCCGCGCACCCATGGAGGCTCGAGCTGCGCTCATCGCGGCAAACGAGTGCGCTACCGTCCCATCGACGACGTCTACGATGAATGGCTCGACCGCGTCACCGAGCTCGTCCGCGCCGCAGGGGGCTCTCCTGCGCCGTCCTTTCCGCTGCACCGCACCCCGCCCTGCGCGGGCGACGAAGCTCCGGGGGCGACCCAACCGCCTCCTCCTCAAGAAGGCGCCCTGGCTCCAAGGCGTGTGGCCCCTGGGCAGAACCCGCTCCGTCAGGTGCCAGCGCGGCAAGAGCAGAGCTGCCAAGAAGTCCCTCGCCTGCAAGAAGCTGCCCGGGCGCTCCCTGCTCCAGCACGTCGCGACCATGCTCTTGCTCCTGCGTGACAAGACCCTGCGCTGCTCCCAGCTGCAGCACATGGGGACCTGCAAGGCCAAGCTCTCCGTCACCCAAGGCCTCCCGTGGCCACAGCAGGCTGCCGTGCCTTCACCACCGAGCTACGCAGCGTCACGTGGCCCAGCAAGTTCAAGCCAGACCTGCCTCCTCGTTACAACAGCACGGCCGACCCTGCGGAGTTCCTCCAGCTCTATGAGTTGGGCATCGAAGCCGCCAACGGAGACGAGAAGGTCATGGCAAACTGGTTTCCCATGGCGCTCAAGGACAGGGCCCGCACCTAGCTCCTGAACCTGGCTCCAGGCACGATCTCCTCCTGGGACGAGATACGCACCCGCTTCATCGCCAACTTCCAAGGTACTCGCGACTGGCCACCCGCCATGAGCGACATGCGCTGCATCAAGCAACAACCCGGAGAGACCCTGCAGAAGTGCATCCAGCGCTTGAACAACGCACGCCTCAAGATTCCCAAGGTGACCGAGGAGGCCATCATCTCAGCCTTCTCCGACGGCGTGCACGACGTCAAGATGAAGGAGGAGCTGGCGATGCATGAAGACCTGTGCACTTCCTTGGAGCTGTTCAATTGGGCGACAAAGTGCGCCAGGGCTGAGGAAGGGTGTCTCTCCCTCCTCGAGATGCCTGCCGCAGACCCAGAAGAGAAGAAGCCCAAGGCCAAGGATGTGAAGCGCAAGGGGGCTGCCGTGCTCGCAGCAGAACCAGACACCAAGCGGGGCAGAGATCAGCCCGTGTCTTCCAAGGGCAGTCGGTACTGTGTGTAGCACGACCTCCACACCCACAACACCAACGAATGTCAAGAGCTCCGAGCCGTGCGAGAAGGAAGGATCGGCCGTCGCCCCGACCGCGGTGACCGGGGCTACGGTCGAGGAGGAGGAAGGAACGCAGGACGCTGGGAAGACCGCGGCTCGCGCCAAGGGTGGCGCGATCGACCTCGCGAGGACCGCTGGCAAGACCCGCCTCGCGAGGGAGACTGGGGGGATCAGCCTTGCGAGGATCGCCCGCAAGGCAACGCAGGCCTCCCTCCGCTACCGCCGCAGCCAAGGAGAAACGAGGACCGCCAGCAGGACGAGGGGGCTAGGGGCTTCCAGGAGCCGTGCGTGATCACCTGCATTCTGGGCGGGGCTCAAGCCCCAGCCTCTCAGCGCATCTTCAAGCAGTTTGCCCGCGAAGTAAATGCAGTCCTCCCCAAGCTTGAGCCACGTGCCCTCTCAGGTGGTCGGCGTGCGCCATCACGTTCAGCTCAGCGGATCAGCTCAAGTGTGCGGCCACAGCTGGAGTCCTCCCGATGCTTTGTTCTCTAATCATCAGCAACGTGCTGGTCACCAGGACCCTCATCGATGGCGGGGCAGGGCTCAACGTCCTGTCCATGGAAACATTCAACAATCTCCAAGTGCCCTACAACCAGCTTCAGCCAACCAAGCATTTCTCCGGAGTCACCGACGGCTCCACGGTCCCGATTGGGCAGGTCCGCCTCCCTGTCACCTTCGGGGCACGCGACAACTACCACACCGAGCTCATCGACTTCGACGTCGCTCACATTCGCCTGCCGTACAATGCCATCCTTGGGTACCCAGCACTGGCCAAGTTCATGGTCGTAACTCACCACAGCTACAACGTCCTCAAGATGCCAGGAAGTGGCGGAGTCATCACGATGCCCAGTGAAGAGAAGGACGCGGTGTGTTCCCTGGAATGGGCCTTTCAGGCCGCATCACTGGAAGACCCGGATCGCGGAAGCAGGAGGCTTCCCGAGACCACCCCCAAGAACAAGAAGACATCGTCCGGCCCGGCCCCTCAGGAGGCAGGCCCCTCAGGGCCCGCGCCTGCCCAGGGGGAACCTCCTTCCATCGCATAGGAAAGCGCGCCCGACGCCCTCCTCAGGTAGGGCTCGGGGGCTCTCCCCTGGAGGGCCACCGACCAGGCTAAGGTCATGAGGGAGGCGCTTGGGCACCACATGGAAGCGTGTTTCGAAGCACGTTTCCCTCAAGAAGGAGTAAGGCAAAGAGGACCAGACCCTCAGGAGTTCGTCAGCAAGGCCATTCAGGAGCTACAGGAGTCAAGAGTCATGAGAGGCGGCCACCGCCTACCAGTTGTGGCTCCCCATCCAAGCGAGGATGGTGGGCTGCGCGTCTACATCGACATACCAGGGCTCAATCGACTCGCCTCTCTGGAGCACCTCTGGCCCTCGTGAGTGGGGCGCTGCGAAGGTCCACCCCACAACTACATTCGTATGCCTTACGGCTTGCCGAACGCGGCTGCCACGTACCAGCGCCTCATGAGGGTCATCACGGAGGCTCAAGAGGCCAGGCGTTCCGCAGCCTTGGCGGAGATGGAGATGGTCCGCGAGGAGCCACCAGCGCCTCCGGAGCCTCCCGAGGCCCCTGGGCCTGGGGGCTTGTGAGGATCGGCTTCCACGGCCCATCGAGTCTGCTACACCAACACTCCTTCGTCCTCAACATCATCAGGTGACATCTTTCAAGTTTCATGTCCAGCTGGGAGCGCCCCCCAGGGCTGCATTATTCCCAGGCAGCGTGGGTCCGTCTCTGCGGCATGTATCCCTTTTATTTCATGTTGTTAGCTTACTTTGTTGGGGGCGCCCCTCGGGCTGCATCATCCCCAAGTCGCTCGGGCCAGACCCAGCAACATGTATCCCTTTTGCGTTTATTTCCGGCTATGCGTTCGACCCACCATGCTTGATTATCCCTTCTTCTCCATGCCGACCACTTGCACGTTAAAGGGGGGGTACCTGAGCATCGCGACTTAGGGCTCTTACTGGCTCTCCATCCCTCAGCCTCTGGCCTTGTCCACGGCATCGCGACCTGGCATACCAGCGATGGCTGAGACCTGCTCGAGGGTTGGGACCCGAGGACGTAGAGTGCAGGCATCTAACCAAATTTGCAGGAACACATCACAAGATAAGGCCCAGTGTTAGGCGCAACCCGCCTAGAGGTAGGGCTCCGTGAGTCCTGCGTTGGCTCACGGGTGCCCAGATACACCTCGCCAGGCCCTACCGTGCCAACCACGTGTCAGGGCGGGGTTGTACACGCCCCGGGGGCTCCTCCCGGAGGGGAGCTCCCTCCCACGTACCAGTGGAAGCACCATGCTCCGCGCTGGCTGACAACACTGCCGAGGAGCGGCTATGCCCGTACACATACGGAAGCACTATGCTCCGCGCTGGTGATAAACAACTGAGGGTGGCCCCCGGGCCGCATCAACCTCAGGGAGCCTAGAGCTCAGTGTCTAGCCTCATCGTAATGCCTCCCCTCGGGAGTGCCGCGCGAGGGGGCTGGGCACGGGGGCTGTGCCTGGGTCACGCCCAGACGCACGCCACCCAGCCAGGGCCCCCCGGGCCTGGTTTGTCACGCGTCTCTCCCCGAGCGGAGCCAAGGTATGAAGGCCGTTTGAGCGTCAAGGGGGACTCCTGAGCATCGTGACTCAGGAGCCTAACTGGTCATGTAGCCCCTCACTCCTTAGTTCCGAAAGGCTAACGGCGATTGAGGTATGCGCGGGGCCGGGCTCTGCAGACGTAGAACGGTAGATCCACCCAGATCTCACCTCCCTACTTGCTGTTCGTGCGCCAAGGGGGACTCCTGAGCATCGCGACTCAGGAGCCTAACTTGTCACGTAGCCCCTCACTCCTTGGTCCCGTCCTGGTTTCCGGTCGGGGCTAACGGTGGCTGAGGTATGCGTGGGGCCGGGCTCTGCCGGCGTAGAACATAAGCAAGTAGGAAGGAAAAGTGTAAATTTCAAGGAATACAAAAGCAAATATTACAGTCCACACTGTTATCTCAATGCCAAACACAAGTTTAAACGCCTCCCCGAGGCATGATACATGTACAGGAATTGAAGGCAGGACAGGAGCCACAACGGAATCACTTGACGGCGGTGGAGCAGCGCGGAGTGGGTTCGCCTCATGGAGCGGTAGCGTCGGCAGCGCCTCACTTCGGCTTGGTGCTGAAGGCCCGGAACTTCCCCAGCAGAGCCTCCGCGTGACCCTTCACGGCCTCGGCAGCGGCAGCGGCACGCTCGCCGCTTGCTGGCTCTAGCAGGCTGTCGAGGTCGACGCTAGGATCGCGAAGGTAGATGTGGGTGAGGACCCGCGTCAGCGCTGCAGAAGAGAGGACACGCGCCTCGGCTTCGGCCGTGGGGCCAAGGCCAAGGGCGACATCTTCAAGAGCACGAACCAGGAAGGGAAGCAGCTTGGCGAGGCCGTCCTCGGCGCCAGCCAGCAGGCACTCCAGGCCGTTGTCGTAAAGCGTCCTCAACGAGGAGCGAGCCCTCGCCTCCATCTCCAGGAAGGCCATGCGGTCCTCGGCAAGGACCTGGGCCTTGTCGTCTAGCTCGACCTTCCTCGCCCCCAACTCCTGCTCCAGCGCGCCTAGGCGGTCACGGCGCTTCCTGAGCCTGGCCTCCCGGTCCTTGACGGCTGCCTCGCGAGCCTTCACGGCTTCTTCCTGCTCTTGGCGAAGGCGGGCCTCTTTCGCGAGCTGGTCCCGCAGGTCTTGCAGCTTGTCCTCCAGTACCTTGCAGCGACCACGGACGTCAACCACCTCCCCCAGGGCTGCGTCACGAGCAGCCTTCGCCTCAAGGACGGCCTGCCTCTCCTCATCGCAAGCCGCCGAGGCCTGGACCAGCACCGCCCGAATCGAAGCGTTGGAGCGAATCCATCCTGAAGCCAGCTCCAAGCGCCCGGCCACCAAGCGAGGGTCGGCGCCAAGAAGATCCTGCCGTAGCCGGTCCAGCTGAGCAGCAGCACGATCCAGAACGGCAGGAGGAGTCAGAGAGACAGCAGTCGTTGGAGTAGGAGGAGAAGGCGGCGGCACGACCACAGCATCCTGAGGCGGAGCCTGCTGCGCCCCAACGGCTGTGGAGGCGGCAGCAGGCAAAGGCACCTCGGGAGTCGCTTGGGCCATGGGGGCTGAGCTCTCCCCAGCCGGCTCAGCCAGGCCTCGCGAGGACGACCGGGCAGGAGAGGCCCGTGCGTCCCGGTCACCTTCCTTCGCGGGCAGAGGCGCTGCCCCGGACGGAACCTCAGGAGCTCCCTTCGGCTTCTTTGCTGCGGGCGCCAGCCTATCCAAGAGATGCGGACGTCAAGCCTCAGCAGCAGAACAAGAAATAAAGACAAGAACCAAGCGCTTACGGGTCGTCGCCAGTGAGCTCAGGCAGCCTCCGGCCAAATTTGAAGCCTGAAAGCCGGCTGGAAGGGTCAACCTCGGGAAGCTCGGGAGCGGAAGACGCGCCTGCGGTCCGCCTTAGGGCCGGGGCAGACCCGCGGGAGATCAGCCCGGTCCTGTCCTTCTTCGGGATCAAGGGCAAGCTCCCGCCGCCCTGCTCATCATCATCCTCGTCGTCATCGCTCGGAGAGAGGTGGAGAACGCGGGGCCTGCGCCGGGGGAGGGGAGCCCTCGACTCTCCGTCAGTCGCCTCGGAGTCAGCCGCTTTTTCCCGCTTCCCTCCTTCCTTCTCTTCGCTGGAGTCGTCAGAGGACACGTCCACCGGATCCCCGGAAGCTTCCGTGGGCATGGGCCCGTCCCCGTTGAAGACGGGCATGGACTCCACTACCTGCTCCCAGTCGTCGCGGAGGAACAAGGGTGTAGGAGCGCCCTCCAACCTCGCCACATCGCCCCCGACCAGCGATTGGAGGACCGCAGCCAGATCTTCATCGGCCAAGGCCGCGGGGCTCGGATGGGGCCTCCACATCGGAAGTGAGTACTCCCGAAGCGGAGCCAGCTGGTGCTCCAGGAATTCCCTCAACAGCGACGCGCCGGTCAGCTTCACCACCGCCATGTTGGCCGGCCTCAGATCCGCGTCCATCTTCTCCAACACCAGCTTCGCGCGGGGGTCCATGAGCTCCGCTCGACCCCAATCGCTGGAGCTCGTGGGTTGCTCCATGGGCAAGATCAGCCGAGGGTGGATGCGCCCAGCATTTTCCAAGACCCACTTGCTCCTGACGCCATCAATCCTTTTCCCGGGGTTCAAAATGGCAATGGCGCCACCGTACGCGACGAAGCTCGCACACGCGGAAGCAGGACCACGGGAGGTCCGGAGGTAGAAGTAGTGGCGCAGCAAGGCCACTGAGGGCTGCACCCCTACGTGGGCCTCGCAGTAATAGGTGAAGATTGCCAGGAGAAGCACGGAGTTGGGGTGGAGATGCAGAGCCTATAGCTTATAATGGCGGAGGACAGAGAAGAAGAACTCGGAGAAGGGAGGCACCAGGCTAGCAGCAATGGAGCTTACAAAGAGTGGATTGAAGGTGCTCGCTTGGCCCTCAGGGGTGGCGGAGCCGGCCCTGAACACCTTCGCCCCGTCGATGCCCTGCGCCGCCGCCATCCGGCGCAACTGGGCGAGGCTCGCCTCCGACACGTTCGGCGAGTCCAGGGCAGACGAGTACCAAGCTTCGGCCGGGGACTGACGAGGCGCCATGGCTTCCTAGGTCACGCGGTCGAAGTAGATCTGGAAATTTTGGAGGAAGGAAGGAGAAGCGCAAGAAAGGGGGTCTGAGCAACAACCGGAGAAAGCAAGAAAAGCAAAGCCTAGGCAGATGCCGCTCCTTTATCAACTCGTGCGGTTGCTGAGGCGCCCACGTCCAATCAACCGCCACGCGGCGCCCAAGGCCGCAGGTTTTTAGGGCCCGCGGCGCTTCGCCCTTGCCCTTTCGCCTCCCTGCACGGCCAAGTCCGAGCGCGCCTTGGGCCCGGGGGATACTGTCGGTGTTCTGGGAACGGGGGTCCCCAGACTTGCCTGCCTGCGGCGTGGCTCAAAGGGGGGCCCAGCACGGCCCATCTTCATCAACACAGACCCAAGACCCTCGCGAGGGACCAAGCCTCACGGGGCGGACGACATGGAGCTTCCTCAGGCACGGCCTCATCAGGCTGGCTCGCGAGGAGGCGGAGAGATCAAGGCGGGGTACCACACGAGGTGCCCGTGATGCAAGCCATGACGACCAAGGGCGCCAGGCGGGCGCCAGCCCGTGCAGTGTCCTCCTTTCCTCTTTGGTGCAAAGGGAGCAAGCGCAGGCGAGAGCATCAAGCAAAGGCACCCATTTCGGTGCAACGAGACCAAGACCAGCCCAACGGCAGGGAGGAAGTCATTGTGGAGCCTGAGCCAGCGTCACCACCAGAGCCTTTGGCAAGCGAGGACCAACTTTAGTCAGGATAAGTGTACCAGATGTTCCCCTTCAAAATGGCCAATTGTTGGCGCCCTTCCCGCTCAATATTTGGGAAGTGGCCCAGGGCCTTTGCCTATAAATAGGACTAGCCACCCCCAGGGATGGGAAAAGAGAATAGGATAGAAGGAAGGAGAGAGGATCGAGGACCCGGCCAATCCAGAAACAAGCTGGGATCGGATCGAGTAGCATCACACACACACACACACACACACACACACACACACACACACACACAGAGAGAGAGAGAGAGAGAAGGGTGACTGAACTCCTCCTAGCAGTTCATCGCCCCAGCCAAGAACAGACCCTCGCGAGGCTGTTCTTCCTTGTATTGCTCATCATCATCATCCCAAGAGGCAATCCACCACGCCACAAACTAGAGTAGGGTATTACACCACAATGGTGGCCCGAACTAGTATAAACCCTATGTCTCTTGTGCCGTTCTTTCCATGACTTAGATCTTAGCGAGGCAGTGGGGTGCAGGTAGGTAGAAGGCAAAATCTCTGCGCGCACCCCAGTGTTCGAACCTCAAGGGTCTGCCGGAACCCGAAATCCGACAGTACGCTTCGACCAGGTGGGTCCCGACTGTCAGGCACTTGCTTGCCTGCGAAGATGTAGCTTGTGGGTCCCAGCAGTCAGGGGGGCGAAATACGGTGGCCCGTCCGGTGGGTCCCCGCTGTCAGGTGGAGGAAACATTATTTTGCACGTAATAAGGAGGCACTTCCTTGCTGCGGCCGTGGACCCAGCTGTCAGCCTCTCCACGTACAGGCCATGTCCGATGGAAGTCGTTCCTTGACCACGTTGACCACGCCGCACTGCGAGCACCAGGGCGGTGGACGACGGCGAGGCCTAGGAAGGGGATGACGCGAAGCTGGTGAAGACGCGGCAGTGGATGCCCACGCGGAGAGGAGTATGAGGGTTCACTCGTTCGGCTGTGGTGTGAGGCTGCCGTCACCGCAGGGCCTGGCCAGTGGTGGGAATAGTAGGGGCGGTGAGGCCTCCGCGGCAGCACAGTCGGCCACGGGAGGCAGAAGCAGGCGGCATGACCGGCGCTCCTTTAGGTGGCTGGAGCAAGAAGACCAGAGGTTGAAGAAGCACTACGGCCGTTTGATGGACATCGTACGGTCACTGGAGCTAGAATCGTGCATATTGACTAAGTTGACAAAGCCCTCCGTCCCCGTCAACTTAGTAGGCCCACAAGTCAGCCTCCCACCAAGGTGGGTCCCAGCTAGCAGGGGGTATTCATATTTTGTGCGTAATAAGGAGGCACTTCCGGTGGGTCCGAGCTAACAGCAGGGGGAACGTTTTTTTTGCGAAATACGGTGTCCCGTCCGGTGGGTCCCAGCAGTCAGGGGCATATTGACCATGCCACGCCGAGAGCACCAGGGCGGTGGACGACGGCGAGGCCTAGGAAGGGAATGACACAGAGGCAGGGAAGACTCAGCCGTTGTTTTTGTTTCCCACGCGGAGGGGAGTATGACTGTACGAGGGTTTACTGGTTCGTCTGCCGTCGCCAGAGAATAACAGCAGGTGTGGGTGAGTAGAGGGATGGCTAGGCCAGCGATGGGAGTACGGTGGGGCAGTGAGGCCTGCGCGGCAGCACAGCCGGCCGCGGGGAGGAGGGAGTAGGCAGTCCCGCCGGCGCTTGTTTGAGCGGCTGGAGCAGGAAGAGTAGAGATTGAAGAAGCACGACGGCCGTTGGATGGACATCGAACAATCATTGCTTGTGTGTCAACCTTTTTTCCGGAAAGCCTCAAATCTGTGGAAAACAGCATACAGCCCATCTGCCATTATTTCTAATAATTTTCAGCCCATTTGCTTAGTCTTAAGATTTTTTTTGGAGCCCATATTCTTTTTGTTAGCATTACAACCCAAATTGAGGCCACGGTTAAACAATTATACAAAATATTGCATATTTCGGTGCGGTCCGAACTGTTTTTAATCCCGAAATTTCGACTCACATTCGAACTGATTTTAAAAATAAATGTATATCAATATAAAATCCAACAAATTCTCCATGCATAAAAATTAATGTAATTTAAAATCTTGAAATGAAAAAAAGATATTTGAAACAAATTGCCGGTTTGATGTGTTTTAAAATGTACAGCCCATTTCTCATTACTGATGGGCCATTTTCTCGGCCAGCCGAATGAAAGCTCTCCTCGTCTTGAAAGATTTGCAGCCCAACAAGCCTGACAAAGCGACTTACTTGGCAAATCACAAAAAACTGGGTTGTGGCCATGGACCCAGCTGTCAGCCTCTCCACGTACAGTACTCTTCCGATGGAAGTCGTTCCTTAACCACGTTGACCACGCCGCGCGGAGAGCACCACGGCGGTGGACGACGGCGAGGCCTAGGAAGGGGACGACGCGGAGCCGGGGAAGACGCGGCAGTGGAAGCCCGCGCGGAGAGGAGTACGAGGGTTCACTGGTTCGGCTGCAGTGTGAGGCTCCGTCACTGCAAAGGGCCTGGCCAGCGGTGGGAATAGTAGGGGGCGGTGAGGCCTCCGCGGCAGCACAACCGGCCACGAGAGGCAGGAGCAGGCGGCACGACCGGCGCTGGTTTGGGCGACTGGAGCAAGAAGACCAGAGGTTGAAGAAGCACTACGGCCGTTGGATGGACATCGTATGGTCACTGTAGCTAGAATCGTTCATATTGACTAAGTTGACAAAGCCCTCCCTCCCCTTCAACTTTGTTGGCCCACAAGTCATCCTCCCACTATGGTGGGTCCTAGCTAGCAGGGGGTATTCATTTTTTGTGTGTAATAAGGAGGAACTTCCTTGCCTGCGAAGATATAGCTGGTGGGTCCGACATGTCAGCGGGGGGAACATTTTTTTCGCAAAATACAGAGGCCCTTTCGGTGGGTCCCAGCTGTCAGGTCCTCACAAAAAAAGGGAAAGAAAATCAAAGACTTGGGAAGGCGTACAGAACAAGCTAGTGTACCAGTAAAGAGACATTGCTGAGTTTTAGAAAAAAGAAAGACGTGCTCCTGTAGCTGGTTCGAATCCAAACCTAGACTATGACTATATATGGTGCTATGCTACTCTGCAAGTAATGAAACTGACATATCCAATGTTCGCTTCTCCTCTTCTCTACTTACTCTGCCTTGCATCAGAAGCTCTGGCCGCAGCAACCATGTCTGTTGGCTGCTCGTCCACCTGCTCTTTAGCAGGCAACAACCAGATATGCACCAAGTCCCAACCCGTACCATCGCCTGTGGGTCTCATCACACCCTCCCCGGCACGCGCACCGCAATCGATTGCTCATCGCAACCCGCTGCCGTTGGTGTGTTGCCACTGCTGCAAATCACGCAGAGTCATCCGTCGCGTCTCAACCACAATCCGCAACCCTGGCCGAGTCTTCTACAAATGCCCGAATCATGGGGTAATAATATGTTTAAGTGTTGTTCTGCTGCTTTCAGTTGCTGATTTTTTTAATAGTTTGGTTGGTGATCTACCAATTTGATTCATGCAGAAAAGGGAAGATTCGTGTGATTTGTATTTCTGGGAAGTTGCTGATGTGGGGGAATGCAACTACGCTGATTATTTGGTTAGCCGAGGAATCCCAATACCAGCAGGTTGGGGTGTTGGACAAGTAACTGAAGGAACGACAGAAGAGGAAGATGCAGAGCAGAAGGTTAAAGATGCAGTTCCTCTGATCATGGCCAAGCAATAGCTGCTGAACGGCCTTGACAACAATGAGGAGATGAAAGAGCTTCTGAAGATAATGGGAAAAGTCGATGTGCTCTGTAGGATAATTGTCTCTTTATTTGCAGTGTATGTAGCACTCATGATGTATTCAGTGGGTACGACATGAGCACTTTGCTGAAACTAGTAATGAATGAAACCTGTGTAGCAGGCTGGGCGTAGTGTTTTGAACATCTAATGATTTCTATTAATGGAAATCAGGGGTATCCCCTTCTGCTCATATAAATAAATAAATAGCAGAGGCCCTGTCAGGTCAGCTTTGTTCTCATTCGAAGATGTCGAGCAAATTGCAGTCCAACAACAAACTATGTCATCAAATTCAAGTTTCACAGCCAAATATGAGTACAACTAAACAACAATGTCATCATGTTTTGGTTGTCATCTAATCACCAAACACAAATTAGCATACATAACAAGTGATGTTCTCACAACAAAATACTAAACAACATGTTCATCAGGTTTCAGTTGTCATAGCAAACACAATTTCACATAGTAGATAAAAAACGTCTTCTGACAGGCAAATACGACAAAAGCAATGTAATCATCATCCACAGCAACAACGTCAACATGTTCGCCATGTGTATCAGTCTGAATCGTAATTCCCCACGGTGTCATCTTCTTCTTCGTCCTCAACGTCCTCGAACGTTGGCTTCTTATTGATCAACTCTTGTATGTCCACAGCACGACAAGCAATCTTTTCGCCGGCGTCATTGACGTGATGGTTCTCAAAGATATTAGGAACATATGTGTTATCTTGTACATTAGGAGCAGTGTAAGCATCATCTTGTTGTGCAACTTCATTAAACGAATTCATCTGCTCAAACCTTTGCAATACTCTCCAGTCATCTCTACGTGCAAATGTGTTTTCCAAGAAAAATATCTGTGTTTCTTGATTTGCCAAAATAAAAGGCTCGTTGGTCTGGTACGCCGCCTTGACATTGATGGATTTGAAATAATCATCAGCTCTGGGTTTTGCGATCCTATAAAACAGGTTATACCAACGACAGCACAACGGAACCACACACCGATGATCGTCGAAACTGGAGATACACTGCAACTGAACAATGTCTGTTATGTTAGCATACATTTAAGTTGTCTCTTTGTCATACATATCCGTGCTCATGATGGCACTGTTTTGTGTCTTCCTGCCTTCGTCTCGTGCAAGGGTGTTGAACCATTTCGCAAATCCTGCCATAACCAGTTTGTCAATGTTTCTTGGGTTTTGTGGCAGTAAGTCCTCTTTGTAGATGCTGCACAACATAGTGGTCACGTCAAACATCTAAATATATAAGAATGTGCTGCAAGTTTAGTAGATTACGATGTATAAGCTGCAGTACTGCACTTACTTGATATAAGGTAGTATCTCAGGACAGTTATTCAACACATACCAAACCATTTTGTCCAAATCTTTAGGTTTGTCCTCTTGTCGACTCTTCCGTGTAACTCGACCAAAATAATCGAAAACATTGAGCCCGGGATTGTCTTCACCCACCTCTTTGCTAAGCTGATCAGTTGTTTCAATGTATTTTGAGCAGAATGTCAACGCTTCTGTAGCAATGTAGGCCTTTGCAATGGAACCCTCGAGTCTAGCTCTGTTCCTAACATAGCCCTTGAAAGTGCCTAGCCGCCTTTTAATAGGGTACATCCAGCCATACTGTACTGGACCTCTAAGTAGTGCCTCATCAGGTAGATGAACAGCCAAATGCACCATCACATCAAAGAAGGCTGGAGGGTATATCTTCTCATGGTCGCATAGGATAGTTGGTATCTTGTCTCTAAGACACTCCAAAGCATCTATCCTGATATTCCTACTGCAGAGTTCCCTGAAGAATTGTCACAACTCTGCAACTGCTCTGTATAAGTCATGGCGGCCCAATCCTCTAAGGATAACAAGTAAAACCCTTTGAAGTAGGACGTGGCAGTCATGAGTTTTCAACCCTTGTACCTTGTTTCCATCTGCACTGACTCTCCTTTCAGGGTTGGAAGCAAATCCATGTGGGAATCTCACACGTGATAGGACCTCGCAGAATTCTTTTCTTTTTACCTTGTCCAAGACGTACACAACTGGTGCCATATCCCGTGGTTTACCTTCATCTTGCACCTGCAAATCCTGTCTGATACCCAGGTGTGTCAAATCAATCCTAGATTTTAAGGTATCTTTCGTCTTGCCTTCAATATTAAGAAGTGTGCCGATAATGTTGTCACATATATTTTTCTCGATGTGCATCACATCAGGATTATGACGCAGATCCAAATCTTTCCAATACTCCAAGTCCCACAAAGTGGACCTGCGGGTAAAAAATAATCTCTCTTCTGCCCTGCCATGCTTCCTTTTCCCGGTACCATTATCAGGATGGTTTCCTGGTGTAATATGCCTGACCTTCTCTAATTCCACTTGCAAATCATCGGTGGCGAGCCTCTTTGGCGCATCATGGTTTTCATGCTTTGCATTGAACACATGTCTTCGGTATTTTCTAGGAAGCAGCTTGTCCTTGGCAAGGAAGCAGCGGTGTCCAATGTAACAGATCTTGCTAAGTATTGCGTATGACAGCGGATTCCTGTCACAGCGAACACATGCATTGTAACCATGTGTCGTTCGCCCTGACATAGTGCCCAAAGCCGGATAATCATGGATACACCAAATTATAACAACACGCATAAAGAAATCAGCTGGTGGGATGCTATATAGGTCTCGAGTGAGAACACCCTTCCATAGCTGTTGAAGTTCCTCCACAAGAGGCTCCATGAACAAATCAAAATCCTTTCCAAGACTTTTTGGACCTGGGATGAGCAAGGCCATCATGTAGTTTGATTCTTTGGTGCATACATTTGGAGGCATGTTGTAAGGGATAACAAGCACTGGCCACATGCTATATGTGGCGCTCTGGTGGCCAAATGGGTTAAATCCATCTGATGCTAAGCCAAGTCTAATGTTTCTCGGGTCAGCAGCAAACTCTTTGTGTTTATCATTGAAGCTTTTCCACTCACTACCATGAGATGGATGGCTCATTACATTCTGATCTCTGTACTCCTGGTTCCTGGAATGCCACAGTACATGCTCTCTTGTTTCAGCATCATGAAACAACCTCTGCAATCTTGGTGCAATTGGAAAATGTCTCAGAACATTATGAGGAATCCTATTCACAACATCGCCATCTTTCCATCTTGATGATTTGCATTTCGGGATTTCACTTAAGTTGGCATAATCCTTCCAGAACAGAACACAATTATTCTTACAAACATGGATCATATCATATCCAATTCCAATTGCACGAAGGAAATTCTTCATTTTACTATAGGTGTGTGGCAGCTCAGACACATCTGGGAAAGATTTGCGGAAAGGAGCCAACATCGCATCGAATGATTTGTTGGTCATCCGCTCAGATGTCTTCACCTGAAGAAAGGTGACCATAGCTGAGAATACTGACAGCTTATTTCCTGGGGTGACAGCAACGTTGCATTGTTTCGACATGCGGGCCCACCATTTTTCTTCTGCAGGTGAAAGTTCGCAGAATGCACGAGCATTTCGTAGCATTGTTTCAATGTTGTTCAAACTCACAGGCTCCGCCGCCACCACCTCCTCCTCCTCTTCCACCTGAGCATCAGGCAGATCAAGATGGTGATCTGCTGCTTCCACGTAGTCAATAACATTGACGTTCACAGCTTCACCATGATGAACCTACCTAGTATATGTGACCGACATCCCATACAAGTGTAGATGATTTTGTAAAATTGACTGGGGTCTTGTAACTGAATTCATACAACTGCTACATGGGCAGAGCACATCAGATTTCGGACCACCGTACTCAGCTCTGATAAAGTTCACGAAGTTTTCAACCCCCTCGACATATGCAGCGGAGAATCTTCGAGCAGAAGTTATCCAAGCCCTGTCCATCGGTTAGACATACAAATTAGTTCTTCTACTAGATATTACAGGAAAAACATATATGCTTTTTTATGAAGTCTAGAAAAAATACCTAGGTCGATGTCTAAAGCTATGGCAAGATATTTGGAAAAACAGATGTAAGTAACAAAATATATGTAAAGCCAATTCAGCAAACAGATTTGAGTGCCAAATTATGGCAGGCTGTTTCAGCAGTCAATGAGGCCGAGCACACAGCCATCGAACTATCGAAGGCCATTGCAGCAACAAAGATCGAGTATAAAACGGTTTAGAGCTATTTCACCTAACAGATTGGCTACTAGACCATGGCAATCTACGTCACAATAAATATATGGCAGGATATTTTAGCAACTAATCAGCCTTGGCATGCCATCTCAGCTAAGCAGATTGAGTGCAGAACAGGGCAAGGAAGCTTCTTAAGCAGAGCATATTGACAGTAAACTACTTCGGCAAACAGTGAGATTAACAGCGTCTATCAACTAACATTCAGCGCTACACCGACATGAACGAGGCCTCAGTCTAGAATGCGCGTACCGTGGGAGAAGATGACCGCCGTGCGTCTCCACACGAACGTCGCCAGCGGTGGCGGCGCTGACTGCCGTGCACCTCCACATGGCTAGAGGACGGCAGTCTACGAGAGCGTACTGTGGGAGCGAGAGGATCGCCGAACCGCGGCGCCGACGTATCGGCTCGGCGGGGAGGGCAGCTTTGGCGGAGCGAATGGAGTGGAGGGGGACAGGGGGGAGGGGGGTTGGGGAATATTATTGGCTAGTTCGCCGAAGGGCGGTTGAATCGGATTTGGGGGGAATTTTTGGGTGTGGGGGGGGGAGGAATTTCGCACGGTGGGCGGGGGGAGTTTGGCGCATGGTCGGTTTCTCCAAGTGCTGTCCCACATGTCAGTGAAGAGGCAAGCCAAAGCGCGTTCCGTTTGCGTGAGCCGTGTTCAGGACCGAACGTATGTGGGGTGCAATGTGACCGCGACAGGAGTGTTGTGAGTGTACCGCATTTTTTCCTTTTAAACTAGGTGCTTCGCCCCCTCAAAAAAATATGTTGCTTCGCGCGATCCATCGATACTACTACTAGTAATCCGGTAATCCCGACTAAAACGGCGCGGCTGGGTATTTTTCCACGCGATATGCTGGGAGGTTAGCTTAGTTGGGTTTTTTAGGACGAGTAATGCTACACCTACGTAATCCCAGTTACGTAATTAACATAATGTGAAACGTGTGAGCTGTTGATTGTAGATTTGGGGAGGGAGGGGCCCACCACCATGAAAATCACGGGAGGAGAGAGAGAGGCAATTTACGTTAACCCTTTCGTAGGTTCCCATAGATGTAGAAAGATGTGTCCGATCCTGCAATATAGGCCGTCCGATCTATATCTAACGGATAGGAAGGAAACTATGACAATTTACCCGCACTCCTCTCCACATTTGCAGATAAGGCTTTCCCTTGTTCATCCTTTTCTCCCACAAGATCTTGATCTTCCGTGCAACGCACGGGCATCTTCCTTGTACTCCTACAATATGTATATTATTGTGAAAGTTCATATACACCGGCCGAGATTAATGCAAACACGGCAGATTTTCATTACATTTCGAACTTTTATAGGACAAAAAAAATAAAAGAAACCCGACCCTAAACCTATTCTACGGCGGCGACCGACGTCCTCCATTTGTGATCTCCATGTACGGGGGCGGGGTTCAAGACCCGTGAAGTGAAGGTGCGGTCTCCGGCGAGGAAAAGTAGAACACGGGAGACGGACCGGCCAGTTGGCACACCATGCCCTGCCGCCTCCCGTCGTCGAAGGAGTCCCCGACCTCGACGGTGCCGGACGTTGGACGGCGGCAAGTAGGATGCGTGGCTGACAGTGCTCCCGTCGTCGGCCGCCAGCGTGGCCACCGATTGTGTGGCGACTTGAGCGAGGGCGGTGACCTCGAGCTCCATCCCCGAAGACAAGCTCTCCCGCATAACGTTCGCGCTTGCGGTCATGGCGGATGTGGTTCTAGGTAGGAGGACGATGCACTATGGTGTGGAGGTTAGCTGGGCGTTGCCGCTTTAAGTAGCGCATTCCGATGAGGCCAAGCGTCCGGGTGCGTCATTAAGTCGCCGGAGTTGTTCCTCGGGCACCGAGCCTCTTAATGACGACATACGAACGGACGGCATGAATGCGGGCAGCTGGCGCCGGCTGGGAACGCACCACGCGACGGATCGAGGGACGAGGGTTTTGGTGTGCCAGGGTAGTCAGCTGCGGTCATGGCAACGTTGGAAATGCCCTTTGCTCACATGCGATCCCCGCATGTCATTGAAAAAGCAAGAGGACCCGGCATGGCTCAGGTCCATAGGATGCAGTTGGCCGCGCTACACCACTCCACGGACGCGTCGTGGTGCCCCGTGCATCCTCGACGAGCCGGGTGTTGGGGTGTGTTCGGATTGTGGCCAAAGTGCACCTTGCCAAAATTTTGGTCATGACCAAAAGATTGGTCTTTGTTTGGATGGTTGCCATTTTTTTGGCATGCCAATGAACTCTAGCCAACTCTAGTTCATTTTTCTTGCCAATGTCGGCCAAATCATGGGCAACCAATACCTCAACCAAAATTTTGGTCATGACCAAAAGATTGGTCTTTGTTTGGATGGTTTCCATTTTTTGGCATGCCAATGAACTCTAGCCAACTCTAGTTCATTTTTCTTGCCAATGTCGGCCAAATCATGGGCAACCAATACCTCAACCAAAATTTTGGTCATGACCCAAAGATTGGTCTTTGTTTGGATGGTTGCCATTTCTTTGGCATGCCAATGAACTCTAGCCAACTCAAGTTCATTTTTCTTACCAATGTCGGCCAAATCATGGGCAATCAATACCTCAACCAAAATTTTGGCTACCCAATGCTTTGATGGGGCAACCTTAGCAGAAACCAAACATACCATTGGTCGTGCCACAACACTAACACCACCCTCACCAAACTGGAACCGACCGTGTCTAGCGACGATATGAGCGTGTCGCTCACCGCGGTCGTCGTGTCCAGAGGCGGTGCTGGAGCTGCGCCCCGTTGTTTGCCCCAACAACCCACATGAACGGTTGTCGGTGGCGAGGAGGTGTGGGCCAGCTCCTCCATAGGACTAGTCTGCGCTACGTCGTCCCGACGGGTGTGCCCCACATGTCTGTTTCCCTATTTTCCCAGCCATATTCCAGCGTCAGTGCTCCGCTTTGCGCATTAGGCCTTTCACTATGTAGGCCAAGCGAGACAACTTATTGTTTATTTGAGTCGTTCAAGTATAATCATGTGGCGTTTGCTTATTCCTCATTCCTCTCGAACCCTCTTCTCCATCGATCATGTCGCCCTCCAGTCGAGTCCATCCTCCCGCATGCCTCATTTGAACATTCCGCCGAGTACCATTCGCATGTACCCACCCTAGTCCTCTTTCAATAGATCTCCGGACCCCGAGATGAAATCGAGAGGGAACGAGTGGGGGCACGTGATACCTAAGGCGGATTCAAAATTTTGAACCGGTGATCATAGCATCCGCAAATCATATATAAAGGGTATTCAATGTTCGTTTCGTTTTTAAAGAGTAGTTTACATATAAGTTTTATGTGTAGTCAAAGTATATCTACTTTGATAAAAAGATGGTATCAACATTCAACAACGCCCAATCAATATTGTTAGATTCGTACATACTCCTAGATTTGTACTCAAGATGGTTTCCAATTTGACTATTGACAAGATTAATAGTACATGAGATGTATAATGTGAAAATTATATCATTGGAAACTCCTTTCACATACGAATTTGACCGTATGCTTTGTGTAAGTTGCATGTCATATATTGTTACGCTAACATTTAGTCAAAGTTAGCCTCGAAAAACACATTAGACCCTGTATGCTTTGTGTAAGTTGCATGCCATATATTATTACTCTAACATTTGTGTAAGACTAGCCACAATGGGTAGTAACATAGAGTAGTAACATGGGCATGTTACTACTCTATGTTACTACCACTATAGTGGGGAGTAACATATATGTGGTAACATGCAACACTTCATTTATTAGTCTATAGACTCATCTTGCATTGATATGTGTGATGTTACTCATACTAGTGGTAACTAGCTATGTTACCACATGCCTCTCTTTCTTTATTTATTGTTTGCCACATCATCTATTTTATCTAGATATGTGGGATGTTACTACCTATGTTACTCCCACTATGGGTAGTCTAAGTTGCATGTCATATATTATTACTCTAACATTTGGTCAAAGTAGTATAGTGGAAGTGGATCCTCTGATGTAGGTATCCCTGCCTTACCCTCCCTTTCGGTCACTTACTAGCGGACCCCATGCTTGCTAGGCCCCGCATGTCATTTACTCAATGGCTTCGGCCACGTCAGGGGATCCTCATCCGTAGTAATAATCCCTCTGTTTTTATTTACTCCGCATAAAACAGAGGGCGGGCGGGGGAGGGGGAGGGACGTCGGTTTGCTCTCCACTGCGATCCCACGAGTGAGCGAAAATGCAAGACGAAGCACGTTCCATTCGGTGAGCGACGTGGAGGGTCCAGTGTGCCGGGCTGCAACGCGAACGCGACAAGAGCGATGTACAGTCAAAACCGATTGACCGGTCGTCACCAGAACCACTATTCACACCAGAACCTTCGCTGCTCGGCCACTGCCCTAAAACCACACCAAATCTCTAGCCCATTCCCCCACCTTTTGATCCCCTAGCCCGCATCAAGTGTCCCCTAGTTCGCCGGAAAGCCATGGTGCGCCGCAAGATCACTTACTACAAGACGCTGACGCCGGAGCTCCGCGCAGAAATCGCGGCGGCGGTCGGCGCCACAGACCTTCGTTCCCAAGCTCGCTCTGCGGCGGGCCAATCCCCGAGTTCTCTGGAGCCAAGCTACGAGGGGGAGGAAGCCGATCCAATGTTCATGGCGGAGGTCGAGGCGCAAAAGGCCCCCGATGGGTATGAGACGATGGACGTCGACTTCGTGCCGACGTACGAGTCCCGCATGTTGCAGGCGGACCAGCGGTTCAACATGGTGATACTAAAGGAGGACCGGGAGGCAGAGGCTCAACTCGACGCGGAGCGCGCGCATGCCGCTGCCATCAAGGCCCTCCTGCAGGCGGAACCGGACGTCCTGGACTTGAACCGGGCGGCAGAGGCTTGACTCGACACAGAGCGCGCGGATGTCGCTCTCATCGACGCCCTCCTGCAGGCGTCCTGACGTCCTGGACTTGAACCGGGCGGCGGAGGCTCGACTTGACGCGGAGCGCGCGGATGCCGCTGCCATCGAGGCCCTCCTGCAGGCAGAACCGGACGTCCTCGACTTGAACCGGGTTGTGCTCTTGTCCGTGCAGAGCGCCCGCACGCTCCGCTTGAATGAGTAGATGGAGGCCGAGGACAACCACGGTGCGGAGACACACGTCGGCAGCGACGGCTGGTTCACGCCGGCAGCCAAAGACGACGAGGCCGTCTCTTTCCGCGAGCAGTGATAGTTTTTCTTTATGTTGTTGTTTTCATGGATCTTTTGCTGTGTAAAAACATATATTTGTTATGCAAGTCGCCTGACTTGCGTCAGTCTACCATTTCAGGCGGTTGGATGAATATCCTACGTCTCCTAACCCTTGTTTCCTTCTTCCTCACCTCTTCTTCTTCCCCAACAGAACACCGCACGGGCCGTACGGATACTCCCCTTCATGCGGTTGGATAAACATACTCTATGAACGAAAATTATTTGTCGGTGATAGGATGGCTGAGTTTGGTGTGTTCTCATGCGACTTCACGCGTTAGTGAGGGTGCGTTCCCTTGGTTGGGTTTGCGGCGTGCAGGAGCGACTGTGTGAGGGTGTGGTGCGACCGCGGCGTGCAAGAGCGACCGTGTGAGGGTGTGGTGCGACCGCGATAGCCGTGCGCAAATGTACCTCCTTCTCATTTTGACAACTTTATGCAAGCTTGGCAAAAATGTGTGGCGAAGTTTGGCAATGCAAGGCCTAGACCCAAACAGGATAAGTACGTACTTACTAGGAGTACTAGTGTTAAAAAAGAAAGGCTGGGTTTTCCTTCGCGGGATATAATCGATAAAAATCCTCGTTTCATGTGTCAATTAATGTGTATTTTCTTCTCCAAAGACCAAAGAGCTAACCATCTCACTCCTCATCGCTTGATTAATGCAGCGCCATGCAAACCAACGTTCTCACTTCCGCATGCATACATGGGATATTAATGTCCTTGGTTGCTAACCCCATCAATTTTGCCTCGATTAGTGTTAGTGGCCCTTTCCAAATTGTAATTTTGATATACTGGCCTTGTGTACAAAAAAATGGAGGTAGTAACTATATTTGACTTCCTTCCCCATTGCGGTGACGTCGACGATATTTTTTTTGGTGGTTTGGCGAAGTGCGTTCGACGGAGAACACCATTGAGGGAGACCACGGTAAGTCGTTCGCAAGTGTCACCTGCAAGATGAGACAACCACCTTATTTGCATCCAGGAAGTCGTTTACTAGTACTACTAGGAGTAACTAATGCGGTGAGATGGCTTCTCGAAGAAGACGATGGAGAAGTGGAGTCAGCGAAGAGTGAAATGATGGTTGCTTCGTCCGTGCTTTTGTGATTTGACGCCTCACTGCTTTGTGATTTGTGATAGAAGGGACAGGGGAGTAGACTCTGTGCTCTACACTGTAGTACTACATGCTTCCAAGCATGGGAGAAAGAGGAGAGACATTGCATTTTTCTATTCCTTCAAGCAATCAATCAGGGAGCTTCGGTTCCATCTTTTTGGCTTTGGCAACACCGTCCACAATGGTTCCCACGATGCCAAAAGCTATTTTCACATTTGGCTACACATTGTTGATGCCCTTAACCGTACCACTTGGTTTTGCTCCTGTGTGCTATCTATACAAATCTCAATTATATTGATGTAAAAAATTATAGAATCGAGATTAGTAAAAAGGAGGTGATTTTGCCGCGCGGATGGCGGGGGAGGTTTCTTATTTGAGCAATGCTACATCCACGTAATGGTTTACGTAAAGTTACAAACTGATGTGACGTGGGACTATTTGATTGGATTAAAGGAGAGTATTAGGCCCACCCCACCTGAAAATCCGGGGGGCATATATAGATTAGATGGAAAGTATACATAGCAACTACGTAGCCCTTTGTAAGTCTAGGATTAGGCTTCTTACTTTCGGAGGACGTTGTCCTGGCGGTTTGCTAACATGCGGTCCCACGTGTCAGTGTTTTACCAAGCCGATCCGCGTCCCACATGAGGCAGAACAACGGCAGAAGCAACACGTGGTTAAGTTGAAGAAGATGAGGGAGAAGCGGATCCAGCAATGAGTGAAATGATGGTTGCTTCGTCCCTCCAACTTAACTGCGGGAAAGGTGCGGCTTTGTGATTTGACGCCTCATTGCTCATTACTACGTCGACACCATGACTGAGTTGCTTCACCCCGGCTGCTCTGCACTGTATTCCGGTATGGCACGTGGACCCGGTAGCTTAATGTCCCACATGTCGGCGAAAGGGACTAGAAGATTTATGAAAGCGAGCGCTCCACTCTTACGACGGAGGAGTAGACGACACGACGGCCCAGTGAACTATCACTTGTACTGTATAGTACTAGTACAGTTTTGCTGTTTCGCACGATCCATCGATACAAACCCGATTAAACAGAAAAGGGCGGGATTTTTCCCGCGCGGTAGATGACACTGGCCATACATTTCAAAGGCAATTTTAATGTATGCAAACTGAATAATTATAAGTAACAATATGATATCTAGTAAACTAAAAACACATATGATTTATTGTGTTAGAGTGTAGTAGTACTAGTGATGTACTGCATAGTTGTTAGATGTAACATGCGAGAACGTGTAGAGATGTAGTTTTGGAGGGCCTACAGAGAGAAAAGCGTAATACGGTCACCGGACTTCAGAATAAGCTGATTACGATCACTATATACGTTTTGCGGTGATTATACGGTCACTTGCTCACAGCTCAGCATCGGATTGCACTCTGTTAACCGGCCAAATAGTCTACGTGGCGCCATGTTGACTAGTTGAATTGACCACATTCGTTGTGGGTCCCACCTGTCAGTTCGCATAGGCAAAAGGTCAGATAAACACAAATTTACGCAGGCGCGACAGGGCTCCAACCCGTGCGCGGGAATCACCTGGTTTTGTATGTGTCTGTCACGGCCTGATGTGTGCGCATGCACGTGTAGGTTGAGAACTTGAGCGTGAGAGTGTGTGTTGGTCGTGTGGTGTACTGGTGTGTGCATGCATGCGTGCGTGTGTGTGTGTGAGTGTTGCGTGCATGCGTGGCTGCGTGTGTATGTGTGAGTGTTGCATGCGTGCGTGGGTGCATGTGTTTGTGTGAGTGTTGCGTGGATGCAGTTCATGTGCATGCGTGCGTGTGTGTATAATCACCACACCAGCTCCTGTGTGTTAAAACAGACGGCTCAGCATACCAATACAAGGCCACCGTGTCCGCTGTGCCCGCGGTCATGACTTCGAACCACCGTCCAAATATTTTTTTGTCGTTTGTTTTCATTTTTACTAGCAAGATGCCCGTGCGTTGCACGTAACATCAAGATGCATTTGTATGACTTGTTCATCTTGTGAGAGAAAAGGATGAACGAGGGAAGGCCTTATTTGCAAATGTGGAGAGGTGTGTGGGTACCTTTTTGCAAAATTGCCATAGTTTCTTTCCTATCCGTCAAATATAAATCAGACGGCCTATATTGCAGGATGGCAGGCACACCATCATCACCAACTCTGTTTTTTATAAGAGTGTATTTTATGTATTTTATAAGAGTGCAGATGTAGAGTAGATACAAGTCGACAGGTGGGCATGATGGTAGTGAGATAATGTGATGCAATACTAGAGGTGCCACGTGGAGCGTTTAACTGGTCAACTAGTCATGTCATGAGCAAATACAGAGTTGTACGGTGAGCCCGTGACCGCATAATAACCACTAAACATAAATGGTGACCGTAATGAGTGGATTCTGAAGTCCAATGTACGTATCGTGCTTTCCCTTCAAATACAATGATCGTCATTGCATATATCGCGAGAGAAAGATGAAACATGTGTGAATTTTCTGGGGGCTTACTTTTAGAGGACCTGGAGATAGTTTTGTGTGCATACGTGAAAGGGGCATACAGGTTGGGGTATGCGATGGAGAGAGAGATGCTCTTTGTTTCTCTTTATTATGACTAACTTTGTATATAGTATAAAAATATACAAATTCACAGTGCGGAATAAATATCATTGTGGGCACCATGCAATGCAAATTAGCGTTCGTACTCCTCCATATAACTTTCTAATGTTGTATATATGTAGAAACTCTAAAATAATTTTTTGGCCACACTTTATTCAAAAGGAATGTTGTATGCGAAATAAACGTGAAGAGAGGGCTTTTTAGATCAATGGGGTACGTGATGTAACATGTGCGAATGTGTAGTTGATGCATTTGGCGGGGCCTAGAGAGGTATGTGTGTGTATTACGTATTCGAGAGAGGCATGGATAGAGGGGCCGACGGGGGGCGTGGGAGAGATAGCACGAGAAATGAGAGTGGTCTAGAGAGAGAGAGAGACGAATATGACGTCACGACAAGAGATTCCATTCCCTTGAGTGTGTATATGCAAGGGGGGGAATAGAGGCACCAGGAGAAATTTTCTGTGTGTGTGGTGTTTGTGTTGGTATGTGTTGGTGTGAGAAGATAATGAGACGTGGGGGCAGAGGGTGTGTCACCGCGTGAGGTCCGGTGGGTCAAGGTGAGGCCCTTCATTTTGTTCCGTCCTGCGCCACATTGGTCGGCCCGTGACGCATTTAGGAAGACCCATGGATGACTAATCGTACAAGACAAAGATAGCAGAATTGTGAAGGACTCTATGTCCACTAACAAAGCCGGCTAGGATTTGTAACCCTAGGTTCTCGGACTAAGTTAACCCCTTTATCTCTGATATTATTATTCATCCAACCTAACTTTAAGGGGCATCCTACAGAATGCTCTGCTAGAATCATACTCGTCGATTAGGAAGAGAGGTGTGAGACAATGCGTGAGAGAGAGGCGTAAAGATAATGTGCGTACATGAGACACATAGGCAGGTCCATGTATATAGAAAGGGTCGATGAGGATTGTGCGTGTGTATGTTTGCGAGAGGAAGAGTGCTTGTGATAAAGGTTAGTGAAAACAGTTGTAAATGGTTATGAGAGGGAGGGAGGGTTATATCTAGAGCATGTGTGCGAGAAAGATACCTCAGGAGAGAGTGTGTGAGCATGTGTGAGAGACCACCGATGGAGAATGAAACTACACGTAAAAGACTGCTGTACACATTGATTAAAGATATAAATTCTATCCAAATATTAGGATGGGATCCTGATATTTGCAATTCGCGTAAGGAGCGGTCATTGATCCATCAGACATCTACTCCCTCCGTTCGGAATTACTTGTCTCAGGAATGGATGTATCTAGAACTAAAATACGTCTAGATACATCCATTTCTGCGACAAGTAATTCCGAACGAAGGGAGTAGATTCTATCGAATTTGAGCATGTCTATGTTATTATTCAACACAATTGATCCACATAGTTAGTATCTTGAACTCCAGACAATGCATCTCTTTAGTAATCGAATATAAACGTGAGTGTAGTTCATGTTGTGTGTGTAAAGCACATTATACATACGAAAGTTACACAATGGACATTATAAATAGCTACTACCTATGAACTAGCATACATTTGAATTCAACTTAAGGTGGTTTAAAAAAATCGAATTCAACATGAAGTCCATTCAATTATTTGAATTTGATATCATGGCATTTGTAAACCATACCTAAATTATGGGGGCACCAATCTCTGCTCTGATTTTGTACATAATAACATATGTAGTCGTGTACAAAATAGATTCAAATTTAGCTCCTCCATTCCAAAATAATCGTAGTTATAGGATTTTCAAGTGTCAAAATTTCAAAAAGAAGCGGATAATTTAATGAGGTTTTCAAACATACAAGGTCAAATATAACGCTGTATATTTAGGTCAATCCTCATAGTTCAAGAGTACTCTAAACGTGAATGCTTGTGTTTCAAAATTTCGAACGAAGCGCCAAAAGAGCCTCTACTCGCCCGAAACCGCGTGAGACCAATGTTTGGTAGTACAAGGAAATTACTTTTCTAATAACTCCGACCCGTGAAACCTACCGGCCCAACGTCCAAAGGTCTAAACCGGGGTAGGTTTGTAACTTCATCTAGACGCCACGCAACCGCATCCGAAAAGCATTCATACACAATGGCCGCCTAAGCACACATGCGCGTGGCCGAAATCGCTCCTGCCCACTATTTGGGACACCTGGGATTACCATCCTACCCCCGACCCACAGTAGGTCCGAAATTTAAGAGGGGGGCAAAGTTTGTACTTTCCCCAAATTTCAAACAAGCGCGTCCCATCTTCTGTTCAAAAAAGCCAAAAACAAGCGTGTCCCAGACCGAAACATGGTTCCCCCCCACCCGTCCGATTCCCCATTCGTACTCCGTGGGCGCCAAAACTACCTCTCCACTAGCCGCGAAACCCCGGCGTCCTCCGTCCGCCACCCCATCCCACCCATCAACCGCCGCCCTCCTCCATCACGCCGGAGCCGATACCCCGACGTCGTCGTCCACCTCAACCACAACACCCTCCACGGCTAGTAGTTGAAGCCAAGGCCGAGCCATCCGTACCTGAGCCAGTTCAACCACGCCGTCCTGCGCCTCACCGCTGCCGCTCCAACTTCGCCACCCTCCACCGCACCGGAGCTGTTCCTGCTACGCCGTCCTTTGTCGCCTCGCTTCCCCTCTGCCGACATACGGCCACAGCAACACAGTCAACAATTTAGCCATGGGTTCGTCCAAGCATGCACCCTCCAGAACATCGGTTTCCCCGGTGAAAAGAAGAAAATCGGCGTGACTTGTGGAGGTGATCACACCGGCAACCGAAAAAGGTACTCCTCTTCCCTTATTCGTGCAAATCTTACGTCTCTACTTGCACGGTACTCATCCCACAGAAGACACTAGTTGACCGCTTCTTATTGATACTAGATGTTCCTAGTAACTCGCGATGCACAAGGTTTCTCCTCATATACTATTTCACCTTAGCTAGAGGTCCGTCACCCCCCTGAATTTCAATTTCTGGCCAATCGATTCCCAATTAACGTAGCATTCCCCGGCGTAACAGGCGCTAGTACGCCTATTACCCCGGGGAAGCAGCGCCTTGGTGTTTATCTTAGGGGTGTGTGCGGCCTAGAGCTACTGGCGCCCGATCTAGAGGTCGGTCGGGATTAAAGGGATGGCCTGGGGGCGCTGCCAAGCACGGCGGTGGTGTGAGGTCGATGGGAGGGAGGGGCGGCGGAGGCAGGGGTCTGGGCTCGTGGTCGCTGGCGGTTCAAGAAAGATCGTCAATAGTGACTGGCGGGAGGTAGACAAAGGCCATCTGCCCGTTCCTTATAGATCGGCCGGTTCATTAAAAAAATCGACTGACCTATTTATTTTCAGTCGACTGTTATCTTAGATATGACCACATGTGGTGGTGTGCTGGAGGAGTACTTGCATTTATTGTGCTCATATATTACAAAATCATATGGAGTAGAATCTAATTTTGTTTGCCATGCAATGTTGTAGAGCTATCATATGTCTCCTGTCATTTATTTTTCAGCCACCTGCTATCTGCTACTTTTACAGTGCACTAGTTCTGCACACACTTCACCCTTACTCTCACTGTTGTGTTTTTATGCAAGGTATTTCAAACTCTGCTGCCATGAGAGGGGCCAAAAAGAAAAGAGATAAGTTTCTCCAACTTGGTGTGTGGCTAGGCAAGACACGTTACAACGCTTTAAAGGGTGCAGTGTCAGCAGATGGAGACGGGGAACGTAGCTCTGGAGTTGATGACCTCGCTCGCAATGAACCACCATCCCA
Source organism: Aegilops umbellulata (assembly GCA_032464435.1). Taxonomy (NCBI): domain Eukaryota; kingdom Viridiplantae; phylum Streptophyta; class Magnoliopsida; order Poales; family Poaceae; genus Aegilops; species Aegilops umbellulata. Next base: position 215,655,919 of record CP136055.1, read on the forward strand.
GGTGCTTGCTTTAACTTCGCGTTCTCATATGTGGTAGCATGTTCCATATGGTGTCTAGCTTGTATTCGAAAGGCCGAAGTCGATAAGATAAGGAAAGATATTTTTTTTACATGAACCACCATCCCGTGAGCACCAGAAGACAAATAGCTAGTCAGGGCACTGGCCGAGCCAGTGACAAGCCCAGCAAAGTTAGGCATCACCTGGAAGCCAACTAAAAAGCTGCGATGGTGGCGAAGCAGCCCGCCTCCCACCAGGCTCTCAGGTCCTAGATGATCATGCTCACCACTCTAGCCGGATGTCTAGCTTGTATTGCTTCCAATTTGGTTAAATTTCATCTTCTCTTATGAGGAGGCAGGCAGGCAAGGGGACTACTCCTCATTTAAAGAATGCAGCGTCAACCTCCCGACATGATTCTCAAGAAACAGAAATGCTACATGAAGATAGTGAACGTAGCTCTATAGTTGATTACAGCATTTCACCTACACTAGCACCGCAGGTCCTTGCTCTAACTTGGCAGCGTGATATGTGGTTGCATGTTGCATATGGTGTCTAGATTGTAATTCTTCCAATCTGGTTAAACTGCATGTGCTAGTCTGCTTAGCTTATGCTCCCTCCGTCCCATAATATAAGAGCGTTTTTACACTAGTGTAGAGGCAAAAACACTCTTATATTATGGGACGGAGGGAGTACATTATACCTGTTAATGTGACATGCCTTCCTGTATTTAGTACATAGTACATCTGTCTATTAAGCATGTCCTTACATAAAACTATTGTTTTTTTGTATCCCGCATAAATCAACATGACGAGACACCTTTAGTATATGCAGTGCGATATTAGTTGCATCTTTCATATGATTTATAGCATGCGCTGTTTCTAATTTGTTGAAATTCCATTTATGATGGGACGCTTTAACTTGGCAGAGTCATATTGGTTGCACCTTTCATGTGGTGTCTAGCTTGCATTGCTTCTTATTTGCTGGAATGGTTTCTGCTTAGTTTACATGAACGGTTGTGAACATGCCATGCCGTCCTGTTTTTCGTACATATTCCATCCTGGTATCATGTGTTTGCCTTACACCAAAGTAGTGATTGTCAGTATCACACATGAATGAGTTCTGAAGAGAGAATTTTATTGCTTTTTCTTGTCGGTTTTGCTTGACAATTCAAAATCAATAAAGCGGAAGGAAGTTAGCAAGGCAGCGAATAAAGGTGCTCCTTCCGAATGGAGGGCCTCTACAGTTTCTACTCCTCCACACCCCCAAGATGATTTCCAAGACAACACATGCATAGACACTCAACAAAGTTGTGTTTATGATGAACACGTCTCCCCTCGTGCAGCATCACCGGTGCTCCCTCTAAGTTGGCACTGTTATATGTGGTTGCATGTTATGTGTGATGTCTAGCTTGTATTGCTTCTAATTTTGTTGAATTCCATCTGCTTACTTTACACATTATACTTGAATAAGACACGTGTTCCTATTTCTAGAACATACAATATCTGTCTATCACACCATGATCTTACATCAAATTACTACTGTTGTGTAACATGCAACAATCACTTATCATAAGACACGTTTGACTTCGGAGTGTGATATAGGTTACATCTCACATTCTTTTCTAGCTTGTACTACTAATTTGTTGAAATGGCACTTATGACGAGATAGTTTTAACTTGGTAGAGTGATATTCGTTGCATCTTTCATATGGTGTCTAGCTTTCATTGCTTCTAATTTGTTGAAATGCCTTCTCCTTAGTTTACACATCATAAGCTGTGAATATGCAATGCTGTGAATATGCAATGGCATTAATTAATGACGAGAGACCTCTAACATGGTAGTGTGATGTTGTTTGCATCTTGCGTATGATTTATTGCTTGTACTGCTTCACATTTGTTTAAACGCCATTTATGATGAGACACTGTTAACTTGGCAGAGCGATATTTGTAGCATCTTTCATATGGTGTCTACCTTCCATTGCATTGCTTCTAATTTGGTGAAATGTCTTCTTCTTAGTTTACACATCATAGTTCTGGTTATCTCTTCCGTCCCGTTTTTCATACATCTTACATCCTCCTATCATGTGGTTGTCTAACATCAAAGTTCAGTTCGTTTGCATCACGCATCAATTTGTTCTGAAGAACTAAATTGTTATTCGTTTTTCTTGTCGGCTTGACTTAACATGGCATAGAGAAAGAGGAAGAAACACATAATGGCAGGGAATGAGAAGCGGATGAATCCTGCAGATTCTGCTGGTACTGATGGTGCAATAGAAGGTCAAAGTCTAGTAGAAAATTCTACAAACACGGCATCCCATGCTACACGAGTTGCAAAAAAAGACAAACAGAAACAAATAGCTGCCACCAAACAAGCAGAGACAGCCCCAGTTCTTGCAACACCTACCACAGTACTACCAGTTGCACGACGTACTCCTGCGTCAACTGAGCTAGCAGCACGTTCCCAAGCTCCCTTGCCACCTGACACTACTTCCCAAGCACTCTTGACACAAGACGAGTTGGCAATATCAGATGAACCTTGTGAGCCTCAACAGCAAGAAGGTAGTTGCTGGAGTCAAGTTACAGTTGCTTGCTTCTTTATATGTAGTCTCACAGTTTGATGTACACTAACACTTCCTATGTTTGTTGTTGGACTAGCACCTAGGCGCAAGAGGAAACAAACATCAGGGATAATGCTCGATAGGTTAACTAAATCTAGAGGAGGAAGAATGGAGGTCCATTTTGAGGCAGGTTTAAAAAGGCCACGTGATGCTACAGAGTCAGCCAAGTTAGTATCAGAGGCAACGGTTGCTGTTAGGTGTCATGTACGTATCCTCCCAACATGGATTCAGTACAAGAATGACAAAGACTAAACCCAGTTCAACATCTTCCTCGACCATTTATCTGTAAGTATGGTTATGTATGGAAACTAGTAATATCATCTTGCTCTGTCCAATATTTTCTAGGTTGCTGATAATGAGACTCCCATAATTTTCAACAGATGAGGTTCAAGTTGGATAGCCAAGATGATGCAACTAGACAAGCTTGCAACCATGTTTTCAAGTCTGTTCTGCGACAGTATCGGTATAACTTGAGGAAAACTCACTTTGAAGGCAAGGCTAACAGTGAACTTGCCCAAACATCTCCAGTGGAAAATATATCTGATGAAGACTGGAGAGGCCTCGTTAAACACTGGTCCGATCCGAAGTATCAGGTACATTATATATATGTCATCAGATCACATGTTGAAGTCCTATTTACGCATGTGCCACACAAATCTATCTTCTTGTAGGTGAACTGTTCAAAGAACAAGGACAACCGTACGAAAGTGAAATTCCAACAGACAACAGGATCTCGTAGCTATATTGCACACTGCGAGGCTCTTGTAATTAGCTGTTGTTTCACTCTTTTCGCTGTACCATATTATCAGATCTAGATTGACATGTTCCAAATGCAAAGGAAAGCCCACAAGGACCAAAAAGTACCTGAACCAAATGTTGTGGAAATCTTCAAGGACTGTCACACCAACAAGAAGAAGGGCATGACTACACCAGTCAAAGCCGCTGTTGTAAGTCCTTAATCCTCATGCCTTTTAGCTACTACTTACTCTGACTTGTGCCTTGAACTGCAAGGTTTGCAGCCAATGTCTATTACTCTTTTCAATTTTATACACAATTTTCTTAGCGTATCATTGCACCTTACAAGGTTTAAAAGATAGGAGTGATGTTCCTTTGATCTTGACCCGTAATCTAGTTCTGTGCTGGACTTGCCTACACAACGTTACAATTGCCTGTTTGTCTGTTCTCAGTTGTTTTTTGATATGAATGGCGTCATACTATGCTTACCGTATTATAAACTTCGTCTCTTCATCCTTAGCCCTCAATACAATGTGAAGAAATAGACAATACATTAGCGATGGTACATGGTCATATGTTTGGAACCTGGTTTTATTATGTACTTTGCAATAAAATACAACTAATATTTTACATGGGTTCACCAGAATAAGTTCTGTATATAGACCAAAGCTATTTTGTTTGGTTTTGCTGCCTCCTTAATATCTTCTGTTTTGGTACTACTAATGTAAAACCTCAACTTTTTAGTGAGCTATGGAAAAAATGGTGGAACCACCACCTTCTGAAGGTGGCGAGGCAACTATAACCGCAATGTCAGCTCTTGCTGCAGTGGGTCAGTACCTGTACACTAACAGTGCCAAAAGCACGTTCCTGCATAATACTGGGTTGGTTGTTAAGGCAATATCGTCCAAACTGCCTCATGATCAAGATATGCAAGCTCAAAGCAATGTTGTATCTGCGCTCTAGACACAAGTCCATTCCCTAACAGAGACCCTTTGTGAAACAAGGAGAAACATTGCTCAATGTCGTCAAGATATGCATGGTTTTGAAACCAGACTATCAGACATTTGCTATGTTGTTCAGGAGCCTAGGGGAAATGAAGGCGAGGGTTATGCTGCTCCATCAGACAATACAGCATGAAAACGTAACAGTCGGGTCAAATGAACTGAGCTTCTGAACTTCTGGTGGTGCATTTATCTGCTAGACTGTTAAGTTTTATGCCAACCTTCCTTTTGTTATATAGTTGTAATTTGTTTTGGTGCGATACAAAATTTATTCTTAACGTGCAGCCACCCCCTGAAGAAAACAGCAAGCCATTTTTGTATAGTGTAGGGTGTTCCCTATATTTGCATTGGTGGCGATCTTTGATGCCGAGTCGATGTAATCTGTGCAATCGCCTTAATAGCCTAGCGTTAGTTTCGGCCTTATTTATTTCCTAGTCTTCTTTTCCCTGGTTTGCTAGTGGCCGCAACTACCATGGGCCATATACGGGCCATAGGATCCATGAGTCTCATACGGGCCATCGATAAATGGGCCTGTAATCGGTGGGCCTCGGGCCGTCGGATAAATGGGTCTACATGGGCCATAATCGGGCGTAATTGGTATCGACCTAGAATGGTAATAGGCCGTTAACAGGCCATAGGATAGCAAAGGCTTAATTCTGTCACAGGCATAACGGGTCGTTAATGGGCCAGAATATAGGACGGGCTGGAAACGACAACGGGTTAGCAGGCCAGAAACGGGCCGACTCTCGCCATGGGCCGAATTTGGACCATTAGGGTAACAGGCCAGTAAGGGCCGACTCTTGCCATGGGCCGAATTTGGCCCATTAGTGGAATAGGCCAGTAACGGGCCGACTCTTGCTATGGGCCGAATTTGGCCCATTAGGTGAACACGTGAGTAACGGGCCCGAAGTAATCGAGGTCCGAAAAGGAGCCCAAGAACGTATGGGCCGTCAATAGGCCGAAAGCTAACACGGGCTGGAAACGGCCCATGTAAATCACGGGCCGTTAACGGGTATAAAGAAAATTAATGTTCATTATGGGCTAGACTCACCATGGGCCTGTAATGGGCGAAAAGATACGAAGGCCTCATATGGGCCGAAAGACATCATGGGCCATACATGGGGCGAAAGTGAAATGGGCTGGTATTATATTCGACGGCCCACACGATGTTGTTGGGCTGATTTCCTTTAGGGCCTAATGGGTCGTGATTTAACGGGCCGTAAAATGGGCTATTTGCGAAGAGACCGTTAACAGGCTTTTCATGGGCTAGCCCGTTAACTTTTAACCAAGTCAGACGGGCCGGCTTTGTAAGCTAAATGGGCCACTGTTGGGCCGTGCCACGTGTCGACATATCATAGGCGCCTATCTGACCCACTGACGAGCTGACACGTGTTTCGTCTGGCCAATAAGAATTTTACACGTGGAAATTTCCCATTGGTCGGGGCTGTTAACGGGTTATCGGATCCAAAACCCGACCCGATAGCTTAACGGCGTCCCGTTACGGTGGATGCCATGTGTCCGTCACCCTTGACGAAAGCACTTATGTGACACGCAATTTATCGTCATGGAAGTGGACACTTCCGTGATGATAATTTTGGTAATGTCATGGAACACTTCTACGACAGCACAGGTCTGACTATCTTGATTCTGTCATAAAATTGTCATGGATGTACATGCATGACAAAAAAAGCGACCTACTGTGACAAACACGTATCATCACGGAAGTGTATTTTTTTGTAGTGTAATAATTTTGAAATATGAAGATGGTGATATTAGAGTCATGCTAGTTGAGTAGTTGTGAATTTGAGAAATACTTGTTCTAAAGTTTGTGATTCCCGTAGCATGCACGTATGGTGAACCGTTATGTGATGAAGTCGAAGCATGATTTATTTATTGATTGTCTTCCTTATGAGTGGAAGTCGGGGACGAGCGATGGTCTTTTCCGACCAATCTATCCCCCTAGGAGCATGCACTTAGTACTTCGTTTCGATAACTAATAGATTTTTGCAATAAGTATGTGAGTTCTTTATGACTAATGTTGAGTCCATGGATTATACACACTCTCACCCTTCCACCATTGCTAGCCTCTCTAATACCGCGCACCTTTCACCGGTATCATATACCCACCATATACCTTCCTAAAAACAGCCACCATACCTACTTATTATGGCATTTCCATAGTCATTCCGAGATATATTGCCATGCAACTTACCACCGTTCCATTTATTATGACACGCTTAATCATTGTCATATTGCTTTGCATGATCATGTAGTTGACATCGTATTTGTGGCAAAGCCACCTTCATAATTCTTTCATACATGTCACTCTTGATTCATTGCATATCCCGGTACACCGCCGGAGGCATTCACATAGAGTCATATTTTGTTCTAAGTATCGAGTTGTAATTCTTGAGTTGTAAGTAAATAAAAGTGTGATGATCATTATTAGAGCATTGTCCCATGTGAGGAAAGGATGATGGAGACTATGATTCCCCCATAAGTCGGGATGAGACTCCGGACGAAGAAAAAAAAGATAGAAAAGAGGCCAAAAGAAAAAAAAAGAGAGAAGGTCCAAATAAAAAGATGAGAGAAAAAGAGAGAAGGGACAATGTTACTATCCTTTTACCACACTTGTGCTTCAAAGTAGCACCATGATCTTCATGATAGAGAGTCTCTTATTTAGTCACTTATATATACTAAGTGGGAACTTTACATTATAGAACTTGGCTTGTATATTCCAATGATGGGCTTCCTCAAAATGCCATAGGTCTTCGTGAGCAAGCGAGTTGGATGCACACCCACTTAGTTTCTTTTGTTGAGCTTTCATACACTTATAGCTCTAGTGCATCCATTGCATGGCAATCCCTACTCACTCACATTGATATCTATTGATGGGCATCTCCGTAGCCCATTGATATGCCTAGTTGATGTGAGACTATCTTCTCCTTTTTGTCTTCTCCACAACCACCATTCTATTCCACCCATAGTGATATGTCCATGGCTCACGCTCATATATTGCATGGAGATTGAAAAAGTTTGAGAACAAAAAAAGTATGAAACAATTGATTGGCTTGTCATCGGGGTTTGTGAGTGATTTAAATACTTTATGTGGTGAAGATAGAGCATAGCCAGATTATATGATTTTGTAGGGATAACTTTCTTTGGCCATGTTATTTTGAGAAGACATGATTGCTTTGTTAGTATGCTTGAAGTATTATTATTTTCATGTCAATATTAAAATTTTATCTTGAATCTTTCGGATCTGAACATTCATGCGATAATAAAGAGAAAATACATTTAAGAATATGCTAAGTAGCATTCCACATCAAAAATTCTGTTTTTATCATTTACCTACTCGAGAACGAGCAGGAATTAAGCTTGGGGATGCTTGATACGTCTCCAACGTATCAATAATTTTTTATTGCTCCATGCTATTATATATTCTGTTTTGGATGTTTAATGGGCTTATTTATACACTTCTATATTATTTTTCGGACTAATCTATTAAGCCAAGGCCATGTGCAAATTGCTGTTTTTTTGCCTATTTCAGTGTTTCGCGGAAAAGGAATATCAAACGGAGTCCAAACGGAATGAAACCTTCGAGAGAGTTATTTTTGGAACAAACGTGATCCAGAGGACTTGGAGTGGACGTCAAGAAACATACGAGGAGGCCACGAGGCAGGGGGGCGCGCCTACCTACCCTGGGCGTGCCCTCCACCCTCGTGGGCCCCTCATAGCTCCACCGACCTACTTCTTCCTCCTATATATACCTACGTACCCCGAAACCATCGAGGAGCACCACGAAAACCTAATTCCACCGCCGCAACCTTCTTTACCTGTGAGATCCCATCTTGGGGCCTTTTCCGGCGCTCTGCTGGAGGGGGCATCGATCATGGAGGGCTTCTACATCAACACCATAGCCTCTCCAATGATGTGTGAGTAGTTTACCACAGACCTTCGGGTCCATAGTTATTAGCTAGATGGCTTCTTCTCTCTCTTTGGATCTCAATACAAAGTTCTCCTCGATCTTCTTGGAGATCTATTCGATGTAACACTTTTTGCGGTGTGTTTGTCGAGATCGGATGAATTGCGGGTTTATGATCAAGATTATCTATGAAGAATGTTTGAATCTTCTCTGAATTATTTTATGTATGATTGATTATCTTTGCAAGTCTCTTCGAATTATTAGTTTAGTTTGGCCTACTAGATTGATCTTTCTTGCAATGGGAGAAGTGCTTAGCTTTGGGTTCAATCATGCGGTGCTCGATCCCAGTGACAGTAGGGGAAACGACACGTATTGTATTGTTGCCATCAAGGATAAAAGATGGGGTTTATATCATATTGCATGAGTTTATCCCTCTACATCATGTCATCTTACCTAATGCGTTACTCTATTCTTATGAACTTAATACTCTAGATGCATGCTGCATAGCGGTCGATGTCTGGAGTAATAGTAGTAGTTGCAGGCAGAGTCGGTCTACTTGTCGCGGACGTGATGCCTATATACATGATCATGCCTAGATATTCTCATAATTATGCACTTTTCTATCAATTGCTCGACGGTAATTTGTTCACCCACCGTAATACTTATGCTATCTTGATAGAAGCCACTAGTGAAACCTATGTCCCCCGGGGCTATTTTCCATCATATTAATCTCCCATCAACAAGCTATTTATGTCGCCATTTATTTTGCTTTCTTTACTTTTAGTCTTTATCATAAAATTACCAAAAATATTATCTTATCATCTCTATTAGATCTCACTTTTGCAAGTGGCCGTGAAGGGATTGACAGCCCCTTTATCGCACTGGTTGGTAGGTTCTTATTTGTTTGTGTAGGTACGAGGGACTTGCGTGTGGCCTCCTACTGGATTGATACCTTGGTTCTCAAAAACTGAGGGAAATACTTACGCTACTTTGCTGCATCACCCTTTCCTCTTCAAGGGAAAAACCAACGCATGCTCAAGACGTAGCAATCCGTCGCACCGCCAACTCACTCTTCGGCGGCTCGTTTGCCCCGGCGTCCTTGGCCACTCCCTTGCCTCTGCTGGTTTTGGGTGCCATGTCGGCTGCGAGAAGCGATGGATGAAGGATGACGAAGGCGCGGCGGCGGCACGCAAAGGCAAAAGCTTGAGAGGGAGGAAGAAGGGGACGGTGGTTCCGAGATTGGAGAGGGCACAGAGGGTAAATGAGCAGCGCGCCTGCGGTTATTACTTTTTATGGGGAAGGTGCGGGCCGCCTCTTTACCATTTACTGTGATGTGACGCATGCGTGTGGTAACCGCCCCACGCATGACCCCCACGTCACGCACGACCGTCCACGACGCGCGTTCAACGCGGGTCGTGGGGGAGTGCAAGCGAGCGAAAAGTTACCGCGGTAAAAATCTGCCCCGCCTGCCCGCGCACCGTTCTGGGCCTGGCCCAACAACGTGTCGCGCTTATGTGTGGCCCAGGATCGGGGGCTCCTGTCGGCGTACAAAATTAGGGGATCTCCTTTTTACCCCTTTGCTTGTGCACGGGCAGTCGGAGCCGCGCCCACGGCCACACTAAGCAGGGCAGAGGAGGGAAGCTGAAGGCACAAGGCGACCAGAGACAACGCCAAGACTAGAGACCACAAAGAGCAAAGGGGCAAGGTGGACTCCCCTAGCAGGACACTTGCCGAGGCGGCCTCCGCGGCCCCGGCAAGACTCTTGTCGGGGCAGCCTTGCCATGGTAGCTTTCCCAACACCAGCAGAGCGAGCCACCCTTGAGCTCGAGGGTTCCAACGCCGCCAACAAGCACATTGGAACCAAGGCTCGGGGGGCGCCTCTGTGGTGGCATGCAGATCTTCGTCAAGATCAAGAACGTACAAGATCAAATGAGGACCAGAAGACGACGATCCTCGGTGGGATCCTAGCCGAGGAAATCCACGAGACCCCCAGCAAGACGCTTGCCGGGCAAGACCACGATGCCACGGCAAGACCCTTGTCGGGGCCCCGGCAAGGACCATGCCGGAGACACCTACGGGGCAGCAGCAGGGCCCGCGTCTGCCAAGACTCCACCGTCGTCCCCATGCAGCTGCCAGCTCGACTAGCTGGGCAGGCACCTGCGTGGAGACGAGCGGCCTCCATGACCGACTCAGCAAGCACCTGCGTGGTGGCATGCAGATCTTCGTGAAGGCTCCACCACCGCGCCAACCCAGCAGTCAGCCAACGTGGCGCCACGACGCCTCGTCAGCTCGGACGCATGTCGAAGCCAGGCGAGGCGGCGATAGCTGGGACGAGCTTCCTTGCCGTCCCGGATAAAGCAAGAGGGGCATGTCACAACGCATTAAATACGTTTTTCTGATGGTGCCAGAGGATAGACTCATCCATTGTACACCTTTCCACCTCCTGTGTGCCACTATGGCAACCCATTTTGCCTATAAAAGGAGGCCTGAGGCGACCAGGAGAAGGAGTCAGATCTTTTGGACTAGAGACACACCATAGCTAGTTCAAGAACTCAAGAACAATCAAATACATACACCAAACTAGGACTAGGGTCTTACACACCAAAGTAGAAAGGATGATGCAGTAAAGAAGCGTAAGAATTCCCCTCAGTTTTTGAGAACCAAGGTATCAATCCAGTAGGAGGCTACGCGCGAGTCCCTCGTACCTGCACAAAGCAAATAACTCCTTGATATCATGCTTAGGAGGAATTGATTTAAGCTTTAAAGAATCAACCTCAAGAGAAATTCTATCAACGTTCCTAGCTAATTCATCAACTTTAAGCAATTTCTCTTCAAGCAAAGCATCAAAATTCTTTTGCGAATTCATAAACTCTTTAACACTAGTCTCAAATTCAGAGGGCATCTTATTAAAATCTCCATAAGTGTTGTTGTAGGAATTACCATAATTATTAGAGGGATTACTAGGATAAGGCCTAGGATTAAAGTTTCATCTATACGCGTTGTTACCAAAATTATTCCTACCAACAAAATTCACATCCATAGATTCATTATTATTCTCAATCAAAGTAGACAAAGGCATATTATTAGGATCAGAAGAAACACTCTTAGTAGCAAATGATTTTATAAGTTCATCCATCTTTCCACTCAAAACATTAATTTCTTCTATCGCATGCACTTTTTATTAGTAGATCTTTCAGTGTGCCATTGAGAATAATTAACCATAATATTATCTAGGAGTTTAGTAGCTTCTCCTAAAGTGATTTCCATAAAAGTGCCTCCCGTGGCCGAATCTAAAAGATTTCTAGAAGCAAAATTCAATCCGGCATAAATTTTTTGTATAATCATCCATAAATTCAAACCATGAGTAGGGCAATTATGTATCATTAATTTCATTCTATCCCAAGCTTGTGCAACATGTTCATGATCAAGTTTCTTAAAATTCATAATATCGTTTCTAAGAGAGATGATCTTAGTGGGAGGAAAATACTTATAGATAAAAGCATCTTTGCACTTGTTCCAAGAATCAATACTATTTTTAGGCAAAGACGAAAACCAAGCTTTAGCACGATCTCTAAGCGAAAAAGGGAATAGCTTTAATTTAACAATATCATTATCAACATCCTTTTTCTTTTGCATATCACACAAATCCACGAAGCTATTTAGATGAGTAGCAGCATCTTCACTAAGAAGGCCGGCGAATTGATCTTTCATAACAAGATTCGACAAAGCAGTATTGATTTCACAAGATTCAATGTTGGTAAGAGGAGCAATCGGAGCGCTAAGGAAATCATTATTGTTGGTATTGGTAAAGTCACACAATTTGGTATTATCTTGAGCCATCGTGACAAACAAGCAATCCAACACACAAGCAAACAAAAGGCAAGCGAAAAAGAAGGCAAACGGAAAAGAGAGGGCAAATAAAACGGCAAGGGTGAAGGGGGGGAAAGGAAAACAAGAGGCAAATGGCAAATAATGTAATGCGGGAGATAAGGGATTGTGATGGGTACTTGGTATGTTGACTTTTGCGTAGACTCCCCGGCAGCGGCACCAGAAATTCTTCTTGCTACCTCTTGAGCACTGCGTTGGATTTCCTTGAGGAGGAAAGGATGATGCAGCAAAGTAGTGTAAGTATTTCCCTCAGTTTTTGAGAACCAAGGTATCAATCCAGTAGGAGGCTACGCGCGAGTCCCTCATACCTGCACAAAGCAAATAACTCCTCGCAACCCAACGCGATAAGGGGTTGTCAATCCCTTCACGGTCACTTACGAGAGTGAGATCTGATAGATATGATAGACAATATTTTTGGTATTTTTGTGATAAAGATGCAAAGTAAAATAAAAGCAAAGGCAATAATAAAGTGATGGAAGATTAATATGATGAAGATAGACCCCGGGGCCATAGATTTCACTAGTGGCTTCTCTCAAGAGCATAAGTATTTTACGGTGGGTGAACGAATTACTGTTGAGCAATTGACAGAATTGAGCATAGTTATGAGAGTATCTAGGTATGATCATGTATATAGGCATCACGTCTGATACAAGTAGACCGACTCCTGCCTGCATCTAGTACTATTACTCCACTCATCGACCGCTATCCAGCATGCATCTAGAGTATTAAGTTAATGAAAACAGAGTAACGCCTTAAGCAAGATGACATGATGTAGAGGGATAAATTCATGCAATATGATAAAAACCCCATCTTGTTATCCTTGATGGCAACAATACAATACGTGCCTTGCTGCCCCTACTGTCACTGGGAAAGGACACCGCAAGATTGAACCCAAAGCTAAGCACTTCTCCCATTGCAAGAAAGATCAATCTAGTAGGCCAAACCAAACTGTTAATTCGAAGAGACTTGCAAAGATAACCAATCATACATACAAGAATTCAGAGAAGATTCAAATATTGTTCATAGATAATCTTGATCATAAACCCACAATTCATCGGTCTCAACAAACACACCGCAAAAAGAAGATTACATCGAATAGATCTACATGAGAGAGGGGGAGAACTTTGTATTGAGATCCAAAAAGAGAGAAGAAGCCATCTAGCTACTAACTATGGACCCGAAGGTCTGAGGTAAACTACTCACACTTTATCGGAGAGGCTATGATGATGTAGAAGCCCTCCTTGGTGGATGCCCCCTCCAGCGGAGCTCTGGAACAGGCCCCAAGATGGGATCTCGTGGGTATAGAAGGTTGCGGCGGTGGAATTAGGTTTTTGGCTCCGTATCTAATCGTTTGCGGGTACGTAGGTATATATAGGAGGAAGAAGTACGTCGGTGGAGCAACAATGGGCCCACGAGAGTGGAGGGCGCGCCCTGGGGGGTGGGCACGCCCCCTACCTCATGCCCTCCTCGAAGCTTACTTGACGTAGGGTCCAAGTCTCCTGGATCATATTCGGTGAGAAAATCACATTCCCGAAGGTTTCATTCCGTTTGGACTCCGTTTGATATTCCGTTTCTTCGAAACTCTGAAATGGGCAAAAAACAGCAATTCTGGGCTGGGCCTCCGGTTAATAGGTTAGTCCCAAAAATAATATAAAACTGGATAATAAAGCCCAATATTGTCCAAAACAGTAGATAATATAGCATGGAGAAATAAAAAATTATAGATACGTTGGAAACGTATCAGGCATCCCCAAGCTTAATTCCTGCTCGACCTCGAGTAGGTAAATGATAAAAATAGAATTTTTGATGCGGAGTGCTACTTGGCATAATTTCAATGTAATTCTTCTTAATTCTGGTATGAATATTCAGATCCAAAAGACTCAAGACAAAAGTTCATATGGACATAAAAATAATAATACTTCAAGCATACTAACAAAGCAATCATGTCTTCTCAAAATAACATGGCCAAAGAAAGTTATCCCTACAAAATCATATAGTCTGGCTATGCTCTATCTTCACCACACAAAGTATTTAAATCATGCACAACCGCGATGACAAGCCAAGCAATTGTTTCATACTTTTGACATTCTCAAAACTTTTTCAATCTTCACGTAATACATGAGCGTGAGCCATGGATATAGCACTATATGTGGAATAGAATGGTGGTTGTGGAGAAGACAAAAAGGGAGAAGATAGTATCACATCAACTAGGCGTATCAACAGGCTATGGAGATGCCCATCAATAGATATCAATGTGAGTGAGTAGGGATTGCCATGCAACGGATGCACTAGAGCTACAAGAATATGAAAGGTCAACAAAAGAAACTAAGTGGGTGTGCATCCAACTCGCTTGCTCACGAAGACCTAGGGCAATTTGAGGAAGCCCACCATTGGAATATACAAGCCAAGTTCTATAATGAAAAATTCCCACTAGTATATGAAAGTGACAAAATGAGAGACTATCTATCATGAAGATCATGGTGCTACTTTGAAGCACAAGTGTGGTAAAAGGATAGTAACATTTTCCCTTATCTCTTTTTCTCTCATTTTTTTTGCTTGGGCCTTTTCTCCTTTTTTATGGCCTCTTTTTTCGTCTGGAGTCTCATCCCGACTTGTGGGGGAATCATAGTCTACATCATCCTTTCCTCACTTGGGATAATGCTCTAAAAATGATGATCATCACACTTTTATTTTCTTACAACTCAACAATTACAACTCGATACTTAGAACAACACTCTATATGAATTCCTTCGGCGGTATACCGGGATATGCAATGAATCAAGAGTGACATGTATGAAAGAATTATGAATGGTGGCTTTGCCACAAATACGATGTCAACTACATGATCATGCTAGCAATATGACAATGATGGAGCGTGTCATAATAAACGGAACGGTGGAAAGTTGCATGGCAATATATCTCGGAATGGCTATGGAAATGCTATAATAGGTAGGTATGGTGGCTGTTTCGAGGAAGGTATATGGTGGGTGTATGATACCGGCTAAAAGTGCGCGGTATTAGAGAGGCTAGCAATGGTGGAAGGAAGAAAAGTGCGTATAATCCATGGACTCAACATTAGTCATGAAGAACTCATATACTTATTGCAAAAATATACAAGTTATCAAAGCAAAGTATTAAGCACATGCTCCTAGGTGGATAGATTTTAGGAAAATACCATCGCTTGTCCCCGACCGCGACTCATAAGGAAGACAATCAATAAATAAATCATGCTCTGACTTCATCACATAACGGTTCACCATACGTGCATGCTACGGGAATCACAAACTTTAACACATGTATTTATCGAATTCACAACTACTCAACGAGCATGACTCTAATATCACCATCTTCATATCTCAAAACAATTATCAAGCATCAAACTTTTCTTAGTATTCAACGCACTCAAAAGAAAGTTTTACAAATCTTGAATACCAAGCATATTAAAAAAATAAAGCAAATTACCATGCTATTTAAGACTCTCAAAGTAATCTAAGTGAAGCATGATAGAACAATAGTTTCTATAAAACAAATCCACCACTGTGCTCTAAAAGATATAAGTGAAGCACTAGAGCAAAACTATATAGCTCAAAAGATATAAGTGAAGCAAGGATGATTGTGGCAAACTAATAAATAAAGACTCAAATCATACAAGACGCTCCAAGCAAAACACATATCATGTGATGAATAAAAATATAGCTCCAGGTAAAGTTACCGATGGAAGTAGACGAAAGAGGGGATGCCTTCCGGGGCATCCCCAAGCTTTGACTTTTTGGTGTCCTTAGATTATATTGGGGGGTGCCATGGGCATCCCCAAGCTTAGGCACTTTCCACTCCTTTTTCCATAATCCATCAAAAGATTTCACCCAAAACTTGAAAACTTCACAACACAAACCTCAACAGAAATCTCGTGAGCTCCGTTAGCGAAACAAAACAAAAGACCACTTCAAGGTACTGTAATGAACTCATTCTTTATTTATATTGGTGTTAAACCTACTGTATTACAACTTCTCTATGGTTTATAAACTATTTTACTAGCCATAGATTCATCAAAATAAGCAAACATTACACAAAAAACAAAATCTGTCAAAAACAGAACAGTCTGTAGTAATTTGTAACTAACGCAAACTTATGGAACTACAAAAAATGTACCAAAATATGACGACCTATTCAATTTGGTTTTTGATCAGAAGCAATTGGAATCAGTATTTTATCATGTTCTGGTGAGTTTTAACAATTGTTTTCGTGAACAGAAAGTTTCTGGAAATTACAGCAAGATCAAATAACTATCATCCAAGAAGATCCTATAGGTTTAACTTGGCACAAACACTAATTAAAACATAAAAACACATCTAACTAGAGGCTAGAACAAATATTTATTCCTAAACAGAAGCAAAAGAAAAAAAACTAAAAATAAAATTGGGTTGCCTCCCAACAAGCGCTATTGTTTAACGCCCCTAGCTAGGTATAAAAGCAAGGATAGATCTAGGTATTGCCATCTTTGGTAGGCAATCCATAAGTGGCTCTCATGATAGATTCATATGGTAATTTTATTTTCTTCCTAGGGAAGTGTTCCATGCCTTTCTTTAATGGAAATTGGAATCTAATATTCCCTTCCTTCATATCAATAATTGCACCAACCGTTCTAAGGAAAGGTCTACCAAGAATAATAGGGCATGAAGGATTGAAATCTATATCAAGAACGATAAAATCTATGGGCACATAATTACTATTTGCAACAATAAGAACATCATTAATTGTTCCCATAGGTTTCTTAATAGTGTAATCCGCAAGGTGCTAGTTTAGAGAGCAATCATCAAAATCACGGAAATTTAGCAAATCACACAAGGTTTTGGGAACAGTGGAAACACTAGCACCCAAGTCACACAAAACATAAAACTCATGATCTTTAATTTTAATTTGAATAATAGGTTCCCATTCATCATAAAGTTTTCTAGGGATAGAAACTTCCAACTCAAGTTTTTCTTCATAAGATTGCATCAAGGCATCAACGATATGTTTGGTAAAGGCTTTATTTTCACTATAAGCATGAGGAGAATTTAGCATGGATTGCAACAAGGAAATACAATCAATTAAAGAGCAACTTTAATAATTAAATTCCTTGAAATCCAAAATAGTGGGTTTAGCAACATCTAGGGTTTTGCTTTCTTCAATCCCACTTTTATCAATTTTAGCATCAAGATCTAAAAACTCCGAATTCTTGGAACACCTTCTAGGTAAAGGTGGATCATATTCTATCCCATCATTATCAAGATTCATATTGCAAAACAAAGATTTAGTAGGGGACACATCAATAACTTTTAGATCTTCATCTTTATTTTCATAGAAATTGTAAGAACACGCTTTAATAAAGGCATTTTTCGTAGCACGCATCCTAGAGGTTCTTTTCTTGCACTCATCAATGGAAATTCTCACAGCTTTGAGAGACTCATTGATATCATGCTTAGGAGGAATAGATCTGAGCTTTAAAGAATCGACCTCAAGAGAAATTCTATCAACGTTCCTAGCCAATTCATCAACTTTAAGCAATTTCTCTTCAAGCAAAGCATTAAAATTCTTTTGCGAATTCATAAACTCTTTAAAACTAGTCTCAAATTCAGAGGGCATCTTATTAAAATTTCCATAAGAGTTGTTGTAGGAATTACCATAATTATTAGAGGGATTACTAGGATAAGGCCTAGGATTAAAGTTTCCTCTATACGCGTTGTTACCAAAATTATTCCTACCAACAAAATTCACATCCATCGATTCATTATATTTCTCAATCAAAGTAGACAAAGGCATATCATTAGGCTCAGAAGAAACACTCTTAGTAGAAAATAATTTCATAAGTTCATCCATCTTTCCACTCAAAACATTATTTTCTTCTATCGCATGCACTTCTTTATTAGTAGATCTTTCAGTGTGCCAATGAGAATAATTAACCATAATATTATCTAGGAGTTTAGTAGCTTCTTGTCAGGACCAGATTTTTGGGATATAAATTTCCTAGAAAATGGCCCTTGTGCTCACCAGTCCCAGGATTACTGTTAGCTGATGAGGCACCAACTTGATATAGAAATTCCAAGCAAAGTACATAATATGTAGTACAAGACCATTCTGGCCTATGGGTACAACAATTGGTTTCTAGTGGATGATGGCGGAAGCGGTTTGCGGATGATCAGCGTCTAGGGGACTCCATTTCCCACATGAACAGCTGACCAGGATAACTCCTATCTTCGTGAGGCTACTATCACCATTGCGTAGGTTCCCGGGCTGTCATCACAACGCTCCTCTCCACGCAAGAAATCTGGCCAAGACAATAGCCAGGGACAAGCCAGTGAGTACTTTGAATGTACTCGCAAACATTGAGAACACAGGTATAATATAACCACTGATAATCATGTTTTGAAATATTCTATGATCACTTCGTCAATTATGAAATAAGGTTCATGATGCACGCAAGCAGATCATTCAAAATAAAACATGAGTAAACAATCAGGGAGTAGGAATAAAAGCACCGATCGGGTGTCTGAAGCGACGCCTCGAAAGGATAATAATGTGAAGCATGCCTTAGTCGGGCGTCTGAGCGACACCACATAAAGGGCTTATATATATAAAAGTAATAACAAGCATGCCACAGTCGGGCGTCTGTGCGACACCACATAAAGGGCTTATAAGTAAATGAAATAACAAGCATGCCATCGTCGGGCGTCTGTGCGACACCACATAAAGGGCTTATAAGTAAATGAAATAACAAGCATGCCACAGTCGGGCGTCTGTGCGACACCACATAAAGGGCTTATAAGTAAATGAAATAATAAGCATGCCGCAGTCGGGCGTCTGTGCGACACCACATAAAGGGCTCATATATAAAAATAATCACAGTGAATATCCAGGAGGTAGGACCGTCCCAGGGATGCTCATTAATACAAATGATTAGTCCACAATAATAATAATCATAATCATCATATGTCACAGATCATAATTAATGTTCTGGTTTAGTAGTTTTTCCTCCGAAGACCGACACTAAGACGGACACTTGACCCATCCCAGACTATAGTCCTTATCCATGGACACGGCTATTCGAATAGGTTTAATCTCTACAGAGGGTGTACCCTTTACCCACTAGCAACGGATTCCTTTAGTCCACCGGGACTAATTCCGTCCATGGTCTTTCATTCGAAAACACACGTGACCGCACACACCATCCTAACTTACCGGTGTCTGGAATCACCCTTGACACCTGTTAAGCAAAACTCTAAGTGGGGAGGCTACAACCTCGACTAGCATGGGATCACAAAATTTATACCGCGCGCAAACTAGGGGAGCTACCCCTTCGGCTACAACCAAAACACCCATGCCCCCGGACCAGGTGACATGCCTACCGGATGCCGCCGGTATCTTCCACCATGGCTTCTCTGTACGGTGCGTGCTAGGAAAGGGGTTGACAATTTACTGAACCGTACCCTACCTATGGCAGGGACAAGTGGTAGTACGAAACAAGTATGGGGATTGCCGGAACAAGACTCGATCTATGGTCGACTCGGGAGGTTTAGGCATTCCCTGCACGATTAGCATAACAAATATATTTCAATCCAACAGACAGAATCACCACCCATCATACCTCATCATGCCATACCAGACAGAACTGTCTCGACGAGGAACTGGAGATAAGCATCGTGTCTACCCAAGACAGAGGCTTTCCCGGTTTCCTTCCGGTAGGCATGAAGGCTATATGAGGGTGACTACTATCACAACATATCAATGTTCAAAAGCAAGGTATCATTAACATTGCACTTACGAGTAGGATCATATCACCCCAAATAAATAACGGAAATTTCGAGACAGGGTGGTGTTGTAACCAAATTAAACAACACATGGCAATATTATGCCCGGGTTCAGAATGCTTGCCTTCAAGGTGTGGAGAGGTGAGGTGCTCTCCGAAACTTTTGAAAGTTATATCTCCCCTCCAAAATCCTATTTTCAAAAATATTCCAATAACACATATTTTAAAAACAGTTCAAAAAGTTGTCCTAATTATTTTTGAAATAAATCTTAAAATATACTAGGTGAAATTCTAGAGAGGTAGGAAGAAGAATCAATTCATTTGGAGTTTTATTTAAAAAGATATAGCCAGCCAAAGTTTAGTCAAATTTTGTTTTTAAAATAAAACAGAAAAAGGAAAACGCTTCGATACAGAATATGCTTTCGGGGTAGGGGATACGTACTCGAGACTTTACGCTTTCACTTATCAAGCGCGGATGGGCGCGTGGGTCATTGACAGTGGGTCCACGGGGCCCACTGGTCAGGTTTGACCAGTCGTATCTCCCACCTCTTCCTTTGCCCGAGCGGAGGCAGGACTCTGGCGATGCTCGCCGGCGAACGGCGGCACCGTTCGAGAAGCCGAGGCCATCCGCGGGCTCAGGGGGGTCGAGGCGGTCCTTTCGGTGGTCGCTATGATCCCTGGGTGGACGGAGTCACCGGCGGCGAACTCCGCAGCGGACGGTGGCCGTCGGGCAGGGTGGGGCTCTTGCCTCTGGCGGCTCCTGATCGAAATCGAGCAGGGGGATGGATTCACGAGATGAAGAGCGAGATTCTGGTGAAGAGAGTGGAGAGGGGGAGGCCCTGTTGGCGCCGGAATGAACCGAAATGAGGCGGCGGGTGTGGTTGCCGGAGAAGAGGAAGACGACCATCTCTGGTCTTTCTACTGCTACGGGAGGATCAGCGAGGGAGTGAGAGAGGTGGTATGAGGTTGCTTGAGGGCCTGGACGAGCTCGGGGGTCCTTAAATAGGCGATCGTGGTCGGTTCCGACAGTGGCCGTGGATAAGAACGGTGAACCGTCGTTCTATAGATTGCAGGGCGACGTGGCGACGACGGGCGCTAGCAGACGGCTCATGGATGAGCTCGTGCTGCTCCAGAGGGTAGGTGGCGTGCCGGGGTGGCTCGGGCGGCGCCGTCCGGGGCAGCAGCCCACTGTGGCCGGCCGCTAGCCGCCGTGGCCGACCTGACGGCAGCGCTGTGGAGCTCCAGAGGCGGCTCTGTGGCGAGGGAGGGGGCGATCGTGCTGGCTGTGCGAGGGGAGTGGCCAGAACGAGCGCGGGGCGTTGGCAGTGGGACGCGGCGGCTCAGTGCGCGCGCGTGCAAAACGTGCGCTCTGGGCGCGCCCAGAGCACGCACGCTGCGTGTTCGGCAAAATGCCAATGCTTTCCAGGAGGCTCCAACTCACATGAGGTTTAGCAGGTCTAGGCTAGGGTCATCTAGGAGATTAGGGGACATGCTGGTTAGGCAAAGCAAGCTGGTCCAATGCACAAACCAGAAACTATGTCAAAACTGACCATGCACTCAAGGTGTTTGACAGAATGCCATGTGCATCTAGGCAACTCTTGGGGTGGCCAAAAGCTCCAGACCAGTGTCTCTTTAGGTGATAGAGAGGGTGGGAATGTTAGTTTGTCAAAAGCACAAACTTGCTAGTGCAAGTTTGTGATAAAACTAATTCTGGACAGAAAGTAAAAGGCACTATTGCATGCACTTAAAGTCCTCCAATGGATCCACTCTTCTGGACTTAAGGGTTTTGTATGATGTACTACAAGCAGGAGAAAGCACATGGTCACTAGAGCAAAAATAATTAGGGTTGCAGTAGAAATCACCAAGCCGGACCAGAATGAAAAAGAGGTTGATTCACTCAAAATTTTCAAAGAACATCACTAGGTTTTTGCATAAAGTTGAATAATATACTCCTAATAACATCCCATAATTTTGGTGGAGGCTAGAAAGAAATATTTGGATGGGTTGTAGTGCAATACTGCCATCTGGGCCAGATTTGAAAAATTGGTGTAGAGCTCAAAATATTAAAAGAATGAACTATATATTTACATAAAAGTGATTTAAAAACATCACATGACATCCCCAAATTTTGGTTGAAATCTTAAATAAACTTATCAAAGTGTTGTAGTTCAAATGCGACCCTAAAACCATGGGAAACCATTTTTAAAGAAATGAAGATCAGGAAAATAATTATATAACTAATTCCAATGATAAAAAGAATTTTTTTTCTTGAGAGGGCAAATAAGTCCAAAAATATATTTGGAAAGTTTTCACTTGGGGTAAGAACACCATTGTAACAAAGAAAAGGATGGTTCTGAAACCAAAAGAAAATCCAAAAATAAAAGTTTAAGTTTCCTAGCAAAATTTTAATTAATAAAAACAAGGTCAAAATTTTGGGGCGTCACACTTCTCCTAAAGTGATTTCCATAAAAGTGCCTCCCGCGGCCGAATCTTAAAGATTTCTAGAAGCAAAATTCAATCCGGCATAAAATTTTTGTATAATCATCCACAAATTCAAACCATGAGTAGGGCAATTACGTATCATTAATTTCATTCTCTCCCAAGCTTGTGCAACATGTTCATGATCAAGTTGCTTAAAATTCATAATATCATTTCTAAGAGAGATGATCTTAGCGGGAGGAAAATACTTAGAGATAAAAGCATCTTTGCACTTGTTCCAAGAATCAATACTATTTTTAGGCAAAGACGAAAACCAAGCTTTAGCACGTTCTCTAAGCGAAAAAGGGAATAGCTTTAATTTAACAATATCATTATCAACATCCTTTTTCTTTTCCATATCACACAAATCCACGAAGCTATTTAGACGAGTAGCGGCATCTTCACTAGGAAGGCCAGCGAATTGATCTTTCATAACAAGATTCAACAAAGCAGTGTTGATTTCACAATATTCAGTGTTGGTAAGAGGAGCAATCGGAGTGCTAAGGAAATCATTATTATTGTTATTGGTAAATTCACACAATTTGGTATTATCTTGAGCCATCATGACAAACAAGCAATCCAACACACAAGCAAACAAAAGGCAAGCGAAAAAGAAGGCAAATGGAAAAAAAGAGGGAAAATAAAATGGCAAGGGTGAAGTGGGGGAGAGGAAAACGAGAGGCAAATGGCAAATAATGTAATGCAGGAGATAAGGGATTGTGATGGGTACTTGGTATGTTGACTTTTGCGTAGACTCCCCGACAGCGGCGCCAGAAATTATTCTTGCTACCTCTTGAGCACTGCGTAGGATTTCCTTGAAGAGGAAAGGATGATGCAGCAAAGTAGCGTAAGTATTTCCCTCAGTTTTTGAGAACCAAGGTATCAATCCAGTAGGAGGCTACACGCGAGTCCCTCGTACCTGCGCAAAGAAAATAACTCCTCGCAACCAACGCAATAAGGGGTTGTCAATCCCTTCACGGTCACTTACGAGAGTGATATCTGATAGATATGATAGATAATATTTTTTGTATTTTTGTGATAAAGATGCAAAGTAAAATAAAAGCAAAGTAAAAAAGCAAAGGCAATAATAAAGTGATGGAAGATTAATATGATGAAGATAGACCCGGGGGCATAGATTTCACTAGTGGCTTCTCTCAAGAGCATAAGTATTTTACGATGGGTGAACGAATTACTGTTGAGCAATTGATATAATTGAGCATAGTTATGACAGTATCTAGGTATGATCATGCATATAGGCATCACGTCCTAGACAAGTAGACCGACTCCTGCCTCCATCTACTACTATTACTCCACTCATCGACCGCTATCCAGCATGCATCTAGAGTATTAAGTTAATGAAAATAGAGTAACGCCTTAAGCAAGATGACATGATGTAGAGGAATAAATTCATGCAATATGATAAAAAAAACCATCTATTTATCCTCGATGGCAATAGTACAATACGTACCTTGCTGCCCCTACTGTCACTGGGAAGGGACACCGCAAGATTGAACACAAAGCTAAGCACTTCTCCCATTGCAAGAAAGACCAATCTAGTAGGCCAAACCAAATTGATAATACGAAGAGACTTGCAAAGATAACCAGTCATACATAAAATAATTCAGAGAAGATTCAAATATTCTTCATAGATAATCTTGATCATAAACCCACAATTCATCGGTGTCGGGGGGAATCGGCTTCCTCGAACACCTATGGGGACCGAGCCCCTTGCTGGTTCGGCGGGGGGCGGAGGTTGAACGAAGAGCGGATCGAGGCGATGCACACAAGGGATTTTACCCAGCTTCGGGCCGCAAGGACGCGTAAAACCCTACTGCTGCTTTGTGGCTTGTATTGTGTTCTTGCTCGGGAGCGCGTGGTGCTACAGTACACACGAGCCGCTGGCGAGACCGAGCATGGCGATGGGTGTCCTCCCCCTCCTACGTGCGCATGGGGCCTCCTTTTATATGCTCAAGGGGTTACCCACAGGTGGCAGCGCAGGTGGGGGCAAAAATGGGAGAATGTTGTAGTGGGTACAGCTGCCTGCACAGTGGCGGTACAGTGCTATCGAACCTAACTCTGACGGCGGGGGACAAGGGCATTAAATGCCCGTTCGCGTCGCCCAGACGGTGCAGGGAAGTGGACCGTCAGGAGCGCCACCGTTTGCCACAATGGCTACTATGTCAGCTTCGCTTCGCCAGCGCATGCCCCTGGCTGCACAACCTCCCGCCACGTGCGCCTGGAATGCCCCCAGAGCGACACGTTGGTGGGTGAGCTGGAGCGCAGGCACGGGGTGGTAACTTGCCGCGGCAAACGCCTTGCCGCGGTGGATGCCTTGTCGCGCCCGGGAGCTTGTCGCTCACCAGGCCTTGCCGGAGCGCGGGACGCGCCGTGGCGAGGTCCTTGTCGTGTCGTGGTTGGCCTTCCCGGCAAGCTCCTCCTGCCGGGGTCTTGTGCTTTGAGCGGTCGTCCCGGCAAGCTCCTCTTGCCGGGGCCTGGCTCTCTTCGGGTGGCCTTCCCGGCAGGCCCCTCCTACCGGGGCCTTGGCTCAAATACTTTGTTCTTGGATGGCCCAAAAAGGGGCCACGGAGAGTCTTGGCGATCGCTTGGCAAGCCTTGCCGCGGGGTTCTACGACTGCCCGTGCACAAGTTCGGGATACTAAGGTACCCCTACTTTAGTACACCGACAGGAGCCCCCGGGCCTGGGCCATACACGGTGCCGAGCGTTGTTGGGCCAGACCCAAAACAGTGCACGGGCACGCGTGGCCTGGGTCACGCTGCATCTGCTTCTGCGCCCACCACGTCCTCCCCGGAAGGCACGCGTCGAACGCGGCATCGTGGGGAGAGGCATGCGTGACATGGGCGGTGTGCGCGGGGCCGAACCCTGCAGGCATGCGTCATGTCGCCATAAAGGGGGACGGTTCGCGCTAGCTCCATAAGTGGAGGGAGGCGTGGAGGCGTGGCTTGTTCGCTGGACGGGCCGAGGCACGGTTTCCGAGGCGCCCGTTCCCCACGATCACGGGGTGGGGAGAGGTCGCCTCATCCGTCGCCTCGGTCCTGCGCGTCAGCCACGCGGCTTCCATGCACCCGGGGTTGCGGACGGTGGAGGCAGGGAACCGGGCCATCGCGGGTCGGGGCAGCAGGTCGGCCCCAGTTGCCTGGCCTTCCTGCGTCTTGATTGGCCGAGCGGGGCGGTCGAGACCCCACCCTGCTCCTTTACAAAGAGCAAGAGGGGGCGACGGGAACCCACACTCCTCCATCTCTTCTCCTCTTCATCTTCTGACCCCCTCCCTCCATTCGCCATGGAGAAAGGGAATCCGGGTCCTTCATCGGTGGCGGCGAGGGTTGCCGCCAGGCAGCGCGCCCCTCCTCCCCTTGCATCCGCGGTGGCGGAGCCAGCCGTAAGGGGAAGGGGGAGGGGGCGAGGGCGTGGACGAGGCCGCGGTGCTCAGGGAAGAGGCGGTCGGGGCGACGCGTCGGCCTCGCCTCCGCCAGCGGCTCCTCTTCCCACGGCGGTCCACCTCGGGGACGATCCTTGCGAGTTCTTCGTCAGGTTGCGCCGGGCGCCTCGCCGCCGCCTCCGCCTCCCGGCTCCCTTCGCAAGCGTGATGGAGATGGAGCAACCCGAGACGCTAAGGCTGCGCATGAAGGGCTGCGGGATCAGCAGCACGCGGGTCCATGTCGAGTTCCCAGCCCCCGGCGTGGTGTATCTTGGCCGAGGGTGGAAGACATTCGCCCGTATCCACACCTTGACGGAGGGGTTCACCCTCCACTTTAAGTTGATGGAGTGCGATCTCCTCTCCGTCAAGGCCTTCGGGGACTTCGGGACCCGGGCCCGGTGCTGCGTGGACAGCTCCTCCGATAGCGAAAGCTCCTCCTCGAGCGAGAGTGACGAGGAGGGCAGCGACAGCAACGACGAGGGCAGCGGTCGTCGGGATGGCGGGTCCGACTAGGCGCCGGTCGCAGCTCCGTGTGGCACCGGCGACCCCATCATCCGGGTCGCCGGCTCCTTGAGCTTCTCGGGGTTGTCTTCCCGGGCGGCTGGAGTGGCGAGTCTGCGGAAGAGGAGGAGGACTGGTGGCAGGGACGTCAACTCGGAGTACGAGGGCTAGGTGCCCCCGACAGCGTGTTGACATCCCGCTGCCTCATCTTCGAACTCCATCTCCGGCGCCGCCGCCACCATCCAGCCTCCGGAGCCCCCCGGCGGCCCTCTGGGCGTTCTGCTGGTGTCTTCTGCCACCCGTAGCTCGCCTAGGCGCTCCTTTTGCCCTTTTCGCCTCCTTGTCCTACCTCCTGAGGAGAGAGACAAGAAAGGGATTACGGGCATCTTATCTTTTTTTCAATCTGTAAGCCCTCGGGCCTTAGCTGTGTTTAAAACTTGTAATCCCCTCTTTTCATGTTTTTCATTCTCTCTGAACTGTACCTGAGCGGAATGTTTTTAATGAAAAGGGGATGTTTGCCGGGCCATTTGTCCCATGGGTAAAACCCACGCCAAGGAACGAATCCTTTATATCGTTAAGATAGACACTTCTTTGCCCGGCAACAGGCCCTGCCGCCTTCCCGCTCCACTCGACCTCTCTCACGCCTTTGGTGGAGGAAGGGATGAAGCGGGTTCGGGCCCCTCGTTCCGCCCCTTTGCCGCCGCGACTACTACCAAAACGGGCCCCAGGAACGCGCTCTGGGGCCTGTCGTTAAGGGAGCACGGTAGCTTCTAGGAGGAAACAAGGTTTTCGTATTCCATAGTTCATAAGAGAATGCATGACAAGGGATGCAAAAACTTATCTGGGATTGTAGCCCCCGGCAACTTTGGCTTGCCGCGGGAGAATCTTCTTACTTGCAGCCTCCGGCAATACTGGCTTGCCGGGGACCAGATGCTGGTCCGCCCTTCTTCTCTTCTTCGTCCTTAAGCGGCCTGGCCAGGATATGCAAAACCCTGCGAACCAAAGGAAATGAAGCAGCTGTTAGGCACTATCAACCCTAACCAAGGACGAGACTCGACTCAGCATGCATGCTAAAACTTAGGGCGCCAGCGCTTCATTTCTGCTGCTCAGGGTCTGCGCCTGGCTTTGTACAAAGGATTACATGCAACTGCGGCAAGACTTGTACAAAATGTTGGTTGCCGGGTGGGGCCCGACAACCGCGCCTTACGGGTAAAACTTACGAAGATGCTCAATGTTCCAGGAGTTGCTCACCGGAGTGCCATCTTTGGTCTCGAGGCAGACAGCGCCGGGCCTCGTGACTCGTCTCACCCGGTAAGGGCCTTCCCACTTTGGCGTCAACTTGTTATGATTCTTGGCGGACGGGGCGCGCCGAAGAACAAGGTCGCCTTCCTCGAAGCTTCCGGCTTTAACTTTGCGGCTATGGTAGCGACGCAAAGCTTGTTGGTAGCGAGAGGCTCGCACAGCAGCCTGAAGACGATCCTCCTCAAGGAGCAGCGCGTCATCTTCACGCAGCCGCTCTTGCTCAAGCTCATCATAAGCGAGCACTCGAGGTGACCCGTATACGAGTTCCGTGGGGGTAACTGCTTCTGCTCCATAAACTAGAGCAAATGGTGTCTGGCCAGTGGCTCGATTTGGCGTCGTTCTGATCGACCAAAGAGCCACCGGCAGCTCCTCGATCCAGTTTCTTCCGCACTTGTGCAGCCTGTCGAAAGTTCTGGTCTTGAGCCCGCGCAGTACTTCGGCGTTGGCCCTTTCAGCTTGACCGTTGCTCCTGGGATGAGCAACAGAAGCGAAGCAGACCTTGGTGCCGAGATCTTGGACGTATTGCATGAAGGTGCGGCTCGTGAATTGTGTACCATTGTCGGTGATGATCCTGTTGGGCATCCCAAAGCGGCAGACAATCGACCTGAAGAACCTGATGGCTGACTGTGCCGTCACCTTCCTCACTGGTTCCACTTCCGGCCACTTTGTGAACTTGTCGATTGCGACGTACAAGTACTCAAAGCCCCCGACAGCTCGGGGGAAGGGGCCGAGGATGTCGAGCCCCCAGACCGAAAATGGCCAGGATAAAGGGATCATCTGGAGAGCTTGAGCTGGCTGGTGTATCTGCTTGGAATGGAACTGGCACGCTTCACACTTGGTTACTTGTGTAGTTGCATCCTGGAGGGCTGTCGGCCAGAAGAAACCTTGCCGGAACGCTTTGTCGGCGAGTGCTCTTGCGCCGATGTGGTGACCACATATGCCTCCATGTATCTCTGCCAACAGCTGCTGTCCGTCTTCCCGGGAAATGCACTTCAATTTCACACCGTTGCGCCCTCTTCTGTACAGTGTGTTGTCGATGAACTGGTACATACTCGAGCGCCGGGCTACTCTTTCCGCTTCTTCTTGCTCTTCGGGAAGTTCTCCGTGCTGGAGGAAATGGACAGTCTGCTGCGCCCATGCCGGAGCCTGCGGCTCGACAACAAGGACTGAAGGCACTTCTGCTGCTGCGGGAACGTCCGCTTCTATGGCGAGGATCTGGGGCTCAGCCGGAGCTTGACGTTCCCCAGCAAGCTTGCCGGAGCAAAACTTGTCGGGATCGCCTGCTTCTACGGAACAAACCCTGGGGTTTTCCGGAGCAGACGGCTCCTCAGCGCTCTTGGCGTCGATCTTGGGGACCTTCTTGGCGGCGGCTCCAGGGAGCTCTGCCGGAAGATAGTCGCCGGAGACGAACTTCCTCTTCTTGCTCTGTCTGGTTGATGGCGTTGCGGATGGTTGAGTCAACTTGAGCACAAAGGTTCCTGGTTCCACAGGTAACTTAAATGCTGCGCACTTCAACAGGCCATCAGCGATGTCATTCTCAGCTCTTGGAATGTGTTCCATTTGCAGGCCGTCAAAGTGCTCATCCAGCTTCCTCACTTCATCAACGTACGCTTCCATCAACGGACTCTGGTAATCCTTGTTCACTTGGCGGACGACAAGCTGTGAGTCATTCCTGACAATGAGCTTCTTGATCCCAAGTTCTGCCGCGATCCTGAGACCGGCGAGCAGACCTTCATACTCTGCAGTATTATTGGTTGCTTGCTCCTTGGGGAAGTGCGACGAGTAACGCGCCAGCACCGGCGCCTTGCAGCGAGAAAGCACCATCAAAGTACATCAGCCACTCTTTGCTTGCTTCTTTGGCGGGGATGCTCGTCTCTGGGATATCTTCGTCTGGTGTCGGTGTCCACTCCGCTATGAACTCCGCCAATGCCCTGCTTTGGATAGTCGAGGTGCTCTCGAACTGGAGACCGAAGCTCGACTGTTCTAGTGCCCACTCGATAATCCTTCCTGTTGCTTCCGGATTCTGCAGTATCCTCTTCAGCGGAAAGCGGGTGACAACTGTAATCTCGTGTGCTTGGAAGTAATGGCGCAACTTTCTCGAGGCCATGAGGAGGCCGAAAAGCAATTTTTGCACACCAGAGTACCTTGACCTAGCCCCCTGCAAAAGGGAGCTGACAAAGTAAACTGGGCGCTGCACCATTTTCTTCTTCTGCACCTCCACTTGCTCCTGCGCGGATTCATCCTTGTCGGGGCTAGAGCTTGTCGGGGAAGCCCCCTGCTTGTCGTTGGACGTGCTTGCCGCGGTTGCTGGCTCATCATCTGCCTCCCTCTCTGCTACTAACGCAGCACTAACCACTTGATTGGTTGCCGCTAGGTATAGCAGTAACTTCTCTTGTGGTTTAGGCGCGACAAGTATTGGAGCGAAGGACAGGTATTTCTTCAGGTCCTGCAGCGCAGCCTCCGCTTCCGGAGTCCATTTTACTGGACCCGCCTTTTTAAAAATTTTGAAAAACAGCAGGGCGCGTTCTGCAGACTTGGAAATAAACCTGCTGAGAGCCGCGACGCAGCCGGTAAGCCTTCGTACGTCCTTGACACGTGTTGGTGCTTCAATCTGCTCGATGACCTTGATCTTGTCTGGGTTGGCTTCTATTCCTCGCTGAGACACGAAGAACCCGAGAAGCTTGCCGGAAGGGACTCCGAACACGCACTTCTCGGGGTTGAGCTTGAGGCTGATCCTGCGCAGGTTCGCAAAGGTCTCTTCTAAGTCTTGAATCAGGGTTGCCCTGTCTCTGCTCTTGACCACTATGTCATCCATGTAGGCCTCCACATTTCTGTGGATTTGTGGCTCAAAAGCGGTGTGGACAACCCTCGCAAATGTCGAACCTGCGTTCTTCAGTCCGAAAGGCATCCGTACGAAACAGTACGTGCCACATGGAGTGATGAACGCGGTCTTCTCTTCATCTTCTTCAGCCATGAAGATCTGATGATATCCTGAGTAGGCGTCAAGAAATGAAAGCAGGTCACATCCGGCCGTGGAGTCGACAATCTGGTCAATGCGCGGCAAGGGAAAGGGATCTTTGGGACAAGCTTTGTTAACATCAGTGAAGTCGATGCAAAGCCTCCATTTCCCATTTGCTTTGCGCACGACAACAGGATTGGCCAACCACGTCGGATGGAGCACTCCTCTGACGAGGCCTGCCGCTTACAACTTCTTGATCTCTTCTGTAATGAACTCTTGGCGCTCCACTGCTTGCTTCCTGACTCTCTGCTTGACGGGCCGCGCGTGAGGACAGACGGCGAGGTGGTGCTCAATCACTTTCCTGGGAACGCCGGGGATGTCGGATGGTCGCTAGGCAAACACATCGACATTCGCCCGCAGGAAAGCAACGAGTGCGCTTTCCTATTTGGGGTCGAGCGTGGCACTGATGGTGAAGGTACCACCAGTGCCGTCCTCCTTGGCGGGCACCTTCTTGGTCGTTGGCGGAGCTGCCATTATCTTCTTACTCTTTCCGGTGGAGCTCGATGGCGCGTCCTCGACGGTAGCACAGCACTCCGAAGAGGTGCGCTTGCCGGAGTGGGCGCCAGAGCACTTGCCGGGCTTGGTCCTCTTCTTCCCTCCGGGAGCTTCAGCGGCAAGCGGCTTGTGATCCGCTGCGGCTGCTGCTTCCCGGTAGATCTTGTCGGCATAGATAAGGGCATCCTTCTTGTCGCCGGGGACAGAGATGACGCTTATCGGGCCTGGCATCTTGAGCATGTTATAGGCGTAGTGAGAGGCCACCATGAACTTGGCGAGCGCTGGACGGCCGAGAATTCCATTGTAAGGCAATGGAAAATCGGCAACGTCAAAAGTGATCCTCTCTGTCCTGAAGCTCAGCTCGCTGCCAAATGTCACTGGCAATGTTATTTTCCCCTTCGGCTTGCTCCTTCCCGGGTTGATTCCTTGGAACGTGCCGGTCTCTTCGAGCTCGCTGTCGGGGACTTGGAGTTTCCGGAGCACAACGGAGGAGATCAGGTTCAAGCCGGCCCTGCCGTCAACTAGCATCTTAGTGACCTTGAGGTTGCGGACTGTTGGTGAGACCAACATCGGCAAGCACCCGATCGCCGTTGTGCGATCAGGGTGGTCCTCAATATCAAAGATGATAGGCGTACTGGACCATTTCAGAGGCTTGCGCGACTCGACGGGTGGCTCCGCTGCATTGACTTCCCGCGCCCACTGCTTGAGCTGGCGGTGAGAAGTATGCAGGGAGGCACCACCGTCTACGCACAAGACCTCTGTGGCTTTCTGAAACTCCTGCTCACTGGTCTCGACATCATCCATGTCTTCGTCTTCGTCGTCGTCTTCGTTCTTGTCGCGGCCGCGGGGAGGTCGCTCCGCTTGCCGCTGCTTGTCCTTGTCGCGGCGTCCTCCCTGGCCGGGGCGCTTCGTGCCTGATCCTCCGCCACTTCCCCGGGCTCTCTCCTTGTCGTGCCGCTCGTACTCGGCCTTTTGCAGCTCGACGAGCCGCTCGACCTGCTTGCAGCTCTGGAGGTCATGGCCCTTGGTGCGGTGGATCTTGCAGTACTGCTTGTTGGTGCCGTCCCGCTTGTCGGCGACCGCCACAGCCTGGCAGTGGGCGCATCCGGCAATCTCCTTGCCAGAGCTACCAGCCTGGGCCTTCTTGGCGGCGCCTTCATCATCGGACTGCTCAACAACCAGTACTTCTTGGCTCTTCTTCTTCCTGTTGATCCGCCGTCGGCCCTTCCTTGCCGGGGCGGTATCCTCACTGTCAGATTCTCCTGCTCCAGTGTTCTCTCCGGGGAGTTTCCTCCCTTCCTCAGCACGGGCACACTTGTCGGCCAGGGCATATAGATCACTGACGTCTTTGATCTTGCACATCACCATCTCCTCCCGCATCCTGCGGTTACGCACGTTCTGATGGAACGCGCTGATGACCGCGGCGGGGTGGACGTCTGGGATGTTGTAGTGTACACGGCTGAATCTCTGGATGAACTTGCGCAGGGGTTCCCCTTCCTTCTGGACGAGCAGATGAAGGTCGCTCGCTTGGCCATGGGGTTTGTGGCCGCCCATAAAGGCGCCAACAAACGGATGGCACAAGTCTGTCCAGGAGGTTATGGAGTTATCCGGCAAGTGCATGAGCCAGGATCTGACGTTGGATTTGAGTACCAGCGGGAAGTAGTTGGCAAGGATATTGTCGTCTCGCCCTCCAGCAGCCTGCACCGCAATGGTGTAGATGCTGAGGAACTCCGACAGATGCGACTTGCCGTCGTACTTCTCTGGTACGTCTGGCTTGAAATTCTTCGTGCTGGGCCACTGGACTTGCCAGCTCACGGGTGAACGCAGGGCAGCCCACCGCGTACGGCAGGTCGCCTGGTTCCCCTGGTGCATGCATGTCGACAGAGGGCCCAGCGCGGTAGTCTGATTGACGCCGCGCTTCTCTCCGACGCTCGATCCGAGTACGAGCGTCCTCTTGCTCTCGCTCGTGAAGAACTTGGCGTTGATCGCGATGAGTTCGCGGATTCGATGACGCGGTAGAGTCGTTGTCGTGATGATTCCGGCGAGTCGGCGACCTTGGCCTCTAGGGCGGGGAGTGCACGGTGGTCGCACCCCCGCCGGTCCTGGCGCCATCGGTTCTCGCCTGGCCGTCCCGCCGCGGCTGCGACGCACTGTGCTGCCACGGGGTGTCGCCGTTGGCGAAACCGATGAGGCTCTGTATCGTGGCCCTCCAGTCGTCGAGCTTGTCCGCCGTTGGAGGGTAGTCTAGGAGCAGTTGAGCTCGCGCCAGAGCTTCTGCTGGAGTGGTGGGCAGTGGTGGCGAACGGCGCGTGGAGCGGGATGTGCTCGAACTTCTAACTACGTTAGAAGGAGCAACACCTGGACCAAGCAGCCGCGCCACGCTCGCGCCAGCACGTTGGTGTGAGTGCTGGCCCTGAGCGCCCTGGGATCCGCCGGCTCGATTTGGGTCCAGCGAGCGTATGCTACCGTGGGCGCCAAGACGCTGCTGGTCCCGTGCCTCCTGAGAGGGGCGCGGTGCATGTTCGGACGCCGTGGCGCCATGAGCTGGCTCGACGACGCCCGTCCCACCGCCGGTGCCGTCTCCACCGCCCGTTTGCTCCAAGGGCGGCGGGTTCGATGCGGACAGACCGGCCACCTCCGGAGCCTTCTTCTTCGGTGGCATGTCGACGAAGATGATGGAGATCTAGCTGGTGCACACGCCGGATCAGGTTCGCACAACTTCGACGCCCCCTACCTGGCGCGCCAAAGATGTCGGGGGGAATCGACTTCCTCGAACACCTATGGGGACCGAGCCCCTTGCTGGTTCGGCGGGGGGCGGAGGTTGAACGAAGAGCGGATCGAGGCGATGCACACAAGGGATTTTACCCAGCTTCGGGCCGCAAGGACGTGTAAAACCCTACTGCTGCTTTGTGGATTGTATTGTGTTCTTGCTCGGGAGCGCGTGGTGCTACAGTACACACGAGCCGCTGGCGAGACCGAGCATGGCGATGGGTGTCCTCCCCCTCCTACGTGCGCATGGGGCCTCCTTTTATATGCTCAAGGGGTTACCCACAGGTGGCAGCGCAGGTGGGGGCAAAAATGGGAGAATGTTGTAGTGGGTACAGCTGCCTGCACAGTGGCGGTACAGTGCTATCGAACCTAACTCTGACGGCGGGGGACAAGGGCATTAAATGCCCGTCCGCGTCGCCCAGACGGTTCAGGGAAGTGGACCATCAGGAGCGCCACCGTTTGCCATGATGGCTACTCTGTCAGCTTCGCTTCGCCACCGCATGCCCCTGGCTGGACAACCTCCCGCCACGTGCGCCTGGAATGCCCACAGAGCGACACGTTGGTGGGTGAGCTGGAGCGCAGGCACGGGGTGGTAACTTGCCGCGGCAAACGCCTTAACGCGGTGGATGCCTTGTCGTGCCCAGGAGCTTGTCGCTCACTGGGCCTTGCCGGAGCGCGGGACGCGCCGTGGAGAGGTCCTTGTCGTGCCGTGGTTGGCCTTCCCGGCAAGCTCCTCCTGCCGGGGTCTTGTGCTTCGAGCGGTCGTCCCGGCAAGCTCCTCTTGCCGGGGCCTGGCTCTCTTCGGGTGGCCTTCCCGGCAGGCCCCTCCTGCTGGGGCCTTGGCTCAAATACTTTGTTCTTGGATGGCCCAAAAAGGGGCCACGGAGAGTCTTGGCGATCGCCTGGCAAGCCTTGCCGCGGGGTGCTACGACTGCCCGTGCACAAGTTTGGGATACTAAGGTACCCCTACTTCAGTACACCGACAATCGGTCTCAACAAACACACCGCACAAAGATGATTACATCGAATAGATCTCCACGAGAGAGGGGAAGAATTTTGTATTGAGATCCAAAAAGAGAGAAGAAGCCATCTAGCTACTAACTATGGACCCGAAGGTCTGAGGTAAACTACTCACGCTTCATCGGAGAGGCTATAATGATGTAGAAGCCCTCCATGGCGGATACCCCTCCGGCGGAGCTCCGGAACAGGCCCCAAGATGGGATCTCGTGGGTACAGAAGGTTGCGGCGGTGGAATTAGGTTTTTGGCTCCGTATTTGATCGTTTGGGGGTACGTAGGTATATATAGGAGGAAGAAGTACGTCGGTGGAGCAACAGGGGGCCCACGAGGGTGGAGGGCGCGCCCCCCTACCTCGTGCCCTCCTTGAAGCTTCCTTGATGTAGGGTCCAAGTCTCCTGGATCATATTCAGTGAGAAAATCACGTCCCCAAAGGTTTCATTCCGTTTGGACTCCGTTTGATATTCCGTTTCTTCGAAACTCTGAAATAGGCAAAAAAACAGCAATTCTGGGCTGGGCCTCCGGTTAACAGGTTAGTCCCAAAAATAATATAAAAGTGGATAATAAAGCCAAATATTGTCCAAAACAGTAGATAATATAGCATGGAGCAATAAACAATTATAGATACGTTGGAGACGTATCAATCCTCGCGGCCCGAACCTGGGTAAACGATCCTTGTGCTGACTTCTAGACCTGCTCTTTGCACAACCCCGCGCCCGCCAACCGTAGAAGGGATCCCAGTGATCCCATAGGTGTCGTTTCCACCGACATGGAATGTTGCCTAACATGTCATATCTTATTCTTTTCTTTATAGCATGGACATTTGGACTTCTATGTTGTTCAAAGCAATAGTCTACTTTTGACATGATAATTTAAATACTCAATCATATCAACAAGCAACCATGTCTTTCAAAATATCAACGCTAAAATAAGCTATCCCTATCCCGTCATGCTCAATCATTGATCCATTCATGAAACACACTCGCATGTTAACTACACCCAATACTCAAGTACGATCATATTGCCTCCTAGTTGGTGCTTTTATAAGAGAAGATGGAGACTCAAATTCAAAATGAAAATTGCATAAAGTAAAAGAAAGGCCCTTCACAGAGGGGAGTAGGGAGGTAAATAGGCTGGCTAAGCAGAGGGAGAGGACGGCTAGTCTGTTGGAGGCGGAGAGGAACCGGAATGACGTGTCTCACCGGGCGCTATACGAGCTCCTCGTGGTAAGTTTCTCCTGCATATTAGCCAAATCATGCACGTAATGTTCGTTTCATTACTAACTAATATGACTGACCCGTGAAAACAAAATGTGCAGTCTGTGTGCGAGAAAAACGGTCAGACCCCTCCACCGATGCCCCATATTGCTATAGCGGACACAGTGAGTTTCATTTGAATGGTCATTAGTTATTAGTATTCACATTTCAATCGCATCATGCTAACGAGACATTGCAAATGATCTTTGGTGCAGCATGCCTCCCGACAAGCATCGACCGATCCTTCTCCATCTCGCACTGGTGCAACCCCGACCGGTCCTTCTCCGTCTGGCACTGGCGCAAACCGGACCGGTCCTTCTCCGCCTGGCACTGGCGCAAACCCGACCGGTCCTTCACTTCCGAGATGACGGAGTTTTCTCTAGTGTTTTGCTTACCAAATGCATAAAGACATAGACTTAGCTTTATTTCCTCCAAAATGCTTACCATAATGACCTAGACTTAGCTAATCTTCCTCCAAAATGACATAATTAGCATACTTAGCTTTGTGTCCTCCGAAAGGACCTAAGTTAGCTCTGATATGCTAAGTTATCTCTAATATGCTTAGTTACCTAGGTTTGCTCAATAATGACATACACTTAGCTTACATATGTAAAAAAAATGGCATAATAAGCTTACTTAGGTTTGAAATGGCATAACAATCTTGGTAACATCATATATGTCATATAGTTAGCTTATTTCCCTCGAAAATGACATAATAAGCCTAATTAGCTCCAAAATAATCAATTTTACCTAAGTTAGCTCCAAAATGACCTATGTTAGCTCTAAAATGCTAAATTAGCTCTAATATGCTTAGTTACCTGGGTTAGCTCAATAAAGACCTATAATTAGCTTACTTATATAAAAAATGGCATAATATGCTTAGTGAACTCAAAAGTGGCATAATTAGCTAGGTTAGCTCCAAAATGACCAAGTTTACCTACGTTAGCTCCAATATGATCCATTTTACCTAGGTTAGCTCCAAAATGACCTACAAACTTAGCATTTTTACCTACCTTAGCTAAAAAATGGCATTTTTCATACCTTAGTTATAAGAAGAAGAAGAAGAAGAAGAAGAAGAAGAAGATAAAGAAGAGGGGAGGAGACTAAGAAAGAGAAGATAAATTATTCTTCTTCTTTTTCTTCTTTTTCTTCTAGCTAGTCTTCTTCCTTAGTTAGAAGAAGATAAAGAAGAGGAGAGGAGAAAAAGAAAGAGAAGATAAATTCTTGTTCTTCCTTTTCTTCTAGATAGTCTTCTTCCTTAGTTAAAAGAAGAAGAAGAAGATAAAGAAGAGGAGAGGAGAAAAAGAAAGCGAGGATAAATTCTTCTTCTTTTACTTCTTCTTTTACTTCTTCTTTTTCTTCTTTTTCTTCTAGCTAGTCTTCTTCCTTGGTTAGAAGAAGAAGATAAAGAAGAGGAGAGGAGAAAAAGAAAGAGAAGATAAATTATTCTTCTTCTTCTTCTTTTTCTTCTAGTTAGTCTTCTTCCTTAGTTAGAAGAAGAAGAAGATAAAGAAGAGGAGAGGA
The DNA here is from genome assembly GCA_032464435.1 of Aegilops umbellulata. NCBI lineage: Eukaryota > Viridiplantae > Streptophyta > Magnoliopsida > Poales > Poaceae > Aegilops > Aegilops umbellulata. Next base: position 215,693,663 of record CP136055.1, read on the forward strand.
GAAAAAGAAAGACAAGATAAATTTTTCTTTTTCTTTTTCTTCTTTTTCTTCTAGCTAGTCTTCTTCTTCTTCTTCTAACTTTCATCTTTCCTAATTTGCAGATTTTCTTTAGATGAGGAAGCTTGCATTCATGGAGTGTACTCTTCTCCTTGTGCTTCCTTTTGGATATGTTGACATGTTGGATATGAGAAACTTGTTTTGGATATGTTGTTGGAAACCATTGTATATGTTGTTGGAAACTTGTATGTTGGATATGTTTAGTGCAAACTTATTGTTGGTATGCTTGTTGAAAATATTTTCAAATGTGTGTGTATATATATATATCTGAAATTCTGTCAAATTGAATGAATTTAAGAAAAAACATGGGCTATACAGGTACTTTGCCGTGTGCTGGCAGACAGCAAAGAGCTTTGCCATCAGCCAGCAGACAGCAAAGCTGCCACGTGGCAGCTACCTATGCAACCTGGGGGCACAGGGCTGGCCTATATGGTTGCTTTGCCGTCTGCTGGCAGATAGCAAAGTCCTTTGCATCTTTGCCGTCTGCCAGCACACGGCATAGCATGCCACGTGGCAGCTACCTGGGATGGCCTATGTAGGCACTATGTCGTCTGCTGGCAGACGGCAAAGATGCAAAGGTCTTTGTCATCTGCCGGTAGATGGCAAAGCACGCTGTTAACCCCCTAACGGACCTAACCTGCCACGTGTGCCATCCAGGCTCTTTGCCGTCCATTGGCGGATGGCAAAGACCATTTCATATTTGTCGTCTGTTGGCCGACGGCAAAGAACCCTTTGTCGTAGCTTATTCAGCCGGACCTGTTGCCGTCTGCTGACGGATGGCAAAGGCCTTTGCCATTCGCCGGGCATGCCTTTGCTGTCAGCCATGGCCGGCGACAAAGTGCCTGATTCCTATAGTGAGAGTAACAAGTGACAGTAAATTTGAGCACACTATATAAATGTTTCCTTACCGAATTACACTCACCAAAGGCGCTTCACTCCTCGGCAACGGCGCCAGAAGAGAGTCTTGATGACCCACAAGTATAGGGGATCTATCGTAGTCCCTTCGATAAGTAAGAGTGTCGAACCCAACAAGGAGCAGAAGGAAATGACAAGCGGTTTTCAGCACGGTATTCTCTGCAACCACTGAAATTATCGGTGACAGATAGTTGTGTGATAAGATAATTCGTGACGGGTAACAAGTAACAAAAGTAACTAAGGTGTAGCAAGGTGGCCCAATCCTTATTGTATCAAAGGACAAGCCTGGACGAACTCTGATATAAAGCAAAGCACTCCCGAGGACACATGGGAATTGTTGTCAAGCTAGTTTTCATCATGCTCATATGATATGTGTTCGTTACTTTGATAATTTGGTATGTGGGTGGACCGGTGCTTGGGTGCCACCCTTCCTTGGGCAAGACTTCCACTTATGATTAACCCCTCTCGCAAGCATCTGCAACTATGAAAGAAGAATTAAGATAAATCTAACCATAACATGAAACATATGGATCCATATCAGCCCCTTACGAAGCAACGCATAAACTATGGTTTAAGGTTCTATCACTCTAGCAACCCATCATCTACTTATTACTTCCCAATGCCTTCCCCGAGGCCAAATCATGGTGAAGTGTCATGTAGTCAATGTTCACATAACACCACTAGATGAAAGACAACATACATCTCATCAGAATATCGAACGAATACCAAATTCACATGATTACTTATAAAAAGATTTCTCCCATGTCCTCAGGAACAAACATAACTACTCACAAAGAATATTCAGTTTCATAATCAGAGGAGTATTAATTATCATTATGGATCCGAACATATGATCTTCCACCAAATAAACCAACTAGCATCAACTACAAGGAGTAATCAACACTACTAGCAACCCACAGGTACCAATCTGAGGTTTTGAGACAAAGATCGGATACAAGAGATGAACTAAGGTTAGAGTGGAGATGGTGCTGGTGAAGATGTTGGCGGAGATTGACCCCCTCTAGATGAGAGGATCATTGGTGATGATGATGCCTTCGATTTCCCTCTCCTGGAGGGAAGTTTCCCCGGCATAACAGCTCCACCGGAGCCCTAGATTGGTTCTGCCCAAGTTCCGCCTCGAGGCGGCGGTGCTTCGTCCCAAAAGCTTCCTTTTGATTTTTTTCCAGGTCAAAACACACCATATAGCAGAAGATGGGCACCAGGGCCTGCCAGGTGGCCCACAAGGCAGAGGGCGCGCCCCCCACCCTTGTGGATGGCTGGTGCCCCCCTCTGGTGCTTTCTTTGCCCAATATTTTTTATATATTCCAAAACTATTATCTGTGAAGTTTCAAGGCTTTTGGAGTTGTGCAGAATAGGTCTCTAATATTTGCTCCTTTTCCAGTCCAGAATTGCAGATGTCGGCATTCTCCCTCTTCATGTAAATCTTATAACATAAGAGCAAAAAGGCATAAGTATTGTGATATAATGTGTAAAAACGGCCCATAATGCAATAAATATCAATATAAAAGCATGATGCAAAATGGACTTATCATTTATCAATCCGTGGGAGGCGTAGGATGAAGATGGTCTCTCTCAAACAACCCTGCAACCAAATAATAAAAAGTCTCTTGTGTCCCCAACACACCAAATACAATGGTAATTTGTATTGGTGCACTAGTTCGACGAAGAGATGGTGATACAAGCGTAGTAAGCTTAGTTGATATTGATTATTGTGATAAGAACAATAAAAAACAGCAAGGTAGCAATTGATAAAACGAAGCACAAACGGTATTGCAATGCTTGAAAATGAGGCCTAGGGTCCGTACTTTCGCTAGTGCAATCTCTCGACAATGATAATATAATTCGATCATCTACGTGCGAAGAATCACTCCAAAGTTCCTATCTAGCGGAGAACATAAGAAGAAATTGTTTGTAGGGTATGAAACCACCTCAAAGCAATTCTTTCATATCGATATATCCAAGAGTTTGTACTAAAATAACACCAAATAATTTCAGATTCATAATACTCAATCCAACACAAAGAACCTCAAAGAGTGCCCCAAGATTTCTACCAGAGAAGCAAAGACAAGAACGTGCATCAACCCCTATGCGTAGATCACCCCAATGTCACCTCAGGAATCCGCGAGTTGAGTGCCAAAACATATCTCAAGTGAATCAATATAATACCACATTGTCACCAGGGTATTCATATGCAAGACATATATCAAGTGCTCTCAAATCCATAAAAGTATTCAATCCGATAAAACGAAATCTCAAAGGGAAAACTCAATTCATCACAACAAGATAGAGAGGGAAAACACCATATGATCCAAATATATTAACAAAGCCTGCGATACATCGAGATCGTGCCATCTCAAGAACACGAGAGAGAGAGAGAGGGAGAGAGAGAGGGAGAGAGAGAGAGATTAAACACATAGCTACTGGTACAAACCCTCAGCCCTGAGGGCGGACTACTGCCTCCTCATGATGGTGGTCGGCGGGATGATGAAGATGGCCACCGGTGATGATTTCCCCCTCCGGCGGAGTGCTGAAACAGGGTCTAGATTGGTTTATCATGGTTGTAGAGGCTTGCGGCGGCCAAACTTCTGATCTAGGGTTATCCCGAGGGTTTTTGGAATATTTGACAATTTATAGGGTGAAGAGGCGGTGCGGGAGCCACCGAGGTGGGCACACCCCACTACGCCCAGGTGCACCCTAGTGTGTTGTGCTCTCCTCGGAGCTCCACTCTGGTACTTCTTTAGCCCATCGGGTGTCTTCTGGTCCAGAAAAAACCTCCAAAAAGTTTCGCTGCGTTTGGACTCCGTTTGGTATTGATTTTCTACGATTTAAAAAACAAGCAAAAAAACAGCAACTGACACTGGACACTATGTCAATAGGTTAGTCCCAAAAACGACCTAAAGTTGCTATAAAATGATTGTAAAACATCCAAGAATGATAATATAACAGCATGAATACTTCATAAATTATAGATACATTGGAGAAGTATCAGCATCCCCAAGCTTAATTCCTCCTCGTCCTCGAGTAGGTAAATGATAAAAGAAATAATTTATGGAGTGTGAATGCTAGCAAAATGCATAAGTTTTATCAATGATAATTTCAATCACTTTTCCTAGCATCATAGTCGCAATTCTTTCTCATAAAACTTTTCATGTTAAAGTAGGAACCAATTCACATGTTAAGGTTCAAATAATGAATTCTCTTGAAACTCAACAACCTATATTCTTAGTCACCAAACAATTGCAATTCAACTTATTCAACAGAGTCTAAGTAAGAGCTCCACATACTCAATCATCATATAGTCTTGCATGATTGCTACTACTCAAAGCATATTCTTAGAACAAATGGCATCCATCAAACACAAAGAAAGATAGGGGCTTAATATTTTGCCTCCCAACTCCTTTATCATAGAGATAATTGTCAACAATAATAAATCATGATCAAATATATTTGACTGGTCATATGTGCCTAGATCTATCCCCACCACATGATGCTTGCCAACTAGAGAATAATTGAGGTTGAAATGAGAATGCATACTATTGACTATTTGCATAAAAGTAAATACTGAAAAGTAAAAGATAGGCCCTTCGCAGAGGGAAGCAGCGGTTGTCATGCGCTTTTTATTTGGATGCCCAAGCTCTTAATGCAATGGAACATCATGTTATATTGCCCCTTATGATAGCAACCTCTATTATGCAGTCCATCGCTTTTATTACTTTGCCATCACAAGTTCGTAGAACGCTCAATTTTCCCTTACAATAAAAGATCAAACATATCTAGGAGCAATTTTTTTGCTTTGTGCTGCGATGACAACTTACTTGAGGGATCTTATTCAATTCATAGGTAGGTATGGTGGACACTCATGGCAATAAACTGGGTTTAAGGGGTTTTTGGATGCACAAGTAGTATGTCTACTTAGTACGAATTTTTTGCTAGCAAAAGGTCCAAGGCAAACACCACATGTTGGAGTATCCATGACAATATAACTTCTATGAAAATATACACAACCATAACTCATTATGTTGTCTTCCTTGTCCAACTTCAACTAATTTCCTCAAGTTTGAAAATAATTAATGGGCATTTACAATCATAGAAGATGTCCAAGATAATATATTTGCATGTGAAAGTTCTCTTCCTTATAGTAATCGTTCATGAATTGCTTGTATGACCAATATTGTGATTGTCAAGCTTCGAAAGATTTCACTTTCTAAACCCAATGTGAATCTACCACTAGGCATGATATGAACATATAACTTCAAATTCATTACATTCAATTTATTCAAAAGTTTACTCATAGGATATAAGTGAAGCACGAGAGTAAATGACAAACTACTCCAAAATGATATAAGTGAAGATCATGCGAGTAGTTAAGTAAATGGGTAGCTAATTGAGGACTCTCTCTTATTTAAAACTTTCATATCTACGTATTTTATTTAAATAGCAAGCAAACAAAATAAAATGACATCCCAACAATAGCACACATCATGTGAAGAAGCAAAAACTTAGGATCAACCAATACTAACCGATAATTTTTAATGAAAAAAGGTGGGATGCCAACAGGGGCATCCCCAAGCTTAGATGCTTGAGACTTCTTGAAATATTATCTTGGAATGCCTTGGGCATCCCCAAGCTTGAGATTTTGTGTCTCCTTAATTCCTTTTATATCACGGTTTCCCTAAATCTTAAAAACTTCATCCACACAAAACTCAACAAGAACTCGTGAGATAAATTAGTATAAATCAATGCAATAACCTTATCATTATCTACTGTAGCAAATCACTAAAATTATTATTCAACATCGCATACTAATTGACACTGTGTATTTAATACTCTTATCCTCAAATAGAATCATTAAACAAGAAAACATATGCAAACAATGCAAACATAATGGCAATCTGTCAAAATAGTACATTCTGAAAAGAATGCAAGAATATCAATACTTATTTAACTCCAAAAATTCTTAAAATTTACCATACTGTAGAAAATTTCTCATATCTTATTGTGCAAAAACTTTAATCATTTTATCACATTCTGACTTTTCTAGAGAATTTTCGCAACAACGATAAACTTTCTGTTTTCAAACAGCAACATGTAGACTTGCAAAATAAGCATAGTAAAGGCTATCATTGCCACTTCTTTTGAATTAAAAGATGCAAAACATTATTATAAATAACAGCAAGAAAATCCTTGCAAAGTAAAATGATGCACCAAGTAGAAGTTATAGCATGTCACGAATGAAAATATAGCTCCAAGTGAGATTACCGATAATGTTGGAGACGAAAGAGGGGATGCCTTCCGGGGCATCCCTAAGCTTAGTTGCTTGAATATTCCTTGAATATTACCTTGGGGTGACTTCGGCATCCCCAAGCTTTGGGTCTTCTCACTCCTTATTCTCCTCACATCGATATCCCACCCAAAACTTGAAAACTTCAATCACATAAAACTTAACGGAACTTCGTGAGATAGGTTAGTATGATAAAGAGCAAACCATTCACTATGGTATTGTCAAAGATAAGATTCATAATTTTACTCACACAATGCCTAATGTATCAAATCATTTTCACAATTTATATTGAGCAATATAAACCATAGACACTAGGAAACAAGCAAACTATGCATTGAAAAAACAAAATCTGTAAAAAAAACACAACATTCTGTAGTAATCTGTACTCTAACCATACTTATGCTACTTCGAAAATTCTTAAAAATTATAACAACATAGGTAATTTGTATATAAATCATTTATAGACAATTCATATCAAAAGAACGTTCTAGTAAATTTTCAAAATTCCTGGACTGAGCGCAAAAGTTTCTGTTTTTGCACAGAATCAAGTCATCTATCATCCACACTATCCCAAAGGCTTTACTTGGTACTTTATTGAAACAAAAGCTATAAAACATGATTACTACAGTATCCTAATCATGTGAAGACACAAAACCAGTAGATATAAGTGTTGTATTGTCTCCCAACAAGGGCTTTTCGTTAATGCCTTTTTAGCTAGGCATGAAGATTTCAATGATGCTCACATAAAAGATAAGAATTGAAACATAACGAGAGCATCATGAAACACATGGCAAGCACATTTAAGCCTAACCCACTTCCTGTGCATAGGGATTTTGTGAAGAAATAATTCATGGGAACAAGAATCAACTAGCATAGGAAGAAGCAAAACTTCAAGATTTTCAACACATAGAGAGGAAACTTGATATTATTGAGATGTGTAGAAGCATTCTTTTCATGATCCACAAGCATAAAAAATTTACTACTCTCCACATAAGCAATTTTCTTCTCATTAGTAGTAGTGGGAGCAAACTCAACAAAATAACTCTCATGTGATTGAAAATTAAAATAATGACAACAAATTTCATGGTTATCATTATTCAAAATAGCATACATGTCATCACCATAATCATCATAGATAGCAACTCTGTTGTTATGATCAATTGAAACCTCTTCCGAAATAGTGGACTCATCAATAAATAAAGTCATGACCTCTCCAAATCCACTTTCATCATTATAATAATCGTAAATAGGAGGCATTCTTTCATCATAATAAATTTCTCATCAAAACTTGGGGAGTAAAAATATCATGTTCACCAAATATACCATCCCCAAGATTGTAGCTTTGCATATCATTAGCATCATGGATATTCAAAGAATTCATACTAACAACATTGAAATCATGCTCATCATTTATGCCAAACATTTTATTGAATTCTTCTTCTATCAAATGAGCACAATTTTCCTTTCCATCATTTACAGGAAAGACATTCTAGAGATGAATAATATGACGTGATCTTAATTCCATTTTTAGTTTTCTTTTTATAAACAAAACTAGTGATAAAACAAGAAACTAAAAGATTCAATTGCAAGATCTAAAGATATACCTTCAAGAACTCACCTCCCCGGCAACGGCGCGAGTAAAGAGCTTGATGTCTACTACGCAACTTTATTCTTGTAGACTCGTCTTGGGCCTCCAAGCGCAGAGTTTTGTAGGAAAATAGCAATTTTCCCTCAAGTGGATGACCTAAGGTTCATCAAACCGTGGGAGGCGTAGGATGAAGATGGTATCTCTCCAACAACCCTACAACCAAATAATAAAAAGTCTCTTGTGTCCCCAACACACCAAATACAATGGTAATTTGTATAGGTGCACTAGTTCAGCGAAGAGATAGTGATACAAGCGTACTAATGATAGTTGATATTGATTTTTGTAATAAGAACAATAGAAAACGGCAAGGTAGCAATTGATTAAACGGAGCACAAACGATATTGCAATGCTTGAAAATGAGGCCTAAGGTCCGTACTTTCGCTAGTGCAATCTCTCAACAATGCAAATATAATTCGATCATATACCCATCCCTCAACGTGCAATGAAGAATCACTCCAAAGTTCCTATCTAGCGGAGAACATAAGAAGAAATTGTTTGTAGGGTACGAAACTGATACGTCTCCAACGTATCTATAATTTTTGATTGCTCCATGATATATTATATATTGTTTTGGACTATATAGGGCTTTATTTTCCAGTTTTATATTATTTTTGGGACTAACCTATTAACCAGAGGCCCAGTCCAGAATTGATGTTTTTGCCTATTTTAGAGTTTCGGAGAAACAGAATATCAAACGGAGTCCAAATGGAATGAAACCTTCGGGAACGTGATTTTCTCATCAGATAAGACCCAGGAGACTTGGACCCTTCGTCAAGAAAGCCACGAGGCGGTCACGAGGGTGGGTGGCGCGCCCACCCCCCTAGGGCGGGCCCCATGCCTCGTGGGCCCCTCGGAGCTCCACCGACGTACTTCTTCCTCCTATATATACCTATGTACCCCCAAATGATTAGATACAGAGCCAAAAACCTAATTCCACCGCCGCAACCTTCTGTACCCACGAGATCCCATCTTGGTCCCTGCTCCGGAGCTCCGCTGGAGAGGGCCATAATCACGGAGGGCTTCTACATCCTCCTAACCCCTCCGATGAAGTGTGAATAGTTCACCTCAGACCTACGGGTCCATAGTTATTAGCTAGATGACTTCTTCTCTCTTTTTGGATCTCAATACAATGTTCTCCCCCTCTCTCGTGGAGATCTATTCGATGTAATCTTCTTTTTGCGGTGTGTTTGTTGAGACCGATGAATTGTGGGTTTATGATCAAGTCTATCTATGAATAATATTTGAATCTTCCCTGAATTCTTTTATGTATGATTTGTTATCTTTGCAAGTCTCTTCGAATTATCAGTTTGGTTTGGCCTACTAGATTGGTCTTTCTTGCCATGGGAGAAGTGCTTAGCTTTGGGTTCAATCTTGCGGTGTCCTTTCCCAGTGATAGAAGGGGCAGCAAGGCACGTATTGTATTGTTGCCATCAAGGATAACAATATGGGGTTTTTATCATATTGCATGAAACTATCCTCTACATCATGTCATCTTGCTTAAGGCGTTACTCTGTTTTTAACTTAATAGTCTAGATGCATGCTGGATAGCGGTCGATGAGTGGAGTAATAGTAGTAGATGCAGGCAGGAGTCGGTCTACTTGTCTCGGACGTGATGCCTATACACATGATCATACCTAGATATTCTCATAACTATGCTCAATTCTGTCAATTGCTCAATAGTAATTTGTTCACCCACCGTAGAATACTTATGCTCTTACGAGAAGCCACTAGTGAAACATATGGCCCCCGGGTCTATTCTCATCATATCAATCTCCATCACTTTAATCTTGCTTTGCTTTTTACTTTGACTTTTTACTTTTCGCTTTGCATCTCTATACCAAAAATACCAAAAATATTCTCTATCAGATCTCTCTCCCGTAAGTGACTGTGAAGGGATTGACAACCCCTAATCGCATTGGTTGCGTTGAGTTATTGTTTTGTGCAGGCACGAGGGACTTGCGTGTAGCCTCCTACTGGATTGATACCTTGGTTCTCAAAAACTTAGGGAAATACTTATGCTACTTTGCTGCAACATCCTCTCCTCTTCGGGGAAATCCAACGCAGTGCTCAAGAGGTAGCAAGAAGAATTTCTGGCGCCGTTGCCGGGGAGTCTACGCAAAAGTCAACATACCACGTACCCATCGCAATCCCTATCTCCCGCATTACATTAGTTGCCATTTGCCTCTCGTTTTCCTCTCCCCCACTTCACCCTTGCCGTTTTATTCGCCCTCTCTTTCCCGTTTGCCTTTTTCTCGCTTGCTTGTCGTTATGTCTGAAATTGGGGAAATTATCGCTGATATGGGCGATAATAATATCATAGAAAATTCTGAATCTCCTGCTGAAGAAACCCCTACCTATCATACAAAAATATTTTGAATCAGTAGTGGTAATATTATTGGAAAAGGAGTTATTCAAGATTTCTTTACTTGTGCCGGTGCTTTGCCCTCTATGGGTGGTTCTACTATTCTTAGAACTAGTAGTCTTGCAGACGCTATTGCCATGCTTATTGTTGAACTTGAAAGGCAATTTATGCATATGCACCCTTCTATACAAAGAATTTTCCTAGAATTTTCTAATATCGAACACTCCTCTGTTAAGCGTGCCGCTACTATCTTTTTGGCTCATGAATTCAGATTTATAATAAAAGAAGCCAAAGAAATCTTTGCGCACTATAGGGTGGACGCTGGCCGTTCTCCCATAGAATCTATCCTCTTTGATCAAGAAGAAATTATGCGCTTTCAATCTCTTGACTATGTTGCTTTCAATGAAAATCTTAGAAAAAAGGTGCCAACCAATATTTTAATTGATAGAATCTCTGAACTTAATGATGATTTGACTATTCAAAATAATGATCTAGGATACTCTCTTGAGTGTAGGCTCACAAAGTTCTGTCAAAAGAACGCTTATAACGTTGAATTGGTTGTGCATTACGAAGGGCCGAAAGAGGAACCTATACCTCCAAAAATTGATCTTGGGGACTTTTGTCCTATTAAATTTAGCCATTTTGATTACTTTTGCTTGCCTCAAAGGAAACTTGCTGCCGAACATAGAGAATATAAATGAGTTTCACCGATCTATCTTATTACTACGGCACTACCTAGATCTATCATCGCTTTTATGTCTAGCTAGGGGCGTTAAACGATAGCACTTGATGGGAGGCAACCCAATTTATTTTAGTTTTTTTGTTTTTGCTTCTTTTTAGGAATAAATAATCCATCTACCTTCTGTTTAGATTTGGTTTTGTGTTTTAATTAGTGTTTGTGCCAAGTTAGACCTATAGCATCTTCTTGGATGATAGTTATTTGATCTTGCTGTAATTTCCAGAATCTTTCTGTTCACGAAAACAATTGTTAAAAATCACCAGAATGTGATAAAATACTGATACCAATTGCTGCTGATCAATAAAAAAATCTTCTAGGACATACTATTTTGGTAGATTTTTTGGAGATCCAGAAGTTTGCGTTAGTTACAGATTGCTACATACTGTTTTGTTTTTGACAGATTCTATTTTTCATGTGTTCTTTGCTTATTTTGATGAATCTATGGCTAGTAAAATAGTATATAATCCATAGAGAAGTTGGAATACAGTAGGTTTAACACCAATGTAAATAAAGAATGAGTTCATTACAGTACCTTGAAGTGGTCTTTTGTTTTCTTTCGCTAACGGAGCTCACGAGATTTCTATTGAGTTTTGTGTTGTGAAGTTTTCAAGTTTTGGGTGAAATCTTTTGATGGATTATGGAACAAGGAGTGGCAAGAGCCTAATCTTGCGGATGCCCATGGCACCCCCAAGATAATCCAAGGACACCAAAAAGTCAAAGCTTGGGGATGCCCCGGAAGGCATCCCCTCTTTCGTCTACTTCCATCGGTAATTTTACTTGGAGCTATATTTTTATTCACCACATGATATGTGTTTTGCTTGGAGCATCTTGTATTATTTGTGTCTTTGTTTGTTAGTGTGCCATAATCATCCTTGATGTATACACCTTTTGAGAGAGCCATACATGAATTGGAATTTTATATAATACTCTATGTGCTTCACTTATATCTTTTGAGCTTTATAGTTTTGCTCTATGTGCTTCACTTATATCTTTTGAGCTTTATAGTTTTGCTCTATGTGCTTCACTTATATCTTTTAGAGCACGGTGGTGGATTTGTTTTATAGAAACTATTGATCTCTCATGCTTCACTTAGATTATTTTGAGAGTCTTTAATAGCATGGTAATTTGCTTAATAATAATAATATGCTTGGTATTCAAGATTTGTGAAACTTTCTTTTGAGTGTGTTGATTACTAAGAAAAGATTGATACTTGATAATTGTTTTGAGATATGAAGATGGTGATATTAGAGTCATTCTAGTTGAGTAGTTGTGAATTTGAAGAATACTTGCGTTAAAGTTTGTGATTCCCTTAGCATGCACGTATGGTGAACCGTTATGTGATGAAGTCGGAGCATGATTTATTTATTGATTGTCTTCCTTATGAGTGGCGGTCGGGGACGAGCGATGGTCTTTTCCTACCAATCTATCCCCCTAGGAGCATGCGCGTAATACTTTGCTTTGATAACTTCTAGATTTTTGCAATAAGTATATGAGTTCTTTATGACTAATGTTGAGTCCATGGACTATACGCACTTTTCCCTTCCTTCCACCATGGCTAGCCTCTCTAATACCGCGCACTTTTCGCCGGTATCATATACCCACCATATATGTTCCTCAAAACAGCCACCATACCTAACTATCATGGCATTTCCATAGCCATTCCGAGATATATTGCCATGCAACTTTCCACCGTTCCGTTTATTATGACACGCTCCATCATTGTCATATTGCTAGCATGATCATGTAGTTGACATCGTATTCGTGGCAAAGCCACCGTTCATAATTCTTTCATACATGTCACTCTTGAATCATTTCATATCCCGGTACACCGCGGGAGGCATTCACATAGAGTCATATTTTGTTCTAAGTTTTGAGTTGTAATTGTTGAGTTGTAAGAAAAATAAAAGTGTGATGATCATCATTTTTAGAGCATTATTCCAAGTGAGGAAAGGATGATGGAGACTGTGATTCCCCCACAAGTTGGGATGAGACTCCGGACGAAAAATAAATAAATAAAAGAGTCCATAAAAAAGAGAGAAGGTCCAAATAAAAAATGAGAGAAAAAGAGAGAAGGGACAATGTTACTATCCTTTTACCACACATGTGCTTCAAAGTAGCACCATGATCTTCATGATAAAGAGTCTCTCATTTTGTCACTTTCATATACTAGTGGGAATTTTTCATTATAGAACTTGGCATATATATTCCAATGATGGGCTTCCTCAAAATGCCCTAGGTCTTTGTGAGCAAGCGAGTTGGATGCACACCCACTTAGTTCTTTTGTTGAGCTTTCACATACTTATAGCTCTAGTGCATCCGTTGCATGGCAATCCCTACTCACTCACATTGATATCTATTGATGGGCATCTCCATAGCCCGTTGATACGCCTAGTTGATGTGAGACTATCTTCCCATCTTTTTTTCTTCTCCACAACCACCATTCTATTCCATATATAGTGCTATATCCATGGCTCACGCTCATGTATTGTGTGAAGATCGAAAAAGTTTAGAAAATGTTAAAGTAAGAAATAATTGCTTGGCTTGTCATTGGGGTTGTGCATGATTTAAATACTTTGTGTGGTGAAGATAGAGCATAGCCAGACTATATGATTTTGTAGGGATAACTTTCTTTGGCCATGTTATTTTGAGAAGACATAATTGCTTTGTTAGTATGCTTGAAGTATTATTATTTTTATGTCAATATGAACTTTTGTCTTGAATCTTTCGAATCTGAATATTCATACCATAGTTAAGAAGATTTACATTGAAATTATGCCAAGTAGCACTCCGCATAAAAATTTCTCTTTTTATCATTTACCTACTCGAGGACGAGCAGGAATTAAGCTTGGGGATGCCTGATACGTCTCCAACGTATCTATAATTTTTTATTGCTCCATGTTATATTATCTACTGTTTTGGACTATATTGGGCTTTATTATCCACTTTTATATTATTTTTGAGACTAACCTATTAATCGGAGGCCCAGCCCAGAATTGCTGTTTTTTTCCTATTTCAGAGTTTTGGAGAAACAGAATATCAAACGGAGTCCAAACGGAATGAAACCTTCGGGAACGTGATTTTCTCTTCAGATAAGACCCAGGAGACTTGGACCCTCCGTCCAGAAAGCCACGAGGCGGTCACGAGGGTGGGGGGCGCGCCCCCTACCTCGTGGGCCCCTCGGAGCTCCACCGATGTACTTCTTCCTCCTATATATACCGACGTACCCCCAAACGATCAGATACGGAGCCAAAAACCTAATTCCACCACCGCAACCTTCTGTACCCACGAGATCCCATCTTGGGGCCTGTTCCGGAGCTCTGCCGGAGAGGTCCATCATAACGTAGGGCTTCTACATCATCCTAGCCCCTCCGATGAAGTGTGAGTAGTTCACCTCAGACCTACGGGTCCATAGTTATTAGCTAGATGGCTTATTCTCTCTTTTTGGATCTCAATACAATGTTCTCCCCCTCTCTCATGGAGATCTATTCGATGTAATCTTCTTTTTGCGGTGTGTTTGTTGAGACCGATGAATTGTGGGTTTATGATCAAGTCTATCTATGAATAATATTTGAATCTCCTCTGAATTCTTTTATGTATGATTGGTTATCTTTGCAAGTCTCTTCGAATTATCAGTTTGGTTTGGCCTACTAGATTGGTCTTTTTTGCCATGGGAGAAGTGCTTAGCTTTGGGTTCAATCTTGCGGTGTCCTTTCCCAGTGACAGAAGGGGAAGCAAGGCATGTATTGTATTGTTGCCATTGAGGATAAGAAGATGGGGGTTTTATCATATTTCATGAAACTATCCCTCTACATCATGCCATCTTGCTTAAGGCGTTACTCTGTTTTTAACTTAATACTCTAGATGCATGCTGGATAGCGGTTTATGAGTGGAGTAATAGTACTAGATGCACGCAGGAGTCGGTCTACTTGTCTCGGACGTGATGCCTATATACATGATCATACCTAGATATTCTCATAACTATGGTCAATTCTGTCAATTGCTCAACAGTAATTTGTTCACCCACCGTAGAATACTTACGCTCTTGAGAGAAGCCACTAGTGAAACCTATGGCCCCCAGGTCTATTCTCATCATGTCAATCTCCATCACTTTAATCTTGCTTTGCTTTTTACTTTGTCTTTTACTTTTCGCTTGGCATCTCTATGCCAAAAATACCAAAAATATTCTCTATCAGATCTCACTCCCGTAAGTGACCGTGAAGGGATTGACAACCCCTAATCGCGTTGGTTGCGTTGAGCTATTGTTTTTTTTAGGTACGAGGGACTTGCGCGTAGCCTCCTACTGGATTGATACCTTGGTTCTCAAAAACTGAGGGAAATACTTACGCTACTTTGCTGCATCATCCTCTCTTCTTCGGGGAAATCCAACACAGTGCTCAAGAGGTAGCAGAAACCACCTCAAAGCTATTCTTTCCGATCGATCTATCCAAGAGTCCATACTAAAATAACACCAAATAATTTCAGATTCATAATACTCAGTCCAACACAAAGAACCTCAAAGAGTGCCCCAAGATTTCTATGAGAGAAACAAAGACAAGAACGTGCATCAACCCCTATGCGTATATCACCCCAATGTCACCTCGGGAATCCGCGAGTTGAATGCCAAAATATATCTCAAGTGAATCAAGATAATACCCCATTGTCACCATAGGTATTCATATGCAAGACATATATCAAGTGCTCTCAAATCCATAGAAGTATGCAATCCGATAAAACGAAATCTCAAAGGGAAAACTCAATTCATCACAACAAGATAGAGAGGGGGAAACACCATATGATCCACTATATAAACAAAGCCCGTGATACATCAAGATTGTTCCATCAAAAGAACACTATTAGGGGGTCCTGGATTAGGGGGTCCCCGGGCGTCCGGGCTATGTGACATGGGCCGGACTGGTGGGCCATGAAGATACAAGATAGAAGGCCTTCCCCCATGTCCGGATGGGACTCTCCTTTGCGTGGATGGCAAGCTTGGCATTCGGATGTGTAGTTTCCTTTCTCTGTAAACCGAGTTTGTACAACCCTAGGCCCCTCCGGTGTCTATATAAACCGGAGGGTTTAGTCCGTAGAGGCTAGGACAAATCATACAGGTTAGACATCCAGGGTTTAGCCATTACGATCTCGAGGTAGATCAACTCTTGTAACCCCTATACTCATCAAAGTCAATCAAGCAGGAAGTAGGGTATTACCTCCATTAAGAGGGCCCGAACCTGTGTAAACATTGTGTCCCCTGCCTCCTATTACCTTCGATCCTCAGATGCACAGTTTGGGGCCCCCTACCCGAGATCGGCCGGTTTTGACACCGACATTGGTGCTTCCGTTGAGAGTTCCACTATGCTGTCGACAGAAGGTTCGATGGCTCGATCAATCATCTACAATGATGCCATTTCGGGAGACTTTCCTCCTTGGCCAAATTTTTATATTCAGCGGCTTCGCACTGCACACCAACTTGGTTGGCCACCTTTAGTAGATCGACAGCTACACCCCTGGTCATTAGATCAGTTTTGGAAATCTGAACTACGTCGCTGATATCCGAGGAGACTTGATGTTCGAAGGGTTCGCAGCCCCAACCACCGCTCTGGCTTTAGATCCAGAGAAGACTACCAGATCCAAAGATGGGAGTTTAGAGCCCGCCGGACTCTCTGCAATTATGGAGCTCGCTATCAGAGATCCGGAGGGGACTGCGTCATCGGCAAACCCGGAGTCGAACCGAGCTTCCCGTGTCACTGAAAAGCAGGACTCACCCCCGGACTCCAGATCCTAACTCTCGAAGTCCGCGCCAAGCGGGCATGGCCAGGAGGCTCTCACCCCGGCCAGCCCCGCGGACTCTCGCTTCCCCGTACAAACCTCGCTCTTAAACGAGGCTTTGGACTTAATGCGATCCCTCGCCATTACAGAGGAATCACTTCCGAATTATGCCCAGCCTGGACTAGGGGATGAGATCTAGGAATTTCACGTCCCACCCACCACCGACTTCATAGCCACTGTCAAAGATTTAACTGACATGCTGGACTACGCCTCCGAAGACATCGACGGCATGGACAACGATGCCGGAGACGAAGAAGGCCAAGACTCGTAGTTTACCGGACGTTGGACGTCCACCTCCACATATGACGTGTATATGGTGGACACACCCAAAGAGGATGACAGCGACGACAGGAAGGATCCGGTTGAGGACAAGCCTGCTGAGGCACCTCCAAAGCGTCAACGTCAGCGGTGCGGCTCAAAATCGCATCGCGAAAAAGACAGCAATACCAGCACCGGAGACAATGACACTCCAGAGAACGCCGAAGACCCCAAAGCCCCCGTCGAACCAACATCCGAATAGGATGATTGGGAGGAGGGGCAAGTTAACCCCGACGATCCCATTGGGAGCGAGGACTCGGAGGATAGTAACTATGTACCGATATCTGAGGATGATGTGAGCCTCGGCGATGAAGACTTCATCATACCAGAGGAACCCCTCGAGCAGGAGCGCTTTAAGCTCCGGCTAATTGCCACTTCGAGAAGCCTAAAAAAGAAGCAGCAGTAGCTTCAAGCCGAACAGGATATGCACAACGATAGATGGACTAAAGTCCTGGCAGCCGAAGAATATGGCCTCGAACACCCAACAAAGAGCTACCCAAAGCACAGGCTACTACCACAATTTGATGACGAGGCTCTTGAGCCAATACCGCCAAAGTATAAAGCTGCTCACGAACCTGACCGACCACCATGTGGGCGCGACAGAGCGGCTACTTACGCCGAACATCAGCCCGCACCTCCCCACCATAGAGGCAAGAAGGTAGCAGCTACGGGCTACACCTACGACCTACATAAGGACCTGGACAATAGAGCCGGTCAGACCAGATCAATCTATGCATCAAGGGGGCGTGCTCGAACGCGAGAAGACGGTCATTAGGCCTGGTGCGACAAGAACAACCTCACCCGGACTGAAAATCGCATACAGACTTCATCCGAACTGCGTCGTGACATCGCCCGATATAGAGGCGCCACACACCCCTTATGCTTCACCGACGAGGTACTGGAGCACCAGTTCCGAGAAGGGTTTAAACCTGTGAACATTGAATCATACGATGGAACGACATAATCCACAGTGTGGATCGAAGATTTTCTCCTCCATATCCACATGGCTCGCGGTGATGATCTCCATGCCATCAAGTACCTCTCGCTAAAATTAAAGGGACCAGCTCGGCACTGGCTCAACAGCCTCCCAGAAAACTCCATTGGTAGCTGGCAAGATTTGGAAGATGCCTTTAGAGACAACTTCCAAGGTACCTATGTTCGGCCCCCAGATGCCGATGACCTCAGTCACATAGTCCAGCAACCCGGAGAGTCATCCCGGAAACTCTGGACCAGGTTCTTAATTAAAAAGAACCAAATTGTCGATTGTCCGGACACCGAAGCCCTTTCGGCCTTTAAGCACAGCGTCTGTGACGAGTGGCTCGCCCGAGACCTCGGCCAAGAAAAACCAAAGTCTATGGCAGCTCTCACCGCACTCATGACCCGCTTTTGCGCGGGAGAAGATAGCTGGTTAGCTCGTAGAAGCAACAGCACTAGTGACCCTGGTACCTCCAAAGCCAGAGATGGCAACAGCAAGCCACGACGCAACAAACACAAGCGTCGAAGCAACGATGAAGATACCGAAGGCACGGCGGTCAATGCCGGTTTCAGTGGCTCTAAACCTGGTCAGCGAAAGAATCCATTCAAAGGAAATAAATATGGTCCAGCTAATTTGGACATAATACTCGATCGGCCTTGCCAGATTCAGGGCACCCCTGACAAGCCTGCCAACCATTCCAACATAAATTGTTGGGTCTTTAAATAGGCCGGTAAGCTAAACACCAAACACAAGGGAAAAGTACCGCCCAGCAAGGACGACGACGAAGAGCCTCACCCACTAAACATAGGGGGGCAGAAGAAATTTTCCCCCGAGGTAAAAACGGTGATACGATATATGTTACACATATCCCCAAGAGGGAGCGCAAGCGTACACTAAGGGACGTCTATGCCATAGAGCCAGTCACCCCAAAATATAACCCACGGTCAGCCCGTCCCATCACATTCGATCGCAGAGACCA
This sequence comes from Aegilops umbellulata, assembly GCA_032464435.1. Classification (NCBI taxonomy): domain Eukaryota; kingdom Viridiplantae; phylum Streptophyta; class Magnoliopsida; order Poales; family Poaceae; genus Aegilops; species Aegilops umbellulata. Next base: position 215,712,785 of record CP136055.1, read on the forward strand.
TCCGAACAGTATCCGTCCTGGAGGTTCGACAGCATTGGTCCTCGATCCAATTATCAACGGATTCCATCTCATGCGTGTCCTTATGGACGGCAGCAGCAGCCTTAACCTGGTTTATGAGGACACTGTCCACAAAATGGGCATCGATCTGTCAGGAATCAAGCCCACTAAAACCACCTTTAAAGGAGAAATACCTGGTGTAGAAGCCCGATGCACGGGCTCAATAACAATTGAAGTGGTATTCGGTTTGCCGGACAACTTTCGAAGCGAAGACTTGATCTTCGACGTCGTCCCTTTTCGCAGTGGTTATCACGCAATGCTCGGGAGAACCGCCTTCGCTTGCTTCAATGCGGTCTCGCATTATGCTTACTTAAAGCTAAAAATGTCTGGACCCCGCGGCGTTATTGCAGTTAATGGAAACATGGAGCGCTCCCTCCGTACTGAGGAGCATACTGCGGCCCTTGCAGCCGAAGTACAGGGTGGCCCTATCAAGCCGAATACTACATCGGCAGCCAAGCCCCCGGACACTATCAAACGAGTCCAGTCTACCATGCAGAATGGCAGTCCGGCTCCTCCAGAGCTAGACTAGCAATTCAGCCTCCGTCAAAGCCCCACCTTGATAGCGGCATACATACCGCGCATACATAACTACGCACTAAAGATACCGTGGGCAAAGACGGAGGCACACCATAAACAAGGTCTACAATACGGCTCGACCCTACCCGGACCTTCATATTTTTTTCCCTTTTTCTTCTTATTTTTATTTTTCAGGTTCGTCACAACCCACACCACTTTCCAATGGTACCAAGGGCCCCTTTCCAGGCCCCTGATGTGTAGTCGATTGTCGATCCTCTCAAAGGATCATACACCAAGGCGAAAAGCAGCACAGACGTGCGGAAGAGTGTCCAAAGGATCTTCAAGATCATCTTTCCTTTTTAGGACTTGTATACAGCTTTCCCTTGTTCTCGGCATGTAAAATAGCCTTGATGCTTATGAGATCTTCTGTAAAAATACGTCAGACTATAATGGAAATATTTTGGCCCAACCTTGTTCGGTATTGGCTTATTTCCTAATCTGTCTTCCCCCTTTACGTCAGATTGGCATATACACCTCGGCACAACTTAAATCGCCAGGGGCTCTATTCAGCCATATATATTTTGGAAAACAGAAAGTCCGAACACTCTCAGAGTAGACTTCGGCATCCCGAATAGTGCATTATATGCATCGGCTCCGAATCATGTCTTTGGTCAATAGTTGGGTTGCCGGCTCCTGTGTTTACTACCTTACGTTCCGCTTGTTCGGCTAAGGTAGTAAAGGGAGAACTACTGTGATTGTGTTTCTGGTTCGCCCGGTCAAGCACCTTAGTAGAGAAAGCTGAAAACTGAATGTCATGATGCGGCGAGAGTTGGTCAGCAATTCGGAGATTTATCAAAGCATATCTCCGACCGCCAAATATACTTTGTAAAAGAAAAGGCTTAACAACAGCTATTTGTTCGGCTTGCTTGATCTCCTCGCGAGCCACCCAGGACTCGGACCGCGCCTCCTTGGCCTCTTGGAGGGCCTTGGCGAGTTCGGCTGCCTGGGCCTTATTCTGCTCCTCCAGGGCCTCGTACTTGTTGGCGGCATCTTGGAGCGCGTGCTCCACTTCGGTCACCCGTGCCTCACACTTACGACGGGTAACCTGCTCGGCGTCTAGATCCGCATACGCTTTGTCAGCGGCCACTTTGCTCGCCCTCGCCCCTTCCTTAGCTTCGGCAAGGGCACTCTTGAGGGTCTCGACCTCGGTCGCGGTGCCTACAATCATACACATAGCAGCACATGAGTTAAAATCTGAGTTTGCATTACAATTCAGGCTTGTAAGGGGTATTTTAAAAGCATACATTGGGCTTCATCGAGCCTCTTGTTAATATGGTGGATCTCATCATCAGCCAGCTTTAGTTTCCGCTGGAGTTCGGAAACTTCCGTGTCCTTGGCTGAAGCTGCTAGCAGTGAAGTCTGTTTATCAAAATAGACAAGTATGTTATCTCCGGAATATTTGATCCTCTGTCCGGCCCCTTTTTCAAAAAGCCGAACAGAGTCTCAGGGGCTACTATCTATACACAGGCATATTTTTACACATGCAAAAGCAGCTAAGAATATTAAATCGCATACCTCAAAGCCTGTTAGTAGGCTGGCGAAAGCTTCGTTCAGCTCCTCCATGACGGAAGCACATCGAAGTGCTTCCCTAAAAGTATCCGATGCCTCTGGATTGATGTAGTTTGTCGGTGGAGTCGAAGCTCCCCCCCTCCTTTAAAGGGGCTGCTCGCTCGATTCCGGAGTCACGTGGGTCTCCGGAGTCGTATTCGGGTGGGGGCCAGACTGGTCCACGGCCCCGTCGTCCGTTTCCATGGGGGTTGTGCCCCCAGGTTTTTGGTAGCCGAGGCATTACCCTCTGGCGCCATTTCAGCGGCCTTCCGCACCTCTCCCTGGCCCGGAGAGGTCCTTTGGGACATCACCTCAGTGTCATTCACGGCATGAGGCAGAGAGGCTCGCAGAGGAGTTTCGCTCTCCATCATCTCCAGCGCCAAAGAGTTCCCCGAAGACGATGATTGTTGGGGGAGATCACGAGTCGGACTGAAATACATAAATGATATGTTATCCTACAATTTATAAAAGGCCAGATATATGTATAGTATCTTTGAATACTTACGATTTGGCTAGGGGCTTTGGCCTGGGGTGCCACTCGGGGATGGCTTCAACGTCCGATTCCGAATCATCTGAAAGGGAGATCTTACCCTTCTTGGACGCCTTCGCCTCTAGGTCCACGGAAGCCCCCCTTTTCTTCTTTCCCCCCTTAAGGGGATAATGGCTCTCCTCCTCTTCCTCTTCATCTTCATCCCCCTCATGGGAGGAGGGAGCTTCGGTATCTCCGGAAGTAGCGTCTGAAGTACCTTTTCGGCAAAGGCCACTTCTAGCTTCCTTGCCCTTCTTCTTGGCCTTCTTCTCCGGCGCCTGGTACGGCGTCGAGACTAGCATCTTCGTGAGAAGAAGAATGGCTGGGACTTCTAGCAGCAGAGCCAGACATCGGATCCGCTCCGCCTTCTTTGTCCAGCCCTGAAGGAAGAATAGAAGGCTCAGCATACCCCTTGGATGTACAAATTGAAGTTATGTTCGGAAATCATAAAACTTACTGGAGTGCCGGATGAGCACAGTCGAGGCCGATGTCTTCGGTCGTCTATGGCCATGACTTCTGGGTCTTGAAAAGCAGCTTCCAGATTTCTTCGTGCGTCGTGCCGAAGAATCACTGCAGGGTCCGAGGGCCCGCCGGATTGAACTCCGACATGTGGAGAGACCGGCGCTGGCAGGGGAGAATCCGGCGAAACAGCATCACCTAGATCACATCAGCAAGGCTGGTGTTCTTCTCCAACATATTTTTGATGCGCTTCTGCAGCATCATCACTTCATTGGATGATGCCCAGTCCAGACCCTTGTTAATCCATGATGCAAGCCGCATCGCTGGTCCGGATCTGAACTCAGGAGCGGCCGCCCAGCTGGCGCTGCGGGGTTTGGTGATGTAGAACCACTCATGCTGCCATATCTTGATAGTCTCCACGAAGGCCCCTTTTGGCCAGGTGATGTTCAGAAGCTTGCTCAGCATGGCGCCTCCGCAGTCTGCGTGCTTCCGGTCAACCACCTTTGGCTTCACGTTGAAGACCTTAAGCCATAGGCCGAAGTGGGGGAATGTGGAGGAGCGCCTCACACACGATGATGAATGCCAAAATGTGGAGAAAGGAATTTGGGGCTAGATCGTGGAAATCTAGCCCATAATAGAACATGAGGTCGCGGACGAAAGGGTGGAGAGGAAACCCTAGTCCACGGAGAAAGTGGGGGATGAACACTACCCTCTCGTTAGGCTTCGGAGTGGGGATGATCTGCATTTTGGCAGGGAGCCGATGGGCGATGTCTGCGGCCAAGTACCCCGCTTCCCGGAGTTCCTTGACGTTCCTCTCCGTGACGGAGGAAGCCATCCACTTGCTCTGCGAGCCGGATCCGGACATGGCTGGAGTGTTTGGTGGCGACGGAAAAGATCCAAACTTGGACGCTGGAGCTCGAGGATGGAAGGGCTGAGGAAGAAGAAGGCGTGAGGTAAAAAGATGGATCCTTATCCTCTTATAAAGGCAGTGAATATCAAGCGCCCCCTCACGAGCCTTAAAACTCGCCTATTCCCAGGGGGTCATGCAAACGGCATGGTTGGATTACCCAAACCCGTATTGATGAGAATCCCGCAATAACGGAACACGATATCTACTTTGACAAGATGTGTCAATGAAGATCGTGCCTCGAAACACGAAGTGGGAGGCCAAAAAAATGGTTCGAAATAACAATAAGGCCAGGCATAATGTCTCGCTGGAAAAGCTATCAGTGGATATGACTTATTTTGTTTAAGCATTATGCCCTTGTGGTTCAGGGTTGTAACTGTTATACAGAGCCGGATATAGTTCTCTTGTTCAACTGCTTTGGGGTATTCGGAGGAGGAACCCGCCTTGCAATGCCGAAGACAATCTGCGTGTCGGACACATCGTCATTGAAGCCTGGTTCACGGGCTACTCAGGGAGTCCTGGATTAGGGGGTCCCCGGGTGTCCGGGCTATGTAACATGGGCCAGAATGGTGGGCTGTGAAGATACAAGATAGAAGGCCTTCCCCCGTATCTGGATGGGACTCTCCTTTGTGTGGATGGCAAGCTTGGCGTTCGGATGTGTATTTTCCTTTCTCTGTAAACCGACTTTGTACAACCCTAGGCCCCTCCCGTGTCTATATAAACCAGAGGGTTTAGTCCGTACAGGCTAAGACAAATCATACAGGCTAGACATATAGGGTTTAGCCATTACGATCTCGAGGTAGATCAACTCTTCTAACCCCTATACTCATCAAAGTCAATCAAGCAGGAAGTAGGGTATTACCTCCATTAAGAGGGCCTGAACCTGGGTAAACACCGTGTCCCCTGCCTCCTGATATCTTTGATCCTCAGACACACAGTTTGGGACCCCCTACCCGATATCGGCCGGTTTTGACACCGACAGTGTTGTCCCAAGTGTGATGAATCCAATGGCTCTCTATTGTGATAATAGTGGAGTTGTTACTCAAGCAAAAGAACTAAGATGACACATGAAGACCAGACACATTGAACACAAGTATCACATTGTCCAACAATATGTTCAGAAGGGCTATGTGAAGATTCTCAAGATTCACACAGATTTGAATATGTCCGACCTGATGACGAAAGTTCTACCACGACAAAACATGAGCAACACCGGATAGACATAGGTGTTAAAGAGACTATGTAAGCTAGATTATTTACTAGTGCAAGTGGGAGATTGTTGAAAATAATCCCTAAAGACAATAATATTTGTATTTTTATATTTCCATATTCATAATTAAAGAGCTTATATTCTATTCTATAACTGCTATGATCCTGGAATATGCCATTTAGTGGAAAACTCATATGCACGTGTGGAATGATAAACGGTTAAATAAAAGCTTCCTAGTCTTGCCTCTAGGACTAGCTCAAGTGTTGTTGGTGTAATGTTTTCCGGATATTAGGATATCGTTGAGTGTAACGGTAGTCCTAAAACATCATTGAGATTATGGCGTTGGAAGAACGATCATATTGAATCGACCCAAACTTGCCTATGGTGAATTGGATTAATATCGTCTGTATTTAATTGTAATTACACAGAGTGTTAACATGTGATCTTTCTCCTTATACCATGAGAGTATCGTGGTCACTTCTTACCGTAAAATGGGCTTTGTGTTGCTCAAACGTCACATGTAACACGGTGATCATAACGATAACTTACAAGTTCATCAGAAAGTTTGACAAGTAGCAGGATATTTCAAGAGTAGGATTTGATCCTTCAGCGATGGAGAGATATTCTTAGGGCCTTCTCAGTGTGATGATATCAACCATATTCGATCCAGACACAGGTGACTACGTCACGGGGATGCCGGAACACAATAACGAGAAAGAATAACGAAACAAGTAATGAGGATTTAGGTTTAGTGAGCATAGTGATAACTCAAGAGGATACCGATGCATCCCAGGATTTGTGAAGTATCACGAAGAAAAGGTAACATCACATGATAACCATAGTTTCACCCGAATATCATCCGTGTGCTCCTAGGGATCGAGATAGACGTCCATGCTCCCGCTATGGTCATTGAACGAACAGTTTCATTCATGCCTATGAGTTATTGAACCTACGGGGTCACAAGCTTAAGGCAATCATGATCTTCTAAGTGTTAGTAGGACGGGAGTGATGAGAATATATTTGTAGAATTGTTCTATTAATATTCGGAATAATTTTGAGAGGATCCGGAAGTGTTTCGGGGTCACCGGAAGGGTTTCGGTGAATATTGGGTAATACCGGGTATTACTGATATATTATATATAGATGGAAAATGTTTCTGGAGATGTTAATATATATAATGGTCTATAAGTATTTATAACATTTTATATTTAATTTAAATATCAATGGACCTAAAAAGGCCAAGAGGTGGAGAGAGTTATGGGCCACGAAGGCCTATAAGGAATTATGGGGGGTGAATTGGACTAGGGGTGGAGTCCTACTCCTCCCCCTTTGGTCGGCGCCCCGAGGAGGGTCTTTCCCTCCTTAGTGGCTGCCCCTCCTCCTCTAACCTATATATACTAGGTTTTTTTGCTTTATTAAATACAAAAGTTTTGGAGCCTCCTCTAGTTCTTCTAGTTCTAGTTCTTGTTGGTCCTAGTTGAATAATCATAACTAGGATAATACTCTTTTCCTCATAATTAGAAGCCTTGTGTGGTTCTAATCTCCTCCCTCTAATTCTTCGGCGATGATTAGCTCTGCACAGTGAAGCACTGCCGGATCATGAAGGTTGCACGCTTGAAACACAATAGAGAGGTCGTGCTTCCGGTCCTAGTTCATGGAAATGCTCATCGGCGGTACAAGGGATCATTCATCAATGGTTCGAGGGACTCCAAATACGATCTACACTGACATGTTTTCTTCCACTTCAACTCTATGACGGTAACGATCGTGATCCCAAATCATTATGCATCTTCATATTGATCTTGGGTGATTGTAGGCGCGATTTTGTTTTGTTTTCTACTATGTTTCCCAACAACTACTCCCACAAGTGTCTAGAGGCTATATCATGCATCAAAACTATTTAGAACCAAGTGAATTCAACATAAAAGCTCATATTCAAGGTCACCTACAACAGAAAAATATGCAAAATATAAACCACTTGAACAATAACTAATTGGACCAATGCAGGAGTCACATACAAGGAGAAATTCCTACAAACAGTTTGGGGTTCCGAGCGAACAGATAAAAAATGCATGAAAATGAGCAAGAACATGGCCTAAGAACTGCGCATGAATTTTTCTAGAGGTGGAAGAAGGCAGTGGGCATGGGCACTAAGTGAGTGGGTCCCACATGCTCACATGGTCCGCCCAGGGGGGCAGGCAGACCACCTGATCTTGTGGCTCACTGGTGCACCCTCCTGGTTTGTGTTCCATGCCAAAAGTTCTTAAATATTCCAAAAAAACATACTCTATTTTTGAGACATTCTGACAATTTTTATTTTTAGGGCATTTTTTATTGCATAGAAAATTCAGGAAACGGGATAACTGGGATATTCTAAAGCATTCATTTTATTCAAAACTAAATATAACAGAAGATAAACCAAAGTTATAGAAAGTTGTGCTTACGGAAATGTATCAACTATATGCTCCTAGAAAAGAATCCATTAACAAGGTTAATCATGTCTTATTAACAAACTATTTCTGAGTGGCATAGAACCAAAGAATTTCTGTATAGCATTAAGTTAGCTCAACTAGAATATGCATTAATTGTTCCAACTATAAGAGTTTGGTACTTATTTTTGGGAACTGGAAGAGGAAATTCAAAACCTCCAATATTGGTGATCATAACTTTTTCAATAGAATTGTGACTATTTACTTTGTTTGGCTTCTTCGGGATATATAGTATTCTCATTTCCATTAACATGAAAAGTAAACTTGCTTTTGTTGCAATAAAAAAAACCTGCAGTATTTAGAAAAAGGTCTTCCAAGGATAACCGACATGTTGTCGTCCTCGGGCATACAAGATAACAAAGTCCATTAAGATAGTAACATTAGCAACCACAACGGGAACAGCCTCACTAATACCGATGGGTATAGCAGTTGATTTGTCAGCCATTTGCAAAGAAATTTCAGTAGGAGCCAACTTACTCAAGTCAAGTCTTTTATATAGAGAGAAAGGCATAACACTAAAACCAGCCCCAAAATCACATAAAGCAACTTTAACATAATGGTTTTTAATAGAGCATGGTACAATTGGTATTCCCGGATCTCCTAATTTTTCAAGTATTTTTTTCTTTAAAGGGACAATTTGTAAGCATATAGAAATTCCAGCCTTAGGTAATTTCTTTTATTAGTAACAATGTCTTTCATATACTTAGCATAAGGAGGCATTTTCGTAGCATCAGTCAAAGGTACTTGCAAGAATAAAGGTCTAAGAAATTCAACAAAGTGGTTGAAAGCATCTTCATCTTTAGATTTTAGGGCCTTACTATGAAAAGCAACGGGGTTTTGAACCCATGGTTCTCTTTCTCTACCATGCTTCCTAGAAACAAAGTCTCGTTTATTATATCTTTTATTCTTAGAAGATGGATCATCAAGCTCAATTTTATGTTCTATTTCTATTTCATTACCAGATTATTAATTATCATCTTGTGGAGCATTAACATGATCATCATTTGTATCATCATTATCATTATCACTAGGTATCAACATCTCAAATAGAAACATTATTAGGATTCTCAATGGGGTTTTCTATGACAGGTTCACTAGACGCATGCAAAGTTTTATCCTTATTCTTCTTCTTTTTCTTCTTAGGTGAACTAGCTGCACTATCATCAATTCTTTGAGAATCTTGTTCATTTATTTTAGCATGACCCTCAGGGAACAAAGGTTCCTAGGTCATTTTACTACCTCTAGCCACTACTATAACAGCATGATCATTAAGTTTATTGTTCATACCTTTATGCAAATAATTTTGTGATTTAGAAACTTGTTCTAGCTGAGTGTGGACCATAGAGGAATGTTTACATAAACTTTATCATCATTGAAAATTCTAAACATCAAACAACTCAAGCGTTCAATCATAATAACATTACATTTTAATTAATCACTTATTTTTCTATTAAAGTTTTCTTGCTTAACAATAAAATTATTAAATTCATCTAAGCATTGACTTGGAGATTTATTACAAGGAATATCACCCTCATCAAACCTATAAAAAGAGTTTACCTTTACTACCTCTGTCGGGATATCAAGTCCATGTATTTCTTCATTAAGTGTTAGATTTTTAACATCTTCAGATTTAATACCTTTCTCTCTCATAGATTTCTTGGCTTCTTGCATATCTTCTGGACTGAGGAGTAGAATACCTCTTTTCTTTGAAGTTGGCTTAGGAGGTGGCTCAGGAAGTGTCCAATCATCAGCATTTCTCAATAAGTTATTCAATAATTCCTGAGCCTGTTCAACAGTCTATTCCCTGAAAACACAACCAACACAACTATCTATGTAGTCCCTAGAAGCATCAGTTAGTCCATTATAGAAGATATCAAGTATTTAATTTTTCTTAAGAGAATGATCAGGTAAAGCATTCAATAATTGTAGGAGCCTCCCCCAAGCTTGAAGGAGATGCTCTTACTCAAGTTGCACAAATTTATATATTTCCAGTAGGGAAACTTGTTGCTTATGAGCAGGAAAATATTTCTCAGTGAAGTAGTAAATCATATCATGGAGACTACGCACACAACCAGTAGCATGATCATTAAACCAAGTTTTAGCATCTCTCCTTAATCAGAAGGGAAACAATTTAAGAATATAGTAGTAGTGAATCTTTTCCTCTTGAGCAAATAGGGTGGAAATTTCATTTAGTTTAGCAAGATGTGATATAACTGTTTCTGATTCATAACCACGAAATGGAACGGATTCTACCAAAGTAATAAGACCAGGAACAACAGAGAACTCATAATCCTTATCAGTAACAAAAATAGGAGAGGTTGCAAACTTAGGATCATATTGCATCATTTGGTTCATAGCCTTTTCTTTTAGCATGTCCATTAAGTCCTTAAGGTCCTCCCTATTTTCACAAGCAAGTAATTCTTTAGTAATATCATCATATAGAGTGTACCCTTCAGGCACATCTAACATCTTAGTTCTAGCAGGAGTACTAGGTGTTACAGGTGAACCATATTTTTCATCAATTTTGAATTCTTTAGCTTTAGCAACATGAGCATCAAGTAATTCACCGAGTGGCATAGATTCATTAAGCAAAGTAGAAGCATTATCATGAGTATCATCAATAGCAGAAGCAATGTCTATTACTTATGACATATCAGATTGAATAACAGGTGGTGGTGTTGCAAGTTGACTTAAAACAGAAGATGAATCAAGTGTAGACCGAGTTGGCAGTTCTTTACCTCCCCTCGTCTTAGAGGGCATGATCTTGGTCTTACAGTATCTCGAATTCTTCATAGTGAATACAAATTGCAACAAAATATTATTAGCACGGTAATATGGTAGTTTTGATAGCAACAGTAACAATAGCGATAGTAATAGTGACGGTAACAGTAGCAGTTTTGTAGCAGTTGGAACAATAATAGCGATAGTATAACTTAGCAAAGACAATATGAGCAAAGTGTAGGCATGGAGTAGCAACGGACATTTCGATGACACTCATCACGTGACAGTCACAACCTAGAGCGATACACAATAGCTCCCATTCATCAATCAAATGTAGGCATGTATACCATATATAATCATACGTGCTTATAATAAGAACTTGCATAACATCTTTTGTCATACCCTCTCGTGGCAGGGGGTCATAATAGAAACTAAGGTTAATCAAGATGCTCCTTTTTATAGAGAACTAGAACAAAGCATTAACACATAGTGAATACATCAACTCCTCAAATTACAGTCATCCCCGGAGAGTATCCCACCTTGGGTTCTACGGTTAAAAACAATAACAGATACATAACTTGCAGATAGGATCAAGAACTTGAATATATTCATGAAAACATAATAGGAATAGATCTAAAATCATGGCACTAGTGCCCTAGTGACAAAACATTAAGCATAGCAAAGTTATAGCAATATCAATCTCAGACCATAGTGTATACTAGGGATCAAGCCCTAGCAAATTGACTAGATTACATGACGAATCTCACCCATCTCCATGTGTCACCAATATGCCTACCATGAAATTACTCACTCCCATTGGTGAGCATCATGAGATTGTTGATGAAGAAGGGTTATTGATGATAGCGGCAGCGATTTGCCCTCTCTGGAGCATCGAGCACACTCCAGGTCACGTCCCGATGAAGAACACGAGATGGCGGCGGCTCTGTATCATGAAATGCGATGAAACTTACTCTCTGATTTTTTCTCTCAGGAAGATGGTACTTATGGACCTGGAGGTAGGGCAAACGGAGCTCTGTGGGGCCCACAAGCTCAGGTGGCGAGCCCTAGGGGGGCGCCACCTAAAGTTATGGCTCTGTGGTAGCCCCCTCTAATAAATTTTTGCGCCAGTACTTTTTATATGTTCTGAAATAATTCTCCGCAAAATTTCGTCCAATTCCAAGAACTTCTATTTTGCACAAAAAACAACACCAAGATAGTTCTACTGAAAATAGCGTCGGTCCGGATTTGTTTCATTCAAATCATGCAAATTAGAGTCCAAAACAAGAGCATAGGTGTTTGGAAAAGTCAATACGTTGGAGACGTATCACGGGTCTGCAGCGGCTCCTGGTCCTACTCGTCGCCGTAGGAGATGACGATCTCCTCCTTGCCGGAGGAGCTGGTCGTCGTGGATGCCTGGGGGCCCGACGAGTGAGGGCATGGGCGCCATGATCCGCCTGACAATGAACTGTCACCGCCTCCACCTGCCAGCGCGTTCGGCATCGCGGTCGGAGTAGGAGATGCTCAAGGAGGAGGGGCTTGAAGAGGACAAAGTGTGGATGTGCATCATTGGCGCACGACTTAAATAGCCGCGGCGAGGCCATGCGAAGGGCCAAGTCATCCCGCTTCAATGCGGCATAGTGGCGGGGGTTGGTTTCTTGGGATGCGGTGTCCGCATTGAAGCGATGAAGCCAGAGAAGTCGCTTCCATCAGCGTCGCCCTCCTGTCCGGTCACGTCGCTTAGCATCCATGTCGGTCGCTGCATGCTCTAGGCCGGCATGAATGTGACGGGGAAGCAGCGCATGCATCAGATGCAAAGCGCGATATAGTTGGGTAGGTTTTTTTGGTGGGCCAGGTTAGTCAGGCATGGGCATAGCAGCAGTCCGGACGCCGACAACACCCCCTCCCCTATCCACGCACCAGTTTTTCTCTGATTTGTGGGAAAAAGTGCATCCGGACTGCTGAATGGACCGATGCAAAACCATGTTGGAGATGAAACACTTCCGGTTTGGCCGGTTGCGGGAGGTTTAAGTGCCAGCGTTGAAAATACCCTTAGAACAGTGAACAACCATTCATGCAAGACTGGGAGTTTGGTCCATGAGGTGGGCAAGATATAGCCACAAACAAGCAAGCAAGCAGCTACAACGATTGAAACACATCCTTAGCAGATGAAGTTTAAGCACTTAAGGTAGTGTGAAGCTTCAACAAGTAGCGTAGTCAAACAGACCACAATGCCTGACATCCATCTTTGTATTCTTAAAGGAGAACTTTGATAGTACAAAATTATCATCGTGAATACTTAAAGGCGAACTTTGATAAAAAACCATAAGATAATTGGTGTAATTATACGTCATGGCTCTCGAGTATTTGCAATCATAAGATCTAGAGGAGGACATTAAATAACATGGCTAGAGTTCACAAGAGTTGTATAAGATAATTGGTGTAATTATACAACATGGCTCTCACGTATTTGCAATTATAAGACCAGAAGTTTGTCCTTGAAACATATCTTTCAAAATTGGTCAGAACAATAACCATTGACAAGGAAAGGGCGAGCATCATATACATGATAATGAAAGCAGTGCCCTATGACGGAATAAAATGAGCTAAAGTGAATGCAAGCATGCTTTTAGTCCTTAGTCTTTTTTCTATGCGAAAAGGACCTGATCTTTTATAGAAGTGCACCGAAAGTACAAACTGAGGGAGTCCTGGATTGGGGGATCCTCGGGTGTCCGGTCTATCCGATGTGGGCCGGAGTGATGGGCCGTGAAGATAAAGCAGAAGACTGTCCCCCGTGTCTGGGTAGGATTCCGATATGCGTGGATGGCAAGTTTGGTGTCCGGATGTATTATTTCCTTCTCTGCAAACCGACTTTGTACAACCCTAGGCCCCTCCGGTGTGTATATAAACCGGAGGGTTTAGTCCATAGAGGCTATCAGAATAATCATAGGCTAGACAGCTAGGGTTTTGCCATTACGATCTGGAGGTAGATCAACTCTTGTAACCCCTATACTCATCGAATACAATCAAGCATGATGTAGGGTTTTACCTCCTTTAAGAGGGCCCGAACCTGGGTAAACATCGTGTCCCCATTTTCCCTTGTTATCGTTGATCCTTAGACACACAGCTTGGGACCCCATATCCGAGATCTGCCGGTTTTGAAACCGACATTGGTGCTTTCGTTGAGACTTTCGTTGTGTTGTTAACAAAAGGATCGATGGCTCGCCTTGTCATCGACAACGATGCTATTTCCGGGGAGACCTTTCTCCCTGGTCAACTATTTGTGTTTTGGCGGCTTTGTGATACGTGCCCACTCGACCAGCCACCTCGAGCAGGTCGATAGCTACGCCCCTGGTCACCAGATCAGGTTTGGAAGCTTGAACTACATCGCCGATATCCGAGGAGACCTGATCTTCGAGGGGTTCACGGCCTCGGCCGCCGCTCCCCACCCACACGAAGAAGGCCCTTCGGATCCACCATCAGATCCCGTCCAGGGGTCGACGCTCGTATCTGCCTCAGCCCTAGATCTGGGATGGACCATTGCGTCCGAAGACGGGAGGATGAACCCCGACGGACTCTCTCCCATCATGGAGCTTCTAGACGAAGACTCAGATGCGACCACGACATCGGTGGACCCGGAGTCAAACAGGACCCACCGAGCCTAGCTCTGCAGATCCTCGGACGCATGTCCAGCTTTCGCTCTTAAACGAAACGTTAGACTTAATACGATCTCTCGCCATCATGGAAGTGTCGCCTCCGAATTACTCCTAGCTTAAACTGGGGGCTGAGAGTAGGGAATTTTACGACCCACCCACCACCCACTTAATAGCCACTGTCGAGGATTTAACCGACATGCTAGATTACGCCTCCGAAGACATCGATGGCATGGACAATGATGTCGGAGTGAAACCAGGTCAAAACCCACCCATCACTAGGCGTTGGACGGACACTTCCACTTACGATGTATACATGGTGGACATGCTTGAGAAGAAGGACGATGATGGCACTCAAGACACAGATGAGGAACAGCCCGTCAATGAACCACCAAAATGCCAGCGTCAGCCGCGCCGCTCACGATCGCGTCGGGCAAGGGAAAGCAATACCGACACTTGAGATAATAACACTCCGGACAACGCCGAAGACCCCGATCACCTTGTTGAGCCTGCGTTCGAGCAGGATGAAAGGGAAGAGGGTCAATACAGCCCCGAACACACCGATCACGAGGATTCGGAGGATAGTAACTACTTACATGTCTCCGAAGAGAATGTTAGCCTCAGTGACGAAGAATTCATCGTCCCAGAGGAACCCAATGAACAAGAATGCTTCAAGCGATGGCTCATCACCACTGCACGGAGCCTGAAAAAGAAACAGCAGCAAATTCAAGCCGAACGGGATACGCTCAACAACAGATGGACCAAGGTCCTAACCGCCGAAGAAGGATATGGCTTTGAGCGCCAAACAAAAAGTTATCCCAAACGCAGGCTACTACCACAATTCAACGACAAGGCCTTTGAGCCAATACCATCAAAATACAATCAAGCTGATCAACCGGACCGACCACCACGTAGACGGGATAAAACGGCTAATTATGCCGAACACCAGCCCGCGCCCCCTCGCCAAAGAGGCAAGGAGACAACGGCTCCGGGCTACACGTACGACTTACGTCGGGACCTGGACAATAGAGATGGCCAGACCAAATCAATCTATGGATCAAGAGGACGCGGTCCAACACAAGATGACGGTTATCAAGCCTGGTGCAACAAACATAACCAAGTCCAGGATCAGCACCGAACACAGATGTCATCCGAACTCAATCGCGATGTCGCCCTGTACAGAGGTGCCGCACACCCTGTGTGCTTTATCGACGAGGTAATGCAACACCAATTTCCGGAGGGGTTCAAACCCGTGAACATCGAGCAATACGATGGAACGACGGATCCCGTTGTATGGATTGAAGATTTTCTTCTCCACATTCACATGGCGCGTGGAGATGATCTCCATGCCATTAAATACCTCCCTCTAAAGCTGAAAGGACCAGCACGACACTGGTTGAATAGCCTCCCAGAGAACTCCATTGGAAGTTGGGAAGACTTAGAGATGCTTTTTGGGATAACTTTCAAGGCACTTATGTCCGGCCTCCGGATGCCGATGACTTGAGTCACATAATCCAGCAACCCGGAGAGTCAGCTCGCAAACTTTGGAATTAGTTCTTAATTAAAAAGAACCAAATCGTGGATTGCCCGGACACCGAGGCCTTAGCGGCATTTAAGCACAGCGTCCGTGATGAATGGCTCACCCGACACCTTGGTCAGGAAAAACCGAAGACCATGCATGGCAGCTCTTATTGCACTCATGACCCGCTTCTGTGTGGGCAAAGATAGCTGGCTGGCTCGTAGAAGCAACAGTTCCAGCGTCCCCGGCACTTCAGAGGCCCGGGATGGCAATGGAAGGCCATGACGGAATAAAAATAAGCGTCTGAACAACAATGAAGAAATAGAGGATACGACAGTAAACGCCGGATTCAGTGGCTCTAAACCCGGTCAGCGGAAGAAGCCATTCAAAGGTAATAGGGACGGTCCAACCAACTTGGACAAGATACTGGATCGACCCTGCCAGATTCATGGCAGAAATTATTGGGTTTTCAAATAGGCCGGTAAATTAAACACCGAACACAAGGGGAAAGGACCTCCAAGCGAGGACGATGATGAGCCTCGCCCACCGTGCACTGGGGGACAGAAACAGTTTCACCCTGAAGTGAAAACGGTGAACATGATCTATGTCACCCACATCCCCAAGAGGGAGCGCAAGTGCACATTAAGGGACGTCTACGACGTAGAGCCTGCCGCCCCAAAACTCAACCCATGGTCGGCTTGTCCGATCACCTTTGATCATAGGGACCACCCAACCAGTATCCATCACGGAGGTTCGGCGGCCCTGGTACTCGATCCTATCATTGACGGATACCATCTTACTAGAGTCCTTACGGATGGCGGCAGCTACCTCAACTTGATATACCAGGATACTGTCCGTAAGATGGGTATCAACCCATCAAGTATCAAGCCTAGCTACCTTTAAAGGAGTGATACCCGGCGTGGAGGCCTGCTGCACGGGCTCCTTAACACTGGAAGTCATATTCGACTCTCTAGACAACTTCTGAAGCGGAGATTTGATCTTTGACATCGTCCCTTTTTCGATATGGTTATCATGCACTGCTCGGACAAACGGTCTTCGCTCGCTTTAATGCGGTCCCGCACAATGCTTATCTGAAGCTCAACATGACTGGACCTCGTGGCGTCATCACAGTAAATGGGAATATGGAGTGTTCCCTCCGTATTGAGGAGCACACCACGGCCCTAGCAGCTGAAGTACAGGGCGGCCTCATCAAGCCAAACAACTCATCGGTCATCAAGACCCATGACACTGCTAAGCGAGTCTGATCCACATTACAATGCGATATCCCGGTCGAGCCGGAGCTTGAATAGCAATCTATCATCCGCCAACCGCCCCATAAGGTTGCGGCATATGCACCGCACATACATAAAATACCTTGGTCAGCGCCGGAGGCACACTGCGGAAAAGGTCCATAGTACGGCTTGACCCTATTCAGACCTCAACTTTTTTCCCACTATAGGTTCGTTAAAAAAGCTACCTACAGAGGCTCTTTTCCAGGTCCCTCTTTCTTACAGACAACCATCACCTCCCCCTCTAAAAGGATTTCATACCAAGGAGAAACGGCGCAAACGTGTGGCAGGACACCATTGGGATCTTCAAACCACTACTTCTTAGGCCATGTGTAAACCTTTCCCTTGTGTAAACTTTTGGGCATGTAAAATAGCCTCGATATTTGTGGAATTATTTGTAATAACACGGTTGACATATTCATCAGGGTACAAAGGAAGCAGTCGATCACCACTTTTGTTTGGAACTCATTTATTTTATATTGTGATCTGTATTACCTCCCTACTTCAGACTGCGACACGTGCTTTAGTCCGTCCTTAACACCGGGGGTTGTATTCGGCCCTGCACATTCTAAAGTCCGAACACCAATAGGGTACTCTTCGGCGTCCCGGATATTGCATTGTATGCATCGTCTCTGAATCATGTCTTTGGTCTACAGTTGGGTTGCCCGGCTCCTGTGCCTACCACCTTACGTTCTGCTCGTTCGGCTAAGGTAGTAAAGGGCGAACTACTGCGATTGTAATTCTGGTTCATCCAGTCAAATACCTCTGTAGAGAAAACTGACAGTCATGATAGGCGAGAGCTGGTCGGCGATTCGGCGACTTAGTCTTATACTCCAAATCGTTAGCGATTCACTCCATGTTATACGAGGGGCTGGCCTTCGTCCAGCCGCGTGGAAAAGGCACCGTAGTCCGGATAGCCGCACACGCACCAGGGGCTAGTACTTAGCTCTAGAGTCAAACTCCTATGGCTAAGTAAAAATAATAAAGCCGCATAGTCTGATTGCCTGGTTCAGCTCGTGGACACCTCCTTTACAGACCAAGACGTTGGATAAATGTGGTCACGCGTTACGCCGAACACCCCTGTAGCATCTACATGGGGGCTGAACCCGAAGACTGGCAACTTTTAGAAATAAAACAATAAACAGCCGCACAGGGGGAAAATTTTCTTGAAACAAAAGGCACAAACATAGATATATAAACAGCATGGGTTCATCACATTGTTTGTGCAACCTGAACACAGTCAATCAAATATTACGTCCTTAGAGCATTGACCCTCTATCACTCAGGCTCCTGCTAGGACGTCATCGAAGTACCTCTCGGGCTTCCAATGATCTTTGCCTTCGGGCGGGCCCGCGGTTGCCACTCCGGTGGCCTTCATCTTTTCCCATTGCATCTTGATGCGGGAGAAGGCCATCCGGGCACCATCTATGCAGGCCGAGCGCTTCACAGCATCAATCGGTGGCCACGCGTCGACGAGCCATGATGTCTACTACGCAACCTTCTTCTTTTAGACGTTGTTGGGCCTCCAAGTGTAGAGGTTTGTAGGACAGTAGCAAATTTTCCTCAAGTGGATGACCTAAGGTTTATCCATCCGTGGGAGGCGTAGGATGAAGATGGTCTCTCTCAAGCAACCATGCAACCAAATAACAAAGAGTCTCTTGTGTCCCCAACACACCCAATACAATGGTAAATTGTATAGGTGCACTAGTTCGGCGAAGAGATGGTGATACAAGTGTAATATGGATGGTAGATATAGGTTTTTGTAATCTGAAAATATAAAAACAACAAGGTAACTAATGATAAAAGTGAGCGTAAACGGTATTGCAATGATAGGAAAAAAGGCTAGGGTTCATACTTTCACTAGTGCAAGTTCTCTCAACAATAATAACATAATTAGATCATATAACTATCCCTCAACATGCAACAAAGAGTCACTCCAAAGACACTAATAGCAGAGAACAAACAAAGAGATTATGGTAGGGTACGAAACCACCTCAAAGTTATTCTTTCCAATCAATCCATTGGGCTATTCCTATAAGTGTCACAAACAGCCCTAGAGTTTGTACTAGAATAACACCTTAAGACACAAATCAACCAAAACCCTAATGTCACCTAGATACTCCAATGTCACCTCAAGTATCCGTGGGAATGATTATACGATATGCATCACTGAATCTCAGATTCATCTATTCAATCCAACACAAAGTACTTCAAATAGTGCCCCAGAGTTTCTACCGGAGAGTCAATACAAAAACGTGTGCCAACCCCTATGCATAGGTTCATGGGCGGAACCCGCAAGTTGATCACCAAAACATACATCAAGTGAATCACGTGATATCCCATTGTCACCACAGATACGCACGGCAAGACATACATCAAGTGTTCTCAAGTCATTAAGTACTCAGTCTGATAAGATTACTCTGTAGACCACAGGCGACTTAAGGCCCATAGTGACGAACCGCCATGATGGCATGACTTGTAACATAAGGTAGAGGTAAATAGTCACCGAGCCGGACACTGTTTATGAGCCGGCCGGGACTCTGTAGGCCGCAGGGCGTCAACCCGTGTATATAAGGGGAGGACCTGCCGACGGCTTAGGGCAAGAAACAACCAATCGAGAGCCAGGCATAGCGTATCTCGCTCCCTGGTCATCGAAACATCAAGCAATACCAACCCAACTAGACGTAGGCCTTACCTTCACCGTAAGGGGCCGAACTAGTATAAACCTCTCGTGTCCTTTGTCCCGATTAACCCCTTTAAGCTTCCTAGTTGCGATGGCTCCACGACTAAGTCCTTGCAAGAGGACATCCGCCGTGACAATTCCACGACAGTTGGCGCCCACCGTGGGGCCAGCGCACGGTGGATTTGAGTTCTTGAAGGGCAGCTTCGAAGGGCTCAAGGGATACGCAGTCGGCCGGATGACCAAGAGTCGTCGCGGCAAGATCTACATCGACGACAAAGGCTGGGGCCCCGACGCCGGCTCAATTGAGTACGGGTACCGGGTCCCCTTCAGCGGAATCCACGTCTTCATCGGTCGGATTAGTGAGCCGGGCCCTATGCCGGACAACTGCACCGAACTCATCGAGACGGCTCAGCGCGCGAGACCCGCCCGTGCTCAACCCGTCGTGAAGCGTGCCTTCGCGGGCTGCATCCACAGAGGGGAACTTTCCGAAGGATCTGAAGGTAGTGGTGAGACGGTTGTCCTCTCGGATTGTGAGTCATCCGCCAGTTCAACAGATTCGCTATATCCAGTGCAAGATGGCGGGCTTGGGGGCTGTTTCGATGGCAGCACTATTCCGGACCCCTCTGAGTCGCCGAATTGGGCAGGAGTCTTCATGGCTCGTACTCAACCCGGCCAAAATTCCACAGCCGCAGCAGCCATAACGTCCGGATCAGGAGCAGCCGGGGCAGGAGACCCCGTGCGCCCGCCGGCTCAGGTGCTGATGGATCTCATGGATAAACTTACGGCCCTATTAACCGCCACAGTTATCCCTGCGAATCAAGATGAGCATAATGCAGAGGTGGCACAGGTTCGTGAGGAGATATCTCGGGCCAAGGAGGCCTTAGCAGCTGAGGACGTCAGGTTAGCCACAGAACGGGCGGCTTTGGATGCTCGGGCGCAGCAGCTCCAGTCAGAGGCTTTCCAGCTTACCATGAGCCTGAACGCATCTAATGAAGTGATGAGGAGAAGGCATCAGAAAACTCAGTCCCGTTTACCTCCGGTTTACGATCCACGGAACCTCTTCGCGACGCCCGGAGCCGGTCCAAGTAACCCGCCGGAGGTCAGTCAATTCATGGCAGCCGGGGGTCCAGGTCAACCTCAGGTGACGGCACCTCGTCATGGGAACATGGCACCACCCCGTTATGTGCCGATACCACCGGGTCACTTCTCCAACCCCATGGAGAACTTAATCACAGCGTCAACACGCTTAGCGGCTCTTCCAGTGGACGGTGATGATCCGACAGTAGTGGAGACCCGGAGGATCAGAGATCTCGTTCAGACGGCCCTGGCTCAGCAAGAGACCTATTCTTATAGCCGGGACAGGATTCATTCAACCCCACCGCCTTGGTTATCTCCGACTCATCCAGCCCGGAGCCCGAGTTACAGTGGGCACATGGAGTTAGAGGCCTTATCAAGCAACGCCCAGCGCCGTAACCAGCCCGGCGGTTATAACCCGGTGCAGGACCGAATACGTCAGGAGGACGAGCGGGCGGCTCAACTGGCGGCTCAGCTGACGGCTCAGGAGGCCCTTCCGGATTACTCGACGACTTATGTTGAGGCAGGAGTAGCCACCCGAACAGGCGGTGTCCCTTGTTTAGTGCCGGCTCTACGTAATGTCCATCTGCCCAAGGACTTCAAGGGGCCTCGGAAGGTGCCAAATTACACGGTCGACTTACAGCCCGGAGCATGGATTGAAAGTTACGAGATGACCATGGAGCTGTTGGAAGTCAGCGATGCAGCAATGGCTAAGTACTTCACCATGATGTTGGACGGAACGGCCCGATCTTGGTTAAAGGGTTTGCCACCCAATTCCATTAGTTCTTGGGCAGAGCTGAAGGCCCGATTCATACAGAACTTTAAGGACACTTGCAAGCAATCTATGTCGATTGTGGACCTGACAAATTGTAAGAAGGAGGAGGGTGAATCCACAACTCATTGGGTGCGCCGGGTTAAGGAGATAATACACTCGTCTGATAAAATGGATGCCGGCTCTGCAGTCCTCATGTTGGAGAAGAATTGCCGTTTTGAGCCGCTGAGGCAAAAGCTGGGGCACCTTAAGCGTGATTGTAATGACATGGGTACGCTGATTGCGGCTTTAGTCAAATATGCCGACTCTGATAGTACCAAGGATCCCGCGTCTGATGAGGAAAAGACAGGGAAGGGAAAGAAGAACGGCAATGGAAAGGGTCAACAGCATAACTCGATCAATCAAGGAGGCAATAAGCGTAAGGCGGGGGGAAACCCGGAGTTTGTAGCCAACGCCAATGCGTAGGGTAACAATCAGAGACGTAAGGGAAAACCGCCCCTTCGATCTGGTGGGTCAGGTCCATCTCTTGAGCAGCTACTCAATGAGCCCTGCCTGAGACACGGCACCAGGGAACGACCCGCCACCCACTTGTGGAAAGATTGTGCCATCATGAAGGCTTTCAAGAATTCCAACACATTTGATGGTAATCATGGGCCGGGTGGCGGCTCAGGCGCCGGCGGTTTTCACGGCCCGGGCAACGGTTCAAGTTCCGAATTTCAGGGAAATCAAGGCGGCTATAATCAACAGCAGTCGGGTCAAGGAGGACAGCAGCAGCAGCAGTCGGGTTATCAAAGCCATCCAAAGCGGCTGAATGGTGGGCAGTATCAAGTGTTCACCGCTAGCTTATGCAAACGTGACCAGAAGATTCATAAGAGGGTCGTGAACTCTGTTGAGCCGGCAGTTCCTCGTTACCTGAGGTGGTCAGAGCAGCCCATTGTATGGACCAGGGAAGAACACCCTCCCCGGGTTGATAATCCGGGTCAATTAGCCTTGGTGGTGGCACCTCAGGTCGGTGGATATAAATTCACCAAGGTACTCATGGATGGAGGTAGCAGTATCAACATCCTCTATTACGAGACCTTTCGGCGCATGGGTTTAACTGATAAAAATTTAAAGGCATCCAACACCGTCTTCCATGGAGTGGTGCCTGGTAAGTCGGCATACCCAGTTGGTAAGATTGAATTGGAGGTGGCCTTTGGAGATGAATATGGTTCTAGGGCTGAGAAATTGACGTTTGAGGTGGTCAAAATCAAAAGTCCATATCATGCTTTGTTTGGGCGGCCGGCTTATGCCAAATTCATGGCACGACCGTGTTATGTTTATCTGCAGCTTAAAATGTCGGGTCACAAGGGCACCATCACTATGTATGGGAGTCGAAAGGTAGCCTTGGAGTGTGAAGAGGGCGACGCGGCTTATGCTGAGTCTATTTGTGCAGCAGAAGAGCTCAAGTTTTATCAAGATAATGTTGACCCGGCAAATATGACCTCCCTCAAGAAGCCAACCGTGGAACATGACCCGGCGATGAAGTTTAAGTCGGCTGCTGAGACCAAGCTTGTCGACTTCACTCTAGGCGATTCATCTAAGCAGTTCAGCATCAGTGCCAACTTGGATCCTAAATAGGAAAGTGCGGTCATCGAGTTCATCCGTGAGAACCGGGACATCTTTGCATGGAAACCTTCTGACATGCCGGGTGTACCGAGAGGACTCGCTGAGCACACTCTTAATATTGATCCGAAGTATAAGCCGGTCCGGTAGTTTCTTCGGCGGTTCAATGAAGAAAGACGAAAAGCTATTGGAGAGGAGGTTGCCCGGCTCTTAGCGGCTGGGTTTATTGTCGAAGTTTTTCACCCGGAGTGGCTGGCTAACCCGGTGCTTGTGCTCAAGAAGAACGGCACCTGACGGATGTGTTTGGATTACACGGACTTAAATAAAGCTTGTCCGGCTGATCCTTTTGCTCTCCCCCGTATTGATCAAATCATTGATGCTACAGCGGGTTGTGAGCGTTTGAGCTTTTTAGATGCTTATTCTGGATATCATCAGATCAAAATGGCAATTAAGGACCAGGAGAAGACGGCTTTCATCACTCCTTTTGGAGCCTTCTGCTATGTATCTATGCCTTTTGGGCTCAAGAGTGCCTAGGCGACTTATCAGCGGTGTGTACAGAACTTTCTCCATAATCAGATTGGGCGCAATGTTCATGCTTATGTGGATGACATAGTGGTGAAGTCCAGAGAAAAGGGAACCTTGATATCTGATTTGAAGAGACCTTTCATAATCTCCGAGTTTACAAGATGATGCTTAACCCAGACAAATGTGTGTTTGGTGTGCCTGCAGGCAAGCTTTTGGGTTTTCTGGTCACGAACAGGGGCATGGAAGCTAATCCGGAGAAGATCAAGGCAATCACCTCTCTGGCTAAGCCGGCGTGCATCAATGATGTTCAGAGATTGGCGGGTCGTGTTGCTGCCTTAAGCCGGTTAGGTGAGAAGGCCCTACCGCTATATCAGATGAGGAAGAAGACAGACACTTTTGTCTGGAGTGATGCTGCTAATACTGCCTTTGAGGATTTAAAGAGACAGTTATCTGAACCGCCGGTCCTAGCAGCTCCCATTGATAGAGAGCCATTGCTGTTATATGTGGCTGCTAACTCATGAGCTATCAGTGTTGCGATCGTGGTGGAGCGCAAGGAGGCTGGCAAGGAGCATCCAGTTCAACGGCCGGTTTATTACATCAGTGAGGTGCTCATTGAGTCTAAACAAAGATATCCACATTGGCAGAAGCTTGTTTACAGAGTGTTCATGGCAAGCCGGAAGCTGAAGCAATACTTCAAAGGTCACCCTATCACTGTGGTGAGTTCTACCCCCTTGGGAGACATAATCCAGAACAGAGAGGTCACGGGACGAGTCGCCAAGTGGGCCATTGAGCTTGGGCCTCACGGTCTCAAGTACATGCCACATACTGCTATTAAGTCTCAGGTCTTGGTGGATTTTATCAATGATTGGATAGAGTTGCAGGCACCTGAGGAGAAGCCGGATAACACATATTGGAATGTTCACTTTGATGGGTCCAGGCAGTTAGAAGGCTCGGGGGCTGGAGTAGTTTTAACTTCCCCTCGCGGTGACAAATTTTGTTATGTGCTCCGGCTTATGTTTCCTTGTACTAACAATGCAGCTGAGTATGAGGCCTTACTCCATGGTCTCCGGATGGCCAAAGAGATGAATTTGAGCCGGGTAAGGTGCTTGGGTGACTCAGACCTTGTGGCTCAACAAGTGTCAGGCAAGTGGGACTCCAAGGATCCCCTTATGGCGGCTTACCGTCGTGAAGTTGATGCTATAGCTGGGCACCTCAAGGGTTATCAGGTGGAACACATTGATCGAAGGAAGAATGAGGTGGTTGGTGCCTTAAGTCGGCTAGGATCTCAACGTAAGCCGGTGCCGCCTAATACCTTTCTTGATGTTTTGCATAACCCTTCTATCAATTTACCTACAGAAGAAGATCTAGCAGTGCCAGACCCAGAGGCGCAGCTGGTGGCGGCTCTCCACATCATCTCGGATTGGACAGTGCCTTATTTGGCTTATATGACCCAGGGAGAGTTGCCTGAGGATGAGACCTTGGCGAGACAAATCATCCGGCGGTCCAAGTCCATGACAATCGTTATTGGCGAGTTACATCACTGTAGCGTCACTGGAGCGTTTCAATGTTGTGTGTCACCTGCGGAGG
This sequence comes from Aegilops umbellulata, assembly GCA_032464435.1. Lineage (NCBI taxonomy): Eukaryota > Viridiplantae > Streptophyta > Magnoliopsida > Poales > Poaceae > Aegilops > Aegilops umbellulata. The sequence continues at coordinate 215,737,985 of CP136055.1, forward strand.
GTCAGGAGATACTTCGTGAGATCCATGAAGGGGATTGTGGTCATCATGCCGGCTCAAAGTCCCTTGTGGCCAAGGCTTTCCGTCATGGGTTTTATTAGCTGACGGCTCATGCTGATGCAGAAGATCTGGTCAGTAAATGTGACAGATGTCAAAAATTCTCACGATGAGCTCATGTGCCGGCTCAGGAATTGAGGATGATTCCAATTACTTGGCCGTTTGCAGTATGGGGGCTTGACATGGTTGGACCTTTCAAAAGGTCCAAAGATAAAAAGACACATCTCCTGGTGGCAGTGGATAAGTTCACAAAGTGGGTCGAGGCAGAGCCGGTCAGTAAGTGTGATGCAGCCACAGCGGTTCAGTTCATGAAAAAGGTGATCTTTCGTTTTGGTTTTCCACACAGCATCATAACTGATAATGGCACTAATCTCTCCAAGGGTGCCATGGAAGAGTTCTGTCGAAGGGTACATATCCGGCTTGATGTTTCGGTTGTTGCTCACCCTCAATCCAATGGTCAAGCAGAAAGAGCAAATCAGGAGATCTTGAAAGGCATCAAACCCCGGCTCTTGGTCCCCTTACAACGGATGCCGGGTTGTTGGGTACAGGAATTACCTTCTGTACTTTGGAGCATCAATACTACACCTAACAGATCTACGGGTTACACGCCTTTCTTTATGGTGTATGGAGCAGAGGCGGTCCTATCAAGGGACATCCGTCATGACTCACCCCGTGTGGCGGCTTACGTTGAGGCTGACAACGAAAGAGCTCGTCAAGATGCACTTGACCTGTTGGACGAGGAGCGAGACTTGGCAATAGCCCGCTCGGTGATTTACCAGCAAGACCTGCGTCGCTACCACAGCCGCCGAGTTAGATCCAGAACCTTTCAGGAAGGCGACTTAGTGCTTCGGCTCATCCAGGATCAGTCTGACATGCACAAGCTATCCCGTCCTTGGGAAGAACCCTTTGTGATCAGCAAGAATCTGAACAACGGGTCATACTACCTTATCGATGTTCGAGAGCACAAAGGCTCACGTAAGTCGGAGGAGGAGACCCGCCGGCCGTGGAATATCGCTCATCTTTGGCCTTATTATACTTGAGCCACCGGCTCTAATATGTATATATTTTGACAATGTATATATTAGATAAAGTAATAAAGCAGGACCTCTATCCTTTTTTCCACCCTAAACAAGTTTATGTGTCTTCTTTGTCATGTGGTGGAAACAACCAATAGGGAGCAGGTCACATCTGAATCCGGCTTTTCCTTTGGTCCGGCTTATGATCATATCTGAATCTAGCCATGATCACTTGGGGGCTTCCTGTTCAAACATAGGTCATATTAGAACCAAACAGAACATAGCTATCGATACCCACTTGATCGGCATACTGCCAAACCCACTTGGGGCTTCTTGATCATATTTGAATCATAGCTTAACCCCTTTGGGTCTGACGTGGATCGTATTCGAATCAGCGTCATTAAACAACTCTTATGGTCACTTGGGGGCTTCCTGTTCAAACATAGGTCGTATTCGAACCAAAGAGAACATAGCTGTCGATACCCACTTGATCGGCATCGCCACAGCCACTGGGGGCTATATGATCGTATCTGAATCTTAGCTTAACCCCTTTGGAACGGTTCACTGATCGTATTCGAATCAGAGGCCTTTAAATCTTATTTATTATTCATCATGTCTTATAAGTGTCAATATTTAACTATCTTGAGACTCTCGTGAAAATATTATGGAGTGGATTTCATTCCTCCGGGTTAATACTGGTTACCTCGGGTTGTTATGTACCAGGTGAACTTTTATATACCAATATTCAGGAGTTAAACTTACCCTCAGGGGTTGGGTTATATAAGCCGGAGAGATAACTACAGCATCACAGGTATATCATTATGATTATGTCTACTGAGTCTTATCGTAAGTTGGTTTTCCTAATATTGTTTGGTGTATACTCCGGGTTATCAATACCTTTATGTGACCCCCGAGGCGGTAAGTCGCCAGAGGATTCTTTGTTTGTCCCCTATGCAGGATAAGGCATGTAACTTTTGTTTAACATAAAGGAACAAGAGGATCAATAAAAAGATGGAAATATACAGCAATGCCGGCTTAAGGAAGTATTGAGCGCCATAAGCATGCGCGAAGGCATGACAAAAATCGAGAGTTTTTCTACCCTATTACAAGACTCCCCGAGTCTGAATAATGAAGCATTGTGTTCACAAAGACATAAATATATGACGCCCGACGTCTTTACTCCTTTGGTTGGCTTGACGATTCCGGGTTATCCTTCTCCACCACTTCGTCGGCTGCCCTGTCCTGGAAGGTTGATGAGGCCCAGTCAATGCTACTCAAGGCTTCAAACTCAGCTTCATCATCTATTAACCCGGTGGGGTCGACTTCAGGGGAAAAAGTATGCTTATGAGTTGGAGGGATCAAGCTGATTTCATCATAATGAGGTGTTGGAATCCTCCGGTTCTCGTTGTCATAACCCGGCTGATACTTGGTAAGATCAGTGTCGTTCCCAATGAGAGTAGCCACAGGGCGTATGTCTTTTACACAGGCGGTGAAGTCCGCCTCATCAAACAAGGTTCCATCCCCCTTCAGACTCGGATATCCAAGACTGAGGTCGGCCGAGTCTAGCTCTGGAATCCACGCCTTGGCCCGGCTCAAGGCAGCTATAGCTCCGGCCCTTGCAGATGCCCGTCTTAGCTCTTGGACCCACTGAGGCAGCACAGCAAGCCGTTTTAGCACATCTTGCAAGAGATGGGAGACATCATTTGATAAAGCCACAACGGCCAAAGCACGTTGTGACCCGGTGTACAATTGCTCCACCAGAGTGTAGACTGCTTTCAATTTGACCACATTGTTCTGCTTAAGATTTGTGCTCCTGGGACCTGTGTTATTAAACAAAGGATGAGCCGGAGGCAATAATTAACATATTCATCAAAGGAAGGATTGCAATATTTGAGGTTCATATAAAGTAACTTACCGAAGATTGCTGAGACCATTCGAGATATCTGGCGCTTTAAGCCGGACAGCTTGGTGTTTGCTTCTGCAAGTGATGCTTCGGCTGTCTCGGCCCGGGTCACTAATGAGGCCTTCTCATCAGCCCAGATTTTCTTCTCCGCATCAAAATTCTTCTTCAACTTCTCTTGTTCAGAGATGTTGAATTCAAACTTGGAGTTGGCCTTTTGAATCTCAAGTTCCTGGGCTGCCAGGCGGTTCTTCAGGTCAGCAATCTCCAACTCAAATTGACTTATGGTGGCCTGCATTAGTACCGGGTCATAGTTAGGATCATGATAAAGTAATGTTAAATCCTAAGCACTTTGCAAGCAAAGATACTTGACACTTGGAGGCTAATGTATGCTGAAGAACTCTACATTATTACGCCGGCTTGCGCAGAATGAAGTCCCAAGCACTTTGCAGGCGAAAGTACGTGGCACTTGGGGGCTAATGTGTATCGCAAGTTCAACATTTCTTGCTACAACCGGGTTTATTGTCTTCTTTCTAAGTCGGACAAATGGTGCTAGACAATTTTGTAAGTCTACAGCATATTTACTTATAAGCAATAGACTTGGGGGCTGGTACAGTAAGTATGGTTAAGGAAAGGTAGCATAAGTCATACCTCAGATTTTTGCTGTATTTGCTTCACCATGTCAATTTCCGGGTCACGGCTGCTATGCACTTGGTTGATATAGCCCGAGAAGATCTCTCCAACACTCAAATGAGTATAGTCAGTGATATCCATCTTGGCCTTTCGGCGTTCTAACAACTCCTCCTTAGCAGAACAATTGGCAAGTACGGTGGGCCGTGCTGGTTCAACAAACTGAGTCTTGAGTATTTCCACTTCTGGATCAGTCGTCTTGTTCGGGCTAGGTGCTTCTAGGTTATCAGAACCATCAAGATTATCTTCAGCAGGCGGGTCAAAAGTTGGTGCTGGAATGTCATGAGACGGCTCAGGCGGTGGCCGATGTGTGGAAGAGTCGGGGCAGCTGTACCCAATTCCAGCTCAGTTACTATAGAGTCTTGAGCCGGTTTATCCTTCTTGGTTTTCTTCCTAGGATTCACTTGCACACTTTGGACAAGGCAGAAGAGTGAGTACAAAAACATGAGTAAGATAAAGCATAAAATAAACAAATCGACATTACCCAGGGGCAGTCTTGAAAGCCGGCATGTTTGACTGCATAGACTCGCCGGAGGAAGGAGAGGTATCCTGATAATTGGAGTCAGATGAATTAAGAGGTTGACGAATTAAACCCGCCAAAGGTGAAGCAGAGCGTAAGTCGGAGATAACCTCGTTCCGACGCTTCTTGGTGACGTCAGTTAAGCCGGAGGAGAGCTCTGTGTCCTTGCTGGTCTGGGTCTGCCTCCGGCTTTCAATTTGCTATCGCTTCAAAAGAAAGTCGGGGTCTTGGTAAGCCAAAGGATGTGAAAATCTTACTTTTGGGGTTACTCTTTGAATTTTTTGACGCGGCAGAGGCTCGGAGTTAGAGGAGATTATAGACTTCATCTTCGACGGGTTGGTTGTTTCCCGTGTCTTCCTGAAAGAGAAGTAATGTCAGTGAAATGATGATAAAAGAGTCAGGGAAGTTAAAAAGTTACCTATTCTTCATTATCATCAGAGTCATCAAGTTGGAACATCTCTGAGGCACTTGGCTTCCTTTTCTTTGAAGTGGTAGGCTTGGCGGCTTTTCTTTCGGCTCTTTTAGCCGCCCTGGCTTGTTTGGCTGCCTCATGGTCATACTGGACCTTCCAGAAACCGTCATTTGCCTGGGTCGGGTTCTTCTTGTAGAAGGGTAGTAAGCCGAAGGCGTTACTGGTCCTGTGCCCTCTTTCAACAAGGACTGGGTTGTAGCCTCCACCACGTCATCTGGTAAGTCATCAGAACTATGACACTGAGGATCATCCTTCTCGCCTGAGTAAGTACACATTAAGCCGGGACGGCGGCTTAACGGAATTACTCTCCAAGCAACCCAGACTCGGATCAGGTCGATGCCATCTAAGTTGTTCCCCAAAAGAGTTTTGATCTTCTTGATAGTGGGGGTGAGTGGCAGACACTCAATGGCAGTCAACTTGTCTGGCAGCGGATGGTTAGATTCAAGGCGCAAGGCACGGAAGCTGGGCAGTGGGTTTTCACCAGCCGGAGAAGTGTCCTGGCAGTAGAACCATGTCTGGTTCCGGTCCTTTGGATGACTCGGCAGTTCAGCATAAGGGAACAGGCAGTCTCTCCGCCTTTGAATTGATATGCCACCAAGTTCCAGACTGGGCCCGTTGGCGCGCTCGTTCTGCCGGTTCAAATAGAACAATTCTCTGAAGAAAAGTAGGCTGGGCTCTTCTCCAAGGTAGACCTCACAGAAGACTTGGAAGTTGCAGATATTTGACACGGAATTGGGCCCGATGTCTTGAGGTCTTAAGTCAAAGAAGTGCAAAACGTCTCTAAAGAATTTTGAACCGGGTGGAGCGAATCCCCGACTCATATGATCTGTAAAAAATATTACCTCCCCTTCTTTGGGACGAGGTTTCTCCTCGGACAGGTCAAGAGTACGATAAGACATGACCTCCTTCTTGGGAAAATGGCCATACTTCACAAATTTAGACAGTTTGCTTTCTGTGACAGTAGACGGGACCCAGTTGCAGGTCACAGGAGCCTTGGGAGCCTTAGGTTCCATGGTGTAAGTGGAAGCCTATGACAAAGTAAAAATTTCCGGTTTAACCCATTACCCGGAGGAGAGCATTTTAATGTATTCAAGGTGACGGCTTAAGAAGGGGCCTAATGACATATAGGTGACTATGCGATAATGTTTAAACCGTTGCAGGTATCAAAGGTAATTAAAATATACTTAAGTCGCCAGAAGCAAGCGGTGCTGACAGCCGGAGTTGTCTTAAACCGGTCACATGAACTACTATGGCTAAAACAGATTCAACAGAGGCAATTTTTGGCTAAGTGTGGAACAAACAGGTTTCACAAGTTGCAATTATTATTTTGGATCAAACGGTCGCTCTGGAAAGAAAAATTTCTAGACCTAAAAACAGTACAGAGAAATTCATATACTCGAAGAGGGCTTCCAAACAAGGGGAATGAGATCTATTCTTATGCAAGATAGGCACAAACAATTACCGTAGCAGTTCTATGTTGTTTTTACGATCTAAACAGTGTGTTGGAGGTGAAAACTAGCAAGGGTTGGCATCGGGCGACGATGAACGCCGACGAACTCAAGACAGTTCCAATGCAGATCTGAGGAAGGGAAGAAGAGGAACTCATAGATGCGGACGAGCTACGGAGGGTCGCCGTGCATTTCTGGTCAGAATCAGGTTGATACAGCGGCCTGAGTCGATGAAGACGAGGGGTTCGACGGCGGTGGCAGTGGACCTCGAGAGACAGAAAGGCAGCACGAGGAAGAAGACAACTGAAAGAGGGAAGAATGGAAGACCTAGGTCATGCTTTTTATAAGGATGGTCCAACCAAGACGGCGCGAGAAACAAGGAGGCCAAACATCATTATCCAGCGGCCCCGATGCCTCGGTTTTCGGGATGGTCAGTAAAGGCAAAGATCCATTGAGGATATGGCGGAATAAAATATGAAGTCATTGGAAGATGACATCACGGCGGGTTATCACGAATCCAGAAGATGACGTCATGGCAGGTTATGACCTTTGCACCGACAGAAGACAGGAAGACGTAATTTTTAAGGTATTTTAAGATTGACATGAACCGGTTCAAATCAATCTGGGGCCTAATGTTGGGGATATAACTATTTGTGTAAGCCGCCCAGGAGGGGGCGGGTTACGCAAAGAGAGGTTCATCAGAAGCCCAAGACCAAGCATGAAGAGGACAGTTCAATAAAGGGTCTAAAGGCCCACAGGCGACTTAAGGCCCATAGTGATGAACCGCCATGATGGCATGACTTGTAACATAAGGTAGAGGTAAATAGTCACCGAGCCGGACACTGTTTATGAGCCGGCCGGGACTCTGTAGGCCACAGGGCATCAACCCGTGTATATAAGGGTCGACCCGCCGACGGCTTAGGGCAAGAAATAACCAATCGAGAGCCGGGCATAGCGTATCTCGCTCCCTGGTCACCGAAACATCAAGCAATACCAACCCAACTAGACGTAAGCCTTACCTTCTGTAACGCCCCGAGACCAATGTGCCAGTTGTCCTCCCGTTATTCGCTGTTGTTGCTTTGTCATTTGCTTGCGTGTCGCATCTTGCCATGTCATCATCCGCATTGCATCATCATGTTTTCGAAACTTGCATCCGTCCGGGTTCTCCGAGTTCTCTCCCTTGTCCGTTCTGAGACCATCCACACTTGCACGCGCCCGCGGCATGTCCGAAATAGAATTTTATAAGTGGCCGGAAAATGTTCTCGGAATGGGATGAAAGTTGGCGTGCGGTGTTGTTTTGGTGTCAGTAGACCGCCTGCCAAGTTTCATCGCATTCGGAGTTCGTTTGACGCCCCAACGGATAAATATAGCGGCATTATAGCCGGTCTAACGTCGGACGTTTTCGGTCTCCGGAAACCGTGCCGGGCTGCATCTCTCCCCTCTTCTCTCAGACCAACCCGCTCTTCACAATCCGCCAGACCCAACCTAACCTCTCTCGTCAGCCCGCGGACCTCCTTGCGCGCGCGTCCGAAAGTTGTCCCGGACCCGAACCAGACTGTCGCTACCGTTGTGTCCAGATCATCCCCTAACATCTTTAAAACATCACCGTTTTCTTATTTGGGCTCCCTAGCCTATTTTTCCTGATCGTCCAATTTTGATCGAAGGGACGAGTTAGCCCCTAAGCTAACCCACACCCACCTACTATTAATAGCAGTGCATTCATCGGACCAATCCCTAATTTCTAGGGATCCTCCTAGCCGCGGCCGCTCCTCTGGTCTTTTCTTCCTTGGGATCCTCCCAGATCCCCATCGGCCAACCACCATCGATCCATCCCCTCCAACTAGGGACACCCGCAAGAGAGAGCCAGGGGTCGTTCCCTGCTCATCCCGAGCGCCACCACCGGAGCTGCTCCATCCGCCGCCCGAACCTGCCAAGACCAGCACCCAGGCCGTCCCTCTCCTTCCTCCCGCACATCTTCCCTTCCCTATTGCTCTTTCTCATATCTCTCTCTGTCCCTATACTTGCTGTAGCAAGAGATCGCCATGGCCGCTGTTGTCCTCGTCGTCGCGTCGTACGCTACCAAGACCGGCTGATTCCGTGCCCTGCCTCCATTCCCGCTGCCGTCCGCCTCCTGCAGGCCTCCCCGTCGCCTGCCAGAGTTCCTGCTGCCGCCATCGTTGTTCGAGGCCAGTGCCTTTGCTTCGAACCGGGGGCCGACGCCTCCGCGCCCCGCTTCTCGTTCTGCCCAGGAACGAGCACTGCCCCGCATGGCCGCGCGCCCGTGCCGACCTCCCCTCGCCGGTGAGACCTCGCCGCTGCGTGCCTTGATTGCCTCTCTCTCTCTCTCTCTGGCCGCTCTGACCTCCCCTGCTCTCCATCTTTCCTCTTTGGACAGAAGCAGGTCGCTCCCTTCGTCCAGTTCGAGATCCGGAGGATCCCGTTGTCAGCCACCTCGAGCCACCCCGCGCCTAGTCCCTTGCCTCGTCCGCATCTGCCTCGTCTTCGCCGGAGTTCCAAGCTGCGTCGCTGCCTCCCTGCTTCGCCCTGTTTCAGCCTCGTCCTCGTCGAGCAGAGAACGAGCGCACTTCGTGCGTTGACCCGCGCCTGGGCCACCTCCCCTTCGCCTGTTGGTCAAGGCCCAGCCGCCTTCTGTAGCCTGCTCCACCGCCTGGGCTTGGCCCATGGGTGAGCTCCCCACAGCCCCTCCTCTCTGTTCAGCCCAGTCCGCCCGAGATGTGGCCCAATTCCTGTTTTTTTTCAAATCTATGATTTTATCTAATTTCCAGGAGACTGCAGTTTTCAGAAAAGTCCCTCTAGATCATGCATATAATAACTCAGAAATGGTGCATCGGATTAAAATGATTTACATATGAAAAATGCTTAGAATTCCAGCTAGTTTCATAATATGCCTTTTTCATCCATGTTTAAAATGTTTAAGTGTGCTGTTTGAATTAATTTGTATAAATGCCATGTTAAAATGATTTATTTCATAACTAAATAATCGTAGCTCGGATTTAAATAAATTATATATGTAAATGGGGTAGAAAAATGCATAGATTAACATGTTGCACTTTATTTTCCTGTTTAAAAACAATAATATATGTTTTAGGGCAGAACAGTACCAAATCTAATATATGCTCATGAGGTTTTTCTGGACTTGTTGTTTGTTGTTCCGGCCTCATTTAAATTTGCCTAGATAGGTAGTTTTTCATATGTTTCACCTCTTGCCATGTTTAACAACATTTAATATTGTTGGATATATATACGAGAGAGAACTAAATAATTAAATGTGGTGTTTTGCCAATATGCAACTCGTTGCATATTGGGCTCCATTTAATTTGTAGTATTGTTTGTGCACTTTGCCATGCCATGCATATTTAAACCGGACATGCATCATACTTGGTTGTGCATCATGCCATGTTTGTGCTTGTTGGTTTACTATGTTGTTTGCTTCTTTCCGGTGTTGCTTCTTCGGGTTAGCTCCGATAACGTTGCGATTGTGAGGATTTGTTCGAATACGTCCGTTTGTCTTCTTCATGGACTCGTTCTTCTTCCTTGCGGGATCTCAGGCAAGATGACCATACCCTCGAAATCACTTCTATCTTTGCTTGCTAGATGCTCTCTCTTTTGCTATGCCTATGCTGCGATACCTACCACTTGCTTATCATGCCTCCCATATTGTCAAACCAAGCCTCTAACCCACCTTGTCCTAGCAAACCGTTGTTTGGCTATGTTACCGCTTTGCTCAGCCCCTCTTATAGCGTTGTTAGTTGCAGGTGAAGATGAAGTTTGTTCCTTGTTGGAACATGGGGATGTTGTTCCTTGTTGGAACATGTTTTCTTGTCGGGATATCACAATATCTCTTATATTATTAATGCATCTATACACTTGGTAAAGGGTGGAAGGCTCGGCCTTATGCCTGGTGTTTTGTTCCACTCTTGCCGCCCTAGTTTCCGTCATACCGGTGTTATGTTCCCGGATTTTGCGTCCCTAACGCGGTCGGGTGATTTATGGGACCCCCTTGACAGTTCGCTTTGAATAAGACTTTTCCAACAAGGCCCAACATTGGTTTTACCATTTGTCTACCACCTATCCCTTTCCCTTGGGTCGGCCAGCCCGAGGGTCATCTTTATTTAGCCCCCCGGGCCAGTGCTTCTCTAAGTGCTGGTTCGAACCGAGCAGACTGCGGGGCCACCTTGGGGAAACTTGAGGATTGGTTTTACTCGTAGGATGTCTCATCCGGATGTGCCCTGAGAAAGAGATATGTGCAGCTCCTATCGGGATTTGTCGGCACGTTCGGGCGGCTTTGCTGGACTTGTTTTATTACTGTCGAAATGTCTTGTATCCGGGATTCCGAGACTGATCGGGTCTTCCCGGGGAGAAGGAATATCCTTCATTGATCGCGAGAGCTTATAATGGGCTAAGTTGGGACACCCCTGCAGGGTTTGAACTTTCGAAAGCCGTTCCCGCGGTTATGTGGCAGATGGAAATTTGTTAATGTCCGGTTGTAGAAAACCCGAAGTTGATCTCAATTAAAATACATCAACCGCGTGTGTAACCGTGATGGTCTCTTCTCGGCCGAGTCTGGGAAGTGAACACGGTGTTGGAGTTATGCTTGACGTAAGTAGTTTCAGGATCACTTCTTGATCATAGTTGTTCGACCGTGCTTTTGCCTTCTCTTCTCGCTCTCTTTTGCGTATGTTAGCCACCATATATGCTAGTCGCTTGCTGCAGCTCCATATCATACCTTTTACCCTACCTATAAGCTTAAATAGTCTTGATCTCGCGGGTGTGAGATTGTTGAGTCCCCGTGACTCACAGATACTTCCAAAACCAGTTTGCAGGTGCCGATGAAACCGTGCAGGTGGCACACCCGAGCTCAAGGAGGAGCTCGATGAAGATCTTGTTCATTGTGTTGTTTCGTTTCAGTTGATCAGTGGTGGAGCCCAGTTGGAACGATCGGGGATCTGTGTAGCATTTGGGGTAGTCTTCTTTTATTTTGGTTCCGTAGTCGGACCTTGATTGTATCTGTATGATGTAATGCTTTACTCATGTATTGTGTGAAGTGGCGATTGTAAGCCAACTATGTATCTCTTTCCCTTATGAATTACATGGGTTGTGTGAAGATTACCTCTCTTGCGACATTGCTTTCAATGCGGTTATGCCTCTAAGTCGTGCTTCGACACGTGGGAGATATAGCCGCATCGAGGGCGTTACAAGTTGGTAATCAGAGCCTTCCCCGACCTTAGGAGCCCCCACTGATTGATCGTTTTTAGCGGCCGAGTTGTGTCTAGAAAAAAAATGTTTTGAGTCATTTAGGAATTATGTATCGGAGAGTTTAGGAATTCTTTTTACTTCCCAGTCTCCTCATCGCTCTGGTAAGGCATCCTGACGTAGAGTTTTGACTCTTCTCTTCTCAAATTTCACTAAAAAAAAATTAGGATCACGCGGGTATCTTTGAATCGTTCTGATGGTTTTATGGTGACAACATTGTCTTGGTGCCTCCTGTCAGCAGGGGTTTAGTGGAAGTGTCCCGGGGAGTTGAGCTCGGAGGTGTTGTCGTCATAATTTTATCGTTGCAGTTCTGGAATACCTGAGTTTAGTACGCCGACATCGAAAATCTCTTTTGTACAGTTGTTGGTGAGATAACCCTGATAGCCCAGTACTGAGGCGAGTGCGGGACTATTGCCATAACTCGTATAACGGATGCTTTTCGAAGGTTGAGGTAGACGATTTCCGAAGGTTTCTTGGTTATGTGTTGAAGGATGGATACAGCTGGATCTAGGTATTGTTAGTTTGGGTGATATATTTTGTGTCCCCTGTATCCCCAACACCTGATTGCATAACCAGAAAGTTTCGGGAGTTTATAAGTGGGAATTCAAGTATCTCGTAGGATATCTTCCAACACACACATGATACGATATGGGATCTATCATATGTTTGTTTCCGGCTTATTCTGCAAGCCAATCCTTTGTTTTGTTTTATTTGTGGTATTCGAGTTGCTTCGATGTCAAGTGTTGATTCATACCTTCCCTAAGTGGTGTTCTCATATTCCTATGTGGATACTAATCCTTCTTGATCATTGAGGTTGTCATGTCAATCCTTTTTCAACCGGTGTGCTTCCCTTCAAGTTCATCATATTCGTTCAATTTCTGCCAGATCAATTATCAGTTCTTTGCAACGGTGTTTGCTTCATCCGTTCCAAGTTGTCTTTGTTTTCCCGCCCTCCCACCCTTATTTCTTCAAGGACGCAGATTTCTTAATCAAGTATCCATTTTATTATTGTGAAGTCTGTCCATTCTTTTCTGCCAATGTTCTTATCCGATGATTCTCAGGATGATACTAACGGAGCTTCAAGTTTATTATTCTTCGTTCTTTTCTTCTCCAGTGGATTCAATTCAAGCTTTCGATGTTGATCATATTCCTTTTCTCATTTCAAGTGTTTTCTTATGCCGGTGTATCTCTTAATCATTCACCTCTCGCTATTCATTTGTTCCAGAGTGATGAAGATATCTCAGAAGATTCAACTTTCCATTCTCAATTCACTCAAGTTCATTTGAGGACGCTATCTCATTCAAGCCATTTAATTCAACCGGTGCAATCTCTCTTTTCAAGCAATCGTTCAACGGTGGTTCTTTTGAGTGGGCCCTAACCCACAGGTCTTTTTCCAGGATCCTACCTGACTCTTCTAATCTTCCCGGAGCTATTCCCAAATTCTTTTTGAAGTTTGACGTAAGAATGAATTATCATCAGTCAAATGTCTTTATCCAAGATCCTTCAATTCTTTCATCGTTGGTTCAACCTTTCTAATTTTCATTCCGGACTGTCTCAACAATTCATGGTGGTCGTTCTCATCATCATTCTTGGATTTTGAAGACCGAAGAAGAGTATCCCTTAAATCGTGTCCATTCTCTTGAAGATGCGTGGTTCTAGATTGATGGCATTCTCTCATAATTGTTTCGATTGTGAGAATTCTTTTCATACCCATCCGGAGCATTTCATGAGTTGTTTCAATTTCTTTTCCCCGAAGGCCATCATTTCATAATTCCTCATTCTCAACTTTCAGCTCTTGTTTTCCAAATCCTACCGGTGCATCATTTAAATATACTCTAATCAGTTCATGATCTCTTCGTTCTCATGTATCTAAATCCTAGCAAGCATCTTCGTTCATTTGCTAATTCTTCCCGGTGTTTCTTTATCTTTTCTTCGTCCATTTTAAATTCTTACGGTGGTTCGTTCAAGATCCTTCTTCCCTTGTTATCATATAGATTCATTCTTTCTTTCCAATCCTACCGGCGGTTCGTTGAAGACATTCTCAAGTTTGCGCCATATCTGTCTTAATCCTTTCTACGAGAATAAGTAGTATGCCAAATCCATTGCTTGTCATCAATTTAATTGGTGAAGGATGAGCATAATGTAATTCGTATTCTTGTTTCATCGAGTAAATTCTATTCTGTATCCCGGAGATTCATCAAAATTCTTGCTTTCAATTGCTCATCATTCTTTTCGGAGTTCCAAGTTCTCTCGGTTACATCGTCGCGAAGCTCCATCTAAATCATCGCAAGGCTTCACCTTGTGTTTTCAACTTCTCTTTCTTTCTATCATCCTTTTATTACCGGAGTTTCTACATGGAGGCTCTACATGGTGGTTCGTCAAGGATTCTTTTCATTCTTCAATTGTTCTTCAAGATTTCTCTCGGAGTTATGATTCGCCAAGCCATACTTCAAAATAAACAGGGTGTTCAACACATGTTTTTTTTGGAGGAGTTCAAGCATTTCTTCATCTTGCATTCCCAAGTGCAATTCTTTCTATCTTATCTTTTGAGGTGGTGTTATGCCAGTCTTAATAATTTGAGGTCACGTCTCATGATTCACATGTTGTTAAGAATGAGATATTTAAATCCATCATTTTCTCTTCGTTCAAGAGATCTTTTCAACCAATCTATCTCTCCGTTGGAGTTATCTTGGGATATATTTCACTTAAAGCTTTCCCTAAGGATTGTTGCTATTTAGGGTGCTCATAAATGACCCAAGTTCTTCTTTTATCCTCCCGGTGATATAAGTGTTCATCTCCTTGTTGATCTCAATCCAATCTATTGTCTTCGTTAGTGGCAGTAGTTCACCTCAAGTTTTGAGATATCTCATTAAGCCCGCGAGGATCATATCTTTTCGTTGTTGGTTTTCCAACAACTCCGCTATAAACTTCTTTTTAAGGGTGCTTTCCAAACTCATTTGTGGTAGAAGCTGTCATTCTCTTCTCCATTCCTTTATTCCAATGATCTATCTTCAATTTTTCTTCCGGAGGCAATGTGATGTTGCTCTCTTCTCTCATCATCTTGAATTGTGAAGATCGTGTTCTTTTCGTGCTTATCCATTTAACCGGAGTGTTGTTGTAATTGTTCTTTATCGTTCCTTGTACATCTCGTTTCAACCGGAGTGGTTTCAACGTCTATCTTGTCACTTAAGCTCTTCTTTCTCGCCGTATTCCCTGTTCCTTGTCCAACGGAGTATTTCATTTCGTTCATCTCCATGGTATTCTTTCTTTCATTTTGCTCAACCTCTCAAGGTTCTTTGGTTTCACTCGTTTGGCAAATAAGCAACTTAGCTTTACTTCTCCTCTTTATCTTCCGTTTTCCCTCCGGTGCCATCCTAGATCTCGGGACGAGATCCTCTCGTAGTGGTGGAGTGTTGTAACGCCCCGAGACCGATGTGCCAGTTGTCCTTCCGTTATTCGTTGTTGTTGCTTTGTCATTTGCTTGCGTGTCGCATCTTGCCATGTCATCATCCGCATTGCATCATCATGTTTTCGAAACTTGCATCCGTCCGGGTTCTCCGAGTTCTCTCCCTTGTCCGTTCTGAGACCATCCACACTTGCACGCGCCCGCGGCATGTCCGAAATAGAATTTTATAAGTGGCTGGAAAATGTTCTCGGAATGGGATGAAAGTTGGCGTGCGGTGTTGTTTTGGTGTCAGTAGACCGCCTGCCAAGTTTCATCGCATTCGGAGTTCGTTTGACGCCCCAACGGATAAATATAGCGGCATTATAGCCGGTCTAACGTCAGACGTTTTCGGTCTCCGGAAACCGTGCCGGGCTGCATCTCTCCCCTATTCTCTCAGACCAACCCGCTCTTCACAATCCGCCAGACCCAACCTAACCTCTCTCGTCAGCCCGCGGACCTCCTTGCGCGCGCGTCCGAAAGTTGTCCCGGACCCGAACCAGACTGTCGCTACCGTTGTGTCCAGATCATCCCCTAACATCTTTAAAACATCACCGTTTTCTTATTTGGGCTCCCTAGCCTATTTTTCCTGATCGTCCGATTTTGATCGAAGGGACGAGTTAGCCCCTGAGCTAACCCACACCCACCTACTATTAATAGCAGTGCATTCATCGGACCAATCCCTAATTTCTAGGGATCCTCCTAGCCGCGGCCGCTCCTCTGGTCTTTTCTTCCTTGGGATCCTCCCAGATCCCCATCGGCCAACCACCATCGATCCATCCCCTCCAACTAGGGACACCTGCAAGAGAGAGCCAGGGGTCGTTCCCTGCTCATCCCGAGCGCCACCACCGGAGCTGCTCCATCCGCCGCCCGAACCTGCCAAGACCAGCACCCAGGCCGTCCCTCTCCTTCCTCCCGCACATCTTCCCTTCCCTGTTGCTCTTTCTCATATCTCTCTCTGTCCCTATACTTGCTGTAGCAGGAGATCGCCATGGCCGCTGTTGTCCTCGTCGTCGCGTCGTACACTAACAAGACCGGCTGATTCCGTGCCCTGCCTCCATTCCCGCTGCCGTCCGCCTCCTGCAGGCCTCCCCGTCGCCTGCCGGAGTTCCTGCTGTCGCCATCGTCGTTCGAGGCCAGTGCCTCTGCTTCGAACCGGGGGCCGACGCCTCCGCGCCCCGCTTCTCGTTCTGCCCAGGAACGAGCACTGCCCCGCATGGCCGCGCGCCTGTGCCGACCTCCCCTCGCCAGTGAGACCTCGCCGTTGCGTGCCTCGATTCCCTCTCTCTCTCTCTTTGGCCGCTCTGACCTCCCCTGCTCTCCATCTTTCCTCTTTGGACAGAAGCAGGTCGCTCCCTTCGTCCAGTTCGAGATCCGGAGGATCCCGTCGTCAGCCACCTTGAGCCACCCCGCGCCTAGTCCCTTGCCTCGTCCGCATCTGCCTCGTCTTCACCGGAGTTCCAAGCTGGGTCGCTGCCTCCCTGCTTCGCCCTGTTTCGGCCTCGTCCTCGTCGAGCAGAGAACGAGCGCACTTCGTGCATTGACCCGCGCCTGGGCCACCTCCCCTTCGCCTGTTGGTCAAGGCCTAGCCGCCTTCTGCAGCCTGCTCCACCGCCTGGGCTTGGCCCATGGGTGAGCTCCCCACGGCCCCTCCTCTCTGTTCAGCCCAGTCCGCCCGAGATGTGGCCCAGTTCCTGTTTTTTTTTCAGATCTACGATTTTATCTAATTTCCAGGAGACTGCAGTTTTCAGAAAAGTCCCTCTAGATCATGCATATAATAACTCAGGAATGGTGCATCGGATTAAAATGATTTACATATGAAAAATGCTTAGAATTTCAGCTAGTTTCATAATATGCCTTTTTCATCCATGTTTAAAATGTTTAAGTGTGCTGTTTGAATTAATTTGTATAAATGCCATGTTAAAATGATTTATTTCATAACTAAATAACCGTAGCTCGGATTTAAATAAATTATATATGTAAATGGGGTAGAAAAATGCATAGATTAACATGTTGCACTTTATTTTCCTGTTTAAAAACAATAAAATATGTTTTAGGTCAGAACAGTACCAAATCTAATATATGCTCATGAGGTTTTTCCGGACTTGTTGTTTGTTGTTCCGGCCTCATTTAAATTTGCCTAGATAGGTAGTTTTTCATATGTTTCACCTCTTGCCATGTTTAACAACATTTAATATTGTTGGATATATATACGAGAGAGAACTAAATAATTAAATGTGGTGTTTTGCCAATATGCAACTCGTTGCATATTGGGCTCCACTTAATTTGTAGTATTGTTTGTGCACTTTGCCATGCCATGCATATTTAAACCGGACATGCATCATACTTGGCTGTGCATCATGCCATGTTTGTGCTTGTTGGTTTACTATGTTGTTTGCTTCTTTCCGGTGTTGCTTCTTCGGGTTAGCTCCGATAACGTTGCGATTGTGAGGATTTGTTCGAATACGTCCGTTTGTCTTCTTCATGGACTCGTTCTTCTTCCTTGCGGGATCTCAGGCAAGATGACCATACCCTCGAAATCACTTCTATCTTTGCTTGCTAGATGCTCGCTCTTTTGCTATGCCTATGCTGCGATACCTACCACTTGCTTATCATGCCTCCCATATTGTCAAACCAAGCCTCTAACCCACCTTGTCCTAGCAAACCGTTGTTTGGCTATGTTACCGCTTTGCTCAGCCCCTCTTATAGCGTTGTTAGTTGCAGGTGAAGATGAAGTTTGTTCCTTGTTGGAACATGGGGATGTTGTTCCTTGTTGGAACATGTTTTCTTGTCGGGATATCACAATATCTCTTATATTATTAATGCATCTATACACTTGGTAAAGGGTGGAAGGCTCGGCCTTATGCCTGGTGTTTTGTTCCACTCTTGCCGCCCTAGTTTCCGTCATACCGGTGTTATGTTCCCGGATTTTGCGTCCCTAACGCGGTCGGGTGATTTATGGGACCCCCTTGACAGTTCGCTTTGAATAAGACTTTTCCAGCAAGGCCCAACATTGGTTTTACCATTTGTCTACCACCTATCCCTTTCCCTTGGGTCGGCCAGCCCGAGGGTCATCTTTATTTAGCCCCCCCGGGCCAGTGCTTCTCTAAGTGCTGGTTCGAACCGAGCAGACTATGGGGCCACCTTGGGGAAACTTGAGGATTGGTTTTCCTCGTAGGATGTCTCATCCGGATGTGCCCTGAGAAAGAGATATGTGCAGCTCCTATCGGGATTTGTCGGCACGTTCGGGCGGCTTTGCTGGTCTTGTTTTATTACTGTCGAAATGTCTTGTATCCGGGATTCCGAGACTGATCGGGTCTTCCCGGGGAGAAGGAATATCCTTCGTTGATCGCGAGAGCTTATAATGGGCTAAGTTGGGACACCCCTGCAGGGTTTAAATTTCGAAAGCCGTGCCCGCGGTTATGTGGCAAATGGGAATTTGTTAATGTCCGGTTGTAGAAAACCCGAAGTTGATCTCAATTAAAATACATCAACCACGTGTGTAACCGTGATGGTCTCTTCTCGGCGGAGTCCGGGAAGTGAACACGGTGTTGGAGTTATGCTTGACGTAAGTAGTTTCAGGATCACTTCTTGATCATAGTTGTTCGACCGTGCTTTTGCCTTCTCTTCTCGCTCTCTTTTGCGTATGTTAGCCACCATATATGCTAGTCGCTTGCTGCAGCTCCACCTCATACCTTTTACCCTACCTATAAGCTTAAATAGTCTTGATCTCGCGGGTGTGAGATTGCTGAGTCCCCGTGACTCACAGATGCTTCCAAAACCAGTTTGCAGGTGCCGATGAAACCGTGCAGGTGGCACACCCGAGCTCAAGGAGGAGCTCGATGAAGATCTTGTTCATTGTGTTGTTTCGTTTCAGTTGATCAGTGGTGGAGCCCAGTTGGGACGATCGGGGATCTGTGTAGCATTTGGGGTAGTCTTCTTTTATTTTGGTTCCGTAGTCGGACCTTGATTGTATATGTATGATGTAATGCTTTACTCATGTATTGTGTGAAGTGGCGATTGTAAGCCAACTATGTATCTCTTTCCCTTATGAATTACATGGGTTGTGTGAAGATTACCTCTCTTGCGACATTGCTTTCAATGCGGTTATGCCTCTAAGTCGTGCTTTGACACGTGGGAGATATAGCCGCATCGAGGGCGTTACACCTTCACTGTAAGGGGCCGAACTAGTATAAACCTCTCATGTCCTTTGTCCCGATTAATCCCTTTAAGATTCCTAGTTGTGATGGCTCCAAGACTAAGTCCTTGCAAGAGGACATCTGCCGTGACAATTCCACGACACCGGCCTTCCTAGTGAAGATGCCGCTACCCATCTAAATAGGTTCGTTGATTTGTGTGATATGCAAAAGAAGAAAGATGTGGACAATGATATTATTAAATTGAAGCTATTTCCTTTTTCGCTTAGAGATCGTGCTAAAGTTTGGTTTTCGTCTTTGCCTAAAAATAGTATTGATTCTTGGAATAAGTGCAAAGATGCTTTTATCTCTAAGTATTTTCCTCCCGCTAAGATCATCTCTCTTAGAAACGATATTATGAATTTTAAGCAACTTGATCATGAACATGTTGCACAAGCTTGGGAGAGGATGAAATTAATGATACGTAATTGCCCTACACATGGTTTGAATTTGTGGATGATTATACAAAAAAATTATGTCGGATTGAATTTTGCTTCTAGAAACCTTTTAGATTCAGCCGCGGGAGGCACTTTTATGGAAATCACTTTAGGATAAGCTACTAAACTCCTAGATAATATTATGGTTAATTATTCTCAATGGCACACCGAAAGATCTACTAGTAAAAGTAGCATGCGATAGAAGAAATTAATGTTTTGAGTGGAAAGATGGATGAACTTATGAAATTATTTGCTAATAAAAGTGTTTCTTCTGATCCAAATGATATGCCTTTGTCTACTTTGATTGAAAATAATAATGAATCTATGGATGTGAATTTTGTTGGTAGGGATAATTTTGGTAACAACGCGTATAGAGGAAACTTTAATCCTAGGCCGTATCCTACTAATCCCTCTAATAATTATGGTAATTCTTACAAAAATTCTTATGGAAATTTTAAAAATATGCCCTCTGAATTTGAGACTAGTGTTAAACAATTTATGAATTCGCAAAAGAATTTGAATGCTTTGCTTGAAGAAAAGTTGCCAAAGATTGATGAATCGGCTAGGAACGTTGATAGAATTTCTCTTGATATTGATTCCTTAAAACTTAGATATATCCCACCTAAGCATGATATCAATGAGTCTCTCAAGGCCATGAGAATTTCCATTAATGAGTGCAAAGAAAGAACCGCTAGGATGCGTGCTAAGAAAGATTGCTTTGTGAAGGCGTGTTCTTCTAATTTTTATGAGAATAAAGATGAAGATCTAAAAGTTATTGATGTGTCCCCTATTAAATCTTTGTTTTCCAATATGAATCTTGATAATGATGGGACTGAGTATGATCCACCTTTACCTAGAAGGCATCCCAAAAATTTAGAGTTTTTAGATGTTGATGCAAAAATTGGTAAAAGTGGGATTGAAGAGATCAAAACTCTAGATATTAATGAACCCACTATTTTGGATTTCAAGGAATTTAATGAAGATAATTTATCTTCAATAGATTGTATTTCCTTGTTGCAATCCGTGCTAAATTCTCCACATGCTTACAATCAACATAAAGCTTTTACTAAACATATCGTTGATGCTTTGATGCAATCTTATGAAGAAAAACTTGCGTTGGAAGTTTCTATCCCTAGAAAACTTTGTGATGAGTGGGAACCTGCTATTAAAATTAAAATTAAAGATCATCAATGATATGCTTTGTGTGATTTGGGTGCTAGTGTTTCCATGATTCCAAAAACTTTGTGTGGTTTGCTAGGATTCCGTGAATTTGATGATTGTTCTTTGAACTCGCACCTTGCGGATTCCACCATTAAGAAACCTATGGGAAGAATTAATGATGTTCTTATTGTTGCAAATAGGAACTATGTGCCCATAGATTTTATTGTTCTTGACATAGATTGCAATCCTTCATGTCCTATTATTCTTGGTAGACCATTCCTTAGATCGATTGGTGCAATTATTGATATGAAGGAATGGAATATTAGATTTCAATTTCCATTAAAGAAAGGCATGGAACACTTTCCTATAAAGATAATTAAACTACCTTATGAATCTATTATGAGAGCCACTTATGGATTGCCTACCAAAGATGGCAATACCTAGATCTATCCTTGCTTTTATGCCTAGCTAGGGGCGTTAAACGATAGCGCTTGTTGGGGGACAAGGGCATTAAATGCTCGTCTGGGTCGCCCAAACAGTGCAGGAAAGGGGCCATCAGGAGCGCCACCATTTGCCACGATGGCTACTCTGTCAGCGTTGCTTCGCCACCGCATGCCCCTGGCTGCGCAGCCTCTCGCCATGTACGCCTGGAATGGCCCCAGAGCGACGCGTGGGTGGATGAGCTGGAGCGCAGGCACGGGGTGGTGACTTGCCACGGCAAGCGCCTTGCCGCGGTTGATACCTTGTCGCGCCCGGGAGCTTGTCGCTCACCGGTCCTTGCCGGGACGCGGAGCGCGTCGCAGCAAGTTTCTTGTCTTGCCTCGGTCGGCCTTCCCGGCAAGCTCCTCTTGCCAGGGCCTTGTGCTTCGAGCGGTCGTCCCAGCAAGCTCCTCTTGACAGGGCCTTGCTCTCTTCGGGTGGCCTTCCCGATAGGCTCCTCCTGCCGGGGCCTTGGCTCAAATACTTCGTTCTCGGATGGCCCAAAAAGGGACCATGGAGAGTCTTGGCGATCGCCTGGCCAGCCTTGCCGCGGGGTGCTACGACTGCCCGTGCACAAGTTCGGGGTACTAAGGTACCCCTACTTTAGTACACCGACACCAACACTTAGCTATTTTTATTTCCTTTTATTTTAATTTGCATCTTTATTATAAAAATACCAAAAATATTATCTTATCATATCTATCAGATCTCACTTTCGTAAGTGACCGTGAAGGGATTGATAACCCCTTTATTGCGTTGGTTGCGAGGTTTTTATTTGTTTGTGTTGGTGCGAGGGACTTGAGCATGGCCTCCTACTGGATTGATACCTTGGTTCTCAAAAACTGAGGGAAATACTTATGCTACTTTACTGCATCACCCTTTCCTCTTCAAGGGAAAACCAACGCAGTGCTCAAGAGGTAGCAGCGTGGGGAAAAAAGAAGGAATTTGTATCCTCTTATAGGCGGTGAAAATACCAAACGCCCCTCTCTCAAGGCATAAACCTCGCCTGTTCCCTACGAAATCGTGCGTAAGGCGCGGTTGGGCTACCCAAACCATATTGATGAGAATCCCCTAAAGGGCGGGCACGATCTCTGCTTTGACGAGACGTGCCAATGGAGGCTAAGCCTCGAAACACGGAACGGGAGGCGTGAAAACGGTTCGAAATGCTAAAGAGTCAAGTGTGATGCTTCGTCGAAAAAGTTGTCAGTAAAATACACTGTATCTATTTTTGACGTCTTACCTTCGTGGCTAAGGGTTGCATCAATTATGCAGAGCCGGACACAGTTCCTTTATGCAGGAAGCTTATTTAAAATATTCAGGAGAAGGAACTCGCCTTGCAATGCCGAAGATAATCCGTGTGCCAAACACATCGTCATCGAAGACTGGTTCAGGGGCTATTGAGGGAGTCCAAGATTAGGGGGTCCTCGGGTGTCCGGTCTATCCGATGTGGGCCGGACTGATGGGCCGTGAAGATAAAGCAGAAGATTGTCCCCCGTGTCCGGGTAGGATTCCTATGCATGGATGGCAAGTTTGGTGTCCGGATGTACTGTTTCCTTCTCTGCAAACCGACTCTGTACAACCCTAGGCCCCTCCGGTGTGTAGAGGCTACCAGAATATTCATAGGCTAGAAAGCTAGGGTTTAGCCATTACAATCGCGAGGTAGATGTAACGCCCGGATAATTTGGCTATAGTAAAACTCTCCTAATGATGCCATGTCATCTGCGATTACTATTGCTAATCTCAGGTTAATTCGAAACCGTTTCAAAATTCAATTCAAATTAATGTCAACAATAAAAGTTTTCAAAAGTTAAAACAAAAATGTTCGGGCCGTGCCAAAAATGGCATAGGTGATTATAGTGCAACAAACTCATTTTTAGAAATTGCCTAAATGATTTAAAATGAAATAAAACAGAATAGAAAATAAATAGAAGAAAGAAAATACAAAAGTGAAAGCAAACTAACAGAAACAAAAAATTAATTAATTAATTAATTAAGTTAACTAATCCTATTTAATTAATCTAATTAACCTGTTAGTCTAGCTAAGCAGTAATTAGTTTAAGCTAACCCTAATTAACTTAAGAGTGTATGATAGGTGGGTCCCACTAGACCCACTAGTCAGTTTGACTTAGTCAACCTCTGTTGACCGCTGACGTCATGTTGATGTCAGCAAACACTGTTCTGGATAATGTTAAATTCAAATAATTAAATAAATACTAAAAATGATTTAAATCTTTTAAAATTAATATAAAATAAATCGTAGCTCACATGAAAAAACTTTGTACATGAAAGTTGCTCAGAACAACGAGACGAATCCGGATACGTAGCCCGTTCGTCCGCCACACATCCCTAACCTATCGAACTCGCAACTTTCCCCCTCCGGTACCTCTTTCCGAAAATGCGAAACACCGGGGATACTTTCCTGGATGTTTCCCCCCTTCGTCGGTATCACCTACTACCGCGATTGGGCACGCCTAGCATCACGCTTTGCTTTGTCATGCATCGTTATGCATCTGTTTGCATTGTATTCATTGTTTCTTCCCCCTCTTCTCTCGCTAGACACCGAGACCGACGCCGCTGCTACCCAGTACGACTACGGTGTTGACGACCCCTCCTTCTTGCCAGAGCAACCAGGCAAGCCCCCCCCCCCTTGATCACCAGATATCGCCTACTCTACTCTCTACTGCTTGCATTAGAGTAGTGTAACATGTTACTGTTTTCTGTTAATCATGTCCTGATGCATAGCCTGTCCTTGCTACTACTGTTGTTACCCTTACCTGCAATCCTACATGCTTAGTATAGGATGCTAGTATTCCATCTATGGCCCTACATTCTTGTCCGTCTGCTGTGCTATAGTATCGGGTCGTGATCACTCGGGAGGTGATCACGGGTATATACTATATACTTTATACATGATACATGTGGTGACTAAAGTCGGGTCGGCTCGTGGAGCACCCGTGAGTGATTCACGGATTGGGGGCTGAAAGGACCTTTGTCCCATGGATCTTTGTGGCGGAGCGACAGGCAGGTTGAGAACGCCTAGGTGAGAGGTGGGCCTGGCCCTGGTCGGTGTCCGCGGTTACATCATCAACACACTTAACGAGATCTTGGTATTTGATGTGATTCTAGCCATTTGGTCTATACGCACTAACCTACCACGTGGAAAAGATATGGGCACTCGGCGTCGTGGTATCAGTCGAAGCCTTCGTGACGTCAGCGACTGAGTGGCGCGCGCCAGATTGGACCGCGTAACGTGACTTCCTTTGTAATGGAGGTTGCTAGGTCTGCTTCTGGCCGCCCACGCAACGTGCAGGTGTGCTAAGGGCGATGGGCCCAGACCCCTGTGCGCTTAGGTTTAGACCGGCGTGCTGACCTCTCTGCTGGCCTAGGTGGGGCTGCGACGTGTTGATCTTCCGAGGCCGGGCATGACCCAGGAAAGTGTGTCCGGCCAAATGGGATCAAGTGTGTTGGGTTATGTGGTGCACCCCTGCAGGGAAGTTTATCTATTCGAATAGCCATGATCTTCGGTAACAGGACGACTTGGGGTTGTACCTTGACCTTATGACAACTAGAACCGGATACTTAATAAAACACACCCTTCCAAGTGCCAGATACAACCCAGCGATCGCTCTCTAACAGGGCGACGAGGAGGGGATCGCCGGCTAGGATTATGTTATGCAATGCTACTTGGAAGACTTCAGTCTACTCTCTTCTACATGCTGCAAGATGGAGGCTGCCAAAAGCGTAGTCTTCGACAGGATTAGCTATCCCCCTCTTATTCTGGCATTCTGCAGTTCAGTCCACCGATATGCCCCTTTACACATATACCCATGCATATGTAGTGTAGCTCCTTGCTTGCGAGTACTTTGGATGAGTACTCACGGTTGCTTTTCTCCCTCTTTTCCCCTTTCCCTTCTTGTCGGTGTACTAAAGTAGGGGTACCTTAGTACCCCAAACTTGTGCACGGGCAGTCGTAGCACCCTGCGGCAAGGCCCGCCCCGGAAGCGCCAAGAGAAGACCAAGCATTCAAGACAAGGCCCCCGGCAAGAGGAGCTTGCCGGGCCAAGAAGACAAGGCCCCCGGCAAGAGGAGCTTGCCGGGCCGAGAAGACAAGACCCCGGCAAGAGGAGCTTGCCGGGACGACTGAGCCCATGTAAGGCCATCCAAGAACAAAGTAAACAAGACAGAAGATCGAGCCCCCGACAAGAGGAGCTTGTCGGGAAGGCCGAACCCAGGCACCACAAGAGAAGCCCGCCGTGGCGCGCCAAGCGCCCCGGCAAGGCCTGATAGCTGGCACGCTATCAGGCAAAGGAAGACGACCCCCGCGGCAAGCCACTTGCCGCGGCAAGATCGCCACCTCAAGACTGCGCTCCAGCTCGCCCGCCCACGCGTCGCTCCGGGGCTTCCCCCGAGGGCACGTGGCGAGGCACCGCGCAGCCTGGGGCATGCGGTGGCATGCAGCCGCCATCGTGGCGAACGGTGGCGCACCTAACGGTCCGCCTCGGTGCTGTCCGGGCGACCGTGACGGGCATTTAATTCCCTTGTCCCCTACCGTCAGAAGTAGGTATGATAACACTGTGCCGCACTGTAGCACCACCGTTCCCGCACTATTACAGCTACCACCCCTTTTACACTTTTACCCCTTTCTCTTACGTTGACACCTGTCGGTGACCCCTTTGCGCTATAAAAGGAGGCCCGTGTGCAACGTAGAGGGGGTTCCGGGGGTTCGGAGATTCGGCATCCAGACAGCCATACGCTCGGTGCAGCTAGCTCCCCAAGCTCCCGAGCTCCCCAGTTCAATACAACCAAGCAGGAGTAGGGTTTTACGCGTCCATCGCGGCCCGAACCTGGGTAAACCGCCCGTGTGCCCGCCTCGATCTGCTCTCTGCGCTCCCTCCGCCCCCCTCGCCGGACAACGAAAGGGGCTCCGGCCCCATAGGTGCTCGCGGGGGGACGCCCGTCCGCCCCGACATCTTTGGCGCGCCAGGTAGGGGGCTGCGTCGAGGTTGTGCGGATCAGATCCTGCGTTCACGCGAGCGTGCTCTTCGTCAGCTTCTCCGAACTCGCTAGCTTCATCAACACCATGGCCCCGAAGAAGAAGGCTTCGGAGGCCGCGGGCCCGTCCGCGTCACTCCCACCGCTACCGGAGCCAACGGTGGGCGGGGGAGACGCCGCCGGAGTGGTGGCCACCGGCGAGAACACTCGCGGTGCCACCAAATCCAAGAACAGGGCGGACGACCGAGCCTCGGCCTCCGAGGACGCGCCGCATCCGTCCCTTCAAACGACGACCCAGCAGCGCCATGCCACGGGAGGTGGCATCCGCTTGCTGGAACAAGGGCAAACAGGAGGTTCGCGGGACGCCACGGGCCCCCGTCCGGACACGGGCAAGGCGAAGGCGCCGTGGAGGGACCCCGCTCTTTCTAACATTGTTAGGAGTCCGAGCGCATCCCGCTCCTCGCGCCACTCGCCCCCGCTCCCCTCCACTCCGGCAGAAGCGCTCGCGAGAGCGCAACTGCTCCTCGACTACCCTCCAGCGGCTGGCAAGGCCGAAAGCTGGAGGGCCACCATCCAGAGCCTGATCGCCTTCGCCAACAACGACACGCCGCAGCGGCCGGCGACCTCACGGCCCCGGCAAGTCAAGAAGACGAAGGCCGACGGCGACAAGACCGCCGGAGGTGCGACCACCATACACTCCTCGGCGCAGAAGCAGAAGACGCCGCCCCGCTGGAACAACGCCGACGACGGCTCCACAGCGTCGTCGGACCCGCGGACTCGCCGGGACCAGCGCCAAGTCCTCGACGAGCGGCAGCAAGAAGACGCTCGAACAAGGATTGAGCGCCGCCGAGAAACTCGGCGGCAATCAGACCAGCGGGCTGGGAACGCTGTCGACGCGTACGCGCCCGGTGAACCAGGTGACTTACCGTACGCGGCAGGTTGCCCTGCGTTCACCCGCGAGCTGCGACGCGTCCGGTGGCCCAGCACGAAGAACTTCAAGCCCGACGTACCGGAGAAGTACGACGGCAGGACGCACCCCTCGGAGTTTCTCAGCATCTACACAATCGCTGTACAAGCTGCCGGGGGGCGCGACGAGAGGATATTGGCGAACTACTTCCCGCTCGTGCTTAAGCCGAACGTTCGTTCGTGGCTTATGCACTTGCCGGAAGGCTCCATCTCTTCCTGGGCGGATCTTTGCCATCAGTTTGTTGGCGCCTTCACAGGCGGCCACAAACCTCATGGCCAGGATAGCGACCTCCACATCCTAGCGCAGAAGGAAGGAGAACCCCTGCGCAAGTACATCCAGCGCTTCAGCCGCGTGCATCGCAACATCCCCGACGTTCACCCTGCCGCGGTTATCAGCGCGTTCCACCAGAACGTGCGTAACCACCGCATGCGTGAAGAGATGGCCATGACCAAGATCCGGGACGTCAGCGAGCTATATGCCTTGGCTGACAAGTGCGCGCGCGCGGAGGAGGGGAGGAAACTCCCCGGGGAGGATGCTGGCGCAGGAGAAAGCGACAGTGACGACACCGCCCCGGCGAAGAGGAGCCAGCGGCGGAATAATAGGAGGAAGAACAGGAAAGAGGTGCTTGCCGTCGAGGGGTCCGGCAAGGAGGCTCCCGCCAAGCAAACGCAGGCTGGCGGCTCCGGCAAGGAGCCTGCCCCCGTGGCGGCAGCCGACAAGCAGGACGGCTCCGACAAGCAATACTGCAAGATCCACCGCACCAAGGGCCACGATCTCTCCAACTGCAAAAGCGTCGAGTACCTCGTCGTGCAGCAGAAGGCTGAGTACGAGAGGCGCGACAAGGGGAAGGCCCAGGGTGGGGGTGGCGAACCAAGCAAGAAGCGGCCGCCCGTCGGCCGGGGAGGACGCCGCGGCAAGGCCAAGCAGCGGCAAGGCGATCGGCCTCCCCGGGGCCGCGACGAGGATGAAGAGGACGACGACGAAGACGTGGAAGACGAAGATAACAGCGAGCAGGAGTTCCAGAAGGCCACGGAGGTCCTATGCGTTGACGGCGGCGCCTCTCTGCACACCTCCCACCGCCAGCTTAAGCGGTGGGCGCGAGAGGTGAACGCAGCAGAGCCGCCCGTGGAGTCGCGCAGGCTCCTCAAATGGTCCAGCACGCCCATCATTTTCGATCTTGAGGATCACCCCGACCGCACAACCGCGGTCGGGTGCTTGCCGATGCTGGTCTCACCCACCATCCGCAACCTCAAGGTCACCAAAATGTTGGTAGACGGCGGGGCCGGGCTGAACTTGATCTCCTCCGCTGTGATCAAGAAACTCCAGATCCCAGACGGCGAGCTCGAAGAGACCGGATCCTTCCAAGGAATCAACCCGGGGAGGAGCAAGCCCAAGGGGAAGATTACTCTGCCGGTGACCTTTGGCGGCGAGCTTAACTTCAGGACTGAGCGTATCACGTTCGACGTCGCCGATATCCCGTTACCATACAATGGGATCCTCGGCCGTCCCGCTCTCGCCAAGTTCATGGCGGCTTCCCACCACGCCTACAACGTACTCAAGATGCCGGGGCCGATAAGCGTCATCACTGTCCATGGCGACAAAAAGGATGCGCTTATCTGCGCCGACAAGATCTACCGGGATGTAGCGGCCGCGGCAGAGAAGGACACACTTGCCGCTGAAGCCCCCGGGGGGAAGAAGACAAAGACCAAGCCCGGTAAGTGCTCTGGGGCCCACTCCGGCAACTGCACCTCTTCGGAGTGCCGCGCCGCCGTCGAGGACGTCCCATCGAGCTCCGCCGGCAAGTACAGAAAGGGAATGACCGCTCCTCCGGCAACCAAGAAGGTGTCCGCCAAGGAGGACGGCACTGGCGGTACCTTCACCATCAGTGCCACGCTTGACAGCAAATAGGAAAGCGCGCTCGTCGCCTTCCTGCGGGCGAATGACGACGTGTTTGCATGGCAACCGTCCGACATCCCCGGTGTTCCCAGGAGGGTGATTGAGAACAAGCTCGCTGTCTGTCCTCACGCGCGACCCGTCAAGCAGAAAGTGAGAAAGCAAGCCGTGGAGCGCCAGGAATTCATCAGCGAAGAGATCAAGAAGCTAGAGGCAGCAGGCCTAGTGAGAGGTGTGATCCATCCAACGTGGCTGGCCAATCCGGTCGTCGTGCGCAAAGCCAATGGGAAGTGGAGACTGTGCATAGACTTCACCGACGTGAATAAAGCATGTCCCAAAGATCCATTTCCCTTGCCGCGCATTGACCAGATTGTTGACTCCACTGCCGGGTGTGAGCTACTCTCTTTTCTTGATGCATATTCAGGCTACCACCAAGTCTTTATGGCCAAGGAAGATGAAGAGAAGACCGCATTTATCACTCCGTGCGGCACCTATTGCTTCATACGCATGCCGTTTGGACTGAAGAATGCGGGAGCAACGTTTGCAAGGGTAGTGCACTCTGCTTTCGAGCCGCAGATCCATAGGAACGTGGAGGCCTACATGGATGACATCGTGGTGAAGAGCAGGAGCAAGGAAACCCTGGTCCAAGATCTGGAAGAGACATTTCAGAACCTGCGCAAGATACAGCTCAAGCTGAACCCCGAGAAGTGCGTTTTCGGAGTCCCCTCCGGCAAGCTTCTCGGGTTCTTTGTGTCACAGAGGGGGATTGAAGCTAACCCCGACAAGATCAAAGCCATCGAGCAGATCGAAGCCCCAGAGCGCGTCAAGGACGTCAGAAAGCTTGCAGGTTGTGTGGCCGCCCTCAGTCGGTTCATTTCAAGGTCTGCAGAACGCGCCCTGCCCTTCTTTAAAATCTTGAAGAAGGCAGGTCCCATGCAGTGGACTCCAGAAGCGGAGGCAGCGCTGCAAGATTTGAAAAGGTACCTATCCTCCACTCCAATACTTGTCGCACCCAGACCACAGGAGAAGTTGTTGCTATACCTAGCGACAACCAACCAGGTGGTTAGTGCTGCGTTAGTGGCGGAGAGGGAGGCCGACGAGGAGCCTATACCACCTACAAGCGAGTCCAGCGACGAGCGGGGGGCTGCCCCAGCAAGCTCTGGCCCCGACAAGGGCCACCCTGCACAGGAACCAGATGGAGCGCGGAAGAAGATGGTGCAGCGCCCGGTGTATTTTGTAAGTTCCCTCTTGCAGGGGGCTAGATCAAGATACTCCGGGGTGCAGAAATTGCTTTTCGGCCTCCTCATGGCCTCGAGAAAGCTGCGCCATTACTTCCAAGCACATGAGATAACAGTAGTCACTCGCTTTCCGCTGAAGAGGATATTGTACAATCCAGAGGCGACAGGCAGGATCGTCGAGTGGGCACTGGAGCTGTCGAGCTTTGGGCTCAAGTTTGAAAGTACTTCAACCATACAGAGCCGAGCTTTGGCAGAATTCATAGCTGAGTGGACCCCGACGCCAGATGGAGAAGGCCAAGAAACAAGCGCGCCCGTACAAGGAGCAACAAGCGAGTGGGTAATGTACTTCGATGGTGCCTTTTCGCTGCAAGGCGCCGGTGCTGGCGTGGTACTCATCGCGCCCACCGGAGAGCACCTCAAGTATGTTATCCAGATGCACTTCCCAAGAGAGCAAGCTACCAACAATACTGCTGAGTATGAAGGCTTGCTCGCCGGCCTCAGGATTGCGGCCGAACTTGGGATCAGAAAGCTGATCGTGCGGGGAGATTCTCAACTGGTGGTCCGGCAAGTCAACAAGAGCTACCAAAGCCCTCTGATGGAAGCTTACGTCGATGAAGTGAGGAAGCTGGAAGAACGCTTTGAAGGGCTGCAAATGGAGCACGTCGCGAGAGCTCAGAATGAGATAGCAGACGGCCTTTCGAAGTGTGCTTCGCTGAAGTTACCTGTGGAACCAGGGACCTTCTTGCTCAAGCTGACTCAACCATCCGTTACACCATCAGTTGGGCAGTCCAAGAAAAGGAAGTTGGTCTCCGGCGACTACTCGCAGGCGGACCTCCCTGAGACCGCCGCCAAGGTCCCCAAGATCAACAACCAGAACGCCGGGGGACAGCCCGCTCCTGCGGATCCCAGGATCCGTCCAGTCGAAGCCGGTGTCCCCGGTAAGCCTCGCTCCAGCGGGCTGATCAGCAGCCTGAACGCCGAGGGACAGCCCGCTCCTGCGGATCCAAGGATCCGTCCAGTCGAAGCAGGTGTCCCCGATAAGCCTTGCTCCGGCGAGCGGATCAGCAGTCTGAACGCTGAGGAACAGTCCGCTCCTGCGGGTCCGAGGGTCCGTCCAGTGGAAGCGGAGGTTCCCGACAAGCTTTGCCCCGGCAAGCTTGCCGGGGGATCACCGGCTCCGGCTGAACCAGGGGTTCTTGCCGTAGAAGCCGGGGTCCCCGCAGCGGCCTTCATGCCTTTAGTCCTTGCCGTCGAGCCCCGGGCTCCGGCATGGGCACGGCAGATCGTCCGTTTTCTGCAAACTGGAGAACTTCCCGACGACCCAGAAGAGGTGGAGAAGATCACCAGGCAGTCAAGTATGTACCAGTTCGTGGACAACGAGCTGTACAGAAGGAGACTCAACGGTGTCAGATTGAAGTGCATCTCCAGGGAAGACGGACAGAAGCTGTTGGCAGAGATACACGGAGGCATGTGCGGCCATCACATTGGCGCAAGAGCACTTGTCGGGAAAGCCTTCCGGCAAGGGTTCTTCTGGCAAGAAGCCCTCCAAGATGCAACTGCACTAGTAACCAAGTGTGAAGCGTGCCAGTTCCATGCAAAACAGATTCATCAGCCAGCTCAAGCTCTCCAAACAATCCCTTTGTCCTGGCCCTTCTCGGTCTGGGGGCTCGATATCCTCGGCCCTTTTCCCCGAGCCGTCGGGGGCTTCGAGTACTTGTACGTTGCAATCGACAAGTTCACGAAGTGGCCAGAAGTGGAGCCAGTGAGGAAGGTGACCGCGCAGTCAGCAGTCAAGTTCTTCCGGTCGATCGTCTGCCGTTTCGGAATCCCCAACAGAGTCATCACCGACAACGGGACACAATTTACAAGTCGCGCCTTCATGCAATACGCCCAGGATCTCGGCGCCAAGGTCTGTTTCGCTTCGGTTGCTCACCCCAGGAGCAACGGTCAAGCAGAAAGGGCCAACGCTGAAGTGTTGCGCGGACTCAAGACCAGGACCTTCGACAGGCTGCACAAGTGCGGAAGAAATTGGATTGAGGAGCTGCCGGCGGCTCTGTGGTCAATCAGGACGACACCAAGTCGAGCCACCGGACAGACACCTTTTGCTCTAGTCTATGGAGCGGAAGCGGTTATCCCCACGGAACTCGTATACGGATCTCCTCGGGTGCTCGCTTATGACGAGCTCGAGCAAGAGCGGCTGCGCCAAGATGACGCGCTGCTCCTTGAGGAAGGACGTCTCCAGGCTGCGGTACGAGCCGCTCGATACCAGCAAGCCTTGCGTCGCTACCATAGCCGCAAGGTCAAGGCCAGGAGTCTCGAAGAGGGCGACCTTGTTCTTCGGCGCACTCAGTCGGCCAAGAATTCCAACAAGTTGACGCCAAAGTGGGAAGGACCTTATCGGGTGAGGCAAGTCACGAGGCCTGGCGCTGTCCGCCTCGAGACCGAAGAAGGCGTACCAGTGAGCAACTCCTGGAACATAGAGCATCTTCGCAAGTTTCACCCGTAAGGCGCGGTTGCCGTGACCCGCTCCGGCAACCATCGGTTTGTACAGGCCTTGCCGCTGCTGCATGTAACCCCTTGTACAAAGCCAGGCGAAGCCCCTGGCACCAGATAAAGTTGCCCTGTTAGGCGACCTTGTTCTTAGGCACGTTCAGTCGGCCAAGAATTATAACAAGTCGACGCCGAAGCAGGAAGGCCCTTATCGGGTGAGACGAGTCGCGAGGCCCGGCGCTGTCCGCCTCAAGACCGAAGAGGGCCTACCAGTGAGCAACTCCTGGGAACATAGAGCATCTTCGCAAGTCTCGCCCATAAGGCGCGGTTGCCGTGATCCGCTCCGGCAACCACCGGTTTGTGCAGGCCTTGCCGCTGCTGCATGTAACCCCTTGTACAAAGCCAGGCGAAGCCCCTGGCACCAGATAAAGTTGCCCTGTTAGGCGACCTTGTTCTTAGGCACGTTCAGTCGGCCAAGAATTATAACAAGTCGACGCCGAAGCAGGAAGGCCCTTATCGGGTGAGACGAGTCGCGAGGCCCGGCGCTGTCCGCCTCAAGACCGAAGAGGGCCTACCAGTGAGCAACTCCTGGGAACATAGAGCATCTTCGCAAGTCTCGCCCATAAGGCGCGGTTGCCGTGATCCGCTCCGGCAACCACCGGTTTGTGCAGGCCTTGCCGATGTTGCATTTAAGCCCTCGTACAAAGCCAGGCGAAGCCCCTGGCCGAAGATAAAGAAGCGCTGGCGCCCTAGATTTTAGCATGCATGCTGAGTCAGAGTCTCGTCCTTGGTTAGGGTTGTCAGTTCCTAACTGTCGCTAACCCCTAACTTAGAGGTCGAGTCCGCGTCTTTTTCCCGTCCTTTCCCTTTGGCTCGCAGGAATTGAATGTCCTTGCCGGGCCGCTCGAGGACAAGGAAGAGGAGAAGGACGAGCCAACACCTACGCCCCGGCGAGCCAGAGTCGCCGGGGGCTGCAACCTCAGATAAGTTTTTGCATCCCTCATCATGCATTCTCTTATGGACTGTGGGATTTGAAAGCCTCCTTTCCTCCTGGAAAGCTACCGTGCTCTCTTAGCGGCAAGCCCCAGAGCGCGTTCCTGGGGCCCGTTTCGATAGCCGCCGCGGCAGCAAGAGGGAGGGAAGCGAGGGGCCGGGACCCGCCTGCTCCCCGCCTCCGCCAAGGGCGTGAGAAAGGTCGAGCAGTGCGGGGGAGCGGCTGGGCCTGTTGCCGGGCGAGAACTGTCTATCTTAACGATGTAAAGGATTCGTTCCTTACCGCGGTTTCCACCCGCGAGACAAATGATCCGGCAAACATCCCCTTTTCATTAAAAACATTCCACTCAGGTACAGTTCAGAGAGAATGAAAAACATGAAAAGAGGGATTACAAGGCTTAAACGCAACTAAGGCCCAAGGGCTTACGAGCTGAAAAGAGATAAGGTGCCCGTAATCCCTTTCTTGTCTCTCTCCCCAGGAGGTAGGACAAGTAGGCGAAGAGGGCGAAAGGGGCACCTAGACGAGCTACGGGTGGCAGAAGGCACCAAGAGAAGATCCGGGGGCTCCGCCCGGGGGTCTCCGGAGGCTGAAGAAGACGGAGGCGCCGGAGGCAGAGCTGGAAGATGAGGCAGCGGCCTTGCCGCCAGCCTCTTCCTCTTCCGCAGCCTCGCCACTCCGGCCGCCCGAGGAGATCAAGCCCCCCGGCAAGAGGAGCTTGCCGGGCCGAAGAGAAGACCCCGGTGGTCGTCACCGAGAGCAAGGGTGATGACGGCGTCTGGGGCGCATCTGGAACACGAGGCGCCGGAGCGTCAGCCAGCTGTCGAAGTCGGCCCGTACTCCGACTTCGCGGCCTTCGACGTCCGCCCTCTGTCCTCCTCAGCAGCCCCCCCCTACGCCAGTCGCCCAAGGAGACGACCCCGGGGAGTTCACGGAGCCCGGCGCGGTCGATGGGGCCGCCGGCGCCACCCGGAGCTGCGGCCGACGCCTAGTCGTACCCGTCATCCCGGCGGCTGCTCCCCTCGTCGTCGTTGTCGCTCCCCTCCTCGTCACTCTCGCTCGAGGAGGAGCCTTCGCTGTCGGAGGAGCTATCTTCGCAGCACCGGGCCCGGATACCGAAGCCCCAGAAGGCCTTGACGGAGAGGAGGTCCTCCCCCACTAGCTTGAAGTGGAGGGTGAACCCCTCCGTCAAGCTGTGTATCCGGGCGAACGTCTTCCACCCGCGGCCCAGACACACCACGCCGGGGGCTCGGGACTCGACGTGGACTCGCGTCCCGCTGATCCCGCAGCCCCTCATGCGCAGGTTTAGCGTCTCAGGCTGCTCCACCTCCAACACGTTCGCGAATGGAGCGGGAAGCCGGAGGTGGCGACGAGGCGCCCGGCGCAGCCTGATAATGAACTCACAGGGGTCGTCCCCGAGATGGACCGCGGGAAGGAACGGAGCCGCTGGCGGGGGCAAGGGCGGCGCACCGATCCGTCCGCCCCGAGCGCCTCGGCCCCGTCCACGACCTTGTCCGCGACCTCGCCCTCTCCCTCTTCCCCCGATGATCGGCTCCGCCGCCGCGGGCGCAAGGGGAGGAGGGGCGCGTTGCCGAGCAGACACCCTCGCGGCAATCGAAGAAGAACCAGGGTTCCCCCCCTCCATCGCAGATGGGGGAAGGAAACCAGAAGCAGAAGGAGGAAGGAGATGGAGTGCGTATTTCCGTCGCCCCCTCTCGCTCCTTATAAAGGAGCGGAGTGGGACCGCGGCCGCCCCGCTCCTCCAATAGAAGCGGAGGAAGGGCAGGCGACTGGGGCCGACCCACTGCATCGGCCCGCGCCGGCCCGACTACCTGCCTCCGCCGCCGCGACTCCGAGTGCATGAGGACCGCGTGGTGGGCGCGCAGAACCGAGGCGACGGGTGGGACGACCTCTCCCCGTCCCGTGACTATGGGGAACGGACGCCTCGAAAACCGCGCCCCACCACCGTTCATTTATTGAGCCGCGCCTCCGCACCTCCCTCCACTTAAAGAGGGAACGGGCGTTTTCGCCCCCACGACGCCGCGGTAAGCGCGCGCCGCCTGGGGAAGGCGCGGCAGATGCGGAGTTAAGGAGCAGCGCGACCAAGGCCATGCGTGCCCGTGCACCGTTAGGGCCTGGCCCAACAACGCTCGGCACCATGTGTGGCCCAGGCCCGGGGGCTCCTGTCGGTGTACTAAAGTAGGGGTACCTTAGTACCCCAGACTTGTGCACGGGCAGTCGTAGCACCCTGCGGCAAGGCCCGCCCCGGAAGCGCCAAGAGAAGACCAAGCATTCAAGACAAGGCCCCCGGCAAGAGGAGCTTGCCGGGCCAAGAAGACAAGGCCCCCGGCAAGAGGAGCTTGCCGGGCCGAGAAGACAAGACCCCGGCAAGAGGAGCTTGCCGGGACGACTGAGCCCATGTAAGGCCATCCAAGAACAAAGTAAACGAGACAGAAGATCGAGCCCCCGACAAGAGGAGCTTGTCGGGAAGGCCGAACCCAGGCACCACAAGAGAAGCCCGCCGTGGCGCGCCAAGCGCCCCGGCAAGGCCTGATAGCTGGCACGCTATCAGGCACAGGAAGACAACCCCCGCGGCAAGCCACTTGCCGCGGCAAGATCGCCACCTCAAGACTGCGCTCCAGCTCGCCCGCCCACGCGTCGCTCCGGGGCTTCCCCCGAGGGCACGTGGCGAGGCACCGCGCAGCCTGGGGCATGCGGTGGCATGCAGCCGCCATCGTGGCGAACGGTGGCGCACCTAACGGTCCGCCTCGGTGCTGTCCGGGCGACCGTGACGGGCATTTAATGCCCTTGTCCCCTACCGTCAGAAGTAGGTATGATAACACTGTGCCGCACTGTAGCACCACCGTTCCCGCACTATTACAGCTACCACCCCTTTTACACTTTTACCCCTTTCTCTTACGTTGACACCTGTCGGTGACCCCTTTGTGCTATAAAAGGAGGCCCGTGTGCAACGTAGAGGGGGTTCCGGGGGTTCGGAGATTCGGCATCCAGACAGCCATACGCTCGGTGCAGCTAGCTCCCCAAGCTCCCGAGCTCCCCAGTTCAATACAACCAAGCAGGAGTAGGGTTTTACGCGTCCATCGCGGCCCGAACCTGGGTAAACCGCCCGTGTACCCGCCTCGATCTGCTCTCTGCGCTCCCTCCGCCCCCCTCGCCGGACAACGAAAGGGGCTCCGGCCCCATAGGTGCTCGCGGGGGGACGCCCGTCCGCCCCGACACTTCTACCTGGTCGTCACAACTAGATGTTGGAGTCCAGGAGCCAAACGCCACCGTCGATGACGACTCCTACTACACCGGAGGTGCCTACTACTATGTGCAGCCCGCTGCCGACGACCAGGAGTAGTTAGGAGGATCCCAGGTAGGAGGCTTGCGCCTCTTTCGATCTG
Organism: Aegilops umbellulata; assembly: GCA_032464435.1. Taxonomy (NCBI): domain Eukaryota; kingdom Viridiplantae; phylum Streptophyta; class Magnoliopsida; order Poales; family Poaceae; genus Aegilops; species Aegilops umbellulata. The sequence goes on from CP136055.1 coordinate 215,775,053, forward strand.
TATCCCAGTTTGTGCTAGCCTTCTTAAGGCAAACTTGTTTAACTTATGTCTGTACTCAGATATTGTTGCTTCCGCTGACTCGTCTATGATCGAGCACTTGTATTCGAGCCCTCGAGGCCCCTAGCTTGTATTATGATGCTTGTATGACTTATTTATGTTTTAGAGTTGTGTTGTGATATCTTCCCGTGCGTCCCTGATCTTGATCGTACACATTTGCGTGCATGATTAGTGTACGATTGAATCGGGGGTGTCACAAGTGCCGACTGCCTGTAGGAATCCCCCTTCCACACTCCTTGGCCGAATTTGAGTCTAGACACTGTAAAAACTTTACTAACATGGGTGTGTGTCTTACGGACCCACGTCGCCATTGGGTGGTACTAGGATCTTTTACTCCTCGACCTTTACTCTGGGACTCTGAACTTTCTTCTACTCGGGTTAAACGAATTTACTAACTCTAACACTAGGATCCCATGACGGCATTCACCCCAAAGTTGGATAAAAGCCATAGTTATTCCTTATAATAGTATTTTGAACAATTTCCACACTGTCATTTGACTCCTTTGAAACATCTTTGCTTTCAAATGGAACCCACGAGGCAGGTCGTGCGCCACACAACGGCCATTGGTGCCTCGGGGTCACCTATCGTGCTAGTTGAGATGATGACCTATCTGGGTTATCGCTGGCACCCTGAGTACACCGTCTTCGAGGAGTACCAGGTCTTTAACCAGGAGCAGTACCGTGCCATCGTCCACCTCTACTCTCGGGAGTATGACTCCACTACTGTGTTGCACACCGCTCATGGTGTTGAGTGACCATCGAGATGGCAGTTCACGATGCTGCTTATGCTGCTCTGACACGTCTTCGTGGAGAGTATAGGGAGTTGGACACCTCCCCTTTCAGGGACATTGCTATCGCATCTCATGTTGGTGCGGAGGGTTACTACACTGCTGCCTACTCCACTGTCACCCGAGAGCCCTTCTACCATCAGAACCTGGTTCTGCATGCTGATGGGCTGGATCGAGCTAACCGAGCTCTTCGCCACGAGTTGTACACCACCCGTCAGCACCTATACCGTGCTCTGACGCTGTTGCACCCCTTTGTCGGATCTAGAGAGCTACCGCGTTCTGCGATCTACCCAGCCAGGCCGTGATGCCCCCGGGTGTCGGCTGGCCAGAGGTGGGAGGCTACTCTACCCCACTTGGTCCTTTGCTGCCACTTGAGCGTCGGGTTCTGCACCAGAGTATCCGCGGACCCCAGGTTGCTGGCGTGGAGTTCCCGATGCAACACTGCCAGCTTTCAGGCTACATCTACCTCCAAAGTACCTCTTGGGACTGATGTAATCTTGCTTACTAGTATTAGATGCATTCGCCGCGAGCCTGCGTGCCGCCTATGATGTCTTTAGTCTATGTACTGAACTCTGTGTACCGAACCCTATGCATGATCCCTTTTAAGATATGCCGACTACTATGTAGTATCTATTGTGCTCCTTTCATTATGCATGTTTCATCATGAATGATTCTTGTCCTTGCAAATTTCTCAATGCTGAACTACCCCTGTTATATATTAGCAGGATGGTTAGACCAGGTGGTCGTGGTCGTGGTGGCAATGCCCCACCACCGCCTGAGTACATGGCTGGTATGATCCAATAGTTTGAACTGAACCGCCAATTCATGGAAAATATGACGGCTCAGTTTCCTCGCCCCAATATGAACCAGCAGCCAACCCCAGTAACTCTGCAGGATTTCATGCGCCTCAACCCCATTGTGTACCGCAGCTCAACTCAGCCTCTGGATGCTGATGACTGGCTCCGTGACATCACCTATGAAATGGAGTCTGCTGATGTAGTGTGAGAACCCGGATTTAACTTCCAGACCCTCCTGTGTATATTTGTCAACCCCAGGATCATTGTTGACAACACAGCCAAATGGTATCATTGCACAATGCGTAAAAGCATTAAAAGTAGTATATTCTTCACAAGACATACCTACTGAACTGTCTCATGACATTTATTACATTCAGAAAACAGCGGAGAGTACAATCCATAGCGACTCCATCTCAGCCACAGGCAGTCGATGTAGTCCACGTGACCTCATTTCTACGGATCGCCATAGTAGTCGTAGTCATCACCTTCGTCTTCATGGAACTCTGTTGTCAACAAAATTATAGCCATGAGTACATTACGTACTCAACATGCCTCCCTCGGGGAAGGTCCTAATAGCTACATGTGGCTTCAAAGAAAGGTTGTATGGCTCATTTGAATAAAAGCAAATTTTATTTGAAAAATATAGCAGTTGTATAAAAGCAGTTTTTGATGAAAACAAGTTTTATCTCCAGAATAACTTTCATCAAAGTGAGGATCCTCGATCAACTCACACTCTTCATAGGTTCCAAGAAAAGGGGCAAAGAGGGAATAAGCAAGACAGGTCCTGTACGTCGAGAAAAATTCATGCGTTGTCCTTGACCGTGGACACGGCTATTCGAATAGTTTTATACTCTGCAGAGGTTGTACACTTTACCCACACGACACAATCCCGACTTGTTTCCACTAGCCGACGCTAGCGTAGTACACCATTTGGTATACCGGCAGGGAGATTGTGACGAGGTCTTTCATTAGACCAAACTTACTGTGCCAAGCCCACTAGGTTTCAACACGGAAGTAACCGCAGTTCACAGTCCGGGCCCCCCTTTTGTGCCGAGGATACTCCTCGCAAGGCAGCTATCCCATCTGCGGTACGGCGATGACGACAATAAGAGTGAACTAACTAATTAACCAAGCCAGTGCCCATATAGCATGTGGTTGTACCGTTATCACAATCTTCAAATCCAAGACTTATTAGGCCTCATGCGACACGGACGACTGATTGCCCCCTTCAACTTGTGAAGGGCAGCCAATCGCTCCTTCAATCCTTGATTCAGTTGTCGCCCCCACCAATATTTAGATGGTAAGTTTCACCCAAAGTAGAAGAGGATAGAGAAGGTCAACAAGCAACAGGCCTAGCTCAGCGTTAAGTTTCAACTGTCAATGACTCAGAGGTCATTCAACAAAGAACCTATAGGGTGATAAGCATGGCTAAGCATTTCTACTCTACCGGAATCATATACTTCTACTCAGGTGTCAAGTTATTAGGCGACAAGCGGATCAAGGTAATGTGTCAATCGACACGCTAGCTATGAGAATTAAAATAGCATGCACATAGTAATACTAAAACTCAATGCAATTTTGTAAACCATAGGATAAGTATGATCACAGAAGGAGGCATGCCTTCATTGCTCAGTCCTTCTTCAGTAACCTGGTTCTGTCCATGTGCAACATCGTCGTCACTCCCTACTCGCCGTACGATAGCAAAAGACAAACCATAAATACCAAAGAAAAAGTAAATCCAAATAACATCCAAAACAATTAAGAGTGGATGGATAGCAAGATATATATATTGATCAGATGGAGATTCCAAAAGGAGATAGCATGATTGGAAGGTAAGCAGAGGACTCAATGAATTGACATGGTTTATGTTGACATGGCTAAGGAAGGCTTGGAGATCAAGACTAATGTCCCGATACGAAATATGCTACTAAACATTAGTAGTGCCCACTACACATCAGTTAACTATATATGAAACTACTATATAACAAACACAATGACAACAACACACATTGAATGGAACCAACATATGCATTTTAACTACACAATCACAACATGGCATTATAAAGGTAAAAGATAACCACAAATAAATATTTAGATGGAACCTAAATATTTATAATGGTCAATAGTAGCCAAACATTTGCATCAACTACATAATAATTCGAAAGGCAATAGTTTCGCAAGACAAATGAACAAACATTACAAACCATACTAGTTAAGCAATCAAACATCACTCAACAACATGAATTGAATTGACCTAGGTCTAACCCTATAACATTATTAAAAGGAAATAAGATCAACCTCATTATATCAAACCAAATTCATTTATAAAACAATCAACAAGAACTATACAACACATGGAACAAGTGGATGAACTACTATCCTAGTCATGATATGATTAAGTGTAGTAATCAACCAATAATAAATATTTGGATGAATCCAAATATTTATAATGGTTAACAACAACCAAAGTATAAACATCATCCATAAGTACTATTAAGAAGTATTCTTATATCAAAAAAGCCAACACAATACCAAGGAAGAAAATAAACTATACTATAATATGGCACGTATCATACAAGGCATGTGAATAAAGAATCATAAAGAGATCTTAACTAAAACCTCAAGCATCAAACATACAAGTGATCATGAGAAGATACTAAAGTAGTACATGCTCTTTATGTAAGAAATAACATATATCCATTGACCACTAGGCAAGATTACCCACACATGCTTAAACAACAGAGTAAACTATGTGCATTAAGCATATGAGGAAGGCACAACTCAACTAACATGGAAGGTAAACTATCTTAAACATGGGATGAACTATTGCAACAAGTATACAGCACTCATAATAATAATGTGAGACTAGTCAAACATATAAGAGCAACACAAGTGCAACTATAACACATGGAACATCACAAGACAGGAAATATCACTTGCATAGATGACGTCTAAATATACAACAACTAGATACAGATGTATAATGATAAGTATGAATCATCATCACACAAGATGCCAAAGTATGATACTAATATATATATATATATAGAATACAACTCACATTGCTAATAGACTACAACTCACAACAATGGGATAACTTAGTTGGTACCAACTAACATGAATATCCAAAATGGCAAGAGCACACAAACTTACATACTAGTTATGTCATATAAGCATATGGGCATACCATACCGCATTTAGGCAAGTAAATAACTAGATCATGGCATCTACCAACTCAACATGTATTATACTCGCATGAGTAAGAAAGTGGCATGTATCTATATTTAGCTCATCCAACACTTGCAAGTACCTAAAGTACACAACTAGGCATCATACAACATAATAATTGGTACACGCACATGATGTTATCCAGTTATGCAATCACAACAACATGACACATTATTGAACAAGCAAGAAGTTATTTAATAAAATAAAGTACAAGATCAACAAACTAGTATCATGTGAATCATCTCAATGAAGGCTAACCATATGTGCAATCACACGGTAGTCCATACTAGTAGTGCTATAACACATGGTAGGAGAGAAGTAAACAAGCATTCTACTTGAAGCAATTGTTAACATGGCATGGCAATGAACTAAGATAAATAAACACACACCAAACAATTATCAAAAGTAATAAACAAGGTTACATGCCATAAGAATAAATTCTATATAGCAATACAAATATGAACCATGTCATAAAGCAACCAACCATGAATCTAGAATGGTGACATGTAAGAAACCATAGGAAAAACTACACAAAATGTGTTATGCCACATGGAACTATAATGGAATTGTTCTAAAGTAACATATCACTTCATTTAACATCTAGAACCTAACATAAAGAAAACTATGCAAAATCACACACGATAAATACCTAAACAACTATCATAGGCATGACATGATTTCAAACCAATGAAATTAACATGCAACATGGATGGAAATGAATATGTGAACCATATCTAAGATATATCCATGCCAAGGAAAAATTAAATAATCAAGACATAAAGTAATTAACCGTAAATCTAGATATCTCGTAAATTGCTACAAATACATATCATACTACTACATGGATATAAACAACAATACAAGGAATGTTAATATAATCACAAGCGAGACACCAATCAATAATTCACATAACAACTATTATATAACTATAGACATCAAACAAATCCTATAGATTAAACATGGAGATTTCTACGCATGGCAATGGTTCTAAAAAATTAGAACACATGCAAAAAAAATATGGGGTAGCACAAATTACCGCACCGAAGGAAATACGTATAACTATTTTAACAATTTAAACAAGAGTAAAATAAATCTAATAAATCCTATTTTACTCCTAACTTTAAGAAATAATTAGGAGAGACTCCTAGGCATATTAAAAACAATGAGAATTACATTCTAACGAAAAGTTCACAGAATATTCTACACATGCATAAAAGGAAACTATAGACACTAAACAAATTGTCCACTCAAAACAATATGCAAAACTTATCTTAAATAGCTATAACCGGTAAACAAATAAATCTAACAAGTTATATGCCAAACCAAAAGTTATGGGATAAATATCAAACACTCCTAGGCATGACATAAACATAAGATAAATAACATGTTAACACACAATTTAATCGATCCACTACTATCCATGGTAATAATTCCTAAGAACCAATACAAGGGTGTATCACACTATTTTACGATCCACAATGTTATCTACACATAACCATTCAGCAAAAATATTGTTTTAATTAACAAGAGCGACTAGATAACATATATAATAAAACCCGATTGATTAAACTAGCGATCTAACTCCACCATGGGGTTACTATGGGCACAGGAAGAATTTCATATGTTGGACATGAAGTCATATGATGACTAGAAACTAAAGAAACATGTTGATGCCACCGGATGACCTTAGATTTTGGATGCATGCAGCCAACTAAAGAAATAGGCCGAATTATGATGTCTAGGAGATAGATTGAACATAGTGTAATACACGTGCAAAAGGAATTTGATAGAGGCTCACCAAGTCTGATGGAACAGTGTGAAGAACTCAATGAACTGTGTAGACAAACATGTAAAATTGTTCGCGTGTGGTGGATGGAACATGTTGTTTCTTCTCTGAACGGAGCTGCAACATGGAGGAGAAGTTCCCGGCGCAAGAAAACGGATGGGGATGGCCTCCTTCATCGGGATCGAACACCAGTGTCCATGGAGCACCGTTTCTTTGCAGAGTGTTCTGGAGAGAACAAGGAAGGGAGAGGCAGGAGTTCCTGCGGGGGTGCAAGAGGAGGTAGAGGCGCACAATAAGGAGGGGCCGCTGTTTTGGAAACTGATGGGATTTATGGGAAAGAGGGAGGGTTGTTTCTCTTCTGTAAGTGTGGCTGTATGTTTCTTCTGATGTTTCCTCTCTATGTGCGAGCGAGCGTAAGGACGAATGAAGGGGAAGGAGAAGAGGCCCTCGTTGGGAGAGGTGGAGAGTGGAGAGAAATAGGAAGGTAGGAGTAATTAAAAGAAGGCAACAATCAAGGTACATGGCTGTTTCGTTTGTGTAGGTTAGGAACGTACACAAGAGAAGAACGAGAAGAGGCGTTAGCTGGAGAGATGGGCCACTTCCTTTAGCCCAACTGAAAAGGGAGGAAGAAAAGATGGACTTAGCCCATTTGGATGGAAAAAAGTATGGCTACACCTATGGAAGAGATATATGTTAAGCAAGGGAATTTTGCCTAGAGTATGAGAGAGGAAATGAATTAGATTTTCCTAAAAGGAAAACTAACTAACATGGAATAGGAGATCAAACAACAATCAAAACAAGTTCCAAAAATACCAATGCGCATAATTTAATATGCTGAAGCGAGAAAAAGAAAACCCAACTAAAAGAGAAGAACAAAACTCAAATTTAAATTTAAGTTCGCATTAGATCATATTAAATCCACTAAATTATAAAGGTCCAATTTAAGCTTTGTTAACCAATAAAGCAAACGGAATTTTCTTGCCCTGATTTTTGGAAAACTCTTTCTTAAACATTCCGAGAATCGGGATGTTACATGTAGCCCCTGCCAGCTATGTCACCTTTGCTTCCTTCTTCCTGAAGGGACCCGCAACTATTCATATGTCTTGGATATATTTGCACCTTGCATGTTATCTAACCCATGTAGGTACTTGGTTGAATCTAATTCTATGAGATTACAACTCACTCACATCTTCAGCAATATCTACTTCACTAAGTCTCTACACAATGGTGGTTGAAGACAAGGAAGCACGAAACCATTCAAACATATCATTTGACAAATTCTATGTTGAGTTTCATGATAGTCATTTTGGATACACAAGTGCTCTTCCTTGCAAGACTAACCCATATAGGTAGATGAACTCAAACTCCAAGTGGTGCTACCAACTCTTGATGAACTACATCAACCTTGAGCAACCCACACAAGTTCAACTACATGAGCAAGACCCACACCACCACCCAAGGTATGTCATCCCATCTTAGAGAAGCTTTACTCCAAGACATGAGTCAAAGCAACTCAACAAGATGTGAATACATCAAGATGCTTAAACGAAAAATGATAACCCCGTTTTGAGCTTAAACGATGAGTATGACCTATGATCAAGTGCTCTCACTTGACTCCTAAGTCAATATACTCTAACATAGGTGACTTTGTCACCGCCCAACTCTAGAAGAAGTTCTCTTGTGTTTTATTTTCTGTGTTATTGCATTTGTTCCTTGCATATTTGTTTCCCCTTTTCAAAAAAAACTTCATCTAGAACTTTTAGTTTCTTTTCTTTTCCATTTGTTCTGCATTTTCTGCATCCAATTCATTGCAAATCTTTCAGTTAATTCCTTGCAAATCTTTGTGAGATCCTACTTGTCTAGTGAGCTGAGGTGACAAGTGGTTTCACTCTGATGAACTCAGTCACACCGGTTTGTTCCCTTCGGCTCAACCGAAACCTTTCGGTGCAACCGAAGCACACAACTCGGAGTCACCGATTTCATCCCAGTAAAACCAACTTGCCACTTATTCCTGATTTCTATTTTCTCCAGCTTCACTCAATGATTCTTATCCTCTACCAGCATCATGTTACACATGCTGCTTTGCTCTGTGACTCCAGGATCAACCCACTTGTATCACATGTCCAGAAGTCCCTTCTTGGAAATTGATGTCAAAGGGGGAGAGAGAGATCACATCAAATCTTAATCCTTCCTATAGGGGGAGAAAGAGAGAATACTCAGGGGGGAGAAAGTAATATCATCAATGACCCCAGATGCTTGGTGTTCAAGAGGAGAGATGTCACATGTCTTTAAAAGGGGAAAGACATGCTTGTTTGCTTGCTTTAGCTCAAGCTCTGTTGATTATTTTCTATTGCTCTGATTTTCTGTTCCCTATCTTCTCCCAATATCTCATGTTAGATTCAGGGGGAGCAAGACATCTAAGGGAAGGAAATCTCTGATTTTATTGCATATCTTTACCTTTGGGGACATGTCTATATCCAATGTAGTACTTAGTACTCACTCTACATGTCATCCCAGTCTTGGATCTCTTGTGGTTTCTCTTGTTTGCTTTGGTTAGTAGGTGTATCTTTGTTATCTAACCTTGTTTGCGCAGGTTCATCCAATTCTAAGCCAACTCAAGACCACAAGGTAAGTATATGCATCACAGTCATGTGGATGAGAAGTTCTTGCTAATGTACATACTGTTTGCAAGAAGGACTCATGAGCATAAAGGTACATTTCTCATATTCACACCATTTTCTCTGATGCATATAGCTGAGATACATATAACACATGGCTTACTCTATCATGTTTATGCATTCACATGCTCCTATATTCCATATTCACATATTTGCATACATGTAGGGGGAGCCTATGCATGTTACATGTCTTTCCAAAGCATTACTTGCTATTCTCTATATCTTTATCTAAAGCTTTGATGTATGTTGTCATCAATTACCAAAAAGGGGGAGATTGAAAGCACAAGTGCTCCCTGGGTGGTTTTGGTAATTAATGTCAACATATCTCTTGTTGGACTAACACTTTTACCTAGTATGTTTCAGATAAGTTCAACAATGGAGTGGCATGGACTAAAGGATGTGGAACCCCTTCAAGATGCTAAGGACAAAGGATTGGCTCAACCTTCAAGGACAAGACTCTACATTTTATGTTTTAGTGATCCAAGATCACATTGAGTCCATAGGAAAAGCCAATACTATTAAGGAGGGATGAGGTGTTGCTTAATGAGCCTCTTGCTTCATGTGCTTAGTGATATGCTCCAAAATCCTCAACTACCTTTCCATATCCACATATGACCTAAACCAAAAGTCAAACTCGACCCCACCGATTCTTTCTATCCGGCGCCACCGAGTTTCACATGTCATAGCCACTGCCACAAACCCTAGCAAATCGGTTTCACCGATAGGGATCTCGGTCTCACTGAGATGGGATTGTAATCTCACTGTGTATGTTCATTGCCAAAATCGGTCTCACCGAGTTTAAGCAATCGGTACTACCGAGATTACAATGCAAAACCTCTGGTTAGCTTGTTACCAAAATTGGTCCCACCGAGTTTGTGTAATCGGTCTCACCGAGTTTGCCTGACCAACTCTTGGTTAGCTTGTTACCAAAATCGGTCCCACCGAGTTTGTGTAATCGGTCACACCGAGATTACGTTATGCCCAAACCCTAACCATATCGGTCCTACCGAGTTGCATATCAGTCCCACCGAAAATCCTAACGGTCACTAGGTCTGCTAAATCGGTCCGACCGAGTTTAACGATTCGGTCCCATCGAGTTTGGCAAATTGTGTGTAATGGTTAGATTTTGTGTGGAGGCTATATATACCCCTCCACGCACTCTTCATTCGTGGAGAAAGCCATCAGAACAGATCTTCACTTCCAATACACATTTTCTGAGAGAGAAGCACCTACCCTTGTGTTGAGCTCAAGATATTCCATTCCTACCATATGAATCTTGATCTCTAGCCTTCCCCAAGTTGCTTTCCACTCAAATCTTCTTTCCACCAAATCCAAATCATGTGAGAGAGAGTTGAGTGTTGGGGAGACTATCATTTGAAGCACAAGAGCAAGGAGTTCATCATCAACACACCATTTGTTACTTCTTGGAGAGTGGTGTCTCCTAGATTGGCTAGGTGTCACTTGGGAGCCTCCGACAAGATTGTGGAGTTGAACCAAGGAGTTTGTAAGAGCAAGGAGATCGCCTACTTCGTGAAGATCTACCGCTAGTGAGGCAAGTCCTTCGTGGGCGACGGCCGTGATGGAATAGACAAGGTTGCTTCTTCGTGGAACCTTCGTGGGTGGAGCCCTCCGTGGACTCGCGCAACCGTTACCCTCCGTGGGTTGAAGTCTCCATCAACGTGGATGTACGATAGCACCACCTATCGGAACCACGCCAAAAACATCCGTGTCTCCAATTGCATTTGAAGACTCCAAACCCTTCCCTTTACATTCTCGCAAGTTGCATGCTTTACTTTCCGCTGCTCATATACTCATTGCATGCTTGCTTGATATGTATTGTGTTTGTTAAACTTGTGCCTAAACTCCACTTGAACTTAAGAATATTAAAAACTACAACTTTTGGCACTTAGTGTCTAATCACCCCCCCCCCCTCTAGACACCTCTTCTCTATCCTTTCACTGTTCACAATAAATCTTGGGGAAAATCTTCGACGTTGACGATTGGAGCATGATCGATGATTGTTGCCTTCTTGAGGTCTCAAAATCTGTTATCTTGGAAAAATGTTGCTACTCAGAGCTTCAGGGGTTGAAGTTTGAAATTCTTGGCACGTCTTGAGAAACTTCTGACTTCCAAAGGGCTGTAAAGGGTTTCATACTATAAAGAACAAGGTAGAGAAGTAAAATTTAAACTTTGCTTGAATAAGATAAGTTAAGAAGAGAAATAGTGAAGGAGAAGACTACGAGAATATATTTAACAATAGTTTTTCTTATGAAAATAGTCTCTAAGGCTTTCCATTTCTAACTAAGGACACGCAACTAGGTCGATATCGGCTCTGATACCACTTCTGTGAGAACCCGGATTTAACTTCCAGACCCTCCAGTGTATATTTGCCAACCCCAGGATCATTGTTGACAACACAGCCAAATGGTATCATTGCACAATGCATAAAAGCATTACAAGTAGTATATTCTTCACAAGACATACCTACTGAACTGTCTCATGACATTTATTACATTCAGAAAACAGCAGAAAGTACAATGCATAGCGACTCCATCTCAGCCACAGGCAGTCGATGTAGCCCACGTGACCTCATTTCTACGGATCGCCATAGTAGTCGTAGTCATCACCTTCGTCTTCATGGAACTCTGTTGTCAACAAAATTATTGCCATGAGTACATTACGTACTCAACATGCCTCCCTCGGGGAAGGTCCTAATAGCTACATGTGGCTTCAAAGAAAGGTTGTATGGCTCATTTGCATAAAAGCTAATTTTGTTTGAAAAATATAGCAGTCGTATAAAAGCAGTTTTTGATGAAAACAAGTTTTATCTCCGGAATAACTTTCATCAAAGTGAGGATCCTCGATCAACTCACACTCTTCATAGGTTCCAAGAAAAGGGGCAAAGAGGGAATAAGCAAGACAGGTCCTGTACGTCGAGAAAGATTTATGTGCTGTCCTTGACCGTGGACACGGCTATTCGAATAGTTTTACACTCTGCAGAGGTTGTACACTTTACCCACACGACACAATCCCGACTTGTTGCCACTAGCCGTCGCTAGCATAGTACACCATTTGGTATATCGGCAGGGAGATTGTGACGAGGTCTTTCATTAGACCAAACTTACTGTGCCAAGCCCACTAGGTTTCAACACGGAAGTAACCGCAGTTCACAGTCCGGGCCCCCCTTTTGTGCCGAGGATACTCCTCGCAAGGCAGCTATCCCATCTGCGGTACGGGGATGACGACAATAAGAGTGAACTAACTAATTAACCAAGCCAGTGCCCATATAGCATGTGGTTGTACCGTTATCCCAATCTTCAAATCCAAGACTTATTAGGCCTCATGCGACACGGACGACTGATTGCCCCCTTCAACTTGTGAAGGGCAGCCAATCGCTCCTTCAATCCTTGATTCAGCTGTCGCCCGCACCAATATTTAGATGGTAAGTTTCACCCAGAGTAGAAGAGGATAGAGAAGGTCAACAAGGGCCAACAGGCCTAGCTCAGCGTTAAGTTTCAACTGTCAATGACTCAGAGGTCATTTAACAAAGAACCTATAGGGTGATAAGCATGGCTAAGCATTTCTACTCTACCAGAATCATATACTTCTACTCAGGTGTCAAGTAATTAGGCGACAAGCGGATCAAGGTAATGTATCAATCGACACGCTAGCTACGAGAATTAAAATAGCATGCACATAGTAACAATAATACTCAATGCAATTTTGTAAACCATAGGATAAGTATGATCAAAGAAGGAGGCATGCCTTCGTTGTTGAGTCCTTCTTCAGTAACCTGGTTATGTCCATGTGCAACATCGTCGTCACTCCCTACTCGTCGTACGATAGCAAAAGACAAACCATAAATACCAAAGAAAAAGTAAATCCAAATAATATCCAAAACAATTAAGAGTGGATGGATAGCAACATATATATTGATCAGATGGAGATTCCAAAAGGAGATAGCATGATTGGAAGGTAAGCAGAGGACTCAATGAATTGACATGGTTTAGGTTGACATGGCTAAGGAAGGCTTGGAGATCAAGACTAACGTCCCGATACGAAATATGCTACTAAACATTAGTAGTGCCCACTACACATCAGTTAACTATATATGAAACTACTATATAACAAACACAATGACAACAACACACATTGAATGGAACCAACATATGCATTTTAACTACACAATCACAACATGGCATTATAAAGGTAAAAGATAACCACAAATAAATATTTAGATGGGACCTAAATATTTATAATGGTCAATAGTAGCCAAACATTTGCATCAACTACATAATAATTCGAAAGGCAATAGTTCCGCAAGACAAATGAACAAACATTACAAACCATACTAGTTAAGCAATCAAACATCACTCAACAACATGAATTGAATTGACCTAGGTCTAACCCTATAACATTATTAAAAGGAAATAAGATCAACCTCATTATATCAAACCAAATTCATTTATAAAACAATCAACAAGAACTATACAACACATGGAACAAGTGGATGAACTACTATCCTAGACATGATATGATTAAGTGTAGTAATCAACCAATAATAAATATTTGGATGAATCCAAATATTTATAATGGTTAACAACAACCAAAGTATCTATATTTAGCTCATCCAACACTTGCAAGTACCTAAAGTACACAACTAGGCATCATACAACATAATAATTGGTACACGCACATGATGCTATCCAGTTAAGCAATCACAACAACATGGCACATTATTGAACAAGCAAGAAGTTATTTAATAAAAGAAAGTACAAGATCAACAAACTAGTATCATGTGAATCATCTCAATGAAGGCTAACCATATGTGCAATCACACGGTAGTCCATACTAGTAGTGCTATAACACATGGTAGGAGAGAAGTAAACAAGCATTCTACTTGAAGCAATTGTTAACATGGCATGGCAATGAACTAAGATAAATAAACACACACCAAACAATTATCAAAAGTAATAAACAAGGTTATATGCCATAAGAATAAATTCTATATAGCAATACAAATATGAACCATGTCATAAAGCAACCAAACATGAATCTAGAATGGTGACATGTAAGAAACCATAGGAACAACTACACAAAATGTGTTATGCCACAGGGAACTATAATGGAATTGTTCTAAAGTAACATATCACTTCATTTAACATCTAGAACCTAACATAAAGAAAACTATGCAAAATCACACACGATAAATACCTAAACAACTATCATAGGCATGACATGATTTCAAACCAATGAAATTAACATGCAAAATGGATGGAAATGAATATGTGAACCATATCTAAGATATATCCATGCCAAGGAAAAATTAAATAATCAAGACATAAAGTAATTAACCGTAAATCTGGATATCTCGGAAATTGCTACAAATACATATCATACTACTACATGGATATAAACAACAATACAAGGAATGTTAATATGATCACAAGCGAGACACCAATCAATAATTCACGCAACAACTATTATATACCTATAGACATCAAACAAATTCTATAGATTAAACATGGAGATTTCTACGCATGGCAATAGTTCTAAAAATTAGAACACATGCCAAAAAAATATGGCGTAGCACAAATTACCGCACCGAAGGAAATACGTATAACTATTTTAACAATTTAAACAAAAGAAAAATAAATCTAATAAATCCTATTTTACTCCTAACATTAAGAAATAATTAGGAGTGACTCCTAGGCATATTAAAAACAATGAGAATTACATTCTAACGAAAAGTTCACAGAATATTCTACACATGCATAAAAGGAAACTATAGACACTAAACAAATTGTCCACTCAAAACAATATGCAAAACTTATCTTAAATAGCTATAACCGATAAACAAATAAATCTAACAAGTTATATGCCAAACCAAAAGTTATGGGATAAATATCAAACACTCCTAGGAATGACATAAACATAAGATAAATAACATGTTAAGACACAATTTAATCGATCCAGTACTATCCATGGTAATAATTCCTAAGAACCAATACAAGGGTGTATCACACTATTTTACGATCCACAATGTTATCTACACATAACCATTCAACAAAAATATTGTTTTAATTAACAAGAGCGACTAGATAACATATATAATAAAATCCGATTGATTAAACTAGCGATCTAACTCCACTATGGGGTTACTATGGGCACAGGAAGAATTTCATATGTTGGACATGAAGTCATATGATGACTAGAAACTAAAGAAACATGTTGATGCCACCGGATGACCTTAGATTTTGGATGCACGCAGCCAACTAAAGAAATAGGCCGAATTATGATGTCTAGGAGATAGATTGAACATAGTGTAATACATGTGCAAAAGGAATTTGATAGAGGCTCACCAAGTTTGATGGAACAGTGTGAAGAACTAGATGAATAGTGTAGACAAACATGTAAAATTGTTCGCGTGTGGTGGATGGAACATGTTGTTTCTTCTCTGAACGGAGCTGCGGCATGGAGGAGAAGTTCCCGGCGCAAGAAAACGGATGGGGATGGCCTCCTTCATCGGGATCGAACACCAGTGTCCATGGAGCACCGTTTCTTTGCAGAGTGTTCTGGAGAGAACAAGGAAGGGAGAGGCAGGAGTTCCTGCGGGGGTGCAAGAGGAGGTAGAGGCGCACAATAAGGAGGGGCCGCCGTTTTGGAAACTGATGGGATTTATGGGAAAGAGGGAGGGCTGTTTCTCTTCTGTAAGTGTGGTTGTATGTTTCTTCTGACGTTTCCTCTCTGTGTGCAAGCGAGCGTAAGGATGAATGAAGGGGAAGGAGAAGAGGCCCTCGTTGGGAGAGGTGGAGAGTGGAGAGAAATAGGAAGGCAGGAGGAATTAAAGGAAGCCAACAATCAAGGTACATGGCTGTTTCGTTTGTGTAGGTTAGGAACGTACACAAGAGAAGAACGAGAAGAGGCGTTAGCTGGAGAGATGGGCCACTTCCTTTAGCCCAACTGAAAAGGGAGGAAGAAAAGATGGACTTAGCCCATTTGGATGGAAAAAAATATGGCTACACCTACGGAAGAGATATATGTTAAGCAAGGGAATTTTGCCTAGAGTATGAGAGAGGAAATGAATTAGATTTTTCCTAAAAGGAAAACTAACTAACATGGAATAGGAGATCAAACAACAATCAAAACAAGTTCCAAAAATACCAATGCGCATAATTTAATATGCTGAAGCGAGAAAAAGAAAACCCAACTAAAAGAGAAGAACAAAACTCAAATTTAAATTTAAGTTCGCATTAGATCATATTAAATCCACTAAATTATAAAGGTCCAATTTAAGCTTTGTTAACCAATAAAGCAAACGGAATTTTCTTGCCCTGATTTTTGGAAAACTCTTTCTTAAACATTCCGAGAATCGGGATGTTACATGTAGCCCCTGCCAGCTATGTCACCTTTGCTTCCTTCTTCCTGAAGGGACCCGCAGCTCAATGGTGGGACAGCCACAGGCGTACTCTGCCAGCTGGAACAATCATCACCTGGCCAGACTTCGAAGCTGCTTTCCATGCCCGCTTCATTCCTCAGGGAGTCATGGACCGGAGGAAGCGTGAGTTCCGCAACCTCACCCTAGGCAACAAAACTATTGAAGCTTATCAGCGGGAGTTTCTGGACTTGTCTCGCTACGCTGAAGAGGATATTGCAACTGATGTACGCAGACAGGAGAAGTTCCGTGACGGCCTTCAAGCTGACATCAAGCTTGCACTTCTAGTGCATGACTTTACTGATTTCGCCACCTTGGTGAACAAGGCCATCAATGTCGAAACTGGTCTGCAGGAATACCATAGCTCTCACAGGCGCAACCGTGACACGGGCTCATCTTCGAGCCCGCCCTCGCAGAAGCATAAGATATGGATTCCCAACAGCATGTACCAGCCGACTGCACCTGCCCCAAGGCAGACCTATGCTGCACCTCGTCTGCCTCCTCCACCAACTAGGCAGCCAAGGCTTCCAGCTCCACCACTCGGAGCTCCTATTCCCACTCCCAATAATGGTCTGTGCTACAAGTGTGGTCAACCAGGTCACCTTGCCAGGAACTGCTATCAGAATCAGAACCAGAATCAACTGGCCCTTCCAGCAGCTAGCCGTGGAAACAACCAGGCCCGCAACAACAATGCCAAGTCCTATGGTCGTGTTCATGCCAACCACATTGATCTCAATGAAGCTCAAGACCAGCCTGCTACCGTGATGGGTACTCTTCTCGTAAATTCAGTACCAGCATCCGTTTTATTTGATATAGGTGCATTGCATTCATTCATGTCAGAAGATTTTGCATGCTTGCACGACATTAAATGTGAGGACATGAACGCTTCGCTATTAGTGCACACCCCTGCGGGCCAATGTCGGACCTCCATGATTTGCAACGACGTCCCTGTTGAAATCGAAGGACTGGAATTCCTTGTCTCTCCCATTGTATTGAAGTCTTGTAGCATTGATCTCATTCTGGGAATGAATTAGTTAAAAGCGCATACTGCTTCTATAGTTTGCGCCACTAAGACTGTCCATCTGCTACACCCTTCTGATGAAATAATAAGCTACAATGCTCGTCTGGTTCAAAATGCCGAGGCACGGCTTTATGCCTTGAATGCATTGAACACTGCACCACTCGAGGGCATTGAAAACATTCCCGTCGTTTGCGAATTCCAAGACATCTTTCCTGAAGAACTTCCAAGGATTCCCCCTGCTAGAGCTGTCGAATTCTTCATCGACTTGAAACCAGGCACCACTCCTATAGCCAAGCGGCCCTACAAGATGCCGCCGCATGAACTCCTTGAGCTTAAGGAGGAAATCGACAAATCTCTTCGCAAAGGATTTATTCGCCCAAGTTGCTCTCCTTGGGGAGCACCTTCTCTCTTTGTCAAGAAGAAGGATGGGACAAACCGACTAGTCCAAGACTACCGTCCTATAAACCAAGCTACCATTCAGAATAAATATCCTCTTCCTCGGATCAATGATCTGTATGATCAACTGGCTGGTTCGTCGGTATTCTCTAAGCTCGACTTGAGGTTGGGTTACCACCAGATCCGTGTTCGTGAAGAGGATATCCCAAAGACCGCCTTCGTGACTCGATATGGTTCATACGAGTACACTGTCATGTCATTCGGATTAACCAATGCTCCAGCCACCTTCTCTCGTCTGATGAACTATATATTTAGGGATTACCTTGACAAGTTCGTCGTGGTTTATCTGGATGATATCCTGGTATTTTCCAAGAACGAAGAAGAGCATGCTGAACATCTTCGTCTTGTGCTGGAAAAGCTACGAGAGCATCAACTATATGCCAAGTTCTCCAAATGTGAATTCTGGCTACCCAAAGTAACCTATCTTGGGCATGTCATCTCTAAGGATGGTATTTCCGTCAACCCTGAATGAGTCCAGGCTATTCTTGATTGGACTCCTCCCAAGAACGTTAAGCAAGTCAGAAGTTTTCTCGGTCTCGCCAGCTATTGCCGTCGATTCGTTGAGAACTTCTCCAAGATCGCCAGGCCTCTGACTAACCTGTTGCATAAGGGCGTCAAGTTCCAATGGACAGACAAATGTCAGGAAAGTTTCCAGGCACTCAAAGACAAGTTGACTTCTGCTCCAGTGCTTGCTCCACCTGATACTAAGAAGGACTTCGTCATTTACTGCGATGCTTCCCGTCCTAATGCAAGACCGCAAAGTGATTGCTTATGCCTCTCGGCAATTGCGCCCTCACGAAGAGAACTACCCAGTTCATGACCTCGAACTTGCTGTTGTCATTCATGCACTGAAGCAGTGGCGACGCTACCTTCTTGGTAATCATTGTGAGATCTTCACCGACCACCAAAGTCTGAAGTATCTGTTTACTCAGCCAGACCTGAACCTCCGTCAGCAGAGATGGATGGAGATTGTTGCAGACTTTGACTTGGGTATTTCCTATACACCAGGCAAGGCTAATGTAATGGCTGATGCCTTGAGCCGCAAGTCTTACTGCAACCACCTCCAGGTTCATAAAGTTCAGCCCTCGCTTGTTGAAGAATTCAGAAAGCTGAACCTCCATATTGTTCCTCCGAGTGCACTCGCTCCCCCGCCCAAGGAGTTTTGCAAGATGAACCTCCATGTTGTTCCCAAAGGTTCTCTCAATACGCTGGTTGCTAAACCAGATCTTGTGGACACCATCAAATGGATACACAAATGTGACGATGAAGTGGAGAGGATTAAACGCTATCTCGCAGAAGGAAAGCCCTCATTCTTCACTGTTGCTGATGATGGCACTTTATTCTTCAAAAGTCGCCTAGTGGTTCCGAGTAAGAGGGAAAACCTGGATATGACTCAGAAATTTATGGAAGAAGCTCATGATACGCCTCTATGTATCCATCCTGGTAGTACAAAGATGTACCAAGACATCCATCAGAGATTCTGGTGGTCTAATATGAAGCAAGACATTGCTCGTTATATTGCTGTGTGACGTTTTCCGTCGTATCAAAGCAGAACATCAAAGGCCTGCTGGAACTCTACAACCTATCTCTATTCCTGAATGGAAATGGGACCATGTTGAAATGGACTTCGTCACTGGATTTCCCAAATCGCAGAAAGGTAATGATGCTATTCTTGTCGTCATTGACCGACTTTCTAAAGTTGCACATTTTCTGGCGGTCAAAGAAACGATCACTGCTAGTCAGCTTGCAACTCTCTACATGTCCAGAATTGTTTCACTTCACGGTCTTCCACTGTTTATCAGTTCAGACTGTGGCAGCTTATTCACATCAAGATTCTGGGCAAGTTTCCAAGAAGCTATGGGAACTCATCTGTCATTCAGTACTAAGTTTCATCCTCAGTCGCAAGGGCAAGTTGAACGTGTCAACCAAGTTCTCGAAGATATGCTTCGAGCTTGTGTTATTTCCTTCGGCAAGAAATGGGAGGAATCTCTCCCGTATGCTGAGTTCTCTTATAATAATAGCTATCAAGCTAGACTGAAGATGGCCCCCTTCGAAGTGTTATATGGACGAAAGTGCCGAACCCCTCTGAACTGGTCAGAAACTGGGG
Organism: Aegilops umbellulata; assembly: GCA_032464435.1. Lineage (NCBI taxonomy): Eukaryota > Viridiplantae > Streptophyta > Magnoliopsida > Poales > Poaceae > Aegilops > Aegilops umbellulata. The sequence goes on from CP136055.1 coordinate 215,795,406, forward strand.
AACGTCCACTCTTTGGTCCGGATATTATCCAACATGCCGAAGAACAAGTCTGCATTATTCGCGAGAATCTCAAGACTGCTCAGTCGCGTCAGAAGAGTCAGTATGACCGTAAACATAAAGACATGGTCTATCAACCTAGCGAAAAGGCTTATCTTCGAGTTACACCAATGAAGGGTGCTCACCGCTTCGGGATCAAGGGCAAGCTAGCTCCTCGCTATATTGGCCCATTCACTATTCTGGAAAGGCGTGGAAAAGTGGCAAATCAACTGGAGCTTCCGTCAAACCTTTCTCAGGTTCACGATGTGTTCCACGTGTCACAACTCCGATGCTACTTTAAGGACCCAATCCGAGCAGTGGACCATGAAGTGCTCGAATTGCAATAGGACCTCTCCTATAAAGAGCATCCGGTCCGCATTCTCGACCAAGCTGAACGTCGCACACGTCAGAAGGCGATCAAGTTCCACAAAGTTCAGTGGTCGCACCATTCTGAAGATGAAGCCACCTAGGAACGCGAGGATCGCCTACATGCCCGCACTGTTTCCTTCTACCTCCTAAATCTTGGGACGGGATTTCTTGTAGTGGAGGAGATTTGTAACGCCCGAATAATTTGGCTACAGTAAAACTCTCCTAATGATGCCATGTCATCTGCGATTACTATTGCTAATCTCGGGTTAATTCGAAATCGTTTCAAAATTCAATTCAAATTAATGTCAACAATAAAAGTTTTCAAAAGTTAAAACAAAAATGTTCGGGTTGTGCCAAAAATGGCATAGGTGATTATAGTGGAGCAAACTCATTTTTAGAAATTGCCTAAATGATTTAAAATGAAATAAAACAGAATAGAAAATAAATAAAAGAAATAAAATACAAAAGAGAAAACAAACTAACAGAAACAAAAAAATTAATTAATTAAGTTAATTAATCCTACTTAATTAATCTAATTAACCTGTTAGTCTAGCTAAGCAGTAATTAGTTTAACCTAACCCTAATTAACTTAACAGTGTATGACAGGTGGGTCCCACTGGACCCACTAGTCAGTTTGACTTAGTCAACCTCTGTTGACCGCTGACGTCATGCTGATGTCAGCAAACACTGTTCTGGATAATGTTAAATTCAAATAATTAAATAAATACTAAAAATGATTTAAATCTTTTAAAATTAATATAAAATAAACCGTAGCTCAGATGAAAAAACTTTGTACATGAAAGTTGCTCAGAACAACGAGACGAATCTGGATACGCAGCCCGTTCGTCCGCCACACATCCCTAACCTATCGAACTCGCAACTTTCCCCCTCCGGTACCTCTGTCCAAAAATGCGAAACATCGGGGATACTTTCCCGGATGTTCCCCCCTTCGCCAGTATCACCTACTACCATGATTGGGCACGCCTAGCATCATGCTTTGCTTTGTCATGCATCGTTATGCATCTGTTTGCATTGTATTCATTGTTTCTTCCCCCTCTTCTCTCGCTAGACACCGAGACCGACACCGCTGCTACCCAGTACGACTACGGTGTTGACGACCCATCCTTCTTGCCAGAGCAACCAGGCAACCCCCCCCCCCTTAATCACCAGATATCGCCTACTCTACTCTCTACTGCTTGCATTAGAGTTGTGTAACATGTTACTGTTTTCCGTTAATCCTATCCTGATGCATAGCCTGTCCTTGCTACTACTGTTGTTACCCTTACCTGCAATCCTACATGCTTAGTATAGGATGCTAGTATTCCATCTGTGTCCCTACATTCTTGTCCGTCTGTTGTGCTATACTATCGGGCCGTGATCACTCAGGAGGTGATCACGGGTATATACTATATACTTTATACATGATACATGTGGTGACTAAAGTCGGGTCGGCTCGTGGAGCACCCGCGAGTGATTCACGGATTGGGGGCTGAAAGGACCATTGTCCCGACGGCCCTCTGGGTGGATCTTTGTGGCGGAGCGACAGTGCAGGTTGAGAACGCCTAGGTGAGAGGTGGGCCTAGCCCTAGTCGGTGTCTGCAGTTACATCATTAACACGCTTAACGAGATCTTTGTATTTGATCTGAGTCTAGCCATTTGGTCTATACGCACTAACCAACTACGTGGGAAAGATATGGGCACTCGGCATCGTGGTATCAGCCGAAACCTTTGTGACGTCAGCGACTGAGCGGCGCGCGCCAGATTGGACCGTGTAACGCGACTTCCTTTGTAATGGAGGTTGCTAGGTCTGCTTCCGGCCGCCCACGCAACGTGCAGGTGTGCTAAGGGTGATGGACCCAGACCCCTGTGCGCTTAGGTTTAGACCGGCGTGCTGACCTCTCTGCTGGCCTAGGTGGGGCTGCGACGTGTTAATCTTACGAGGCCGGGCATGACCCAGGAAAGTGTGTCCGGCCAAATGGGATCAAGCATGTTGGGTTATGTGGTGCACCCCTGCAGGGAAGTTTATCTATTCGAATAGTCATGATCTTCGGTAACAGGACGACTTGGAGTTGTACCTTGACCTTATGACAACTAGAACCGGATACTTAATAAAACACACCCTTCCAAGTGCCAGATACAACCCGGCGATCGCTCTCTAACAGGGCGACGAGGAGGGGATCGCCGAGTAGGATTATGCTATGCGATGCTACTTGGAGGACTTCAGTCTACTCTCTTCTACATGTTGCAAGATGGAGGCTGCCAGAAGCGTAGTCTTTGACAGGATTAGCTATCCCCCTCTTATTCTAGCATTCTGCAGTTCAGTCCACCGATATGCCCCTTTACACATATACCCATGCATATGTAGTGTAGCTCCTTGCTTGCGAGTACTTTGGATGAGTACTCACGGTTGCTTTTCTCCCTCTTTTCCCCTTTCCCTTCTACCTGGTCGTCACAACTAGATGTTGGAGTCCAGGAGCCAAACGCCACCGTCGATGACGACTCCTACTACACCGGAGGTGCCTACTACTATGTGCAGCCCGCTGCCGACGGCCAGGAGTAGTTAGGAGGATCCCAGGCAGGAGGCCTGCGCCTCTTTCGATTTGTATCCCAGTTTGTGCTAGCCTTCTTAAGGCAAACTTGTTTAACTTATATCTGTACTCAGATATTGTTGCTTCCGCTGACTCGTCTATGATCGAGCACTTGTATTCGAGCCCTCGAGGCCCCTTGCTTGTATTATGATGCTTGTATGACTTATTTATGTTTTAGAGTTGTGTTGTGATATCTTCCCGTGAGTCCCTGATCTTGATCGTACACATTTGCGTGCATGATTAGTGTATGATTGAATCGGGGTCGTCACAGTAGATCAACTCTTGTAACCCCTATACTCATCGAATACAATCAAACAGGACGTAGTGTTTGACCTCCTTTAAGAGGGCCCGAACCTGGGTAGACATCGTGTCCCCATTGTCCCTTGTTACCATTGATCCTTAAACACACAGATTGGGACCCCTACCCGAGATTTGCCAGTTTTGACACCGACACAAACTATCTTAAACATAATAAAAATTACATCAAGATTCCGAGACCATCGAACTACCACTCCTGACAGAAAGAGTCGTCGATGCGCCGCTCCCTTACCAGAGCTGGCTTGACCTTGTCAGTGACAGTCGGGAAGTCTTCGTCACGTGCCCCTAAGGACCAAAGCCCTGAAGCCACAGTCGTCACCATTGAATCCTTGCATAGATCTGAAGCACCTAACACCAAATCTCGCCACATGATGGGAAATCCTGACCTCACCACCCCAAGGAGACGGCAAAAATCTACATCTGAGCTCCGTCGACTACGTCCAGACGGAGAAACTCGAGTAGGATCGGAACCCACAAGACAAATTCAAAGAATACATGGTAGTGCATAAAAGTAGTCAATAAAAGTGAAACGACGGTATGATTACAAGCTTTTACGTTAACAATTTAGGTTGCACTACTAGTGAGAATTATTGCGCACAACCGATTAAACCGTTATGGTTAGAGGCTTCTTAACACACACTTATGGAAAGCCAACTTGATTAAGCAAATTCAATTCCATAATAGTAGCTAAAGGTACAAAACATTGTTGGGCTTAAAATAAACCAACAATTTTGTTTAATCCTGCATGCTAATTAGATCAAGAACGGCCACCATGAAAGTTATCTTGTATTGAAAACTCTCCTACACCACAAATAAAGAACCGTCGCACGAGTTGTCGCCGCCAGGCTGGTGAGGAAGAGGATGTAGTGTTGCTCCTCTGCCACCCTCGGCTTCCCCTTCTAGTCGGTGAACAGCATCACCCTTGCGCGTCTCCGCCACCGCGTGGCCCTTGCTGTTCTTCGGATCGGGGCCCGACTGCCGCCACCACCATGACTTTGGGGAGAGAAAGAGGAGAGGATATGGTGTGCAACGTTGGATTGGGGATAGACAGGAGACAGGGTGGCGGCGCACGATGGGCGAGGTGGAACGATACATGGGGAGGTCTCGACGAGTAGGATGCAACCCTTTCAAATCTAGATCAAGCCATGTGCACGGGGGTAGAGGTATTCGTAAAAAATTGATTGGAGTGAAGGACGAAAAAAAGAGGGTCGGATAGAGTGTGTGGGAGGTTGAACAAAAGGGTGGAGGTCAATTCCCCCTACCACACGAGGGTTTGGATCCAATGTGAGATGTGGGGAGTTTTTGTACTGATGTCGATATAACGCCATGGATGGAATGAGATCGCGGAGGAAGGAGACTAGGCTTATGTTTGATAGGAAGGGTGAGAAGGGGAGGGGGTAGTGGGGGTATAGGGATGAGGGGGGGTAGGTTCTGACTAGTAGGCCCAAAATTTCACTGACGAGCACGAGTTTCGAATTGATCACATCTCGTGCTCGCGCACTCGTCGCATGCAGCCACCTCCCAGTGTGACGCGTCGTTCCCTTGGTGGATCTATGCAATCCATCGCGCTAGCGTGAATTGGGGGTGGACAATCGTGCAGTATGCGACACCCCTTTTGATCGAGATGGTCAAACATGCTATTTTTTGTCCATGACTCTTTTGACTGAGACGGCCAAACATGATAATTTTTATTATTTTTTGTGTTCGTAGAATCATGATTAAAAATGAATAGATCAAAAGTTTTCTCGCAAAACAAAAAACATGATACGCATGATAATTTTTATTATATTTTGTGTCATTACTATTATGATTAAAGGTGAATAGATTGAAAGTTCTCTCGTAAAATAAAAAGCACGATATAAAGTTGAGTAACTTATTTTGGGATGGAGGAGTATCTAATATTTCATTTCGATTGAATGGTGTTGATGCGTTTACTGAACGCTACAGCCGTGCTTCCCTACGTGGTACTGTCGGCGTTCTGGGAACGGGGGTCCCCAGACTTGCCTGCCTGCGGCCTGCGGCGTGGCTCAAAGGGGGCCCAGCACGGCCCAACTCCATCAACACAAGACCCAAGACCCTCGCGAGGGGCCAAGCCTCGCGGGGCGGACGACACGGCGCTTCCTCAGGCGCGGCCTCGTCAGGCTGGCTCACGAGGAGGCGGAGAGATCAAGGCAGGTGTTGGGGAACATAGTAATTTCAAAAAAATTCCTACGCACACGCAAGATCATGGTGATGCATAGCAACGAGAGGGGAGAGTGTTGTCTATGTACCCTCGTAGACCGAAGCGGAAGCGTTGACGCAACGTAGAGGAAGTAGTCGTACGTCTTCCCGATCCGACCGATCCAAGCGTCGTTACTCCGGCGCCTCCGAGTTCTTAACACACGTACAGCTCGATGACGTTCCCCGGGCTCCGATCCAGCAAAGCTTCGGGGACGAGTTCCGTCAGCACGACGGCGTGGTGACGATCTTGATGTACTACCGACGCAGGGCTTCGCCTAAGCACTGCAACAATATGACCGAGGTGGAATATGGTGGAGGGGGGCACCGCACACGGCTAAGGAACGATCACGAAGATCAACTTGTGTGTTCTAGGGTGCCCCCCTGCCCCCGTATATAAAGGAGCAAGGGGGGAGGCCGGCCGGCCCTTGTGGCGCGCGCCAGGAGGAGGAGTCCTCCTCCTAGTAGGAGTAGGACTCCCCTCTTTCCTACTCCTACTAGGAGGGGGAAAGGAAGGGGGAGAGGGAGAGGGAAAGGGGGGCGCCGCCCCCCCTCTCCTAGTCCAATTCGGACCAGAGGGGGAGGGGCGCGCGGCCCACCCTGGCCGCCCCTCTCTCTCTCTCCACTAAGGCCCATGTGGCCCAATACTTCTCCCGGGGGGTTCCGGTAACCCTCCGGCACTCCGGTTTTCTCCGAAACCACTCGGAACCATTCCGATGTCCGAATATAGTCGTCCAATATATCAATCTTTACGTCTCGACTATTTCGAGACTCCTCGTCATGTCCGTGATCTCATCCGGGACTCCGAACTAACTTCGGTACATCAAAATGCATAAACTCATAATAACTGTCATCGTAACCTTAAGCGTGCGGACCCTATGGTTCGAGAACAGTGTAGACATGACTGAGACAAATCTCTGGTCAATAACCAACAGCGGAACCTGGATGCCCATATTGGCTCCTACACATTCTACGAAGATCTTTATCGGTCAGACCGCATAACAACATACGTTGTTCCCTTTGTCATCGGTATGTTACCTGCCTGAGATTCGATCGTCGGTATCCAATATCTAGTTCAATCTCGTTACCGGCAAGTCTCTTTACTCGTTCCGTAATACATCATCTCGCAACTAACTCATTAGTTGCAATGCTTGCAAGGCTTAAGTGATGTGCATTACCGAGAGGGCCCAGAGATACCTCTCCGACAATCGGAGTGACAAATCCTAATCTCGAAATACGCCAACCCAACATCTACCTTTGGAGACACCTGTAGAGCTCCTTTATAATCACCCAGTTACGTTGTGACGTTTGGTAGCACACAAAGTGTTCCTCCGGCAAACGGGAGTTGCATAATCTCATAGTCATAGGAACATGTATAAGTCATGAAGAAAGCAATAGCAACATACTAAACGACGGGTGCTAAGCTAATGGAATGGGTCATGTCAATCACATCATTCTCCTAATGATGTGATCCCGTTAATCAAATGACAACTCATGTCTATGGCTAGGAAACATAACCATCTTTGATCAACGAGCTAGTCAAGTAGAGGCATACTAGTGACACTCTGTTTGTCTATGTATTCACACATGTATCATGTTTCTGGTTGATACAATTCTAGCATGAATAATAAACATTTATCATGAAATAAGGAAATAAATAATAACTTTATTATTGCCTCTAGGGCATATTTCCTTCAGCAGGGTACCTCGCGAGGTGCCCATGACGCAAGCCATGACGACCAAGGGTGCCAGGCGGGCGCCAGACCGCGCAGTGTCCTCCCTTTCCTCTTTGGTGCAAAGGGGGCAAGCGCAGGCGAGAGGATCGAGCAAAGGCATCCATTTCGGTGCAACGAGACCAAGACCAGTTCAACGGTGGGAAGAAGGTCATCGTGGAGCCCAGTACGGCGTCACTACAGGGCCTTTGGCAGGCGAGGACCAACTTTAGTCAGGATAAGTGTACCAGATGTTCCCCTTCGAACTGGCCAATTGTTGGTGCCCTTCTCGCTCAATATTTGGGAAGAGGCCCAGGGCCTTTGCCTATAAATAGGACTAGCCACCCCTAGGGTAGGGGAGGACGATCGAGTATTCAGAGCAAGCGTAGAGCAAGTAGAGAGAGAGAGAGAAGGGCGATCGAACTCCCCCTAGCAGTTCATCCCCCTAGCCAAGAACAGGCCCTCGCGAGGCTGTACTCCCTTGTACTGTTCGTCATCATCATCAGCCCGAGAGGCAATCCACCCACCACAAACTAGAGTAGGGTATTACACCACAATGGTGGCCCGAACTAGTATAAACCCTGCGTCTCTTGTGCCGTTCTTTCGGTAGTTTAGATCCTTACGAGACGGAGAGGTACAGGGCATCATCTCCGCACGCACCCTAGAGTTCAAACCTTAAGGGTCTGCCGGAACCCGTGATCCGACATTTGGCGCGCCAGGTAGGGGTGCGCCGGAATCTGTCTTCCACCGCTCTGTCCTTCTCCGGCCGCCGCACCCATGTACGGCGCCGGTCGGGCCCGCGTCGCCCCAGCAGCCCTCGCCGGTGGGCGTTCTCATCGCCCCCATCGGCCTCCCTTACAACGCCATCCTCGGTTACCCGGCACTGGCTCAGTTCATGGCCGCCAGGCACCCGGCGTACAACCTCATGAAGATGCCCGGGAGCAGCGGTACCCTCACCGTGCACGGAGACACCGGGGACGCCCTGCGAGTACTCAAGCTCGCCTTCAAGACGGCGGCATCGGCACAGCCCGCCGAGCAGAGACCCCTGAGCCCAAGGGGGCTGCGCCCGCCAAGAAAAAGCAGTTGTTCACCCAGGACAAGGCAGAAACCAAGCAGATACCCGTTGACGAGGACGGGTCCTCCAGTGCCACTTTCACCATAGGCGCCAACCTTGAGCCTGAGCAGGAGGAGGCCTTGGTCAGGTTCCTGCGCGCGAATAAGAAGGTGTTCGCTTGGGAGCCCGATCAGTTGGCAGGGATCCCCAGGGGTGTCATCGAGCATCACCTCAACATGTGCCCAAATGTGCGCCCCGTGAAGCAGAAGGCCAGGCGGCAGTCCACAGAGAAGCAGGCCTTCATTGTCCAAGAGACCCGCAAGCTAGAAGCCGCTGGGGTCATTCGCGAGGTCCGATACCCGGATTGGTTGGACAACCCCGTCGTTGTGCCCAAGAAGGGGGGGAAGGAACGCATGTGTGTCGACTTCACCAACCTCAACAAGGCATGCCCGCAAGATTCGTTTCCGCTCCCCCGCATCGACCAGATCGTCGATTCCACTGCGGAGTGCGACCTGCTATGCTTCCTGGACGCCTTCTCCGGATATCACCAGATCAAGATGGAGGTGGAAGACGTTGAGAAGACCGCCTCCCTGACCCCGTGCGGGGTATACTGCTATACATGCATGCCGTTTGGACTGCGTAACGCAGGGGCGACCTTTCAGCGGCTGATGCACATCACCTTGGGCCCACAACTCGGAAAGAATGTCGAAGCCTACGTTGATGACATTGTGGTGAATTCTCAGGAGGCCAAGACCCTGATACAAGACCTGGAGGAGACCTTCGCGAGCCTCGACGCAGTAAACCTGCGACTCAACCCGGAGAAATGTGTGTTTGACGTCCCCTCGGGCAAGCTCTTGGACTTCCTCGTATCCCATCGTGGCATCGAGGCCAACCCAGAGAAGGTCGAGGCGGTCGAGGACATGAGTCCGCCAAAGACCCTCAGAGAAATGCAGAAGCTCACTTGGCGCGTGACCGCGCTAGGGCGCTTTATCTCCAAACTGGGGGAGCGAGCGTTGCCTTTCTTTCAGCTGATGAAGAAAAAGGGGCCCTTTTAATGGACTGAAGAGGCAGATAAGGCGTTTTAAGATATCAAGAGGTACCTGACCAGTCCCCCAGTCATGGTGGCTCCGCGCCCTCAAGAGCCCCTGCTGCTCTACCTCGCCGCCACTCCCTACTCCGCCAGCGCAGCCCTGATGGCGGTTAGGGAGGAGCGCTAAGTCAAGATCGCAGCGGCAGCCCGAGGCAAGGCAAAACGGGAGCAAGGAAAGCCTGCAGAAGCCACAACCGCAGTTGAGGAGGGTCAGCTGCTGAAGAGTGCACCGGAGGCAGGAGAAGCCACACGCCCGGATGGTCCACCTCCCAAGGCCACGTCATCTCGTGAGGCGCCCTTACCTCCCGAGGGCGCCGCAACCCCAGATGCTCTCAGCCTTGTTGAGCATCCAGTCTACTTTGTTAGCACGGTGCTACGGGACGCGAGGGCACGGTACCCAATGCCTCAGAAGCTCCTCCTCGCGCTACTGGTGGCCTCGCGCAAGCTGCGTCACTACTTCCAGGCCCATCCCATTAAGGTCGTCTCATCGTACCCCCTGGAGAGAGTGCTCAGGAGCCCTAACTCAGCTGGAAGAGTCGCCGAGTGGAACATAGATCTGCAGGCGTTTCAGCTCGAGTTCAGCACAACTAGGGTCATCAAAGGAGCAGCATTAGCGGATTTCATGGCTGAATGGGCGGAGGCACCAGGCCTCAAGGACAACGAGGATCGGTCCCTCTCTCTCCAGGGAGTGAGGCGCCGGAAGGCTGGGTCATGTATTTCGATGGGGCGTTCTCCAGGCACGGCGCGGGGGCTGGCACGGTGCTGATATCACCCACTCAGGATAAGCTCTACTATGCCGTACAGCTCTGTTTCCAGCAAGGTGAAAAGGTCTCCAACAACATAGCAGAGTATGAGGGTCTGATAGCCGGATTAAAGGCCGCAGCAGCTCTGGGGGTGAAGCGCCTCACCGTCAAGGGCGACTCGCAGCTCCTTGTCAACTTCTCCAACAAGGTGTACGAGCCGAAGGACGAGTATATGGAGGCCTATCTAGCGGAAGTCTGCAGGATGGAAAAGCAGTTCTGGGGGTTGGATCTGAAGCACGTGCCCCGTGGCACCAATCAGGAAGCTGACGACATAGCCGGACGGGCATCCAGGCGGTTGCCACAGGAACCAGGCGTCTTCGAAGAGCGGCTCTTCAAATCTTCAGCACAGCCGACGTTATCAAACATCGCTCAGCCACGAGAGGAGCTCCCTCGGCCGCCAGCCTCGGGAGCCCCGATCTGTGGACCGACCTCAGGAGCGCGCCTACTCCTGATGATGGAACCTCGGGAGGAGCGCTGGATCACAGAACTCCGGAGCTATTTAACACAAGGGGCCCTACCGGAAAAGGAAGAGGAAGCGGAGCGTGTGGCGCGGCAGGCCACGGCATACTGCATCAGAGATGGAGAGCTTTACCGGAAGCGACCAAATGATGTATCTCTGCGCTGCATCTCCCGGGAGCAAGGAAAGGAACTACTGGAGGACATACACGGCGGAGACTACGGACATCACTCATCATCACAAACCCTCGTCGGCAAGGCATTCCGTAGCGGGTTCTATTGGCCCACCGCGCTCAACGACGCAGTCGAATTAGTAAAGGCTTGTGAGGCCTGCCAGTTTCATTCTAAGCAGATCCATCAACCGGCAGGGGGCCTGCAGACTATACCCCTCTCATGGCCATTCGCAGTTTGGGGGTTGGATATTCTGGGCCCGTTCCCTCGGGCACCAGGGGGCTACCGCTACCTCTACGTCGCCATTGACAAGTTCACCAAGTGGGCAGAAGTGGAGGCCGTCCGTACCATCCCCGCTGGTTCCGCGGTCAAGTTCATCAGGGGTATCGTGAGCCGGTTCAGGGTGCCGAACCGCATCATCACAGACAACGGTTCGCAGTTCACCAGTAATCTCTTCAAAACATACTGTGCTAACCTTGGGACGCAGATATGCTATGCTTCGGTGGCACACCCGCGAAGCAATGGGCAGGCCGAACGAGCCAACGCGGAGGTCCTGAGAGGCCTCAAGACCAGGACGTTCAAGAAGAAGCTGGACGCCTGCGGCAGAGGTTGGTACGACGAGCTACATTCCATGTTGTGGTCCATCCGCACGACCGCGACCAAACCAACTGGGGAGACCCCGTTCTTCCTGGTCTATGGAGCTGAAGCAGTCCTCCCTCACGAGGTCAGGCGTCGCTCCGCGCGGGTCCTAGCGTTCGACGAAGCGCAGCAGGACGCCGTGCGGGGAATGGACCTCGTACTGGGGGAGGAACGCCGCCGGGAAGCCGCGTTGCGAGCGGCAAGGTACCAACAGGCGCTGCGACGATATCAGTGCCGCAACATCCGCCCCAGGACCCTCGAGGTAGGAGACCTCGTGCTCAGACGGGTTCTTTCCAGGGAGGGGCTGCACAAGCTCTCTCCCATGTGGGAGGGCCCGTTCAAGGTTGTTCATGTTTCCAGGCCAGGCTCCGTGCGCTTGGAGACTCAAGAGGGGAGCCGATCCAGAACGCGTGGAACATCCAGCACCTCCGGAGGTTCTACCCCTAAAAGGCCCAGAGCCTGTGAAGAAGGCGAACGCCTGTGAAGACCTTCCCTTTTTGGAAAAGGCCCAGAGCTTGTGAAGAAGGCGAACGCCTGTGAAAACCTTCCCTTTTTGGAAAAGGCCCAGAGCCTGTGAAGAAGGCGAACGCCTGTGAAGACCTTCCCTTTTTGGAAAAGGCCCAGAGCCTGTGAAGAAGGCGAACGCCTGTGAAAACCTTCCCTTTTTTTGGAAAAGGCCTAGAGCCTGTGAAGAAGGCAAGTGCCTGTGAAGTTGATCACCTCTAGGGAGAAAGGCCCGGAGCCTGTGAAGAAGGCCAATGCCTGTGAAGCTCGCCGCCTCGTGACACTCTCACGTAATAATGAGTGGGGCTGTACACGCCCCAGAGTCTCAGGAGCGCCGGCCTCAGGCCCTGGGGCTCCCTCCCACGCCCAGTGGCAGCACTTAGCTCCGCGCTGGTGAGAAGACGTCGAAGACTAGATTAGGTGCCGGACGCGGCTTTTTTATTTGCTTTCCGCAGTTGATGTGTTTATTTGCATCTGAAGTCTCATCGAAACTATCGCCGTCGTTGATTTGTGGTTCGTTGATTTTCGCTCCTCGTTTTGATTTCTCTCATAAAAGGCCTCGCGAGGGATGGAACTCGAACGCCCTCGCGAGCGCTTCTGCCCTAGCCGCTTAAAGGTTTCACGGCCCGGGCTCTCTACAGGAGCACCCCTCTAGTCCGTGCCCCTCGGGCACCGCGACACGCGCACAGGGCCTGGGTCGGTCGCCCCCCGGCTGGGGCCGAAAACTACCTACGCGAGGGCAAATAGTTGAGAAGCGCAACAACAAAGTCAAGGTAATAGCTACAACGGCAATGATTCTCAACACGCCCCCGCGGGGCTCCATGCAGTTGTTTTGTCTTACACAGGAAACAAAAGGAAAAGGAAAAGGTGAGCCCGGCGCGGCCCGCCTCACATCGGCCTGCAGAGGCGACACGGGATGCCTCCAAGGCTCAGGCGGACTCCCTCTCGCGCTTCACCGGGGCGCGGCGACGGGCGGATGAACAGCCACCCCCCAAGCAAGCGCGACGGCGAGGGGGCTGGCTGCAGCCACCGCTGGAGGAGCCGCCTGAAGAAGAGTTGGTGGAGCTTGGGGAGCGTCGGGCGCCGCCATCTGAGCAGGCGCTCTCCTCCATCGTCGTCGGAGCGAGGCCCCTGGCCACGGTCGTCGCCCTCGGGGCAGCATCCTGCGCGGCGACCATCTTCCCCAAACACCCTCACATAGAGGGTGATGTCGCCGTCGAACTTGAAGTGCAGGGCGCACCGCTGGCCCAGGCCGCGCGCGCGGGCAAACGTTTGCCAGCCGCGAGTCAGGGCCCCATTCCCAGAAGGCGAGACATCAAGCGAAACCCAGGAGGCCCTACTGCAGCAACCGTCAGCCTGGAGCCAGAAGCCGCACCGGGCGCTGGCCGGCGGCTCGCCGATGAAGAAGCGAGGGAGCTGGAGCCAGGTGTTGGTCGGGTCCGCCGACCACACGACGAACTCCGGCAGCACCTCCGCCGAGCGAAAGCGCGGCCTGGGGGGCCGCGCACTCACAGCCTGCCTCCCCTTGGCAGCCGAGCGCTCACCACCACGCGGGGAACCATCCCTGTGGCTACGGGGAGCCGCAACGGGGACCGCGGGATGCTTGCGGGGACGACGCCGGCCGCGCTTGCCCGGAGGGGAGTCGGGCCCCGCCCGACTGGCCTTCCCCTTCTCCGTGGCTGAGAACCTCTTTGGAGCCATGCGAGCGGCGGGTGGCCAAGGAGAGGAAGAAGAAGAGAAGCAGGAAGGGGCGGACTTGCGGAGCTTACGCGGCCCCGTACTTATAGCCGGAAAAGGCCAACCATCGAGCACCACGATCGTAGGTAATAATGACCCGTATCTACGCATGCAGGGACTAGTCAAGTCACGCAGTTACCAAGGCGTCGTGGGGAAGCGGAGACGCCCACGTCCTGTCAAACCGCCACGCGGCGCCCAAGGCCGCAGGCTATTAGGGCCCGCGGCGCTTCGCCCTTGCCCTTTCGCCTCTCGGCACGGCCAAGTACGGGTGCGCCTTGGGCCCGGGGGCTACTGTCGGCGTTCTGGGAACGGGGGTCCCCAGACTTGCCTGCCTGCGGCCTGCGGCGTGGCTTAAAGGGGGCCCAGCACGACCCAACTCCATCAACACAAGACCCAAGACCCTCGCGAGGGGCCAAGCCTCGCGGGGCGGACGACACGGCGCTTTCTCAGGCGCGGCCTCGTCAGGCTGGCTCACGAGGAGGCGGAGAGATCAAGGCAGGGTACCTCGCGAGGTGCCCATGACGCAAGCCATGACGACCAAGGGTGCCAGGCGGGCGCCAGACCGCGCGGTGTCCTCCCTTTCCTCTTTGGTGCAAAGGGGGCAAGCGCAGGCGAGAGGATCGAGCAAAGGCATCCATTTCGGTGCAACGAGACCAAGACCAGTTCAACGGTGGGAAGGAGGTCATCGTGGAGCCCAGTACGGCGTCACTACAGGGCCTTTGGCAGGCGAGGACCAACTTTAGTCAGGATAAGTGTACCAGATGTTCCCCTTCGAACTGGCCAATTGTTGGTGCCCTTCTCGCTCAATATTTGGGAAGAGGCCCAGGGCCTTTGCCTATAAATAGGACTAGCCACCCCTAGGGTAGGGGAGGACGATCGAGTATTCAGAGCAAGCGTAGAGCAAGTAGAGAGAGAGAGAGAAGGGCGATCGAACTCCCCCTAGCAGTTCATCCCCCTAGCCAAGAACAGGCCCTCGCGAGGCTGTACTCCCTTGTACTGTTCGTCATCATCATCAGCCCGAGAGGCAATCCACCCACCACAAACTAGAGTAGGGTATTACACCACAATGGTGGCCCGAACTAGTATAAACCCTGCGTCTCTTGTGCCGTTCTTTCGGTAGTTTAGATCCTTACGAGACGGAGAGGTACAGGGCATCATCTCCGCACGCACCCTAGAGTTCAAACCTTAAGGGTCTGCCGGAACCCGTGATCCGACATCTTGTTTGATAATGCCCTACTAATAGATCAGAACAACCACATAAGAATTATGAGGACCAACATGGGAATCTAGAGCAAGCACAAGAAAAAAAACATCAGCTTCTATCTTCCATTCAGATTCAGTACTACACATTTGCATCCGTATGTAGTCCATATTGGAATCTCTAAAAAAGACTTGTATTTATGAACGCAGGGAGTATGAGTGCGATCGGTGGACATATAAAGAGCTTCACTAATTACATATTTTTCTCTCCTATACATTTTTATATTTTTATAGTCATACTGTCACTGAACTTGGGTACTCTAATTCATGCTCAGCTGTAGTTACCGGATACTCAGTCTGCTCACTCCATCGCTTAAAATGCCAAAATTAGATACATGCAATCTACAAGCATGGTGATCCCTTCTGATTGAAAAATGGCACAATCATCTAGAATCGCTCTGTGCTCACTCCATTAGAGAATTCCTTCTTTAGTTGGCTTCACAGTTCAGTAATCCTGCCCTGCGTTGGTTAGCTGGAACAGGAATTGTCCAGATCGTGAGGGGCGGATCCTTCAGGCCACACTATCATTAGCATAACAAATGACTGGGGCACAAAGACCAAACAATGGACTGTGGACAGTTAAAAAAAATATCTGATGAGGAGTAAGGCACTATATAAATCAGACCATCCAACATAAAGTGAGAAAAGTGAAAGAGCACAGATCAGTTACCACTAGCGTATCTTCAATGCTTCCCTAAGACCAAAGCTCATCTGCCCTTGTCCCTTTTTCCCTAGTGGATTATTCCCCTTCTGCATCATTGTTACAAATTCATTGTAGTCGATCCGGCCATCCTGGAGACAGAAAAGGGGATAAACTTCTTTATCTCTAGTATCTAATACATTTCATAATGAGAATAAATCTACTTACATTGTCTTGATCAATGTCTCGGATAATATCGTCAAGATGCGCATCTCCTATACCAAACTCTTCACATGCTTTTTGCAGTTCATCTTGAGTAATGTAACCACTGCCATCTTTATCGAAGTATGAGAATGCTGCAAACAAATTATCTTCTCTCTCGACCTTGTTCAGATGCAATGTTGCCGCAAGGAATTCCCCATAATCAATTGACCCACTGTTATCAATATCCGCCTGAAAATTGCACAACACATATCTTCGTTCAAGCAAGGCCTAATGAACATGTCTCATATCTAATACAAGTAGTACATGTACAGCTAATACTCCTCAAGTGCAGTCTTTTGCCAGAACATGAAAGGGATACTCTCACATGGCAATGAAAATTTCAGAACCACAGAAGTTTAGAAGAAATACAAGAGCTTATGATCTTTTTACAAGTAAACAGTACTCCCTCCGTAAATAAATATAAGAGTGTTTAGATCACTAAAGTAGTGATCTAAACACTCTTATATTTCTTTACAGAGGGAGTACCAATGTCAAGGATGCTATGCCCAACTGTCAAGCTATAGATGTCTCAAGAACCCTAATTTAAGAATGCTTTCTTGAGCTTGTAGGGCTTGATAACAAGCAATATATTATCTTAGAAAGCATACAACTGAAAATACAAGTGCCATGCTGTGATAAATATGTTAGAACAGTTACCGCTTCCATTAGAGTTGCGATTTCTGACTCTTTTAAGTTGGCACCAACTCTCTGCAAGCCAGTTTTTAGTTCCTCCAATGTGATTTGGCCACTATTGTCAGTATCGAGCATTTTGAACATCTCTCTCAATCCTGCAATTTCATCTTCAGACAGATTCTCGGCAATTACCTATACGCATAACCCAGTTTAACAGTAGCATCAATACTGAACATGCTTAATCAATATGCTTGGTAAAAAACCAAAGGAAAATTTACTGCAATACTCACTCTAAGGGCCATCTTCTTTAGTTTATTCATTGCTGAAAATTGTTTTAATCTAGTTAAGACAGCAGAATCAAGTGGCTTGTCAGGAGCAACTCCATCAACACAAACCCAAGGATGACCTGCCAATGTAAAGATGGCTCACTACAATAAATACTGATGCGAATACGACACTGGATGGCAAAATAGTAGTTTCAACGCGAAGTGGTGTTTATGCTTCGATGTACTCACATAGAGCTTCATGTGCAGTCAATCTCTTTCCGGGATCACGGTTCAGCATTTTCCTAACCAAATCCTTTGCACTCTTTGAGATACTGGGCCAGGGCTCGGATGAAAAATCAAGATCACCTTGCAAAACTTGTTCAAATATCCCTTGCTCAGATTCTGAAAAAGAGACCAGCATCCACAATAAAATAAAGAAGCGGATAACTGTCAATATTGTGTAAAAGGATGAGGTTTAATAATGTGGCTAGAAGACTAGATGCATGCTTACCATCCCAGAATGGAGGGACCCCGCTCAACAAGATATAAATTATTACTCCGGCACTCCAAACATCCACTTCGCAGCCATACTGTTTCAGCAGAACCTCAGGGGCGACATAGTAAGGACTTCCAACGACATCTGAATAAATTCCACCTGTAAAAGCAATCATTTTAATGCATATTGCACAGGAAGACTTGTAGGAATAGTGATTACTTCCATAGCAGTTTCCATGTCTGAATATGTATAGGTTGTAAGGTGTAACATTCTAAAATCTTCAACTATCAATGTGCATGACCATGCATGTCCTTTTATTTCTAAAAAACTGTGGTCTGCAATACCCATTCCATAGCCAAAAGCCGGAACAGAAAGGCGGAAGCCATCCATTTCGGTTGCACTTCCAAAATAGGCTCACCAGTCACCACAATCATATGACATCATGCTCAAAAATTCAGAACTTTGCGTGGAGTTTGGTCATCTGAAGGTTCATCACTTGCCATAACCATATACTCCACACCTGGATCGTGTATACAAACTCAAAAGCCATATATTTCCGAGATGAAAGTCTTTCAGATATCATGATATTCTTTACGATTTCACATGGCTGCCATAGCAGGTGAGCAAATAAAAGAAATTCAATTGGTGATGATATGCACTGATGACCCTTTGTGGGATAAAATGATAATATTCTTAGTCAATGTAGCATTACGAAGTATATGCAATCAAACGAGTACTGTGCATTTGACATCATCAATTAATTAAACCAGTATCTAGACTCAATAGTCAATATTCATAACTATTTGCATAGGAGTTTGGTCGCAGGTTTTGTGATTGTGCAGAAACTCAGGCCCTGTTTGTCAGCTTTAGGCAGCAGATTCTCGTAAGAAAAATCAAAAGCCGAAATAAACAGCTATTTGGAATCAGCTTTGCCAGTGAAGCTGAATCTGGATTCGGGCCATTTTCAGCACAATTGCCTGAAGCACATCCAGGTGTACTTCGGTGGCAAATCTGATCCGCAGAATTAGCTTTGCCTGTGAAGCGAATCTACAGGTGATTCGAAGCCAACTGAAGCTGAAACAAACAGGGCCTCAATCTTATCATCACATAAAACTCCATGTCTACCTTCCTGTGTAAGTACACAACCTTGAGCAGCAATTTCACATTCACACATGGACAAAGAAGGGCCAAATTACTCTTATCTAAAGTGCAGCGACATAAATTAAGTTCTCACAAATTACAAGCTTGTGTCTCCAAGTTACTGTTATACTTGAAGACGCTTAAGTATTAGTCTAAGTATTACTACTGTCACACAATGTATTTATCCCTGAAACTGGAATTATGAGTCCATTACTAGACATGAAAACTCGATCAAAAACACTTCAAATAATCCTAGAAGTCTAGCACAATAGTATTCAACAGCTCGTATTAAATAAAGATTCTCAACTAAAAGCTGCAAGTGCACCAATACAACACATCCACCTGGCTAAGTTAGCAAAATAGCAGCTCAAGCTAGCACTGTCCATGATATATATAAAAAAATGCACCAGCAAAATGTCATGCACCTTCTACACTACAGCCAGCACCAAGGATAGAGGCCAGACCTGGTTTGAAAAAGATAGAGAGCCCGAAATCAATGGTCTTGAGTGGCGAGTCCTCCTTTTGGTTGACAAACAAGAAATTCTCTGGCTTGAGGTCTCTGTGCATGACCCCAAGAGAATGGCAAGCCTCCACAATCCCAATGATCACCCTAGCCAGCTGCGCGGCGGCCTTCTCAGAGTAGTGCCCCCGCTGTATGATCCTGTCGAACAGCTCCCCTCCCGCACAGAGCTCCATGACGAGGTGCACGGCAACAGCATCCTCGTAAGCCCCGACGATGGAGATCACGTTCGGGTGGCCGGCGAGGTGGTGCATAATCTGGATCTCGCGGCGCACATCCTCGACGTCCTCCTCGGTGACGAGCTTCCGCTTTGCGATGGACTTGCAGGCGAACTCCTTCCCCGTGGCCTTTTCGACGCACTTGTAGGTGGTGCCAAACTGGCCCTGTCCCAGCTTCTTGCCTAGGGTGTAGAGGTCCTTGATGCGCTCCGAGTCGCGCTTGAGGACGGATTCGGCGATGAGGCCGGCGCTCTGGACGCGCTTTACCTTGGGCTTGTTAGGGTCGGAGGAGGGAGAGGAGAGGTCGGAGTCGTCGAGATCGGGGCCCGCGGACGAGGTGGAGGAGCACATGGAGGGGCAGGAGTCGGGCGGTGGGACCGCCGGCTCGGCGCGGGCGGCGCCGGGGCGCCACAGCACGGCGACGGAGACGGTGCTGAAGAATCCGTGGCGGTCCGCCGTGGCGCTGGGGCCGGCGCTGGGGCCGGCGCAGGTGTTCCCCATCGCGCCGGCGATGGGGGCGGCAGAGGCCTAGGCAAACGGCGGCAGCAACGGCAGCATGCGGCGGCGTCGAGACTCGGGGATTGGATCGGAGGAGGATTGGTGGAGGAGAGGAGATGGCCGGAGATGGCCGAGGCGGGTAGGGGCTCGTGCGGCTGACATGTGGCCCACGTGAAACTGCGCGCCCGGCTTTGGCAGTGGGCAAAGGGGTCGTGTCCAGGAAGCGAGGGCTGCGGGATTGGCGATGCGCGCCAGATCGGACGGCGGGGATGGTCGGATAATTTGCGTGTTTTGCTGCTGCCACGTAGGACGCAGGAAGCGACGTGGATCCTTCCTCTCTGTCAATTCCTCTCTTACTGTGCCGCGCGTACAGCGGTGATGGATCTTCGCGACGGTGGTGAGCCGTGGTTCTTGGATGATTGGTCGGACAGGGGGCAGAGTGGCATTCCAGAGCAAGATGGAGACATCAGTGGTTCGGGAGCTCGGTTGCGCAAATCGCCATGGCAGTTTGGAGTCCAAGACAGGAGGGGTAGGGGGGGGGGCTATGCCGCCGGCGGCGGCCGCGTTCATGGCGCTGCGATTGGCCGGTGCGGTTCCCTGCTTTAGAATGGTGTCTCCCCCCAATGGCTGCGGTGGCCGAGGCCAGTCGAGGGCCCATGTGTGATGGCATTGGACAAGATAACGCGAGGACAGACGGCTTTTAACCAGCTGACTACTGCACCAGGGCCCACGGAACGTTCGAGTGGCCGCCACGAAGGAGTCTCAAATTCGATGGGCGGGAGAGATGCTACGAGGGAGGGAGCATGCACGTTTGGAGGCAGCCACACGAATCATGAGGCCGGTGGGGCACGCGGCCTCGGATCCGCCGCCCAGCCGGCAGTAGCTGGCCGCCCAGCCAGCAGTAGCTGGCCGGGAGCCGTTGGTGCGAGCCCAAGAGCGTGTTGCTCTGTTGACCCCGCCGGCCCCGCTGCAGGACGAGCAGGTGGGTGGGCTCCTAACCAGCGTGCAAGGCGAGCACAGAACCCACAGCGGAGAGGCAACGCGTCGGGAGGATTGTGACAAGGGGGGCCAGGAGGGCCCAGTAGCACAGGCAACGCGTCCAGAGGATAGCGATAAGGGGAGTCAGGAGGGCCCAGCTGCACAAGAGTTGTGGGAGGGCCCAGTGAATCTGGAATCACGTGTGCCCATATAGTGTGACAAGGCTGCATGCTGCTCGGTAGAGGGTGGAATAAACAAAGCCACTGCGGTTGAGGCCTAGCCAGTGTTGGAGGAGGGGCCCCACATTGATGGGAGCCATGCACATGCAACTGCTGGGATAGATACGTCTGTCTCGAGATTTTGGAGGGCCTGGAATCTGAACACCAGATGGGCTTGGAAAAGGAGACGGAGCTCATTACCAATGCATGTAGGAGCCTGGTCTGCGCACCTCAGAGGGAGGATATAGAGGGGATGACAGCCAATGAGGTGGTGGCGTATGGCAAGCTCAAGAGTTTCTGCTCGAACATCATCAAGCGCCTCGCCCCACCGCTTGTCAAGGAGGTGCAAGCATCGCAACTTCGCCCGGAAGCTGAACCCTTCACTTCCAAGAGAACCACCAGGGCCTCCAAGAAGACCACGGTGACAAAGAGACCCAGAGACACACCCGTGGAGAATGTGCTACTCCATGCCTTAGGCATGGTCCCGGACGACCTGGAGGTAGATGACGACGTCCTGCACAAACTCAAGGCGCTCTTCGACTCGCTGCTGCGCGAGCGAAATGTCCGGATCATCGCGATGCTCTTCGGCAAGACGATCCCGTCGGCGGAGGAAATGGAGGCACAAAACACGGTAATGGTGTGTGCTTAGCTAGGATCACCTAGCGATGTTGGGGTACGTTCCTTCATGGATCTACACCCACAGGTGCTTTGCTGGAATGTTCGCGGTTTGAACAATCTGGCAAAACAAAAGGCGGTGCGGGAATTTGTGGGCATGTTAGTGGTCAACTTGATTTTCTTTCAAGAAACTAAGATGGATGTAATAGACCGATTCATAGTTATGCAATGTTTGGGGCCATCTTTTGATGGCTTTGCTTACTTGCCGGGGTTGGAGACTCGCGGTGGAGCGCTCTTAGCTTGGAATAGCTCGGTATTGGAAGTGGAAGCCACTCAATTTGACACGAACTTTGTCACGGGACAGGTGTGCACCAAAACTTGGGATCCTTGGTGGATTTTGGTGGTCTATGTACCACAAGGGGATGAGCGCAAGTGCCAATTCCTGGAGGAGCTTAGGATGAGACGCTCGATATGCCCTGGAGCTTGGCTCATGTTAGGCGATTTCAACATGATACTACAAGCTTCAAAGAAAGGCAACAACAATCTTAACATGAGCATGGTGAGCAAATTTAGGGAATTTGGGGAGGACCAACAGCTTCATGAGATGTACATGCACGGGAGAAAGTAAACGTGGTCCAACGAGCGAGAATCACCCACGCTTACCGAGATCGATAGAGTCCTCGTGACAGTGGACTGGGAGCTGGACAATGCTGATTACCTGCTGCAGGCGCTGTCCACGGGAGTCTCTGACCACGCGCCCTTACACCTTACCACGAGTGTGGGTTTTTGCCCCCAAAAGGTGCTTCAGATTCGAGCTATTCTGGACCAAACTGGAGGGGTTCGAGGATGCGGTGAGGTAGGCCTAGGTATGTGATCCCGTGATAATAGACCTGTTCAAGAGGCTTGATGTGCTGCTACGCAACTCGGATGTGGCCCTACAAGCATGGGGCCGGCGTAAAATCAGAAATGTTAAACTGACGATGAGAGTGTCTACATGGGTTATTCATAGATTGGACATTGCGCAAGAGAATAGAGCGCTGCTCACGGAGGAAGCATGGCTTCGTCATACTCTCAAGAAGGCTCTCCTAGGCATGGCGGCCTTGGAAAGGACAATTGACCGACAACATTCCAGACTTAGATGGATTCGAGAGGGAGACACCAACATCAAGCTTTTCCAGGCAGTGGCTAAAGGAAGGAGGACCAAGAACTTCACCACGCATGTCAAGCTTGGCGACGCTATATTATTGACCAAGAGAGAATGGTGGAGGTCTTCACCGAGGCCTATGAGAGGCTGTTGGGGACGGTGCAAGCTAGGGAGAACACTCTCAACTTGCAATATCTGGGGCTCGAGGCTAAGGACTTGCACTGCTTAGAAGAAATGATCACGGAGGAGGAAGTTCGGCAGGTGATTAAGGAGATGGCGCTGGATCGGGCTCCTGGGCCGGACGAATGCATTGGAGCCTTCTTTCAAAAAGCATGGCAGATCATCAAACCGGATGTCATGGCAGTACCGATGAAGCTATTCGTTGGAGACACTAGAGGCTTCGCCAAACTAAACAAACCAAATATCATCCTCATCCCCAAAAAAAGCCAACGCTGAAGAAATAGGGGACTGCAGGCCCATCAGTCTAATACACAGCATCCCGAAGCTCTTCGCAAAAGTACTTGCCAACCTCCTCCGATTACAAATGCATGAGCTAGTGGAAATGAACCAGTCCGCATTCATCAAAGGAAGACATCTTCACGACAACTCTCTGTTGGTTCGTCAAGTGGCAAGGAAAATTCACGCGAGAAGAACCCCTGGCGTTTTCATAAAGTTGGACATCTCGCGAGCCTTTGATTCCCTCTCATGGCCTTTTCTTTTTGAGGTTCTAAGAGCGATGGGCTTTGGACAAAGGTGGATGGATTGGATGGCAGCGCTGCTATAGTCGGCCAGCACAAAGGTGGTTGTCAATGGGGTGTCGAGGAGGAAGATCATGAATGCATGTGGCTTGAGACAGGGGGACCCTATTTCGCCGATGTTATTTGTCATAGCCATGGAGGCCCTTTCGGCATTGATACACAAGGCCACGGAGACGGGAGCTCTTAGCACTTTCACCGGGATCACGCCGACACAAAGTGTGTCCATATACGCCGATGATGTGGCCATGTTCGTTAGGCCTTCAATGCAAGATTTGTCTGCAGTTGGAACAATTCTGACAGTGTTCGGAGAAGCATCAGGCCTTAAGGTCAACTACCGCAAGTCAACGATAGTGCTTATAAGGGGTAGCGTGGAGGACAAAATTAGAGTGGCGGACATGCTACAATGTGATATGTCGGAGTTCCCCTGTACATACCTCGGGCTACAACTCACGATAAAGAGCCTAACTCGATCTCAGTGGCCACCCATCCTGGACAAGGTGCGGCATTTCATGCCAGCTTGGCAAAGAGGGCTCATCCAGAAACCGGGATGTCTAATCCTGGTGCAGTCGGTCATTGTGGCACCACCTGATGATAACCGAGGCACCGGAGTGGGTTCTGGAGGATATAAACAAGTGGACGAGGTCTTTCTTTTGGGCCGAAAAAGACAAG
This sequence comes from Aegilops umbellulata, assembly GCA_032464435.1. Classification (NCBI taxonomy): domain Eukaryota; kingdom Viridiplantae; phylum Streptophyta; class Magnoliopsida; order Poales; family Poaceae; genus Aegilops; species Aegilops umbellulata. Next base: position 215,819,417 of record CP136055.1, read on the forward strand.
TGCAACGGTGGCCAATGTCTTGTGGCATGGGATAAAATTTGTCGGCCAAAAATATTCGGCGGCTTAGGTATCAAAAACCTCAAGTGGCAAGGCATTGCACTCCGAGTAAGATGAGAATGGCTAAAGAAGACAGATGTTCATAGGCCATGGCATGGGCTGCCCATGATACCAGACACAGAGGCAAGCACTACAAAAAAATACACTTCTATGATGATACGTGGTATCAAAAACCTCAAGTGGCAAGGCATTGCACTCCGAGTAAGATGGGAATGGCTAAAGAAGACAGATGTTCATAGGCCATGGCATGGGCTGCCCATGATGCCAGACACAGAGGCAAGCACTACAAAAAAAATACACTTTCGTGATGATACGTGTTTGTCACAGTAGGTCATGTTTTCTGTTATGCATGTACATCCATGACGCTTTTATGACAGAATCAAGATAGTCATACCTGTGTTGTCGTAGAAGTGTTCCATGGCATTACCAAAATTATCATCGCAGAAGTGTCCACTTCCATGACAATAAATCGCGCGCCATAGAAGTGCTTTCGTCAAGGGTGACCGACACGTGGCATCGACCGTAACGGGTCACCATTAAGCTATCGGGTCCGGTTTTGGATCCGATAATCCGTTAACAACCTGGACCAATGGGGATTTTCCACGTGTAAAATTCCCATTGGCCGCAGGAAACACGTGTTTGCTCACCGTTGGGACAGATGTCATCCACTCATTGGACAGGAGGCGCCTATGATACGTCAACACGTGGCACGGCCCAACAGAGGCCCATTCCGGTGAAAAGGCCGGCCTAGCTAAAGGCCCACCATGTTTTTTCAGACACTAGTGGGCTGGCCCGTTAACAGCCTGCCATGTTTTGGGCCAAATTGAGGCCATAACAGATCAGGCCCGTTCACAGCCTTCCGTCTTTTGGGCCAAATTATGGCCCATATTGGATCAGGCCCGTTAACAGGCCAGTGTTCTTTTGGGACCATTCTAAGACATGTTTGTATTTCATCCTGTTAAATGCCCGTTAACCAGTTCGACCCGATAATAGTTTCGGCCTGATAGCGGCCCGTGGTGCAGCTGGGACGTTGTCGGCCCGGTTTAACTTTAGGCCCTTTAACGGCCCATGTAGAAACTAGGCTATTTCTTGTTCGGAGTAACTTTAGGTCTCTTAACGGCCCGTAGTCTTCGTGGATAAATTTCAGCCCAACAGGCCTATCGCCCTGTTAATGGCCCGTGGAACAGTTGGGCCTAATTACAGACCGCATTGAATCTGGCCTGCTTACAGCCCATCTGATAATGGCCCGTGACACTTTTGGGCCTATGGCCCGCGTGGATACCGGCCTGCTTAAAGCCCATAATTTTATTGGGCCAAACAGGCCCGAGATATATTTTGGCTTGTTAACTGCTCGTCCTATTTGGGCCAAACATGGGCCTTAGGCAGTTTCGGCCTGTATTGGCCCATGAATTTTTTGGCCCAACACTGGCCCAGTCTAGGTTTTAGCCTGTTAAAAGCCCATGGTATTCTCTGGCCCAGCTGGCTAGAACTTTACTCGACCTATTAAAGGCCGGAAACTACTATAGGTTTAGACCTGCTAATGGCCCAAGATGATTATAGGCCCACGTTTTGGCCCATATGAGTAACGGGCCGGCCTGAATACCGACAACACTGAGATCCACCGAACCTTCCAGCCTAAATTACAACATACCGACCAAAGAATAAACCTAGACTATACAATAAAGAAATTGCAGCATATTACATCCACTGGGAATCAAAGTTCGCTACCGGTGATAATAAAGCGCAACGTGACCGCGGATTACATACACTGGGCATCAAAGGTCGCCACCAGTGCATATAAACGCGCCGACAAAAGAATATACAAAACTGAGAGCACTTCAGAAGGCACTTGGCCTGGCCAGGACGGGACCCCGCAAGTAGCCGAACAAGCTGATGAGACCTTAGTTGTGTCAAGATAGATGCTCCATACCTAGCTGTATGACACCATAGTGCACAAGGCGGTCCTCTGACATCTTCTTTGCATCTTTAACTTCAAGTCGGAGCTGAACTAAAGCAAGCCTTTCCGTTTTAAGTTGAGACTGAAGAAGTCGAACTGATTGAGGCAGCGACTACACAGAGGTTGTCTCACACCTGCTGGTGAGTAGCTTCAACTCACTGTCTTGATCAAGACAGGACCTTGGGGTCATCTCGCTGTCCTCAATATGATTTGGATCACTCTCTTCCCTAAAGTTCTGCCTGGCATAAGAGATACAACTCTAAAAGAGAAACAAGGAGACATGTAACAGGTTTCACAATTATATAAGCAAATAAATGGATCTGTTCTGCATAAGGAACATGTTTTTGCAACTACAAGTTAAAACCGGTAGTTGTTGCAAACATCCAATCAGATGTAAACAACAAAGTAAACAGCAGTGGAGGAAATGATGCCTATCCAACTCTATACTAGAACAAAGTTTGAAGCTTGAGAAGGATGAACTTACATTACATGTTAACACGGGCTGGACAAAGCCCTTCTCCATGTTGATGGAAGGATAATTCAGTAAATTCCCCAAAGAAAATTCTTTATAAGCGTTGCCATTATTCTACATTTTGCGAAGAGTAAATATAGATCAAATAACATTGGAAGAAACAGAGGATAATGAAGCTCAGGTGCAGACTGATGATACATAATCAAATAGTAATTAATTAAGTACAGGGTTACAAGGCAAAAGGTACTGACAAGAGGAATGCAGACATCAACGTGTGTACTAGCATCGGCTTTATTCAACATTTTGGTAAGAGTAAATGTAGATATGATAATTTGGAGAAAGTGGAGGGCAGGGCAGATAAGATGCAGAGTAATGCTAGACAATCAACTATCTCGCGATGCAAGTATAGTAATACCACCACCGTCCGTTATTACTTGTCGCTCAAATGGATGTACATGACAATATGTACTTACATGAGCAATCCAAAAGTTCATAACCATTGTGTTAATTCTACATTTATCTAAGAGTAAATATAGATCTTATAATTTCAAGCAAAGGGAGGATAAAGAAGCGAACATTTACAGTGATGCTACATAATCAAACAACAATGAGTGTAAGTATGCTAACAAAGGGCAAGAGGTATTGACAAGAGCAATGCAAAGCCCAGTATTGTTGTGAGATCTTATGATCCTTTGAGCAAGGAGATTCATCTGAAATTAGTTTTCATACAAGAGAGAAGGTAAGGCACATGCAGAAATTTAGGAGTTCAAATTTTGAATTGATATCATAGACAGTACCTGACGCTGGGCTCTCAGCAGTTCTAATAGGTGTTTGGCCAGTGGAGTAGGGGTAAAGTGTGGTACAATTGGGCCCGTGTTTTTTGTGGCTGCTGATCTATCTGATTTACCAGGTATCACTACCTTTTCCAAATACCTAGTTTGTACTCCTTGAGTATCTGCACTCACCCTCTTCCTTTTGGACATCTATTATGAAAGAACAACATTTGACTGGAAAAACATAGTATGACGACACATGGAATAGGTACAGAAAATGGATAGGTATGGCATATACTCATATATGATGCTTAAACTAAGCAGATGGTGTAAAAAAGTAGAAGTAATGCAAGAGGTCAGATGCAAAATATGTGCGACCAATACAACCTTGCCAAGTTAGAGCAAGCACCTTGATGGGTGAATAAGATAGGCCATCCTCCACCATGCCAAGTTTGTTAGCCAGTGGATTGTTCCGCAATATTCCTCTCGTGCACCCATTCTCATATTCATTTTGATAATGTTCAATACCTGACATGCATGAAAACATAAAACAAGTGAGATTATCTTTGTAATGCAGAAGTGATTCTAATCCAATACTGCCTTCCTGTAAACCCCTTTGTGCTATCTCTGCAATTCTTCTAAGAGATGCCATGCATGCTGTAATTTGGTGTGTGCATTAATATAATGTGTCCTACTACTCAAAATATGAGATCTCCAGAAGTGATGATACTTCGCAGATGACAGCTTCAACATATAGTAAAGAAGAACAAGTCGACCTGACCTGACAGATTCAAAATATACTAAGGGAGAACAACTCGACCTGACCAGTCGAGCGCAAATGTCTCTGCTACTCTTCCCAACAAGGAACATACTTATTAAAGAAGAGAAGAGGATCATCTTAAAAAAGAGAAGAAGAGCAAGTAGATTGAAGATATTATAAGTCATTCTATACAATGTCGGTTGCCCACCCATGATGAACCAGAGCGCACAGAGAAATACTATTCCTTCTGGTCTCTCCATATGGGGCTCACATGCATTTCAAAACTAAAGTAGGAACATTTAGCTGACCAATTAAACATCTCCCAGTTTTACTAATATCAACATAATATCATATTTGAATTTGTACAACTAAGCTTGTTTAGCTCGATGGGTGGAGAAGTGCTATTACGACACGAACCACGTAGGCTGATCGTGGTCATCATAAAATGGGGAAACCTTAAGCATGATGAGTATAGTGTTGACCGTGCCAGTGGGATGGCAGATCTGAAGCTGCAAACCGCGCAAAGGGTAGTTAGCAACCGATGTTTGCTTTGAAATAACAACTAAGATTTGGTATGGACAAGAAAGTACAGTCAACAAGTGACAAAGAAATGCAATTCTACTGTCTCTCTATATGTCGTGACATGCATTTGGAAACTCAAGTGGGACCTTTAGCTAACCAATTAAATGTGTCTGTTAACTAATATCAGTATCATATCATAATCATATTTGAACACCTAAGCTTTGGAATTTTGAGTGTTGTGTTGTTTAGCTTGAAGGGTGGAGTAATGCTAGTACGACAGAAAGCACCTACGCAGATCATAGTAGAGTAGATAAAAGGGGAAAACCCTAAGCATCAAGAGTAAAATTAGGAAAGTGGAACTAGCTGGACTAGTGGGTGGCGCACATGCTTTTCGAAACGAATATAGGAACATTAGGTGACCAATTAAACGTTCTTTGTTTTAGTAGTAATATGAGTATCATATTAGATCCATATTTCAACACCTAAGCTTTGGAATTATGAGTGGCATGTTGTTTCGCTTGATGGGTTGAGGTCTTGAGGAGCAGTGCTAGCATGACACGAAGCACCTATGATGATGGTAGTGAATATAAAGAGGGGAAACCATAAGCTTTACGAGTATAGTGACCGTGCCATGGCGGACCTGAAGGTGCAAACCAGACAAAGCTACTTCACAACCAGTGTTTGCTTTCAACTAGCCACTATGATTTGGTACGGACAGAAAAGTACAATAAACAATTTACGATCTATTTTCTGTGTGAGATCAATTACTTAAGCACATATGGAAGAGTACCACCTCTCTTGCGATGGCGTGTAGGCCCCTGCTGATACGTTGAGGGTGTTGCGGGTGCGATGGCTGTCGGTGGCGGGGAAGAAAACTTTAGACGACAGACGACCGGGTCGGGGGATAAATCATGTTGTCGTGGACGAGGCGGTCATAGGAGCAGCAACGGTAAGGTGGACGACGGCGCCGATGAAGCGAGAGGATGCGATGAATGGATCCTGGTCCGGCGCTATGGATGAGAGACGTCCATCTCTTGGAGTGGACGAAGGGGTAGGGGTAGCCGGTCCGGCAAGGTGGAGGATGGGGTGGCGGACGGAGGAGGATGGCCGCAGTGGGGAGGTTGTTGTGGCGCCGACGATGTATGAATGGGGAAATGGAGGGGGAGGGGGGATCTCAAACTTTGGGACGCGCTTGTCTGAAATGTGGGAATGTTACGAACTTATCCCCCGTTTAAAATTTCGGACATCACGTTGGTTGGGGATAGGACAGTAATCTCGCATCTCCCAAATATTTGCCGGTAGCGATTTCGGGCGAGGAGAGGGTGTTTTGCTGCCCACGGTTGGCACTCACAGTGTATGAATGGGGCTGATAGGTAGGGCAGTTGTGTCACGTCTGAGGGGAATTACACATCTGCCCCTATTTAAAATATTTGCCTACATCGATTTCGGACGAGGAGAGTTTGTTTTGCCGCCCACCGTGTATGAATGGGGAAATGGAGGGAGAGACACATGTCTTTCGGACGAGCTTGAATCAAATGTGTTTTCCCACATTTGGTGCCCACTGTGTCTGAATGGGCTCAGAGGCGGTCGTGTCACGTCTGATTGAAGTTACTAGTCTACCCCTATTGATAGTAGTGTAAATCCGGTCGATAAGGATGTCAAAGTGTCAGGGGTAGACAGTAATTTCCATCTCGCAAACACTTGCTTCGGGCAGCCCACAAATGATAGTGGGTGTTTAGCCGCTTCGTTCAAAACTTGGGAGAATTAGCATTCACATTTGCCCTGGGCCCTAGCAATTAAATTCAAATCTAAGTTGTATTCGATTACGAATATTCACAGACAATTCTATGTTTTGTTATTTATTTCTTCAAAACCACAACAACGATGTATTCCACCTTTATATATGACTATGATTTAGAAATGATGTGATCTTCGAATTTAGTAGGTTGGATACACTTTGAGTCAAATAGTTATTTCATCCAATACAATATGCTCACACGAAAAACAGTTCACCTTATGTCAATCATACAAATACTGAGGATTACCTCGCCTTAAAAATTCGGATCATTACAACACATGGACAACATAGGGGGTCTTACAACATAATCCATTCAGAGACATGACACAACATGCAAGTACAATACTCTATTGACAATTTCAACTGGTATCTAAAGAAGAACTGGGATTACCCTAGGCTTCAGATAGCAGAAACAACAGGACCTCCTCCGTCTTCAAATGCAACATTCTTACTTCCTCCAATTCTTGGGTTGCTTGCATAATGTGTGCAGCTAATTGCATAATTTCCAGCCTCAAGATCAAGATTACCTCATTCATGGCAGCCACACCATATCTTTCTGCCTCTAGTAGAGCCTCAAGAACTATAATATCTGTGCTCAGACTACTCTCCGGCGGTGTTGCCTCTGAATTGCTACCATGTGGTAACATGGATGGCGAACTGCTTCCACAAACAGATTCTGGGGTTGTACATTGTGTCCTAGTGTGAACGGCGTCCTGAAAGGTTTCCGCTGGACATAAGTAAGAGATAGTTATCGCATGATCCCGGTAGTAAGCTTACATGGTAAACGACATATGAATTATTGCCGAGCATGGCAAGCTATATTTAAATGGTTCGAAGCAGCATGAGCCGAAAAGAAATTAAAATGGTAAGATGAAACTAGGGATGTAAGTGGCAAATAAACGACATCTGCCAGTCCCATCTAGTTAGTTTTTGCTAGCTCCCTAGTTCATTTCCTCAAAAAGCAAAAACACTTTTGAACTATCATACCACTAGTGGACTTTAATCGGGATTAAACGGGACCCAGTTGACATCCCTAGTTGAAAGGGAGTGTACCACCGCTATATTTAAGTTGCCAAGGCATTTAAGCAGTTCAAATAATCTGAGAAAGCACTTAACAGTGTGGCCTCATATAAACTACGAAGACAGTCTTGTGATGAAGTTCAGAGGAAAAGTTAAGGACTCAAATGAACTAGGCATGCATTTCTTTACGATAGTACAACAGACACTGCTCACATATTGGCCAACTCAGGTATAGCCTAACAAGTAACAAACAAGCATTCGAATCAAGCAATACAGCAAAGCAGACAACTGAACTATTTGTAATTCTGTAGGATTACATGTTGAGGGCACAAGCCAAGAAAGCAGCCCATACGCATTACATTTCACATGTACTAAAACACACTGGCTTACCATATATTGTTGTGAAGCCTCGCTGCTGTTGCAATGTTCTTTGAAGATATCGTCAGCATCCCGTGGTTGCAAATCTAGTTCTTGTAGTTTATACTGCACCCTCTATTTAAGTAAAATTATTTTTAATCGCATGCACTGGTTCGAATTGATCATAAATGGTTCATCTAAACTAATGAAAGAAGGGTGTGTGCTTACACGACAATATATCTGCTTCACTCTATTTTTATGCTTGTTCGAGGTGCCAGCCCCAAAAGAACACATATTTTGCTTGATGGGGTTGGCAGCTCCATAATTAGTAGAAGCATCAAATTAGTCATGCAACTTGGGAAGATCAAGAACACACAAAAAAGTAACGAACAGAGGCTCAGAGCAGTGATGTAATAGCTAGCATCAGAAAATGTAGGGTAAAACAAACAAAAAGCAGCAGAACCACATGCTAGTTTGCAGATGTGTAATTAAGCATATAGAACATGAAGCAGTCTGATGGAACCAACAGGTGGCATCAGAACAACCATTATCATAAATATAGCATGCAATAAGTAAAATAGTAGGCAGTGATATCTAGGAAGTACAGTAATACTTAGGACAAAACTAAAGCATATTAACTATATGTGCACTGGTATGTAATTTAGCACATGTAACATGTTCACTGCCAGAAGTATGGCCCTATAGGTGCAAGCAGAATAACGCGTCTCATGAAAAATTTAATGATGCCCGGAAGAAATTCAAAGGTGCGGTGCTTATGCTAAGAAAGTGAATGTAGGCACCGGCCGTTGGATAATAGTACCTGATTCTCGGCGGCGTATGGGTATCGTTGTCATACTTGATAGCTAAGGATCGTCGATGGTGCTTGTGTTGCGGTTGAGTTTGGGCTGGCTGTCACCGTCGCTGAAGCGGCTTTAGTGCTTCGGTTGGGGCGCCTGTCAACATACAAGAAAGCTCATATGTGGTAAGTGAACAGTTGCACGATAAAGAAGAGAAAAACCGAAGGAGTACAAATCGAAATAACCTGATGAGGCTGCGGCGTCAATAAAGCAGGGTCGGTGGAGTTGAATATGGCGTCCGTGGAGCGGGTCCGATGCAGTGGACAAAGGCTTTGGCGGGTGCGATGTACAGTGCTTTCGGCGAGACAGATCTGTTGCGGCGGACGAGGGCTTGTATGAAGGGCCAGCGATGGGGCGGACGAGGGAGTTAGTGAAGGGTCTACACTGTGGTGGACGAGGGCGCTGGTTAAGAAGATCCAGTGCGGTGGACCATGATGGCATCAAGGAGGTCTGGAGCGTGGACAAGCCAGTCGCTGAAGCGGCTTCGGTGAAGTGATGAGTTGGCAGTTGGGGGTTCCAAGGTGCGGAAGGTAGATCTGGCGGGGTGTGAGGTCCACCGCTGCGATGGAGGACTAGATTCGGTGGCTTGCCGTGGTTGGGGGGAGGGGTCGGGGAGGGGAAGGGGAGGGGCTCTGGGGAAGAATGTTGGGGGCAAAGAGGGGAAAACAACGGAGTTACCAAAGCAGCCCTTTTCCGTTCATGTGGCAGGGGTAAAACAAGAATATCGCAGGGCTAAACTTTCGGGCGCGAGATATTTCGTTGTGAGCGGGAAGTTTGAAAGCTTTTGGCGCCTAAAATTATAAGTGTTCTGCTCTTGTATGGTCGAGTATGATATCATGGCTGAGAATTTATTTGTTTTGCACGCAAAAAAAGTGCAAGTTTTGAAAATCAGTGTCTCCAACTCGAAACTTAGATTGTCCATTCAATTCAAATATGGATCATTGAGCTAGCACAAGAAAGTACGATCATACGGTCTAATTCAAATGAAATTCCGAATGTGTTTATCCTAAATATGATGACAAAAGCAAAAATGAGTATGTGTATGAATAAAGTGGATGATTATAAAGTTTGAACATGCCCGTATGTCTATATCTCTAGGTTTGATATACGAATTTGAAATCACGGCTTAAAAAATGTACCTCCATTTAAATGAATTACAAAAGCTAATGATGGAGTCAAATTCCAAAATTTCAATCTTAGGTTTGTAATTCTGGTACATCAAGGTATATCACGCATGTTCAAAAGTATCGTTATCTCATAGTCCAAACTATGAAACAAATTGATCAACCATGAGTGCACACACTATTGACCATATATACCTCAGTTACGCTAAAGTCCCTCAAATATAGACACCTCACTCATTACTTGAAGCCAACCCCCCCACCCCCCCTCCATCGTCCCCCCCACACACGTCGTTCTCTCCCCCAGACACGAACACACGAGCACATTAACACCTCCCTCTTTTCTAAAGTCCGGACCCCAATATAGGTCTCTTATCACTTTGTCTCTCGGGCTTGCACACATCTCTTCCCCCACTCTCTAGGTCTCCCGGCATCTCTCTTTCCCAAGCACACGCACTATGTAGAGCGTATCTTTCCCATACACACAAAACGTCGCCCCAAATGTCTATCTCCCTAGTTATGTGGTTCTCACACACTCAACTCACACACCACCCCCACTGCAAACAAGCACACTTTGTCTCCTTGTGCACCACTCTCCTCTTTCTATCTCTCCCACATGCAGACCCGCCCCAGCTCCTGCCCTGTATACATATATGCCGTGACTCTTTCCATAGCTCCCTAATGTATCATCGTTCTCAATCTCGCACGTTGTTCTCTACACCATCTATTCTAGATCTCTCATGAAGTCCTTATCAAACACACGATGACTCGCGTCCCTTGCGTCTTCGTACATAGGCCAATTTCGAACAACATCAACATTGTCTCCCTATCTATACGCCACTTACGGACATAAACGACCCCTCTATCCTCCCTCTTTTCCTCTCTCTCTTTTTCCGTCGCTAGCTCTCTCTCTCTCTCTCTCTCTCTCTCTCTCTCTCTCTCTCTCTCTCGCTCGCTCTCGCTCTCACACCCCTCTCCCACACACACTCGATGTCTCTTCCAAATAGTCTGCTCCCCACCCGCACCCATGCTATCCCGCTACTACACATGCCTTTGTCTCTCTTTGACACACATGTCACACCATTCCCCCTTCCCTTATACTAGGTTTACATCATTAGTGGTCTCTCTACTCCACATACACACACTCCCTCTCACACACAAATACGCGCACAAACACACATAGACACGCACAAACACCCATCTATCTGGATCCTTCTTTTAAGACACACACCCTTGCATATTCTCTCTAGCTCTAGGTATGTATATACCCCCCCTCTCTAGCTCAGATGCACACCAAAATTCTCCATATCTCTAACTCACACGTCTCTCCTCATGTTCGCATGTGTATCTCACACACTCACTCTCTGATTATGTCTATGTGTCTCCACGTTACACAACACAAAGCCCCATGTACATGTCTCTCTCTATCCTCCACACACATAGCACAAAGAATCTCTTATCATTGCCTCAGTCTCTAGACATATCACACACGCACACTGTATCTCTCTCTCTCTCTCTCTCTCTCTCTCTCGCAAACACGCTCAACAAGGGTTTCCTCGTGAATAACTTACCGTCTATTCATCAACAGTCGTGGCAGTACGGCAAACACGAGATGTGAAAAAGAATAAATCTACACGTGCGTAGACCACCTAGTATGACTACTAGGACTAGAGCAAGCCGAAAGCGCGTCGCCGTCACCCCCTCCTTATCGGCGACGAGAAAACCTTTGTTTTACACAGTCGAGAAGTCATTGTGCTAAGTCCCCACATGCTGAGCCATTGAATAGAATGTAGATCCTAGTTTACGGAAACAAGTATCGATCCCTTTGCCTCCGCTCAGTCCGACCACCAATCACCACCACGCCCCACTCCTCTTCACCTTATCTCCTCTTTCTAGAGATATCATTAGTTTTTACACATGGGATTACTCCCGCATGGGTCAATCACAACAAGTGTTTATAAAAAAATGCATCTTGATGTTCCGTGCAATGCATGGACATCTTGCTAGTACTCCTACAGAAGACGAAGTTGGTGATGATGGTGTGTCTGCCATCCGTCATTTCTGACCATTAGATCTACATCTAACGACTGCGAGGTAAGTTGTTGCCTTTTCTCACCACATCCCACTTCTCTACCAATTTGCAGAAAAATCCATAATTATTATCTTAAAACCAACCACACCCTCCATCACCTCACCAAAACAGCCCAAGGAATATTTTCTGATTGAGACATAATATATCTCCAGTGATATATGTATATCAAAATTAGAGTGTTTTGTATCAAGTTTGTGAATAAGTATTATTCTAATTATGATCCGTTGCAACGCACGTGAACATTGCTAGTATTTCCAACCATGCAAAAAAAAAGCTAGTATTTCCATAGTTTCGAGTTTTCCATCAAGATATTAGTCACTCATGGTTGATATTTACTTTCAACACATAGGCACTATGTAACTAGCCTTGCTTATTGGCTTCCAAAGCTTAACTTTCACTCCTACTTACAATATGTAGAGAATTTTAAAAAAATACCACTTTCAACCAGCCCTAGGAAGAAACTATTGTACAAAAAATAGCAAAAACATACCCAAAATTTCTTAATCCATGCCAAAAACTACTACCTAGTGCCGATTAGGTTCATTTAAACCCGTTTATGACAGGGTTGGCCCACACGTCTGTGCTGACGAGGCATCTTAAACCAACACATTTTGTTTGACCATTGACACGAGGGACCCACATCTGACCTTCTATCCTGTTATATTCCCCCTCAAATCATTAAATTTCCTAAACATTACTTCAAATAGTACTGATGCGTTCGTTGGTGGCGCCGGTTGTCGGTGTACAAAAATAGGGGCTCTCCTTTTGACCCCTTTACTTGTGCACGGGCAGTCAGAGCCGCGCCCGCGACCACACTTAGCAGGGCAGAGGAGGGAAGCCGGAGAGAAGCCAGAGCACAAGACAAACAAGGCAACACCAAGACCAGGAAATACAAAAGAGCAAGAGGGTGAGGTGGACTCCCCCGGCAAGACCCTTGCCAGTGCGGCCTCCACGGCCCCGGCAAGAGCCTTGCCGAGGCAACTTGCCCGATGCCAGCAGGGCAAGCTACCCTTGAGCCCGTGGGTTCCAACACCACCAACCAACTACATTGGAACCAAGGCTCGGGAGGCGCCTCTGTGGTAGCATGCAGATCTTCATCAAGATCATAAACACACAAGATTAGATGAGGATCAGAAGACGACGATCCTCGGCGGGATCCTGGCCGAGGAAATCCACGAGACCCCCGGCAAGACGCTTGCCGGGGAAGACAACGATGCCACGACAAGACCCTTGCCGGGGCCTCGGCAAGGCCCTTGCCGAAGACACTTACGGAGCCACGGCCAGACCCGCGTCTTCCAAAGCTCCACCGCCATCCCCATGCAGCTGCCAGCTCAACCGGCTGAGCAGGCGCCTGCGTGGCGATGAGCGGCCCCCACGACCGACTCAGCAAGCACCTACGTGGTGGCATGCAGGCCTTCGTGAAGGCTTCACCATCGCGCCAGCCCAGCAGCCAGCCAACGTGGTGCCACAACGCCTCGTCGCCCGGAAGCACGTCGCTGCCAGGCGAGGCGGCGACAGCTGGGATGTGCTTCCTTGCCGTCCCCGATAAAGTGGAGGGGCACGTCGGCAGCGCATTAAATGCGTTTGTTGACGGTGCCAGAGGATAGACTCATACACTGTACACCTTTCCACCTCCTGTGTCCCACTATGGCAACCCCTTTTTCCTATAAAAGGAGGCCCGAGGCGACCAGGAGGAGGATTCAGATCTTTTGGGCAAGTGACACCCCGTAGCTAGCTCAAGAACATAAGAACACTCAAATACATCCACCAAAGCAGGACTAGGGTATTACGCAACTTTGCAGCCCGAACCTGGGTAAACGATCCATGTGCTTCCTGTCAGACCCGTTCTTTGCACAACCTCGCGCCCGCCAACCGTAGGAGGTCTCCTAGTGATCCCATAGGTGTCGTTTCCACCGACATCTTTGGCGCGCCAGGTAGGGGGCGCAGTTGTGAGAATCTGGTCTAGCAGATAGCCTAGCAGTTCTTCATCGCCATGGCTCCCAAGAAGAAGACGATCACGGCGATCGGCTCGTCGGGAGCCAAACGGCCCTTGCCAGTGCGGGCGAGCAACGGACCAGTCGCGGACAGAACCCGAGCCACGGCCCACGAGCACCAACATCGCTCTGGCAGTCATAGCCTGGCGATCGGTGCCGTTCATGCGCAAGACGACAGACCGCACACCGCCAAATCCAAAGACGGAGCTGGGCCCCCCGCAGGCGGCACGGGCCCTCCAGGGATGGCGCTGTGCCACCTACGGGCGGCGCAACAACCTCCAAGACGCCTACGCCGGTGCCCACGGCGCGCTCTTCCCAGGGTGCGCGCGGCGAGCAGCGTCACCGTGTTGGTGACCCCGGACTCCATCGTGGGAAGAGTCATGTGCATCATTCGCGGGACGAAGGAGTCCAGCATGCCCACCGAAGTGCTGGCGAAAATGGCGCGCAACCGCCGGGCCGTGATAGAGCTCCTTCTAACGCGGTTAGAAGTCGGAGCGCGTCACGGTCCATGCAGCTTTCACCGCCACCCACGCCAGCAGAAGCTTTGGCGCGCGTGCAGCTGCTCCTCGACTTCCCTCCTGCCGCGGAAAAGCTCGATGAATGGAGAGCCACCATCCGGAGCCTCATCGCTGTCGCCAACAAATATGACCGCGGCCGGTGGGACCCTCGGGGCGGCGCTCCGTCGAGCCACCACATGCCAGCGGTGGAAGGATCGGAGGTGCTGCAGCCACGGTGCACTCTCCTCCCCACGCCAGTTGCCGCGGGTGCTGGTCCCTCGTGATGACGCATGTGATGACATTTCCATAGCGCCGTCCAACCCACAAACCCACCGCGATCAGCGCCAAGTCCTTCGGGAGCGAGCCCATGAAGACGCTCGAACCAGCATCGAGCGCCGGCGTGACACACGACACCAGTCGGATAAGCGGGCAGGGCCCGCTATGGACCACCCAGCACCGGGAGGCTCCGGTGGCCTACCTTACGAGGTGGGTTGCCCAGCCATTACCCGTGAGTTGCGGCAGTTCCAGTGGCCGTCCCACCTCATGTTCAAGCCCGACATCAGCGAGAAGTACAATGGCAAGACCCATCCGTCAGAGTTCCTCAACATTTACACCATCGCGATGCAAGCTACTGGAGCTCGTGACGACAAGGTGCTTGCCAATTACTTTCCGTTGGGACTGAAACCCAATGTCATGTCTTGGTTGATGCACTTGCCGGCGGATTCCATTTCTTCTTGGTCGGATCTGCGCCATGAGTTCGTTGGTGCCTTCACTGGAGGCCACCAAGCTCATGGCCAGGCCAGTGATTTGCATATCATTCCCCAGAAGGAAGGGGAAACCCTGCGCAAGTACATACAGAGGTTCAGCCGGGTGCAGTACAACATCCTAGATGTTCATCCCGCCGCCGTGATCAGCGCGTTCCATCAGAATGTGCGCAACCGCAAGATGCGCGAAGAGCTGGCGATGAACAAGGTTAAAGATGTGGCCGAACTTTATGTTCTGGCCGATAGATGCGCCCGGGCTGAAGAGGGAAGGAAGTACCCCAGCGAGGACGCCGGTGCGGAAACCGACTACTGATGAAGACACCGCCGCCCCGACGAAGAAGGGTCGGCGTTGCAACAGGAAACGCAAGGGCAAGACCGTGCTTGCCGTCGAGGGATCCGATGACACCGACACTGCCAAGAAGGCCAAGGCAGACGACCCCGGCAAGGAGATTGCCAGGTGCGTCGCCTGCCGGGCCTTGGCGGCTGCCGACAAGCCAGGATGCTCTGACAAGCAGTATTGCAGGATCCACCGCACCAAGGGCCACGACCTCCAGAACTGCCGACAAGTCGAGCTGCTTGCTGAAAAGCAAAAGGGAGAATATGAGAGGCGAGACAAGGAGAAGGGTTAGGATGGTGCCAAAGGATCCGGCAAGAAGCGCGGCGGCCAAGGAGGCCGCTGCGGCAAGGATAACCAGCAGGAGAAGCCCGCTCGGGGCCGCGACAAGAAGCAGGAAGACGATGGTCATGACGAGTCCGACGAGCAAGAGTTTCAGAAGGCTACGGAGGCCATGTGCGTCGATGGTGGCACCTCGCTACATACTTCTCACCGCCAGCTCAAGCAGTGGGCGCATGAGATCACAGCAGCGGAGCCATCGTTCGACGCTCAGAAGCCGCTGAAGTGGTCCAGCACCCCCATCATCTTTGACGCCGAGGATCACCCTGATCGCACAACTGCGGTCGGGTGTTTGCCGTTTTTTGTTTCACCAACGATACGCAACCTCAAGGTGAACAAGATGCTGGTTGACGGCGGGGCCGGTCTGAACTTGATCTCACCCGTTGTGATCAAAAGGCTGTAAATTCATGATGGAGACCTCAAGGAGACGGGCACGTTTCAAGGGGTCAACCCGGGAAGGAGCCAGCCAAAGTGAAATGTCACGTTGCTTGTGACGTTTGGAGGCGAGTTGAACTACAAGACGGAGAGGATTGTCTTCGATGTAGCCGAGATCTCCTTGCCCTACAATGGGATCCTCGGCCGCCCGGCACTAGCCAAGTTCATGGTGGCGTCGCATTACGCCTACAACACGCTGAAGATGCCTGGGCCGATGACCATCATCACCGTCCCTTGCGACAAGAAAGATGCGCTGATCTGTGCCAACCTACTCTACTCGGAAGTAGTTGCAGCAGCTGCCGCCAAGGCACTTGCTCCTGCCACTGGAGCCCCGGGAGGCAAAAGGAAGACCGGCAGGACCTCTCGCACCCACTTCGACGAGCGCACCTCTTCGGAGTGTTGTGCTACCGTCGAGGATGTGCCAGAGAGCTCCACCGGCAAGAGAAAGAAATCCAGAGCTGCACCACCAGAGACCAAGAAGGTGTCCGTCAAGGAGGATGGCATGGGAGGGGCTTTCACCATAAGCTCCACCCTCGACATCAAATAGGAAAAGTACTCGTCACTTTCCTGCGGGCGAATGTTGATGTGTTTGCATGGCAAGCATCCGACATCCCCGGCCTTCCCAGGGAAGTGATTGAGCACCATCTTGTTGTCTGCCCCCATGCACGACCCGTCAAGCAGAAGGTCAGGAAGCAAGCTTTAGAACGGCAGGAGTCATCACAGAGGAGATCAGGAAGTTGGAAGGAGCAGGCTTGGTGAGAGGAGTACTCCATACCTCTCCTCTACACCAGTGCTGGTTGCACCTAAACCACAAGAGCCGTTGTTGTTGTATCTGGTGGCGACGAATCACGTGGTAAGCGCCGCGCTAGTGGCGCAGAGGGAGGTCGATGAAGAGGCAGTGGCAACGACAGGACCGGCGGATGGCGAGCCAGAGATTCCCCCGGCAGGACCTAGCGCCGGAAGGCAAGGCCCCCGGCAGAGTCTGACGCCATCGGGACGGGGCCCGCGCAGCCAAATGAAGTGGTGCAGAAGAAGAAGATGATGCAACACCTGGTTTACTTTGTCAGCTCCCTCTTGTAGGGGGATAGGTCAAGGTACTCCGGTGTGCAGAAATTGCTCTTCGGCGTCCTTATGGCCTCGAGGAAGCTACGCCATTACTTCCAAGCACACGAAATCACCATCATTACCCGCCTCCCATCGCAACGGATATTGCATAACCCAGACGCAACCGGGAGGATCGTGGTGTGGGCCTTGGAACTGTCGATCTTTGGGTTGAAGTTTGAAAGTACTTCGACAATCCATAGTAGAGTCTTGGCGGAGTTCATTGCGGAATGGACCTCAATGCCCGACGAAGAGATCCAGGAGACCACTCTTCCCTACAAGGAAGCAAGTCGCAACTGGATCATCTACTTTGATGGGGCTTTCTCGCTGCAAGGCGCCGGTGCTGGTGTGCTGCTAGTCGCACCCACCGGAGAGTACCTAAAGTATGTGATCCAGATGCACTTTCCCAGGGAGATGTCCACAAATAACACCGCTAAATACGAGAGATTGCTTCCGGCCTCAGGATCGCGGCAGACCTCGGGATTAAGAAGCTCATTGTCAGGGGTGGTTCACAGCTTGTCGTCAGGCAAGTCAACAAAAATTACTAGAGCCCGTTAATGGAGGCCTACGTAGATGAGGTGAGGAAGCTGGAGGAGCGCTTCGACGGTATACAAGCAGAGCACGTTCCCCGAGTGGAGAACGACATCGCCGATTACCTGTTGAAGCACACTGCATTCAAGCTACCTGTGGAACCAGGTACTTTTGTGCTTCGGTTAACTTAACCATCTGTTAAACCATCAACAGAGCAAAACAAGCGAAGGAAATCAGGCCCCGGCAAGTACTTTCCTGCCGAGCCCCCTACAGCCGCCCGCAAGGATGTTGCCGTGGGAACTGAGCCTGCCAAGGGGCAACTGACTCCGGCAGGGCATCAAGCCCTGGCCACAGAGACGGCCGCTCCCATGGCAGAAGAAATGCCTTTAGTCCTTGTTGTCGAGCCCAGGCTCCGGCATGGGCACAACATACCATCCGATTCCTCCAAACAGGGGAGCTTCCTGAGGAGCAGGAAGAAGCGGAGAAAGTAGCCCATCGGTCTGCTATGTATCAGTTCGTCGATGATGTCCTGTATAGGAAAAGGTCGAACAGTGTGAAATTGAAGTGCATCCGCCGGGAGGAAGGACTGGAGCTATTGGCGGAGATACACGGAGGCATATGTGGCTCCCACATAGGGTCGAGGGCCCTTGCCGGCAAGGCATTCCGACAAGGTTTCTTCTGGCCCACTGCCCTCCAGGATGCAACAACACTAGCAACCAAGTGTGAAGCGTGTCAGTTCCATTCGAAGAAGATTCATCAACCAGCTCAAGCCCTTCAAAAAATTCCTCTCTCCTGGCCATTTTTGGTCTGGGGGCTCGACATACTAGGCCCTTTCCCCCGCGCTGTCGGGGGACTTTGAGTACTTGTATGTTTCAATCGACAAGTTCAAAAAGTGGCCAGAGGTGGAAGCGGTGAGGAAGGTGACAACATAGTCAGCTGTCAAGTTCTTCAAGGGGCTAGTCTGCCGTTTTGGTGTGCCAAACAGGGTCATCATCGACAATGGCACGCCGATCACAAGCCACACCTTCATGCAATACATCCAGGGCCTCGGCACCAAGGTCTGTTTCGCTTCGGTGGCACATCCACGGAGCAACGGCCAGGCGGAGAGGGCAAATGCTGAAGTACTGCGAGGCCTGAGAATAAAGACTTTTGACAAGCTACACAAGAGTGGAAGGCGCTGGATTGATGAGTTGCCGGCGGTTCTTTGGTCGATCAGGATGACGCCAAATCAAGCCACCGGCCAGACACCCTTTGCCCTGGTATACGGGGCAGATGCAGTTCTCCCCACGGAACTCACATACGGGTCACCTCGAGTACTCGCTTATGACAAGCTTGAGCAAGAGCAATTGCGGCAAGATGACGCAACGCTCCTTGAGGAAGATTGTCTTCGGGCGGCTGTGAGAGCAGCGCGCTACCAGCAAGCCTTGCGCCGGTACCATAGCCACAAGGTTCATGCCCGAAGCTTTGAGGAAGGCGACCTTGTTCTTCGGGCGTTCAATCGGCCAGGAATTCCAATGAGTTGACGTCGAAATGGGAGGGCCCTTATCGGGTAATACGAGTCACCAGGCCCGGCGCAGTCCGCCTGGAGACCGAAGATGCTATTCCAGTGAGCAACTCCTGGAACATTGAACATCTTCGCAAGTTTTACCCATAAGGCGCGGTTGCCGGCCCCCCGACAAACCACCTTTTGTACGAGCCTTGCCGGCAAGGCATGTAACCCTGTGTACAAAGCCAGGTGCAGACCCTTAGCATAAATAAATGAAGCGCTGGCGCCCTAAGTTATAGCATGCATGCTAGGTTGAGTCTCTCCCTCGGTTAGGGTTGATAGTGCTTAGCGGCGACTAACCCCTAGCATAGAGGTCGAGTGTGCGTTTATCTATTCCTTTCCATCCTTTTTGGTTCGCAGGGTACATGGACGTTTCTGCTGAGCTGATTGGAAGAAAGAGAACGAGCTGGCACTCCGGCCTCGGCAAGCCAGGGTTGCCGGGGGCTGCAGATACAAGGATCCAACCACGACAAGCCAAGGCTGCCGGGGGCTGCAGATTCAGATGAGTCTTTCATCCTTTGTTGTGCATTTCCGTATGGAGTTGGGGCGTATGAAGCCTCGTTTTTCTCCTAGACCACCGTGCTCCCCCTTTTTTTCTAGTACCCAAGTCCTTGGGTCGGAACCGGGTCGTAGTCGCGGTGACGAGGAAATAAACGAGGGGCCTAACTCTACTTCGCCCCTGCCTCCGCCAAGAGCATGAGAATGGTCGGCTGAAGTAAGGGGACGGCAAGGCCTGTTGCCGGGCGTTAATGTTTATCTTGAAAATAACAAGGATTCACCCCTTGGCGTGGGCCTCGCTCACGCACAAAGAACCCGACAAGCACCTTTTTTCATTAAAAACGTCCCATACGGGTACAGTTCATACGGGATGAAAAACATGAGCAAGGGGATTACAAATTCTAAATCTAACAAGTGCCCGCAGGCTTACAAACTAAAAAGAGATAAGATGCCCGTAATCCCTTTCTTGTCCCTCCCCTAAGAAGATGGAACAAGACAGCGGCAAGGCAAAAAGAGCGCCGAGGCGAGGTACGAGGAGCAGAAGACACCAAGAGAACATCCCGGTGCCGGGAGGGGAGCAGGAAGATGACGCAGCAGGACAACAATACGCGACGAAGGCGTCGGCGCCCGCGTACTCCGACTTGACGGACGCCACCCGCCTTCTTCGCCTTCTCCGGCCCTCCTATTCCAGCCGCCCAAAGAGGCGACGGGGAACGCGCCGATGGAGAGCTTGACGAGGAAGGCCCTCGGCAGGGCGCATGGCCGAGGAAGGGCGACGAGGTCAGTCAGAGTCGAGGTCGGTGTCTCACCGCTCGACTCCCTCGTCGTCGCTGTCGCTGTCCTCCTCGTCACTCCCGCTTGAGGAGGAATCTTCATCATTGGAGGAGCTCTCCACGCAACACTTTAGGCGAGTTCCAAGATCTCCAAAGACCTTGATAGAGAGCAGGCCGCCCTCCATTAACTTGAACTAGAGGGCGAGTGAGGGAGTCCGGGATTAGGGGGTGTCCGGATGGCCAGACTATACCTTCAGCCGGACTCCAGGACTATGAAGATACAAGATTGAAGACTTCGTCCCGTGTCCGGAGGGGACTTTCCTTGGCGTGGAAGGCAAGCTTCGCGATGTGGATATTCAGATCTCCTACCATTGTAACCGACTTTGTGTAACCCTAACCCTATCCGTCTATATAAACCGGAGGGTTTTAGTCCGTAGGGAACAACTCCAACATACAACAATCATACCATAGGCTAGCTTCTAGGGTTTAGCCTCCTTGATCTCGTGGTAGATCTACTCTTGTACTACCCATATCATCAATATTAACCAAGCAGGACGTAGGGTTTTACCTCCATCGAGAGGGCCCGAACCTGGGTAAAACTTCGTGTCCCTTGTCTCCTGTTACCATCCGCCTAGACGCACAGTTCGGGACCCCCTACCCGAGATCCGTCGGTTTTGACACCGACATTGGTGCTTTCATTGAGAGTTCCTCCGTGCTGTCGCAATCAGCAAGGATGCCTCTTCCCGTCTTTAAAGACGGCACTGTTATTGAGGAAGCCTTGGCTGTCGGCCAAACCCTCCGGCTAGGTGGTTTTCTCATGACCGCATGTTCGGCTGTTGCACCGACGGTGACCTCTCAGGTCATCAAAAGCAATATTCACGTCAGCTCGGAGCTCGTCGAGCAGTTGGATCCAATGGAGCTCTCTTCCGTAAACGATCTCTTGGATCGCATCGCCGCCTTGGGGGTCACTACGGATTATGACCAGGTTGGGCTTAAACCCGATCTAAGAGAGATTAATTCTCCCCAAGTCAGCCATCATGTTGCCGTGGTAGAGGCACAGTGCGGCGACCCTTCATCAATCTTAAGGACTAGCTACGTCCGGATTCCCGATCCCTCCAAGCCGGATATCCGCGGAGGGGAGGATGTAACTCAAGACCTGAACTTAGAATCAGGCAACGGGCTAGACTCATTGGACAACATCCAAGAATCCAAACTTCAGAGCTCGGAAACTCCTTGGCCTCTGAGTCCCAGATTAGGTGAGGTCTCGGAATTAATTCCACCCACCCTCCCGAACACAAGAGATCTATCCCAAATCAGGCAAAAGCCCGAAGAAATAGTACATCATAACTGGGCAAGGTTCCTCCTGGTTATGAACAGGATAAAGGACTGCCGAGAGGAAGACGCAATCTCAATCTTCTGCAAAAATTGCACGGACCAAGGAATCCTCAATGCCATAAGTTGTCGCGATATTACACGCTTTGCTGACTTGGCGTCCATAGTACAAAAGTACTGTGCGATGGAAAGCGCCTAGAAAACCGAAATTAAATTTTGGGACAATCCGGCCCTGAATAGAAACCTCGTCCGAAATAAAAGGGTGCATCATCATCAGTCATCCGGGTTAAAAACCAAAAAACCAAAACCCTCTACAGGGCATGGAATCGTACTAGAAGGACGGCTTAATGGACCCTGTAAAATTCATAGTACAGAGGACGCCACACCAACTCACAGCCTTAGAGCATGTTGAATAATTCGGCAGGTGGCCAAAATCGGCGAAGATCTCCTAATTCCGGAGGCCACAGAAAGCCACCTCAGGGACCCCAGTACAGTTTTAACAGTCTTCAAGACTTTCGCATCAAATAATATGCGAGAAAGAACACTCCGCAGCCTCGCCGAAGTCTACCAAGTAGCAACGATAAACCCATGGAGTGACACGGCTATTACTTTTAATGCTAGTGATGAACCTAAGTTCCGAACAGCTCAAGCACCAGCCGCACTGGTCCTCAGTCCAATAGTGGACGGCTTTCGCCTCACCAAGGTACTCATGGACGGAGGCAGCGGATTGAACCTCATTTATGAGGAAACCATTCAAAAAATGGAAATAGACTGGAACCGCATTGAGCGAAGGAGCACAACCTTTAGAGGAATAATCCCCAGTCGAGAAGCGCGCTGCACCGAAAAAATCACACTAGATGTGGTGTTCGGCATGCCGGATAATTACAGGTCCGAAGAGGTCACATTCCAGGTGGCCCCGTTCAGTAGCGGATACCACGCTCTGCGACGGCGGGAAGCATTTACAATCTTCCAAGCAATACCCCATTACGGGTACATGAAGCTCAAGATGCCCGGGCCGAACGGAATCATCACTCTTGCTAGTGATCCGGACATAGCACTCCGCGCCGAAAACAAGACAGCCGCGTTGGCCCTTGAGGCACTGTCCGAAGCCCTAGCGGCTGAGGAACTGACTATGCTGCGCTCCACGGTAAACAGGGACGATGTGATACTCGATAAAAGATCCAAGTCCACCTCCTTTAAACCGGCAGATGAAATAGTCAAATTCCAAGTCCATCCAAAGGACCCCAATAAAACAGCTTCCATCGGGGCACGACTAAACCCTGATGTAGACGCCGCACTGCGAGAGTTCCTACGTGAGAACTGGGACATTTTTTCCTGGCATCCATCAGACATGCCAGGAATCCCACGCAGGCTGGCCGAACACAGCTTAAATATCCTAAATGGATTCAAACCAGTCAAACAAGCCCTTCGGTACTTCTCTGAACCCAAGAGACAGGCCATGGGAGAGGAGCTTGCCAAGCTATTGGAGGACGGATTCATCAGAGATATAAAACATCTGGACTGTCTAGCAAATTTGGTGATGGTACCAAAGAAGGACAAATCCTGGCGCCTTTGTGTCGATTTTAAAGACCTTAACAAGGCTTGCCCAAAGGATCCCTTCCCCCTCCCCCGCATCGATCAAATTATCGACGCCACGGCAGGACACGATTCGTTGTGTTTCCTCGACGCATACTCCGGCTACCATCAAATCAAGATGGCAGAATCAGACCAAGCCGCAACGGCGTTCATCACCCCATACGGCCCATTCTGCTTCAACACAATGCCCTTTGGGCTCAAAAACGCCGGCGCAACATATCAGCGCATGATTCAGACATGTCCGGCAAACCAGATCGGCAAAACAGTGGAGGCATATGTGGATGATGTGGTCGTAAAAACAAAACATGTCGAATCTCTAGTAGACGACTTGAGGCTTACATTTGATAACCTCCGAACATATGACATCAAGCTAAACCCGGAAAAATTCGTTTTTGGTGTTCCAGCCAGAAAGCTCTTAGGCTTCATTGTATCCGGCAGAGGAATCGAAGCAAATCCAGCCAAGATCCGAGCTTTGTCACAATTGGATATCCCAAAGGACCTCAAACAAATACAAAAATTAACCGGATGTGTGGCGGCTCTAAGCCGCTTTATCTCCCGTTTGGGAGAAAAGGCTCTACCCCTCTATCGCCTCCTTTGGCGCACCGAACACTTCGAGTGGAAGGATTCTGCCACGGCCGGACTCGACGAAATAAAAGCCATATTGGCAACAAATACAGTCCTGGCCGCGCCAAACATTGGCGAACCAATGCTATTGTACATTGCAACAACTTATCAAGTTGTCAGCGCAGTACTCGTCGTCGAGCGGGAAACGGATAGACACAAATTCCCCCTTCAAAAGCCGGTTTACTACGTGTCCACTGTCCTCACCCCATGCAAATCACGGTACCCACATTATCAAAAGATTGCATATGCGGTATTCATGGCATCCCGGAAGCTACGACACTACTTTCAAGAGTGTTCAATCACAGTAGCATCAGAAGTACCACTCAATGATATTATAAAAAACCGCGACGCAACGGGCCGGATTGCAAAATGGGCCATCGAACTCCTCCCGTTCGACATAACTTATAAGCCACGACGAGCTATCAAGTCGCAAGTTTTGGCTGACTTCATCGCAGAATGGACGGAGGCCGAACTCCCTAAAGAATACGACACATATTCAAACTGGATCATGCATTTCGACGGCTCCAAAATGTTGGCCGGTCTAGGGGCTGGTGTCGTTTTGACATCCCCCACAGGAGACACAGTCCAGTATGTACTCTAGATTATGTACACGGACTCCAACAATGTAGCCGAATATTAGGCCCTTCTACATGGTCTCCGGATGGCAGTATCCATGGGTATTCAACGCCTAGAGGTGCGCGGGGTTCGAACCTCGCGATATCCCAGATAAATGGAGACTTCGATGCCAAGGATCCAAAAATGGCAGCTTATCGCAATGCCGTCCTAAAAATGTCAGCTCGGTTCGAGGGGCTCGAATTTCACCATATAGCCTGAGAAAACAATCAGGCGGCAGATATCCTGGCACGCATCGGCGCTAAACGCGATGCGATCCCCCCAACATCTTCCTGGAAAGGCTGTTCAAGCCATCCGTAGTATGGGAAGGGGAACATGGTAATATTAGCCCGAACCCAACCGCACTGTCCGATGCCGAACAATCTGACATAATCGGAGGCTCCGCCAATGAAATCACAACTTCAGCCCACGTAATAATGGCCGTCATCGCCCCGTGAACAGAACCATTCCTAGCCTACCTTACTAGGCAAGAACTCCCAGAGGACCAAAGCGAGCCATGCTGCATAGTGCGGCGATCTAAAGCCTATAGAGTCCACGAGGGAGAACTTTATAAGAAAAGCACTACAGGAGTCCTTCAAAGGTGCATCTCCGAAGAGGAAGGGCGGAACCTGCTGGCTGAAATTCATGCCAGACTGGGTGGTCATCATGCTGCAGCTCGGTCCCTTGTAAGCAAGGCTTTCTGTACATGCTTTTATTGGCCGACGGCCCGGGCAGACGCTCAGGACTTGGTCCAACGATGCGTCGGTTGCCAGCTTTTTGCAAACCAAAGCCATATGCCACCTACCGCCCTCCAAACTATCCCCATTACTTGGCCCTTTGTGGTCTGGGGGCTTGACATGCTTGGACCCCTTAAAGGGGGAACTAACAAGAAAAAATACTTACTGGACATGGTGGATAAGTTCACCAAATGGATAGAAGCCAAGCCTGTTAAGACGGCCGAATCCGGACCGGTGATAGACTTTATATCCGGGGTCGTACACCGTTACAGCGTCCCCCACAGCAGCATCACTGATAACGACACGAACTTTATGGCCGACGAGGTAAAACTCTGGTGCAAAAACATGGGAATCAAGCTCGATTATGCTTCCGTCTATCACCCACAAACTAGCGGCTAGGTCGAACATGCAAATGATCTTATCATGAGCGGCATCAAACCCAGATTAGTGCGGTCCCTCAAGGAATCCAACACGCACTGGGTAGAGGAGATCGACTCCGTACTCTGGGGGCTGCGGACCACGCCGAATCGCACCACCGGATACACACCATTCTTTATGGTGTACGACGCAGAGGCAGTTCTGCCTTGCGACATAATTCATGACTCACCTCAAGTGCGCATGTACGAAGAAAGAGAAGCCAAGCTCGATCGGCAGGACAGTCTGGACGCCTTGGAGGAGGAGCGCGACGTGGCAAAAGCCCGTTCCGCATTCTATCAACAATAGGCTCGAAGATATCAAAGCAGAGAAGTGCGGGCCAAAAATTACAACATTGGCGAATTAGTTCTATGCCTGCCGGGCAAGAAAAAGGACAAACTCAAGCCCAAGTGGGAAGGTCCCTTCATAATTGACCAAGTCCTAACCGGAGGAGAGTACCGCCTGCGAGATGCCTCGGATAACCGACTCGAGCCGAACCCATGGAACGCAGCCCGTCTCCGAAGATTCTACGCCTAGCGCCGAACTCTGTGTTCGTCTCCTTCCTCTGTCCATTTTTTACATTTTCTGTCTTATATTTCTCTCCTTCCACCCTTTCTTTTTTTCTTTTTTATAGCCATCAAAGGCTCAACAAGTGACGCGTTACTCGCGCTCACTACACCTGGGGGCTTCTTTAAACAGAAGCTTATTTATACGGGCTTCACGCCCAAAACATGTGTCAAACTTCCGCATGTACCTTTTCTTCACCATTATATGCATCGATATGACTTAAGTTTTGGCCAAGCTGGGTTGCCTGGCTCCTGCGCTTACCCCTACGTTCCCGATTGTTTGGCTAGGTGGTAAAGGGAGCACCTTTGCGATTGTTACTGCCGGATCAGCCGGATGTGTACCTCAGACTGGGTGAAGCCGAAAGCTAGCGTTCTTAAGGGAATATTCGGTTGGTGAACTAAAAGATGACCTTTTTTATATATATGCCCCCAGATGCTTTTCCTGCGTTCGCAGTTCGGTCATGCACTTTAGGGCATGCCTCCCAGAGAAAGGAACCCCTAACGGAACTATTCTCTCTGGAAGATGTTTCTTACTAACCATGTAATATAACATAACTAGTTGGGCACTTGTCTGATAAAGCACTAATGACCCCTACGCCTGGTCTCCATGCATACCCCGGTTCTTACATAACCGCTAGGGTATTCGGACACACTCCGGACCGTCGGGTCCCGAGGTCAAATCAAAAAGGTCGGCAACGACAAACGATCTACAATCCGGCTAGAAGGCATTACACATGTCAATTAAAAGTTACATAGTCATTTTGACTAATTGTATTCCTCTTCAATACCATCCAACAGGTTGTCTAATTATAGTCCTGCTGGGAATACTTTGCGGCCAATTCTACTTGGTCGTATACTAAGCTTACAGGGATCTCCTTCCCATCGGGCCCCACAGGTCCGACCTCGGCCATGTGGTTTGGGTCAGCCTTTGTGTACCGTGTCTTCACCATGGCCCAGGCCTCCCTAGCGCCTTGACGGCAGGCCGATATCTTCCACAACCGGAAGCGCCGCTGCGCTCCCTTCAGCTTCTCCGCAAGCTCTCCAAGGCCCTCGAGCATGGGGAGGGATGGCCATAAGGCTTGGGCAACACCCTGCATCGCCTGCCGAACTCGTTCATGCAGTTGCGAGAGCTCGGGAAGAAGGTCACCCGTTGAACCGGGCATCTCCTCTGCAGGACCTCCTGTTAGCATACCTACAGACATAACTCTGTTAGTCGATTTCCCCGCTGAACTCCCTTTTAAGAGTTAGTTTAAGCACTTACTATATATGCCGCGTCGAAGCCGTTGATTCTCCTTAGTGGAGTCCGACAGCTGGGCCCGAACATCCTTCAGTTCAACGCCCAGCTTGGTCTTGGCATCTTGGAGATCGTTCTTCTCTGCCTCACCTTTGTCAGCATGCTCTCACTAGCCTCCAGCTGGCGTAGGAGTTGTTGCTTTTCCGGATTTAATCCGGTGACATCTGCAATTTCATTTGTCAGATTTGTACCCACGCCGCACTTCGCAAAATATTTATCTCTAGAAGCATAAATTACCAGAGGGGGTCTCCTTGGGCTCCCCTGCCACGGCTAGTGCGGCCTCAAGTTGGGCTTTGCACTCTTCCAGCTCCTGGGACAGTAGGGTATTCTTTTCCGTAAGAGCCTGCATAACAAATGATCCTTAAATCAGTTATTCTAACTGTTTCAAGTCTCAGGGGCTACTGGTAGATATATATATATATTTACCAAAAAAATTCTTACCCATATGTCTTTTACATATTGCTCCGTGGCTCTGGTTAAACCATTTTGAGCGGCACGGAGGTACGCATCTCCCGAGTTGAAGGCATCCAATGCCTCTTGGGAGAAACAAGCATCGCGAAGAACTGTCCGACGACGCGTGTGGTTCATGGCACACTCCACCTCGGAATTGGTGGCAGACAGCCTGTCCGCATCCTCTGTCGGAGGAGCGTCCGGTGCGTGCCTTGTGTTTGCCTCCGCTTCCGGGCCAGGCTTTGGAGCCTGGCTGGTGGAGGCATGATTGGCAACCTCCCTGGATATAGTCCGGCGAGGTCTCTTCGTCCTGAAGAGAGCACGAGCGTTAATACGCCCTAAAGGAATAAAACCTGGGAAAAAGATGGTGTGCTTTACCTTTGCGCCGGCGTCTCAGTCCGGACTACATTCCTTTTTACCCCACGGGGTCCTGCGGCCCCTCGTTGGCTAGCCGCCGCAGGCTCGGTCTCCCGCCTCGGAAACCTCCCCTGCAAAACACGGTTGTTGTCAGGGAAACTGAAACGCGTGAGGATGGATTCCTTCCCAAAGTGACGAGACTCTGGTCTCTGTTACCTGAGAGGCCGGGATTAACCCTGGGTAATCGGCCGTAATGGCCACCAAGGTATCATCCTTGCTCAGCTGATGAAATACCCCGTCAATCAGCTCCACAGCTATATCCGGGTCCTCTTCGAAGTCCGGATCAAGGGACCGTTCTGGATCCTCGGGCTGTGGAGGACGGCTGCATATATCCTTTACTTCCTGACGCAGTTCCTGCGTTGAAGTCATTAGACTACATATTTGATCATGGGAATATGAAACGGATGGTAGAGCAAAATTGTCTGCTCACCCAACTCGGAGGGTTGTACATAGTAAATCCACCCTGGGGGTTGACGCGGAGGAATTCCTCCTCTTCTCCCTTGTACAAAGAGGACAAGATCTTTATCAGAGCGGCAGCCGAGTTCGTCCCCTTACGACCACAACGGGTGGCGTCATCTTCACCGTTAAAATCCCACATGGGGTGGCCTCTATACTGCAGTGGCTGCACCCCCCGCATAATGCATGCGGCCATGACTCCAATCATGGTTAGTCCGGAATGAGCCAATAGTCTTATCCGGCCCATCAGGTAAAGGACGTCCCTGTCACTTTCTCTCCGAGAGCTCCGTGGACGCCAGCTTAAGCGTTTCTTTAAGGGAGCATTGTTGAATTCGGGGAGACCAACCCGGATAGGATCCGCCAGCGGGACATCATCTATATAAAACCATTCCGAAGGCCAGTCCTCGGACGCCTTCTTTAGGGTTCCGGATAGATATCCGGTCCCGGCGATGCGCCACACTTTGGCTCCGCCCACTTGATATATGGACCCCTCCTGAGAATGAGGCACCAGGCAGAATAGCCTCTTCCATAGCGCGAAATGGGCCTCAACTCCCAAGAACAGCTCGCAAAGGGCAACGAAGCCCGCGATATGCAGTATAGAGGCGGGCGTGAGATTGTGCAGCTGGAGGCCATAGAACTTCAGAAGTCCCCGGAGAAACGGATGAATTGGAAATCCAAGTCCTCTTATTAGATAAGGGACGAGGCAAACCCGCTCTCCTTTGGAGGGATTAGGAGCGCTCTCCGCTTGCTCTCCGCCATTATAGGTGGCGAGTCCGGCTCGAACCGGAACCATATAGGCCGGAGGGAGGAATCCCTTGGTATGAAGCGACACTAGCTCGCTATGTGGGATGGAGCACCTCTCCCAGTCTCCAGGCCTAGGGCTGGAAGGGCGAGAGGAGGAGTTGCGATGGTTGGCCATGTTGGAATGGACCTTTGCTAGATGCGCTCTGATGATTACTCGCGAGAGGGAGAAGGTGTGGTTTGGATCTAAATCCCCATCTCTTTAAATAGGCGGCTCATTTACGCGGCCAGGGGTGTGAATGTAAAAACACCCAGACTTTTTGTATTCATTCGACATGTGGAAGGCCGCCATTATTGGGCGAACAAGCCAAGGAGCGCTACATTAAAAAAATGGACATTATTCAACAGGTACACATAATTTGGAGAAGAACCCGCCTTGCAATGCCGAAGACAATCTGCGCGCCGGACCCGTCGTCATTGAAGCCTGGTTCGGGGGCTACTGAGGGAGTCCGGGATTAGGGGGTGTCCGGATGGCCGGACTATACCTTCAGCCGGACTCCAGGACTATGAAGATACAAGATTGAAGACTTTGTCCCGTGTCCGGAGGGGACTTTCCTTGGCGTGGAAGGCAAGCTTGGCGATGCGGATATTCAGAACTCCTACCATTGTAACCGACTTTGTATAACCCTAACCCTATCCGGTGTCTATATAAACCGGAGGGTTTTAGTCCGTAGGGAACAACTCCAACATACAAAAATCATACCATAGGCTAGTTTCTAGGGTTTAGCCTCCTTGATCTCATGGTAGATCTACTCTTGTACTACCCATATCATCAATATTAACCAAGCAGGACGTAGGGTTTTACCTCCATCGAGAGGGCCTGAACCTGGGTAAAACTTTGTGTCCCTTGTCTCCTGGTACCATCCGCCTAGACGCACAGTTCGGGACCCCCTACCCGAGATCCGCCGGTTTTGACACCGACAGCGAGCCCCGCCGTCAGGCTGTGGATGCGAGCGAACATCTTCCATCCGCGATGGAGGTACATGACGTGAGGAGAGGGGAAGTCGACGTCGACCCGCGTGCCGCCATTCCCGCAACCCCTCATGTGCAACCTGAGGGTCTGGGGCGGATCGAGCTCCATCTCTCGGGAAAATGGGGTAGGGAGATGAAGACGACGACGCGGTGGCCGGCGTAGCCTGATGAAGAACTCGCGTGGCTGGTCCCCGACGTGACCTTCCATCGGGAGAGGCATCGCCGGCAGAGGCGAGGCTGGTGCGCCGCCCTGTCCCCCTCTCCCCGGGGTGCCATGACGGCCTCGGCCTCGCCCCTCCCCCTTACTCTTGCAGCCGGCTCCGCAGGTACGAGCTCCTGGGGAGGAGGGACGCGTTGTCGAGCAGCGACCCTCGCAGCCATCGTTGAAGGGCCTGCGCCCCCTCTCGCCATGGCAGATGGAAGAAAGGAGCTAGAGTGGAAGAAGACGGATGCTGGGGGAATGTGGAATGACATCCCCCTCCCCCCTTCTTATAAAGGGGCGGGGTCGGGGCTCGGCCGCCCCTCTCAACCAATCCAACCATGGGGAGCGCAGGGAATCGGGATCGACCTGCTGCCCCAATCAGCGACGGCCCGGTTTCTCGCCTCCACCGCCTGCCACCTGCACGGGGGACACGTGGCGAGCGAGCAGGATCGAGGGGACGGGTGAGGCGACCGTTCCCCACCTTGTGATCGTGGGGCACGAGAGCCTTGAAGACCGCGACCCGAGTCACTTCAGTAAATGAGCCGCGCCTCTGCGCCTCCCTCTTTTTATGGGGAACGCGCGAGCCGCCTCTTTACCATGATGTGACGCATCCATGCGGGAACCGCCCCATGCATGACCCCCATGTCACGCACGACCCTCCACGTCGCGCGTTCAACGCGGGTCGTGGGGAAGCGCAAGCGAGCGAAAAGTTACCACAGTAAAATCCGCCCCACCTGCCTGCGCACCGTTCTGGGCCTAGCCCAACAACGCGTTGCGCTTATGTGTGGCCCAGGCCCGGGGGCTCCTGTTGGTGTACAAAAGTAGGGGCTCTCCTTTTGACCCCTTTACTTGTGCACGGGTAGTCAGAGCCGCGCCTGCGGCCACACTTAGCAGGCCAGAGGAGGGAAGCCAGAGAGAAGCTGGAGCACAAGACAAACAAGGCAACGCCAAGACCAAGAAACACAAATGTGACGCCCGGATAATCAAGCTATAGTAAACCTCTGCTAATGGTGCCACGTCACCTCGGTTACTGTTGATAAACTTGAGTTAGTTCAAAAACGATTCAAATTAAAATTTAAAATATAGGCAAACAGTAAAATTTTCAAATATCAAAACTAAAATGTTCGGGTTGTGTCAAATAAATCGTAAGTGATTATGCTGGAGAAACCAAACTTTGATAAAATGTTTAAAGGCTCTAAAACAATTAAAACAGTAGTGAAAACAATTAAACAAATGCCTATCGAATTTGTAAAATGCTAAAACTATTTTATTATGGGTTCAGAATTAATCTTACAATAGTTTGTTGATAAATACAAATTTGGGCACTAGTGGTAATTTTGTAAAACTAAAAATAAAAGAAACTTCAAATAAAACAAAATTAAAAGGAAGAAGAAAATACCCCCCTCTCCCTGGGCCGAATGGCCCAACTGGCCATCCAGGCCACTAGGCCGGCCGGCCCACTCGCTATCCACTGGCCTATATGGCCTAACCCCCATACACCAAACCCTAACTATCCCCCACTCGCACCCGGTCACCCCACTTCCTCCCCCACTCTCCCACATCGCTTCCTCCCCTTCCTGATCCAGTCTGGATCGGGGGAATTGTGCTCGGCGCCCCGCGCAGCTCGCTCGACCCTGTTGCCCCCGACAACCCCGCCGCCCGGATCGACCGCACCGCGCCACCTCGACCACTCCTCCTCGCTGGACGCCTCGCCGTCCTCTCCGTCATGCGCCGCACCCCCGTGCCACCTCCCCGCCGGACTGCCACCCCGTCGTTTGTCGTCCCCATCCTCCTCCCCGAACGGCCTCCACGCACCTTGACGCCCCCTTTGCTCACCAATGCCGGTGAGGACCCGTTCGTCCTCCCCCTTTCCCCTGCTCGTCATCACGGTCGCCACGCTCACCCCGCCCCCACTCGCGCTGAACACCACCCAGGCCACGCCCGCGCCGAGCTCCTCTCGCCTACGCCTCTGCCGTACCTGTCGTCCGTTGCCCCGCGAGCTCCGGCGAGCTTGCATCGCCATTGTTGCGCCCGTGAGCCCTTGGTCACGCGCCCTCCCTGCCCCGACCGCAAACAGTGTCGCCCCCACTGCCGTGCCCGCGCCTTGCCACGGCCCCGTGCTCACTGCCACTCTGACCGTGCGCCCCGCGCTATCCCGCTGCTCCCTCGCTCGCACCGCCATCCCGCTCGCGCTTCGCCCTACTTCTTGCCTCGCCCGCCGAGGCCAACGGCCCCGCCATCCCGCTCGCCGCCGGCGCCCATGCGCCGCCCGACCGCGGCCACCCCCCATCGGCCACCGAGACCCCCTACCCCTCGCTGTGCGCCCGCACGCCCGCAGTGCCTGGCGCCCGTTAGCCAGACCCACATTGACCCTGCGGCCAATGACAAACAGGGCCCACGCCCCTGAACGTTTTAAATAAAAAGAGAATTAGTAATAATAATAAAATAGATAAATAAATAAATATTAATTAATTAATTAATTAACTAAATAATTCTGTTTAAGTTAACTAATTTAGATTAATTAACCTAATCAACTACTGTTAATTAACTAAACAATCCTTAACAAGTGGGACCCACCTGTTAGGTTGACCAGGTCAACGGTCGACGTTGACTTCTGACATCATGCTGATGTCATAATTGTATTTTCTAAATTAATTAATTCTGTAAATACTAAAAATGACTTAAATCTTTAAAAATTAATATAAAATAATCCGGAGCCCGGATGGGAAAACTTTGTACATGAAAGTTGCTCAGAATGACGAGACGAATCCGGATACGCAGCCCGTTCGTCCGCCTCGCGTCCCTAGCATAGCAAACCTGCAACCTTCCCCCTCCGGTTCATTTGTCCGAAAACGCGAAACACCGGGGATACTTTCCCGGATGTTATCCCCCTTCACCGGTATCACCTCATACCGCGTTAGGGCACCCCTAGCACCGATACTTGTCATGTCATGCATCGCTATGCACCTGCTTGCTTAAATATTTATTGTTTGTTCCCCCTCTTCTCTCGCTAGACACCGAGACCGACGCCGCTGCTACCCAGTACGACTACGGAGTTGACGATCCCTCTGTCTTGCCAGAGCAACTAGGCAAGCCCCCCTTAATCACCAGATATCGCCTATTCTCTTCTATATTGCTTGCATTAGAGTAGTGTAGCATGTTACTGCTTTCCGTTTATCCTATCCTGTTGCATAGCCTGTCCTTGTTACTACTGTTGTTACCTTTACCTGCAATCCTACATGCTTAGTATAGGATGCTAGTTTTCTAGTAGTGGCCCTACATTCTTGTCCGTCTGCTGTGCTATACTATCGGGTCGTGATCACTCGGGAGGTGATCACGGGTATATACTATACTTTATACATGATGCACGTGGTGACTAAAGTCGGGTCGGCTCGAGGAGTACCCGCGAGTGATTCACGGATTGGGGGCTGAAAGGACCTTTGTCCCAACGGCCCTCTGCGTGGATCTTTGTGGCGGAGCGACAGGGCAGGTTGAGACTACCTGGGTGAGAGGTGGGCCTGACCCTGTTCGGCGTTCGCGGATACTTAACACGTTTAACGAGATCTTGGTATTTGATCTGAGTCTGGCTACTGGCCTATACGCACTAACCAACTACGCGGGAACAGTTATGGGCACTCGGCGTCGTGGTATCAGCCGAAGCACTTCGCGATGTCAGCGACTGAGCGGCGCGCGCCATATTGGGCCGCGTAACATGACTTCCGTTGTACTGGAGGTTGCTAGGTCTGCTTCCGGCCGCCCTCGCAACGTGCAGGTGTGCTTAGGGCGATGGGCCCAGACCCCTGTGTGCTTAGGTTTAGACCGGCGTGCTGACCTCTCTGTTGTGCCTAGGTAGGGCTGCGACGTGTTGATCTTCCGAGGCCGGGCATGACCCAGGAAAGTGTGTCCGGCCAAATGGGATCAAGCGTGTTGGGTTATTTGGTGCACCCCTGCAGGGAAGTTAATCTATTCGAATAGCGTGATCTTCGGTAACAGGATGACTTGGAGTTGTACCTTGACCTTATGACAACTAGAACCGGATACTTAACAAAACACACCCTTCCAAGTGCCAGATATAACCCGGTGATCGCTCTCTAACAGGGCAATGAGGAGGGGATTGCCAGGTAGGATTATGCTATGCGATGCTACTTGGAGGACTTCAGTCTACTCTCTTCTACATGCTGCAAGACGGAGGCTGCCAGAAGCATAGTCTTTGACAGGATTAGCTATCCCCCTCTTATTCTGGCATTCTGTAGTTCAGTCCACTGATATGGCCCTTTACACATATACCCATGCATATGTAGTGTAGCTCCTTGTGTGACGCCCCCGATTCAATCGTACACTAATCATGCACGCAAATGTGTACGATCAAGATCAGGGACTCACGGGAAGATATCACAACACAACTCTAAAAATAAAATAAGTCATACAAGCATCATAATACAAGCCAGGGGCCTCGAGGGCTCGAACACAAGTGCTCGATCATAGACGAGTCAGCGGAAGCAACAATATCTGAGTACAGACATAAGTTAAACAAGTTTGCCTTAAGAAGGCTAGCACAAACTGGGATACAGATCGAAAGAGGTGCAGGCCTCCTGCCTGGGATCCTCCTAACTACTCCTGGTCATCGTCAGCGGGCTGCACATAGTAGTAGGCACCTCCAGTGTAGTAGGAGTCGTCATCGAAGGTGGCGTCTGGATCCTGGGATCCACCGTCTGGTTGCAGCAATCGGATAGAGAGATTGGGAAAAGGGGAAACAAGGCAACCGTGAGTACTCATCCAAAGTACTCGCAAGCAAGGAGCTACACTACATATGCATGGATATATGTGTAAGGGGCCATATCAGTGGACTGAACTGCAGAATGCCAGAATAAGAGGGGGATATCTAATCCTGTTGAAGACTACGCTTCTGGCAGCCTCCGTCTTGCAGCATATAGAAGAGAGTAGACTGAAGTCCTCCAAGTACCATCGCATAGCATAATCCTACCCGGCGATCCCCTTCTCGTTGCCCTGTTAGAGAGCGATCACCGGGTTGTATCCGACACTTGGAAGGGTGTGTTTTATTAAGTATCCGGTTCTAGTTGTCATAAGGTCAAGGTACAACTCTGGGTCGTCCTTTTACCGAGGGACACGGCTATTCGAATAGATAAACTTCCCTGCAGGGGTGCACCACATAACCCAACACGCTTGATCCCATTTGGCCGGACACACTTTCCTGGGTCATGCCCGGCCTCGGAAGATCAACACGTCGCAGCCCCACCTAGGCACAACAGAGAGGTCAGCACGCCGGTCTAAACCTAAGCGCGCAGGGGTCTGGGCCCATCGCCCTGAGCACACCTGCACGTTGCGAGGGCGGCCGAAAGCAGAACTAGCCCCCTTAATACAAGAGCAAGCTTACGTTCCAATTCGGCGCGCGCCGCTCAGTCACTGACGTCACAAAGTCTTCGGCTGATACCACGACGCCGAGTGCCCATATCTTTCCCACGTAGTTGGTTAGTGCGTATAGACCAAATGGCCAGACTCAGATCTAATACCCAGATCTCGTTAAGCGTGTTAAGTATCCGCGAACGCCGACCAGGGCCAGGCCACCTCTCTCCTAGGTGGTCTCAACCTGCCCTGTCGCTCCGCCACAAAGTAACAGTCGGTGGCCGTCGGGAACCCAGGCCCACCACTACCTGGGTGGAACCACCTGCCCCTTCAGGCCCCATCTCCGAACAGTATCACAGGTAATGTAACAGTGTAAAGTATATTATATGCCCGCGATCACTTCCCGAAGTGATCACGGCCCAGTAGTATAGCACGGCGGACGGACAAGAGTGTAGGGCTACTGATGGAACACTAGCATCCTATACTAAGCAGTAGGATAGCAGGTAAAGGTAACAACAGTAGTAGCAAGGACAGGCAATGCAGCAGTATAGGATTAACGGAAAGCAGTAACACGCTACAATACTCTAATGCAAGCAGTATAGAGAAGAATAGGCGATATCTGGTGATCAAGGGGGGGGGGGGGGCTTGCCTGGTTGCTCAGACAAGAAGGAGGGATCGTCGACACCGTAGTTGAACTGGGGGTCGCCGGCAGTCTCGGGGTCTACCGGAAAGAAGTAACGGAGGGGGAACACAATAAATAACAGAGCAATCAAAGCAACACAAGGCATAACATGGCAATACGTGATTCTAGGTGTTCCCTAACGCAGTACTAGGTGATACCGTGAAAGGGGGGAAACATCCGGGAAAGTACCCCCGGTGTTTCGCGTTTTCGGGCAGAGGAACCGGAGGGGGAAAGTTGCGACTTGGATATGTTAGGGATGCGCGGCGGACGAGCGGGTTGCGTATCCGGGTTCGTCTCGTCGTTCTGAGTAACTTTCATGTTGAAAATAATTTAATCCGAGTTACGGATTAAAAGATATGATTTTCTAAAGATTTTATTAATTTTTGAATTTTATTAATTATTTAATTTAATTCGAAAATGGATTAGTGACATCAGCATGATGTCATGCTGACGTCAGCAGTCAATAGGGGTTGGCTGGTCAACCTGACCAGTGGGTCCCGCCTGTCATTGACTCATCATCCTAACTAACAGATTAGTTAGGTTAATTAGATGTTTAGGTTAATCAAATTTAATTAGTTTAACTACATGATTAATTAAGTTAATTATTTAATTAATTAACTAATTTTATTGTTAATTATTTATTTATTATATAATATTTTTTTTTAATTCTGTTTTTTTATAAACCGTTCTATGTAGGGGCCCACTGTCATAGGGCCAGGGGGTTTAGCGGATTGGGCGTTAGTGGGGCCACGGGCGCGAGCCCGTTTGGGCGCTGGCGGGGACGCCCGTCGGGGAGGGGTCGAGCGCCGGAGTGGGCCGCGGGCGTGGCGGCGTCGCTGGCGCAGGGGGGGTGCAGGACGGGGCGGCGAATGCAGCGGCGAGGAGCAGGGGAAGGGAGGAGCAGGGCGGCGCGCGCGCGTGCACGCGGTGGCCAGGGGCGACAAGCGGCGCCCACAATGGGGCAGAGCGGGCCGGCGGCGTGCGCGTGAGGAGGAGGGCGCGGACGGCGTGGTCAGAGAAGCGGGACTGGCGTGCAACGAGGGAGATCCGGGGTGAGGGCGACGCACGAGTGCGCGCGTGCGCAGTGCGGGGCGAGCGGCGGCGCTTCGGGTGGAGGACGCGAGCAGGTATGGG
This sequence comes from Aegilops umbellulata, assembly GCA_032464435.1. Lineage (NCBI taxonomy): Eukaryota > Viridiplantae > Streptophyta > Magnoliopsida > Poales > Poaceae > Aegilops > Aegilops umbellulata. Next base: position 215,857,668 of record CP136055.1, read on the forward strand.
GCGCGGCCAGCGCGCGCAGCCGTGGCGAGGGTGCGCTCGGGCGCAGCAGCAACGAGCAGAGGGCTAGCGGCGCGCAGGGGGAGGGCGTGGTGGTGAGCGCGTCAGGGGCGCGGCAGTGGTGGCGTCCTATGGCGACGAGAGCGGAGGAGAAGGGGGGAAATGGAGGAGGGGCTCATAGGAAGCTGTAGGGAACGGGCAGCGGGTTCGGTGAGGCTCTTGGGGGTCCGGCGACGGCGGGGCGATGCCGGGTGCCGTCGAGGCAGCGGGGATCCGCGACGGGGTCCGGGGGTGGGGGCGTGGTCACCGTCGAGGGAGAGGTGACGGGCCATGAGGACGAGGGGGCGGGGCCGGCGAGGCGGCACCGGGCGACGACCGCGGGGTCGGCCCCGATCCGATCTGGATCGAGGGGGTGGGAGAGACAGGGGACTGAGGGGGGAGTGGGTTGGTTCGGTTAGGGTTTCGGGGTGGAGTGAGGGTTATGGGGAGTGGGGGTGGGCCGGCCGGTTAGTTGGGTCGTGGCCAAGGGGGGTGGCCCTTGTTTTATTTTTGTCAGTTTGTTTTTCTGCTTTTTGCCTTTTTTTATATTTATTATTTCATGTTTTACTTTAGTTACATTTATTTTTGTTTTAGAAAAATTCCAAAATGTCTCCTAATTTGATGTTACCAAATATGCCACTGCCACACTGACTTGCTACCCAATCTAAAAGAGTTTCATAATTATTTAATATTTAAAAGTATTTAAATAATAGTTTTCGCTACTATTTTATTCATCTTACAGTATTAAAATATTTTATAAAGGTGTGGTTTCTCCACCATAATTACCTATGTAATATTTGGTTCACTCCGAACTTTTTATTTTTAATATTTGAAAACTTTATTGTTTGCTTGATTTTGATTTTGAATTCGAACCGATTTTGAACTAAGGCGAGATTAGGAACAGTAATCGAGGTGACGTGGCATCATTAGCAGAGGTTCACTGTAGCTTAAATATCCGGGCGTCACAATTCTCCTCCACTACAAGAAATCTCGTCCCGAGATTTAAGAGGGAAGTAAAGGGGGAAGGTTCGGGTTACGAAACTCCAGGGAGTGTTCTTGGTCTTGGTTGTTCTTCTCGAAGAGGTTGATCCATTACATTGATGTCTTCATTTTGCTGTTTCGGTCATCATGATGAAGTCGGGGGGTTCCATCATAATAACGATAGTATAAGGGGGTATTCCAGGAGAACGAACCTCTACAAGGTTGACTATCTGGTCGATAACATCGGGGAAGGTGGCAGAAAGTAACTCTCAAATTGAAACTTAAGGCATTATCGAGAGCAAAGCGAGGAGGTATTATGGGAAGTTTCGAGCGGGCAGGCAATCGCTCGATGCCTGAAACAGGGCGTGAAAGGGGTTCAAAGCAACAGGAATAAGTGTTGTGTTTGATACCAAAATAGATCACTAGGAAGGTGGCCCATGAATTATATATGAGGCCACACGTGAGGAATAACCTTGGAAACAGGGGGTGTACAAGAGTTAGGTTTTGATCCTGGGAAACTGTGGGTTATGGGCCCACCATGTGGGTTAAAAAAATTTGGGGAGGGCGTTGTGATCATGCACGATCATGATAGCTAGGCAGGTCAGAGGAAGGCATGTCAGTTATGTCAACAACAACATCGGTACCAAGGGCGAGGGACGATGAGAACCATTTTCCTGCTCGTTGAACGAGGCGGACCAGTAGGCAAAGTTCTCGTCCATCAGCGGTTACCGGAATGTTATCAACAACAGTAACAGGGTCTTGCTGACAGAATTGTACACCGAGGTATATACATAAGCAGGAGAATATTACTGCTTAGATCATATAGATCACAAGAAAGGTTAAACCAAATAATGGAAAGGAAAATGTGTTTAAACACATATATCAGGGGTATATCCTCCCCAAGGACAAGCAGAGCATGATATCCTTGGCAGGATATAATAAAAAATATTTAGGAAAGGGGAAAGAAATTTCATGACATTACCCATGCAACGGTGTTTGGATAATTGAGCAGGTAACATTTAGCATTATGCTTAGAATGTTTTTATTGAAAATCGGAGTACCACAGACATGCTTCGAGATAGCATCGACATGGTCTTCAAGCAAAGATCGGACTTTGGATATGCAAAGGATCCATCAGGAACAACTTATAGAATAAGTCTTACAATTTCCTCGTGGAAGAATGGCTAACCTTGCTGAAAAGGAATCTATAACAATAGGGCCTCCGGCCAGGTGTGCTAGGCATGACATCACCTTACCGAGTCATAAGAGGACCAATATTATAACTCTTGAAAATATGTTCCAACCATCATATCCTACCGAGATTCAGATCTGAGTGGTGTGAGGATACCTCAGGCTCAGGATGCCTGAGAAGAAAAGGTGCGACACAATTGACGGGGTGACATCGTAAAATTATTAGGAAATGAACTATGGAAGCAAGTTTTGAATCATGAGTTCATCATTTAACCAAGGAGAGGATGAGGATATGGATGATGGACTCAGCGACAATTCTTCGAGAATTCCCAAAAGATGGATTTCCACAATTATGTGAACAAGGAGATAACATTAGTCAGATCAAATGGTATAATGATGTATGCTCGAGGAAAACATACACAATTAAACATTGGTTGAAAGGTGCACCCGAATATGGGCTGGGTTGCACGACCGACGTCGGAAATGGTGATCCAATAATCAATAGTCTAAGAATGAACGGCCGACCATTAACTTCAAAGCAAGAGGGTTGCTAGAAGGGCAGAATCCAAACAGCACTGCTCACTTGTTGGTACCTCGGTTAGAATCAACACGAGGACCCAAGAAATAATGGTGATGGTGAGAAGTATCACCATACCAAGAATTCTTAAGAGGTGGTGTAATTCCCATGACATTCTTGACATAAAAGGTGGTAATATCCAAGGTAAAGAAGAACAATACTGGGTAGCAAGGAACTCAAGGTACAACACAAAACAAGAACAAGTTTGTGTTGGAGGAAAGATAGTAGAGTGGTCGATGATAACACTAATCATCGAGGGCAAGGATGGTCTTTCTCATCATGAATTCAATTGATATCCTGGAAGAGCTCAAAATGTTGATGATGATCACGACACATTGGTAGAGATTTCATGAAGACGTAATCAATCAGCGACGACATCAAGTCAAATCAACGACGAAGCAAGAGGTTATTGGAACCACAGTTACGACACAAACTCGAACTCAAGCTTGTTGTTTAAGGTGAAAGGGTATGATGAGGAAAATCGACGTAAGTTTAGCTATCGTCGCTAATTGTGCTCCGAGAAGAAGGAACAGGTAGCACAGTTAAAATCATCATGAATAGATATAGCAGAGCAGGCTAGGAATGACATGATCGGGTACAAACTCATACTTAAAGAAGATTACTGAAGAGTTGTTGAACCGTAGTGCGGACTCGGTTCAGTTATCGGTGTCTTTGAGTGTTTAATAACTCAGAGCCCATGAAAAATTGGAACCCGTGAGAATGTAGTACTTGATGAAGAACTCATAAGAGGTTATGGAGTTCCATGATAATCTCGAGATACCAGGGGGTAATACTCGACGACAGATCAAAGTAGAGGTTGGACTGGGGTATTGCTCTGCGGAAGACAAGTGCTTAAACTTGCACGAGAAATGGTATTTAAAGGAGAACATGGTCGGAATCCACGATCATAAAGGATCAAACCACGGATATAAGATGAACTTATAACAAGGGGGTAATTATTTTTACGAGCAGCTTCCATGATAAGTTATACATCGTGTCCCTGGGCATGAACGCAAGGTTCAAGGTCGACTCCCACTTCTCCAATGTATAACCTTTCATTCACTTCTCACTTTCGAGGAAGTTGTAGTGTTGAAATTTTATCTGGAAAAATACCAGGAGTGTATGACTCGTGAAAACTTTCGGGTTCACACGGTTTAGAGAAGGCATATGTTCAACCCATCGGGGCATCATGGAAACATATACCACAAACTTCGATAGTAATTTATCACTAGCTCGAAAGTAGTTCAAGGTTGAGAAAGTAGATGATACAATTTACCAAAGGCATTATGTATCAGGGGAAGAACTCACAAAGTGATCAAATGTGAAGGACACTGTCGGATAAAAATCCAACAAAGGACTTGGTGGTCCACAAAGGATCTGATGTGAGTATCGATACTCAACCAGAAGAGGAAGGAATGCAAATGCAACTGGTTATGGAATCATCTGAATAATTCAAAGCTTAAATGCAATGGAATTATGATTTCTAAAACAAAGGATCAGAAGCAGACGCTCTGATCAAGGATGGATCAATTGAATATACCAGAGGCAAAATCGACGACAGATAGTTTGGTCGAGAACCAGCTCATGTTCAAAATGACGTCTGAGCCGGAAAGATAATCCTAGGATTCGATTGATGATTGTGAACATTCACAACGTATTGAATCAATGGACACAAAAATGATAGTGACAAAGGATTCCAATAAGAATACTATACTTATGGGATTAATCATAACGAAAGCAAACAAGAAATTCCAGAGCAATAGGTTGCTGAGGATTTTCGGAAGATCGAATGGTATTTCGAAGACTTTTGTGAAACACATGAACATCCGGGGGATGAGCGGATACTCGATAAGTGCGAGAATTACCCGTAGGGGTATTCAGGTGACAAAGAACAGCAAGGCAGTAAGCTCAAAGGATTATCGAAACAACGACGAGTTTTTCGGGGTATCTTGTAAAAACAAGACCAACTGGGGATGAATGTAAGAATAGCAACTTCAAGTAGTTATCCATAAGGGTTGATGGTGGAAGAGCAATTGCAAACGCGATGAACACAAGTTCTCGGGTTAACAGCGGAGAGTATCTTCAGGGTCTTCTGGTGAAGCAGACGACCATCAATAATAAGGGGCTCTCCGGGTGAAAGTGATAACGAGATCCTAATGTTAGATTTAGTAAATTCATTTTAACCCGAATAGAAGAGAGGTCAGAGTCCCAGAGTATAGGTTGAGGAATAAAAGATCCTAATACCACCCAATGGCGACGTGGGCCCGTAAGGTACACAGTCATGTTAGTAAAAGTTTTTTTAATGTCTAGACTCAACTTCGGCCAAGGAGTGTGGAAGGGGGATTCCTACAGGCAGCTGGCTCTGATACCAACTTGTGACGCCCCTGATTCAATCGTACACTAATCATGCACGCAAATGTGTACGATCAAGATCAGGGACTCATGGGAAGATATCACAACACAACTCTAAAAATAAAATAAGTCATACAAGCATCATAATACAAGCCAGGGGACTCAAGGGCTCGAATACAAGTGCTCGATCATAGACGAGTCAGCGGAAGCAACAATATCTGAGTACAGACATAAGTTAAACAAGTTTGCCTTAAGAAGGCTAGCACAAACTGGGATACAGATCGAAAGAGGCGCAGGCCTCCTGCCTGGGATCCTCCTAACTACTCCTGGTCATCGTCAGCGGGCTGCACATAGTAGTAGGCACCTCCAGTGTAGTAGGAGTCGTCATCGAAGGTGGCGTCTGGATCCTGGGATCCACCGTCTGGTTGCAGCAATCGGATAGAGAGATTGGGAAAAGGGGAAACAAGGCAACCGTGAGTACTCATCCAAAGTACTCGCAAGCAAGGAGCTACACTACATATGCATGGATATATGTGTAAGGGGCCATATCAGTGGACTGAACTGCAGAATGCCAGAATAAGAGGGGGATATCTAATCCTGTTGAAGACTACGCTTCTGGCAGCCTCCGTCTTGCAGCATATAGAAGAGAGTAGACTGAAGTCCTCCAAGTACCATCGCATAGCATAATCCTACCCGGCGATCCCCTTCTCGTTGCCCTGTTAGAGAGCGATCACCGGGTTGTATCCGGCACTTGGAAGGGTGTGTTTTATTAAGTATCCGGTTCTAGTTGTCATAAGGTCAAGGTACAACTCTGGGTCGTCCTTTTACCGAGGGACACGGCTATTCGAATAGATAAACTTCCCTGCAGGGGTGCACCACATAACCCAACACGCTTGATCCCATTTGGCCGGACACACTTTCCTGGGTCATGCCCGGCCTCGGAAGATCAACACGTCGCAGCCCCACCTAGGCACAACAGAGAGGTCAGCACGCCGGTCTAAACCTAAGCGCGCAGGGGTCTGGGCCCATCGCCCTGAGCACACCTGCACGTTGCGAGGGCGGCCGGAAGGAGAACTAGCCCCCTTAATACAAGAGCAAGCTTACGTTCCAATTCGGCGCGCGCCGCTCAGTCGCTGACGTCATGAAGGCTTCGGCTGATACCACGACGCCGAGTGCCCATATCTTTCCCACGTAGTTGGTTAGTGCGTATAGACCAAATGGCCAGACTCAGATCAAATACCCAGATCTCGTTAAGCGTGTTAAGTATCCGCGAACGCCAACCAGGGCCATGCCACCTCTCTCCTAGGTGGTCTCAACCTGCCCTGTCGCTCCGCCACAAAGTAATAGTCGGGGGCCGTCGGGAACCCAGGCCCACCACTACCTGGGTGGAACCACCTGCCCCTTCAGCCCCCATCTCCGAACAATATCATAGGTAATGTAACAGTGTAAAGTATATTATATGCCCGCGATCACTTCCCGAAGTGATCACGGCCCAGTAGTATAGCATGGCGGTCGGACAAGAGTGTAGGGCCACTGACGGAACACTAGCATCCTATACTAAGCAGTAGGATAGTAGGTAAAGGTAACAACAGTAGTAGCAAGGACAGGCAATGCAGCAGTATAGGATTAACGGAAAGCAGTAACATGCTACACTACTCTAATGTAAGCAGTATAGAGAAGAATAGGCGATATCTGGTGATCAAGGGGGGGGGGGCTTGCCTGGTTGCTCAGACAAGAAGGAGGGATCGTCGACACCGTAGTTGAATTGGGGGTCGCCGGCAGTCTCGGGGTCTACCGGAAAGAAGTAACGGAGGGGGAACACAATAAATAACAGAGCAATCAAAGCAACACAAGGCATAACATGGCAATACGCGGTGCTAGGTGTGCCCTAACGCAGTACTAGGTGATACCGTGAAAGTGGGGAAACATCCGGGAAAGTATCCCCGGTGTTTCGCGTTTTCGGGCAAAGGAACCGGAGGGGGAAAGTTGCGAGTTGGATATGTTAGGAATGCGTGGCGGACAAGCGGGTTGCGTATCCGGGTTCGCCTTATCATTTTGAGCAACTTTCATGTTGAAAATAATTTAATCCGAGTTACGGATTAAAAGATATGATTTTCTAAAGATTTTATTAATTTTTCAATTTTATTAATTATTTAATTTAATTCGAAAATGGATTAATGACATCAGCATGATGTCATGCCGATGTCAGCAGTCAATAGGGGTTGACTGGTCAACCTGAACAGTGGGTCCCGCCTGTCATTGACTCATCATCCTAACTAACAGATTAGTTAGGTTAATTAGATGTTTAGGTTAATCAAATTTAATTAGTTTAACTAAACATGATTAATTAAGTTAATTATTTAATTAATTAACTAATTTTATTGTTAATTATTTATTTATTATATAATATATTATTTAATTCTGTTTTTTTATAAACCGTTCTATGCAAGGGCCCACTGTCATAGGGCCAGGGGGTTTAGCGGATTGGGCGTTAGCGGGGCCATTGGCGCCAGCCCGTTTGGGCGCTGGCGGGGACGCCCGTCGGGGAGGGGTCGAGCGCCGGAGTGGGCCGCGGGCGTGGCGGCATCGCTGGCGCAGGGGGGGTGCAGGACGGGGCGGTGAATGCAGCGGCGGGGAGCAGGGGAAGGGAGGAGCAGGGCGGTGCGCGTGCGTGCACGCGGTGGCCAGGGGCGACAAGCGGCGCCCGCAGTGGGGCAGAGTGGGCCGGCGGCGTGCGCGTGAGGAGGAGGGCGCGGACGGTGTGGTCAGAAAAGCGGTACTGGCGTGCAACGAGGGAGATCCGTGCGCAGTGCGGGGCGAGCGGCGGCGCTTCGGGTGGAGGATGCGGGCAGGTATGGGGCGCGGCCAGCGCGCGCAGCCGTGGCGAGGGTGCGCTCGGGCGCGGCAGCAGCGAGCAGAGGGCTAGCGGCGCGCAGAGGGAGGGCGTGGTGGTGAGCGCGTCAGGGGCGCGGCAGTGGTGGCGTCCTACGGCGATGAGAGCGGAGGAGAAGGGGGAAATGGAGGAAGGGCTCACAGGGAGCTGTAGGGAACGGGCAGCGGGCTCGGTGAGGCTCTTGGGGGTCCGGCGATGGCGGGGCGATGTCGGGTGCCGTCGAGGCAGCGGGGATCCGCGACGGGGTCCGGGGGCGGGGGCGTGGTCGCCGTCGAGGGAGAGGTGACGGGCCGCGAGGACGAGGGGGCGGGGCCGGTGAGGCGGCACCGGGCGACGATCGCGGGGTCGGCCCCGATCCGATCCGGATTGGGGGGGTGGGAGAGACACGAGACTGAGGGGGGAGTGGGTTGGTTCGGTTAGGGTTTCGGGGTGGAGTGAGGGTTATGGGGAGTGGGGGTGGGCCGACCGGTTAGCTGGGTCGTGGCCCAGGGGGGTGGCCCTTGTTTTATTTTTGTGAGTTTGTTTTTCTGCTTTTTGCCTTTTTTTAATATTTATTCTTTCATGTTTTACTTTAGTTACATTTATTTTTGTTTTAGAAAAATTCCAAAATGTCTCCTAATTTGATGTTACCAAATATGCCACTGCCACACTGACTTGCTACCCAATCTAAAAGAGTTTCATAATTATTTAATATTTAAAAGTATTTAAATAATAGTTTTCGCTACTATTTTATTCATCTTACAGTATTCAAATATTTTATAAAGGTGTGGTTTCTCCACCATAATTACCTATGTAATATTTGGTTCACTCCGAACATTTTATTTTTAATATTTGAAAACTTTATTGTTTGCTTGATTTTGATTTTGAATTCGAACCGATTTTGAACTAAGGCGAGATTAGGAACAGTAATCGAGGTGACGTGGCATCATTAGCCGAGGTTCACTGTAGCTTAAATATCCGGGCGTCACACCTTGCTTGCGAGTACTTTGGATGGGTACTCATGGTTGCTTTGTTCCCCCTTTTCCCTTTCCTTTACCCTATTGTTGCGACCAGACGATGGAGTCCGGGAGCCAGATGCCACTGTTGACGACGACTCCTACTACATCAGAGGAGCCTACTACTACGTGCAGCCCGCTGACGATGACCAGGAGTAGTTTAGGAGGATCCCAGGCAGGAGGCCTGCGCCTCTTTCGATCTGTATCCCCAGTTTGTGCTAGCCATCTTATGGCAACTTGTTTAACTTATGTCTGCACTCAGATATTGTTGCTTCCGCTGACTCGTCTATGATCGAGCACTTGTATTCGAGCCCTCGAGGCCCCTGGCTTGTATTATGATGCTTGTATGACTTATTTTATTTGTAGAGTTGTGTTGTGATATCTTCCTGTGAGTCTCTGATCTTGATCGTACACATTTGCGTGCATGATTAGTGTACGATTGAATCAGGGCGTCACAAGTTGGTATCAGAGCCGACTGCCTGTAGGAATCCCCCTTCGAACTCCTTGGCCGAAGTCGAGTCTAGACATTGCAAAACTTTTACTAACATGGTTGTGTGTCTTACGGGCACACGTCGCCATTGGGTGGTAGTAGGATCTTTTATTCCTCGACCTATACTCTGGGACTCTGACATCTCTTCTATTCGGGTTAAACGATTTTACTAACTCTGACTCTAGGTTCTCGATAATACTTTCTCCCGGAGAGCCCCTTATTACAGATGATCGTCTGCTGCACCATAAGAATCCGAAGATACTCTCCGATGTTCTCTTGAGACTTTATGGCGTCGCTTTCTTCATTCCCCTCCATCGATAAACCCCTATAGATAACCATGTATACTCGCCATTCATACAATGCTTCCCAGTTGATCTTGTTATTACAAGATACATAGAAATTCTCTCTATTGTTTCAAGAATACTTTGTGCCTACTGCCTTGCAGTTCTTTGCCACATGAATACCCCTACGGATAATTCCTCGCTCTTACCGAGTATCCCCTCATCCCTAGTTGTTCATGTGTTTTACAAAATTCTTCAAAATACTATCCGATCTTTCGAGAATCCTCATTAGCCTATGGCTCTTGAAATGCTTGTCTGCCTGCATTTTGGTGAATTCCAAATGACTAGCAATATTCATGGATGTCCTTTGCCTTTATCATCTTGGGTCCCTTGATTCAATATGTTGTGAATGTTGCAATCCTTAATCAAATCCTAGAATTCATCCTTTCGGCTCAGACGTCATTTTAAACATGAGCTAGATCTCGACCAATCAAATTACCATCGATTGTACCCCTAAGCCTACTCAACTTATCCATCCTTGATTAGAGCGTTGCTTCTGATCCCCTGATTTGGAAATCATAATTCTTTTGCGTTTGAACTTTGAATTAGTCAGATGTTTCTATAATCAGATTTCCTTGCATTCTTCTTCCTCTGGTTGAGTACCGATGCTCACATCAGATCCCTTGTGGACCATCGGTTCCTTTGTTGGATTTTATCCGACAACGTCCTCCATATTCAATAACCTTGTGAGCCTTCTCTCAGATACATAATGCCATTGGAAAATCCTATTCTGTGATTGGCCAACCATGCTCTACTTTCGAGCTGGTGGTATTTACTATTGGAGCTTGTGGTATATGTATCCATGATACCCTGACGGGTTGAACCTATGCCTTCCTTAATGTGTGAACCCGAAAGTTTTCGTGGGTCATATTCCTCTGATAATTCAGCAGGTACGTTTTCACACTCAAATCATTTTTATAGAGCAGTGAATGAATGGTCATGCATTGAAGAAGTGGGAGTCGACCTTGAACTTTGTGTTCATGCCCATGGACATGATGTAGAACTTATCATGAAAGCTTCTCTTAAATTAAGTATTCCCTTGGCATAAGTTCATCTTATATCTAGGATCTGGCCTTTTGCAATCGTGGTTCTGACCATGTTCTCCTTTAAATACCATTTCTCGTGCGAGTTTAAGCACTTGTCTTCTGCAGAGCAATACCCAATCCAACCTCTATTTTGATCTGCCGTCGAGTATTACCCCTGGTATCTCGATATTATCACCGAACTGCATAACCTCTTATGAGTTCTTCATCAAGTGCTACATCCTCACTGATTCCAATTTTTTCACGGGCTCCGAGTTATTAAACACTCGAGACACTGATAACTGAACCGAGTCCGCATTACGGTTCAACAACTCTAACTAATATTCTTTACTTATGAATTTGTACCCGATCATGTCATTCCTAGCCTGATCGGCTATATCATTATCGTGCTAAATCTTAACTGTGCTACCTGGTCCTTCTTCCTGGAACACAATTTTTTACGCTGAGCTAAGCTTACGTCAATCTTCCTTGACATATATTATTGTCTTGAACAACAATACTTGATTCCGAGGTTGTGTCGTATCCGTGGTTCCAGTGGTCTTTGGCTTCACCATTCCTTTTGCTTGATGTCGTCATTATTCAATGGCAGCCTCATGGAATCTTTCGACAAAGGTGTCGTGATCATCAATGATCTGAGTTCTTCCAGAATATCTATTGAATTCTTGATGGGAAATACCATCCTTGCCCCTCGATGGTTTGTATTATCATCGGCAACGTTAATGCCCTCCCTCCAACACAAACTTGCTCATGTTTTGTGTATTACCTTGAGTTCTTTCTACCCAGCTTGTGTTATGTTCTACTTTGGAATATTACCATCTTTTATGTCAAGGATGTCGTGGGTATTTCACCACTTCTTGTGAATTCTTGATACAAATGATACTTCTCACCGACACTGTCGGTGTACTAAAGTAGGGGTACCTTAGTACCCCAGACTTGTGCACGGGCAGTTGTAGCACCCTGCGGCAAGGCCCGCCCCGGAAGCGCCAAGAGAAGACCAAGCATTCAAGACAAGGCCCCCGGCAAGAGGAGCTTGCCGGGTCAAGAAGACAAGGCCCCCGGCAAGAGGAGCTTGCCGGGCCGAGAAGACAAGACCCCGGCAAGAGGAGCTTGCCGGGACGACTGTGCCCATGAAAGGCCATCCAAGAACAAAGTATAACGAGACAGAAGATCGAGCCCCCGACAAGAGGAGCTTGTCGGGAAGGCCGAACCCAGGCATCACAAGAGAAGCCCGCCGTGGCGCGCCAAGCGCCCCGGCAAGGCCTGATAGCTGGCACGCTATCAGGCACAGGAAGACGACCCCCGCGGCAAGCCACTTGCCGCGGCAAGATCGCCACCTCAAGACTGCGCTCTAGCTCGCCCGCCACGCGTCGCTCCGGGGCTTCCCCCCGAGGGCACGTGGCGAGGCACCGCGCAGCCTGGGGCATGCGGCGGCATGCAGCCGCCATCGTGGCGAGCGGTGGCGCACCTAACGGTCCGCCTCGGTGCTGTCCGAGCGACCGTGACGGGCATTTAATGCCCTTGTCCCCTACCGTCAGAAGTAGGTATGATAACACTGTGCCGCACTGTAGCGCCACCGTTCCCGCACTATTACAGCTACCACCCCTTTTACACTTTTACCCCTTTCTCCTACGTTGACACCTGTCGGTGACCCCTTTGCGCTATAAAAGGAGGCCCGTGTGCGACGTAGAAGGGGTTCCGGGGTTCGGAGAATCGGGACCCAGACAGCCATACGCTCGGTGCAGCTAGCTCCCCAAGCTCCCGAGCTCCCCAGTTCAATACAACTAAGCAGGAGTAGGGTTTTACGCGTCCATCGCGGCCCGAACCTGGGTAAACCGCCCGTGTGCTCGCTTCGATCTGCTCTCCGCGCTCCCTCCGCCCCCCCTCCGGACAACGAAAGGGGCTCCGGCCCCATAGGTGCCCGCGGGGGACAGCCCGTCCGCCCCGACATCTTTGGCGCGCCAGGTAGGGGGCTGCGTCGAGGTTGTGCGGATCAGATCCTGCGTTCACGCGAGCGCGCTCTTCGTCAGCTTCTCCGAACTCGCTAGCTTCATCAACACCATGGCCCCGAAGAAGAAGGCTTCGGAGGCCGCGGGCCCGTCCGCGTCACTCCCACCGCTACTAGAGCCCTCTGATGGAAGCTTACGTCGATGAAGTGAGGAAGCTGGAAGAACACTTCGAAGGGCTGCAAATGGAGCACGTCGCGAGAGCTCAGAATGAGATAGCAGACGGCCTTTCGAAGTGTGCTTCGCTGAAGTTACCTGTGGAACCAGGGACCTTCTTGCTCAAACTGACTCAACCATCCGTTACACCATCAGTTGGGCAGTCCAAGAAAAGGAAGTTGGTCTCCGGCGACCACTCGCAGGCGGACCTCCCTGAGACCGCCGCCAAGGTCCCCAAGATCAACAACCAGAACGCCGGGGGACAGCCCGCTCCTGCGGATCCCAGGATCCGTCCAGTCGAAGCCGGTGTCCCCGGTAAGCCTCGCTCCAGCGTGCTGATCAGCAGCCTGAGCTCCGAGGGACAGCCCGCTCCTGCGGATCCGAGGATCCGTCCAGTCGAAGCAGGTGTCCCCGATGAGCCTTGCTCCGGCGAGCGGATCAGCGATCCGAACGCTGAGGAACAGTCCGCTCCTGCGGGTCCGAGGGTCCGTCCAGTGGAAGCAGAGGTTCCCGACAAGCTTTGCCCCGGCAAGCTTGCCGGGGGATCACCGGCTCCGGCTGAACCAGAGGTTCTTGCCGTAGAAGCCGGGGTCCCCGCAGCGGCCTTCATGCCTTTAGCCCTTGCCGTCGAGCCCCGGGCTCCGGCATGGGCACGGCAGATCGTCCGTTTTCTGCAAACTGGAGAACTTCCCGACGACCCAGAAGAGGTGGAGAAGATCACCAGGCAGTCAAGTATGTACCAGTTCGTGGACAACGAGCTGTACAGAAGGAGACTCAACGGTGTCAGATTGAAGTGCATCTCCAGGGAAGACGGACAGAAGCTGTTGGCAGAGATACACGGAGGCATATGCGGCCATCACATCGGCGCAAGAGCACTTGTCGGGAAAGCCTTCCGGCAAGGATTCTTTTGGCAAGAAGCCCTCCAAGATGCAACTGCACTAGTAACCAAGTGTGAAGCGTGCCAGTTCCATGCAAAACAGATTCACCAGCCAGCTCAAGCTCTCCAAACAATCCCTTTGTCCTGGCCCTTCTCGGTCTGGGGGCTCGATATCCTCGGCCCTTTTCCCCGGGCTGTCGGGGGCTTCGAGTACTTGTACGTTGCAATCGACAAGTTCACGAAGTGGCCGGAAGTGGAGCCAGTGAGGAAGGTGACCGCGCAGTCAGCAGTCAAGTTCTTCCGGTCGATCGTCTGCCGTTTCGGAGTCCCCAACAGAGTCATCACCGACAATGGGACGCAATTTACAAGTCGCGCCTTCATGCAATACGCCCAGGATCTCGGCGCCAAGGTCTGTTTCGCTTCAGTTGCTCACCCCAGGAGCAACGGTCAAGCGGAAAGGGCCAACGCTGAAGTGCTGCGCGGACTCAAGACCAGGACCTTCGACAGGCTGCACAAGTGCGGGAGAAATTGGATTGAGGAGCTCCCGGCGGCTCTTTGGTCAATCAGGACGACACCAAGCCGAGCCACCGGACAGACACCTTTTGCTCTAGTCTATGGAGCGGAAGCGGTTATCCCCACGGAACTCGTGTACGGATCTCCTCGGGTGCTCGCTTATGACGAGCTAGAGCAAGAGCGGCTGCGCCAAGATGACGCGCTGCTCCTTGAGGAAGGACGTCTCCAGGCTGCGGTACGAGCTGCTCGATACCAGCAAGCCTTGCGTCGCTACCATAGCCGCAAGGTCAAGGCCAGGAGTCTCGAGGAGGGCGACCTTGTTCTTCGGCGAACTCAGGCGGCCAAGAATTCCAACAAGTTGATGCCGAAGTGGGAAGGACCTTATCGGGTGAGACAAGTCACGAGGCCCGGCGCTGTCCGCCTCGAGACCGAAGAAGGCGTACCAGTGAGCAACTCCTGGAACATAGAGCATCTTCGCAAGTTTCACCCATAAGGCGCGGTTGCCGTGACCCGTTCCGGCAACCATCGGTTTGTACAGGCCTTGCCGCTGTTGCATGTAACCCCTTGTACAAAGCCAGGCGAAGCCCCTGGCACCAGATCAAGTTGCCCTGTTAGGCGACCTTGTTCTCTGGCGCGTTCAGTCGGCCAAGAATTATAACAAGTTGACGCCGAAGCAGGAAGGCCCTTGTTGGGTGGAACGAGTCGCGAGGCCCGGCGCTGTCCGCCTCAAGACCGAAGAGGGCCTACCAGTGAGCAACTCCTGGGAACATAGAGCATCTTCGCAAGTTCCGCCCACTAGGCGCGGTTTCCGTGATCCGCTCCGGCAACCACCGGTTTGTACAGGCCTTGCCGCTGCTGCATGTAACCCCTTGTACAAAGCCAGGCGAAGCCCCTGGCACCAGATAAAGTTGCCCTGTTAGGCGACCTTGTTCTCTGGCACGTTCAGTCGGCCAAGAATTATAACAAGTCGACGCCGAAGCAGGAAGGCCCTTATCGGGTGAGACGAGTCGCGAGGCCCGGCGCTGTCCGCCTCAAGACCGAAGAGGGCCTACCAGTGAGCAACTCCTGGGAGCATAGAGCATCTTCGCAAGTCTCGCCCATAAGGCGCGGTTGCCGTGACCCGCTCCGGCAACCACCGATTTGTGCAGGCCTTGCCGATGTTGCATTTAAGCCCTCGTACAAAGCCAGGCGAAGCCCCTGGCCGAAAAAAGAGAAGCGCTGGCGCCCTAGATTTTAGCATGCATGCTGAGTCAGAGTCTCGTCCTTGGTTAGGGTTGTCAGTTCCTGACTGTCGCTAACCCCTAACTTAGAGGTCGAGTCCGCGTCTTTTCCCGTCCTTTCCCTTTGGCTCACAGGAATTGAATGTCCTTGCCGGGCCGCTCAAGGACAAGGAAGAGGAGAAGGACGAGCCAACACCTACGCCCCGGCGAGCCAGAGTCGCCGGGGGCTGCAACCTCAGATAAGTTTTTGCATCCCTCATCATGCATTCTCTTATGGACTGTGGGATTTGAAAGCCTCCTTTCCTCCTGGAAAGCTACCGTGCTCTCTTAGCGGCAAGCCCCAGAGCGCGTTCCTGGGGCCCGTTTAGATAGCAGCCGCGGCAGCAAGAGGGAGGGAAGCGAGGGGCCGGAACCCGCCTGCTCCTCGCCTCCGCCAAGGGCGTGAGAAAGGTCGAGCAGTGCGGGGGAGCGGCTGGGCCTGTTGCCGGGCGAGAACTGTCTATCTTAACGATGTAAAGGATTCGTTCCTTACCGCGGTTTCCACCCGCGAGACGAATGATCCGGCAAACATCCCCTTTTCATTAAAAACATTCCACTCAGGTACAGTTCAGAGAGAATGAAAAACATGAAAAGAGGGATTACAAGGCTTAAACGCAACTAAGGCCCGAAGGCTTACAAGCTGAAAAGAGATAAGGTGCCCGTAATCCCTTTCTTGTCTCTCTCCTCAGGAGGTAGGGCAAGTAGGCGAAGAGGGCGAAAGGGGCGCCTAGATGAGCTACGGGTGGCAGAAGGCACCAAGAGAGGATCCGGGGGCTCCGCCCGGGGGTCTCCGGAGGCTGAAGAAGACGGAGGCGCCGGAGGCAGAGCTGGAAGATGAGGCAGCGGCCATGCCGCCAGCCTCTTCCTCTTCCGCAGCCTCGCCACTCCGGCTGCCCGAGGAGGTCAAGCCCCCCCCCCCGGCAAGAGGAGCTTGCCGGGCCAAAGAGAAGACCCCAGTGGTCGTCACCGAGAGCAAGGGCGATGACGGCGTCTGGGGCGCGTCTGGAACACGAGGCGCCGGAGCGTCAGTCAGCTGTCGAAGTCGGCCCGTACTCCGACTTCGCGGCCTTCGACGTCCGCCCTCTGTCCTCCTCAGCAGCCCCCCCTACGCCAGTCGCCCAAGGAGACGACCCCGGGGAGTTCACGGAGCCCGGCGCGGTCGATGGGGCCGCCGGCGCCACCCGGAGCCGCGGCCGACGCCTAGTCGTACCCGTCATCCCGGCGGCTGCTCCCCTCGTCGTCGCTGTCGCTCCCCTCCTCGTCACTCACGCTCGAGGAGGAGCCTTCGCTGTCGGAGGAGCTATCTTCGCAGCACCGGGCCCGGATACCGAAGCCCCAGAAGGCCTTGACGGAGAGGAGGTCCTCCCCCACTAGCTTGAAGTGGAGGGTGAACCCCTCCGTCAAGCTGTGTATCCGGGCGAACGTCTTCCACCCGCGGCCCAGACACACCACGCCGGGGGCTCGGGACTCGACGTGGACTCGCGTCCCGCTGATCCCGCAGCCCCTCATGCGCAGGTTTAGCGTCTCGGGCTGCTCCACCTCCAACACGTTCGCGAATGGAGCGGGGAGCCGGAGGTGGCGACGAGGCGCCCGGCGCAGCCTGATAATGAACTCACAGGGGTCGTCCCCGAGATGGACCGCAGGAATGAACGGAGCCGCTGGCGGGGGCGAGGGCGGCGCACCGATCCGTCCGCCCCGAGCGCCTCGGCCCCGTCCACGACCTCGTCCGCGACCTCGCCCTCTCCCTCTTCCCCCGACGATCGGCTCCGCCGCCGCGGGCGCAAGGGGAGGAGGGGCGCGTTGCCGAGCAGACACCCTCGCGGCAATCGAAGAAGGACCAGGGTTCCCCCCCTCCATCGCAGGTGGGGGAAGGAAACCAGAAACAGAAGAAGGAAGGAGATGGAGTGCGTATTTCCGTCGCCCCCTCTCGCTCCTTATAAAGGAGCGGAGTGGGACCGCGGCCGCCCCGCTCCTCCAATAGAAGCGGAAGAAGGGCAGGCGACTGGGGCCGACCCACTGCATCGGCCCGCGCCGGCCCGACTCCCTGCCTCCGCCGCCGCGACTCCGAGTGCATGAGGACCGCGTGGTGGGCGCACAGAACCGAGGCGACGGGCGGGACGACCTCTCCCCGTCCCGTGACTATGGGGAACGGGCGCCTCGAAAACCGCGCCCCACCACCGTTCATTTATTGAGCCGCGCCTCCGCTCCTCCCTCCACTTAAAGAGGGAACGGGCGTTTTTCGCCCCCACGACGCCGCGGTAGGCGCGCGCCGCCTGGGGAAGGCGCGGCGGATGCGGAGTTAAGGAGCAGCGCGACCAAGGCCACGCGTGCCCGTGCACTGTTAGGGCCTGGCCCAACGACGCTCGGCACCGTGTGTGGCCCAGGCCCGGGGGCTCCTGTCGGTGTACTAAAGTAGGGGTACCTTAGTACCCCAGACTTGTGCACGGGCAGTTGTAGCACCCTGCGGCAAGGCCCGCCCCGGAAGCGCCAAGAGAAGACCAAGCATTCAAGACAAGGCCCCCGGCAAGAGGAGCTTGCCGGGTCAAGAAGACAAGGCCCCCGGCAAGAGGAGCTTGCCGGGCCGAGAAGACAAGACCCCGGCAAGAGGAGCTTGCCGGGACGACTGTGCCCATGAAAGGCCATCCAAGAACAAAGTATAACGAGACAGAAGATCGAGCCCCCGACAAGAGGAGCTTGTCGGGAAGGCCGAACCCAGGCATCACAAGAGAAGCCCGCCGTGGCGCGCCAAGCGCCCCGGCAAGGCCTGATAGCTGGCACGCTATCAGGCACAGGAAGACGACCCCCGCGGCAAGCCACTTGCCGCGGCAAGATCGCCACCTCAAGACTGCGCTCCAGCTCGCCCGCCACGCGTCGCTCCGGGGCTTCCCCCCGAGGGCACGTGGCGAGGCACCGCGCAGCCTGGGGCATGCGGCGGCATGCAGCCGCCATCGTGGCGAGCGGTGGCGCACCTAACGGTCCGCCTCGGTGCTGTCCGAGCGACCGTGACGGGCATTTAATGCCCTTGTCCCCTACCGTCAGAAGTAGGTATGACAACACTGTGCCGCACTGTAGCGCCACCGTTCCCGCACTATTACAGCTACCACCCCTTTTACACTTTTACCCCTTTCTCCTACGTTGACACCTGTCGGTGACCCCTTTGCGCTATAAAAGGAGGCCCGTGTGCGACGTAGAAGGGGTTCCGGGGTTCGGAGAATCGGGACCCAGACAGCCATACGCTCGGTGCAGCTAGCTCCCCAAGCTCCCGAGCTCCCCAGTTCAATACAACTAAGCAGGAGTAGGGTTTTACGCGTCCATCGCGGCCCGAACCTGGGTAAACCGCCCGTGTGCTCGCTTCGATCTGCTCTCCGCGCTCCCTCCGCCCCCCCTCCGGACAACGAAAGGGGCTCCGGCCCCATAGGTGCCCGCGGGGGACAGCCCGTCCGCCCCGACAGACACCATTCTTTCTTGGTCCCTATGTTGATTCTAACCGGGGTACCAACAAGTGAACGGCGCTGCTTGGATTCTTTACTTCTAGCAACCCTATTGCTTTGAAGTTAATGATCAATAGTTCATTCTTAGCCTATCGGTTATTAAATCACCATTCTAACAATTGATCAGGCTACCTATGCCCATGTTTCAGGTGCACCTTTCAACCAATGTTTAATTGTGTATGTTTTCCTCGAGCATACATAATTATACCATTTGATCTGACAAATGTTATCTCCTTGTTCACATAATTGTGGAAATCCATCTTATCGGAAATCTTGATGAATTGTCGCTGAGTCCCTCAGTCACCTCCTTGTCCTCTCCTTGATTTAATGATGAACTCTTGTTTCAGAACTCGCTTCCATAGTTCAATTCCTAAGAATCTTATAATGTCATCTCGACAATTTGTGTTGCACCTTCTTCTTAGGCATCCCGAGTCTGAGTTATCCTGACACCAATCATATCTGAATCTTGGTCAGATATGATGGTTGGGACATTTTCCAAGAGTCATAACATTGGTCTTTATATGACCCGGTAAGGTGATGGCATGCCCAGCACACCTGGCCGGATGACCTACTGTTATAGTTTCCTTTTTAGCAAGGTTATGACCCGGTAAGGTGATGGTTGTGCTATACTATCGGGTCGTGATCACTCGGGAGGTGATCATGGGTATATATTATACTTTATACATGATACACGTGGTGACTAAAGTCGGGTCGGCTCGAGGAGTACCCGCGAGTGATTCACGGATTGTGGGCTGAAAGGACCTTTGTCCCAACGACCCTCTGTGTGGATCTTTGTGGCGGAGCGACAGGGCAGGTTGAGACTACCTGGGTGAGAGGTGGGCCTGGCCCTGTTCGGCGTTCGTGGATACTTAACACGTTTAACGAGATCTTGGTATTTGATCTGAGTGTGGCTACTGGCCTATACGAACTAACCAACTACGCGGGAACAGTTATGGGCACTCGGCGTCGTGGTATCAGCCGAAGCACTTCGTGATGTCAGCGACTGAGCGGCGGGCGCCAGATTGGGCCACGTAACATGACTTCCGTTGTACTGGAGGTTGCTAGGTCTGCTTCCGGCCGCCCTCGCAACGTGTAGGTGTGCTTAGGGCGATGGGCCCAGACCCCTGTGCGCTTAGGTTTAGACCGGCGTGCTGACCTCTCTGTTGTGCCTAGGTAGGGCTGCGACGTGTTGATCTTCCGAGGCCGGGCATGACCCAGGAAAGTGTGTCCGCCCAAATGGGATCAAGCGTGTTGGGTTATGTGGTGCACCCCTGCAGGGAAGTTAATCTATTCGAATAGCCGTGATCTTCGGTAACAGGACGACTTGGAGTTGTAACTTGACCTTATGACAACTAGAACCGGATACTTAATAAAACACACCCTTCCAAGTGCCAGATATAACCCGGTGATCGCTCTCTAACAGGGCAACGAGGAGGGGACTGCCGGGTAGGATTATGCTATGCGATGCTACTTGGAGGACTTCAGTCTACTCTCTTCTACATGCTGCAAGACGGAGGCTGCCAAAAGCATAGTCTTCGGCAGGATTAGCTATCCCCCTCTTATTCTGGCATTCCGCAGTTCAGTCCACTGATATGGCCCTTTACACATATACCCATGCATATGTAGTGTAGCTCCTTGCTTGCGAGTACTTTGGATGGGTACTCATGGTTGCTTTGTTCCCCCTTTTCCCTTTCCTTTACTCGATTGTTGGGACCAGACGATGGAGTCCAGGAGCCAGATGCCACTGTTGACGACGACTCCTACTACATCGGAGGAGCCTACTACTACGTGCAGCCCGCTGACGACGACCAGGAGTAGTTTAGGAGGATCCCAGGCAGGAGGCCTGCGCCTCTTTCGATCTGTATCCCTAGTTTGTGCTAGCCATCTTATGGCAACTTGTTTAACTTATGTCTGCACTCAGATATTGTTGCTTCCGCTGACTCGTCTATGATCGAGCACTTGTATTCGAGCCCTCGAGGCCCCTGGCTTGTATTATGATGCTTGTATGACTTATTTTATTTGTAGAGTTGTGTTGTGATATCTTCCTGTGAGTCTCTGATCTTGATCGTACACATTTGCGTGCATGATTAGTGTACGATTGAATCGGGGCATCACAAGTTGGTATCAGAGCCGACTGCCTGTAGGAATCCCCCTTCGAACTCCTTGGCCGAAGTCGAGTCTAGACATTGCAAAACTTTTATTAACATGGCTGTGTGTCTTACGGGCACACGTCGCCATTGGGTGGTAGTAGGATCTTTTATTCCTCGACCTATACTCTGGGACTCTGACATCTCTTCTATTCGGGTTAAACGATTTTACTAACTCTGACTCTAGGTTCTCAATAATACTTTCTCCCAGAGAGCCCCTTATTACAGATGATCGTCTGCTGCACCAGAAGAATCCGAAGATACTCTTCGATGTTCTCTTGAGACTTTATGGCGTCGCTTTTGTAATTCCCCTCCATCGATAAACCCCTATAGATAACCACATATACTCGCCATTCATACAATGCTTCCCAGTTGATCTTGTTATTACAAGATACATAGAAATTCTCTCTATTGTTTCAAGAATACTTTGTGCCTACTGCCTTGCAGTTCTTTGCCACATGAACCCCCCTACGGATAATTCCTCGCTCTTACCGAGTATCCCCTCATCCCTAGTTGTTCATGTGTTTCACAAAATTCTTCAAAATACTATCCGATCTTTCGAGAATCCTCATTAGCCTATGGCTCTTGAACTGCTTGTCTGCCTGCATTTTGGTTAATTCCAAATGACTAGCAATATTCATGGATGTCCTTTGCCTTTATCATCTTGGGTCCCTTGATTCAATATGTTGTGAATGTTGCAATCCTTAATCAGATCCTAGAATTCATCCTTTCGGCTCAGACGTCATTTTAAACATGAGCTAGATCTCGACCAATCAAATTCCATCGATTGTACCCCTAAGCCTACTCAACTTATCCATCCTTGATTAGAGCGTTGCTTCTGATCCCCTGATTTGGAAATCATAATTCTTTTGCGTTTGAACTTTGAATTAGTCAGATGTTTCTATAATCAGATCTCCTTGCATTCTTCTTCCTCTGGTTGAGTACCCATGCTCACATCAGATCCCTTGTAGACCATCGGTTCCTTTGTTGGATTTTATCCGACAGCGTCCTTCATATTCAATAATCTTTTGAGCCTTCCCTCAGATACATAATGCCATTGGAAAATCCTATTATGTGATTGGCCAACCAGGCTCTACTTTCGAGCTGGTGGTATTTACTATTGGAGCTTGTGGTATATGTATCCACGATACCCTGACGGGTTGAACCTATGCCTTCCTTAATGTGTGAACCCGAAAGTTTTCGTGGGTCATATTCCTCTGATAATTCAGCAGGTACGTTTTCACACTCAAATCATTTTTATAGAGCAGTGAATGAATGGTCATGCATTGAAGAAGTGGGAGTCGACCTTGAACTTTGTGTTCATGCCCATGGACACGATGTAGAACTTATCATGAAAGCTTCTCTTAAATTAAGTATTCCCTTGGTATAAGTTCATCTTATATCTGGGATCTGGCCTTTTGCAATCGTGGTTCTGACCATGTTCTCCTTTAAATACCATTTCTCGTGCGAGTTTAAGCACTTGTCTTCTGCAGAGCAATACCCAATCCAACCTCTATTTTGATCTGCCGTCGAGTATTACCCCTGGTATCTCGAGATTATCACCGAACTTCATAACCTCTTATGAGTTCTTCATCAAGTACTACATCCTCACTGATTCCAATTTTTCACGGGCTCCGAGTTATTAAACACTCGAGACACCGATAACTGAACCGAGTCCGCATTATGGTTCAACAACTCTAACTAATATTCTTTACTTATGAATTTGTACCCGATCATGTCATTCCTAGCCTGATCGGCTATATCATTATCGTGCTAAATCTTAACTGTGCTACCTGGTCCTTCTTCCTGGAACACAATTTTTTACGCTGAGCTAAGCTTACGTCAATCTTCCTTGACATATATTATTGTCTTGAAGAACAATACTTGATTCCGAGGTTGTGTCATATCCGTGGTTCCAGTGGTCTTTGGCTTCACCATTCCTTTTGCTTGATGTCGTCATTATTCAATGGCAGCCTCATGGAATCTTTCGACAAAGGTGTCGTGATCATCAACGTTTTGAGCTCTGCCAGAATATCTATTGAATTCTTGATGGGAAATACCATCCTTGCCCCTCGATGGTTTGTATTATCATCGGCAACGTTAATGCCCTCCCTCCAACACAAACTTGCTCATGTTTTGTGTATTACCTTGAGTTCTTTCTACCCAGCTTGTGTTATGTTCTACTTTGGAATATTACCATCTTTTATGTCAAGGATGTCGTGGGTATTTCACCACTTCTTGAGAATTCTTGATACAAATGATACTTCTCACCGGCACCATTCTTTCTTGGTCCCTATGTTGATTCTAACCGGGGTACCAACAAGTGAACGACGCTACTTGGATTCTTTACTTCTAGCAACCCTATTGCTTTGAAGTTAATGATCAATAGTTCATTCTTAGCCTATCGGTTATTAAATCACCATTCTAACAATTGATCAGGCTACCTATGCCCATGTTTCAGGCGCACCTTTCAACCAATGTTTAATTGTGTATGTTTTCCTCGAGCATACATAATTATACCATTTGATCTGACAAATGTTATCTCCTTGTTCACATAATTGTGGAAATCCATCTTGTCGGAAATCTTGATGAATTGTCGCTGAGTCCCTCAGTCACCTCCTTGTCCTCTCCTTGATTTAATGATGAACTCTTGTTTCGGAACTCGCTTCCATAGTTCAATTCACAAGAATCTTATAATGTCATCTCGACAATTTGTGTTGCACCTTCTTCTTAGGCATCCCGAGTCTGAGTTATCCTGACACATCATATCTGAATCTCGGTCAGATATGATGGTTGGGACATTTTCCAAGAGTCATAACATTGGTCTTTATATCACCCGGTAAGGTGATGGCATGCCCAGCACACCTGGCCGGATGACCTACTATTATAGTTTCCTTTTTAGCAAGGTTATCCATTTTTCCATGAGGAACTATGAGTTGTTCCTGATGGATCCTTTGTGTATCCCAAAGTCTGACCTTGCTTGAATACCATGTCAATGCTATCTCGAAGCATGTCTATGGTACTCCGATTTTCAACTGGAACATTTGTAGCCCAATGCTAAATGTTTCCTGCTCAATTATCCAAACACCGTTGCATGGGTAATGTCATGAAATTTCTCTCCCCTTTCCTAAAGGGTTTTCTACATTATATCCTGTCATGGATATCATGCTCTGCTTGTCCTTGGGAAGGATATACCCCTGAAATTTGTGTTTAAACACATTTTCCTTTCCATTATTTTATTTAATCTAATAATCATATTTTCCTATCAATTGGTTGGTTTAACGTTTCTTGTGATCTATCTGATCTAAGCAGTAATATTCTCCTGCTTATGTAAACACCTCGGTGTACAATTCTGTCAACAAGACCCTAATACTATTGTTGATGACATTCCGGTAGCCACCGATGGACGAGAACTTTGCCTAATGGTCCGCCTCATTCCACGAGCAGGAAAAATGGTTCTCTTCGTCCCTCGCCCTTGGTACCGACGTTGTTGCCGACATAACCGACATGCTATTCCCTGCCATGCCTTGCTAGCATAACCGTGCAAGATGTCAGCGCCTTTCCTACTTTAAACCCACATGGTGGGCCCATAACCCACAGTTCCACAGGATCGAAACCTGACTGTCCTGTACAACCTATTGTCAAAGTTATTCCTCGCGCTTGACTTCGTATGTAATTCACGGGCCACCTGCCTAGTGATCTATTATGGTATCGGACGCAATACTTATTTCCATTGCTCTAAACCCTCTTTCACACTTCTTTTTAGGCAACGAATGATTGCCTAAGCGTTTGAAACTTCCATATTGCACCTCCTTACTTTGCTCTCGATAATTTATTAAGTTTCAATTCGAGAGTTACTATCCGTCACCCTGCCTGATGTTCTCTACCAGATACGTGACCTTCTAGAGGTCAGTTCTTCCGAAGATACCCCTTATCATTTTTCATAAGTACGATGAGACCCTCGAGGAAAGGATGACGACTTCATCATGATGACTTGAAACATCGAAATGAAGACATCAATGTAATGGATCAACCTCTTCATAAAGAATAACCAAAACCAAGAACACTCCCTAGAATTTCGTAACCCGAACCTTCCCCCTTTAGTTCCCTCTTAAATCTCGGGATGAGATTTCTTGTAGTGGAGGAGAATTGTGACGCCCGGATAATGAAGCTACAGTAAACCTCTGCTAATGGTGCCACGTCACCTAGGTTACTATTGATAAACTCGAGTTAGTTCAAAAACGATTCAAATTAAAATTTAAAATATAGGCAAACAGTAAAATTTTCAAATATCAAAACTAAAATGTTCGGGTTGTGTCAAATAAATCGTAAGTGATTATGGTGGAGAAACCAAACTTTGATAAAATGTTTAAAGGCTCTAAAACAATTAAAACAGTAGTGAAAACAATTAAACAAATGCCTATCGAATTTATAAAATGATAAAACTATTTTATTATGGGTTAAGAATTAATCTTACAATAGTTTGTTGATAAATACAAATATGGGAACTAGTGGCAATTTTGTAAAACTAAAAATAAAAGAAACTTCAAATAAAAGAAAATTAAAAGGAAGAAGAAAAGACCCCCCTCTCCCTGGGCCGAATGGCCCAACTGGCCATCCAGGCCACTAGGCCGGCCGGCCCACTCGCTACCCCCTGGCCTATATGGCCTAACCCCCATACACCAAACCCTAACTATCCCCCACTCGCACCCGGTCACCCCACTTCCTCCCCCACTCTCCCACGACGCTTCCTCCCCTTCCCGATCCAATCTGGATCGGGGGAATTGTGCTCGGCGCCCCGCGCAGCTCGCTCGACCCTGTCGCCCCCGACAACCCCGCCGCCCGGATCGACCGCACCGCGCCGCCTCGACCACTCCTCCTCGCTGGACGCCTCGCCGTCCTCTCCGCCGTGCGCCGCACCCCCGTGCCGCCTCCCCGCCGGACTGCCACCCCGTCGTCTGTCGTCCCCATCCTCCTCCCCGAACGGCCTCCACGCACCTCGACGCCCCCTCTGCTCACCAACGCCGGTGGGGACCCATTCGTCCTCCCCCTTTCCCCTACTCGTCATCGCGGTCGCCACGCTCACCCCGCCCCCCACTCGCGCTGAACACCACCCAGGCCACGCCCGCGCCGAGCTCCTCTCACCCGCGCCTCCGCCGTACTCGCCGTCCGTTGCCCCGCGAGCTCCGGCAAGCTCGCATCGCCATCGTTGCGCCCGTGAGCCCTTGGTCACGCGCCCTCCCTGCCCCGACCGCAAACACGTCGCCCCCACTGCCGTACCCGCGCCTTGCCACGGCCCCGTGCTCACTGCCACTCTGACCGTGCGCCCCACGCTATCCCGCTGCTCCTTCGCTCGCACCGCCATCCCGCTCGCGCCCGCTCGCGCTTCGCCTCGCTTCTTGCCTCGCCCGTCGAGGCCAACGGCCCCGCCATCCCGCTCGCCGCCGGCGCCCGTGCGCCGCCCGACCGTGGCCATCCCCCATTGGCCACCGAGACCCCCTGCCCCTTGTTGTGCACCCGCACGGCCGCAGCGCCTGGCGCCCGTTAGCCAGACCCACGTTGACCCTGCGGCCAATGACAAGAGGGGGCCCACGCCCCTGAACGTTTTAAATAAAAAGAGAATTAATAATAATAATAAAAATAAATAAATAAAATATTAATTAATTAATTAACTAAATAATTAACTTAATTAATTCTGTTTAAGTTAACTAATTTAGATTAATTAACCTAATAACTAGTTAACCTAATCAACTACTGTTAATTAACTAAACAATCCCTAACAAGTGGGACCCACCTGTCAGGTTGACCAGGTCAACGGTCAACATTGACTTCTGATGTCATGCTCACATCATGCTGATGTCATAATTGTATTTTCTAAATTAATTAATTCTGTTAATACTAAAAATGACTTAAATCTTTAAAAATTAATATAAAATAATCCGGAGCCTAGATGGGAAAACTTTGTACATGAAAGTTGCTTAGAACGACGAGACGAATCTGGATACGCAGCCCGTTCGTCCGCCTCGCATCCCTAGCATAGCAAACCTGCAACCTTCTAATAGAGGCAAAGGTGTCCCGTCTTTCGATGAGATGGTGGCTATCGTTTGGAGGAAGTCGACTTTGACGATCCGACTACGAACGTGCGAGGACGTCGCGCCTTAGCAATCGCTAAACCAACTCCGAGAGGTTATTGACCACGCCGGAGCACGATCTACCTGACAATGAAGGTTTGTTTCCTACAGGCAAACGAAGAACAAGCAAGAAACTAAGATTGCAATCTTGATATTGCGAATATAAGGGGAAAGCTTTATTGATCAAGGTGGGGTTCTGTGACACCTTGGTCTGGTCGTTGAACACAAACGAAGTACGCGAAGTTGTAGCTATGGCGAACTTTTAATCTAAACAAAACCCAAAGTCTAAACGATGCCCTAAGGGCTGTATATATGGAGGAAGAGGAGGGAATTTCGTGGCCCTTGAGGATAGGGTCCGAAACCAACCCTATCTCTTGTTTCCCCACACATACGGACTCTAAAAATAGCCTATACTTAAATATTTCGAAATTACATGGGCCTGGCCCAAGAAGAAGGTGACGCAGCACCTAGAATAGCCTCTGGACGAAAAATATGAAGTGGCATCTTGTATATTTTGTCCAAGGCTTCATGCACTCATTATGGTGGCTTCAAAGTCCTAAAATCATCACTTGAAACTCTGTTCTTGTCTCCCTTGCGCATGCCATCAACTCCATGCTTGTTCTTGCTCCAATGATCATCCTTCTCCAAGCTAGGCCCTTCATTTGTAAGCAAAACAAATGTATCCAATTTAGGCAGCATCATATTCTCATGAACATTAGAATCATTACCAAGAAACGAAAGTACCTGATAATTCAATTAGCGTGCGCGAGCTCTAGTAATTGGTCCAGTATGTATAGCAGCAGGGGTTGTGGGTGTAACAATGGTATTGATGTCCTCATCACCTTCCCCCTCCGGTTCATCTGTCCGAAAACGCAAAACACCAGGGATACTTTCCCGGATGTTATCCCCCTTCACTGGTATCACCTCATACCGCGTTAGGGCACCCCTAGCACCGATACTTGTCATGTCATGCATCGCTATGCATCTGCTTGCTTAAATATTTATTGTTTCTTCCCCCTCTTCTCTCGCTAGACACCGAGACCGACGCCGCTGCTACCCAGTACGACTACGGAGTTGACGATCCCCCTCTCTTGCCAGAGCAACCAGGCAAGCCCCCCTTGATCACCAGATATCGCCTATTCTCTTATATACTGCTTGCATTAGAGTAGTGTAGCATGTTACTGCTTTTCGTTTATCCTATCCTGTTGCATAGCCTGTCCTTGTTACTACTATTGTTACCTTTACCTGCAATCCTACATGCTTAGTATAGGATGCCAGTTTTCCATCGGTGGCCCTACATTCTTGTCCGTCTGCTGAGCTATACTATCGGGTCATGATCACACGGGAGGTGATCACGGGTATATACTATACTTTATACATATACATGTGGTGACTAAAGTCGGGTCAGCTCGAGGAGTACCCGCGAGTGATTCACGGATTGGAGGCTGAAAGGACCTTTGTCCCAATGGCCCTCTGTGTGGATCTTTGTGGCGGAGCGATAGGGCAGGCTGAGACTACCTGGGTGAGAGGTGGGCCTGGTCCTGTTCGGCGTCCGCGGATACTTAACACGTTTAACGAGATCTTGGTATTTGATCTGAGTCTGGCTACTGGCCTATACGCACTAACCAACTACGCGGGAACAGTTATGGGCACTCGGCGTCGTGGTATCAGCCGAAGCACTTCGCGATGTCAGCGACTGAGCGGCGCGCGCCAGATTGGGCCGCGTAACGTGACTTCCGTTGTACTGGAGGTTGCTAGGTCTGCTTCCGGCCGCCCTCGCAACGTGCAGGTGTGCTTAGGGCGATGGGCCCAGACCCCTGTGTGCTTAGGTTTAGACCGGCGTGCTGACCTCTCTGTTGTGCCTAGGTAGGGCTGCGACGTGTTGATCTTCCGAGGCCGGGCATGACCCAGGAAAGTGTGTCCGGCCAAATGGGATCAAGCGTGTTGGGTTATGTGGTGCACCCCTGCAGGGAAGTTAATCTATTCGAATAGCCGTGATCTTCGGTAACAGGACGACTTGGAGTTGTACCTTAACCTTATGACAACTAGAACCGGATACTTAATAAAACACACCCTTCCAAGTGCCAGATATAACCTGGTGATCGCTCTCTAACAGGGCAACAAGGAGGGGATTGCAGGGTAGGATTATGCTATGCGATGCTACTTGGAGGACTTCAGTCTACTCTCTTCTACATGCTGCAAGACGGAGGCTGCCGGAAGCGTAGTCTTCGACAGGATTAGCTATCCCCCTCTTATTCTGGCATTCTGCAGTTCAGTCCACTGATATGGCCCTTTACACATATACCCATGCATATGTAGTGTAGCTCCTTGCTTGCGAGTACTTTGGATGGGTACTCATGGTTGCTTTGTTCCCCCATTTCCCCTTTCCTTTACCCGATTGTTGCGACCAGACGATGGAGTCCAGGAGCCACATGCCACTGTTGACGACGACTCCTACTACATAGGAGGAGTCTACTACTACGTGCAGCCCGCTGACGACGACCAGGAGTAGTTTAGGAGGATCCCAGGCAGGAGGCCTGCGCCTCTTTCGATCTGTATCCCCAGTTTGTGCTAGCCATCTTATGGCAACTTGTTTAATTTATGTCTGTACTTAGATATTGTTGCTTCCACTGACTCGTCTATGATCGAGCACTTGTATTCGAGCCCTCGAGGCCCCTGGCTTGTATTATGATGCTTGTATGACTTATTTTATTTGTAGAGTTGTGTTGTGATATCTTCCCGTGAGTCTCTGATCTTGATCGTACACATTTGTATGCATGATTAGTGTACGATTGAATCGGGGGCATCACAACAAAAGAGCAAGAGGGCGAGGTGGACTCCCTCGGCAGGAGCCTTGCCGGGGCAACTTCCCCGATGCTAGCAGGGCAAGCCACCCTTGAGCCCGCGGGTTCCAACACCACCAACCAACTACATTGGAACCAAGGCTCGGGAGGTGCCTCTATGGTAGCATGCAGATCTTCGTCAAGATCATAAACACACAAGATCAGATGAGGATCAGAAGGCGACGATCCTTAGCGGGATCCTGGCCGAGGAAATCCACGAGACCCCCGGCAAGACGCTTGCCAGGGAAGACAATAATGCCATGGCAAGACCCTTGTCTGGGCCCCGGCAACGCCCTTGCCAAAGACACTTACGAAGCCGCGGCCAGGCCCGCGTCTGCCAAAGCTCCACCGCCGTCCCCATGCAGCTGCCAGCTCAACCGGCTGAGCAGGTGCCTGCGTGGAGACGAGCGGCCCCCACGACCAACTCAGCAAGCACCTGCGTGGTGGCATGCAGGCCTTCGTGAAGGCTCCACCACTGCGCTAGCCCAGCAGCCAGCCAACATGGTGCTACAACGCCTCGTCGGCACGGATGCGCGTCGCTGCCACGCGAGGTGGCGACAGCTGGGACATGCTTCCTTGTCGTCTCCGATAAAGTAGGAGGGGCACATCGGCAGCGCATTAAATGCGTTTGTCTGATGGTGCCAGAGGATAGACTCATACACTTTACACCTTTCCACCTCCTGTCTGCCACTGTGGCAGCCCCTTTTGCCTATAAAAGGAGGCTCGAGGCGACCAGGAGGAGGATTCAGATCTTTTGGGCAAGTGACACCCTGTATCTAGCTCAAGAACACAAGAACACTCAAATACATCCACCAAAGCAGGACTAGGGTATTACGCATCTTCGCGGCCCGAACCTGGGTAAACGATCCGTGTGCTTCCTGTCAGACCCGCTCTTTGCACAACCTTGCGTCCGCCAACCGTAGGAGGGATCCTAGTGATCCCATAGGCGTCGTTTCCACTGACACCGATGATGAGGGAGTTGGCCTCCACTGTCGGATCACGGGTTCCGGCAAAACCCTCAAGGTTCGAACACTACGGTGCGCGCGAAGATCTCCTCCCTACCGATCCACGCCCTAGCTCTCTAAGATCTCGCGAATGAACTCGACGAACTCACAAGACAAAGACACAAGGTTTATACTGGTTCGGGCCACCGTTGTGGTGTAATACCCTACTCCTGTGTGGTGGTGGTGGATTGCTTCTTGGGCTGATGATGAATAGTACAAGGGGAAGAACAACCTCCTGAGGTTGAGGTGGTCTTGTGCTTGACGAACTTGTGTGGGTGAGATGCCTCTGAATGAGCTCTCGACTAGTTATCTATTCGTTGCCCGTTGCCGTGGTGGCTAGTTCTAGTTATATAGGCCTTGGTCCTCTTCCCAAATATTGAGCGGGAAGGGAGCCAACAACGGTCAATTTGAAGGGGGGTGGCTGGTACAACTTATCCTGACAAAAGAGGTCTTCGCCTGCAAAAGGCTCAGGTGGTGACGCCGTCTTGGGCTCCTTGGTGACCTCCATCTTGCCGTCCTGCTGGTCTTGGTCTCGTTGCACCGATATGGAAACCTTTGCTTGACGCCTTGGTACTCCATGCCTGCGCTTGCCCCCTTGGCACAAAAGAGGAAACAAGGACGCTGCACGCGCTAGCGCCCACCTGGTCTCGGTCGTCATGGCTCACGCCACAAGGACCTCGCGAGGTTTGCCTTACCTTGATCTCTCCGCCCCTCCTGAGCCTGCCTGGCGAGGCCGCTCCTGAGGAGGTCTTGCGTCGTCCGCCTCGCGAGGCTTGGCCCCTCGCGAGGGTCTTGAGTGCCTTGTTGATGAAGATGAGCCGCACAGGCCTGCTTGCTCAGCCACGCTATGGGCCACAGGCAGGCAAGTATGGGACCCCCGTTCCCAAAACACAGACAATAGCCCCTAGGCCCAAGGCGCGCTCGGGCTTGGCTTCGAGGCGAAGCCAAAGGTCAAGCACGGAGCGCCGCGGGCCCCAAAAGCCTGCGGCCTTGGTTGATGTGTGGTAGTTGATTGGACGTGGGCGTCTTCGCTTCCCCATGCTACCTTGGAATCCGCCTGGCTATGCGGCCCCCGCTACCCATAGAGTTATTCTTCCATTGCCCGCGCCTTATTTCCCCAGTCGCTCTGCTTCCTCGAGACTCTGCTCCTCCTCTCCAATCTGACCTACACTCCACCCGCTTCATCTCCATGGCGCCGAAACAAGAAGACAAGGGGAAGAAGCCTCTGTCTTCGCCAAGTGCGCCTCCAGCCACCAAGCCTGCAGTCGGCCGATCCTTGGTGCTCAACAATGAGGCCATGGACAAGGTGCGTCCCATGCTCGCCACCAGTTTCAACGAGTGGGGGAAGACGGTGGCTTGGCCTACGTCTCGTGCTCGCATTGCTCGGGTGGCCACCGAGGTCCCAATCTTCATCGATGCCCTTTGGGCAGGCTTGATTCCCCCTTTCTCTGCCTTCTTCAACACGGTGCTTGAACATTACCAGATCCATATGCTGCATCTCGACCCCCAATCTCGGGATGCATGAGCTTCCAGGCTGTGGCCGCGACGGCGGGCGCAGGGATCAACTTGGAGCTTCCTCCATCCACGAGTGAGTTTCGGACACGGTGGGTGTTTGTCGACACCGGTGTGCTCAGCCCTCTGCTCCACTCCCCGTTAGCGCCCGCCATTCCCAACTCCGGTTGGGGCCACGAGAGGCTCGCGAGCCCCCGTCTTGTCCCTGTCTGGCTCAGGCTGAGGAGGCTGAAAGACAGCGGCGTGACTGCACCTATGGTGGTGAAGGAGTTCGTCAGGCGCCGAGTCGCTCTGCTTCAGCGCCGTTCTCGCCCGATGTGGACCCTTCTCAGTAGTCAGGACCACATGAGGTTTCAGGAGCCCGGGCTCCCTCTTGAGACGCGGCAAACAGTGCTCAAGGTCTTGATAGATGTCCCTTCGCCGGACGACATGCCTGGGAAGAGCTGCGTGCTGTACCGATGCACGAACAAGGCTGAATTTGTAGCGAGCATGCCTTCCTTTGATGAGTGGGGGCTGCGCCCGGACGGCCTAGTGGGGTCTCGGGAGAACCCTATCAACGTGGCTCCCCTCTTTGTTGCGGGCGCCAAGCTCGTCCCAAATGTGGATGTAGGGGGGCGAGCACTGCCGGAGGCGGGCGGCACGAGTGCTGATGTGCAGATGCCGCCTGGGGCTCCTGGGGCGTCGTCCCCAGGAACTCGTGATTCTTCCTCTTGGACGTCGGTCGCTAAGATGATGTAGCACGCGGTTCCCGAGGCCGAAGCTCTCGAGGCCTCGGGAGGTCGCAGTAAGACAGCGCCCGGCTGCTCTCCGCAGCCAGGCACCCCCGAAGTTGTCCTCTCAAGCACTTCTCCGGCTGCACCCCGTGCCGGCCGTCACGTCCAACGCTTTGATCGGCTTTGCGTGGACTTCGAGGAGCTCCGCAAGAGGAAAGGATCCCCGAGCGGCAGCGGTATCTTTGGGCCGTTGAAGGCACGAAAGTACATCACTATTGATGAGTAAGTACTGCACCTTGTGATTTCTCGATTGCTGCTTTCTTCCCTGATGCTGGCTCTTCAGGACCCCTTCCGCCAGGGCCGTCGGGTCCCCCGAGAAGCAACCTCCGCCCTCTTTGACTCCTGCGCTAGCCTTGAGTACCCCGGGCCTGCATGCCACGCCCGGGGCAGGGCCGGTCGCGGAGGTGCGCTCGGACTTATGGTGCTTTGACCCTGCGGCCCCATCGTCCTTCCCGCTCGGCCTAGCTTGGAGCTTGGCGGGCATGCCCAGGACCCCTTCTCTGGTCATGGACAGTAGCTGGTTGGCCTCAGTCTTCAGTTCCTCTTCAAGCAACGGGCCTCGACCGGCCGGGGCCCCTCACGAGGCCGGGCTGGCGCCTGGGGCGGCACCAGCCCCCAGCCCCCTGCTGAGAGGGGGTGCGCCGCTTCACGTCCCGCCTGCAGCCCCCATGGCGGATGATGAGGCGGGTCGTGTGCTGGTGTTCGAGCATGGGCGGAGCGTCGTTCATCATGAGCTCTTCCAGGAGGCGATGGGCGCGATGAGTCGACTTGGCGAAGAACTCGCGGGTGTCGACGCGCGCCTTGAGGCTGAAGGTCTTCGGCTGGTGGAGGAACGACGCAGGCTGAAGGTGCCCATCAACCTTGGCCGCTACCAACACGATCTTGATAGCGCGAAGGCCGAGGCGTCCCTCACGGTTTCCCGAGAAGCTTGCTCCCGAGCTCTGGAGGAGGATCGCGAGGCCGACCGCCGCCGCGAGGCTGCGGAGAAGCGCGCGTGGGAGCTCCAGGCCTGGAGCGCGTCCCTAGAGCAGCAGGTGGAGGAGCGCAAGGCCACCCTTGTGTCGCTGAGGGGGACGCCCACCGAGGAATAAGAGATCCGGAGGCGCGAGGAAGCGCTGGCTCTGGAGGCCGTGGAGCGTAGCCTCGAGCTTGAGCAGCTGGAGACGAGGGAGCGTCAAATCGCCCAAGCGGAAGATACCATTGGCGCTCGCGAGGCCAAGGCTCAGGAGGAGGTTGATCTCCGGGTGGCCGAGGCTCATGCAGATCTTGAGGGTAGGTATGATTTGAGGTTGAAGCTTGCGGGAACGGAGGATGCGGGTAGGGCCACCGCCCTCAGGTCCAAGCTGGCCGAAGTGGAGAGGCACGAGGAGGCCACGGCTGCCGCCCTGGTTATGGCACATGCAGAACTGGCTTCCGCCCGCGCCGAGCTGCTCTCACTTCAGAAATGGGTTGATGAAGCCGAGGCGATCGCGCGGCAAAACAAGGAGCAGGTGTTTCAGTGGCGGAAACTGGAGCGTGAGCACACCTCCATGCTTCAGGACCTCAGGGTGAGGGCCAACGCAGCATTAGGCCATGTCTGCGACAAGAATGCTCTGTATCCACACTCAAATGACTACGCCAGTCATCTGCGCTTCTTTGCTGATGTGGTGACGCGCTTGGAGGCTCGGTCCGACAGAGCTCACCAGCTCGTGGAAGAGAGAATCCGAGACTTTCTCGGGCGCGCATTCTCCCGTGTCTTCGGTCATCTTTCGAACACCTTCCCCGACTTTCACTTTGACGCCGCCATTGCCCCCATACCGCAAGCCATCAGCGATCTGGCGTGGTGGGTGGAGGATAACGTGGATGCTCTGGTCAAAGCCTTTGCTTCTGAAGACGACACGATGGTGGTCGCTGCAGACGAAGGCGACATGGTTGACGATGGTGATGTCGACGTTGGTGGAGGTGGTGGCGACGCCAACGACGGCGACAACGACGCCAGCGGTGCGTCTGAAGACGATGTGGAGAACGCCGCGAGTGACATATCCGGCTGATCCCTTGTTCCTTTACTATTTTACCCTGTATGCAAAAGCTTGGGCATGGCCCTTAAAGATTGTGAGAGCATTTTGAGAGGGGGAGCCCCTCATGTAAACAAATCGCAATTTTTACTCTGTTATGCCAAGTCGAGTGTGCGCCTTCATGGATCCATGAGCCTGGGGGCAAGTTTTGCTGTTGCGGCTTACCTTGGCTGGGGCGGGCCCCAAATCGAATTGCGAGATTGAGAGTTCCCGCGGAGCTCCCGAAAGGCCTGCAGATCCGCTTGAGCGGGCCTCGCGAGGATCTAGCACCAACCAGCGCGTTCGGTGCGTGTGTCGTGCCCAACCCCGCTCGCAAGGGGCCCGCGAGGGGGAGGCAGCGAGCACGAGCTTCAGAACAAGGTGAAAACCAGATGTCAAAAAACCGCTTGAATGAGAAAAGGCTCCCCCTGCGCGCATCGATAAAAACTCAACTTCAACTTAAATCCAAATCTAGAAGGCAAGGTTACAGAAAAGAGATTCAAAGCAAATGGCCGCATCCGGCACCTAGTATAGTCTTCTTGTATTCAAGTCTTCTCACCAGCGCGGAGCTAAGTGCTGCCACTAGGCATGGGAGGGAGCCCCCGAGGCCCGAGGGCGGCTCTCCGGAGACTCCGGGGTGTGTACAACCCAAGTCATTATTACGTGAGAGTGTCACGGGCGGCGATCTTCACAGGCACTGGGCCTTCTTCATAGGTACCGGCCTTGCTTCATATCGCCAGGCGAGGGCCCCGCCTTGCACCGCCCTCTACCACCTTTGAGTCGACCGGCAACCATGACGACACAAAGGGGGGAAAGGGGACGCCAGCGGCACCCTCGGCGACCACGGGTCCTCTGCCGGGGGGAGGCATTTCAGCACCTCCCCAGCAAAGGGCCTATCTCCGGGGGGGACCTTGCTCCATGCGACGCGGCGAGGGATCTGGCTCCCGGCTTCTCTCCTTCTGCCCCCAACGCGATCCTCCTGGCGGGAGGGAGGTCGCCGAGCTGGGGCCGCCAGCCGCTGTGGTGACCTGATTCTCCTACGACCAATGGTTAGTGTAAGCATGCTCCTGAGGGATTGATACGTCTCCAACATATCTATAATTTTTGATTGCTTCATGCTATATTATATTCTGATTTGGATGATTAATGGGCTTTGTTATACACTTTTATATTATTTTTGGGACTAACCTATTAACCGGAGGCCCAACCCAAATTGCTGTTTTTTGCCTATTTCAGAGTTTCGCAGAAAAAGAATATCAAACAGAGTCCAAACGTAATGAAACCTTCGGGAACGTGATTTTCAGAACAAACGTGATCCAGAGGACTTGGAGTCTACGTCAAGAAATCAACTAGGAGAGCACGAGGCAGGGGCGCTCCTACCCCCCTGGGCGTGCCCTCCACCCTCGTGGGGCCCATGTTGCTCCACCGATGTACTTCTTCCTCCTATATATACCTACGTACCCCCAAACCAACAGAAGCATCCACGAAAACCTAATTCCACCACCGGAACCTTCTATACCCGTGAGATCCCATCTTGGGGCCTTTTCCGGCGTACTCCCGGAAGGGGCCTTGATCATGGAGGGCTTCTACATCAACACCATAGCCTCTCCGATGATGTGTGAGTAGTTTACCTCAGACCTTCGGGTCCATAGTTATTAGCTAGATGGCTTGTTCTCTCTTTGGATCTTAGTACAAAGTTCTCCACAATTCTCGTGAAGATCTATTCGATGTAATCTTCTTTTGCGGTGTGTTTGTTGAGACCAATGAATTGTGGGTTTATGATCAAGTTTATCTACGAACAATATTTGAATCTTCTCTGAATTCTTTTATGTATGATTGGTTATCTTTGCAAGTCTCTTCGAATTATTAGTTTGGTTTGGCCTACTAGATTGATCTTTCTTGCAATAGCAGAAGTGCTTAGCTTTGGGTTCAATCTTGCGGTGTCTTCCCAGTGACAGCAGGGGCAGCAATGCACATATTGTATTGTTGCCATCGAGGATAACAAGATGGGGTGTATATCATATTGCATGAGTTTATCCCTCTACATCTTACTTAAAGCATTACTCTGTTCTTTTGAACTTAATACTCTAGATGCATGCTGGATAGCGGTCGATGTGTGGAGTAATAGTAGTAGATGCAGGTAGGAGTCGGTCTGCTTGTCACGGACGTGATGCCTATATACATGATCATACCTAGATATTATCATAACTATGCTCAATTCTATCAACTGCTCAATAGTAATTTGTTCACCCACCGTAATACTTATGCTCTTGAGAGAAGCCACTAGTGAAACCTATGGCCCCGGGTCTATTTTCCATCATATTAATCTTCCAACACTTAGCTATTTTTGTTGCCTTTTATATTACTTTGCATCTTTATTATAAAAATACCAAAATTATTATCTTATCATATCTACCAGATCTCATTTTCGTAAGTGACCGTGAAGGGATTGACAACCCCTTTATTGCGTTGGTTGCGAGGTTTTTATTTGTTTGTGTAGGTGCGAGGGACTTGAGCTTGGCCTCCTACTGGATTGATGCCTTGGTTCTCAAAAACTGAGGGAAATACTTACGCTACTTTACTGCATCGCCCTTTCCTCTTCAAGGGAAAACCAACGTAGTGTTCAAGAGGTAGCAAGAAGGATTTCTGGCACCGTTGCCGGAGAGTCTACGCAAAAGTCAACATAGCAAGTACCCATCAGAAACTCTTATCTCCCGCATTACATTATTTGCCATTTGCCTCTCGTTTTGCTCTCCCCCACTTCACCCTTGCCGTTTAATTCGCCCTCTCTCTCCGTTCGCCTCTTTTTCACTTGCTTTGTCATAATGGCTGGTCCTTTATCTACTCCTTTGTCTCCTGAGAACGAAGTTATGAATTTTAGACAAAGGGAGGGAGAAAATTTAAAAGATGCTTGGTATGGAATTTGCAACGCTCAAAATAAATCTGCTAGAAAGCAATCTACTTACGTTCTTCTTCATAACTTTTATGTAGGCGTCACGCCTTGGAATAGATATATTCTCGATACCATTACCGGAGGGAATTTCTTGGGCAGCCATACTTTTAATTCTTACAATGCTATGACAGATTTATTTGGCTCTCCACCTCTCTTGGTTAATGGAACTATGTTAACTTTGGAGCATGTAATGCAAAGACTTGAAATTATTAAAAATAAAGTTGCTACCGTAGAGTTAATTGAAAATTTGGATAAAAAGATCCACAACCAAATTACCCAATATGGATCTAAAGTTGGAGTCACTTTGAAAAATATTAAAGAGAAGGAACCCATAGTTGTTGAGGGTATCATTACCAACTTGGGGACCACCTTTTCTTTCGTAAAGAATACTCCAAGTCCTCCTACTAAAATTGCCAAGCTTATGTATGTTCCTAAAAATAAAGGTGAATCCTCTAATAAGGAAACTGCGGATCTCAAATCAATAAGTTTTCACCCCAATCTCTTTGCTATCATTAAGGAATCATTTGCTGCAAATGATTTTTTCGATTTTGTGCCTAGAAGTTTGATAATTAATAGAAATAAAGAAACTCCTAAGGGCGATAGGTGTCTTATTGAAGAATTGCCTACCAAAGATGACAATACCTAGATCTATCCTTGCTTTTATGCCTAGCTAGGGGCGTTAAACGATAGCGCTTGTTGGGAGGCAACCCAATTTTTTTTGTTTTTTTTGCCTTTTGCTTCTGTTTAGGAATAAATCTTTGGTCTAGCCTCTGGTTAGATTTGTTTTTATGTTTTAATTAGTGTTTGTGCCAAGTTAAACCTATAGGATCTTCTTGGATGATAGTTATTTGATCTTGCTGGAAATTCCAGAAACTTTCTGTTAACGAAAACAATTATTAAAAATCACCAGAACGTGATAAAATATTGATTCCAATTACAGCAGATCAATAAAAAAATTGTCTAGGTCTTCCTATTTTGGTAGATTTTGTTGAGTTCCAGAAGTTTGCGTTAGTTACAGATTACTACAGACTGTTCTGTTTTCGACAGATTCTGTTTTTCGTGTGTTGTTTGCCTATTTTGATGAATCTATGGCTAGTAAAATAGTTTATAAATCATAGAGAAGTTGGAATACAGTAGGTTTAACACCAATATAAATAAAGAACGAGTTCATTACAGTACCTTGAAGTGGTGTTTTGTTTTCTTTCGCTAACGGAGCTCACGAGATTTTCTGTTAAGTTTTGTGTTGTGAAGTTTTCAAGTTTTGGGTAAAAGATTTGATGGATTATGGAACAAGGAGTGGCAAGAGCCTAAGATTGGGGATGCCCATGGAATACCAATATAATCTAAGGACACCAAAAAGCCAAAGCTTGGGAATGCCCCGGAAGGCATCCTCTCTTTCGTCTACTTCCATCGGTAACTTTACTTGGAGCTATATTTTTATTCACCACATGGTATGTGTTTTGCTTGGAGCGTCTTGTATGATTTGAGTCTTTGCTTTTTATTTACCACAATCATCTTTGCTGTACACACGTTTTGAGAGAGACACACATGAT
This sequence comes from Aegilops umbellulata, assembly GCA_032464435.1. NCBI lineage: Eukaryota > Viridiplantae > Streptophyta > Magnoliopsida > Poales > Poaceae > Aegilops > Aegilops umbellulata. Next base: position 215,897,815 of record CP136055.1, read on the forward strand.
TCGGAATTTATTAGAATACTCTATGCGCTTCGCTTATATGTTTTGAGCTATATAGTTTTTGCTCTAGTGCTTCACTTATATATTTTAGAGCACGACAGTGGTTTTTTTATAGAAATTATTATTCTCTCATGATTCACTTATATTATTTTGAGAGTCTTAAACATCATGGTAATTTGCTTAAATTGGGAAATTAATCCTAATATGTTAGATATTCAAGACTAGTAAAAACTTTCTTATGAGTGTGCTGAATACTAAGAGAAGTTTGATGCTTGATGATTGTTTTGAGATATGGAGGTAGTGATATTAAAGTTGTGCTAGTTGAGTAGTTATGAAATTGAGAAATACTTGTGTTGAAGTTTGCAAGTCCCGTAGCATGCACGTATGGTAAACGTTATGTAACAAATTTGAAACATGAGGTGTTCTTTGATTGTCTTCCTTATGAGTGGCGGTCGGGGGCGAGCGATGGTCTTTTCCTACCAATCTACCCCCAAGGAGCATGCACATAGTGCTTGGTTTTTTATGACTTGTAGATTTTTGCAATACGTATGTCAGTTCTTTATGACTATTTTTGAGTCCATGGATTATACGCACTCTTACCCTTCCATCATTGCTAGCCTCTTCGGTACCATGCATTGCCCTTTCTCACATTGAGAGTTGGTGCAAACTTCGCCGGTGCATCCAAACCCCGTGATACGATACACTCTGTCACACATAAACCTCCTTATATCTTCCTCAAAATAGCCACCATACCTACAAATTATGGCATTTCCATAGCTATTCCGAGATATATTGCCATGCAACTTTGCACTGTTCCGTTTATCATGACACGTTCATCATTGTCATATTGCTTTGCATGATCATGTAGTTGACATCGTATTTGTGGCAAAGCCACCGTTCATAATTTTTCATACATGCACTACAAAAAAAGACACATCCGTGACATTTTGGGCTGAACGAAAATCTTTTCTGTCATACTTATGACACTTCTATGACAATAATTGTGACAAAACATGGTATCATCATAGATGTGGTGGGGTCCTACTTCTATGACAAAAAATCATGACAGAAAATGGGCTTTTCGTCCTGGGCGGGCCGGAGACGCAGCTGCATGACATTCTTTGGGCCGTCCATGACGGAAAAAACCTTGGCAGAAGCGAGGGCGCGGAAAATATCGGGGAGTCCCCGGTTACGGTGGGTGGTCGGGGGCCGAGCGATGCGCGTTTCTCTCGTACATACGCGCATGTGTGCGAGGTGTTGGGCTCTAACTGAACTCGAGCGAGGCGTTGGGTTCTAACTGAACCCGAGCGATTGTACTGTAGGCTACGCGTTACTGAACCCGAGCGATCGATCGATGGCTGTTAACTGAACCCGATCGAGCGATTCCTTCGCTACTGCTGCTAACTGAAGTCGATCGGTGCTGCCTCTGGATGAACAGTGAGCGTTGCTGGGGTTTTTGGATGAACAGTTCCCGGTGGGGGTGGATGAACAGGACCCCGTGGCGTTGCCTCTGGATGAACAGTGAGCATTGCTGGGGGGGTTTGGATGAACAGTTCTCGGTGGGGGTGGATGAACAGGACCCGGATCATTCGAGCCGGTTGGGGCTGGATGAACAGGACCCCGTGGAGGGCAGGATGAACAGGACCACCCCGTGGAGGGCAGGATGAACAGTAGACGGTGGAGGGAAGGATGAATAGTAGCCCGTGGAGGGGTGGTTGAACAGGAGCCCATGGAGAGGGCTGATTGAACAGTAGCCGGTGGAGTAGCGCGTGGTGGAGGCTGGATGAACAGGAGCTCGTGGTGGCTGGAGGAAGTCGATGGTGGACGAACAGTAGCTCGTGGAGGCTGGAGGGGGTCGACGATGGAGCTGAACAATATCCCGTGGAGTCTCGTTTTGCGGTACGCCACACCCCTCCCGATGAACAGGACCCCCGTTTCGACCGTAGCGCTCCAACACAAGTCCGTTTCCTCCGTTTTGCGGTACGCCACACCTCTCCCGGTCAACAAGACCCCCGTTTCGACTGTAGGAGGTCCGTTTCCTCCGTTTTGCGGTACGCCAGACCCCTCCCGATGAACACGATCCCGTTTCGAACGTGGCTAGTCGAACACAAGGCCGTTTCCTCCGTTCTGCGGTATGCCAGGCCTCGTTTCCATCGGCTGTTCCATCCAAGCCCTCCCGATGAACATGACAACGCATTCCGTTCCGACCCAACCGGTTGGCTCCCCATGAACACGACGAAGATGCTGTTTCTCCATTCTAACCCAGCCATGTACACGAGCCCTGGCCGTACGTATGCGCGAGTAGGCGTTCGAGACCCTGCCCGTATGTATGTACGTGGCCGTATTTTCTTTCTTGCACACTGGCCGTTGTACATACATGTACATGCTACGTGCGCGCCTCTACTACGACACGTGCGCGCCTCTACATCGACCAGTATATACGTACAAGTTCGAGACCGGAATGACAGCGCTACGTACGCTTCGACCAGGTGGGTCCCAACTGTCAGGCACTTCCTTGCCTGCGAAGATGTAGCTGGTGGGTCCCAGCAGTCAGGGGGGCGAATTGTTTTTTTGCCGGGACGCACTTCCTTGCGTGCGAAGATGTAGCTGGTGGTTCCCAACAGTCAGGGGGAAACATTTTTTTCGCGAAATATGGTGGCCCGTCCAGTGGGTCCCTGCTGTCAGGTGGAGGAATAATTATTTTGCACGTAATAAGGAGGCACTTCCTTGCTGCGGCTGTGGACCCAGCTGTCAGCCTCTCCACGTACAGTCCATGTCCGATGGAAGCCGTTCCTTCACCATGTTGACCACTCCGCGTCGAGAGCACCAGGGCCGTGGACGACGGCGAGGCCTAGGAAGGGGACGATGCGGAGCCGGGGAAGACGCGGCAGTGGAAGCCCGTGTGGAGAGGAGTACGAGGGTTCACTGGTTCGGCTGCGGTGTGAGGCTGCCGTCGCCGCAGGGCCTGGCCAGCGGTGGGAATAGTAGGGGGCGGTGAGGTCTCTGCGGCAGCACAGCCGGCCACGGGAGGCAGGAGCATGCGGCACGACCGGAGCTGCTTTGGGCGGCTGGAGCAAGAAGACCAGAGGTTGAAGAAGCACTAAGGCCGTTGGATGGACATTGGATGGTCACTGGAGCTAGAATCGTGCATATTGACTAAGTTGACAAAGCCCTCCGTCCCCGTCGACTTAGTAGGCCCACAAGTCAGCCTGCCACTATACTGGGTCCCAGCTAACAGGGGGAGTATTCATTTTTTTTGTGTAATAAGGAGGCACTTCCTTACGTGCGAAGATATAGCTGGTGGGTCCGAGCTGTCAGCGGCGGTAACATTTTTTTCGCGAAATACAGAGGCCCTTTCGGTGGGTCCCTATTGTCAGGCGGAGGAATCATTATTTTGCGCGTAATAAGGAGGCATTTCCTTGCGTGCGGCCGTGGACCCAGCTGTCGGCCTCTCCACGTACAGTCCACTTCAAATGCATGTCAGTTGTTGACCACGTTGACCAGGCTGCGCCGAGAGCACCAGGGCGGTGGACGAGGCGAGGCCTAGGAAGGGAACGACACAGAGGCATGGAAGACTCGGCAGTTGTTTCCCACACGGAGGGGAGTACGACTATACGAGGGTTTACTGGTTCGTCTGCCGGGTGTGGGTGAGTAGAGGGATGGCTATGCCAGCGATGGGAGTATAGTGGGGCGGTGAGGCCTGCGCGGCAGCATAGCCGGCCGCGGGGAGGAGGGAGCATGCAGTCCCGCCGGCGCTTGTTTGAGCGGCTGGAGGAGGAAGAGCAGAGATTGAAGAAGCACGACGGCTGTTGGATGGACATCCAACCGTCACTGCTTGTGCGTCAACCTTTTTTTTAGGAAAGCCTCAAATCTGTGGAAAACAACATATAACCCATCTGTCATTATTTCTAATAATTTACAGCCCATTTGCTAATTCTTAAGGTTTTTTATGGAGCCCATATTCTTTTTGTTAGCATTATAGCCCATATTGTGGCCACGTTTAAAAAATTATACGAAATGTTGCATATTTTGGTGCGGTCCGAACTGTTTTTAATCCCAAAATTTCGAGTCACATTCAAAGTGATTTTAAAAATAAATGTATATCAATATAAATTCCAACAAATTGTCCACGCATAAAAATTAATGCAATTTAAAATCTTGAAATGAAAAAAAGAAATTTGAAAGTAATTGCCGGTTTGATGTGTTTTAAAAATGTACATCCCGTTTCTCATTACTGATAGGCCATTTTCTCGTCCAGCCGAATGAAGCTCTCCTTGTCTTGAAAGATTTGCAGCCCAACAAGCCTGACAAAGCGACTTACTTGGCAAATCACAAAAAAAACTGGTGTCAGCCGCTCGTTGTGCAACTCTCTCGTTTATTGACTACGTTGACAATGGCGTGGGACCCAGATGTCAGAAATCCATTAGGAGGAGCCATTTTTTACTGGATTGAAAATTGGAGGCACTTGCTTGCGTATTGCCATGTCCTTGGCGGGTCCCTGCTGTCATCCTCTCCACGTACAATTATCTCCTGATTGTGTACGCGTCAACTTGGTAGGCCCACAAGTCAGCCTCTAAACCCGTGGAGGACAAATACAACCCATTTAAAAAAATAACAACCCATTCTATACGTTCAAACGGAAAGTTCAACATTCAGAGCAAAGTAACAGGTCTGATCCACATATAGATTACTGAACTTCCACGTTGACAACCATCATAGCCAAGTTAACTATCTACTCCCACTAATACTCTAGTAGCGTACAAGTACTAACTAGACGATGCCGGCCACCATCTGCGGTACACGCTAAACACCGGCACCAGCGTCCTCCGCCTTGCCTCAGACTTGCCAGAGGTGTGATAGGGCGCGTTGCTCGCGCGCGTTGGCCCTTTCCATGCCGGCGTGGTCCACCAAAGCTTCGGCTTCTAAGCGGGAAACCCACTTGACGAGCTGGCAGTAAAAATCGGCGTCGCAAACGCGTGCGTGCCCGACAGCCTCCAGGGCTATTTGTCGGGCACCGACCTCCACGTAGTCGTCCTAGTTGCGGGCGCTCTGCTCGCGACTCAGAGCGTCGGTGCGCTGCTGCTCCATGTTCTGATGGCAGCGCAAATCGGTGATACGTTGCTCCTTCGCCAAGCGGTCGCGCTCCAACAACTCATGCTCCTCCACCAGGCGGTCGTGCTCCAACAAGTCCTCGATCTCCGCATTGCCATCTAAAGACCGATAGAATGCCTCCTCCCTCCGTTTGCCTTCCGGTGAAAAACCGAACGCTAGTTCCGGCGGTGACCGCCTCCGGTGTCGCCTATCGTGGACAGGCGGGGGCATGGCGGACATGGCGAGAGCGAGGATAAGTGGCGAGCGACTTCAAGGCGGTGGGGGCTTATGAGGATAGGGCGAGTTGGGTGATGGTGCCATCGGAGAAGCCCGGGAAACAATAATTATAGGCGGAAGGTAGGCGAACTAGCGTGTCACGACAAACGCGACGGTCATCGCGGTCATCAGAATTCAATGCATAAGCAAGCATGGCTTAGCGCGCCAGCTTGCCGTGGAAAACCAGAAAAACTGAAATTATGACTGTGTCGTCCCGTCCCTTTAGTGGTGCGTCCCGTCCGTGCTGGGTCGCACACCGGCATGACGGTCAAACGAGTGCACTCGAATCATCCAGATGAGGTACTCCCTCCTTGTCAAAAATGATTCCACCACTCATCATCTACCTTGGTTGGTTAGATTTTTGAATTAAGCCCTGCAAAATGGAAAGGAGGTAGTACGTGCGTGATCCGCTATTTATTCGTGTAGGATCGAGTAGGTCGTTTTTTGAATTGAGCCCTGCAAACCGGAAAGGAGGTAGTACGGGCGTGATCCGCTATTTATCTGTGTAGGATCGAGTAGGTCGGATAGTGTATGTGTAGGATCGACTAGGTCGGATGGTGTACGTGTACGATCGCATTAGCTGATGGACGTTCGCTGGGAGATAAGGCATTTGCGAACGTTTTTGCTGGCAACTTCTTCAGATTCGCATGTTATTTTCTTCGGAGCAGCTTGTCAGTTTCTTCAGAGGTAGGCATTTTTATTTAAAACACTACCACTTCGGATTTTGCGTCGGAACTAAAACTGCCAGGAGCGCATTAGTAGGCTAGCTAGTGATCGACCAGTAACTTGTAAACACTGAGCGAATGGAAATAAGGAACTGTTAGTAACTTGTAAACACTGAGAACACAGAAATAAGGATCATGCTGTGCATAGCAGTAAGAGCCGATCCGTTCAAAATGTTCACACGAGAGTCACAGGCCTGGCATTGTAATATGTTCACATTAGTAGCCCAAATTCAAAACCAACTAGTATGATTCCCATACATAAGATCAACATGTTACTGCATCTCAATGATTCATAGATCATATATAAATATGTAGCTCCAAAAGAAAAGATCTAGAAAAAACATCTATTCTTCCTACTAACATGGATGCTTCTCTTGACCAACATTCAATACAGACTGAAATACAAATTTGTTTGTGAAGTCTACAATTCCTCTTGCAAACGTAAGTGGTTTCACCAACAGCTGGAACCATGAGAATGAACCACACATGATGGAGGAACATCCGCTGCAATATGATTTGGTCTTCTCTCGATCACACGGCGAGACTATTTTCGGAATACAAACTTTAACTTAGGCAAAATGATGCCCATTGTATAATAACACCAAAGCAATGAAGCACCTAGTGTTGGCCAATAAATAGTACAGTACTACTTTTCTGCAGTTCATGAAGTGACTATCCAATCTTTCTGTGTCTATTTTCAAATGGCACTGCATGCAGTGACTATACTATTCTCTTGTGCAGTTCAACCAAAATTGTGGTCACTTTGTGTGCTTGCCAAATAGCAATGGGCAGACATCTTTGTCTGCACAAATATCAAGCAACTAGTAAACATATACCCCACCTTGTATTTTCGGTTTAAACATGTCTCTTCCGCTTAGCATCTGTCATGTTTTACACTAGACAATTTGATACAGTCATGTTTTACCCTAGACAATTTCATACTGAATTGATTTGCTGGTTCAGAGCAAAAATATAGCGCCTTTTCTTCATCTGACCAAGGATATCCATGTTCGCAGTGATGGAAGAGGTGAAATCGATACAACCGAAATTGAGCATCCAATCATTGAATCCTGTCCTACACCTCCAATGTAGGTCCACCCTGCCAATAAATTCACATGCAAACCACTAGTACTACTATCTAATGACAGTACAAAAGGAGTAGCAAGATAGTAGCAAACCATGTACCTTTGTAATGAACATCTCATAGTGCCACCAATTGGATATAAAGGTTTGGAAGAAAACATGCTCCTAATGTTGAACCAGTTGGACTTTTTGTGCAGTTCCACTAAAATCGAGCATCCCAGTTTGCATAGATATTGAAAGTGTGATTACTATAAAAGTGGCACTAGTTGAAGCATAGACTCACAAATATAAGCATTCCAAATTCTTAATGGGAAAAGGTAGCAAGACTGTTTGTAACCACCTGTTTGAAGGAATAAATAAGGAAACAGCGGGTGATGTCAGAAAGGCATATATAGTTCTTTTTGAAAGAATGATCGATTCCTGACCTTTTCTCTTCTTTTAAGCATATTTTGTGCAGTTCAACTAAAATAAAATGCCATCACCGCCTTGACAATTCAGTGACACTGTACAAAAGGAAATGACTTAACATTACATCATAATGTCAGGTATGTAGTCGACAGGCATTAGAGACAAACATACGGACCTCCTCCGATAACATAATGAACATTAATTTTAACAAAGGTGTGACTAGCTTTACCGGGATAATTTGAGTGAACTCTACACCCTCTGTTCCTTAATATAAGACATTTTCGCAGTTCAATTTAAAGTACCCAAACATTCAGTATTTAGAAAAACAGGTAGTAGTTTTCTTGAGCACATATCTGGCAAAGCTTGCCACACTTTATATATGTCCATACGCTAATGCAACACCATTCGAATAGTACAAATATACACTAATCTAGTGGCTAGTGCAACAGTAGAGTAGTTATTTTATTACAGGGTACAGTAGAATGGTTTTACTGAACAGATTTCCATAAGCTCTAACACTGGAAGATTTCTATAAGAATTAACAATACAAAATGTAAAGGTAACAAGTTTCAGCATTGGTATACTAGTTGTGCAAGAGCATTAAACCAAATACAAAAATCTGAAGGTAACTAGCATTATTATCTAATGACAGTATTAAAAAATTGCAAACCATGTACCTTCAAGGTAAATATCATTTCAAACTCGAATGGACATGAAAAATTGCTGTCCCAATCTTGATAATCGATCAAACATAAAAACTTGATCGAACGAATCAATACAATAGCCAAAGGAGGAGGTGCCCACTCTTGACCTTTCCTCTTGTCTTCATAATTTTTTATGCAGTTTAACCAAAATAAAATTACATCACCGCCTTGGCATTTTGGTGACACTGTACAAAAAAATTGACTTATCTCATGAAAGTGAGGTATGTAATCTATAAGCATTAACATTGCAAAAATCTGAAGGTAGTAACAAGTTTCATCATTGGTATACTGGCTGTGCAACAACATTATAATGCCTTAGCTGAAAAATCTTTAATATGTCCACAATCAACAGCTAACCCTGAAATAATCCAGAGACATTAAATGCCATTGCTTAAATTTATCGGTGGCATTATACTGAATGCAACATTAGTTAAATGTGGCATCACTTTAGTAGTAGCATTGGTTGACTTTACCGCTGGCGTTATACTAATAGCAAAAAAGTGGCCATAAGAGCATGGGAGACCCACTCGGACAGTGGGTGCACCAGTACGATGTACCTCCACGGACGCATAGAGTGGTGAGGCAGGTATGGTTGCCCAGAGCAACAAATATCCATATGTGGATTATGTCCCATTTTTGTTCTCTTTAGCCACCTTTTTCCTATGTGAGGACAACAAACCGATCAACCTGGTCATTCTCTATTGCGTTGTCATGCCTTTCTACCCTTCTCCAACCAAGAGACATGAGACTCGTTCCTTAGCTACTGATTTCCCCCTTTTTAACCTAGATGCGGGTTCGATGCCTACTCTCTTGGACAATACAGTCTACCTTCCTTTCCTTATTCAACCCAGACATGGATTAGTCTGCATGAAGTAGGGTTTCCTTTAATAGTGCAAATTAAGGTTTTCGTCTGCATGACCAGCAGAGCAAAGGACAGGAAATTGGGAAGATGGTGGAGTGGAAAAAGATCCACATGCAGCGACAGTGGCGGAGCCAGCTCAAGTTTAGAGCCTGGGCACGATCTAAGTGCTGCCAAATTAATTTGTTTTTGCCCAAACAAAATTCTACGCTCGTGGCAGATGGGGCAATAGAACAAGGGTATGGTTTGAAAAGAGGTAGCATACCTGAGGGTCGGCGGGAAGTGGCTTCGCTCATGGTCATCGTCCTTCGCACGCACTACGGCAACGAGCTTGGGGACGGAGGCCATCCCGCACTGGCCCTAGGTCTGAGAGGACGGCCTTGTCGTCAGTGCGTGACCTCGCTCGCCGACGACGAGTGCGTCAACGCTGCACGTACTTTTCTTCCCCGGCGGATCTGGGACCATCGGTGAGGAGGGAGAGAGAGGCCGTCTTTTTTAGATCTGGAGAGAGGGTGATAGTGTGAGAAGCAAGTGGGCAGCCCTTAGTAAGAAAGCTCTGAAGCTCCAGCCTATATACTACTAGTACCAGTTAGATTAGTGGTAGAGTAGTTTATATTTTCTCTGCAAAGAGTACCAGTTAGTCGTGTTTCAAAACTGAACGGCACACCATTAAAAAAATAAAGTCGAGAAATAATGCGGCACCTCGGGCCAACGCGGCCAGATCGCATTTTGCACGAGAAATTACACACCATGTTTCGTTGACATGTGTTCCCGTTCCAACATGTCAGTGAGACGACGGCGAGTCCTTTTGTAAAATTTCTGAAAGGACGTGTAGGCCGGGGCGCCTCTTCGTGTACCGTGGCAAACTGGCAACCGTCCACCGACTCTTCCCCTTTCCCTCTCGATTTGGAACTGCTGTCGCACGCTCTTCCTCCCTCCTCCATTTGCCTTCACAATTGCTTATGCCATTGTTCGATCATCTTCTCCATGGAGGGAACAAGCCGGAAACGACCCCGTTATTCTTGCCCCGATCTAAAAGATGACATGGTGGGGGAACTCATTGATCAGTGCGACTTCATCACCTCGGCTAGCATGGCAGGTTTGTTCAAGCCCATTCTCGACTCAACTAATAACATCATTACAAGGAACCCAAGGGTCCAGGAGCGGTTTGATCTCCCCTATCTTCTTTGCTCGCTGGCGAGCGGACGACAGAAACCTCGTCTTCTGCAAGTTGATGCCGCTTGATAACGATACGTGTGATGTCAAGATGCCATCGCTTCAGGGTAAGGCCTGGGCTGGCGCAAATGGAGATTGGGTTGTTTATATTGGGTACAATTGCGAGTGGGAACTTGTGAATGTGTACACTCGTCAGCGGATTCCACTTCCAAAAATCTCAGAGTGCCCTGAGGCTGAGCACACAGATGATCTACGTATGTTCAAATACGATCATGGTGACTGTCGTCTACTGAAGATAGCAATTTGTCAAGTTCCCAACCGCTCTTGGAATTACAAGAACTATCAAGTTGTTGCTATCTTCGACAAGCTTGTTGCCGTCCTTCGTGGTTCGACTGGATGGATATTGCTCAAAAATCAGTTTCTATACACGGATGTGTACTGTGATGCAATTCAATACGAGGGTCTTGTGTTTGCTACCACCACTCGTGGCACTATTTTTCCATGGGATCCTTGTAGTTTCGGTACATTTGTCTTCCACCATAATTATAATTGTTTCATCCACATGCATGCGATTTAGCAAGTTTCCCTTCTCTACTAATTAACCTTCTTCTTGTGTTTCCAAGGTCCTGTGAACATTCCACCACCTATACTTGAAAATATTTATAACCAAGGGGGAGATTAAGATGGTGATGATCACGAGCATGAGGACGAGGAGGACCCATATACTCAGTGGAGCCTGGCAACTTCCGATGGATCACCCCTTCTTGTCTGTATACAGCCCACTGCTGATGTTACTACTGAGGGAGCAGGTGTTGTCTCCCATGGGTGCACTCTCCGGACCTATTCCAACACCCGTTGCATGGTATTCGGGATGGATACTACTGTGCTAGCACCAACACCTTCTCCCTGGTACAATATTGATAGTCTTGGAGAAAACTCGCTCTTCCTTGGACAAAAATATCCAATGATGGTGAAAGCCGATCCAGCTGCTGTTGACACAACGTTACTACCATTTATGAGAATCAGTTGTATCTATACGTCGGACATTTTGGTGGTTACCTACCCTGGTCGTGATATAGTAGGCCGCTTCATCCTGGATGATCAGTCCTGCGTTGGCCTCGAGATTTACAATAGTTGACCCTTCCCAGAGAATCACTTGTGGTTCAAAGCAAGCGTTTCCAACGCCGAGGGTTGGTTGAGTTGAAGTTCATTTCATTGCTTATTATTTGTTGTGTGATGAAAACTTTAGTATTTATAATGTATTCTCGTTGTCGTTGTGGGTTGATGACCTGTTGTATGTAATAAAATGATATGCCTATGATAAACTTACTAAATTTATGAATGGCTATCGAGTCACTTCTCTGAGCGGGTGCTGCGATGAGGCAAAAATATATTTTCCGAACACATAATTGTACGTGCATTGCAACAGGTTATCGGATGACGCCAATCAACAATAGTACACTATTTGTACTAGCTTCACATGCTGCACTATCTCTACGTCTACGTACGTAATACAACAAGTTTTAAACTTGAGACCAGCCACCCATCCTCACAAAGAACACTTTTTAACCTAGCACAGACTCCAGGAAATTTGGCCACAGTGTGAGGTGGGCCATATGTTAATGTGTTCGCTGCATGTAACCAGCACCTCGAATCCTCGATAGGATTAGTAGGAGTAGGAGTAGTAGGGTGGCATGGTCCATAACAAGCATTCACATCCAGGAGTACAACACACGCCACCAGCACGACTTCCATCTGACACCATATTTCTTGGAGTCTGTGCTACAACAATCTCTTCAACCTCGTCATTTCTCTAACTCATCCATCGCGTGGCGGGCGAGGTGGGGGTTTGCGGATAGTCGGTTTCCTCAACTGCGGTCCCACTTGTAAGGCAAACTCCAAAGCACGACCCCAAACGGACCACTGTTTTGCCCGGATTCTGTCCGTTAGGGTAGGGCAATGGGGTCGTGTCCGGGCCATTTCTCGGATGCGGTGGCCGTGCGCCGAACGTGCGGACGCATCCCGGCCGCGTACATCTTTCTTTGCAAACACATATCTTTTTTTCATCATTGATTTTTTGGTACATGGAAATACATCACCAAAATTTTGACTAGAAAAACAAGAACCACAAGAATACATTTTAGAAGATATCCAACTTCCATAACTGCTCCTGTAAGTTGGATTAGTGCCTTCTCGATGCATTCATTGTTGATCTGCGGAGGCTCGATCTTGTGTGCTTCTTTCTTCTTCAAGTGTAAAGAAGTAGACGTGTCTAGCCTCTATTCTATCAACAAGTGCACTAGTCTCATCTCTAAGCCTCTATGCTAGCTAAAAGTGCTAGAACATCTACTAAATTGCGCTCTATCAATATATCGCTGTACTCTTCTTCCCAATACCAAAACTTGCATCCATTCTACACAATAACATTTTAAGTTAGCACAACTAGTCTAATCCGAGAGAACAACCGAATATTTGGTCGAGTTCTTCCTCCTTCTGCCGACACGTGGGACATCCAGCATCCAGGTCATGTCATGCAAGAAAATAGAGTGGTGGTTGAAGCCACGTGATGTGCATCTTGGGTTAAACTGTAAATAGAATCTTACTACTCTTGAGTAACTCCAAAAGTGGCCACCAAAGATCTTTATTGGATTTGTTTTTCATCACCAGCACGTCGAGGTGAAAGATGTGCAGGTTCAGTGGGTCCTCTTGCGTTTTCACTGACATGTGGGACCGCATATGAGCAAACAGACAATGGGCTCCGTGCGTCTACTGGCTGGCTGAGAAGAGAAATAGAGGAGGGCTGAGCACGGACTCCAGGAAATTTGTTCTACGTACTTCATATAGTGGAGTAACCAGCACCTCGATATAGTGGGGTGGCATGGGCCATAATTAGCATTCATGTCTAGCAGTACGGCACACGCCACCCACACGAGTCCCATCTGACACCAATTTTCTTGGAGTCCGTGCTAGCTACAACCATCTCTTCTCCCTCCTATTTTCTCAGCCATCGCGCGGTGGGCGGGGTGGGGTTTGCCGATAGTCAGTTTGCTCGACTATGGTCCCACTTGTAAGTGAAAATGCAACACAGCACGCATTCCCCCTTGAGCGGCGTGCCAGACAAACCATGTGGGGGTGCGACACGAACACGGTAGGCTTTTCCTTTTGAACTTGTAACTTGTAAAATTTGGTTCTGCTCCATGGGGTGACTGATAGATAGAAATAACGATTTTCCCTAGAGTAATGAGAAGTTTGGTTCTGGCGTGGTTCATGCATGGAGTACGTAGGAAAGTTATGAAGTTGATGCGAAAGGTAATATAATTACTAGTAGTATCATATACTACTACATGGATTTGACGGAAAGATAAAGATACATACGGATCCATCAACGACATCCTCACGCCCTAGTGCACCGGGTCAGCAACGGACGTGTGAGGAGCAGCGGCGTTGGCGGCAAGCTCAACGTGCTTCTGAACAATGCCATCCAAGGTTGCCCTGCGGTCCAAGAAGGCCAACGTCCTATCGTCCTCCTCTTGCATGTAGTAGTCCTTGTGGACGATTTGCGCGTAGACATGGGTGAGTATGTCGATGGTGTCTTGCTGCACCAGGCGCTGCGTGGCGAGCGCGACCTCGAGGTGGACATTCTCCGGCGCGACGGCGGGCAGTCGCAGGGCCACCAGTGCGTTGAAGAGGTTATCACCATAGAGGCTGTTGAGGGTGGTAGGCGTCGCAGAGTTTGGGCGCGTGGAATGGAGGCATGCGTCAAGGTCATTCGTGAGCTTCTTGACGACGGTGAACTTGTCGAGGAAGCCGACGAGGACCTTGTCGAATAAGGAGATGAAGCTGTTGTCCAAGCGGCCCCTCGCCCTGGCGGCCTCAAGCACTACCTGGAGATGTTCCTCGGTGCCGGGCCGCAGACCGACGTCGTGGACCATGTGGCACAGCCGGCTGATGCTCGCGCTCATCGCCTCCATGGGTCTAGCTACTAGTCAACTGATCTTGCGATTGGAGTGATCACTCTTCCCTTGGGTGCGTAGGTGTGTAGGATTTCGTAGATTGGACTAGCGGGAGCCTTTATATGAGAAGTGCAGACTGCGTTGAATTCATGTGCGTGTTGTCCATCTACTCCTCGCCCCTCTACTGCACCTGCCTTTGGCTGTATGATAGTTAGCCAGCCACCCGTTGGGCCCACGTGTCATACACCCAAAGGCAGGTGCAGTAAGTCAATGAAGCTGTGTCCCCCTCCGTGCCCGTGCATGCTTTAAATGACTTGAGACTACCAAACATCACATGCAGTGGTTAGTTCATTGCATGTAATCCTATTAAGTAGCAAAAAGACATTAAGTTATCTCGCTGATAGGAATAAAACAATACACCATGTATTTATTTAGGGAGTAGTACAATTTTTGTGACATGCATTACTAGATATTGCTAGTCAAATACTAAATCCAGATGGACGTGGTAGTACTACTAAATCCAGACGGTGGTGCTAGTACTAGTAGTAGTAGTACTACCAATGTAGTAGCACTATACTACCCGTTGGTCAAATTATTACGTGCTGCTCCTCACAGTGAAGTGACAAGACCCTACACCGGAGATGACACCTGAGTATAGGCGCCGTGTTCGGCATACCATAGTCAGCCTCACCGTCTGCAGTCACTATCATCATGGCTATAGACCTAGCCTGCTTACAACTAGCTGTGTTTGACACAATTTATCGTGCGTAGATGCCCGTGCATTGCACGGAACACCAAGAATGGGGGGTGGACGGCGCCGGCAGCGGCCATCACACCAGATTTTTCCATGGCCTTCTAGATGTGGTGGGGAGGAGATAAGGCTGATTGTGAGAGACAATGAGTTGTTTGTAAATAGGGAACAAGTGCGGGCATCTTTTTGCAAAACTGGAGAAGTTTGGTTTGTATGCGTCAGATCTAGATCCGATGGCTATTGGTGAAAGATGGCAGGCACACCATCATCACCAACTCAGGACCTGTTTGATTCGTAGGATTTTGAAAACGCAGGAATAGACCACAACAATATTACAAGTTTCAAACTGACATTACAAATGTTAGGAGTAATGATGCGCCTACGAAGAGGGAATTACTAGGAAGTTTACGCAAGAACTTTTGTTACTTTATGTGGATGCAACATTATCGTACAAACTAAAATCCACTGCCCTGGCAAGTCACTAATGGGCAAATAAGTTTTCGAGTCTCTGGCCACTTGATGTTCCAAAAACAAATTCAGCTTCTGCGAAGACTTTGTCATTTAGGCTTAGACGCTTGCGGTGATCAGCACGCCATTCATTGTTGCGCCAGAGAACGCCAAACCTCATTACCTTGAGCACACTTGCCTCCAGAACAAAGAACCTGGCCAATTTAATCTCAGATGTGCTACCTCTGCAGTCGATCAAATCAATTTCTGTAAGATGGAGATCAAGGCATTCAATGAGATTGTTATAGTGCAGCACATTTTTCACTTTTGGGACTTTTTTATCTGGAAAAGAAGAGAACATATTAGAGCAGCTGGCTGTATAAGATTGCCGTGTCATCAAGAGGTTCCAATATCATTCGCTCATACGATAGGGTTGGCTGGCTAGTGATATTTTTTCACTCTCTCTCTCTCTCTCTCTCTCTCTCTCTCTCTCTCTCTCTCTCTTTCACTTTCCTCTCATTTACCTAGGAGTACGTGAAGAGCTTGGGCATTAGTTGCCTTCCACTATGTGGCCGATGCCATAATACGCATCGATGTCAAATCAAAAGATTTTACCACCGCTCTCGCGATGTGAGAGAGTTGGCACCTCTCTGCACACAGACCCACATGTATAAACAAATCAATCAAACCAACTACACCAGCCTCTCACTCTCCCAAACAAGTGTTTTTTTATTGCCTCAGTCCTCTCTCTCTCTCTCCCACGCAAGTGTATTTTCATTGCGTGAGTTAATTTGGCACCGGAGCAAAGTAGGTGATCCAGATTGGGGCACCAGGTGAGCAATGGAGGGGCGTCGACGCCAAATGCATCAAAAGTCAATTTGGCACGTGTTTTGGCCTACATAGTGGATGGCCGTTATAGCCCACTTTTGTACTACCTCTTATTTAGTATAAAATTTTGACCATATATTTATGTAAGAAAATGCCAATGCATGTCACTAAAAATTACACCATTTGAAATTATGCTCAAATATGAATCCAATGATATAGTTCTTAGTGACATGCATTAACATTTTGTCAGTTAAATCTGTGGTCAAATTTTGATACTACAAAATAGGAAGAGTAAACCAGGACGGAGGTAGTACTTGCTCTTAGGGTAACCATAGAGTTACTGGAGTAGTCTAAGTTACTTTCAACTATGACTAGCGTAGGCTACTATAGTAGTACAACAAAAAAACGATGCAGGTGATCACGTGAGAAAAAATACTAAAAACATTTCTTTCGGTGCAGTGCGTAGATGCAATTTTGAACACTACACTTGTCATCGTAATTTGGGAAAATTATGAAAAATTTGAGCTAGGTTGTGCTTACCGTTTACTAATAGGAAAGAAGTTTCACCTCGATGAGTAGCTTCTCCGTGCACGGAAAGCATGTAAGGAATCCAACAACTTGATCCAGATTGGGGCCAACAGATTTTATTGCCAAGATCTTCACTGTGCGCATTGACTGGGTCAAGCTTGTGGGAATCATTTTTTGGAAGACGGTCGTAAATACATAAATAAGAAATTTAAAAATGTGAATTTCAAGAAGATGGAGAAGAAGACGAGTGTTGTAACTAAACGATTACGGATCCAATAAAGAGTTCGGAGAATTTGGCAGACGAGTGCACCAACGCTGTCAATTTCGGCGCATCAATGACCCTGATTTTTGTTGGACCTTCTAGACCCGATACAAGCAATCTCTCAAGGAAAGGCGCATTCTCAATGACCATAACGTGGAATAGCTGGAGTGATCTCTTCCCAATTGATGTCTTGTTGCGGGCCAGCAAGACACATAAATCCATCGGAGATTCGTTGAGGCGATGTGGAGGCTAATGAACCCGTGGATCTGCTCAAGACGAAGGTACTCGAGTGCAGTACAGCTGTGGAGCAGGTGCTCCATAGCCTTCTTCGAGATGACAACGTCGAAGAGGTCGACCTGCTTGAGTTGATGGATAAGAAGGGCGGGCGCGACATTAATCTGGTGCAGCACAGCGTTGGCGCAAGGTGGAGCGCGGACGGCGGCAGAGAGCGACATCGTCCAGCTTCAAAGCTGAGCTCCTTGAGCTGATCTAGGGTGGGGGATAAGAACCACTCATCGAACTTGGGTTGGACCTTGCAGTTGGTACTGAACATGCGGATGTCAAGGCGCCTGGCTGGCCCAGGGTGTGATGAAAGGATCTTCGAGACTGCGGACATGCGTTTGCAATCCCCGTCGCAGAGGCAGTTGTCGACGGTGAGGTTGAGGGGGACGCGGCGCCAGAGGGGGCGCCACCGCCGGGAGAGCAGGCAGTCCGCACGACAGATTTGGTGGGGAGGAGGCCGATGATGACGAGCAGCATGTCGTCGGGGAGGCTGCTGATGAAGTCCAGGCTCACCGGATGCGGTTTTGGCTCGAGCCGCCTCCGCTTGTTGGCTACTTCGCCGTCCATCTCAACCGGCGGCGACGCTGGTGTACACGTGTGCTGGTGTGTGTTGTGTGCTGGGTGTGCGCGAGTGCATCCTTCTGTGCATGCTGCCGCGCAGTGGTGAATTGTGCGCGAGTGCGTCCTCCACGCGGAAGAAGTGTGTCCTCAATGCGCCCTCAATTTACTAGCGTGCGGGGTGCTACCCCGAGTGGTTTCAACTTTGTTTACTTCACCGCGTGTCAGATGGGCCTCTAGTTTACTTATTTTCACCCACTGCCACATGGACCAGCACACGAAGATATAGAACACGAGCTGACAAGGCAGCATATGGACTGGTTGGCCGGTCAACTAAACAATATACAGAGCTATACGCTGACACAGTGAGCGTATAATCCATCGGTATAGAGTGTTCTTGTGAGAGGGGAGGCCCGTGAGAGATAGCAGAGAGAGAGAGAGAGAGAGAGAGAGAGAGAGAGAAAGAGCTACTCCCTCTGTTTGATAATGTAGTTCCAACATTTTTTTAAAGTCAAACTTTTGAAACTTTGACCAAGTTTATAAAGAAATTACTTATATCTACAATACCAAAGATAAATGATAGTATGAAGTAAGTACATGTTGTGATGAATCTAATGATCTTTCCAGATGTAAATGTTTTTCTCCACATATACCTGGTCAAACTTTTCTGAGGTTTGACTTTACAAAACATCCATATGCTTATGGACGTGAGAGAGTCCCTAACTAGAGAGAGAGAGAGAAAGAGTGAGTGAAAAAAGTGTGTGTGCGTGTGTGAAAGAGACATGGACAACACTCAATAAAAGTCGGGAAAAAACGTGTGTGTCTTATGCAAACATATCACAGATGCATCTTCGACAACAGAAGCAAGGTGAGGAGATAGTGTGTGGTTGTTTGCAACCGAGAGAGCAAGACCCCTAGCATGTGGCCAAGAGGGGTCTGACAAACAAGGGAGAGAGGTTGAGAGAGACGTACGGAGAAAATGCAGACATGGGGAGGAGAGAGTGTATGTTTGTCATAGAGAGATCCCCTGGAGATCGTGATGGGACTACATGGGTGGGAGATCGAGTGACAAGGTATGTGCGCGATAGAAGATACCCCAAGAGATATCGAGATAGACGTATGGATGGAAGGAGACAATACGTGTGTTCTTGATGGCTAGTGAGAGATAATCATACTTAGGAGGGGGAGTGCCTAAGTCGAGATGGATCAAGTGCGTGTGAAGGAGAATGATTAAGTGTGCACAAAGAGTATGTGTGTGAAAGAGAAGGTGACAACAATCGATAAATTAGAGAGAGAGTGTGTATTTTTTCGTTTCTTAGGCGAACATATCACGCATGCATCTCCGAGATAGAAAATTGAGGCGAGGAGATACACGAAGATAGCTAGTGTGTGATTGTTTGCAACATAGAGAGACACCCTGAGGGAGTTCTGGATTAGGGGGTGTTCGGAAAGCCGAACTGTACCTTCAGTCGGACTCCTAGACTATGAAGATACAAGATTGAAGACTTTGTCCCGTGTCCGGATGGGACTTTCCTTGGCGTGGAAGGCAAGCTTGGCGATGCGGATATTTGGATCTCCTACCATTGTAACCGACTTTGTGTAACCCTAACCCTCTCCGGTGTCTATATAAACCGGAGGGTTTTAGTCCGTAGGACAACAACTCCAACATACAACAATCATACCATAGGCTAGCTTCTAGGGTTTAGCCTCCTTGATCTCATGGTAGATCTACTCTTGTACTACCCATATGATCAATATTAATCAAGCAGGACGTAGGGTTTTACCTCCATCAAGAGGGCCCGAACCTGGGTAAAACATTGTGTCCCTTGTCTCCTGTTACCATCCGCCTAGACGCACAGTTCGGGACCCCCTACCCGAGATCCGCCGGTTTTGACACCGACATTGGTGCTTTCATTGAGAGTTCCTCTGTGTCGTCACTTTTAGGCCCGATGGCTCCTTTGATCATCAACGACGATGCGGTCCAGGGTGAGAATTTTCTCCCCGGACAGATCTTCGTCTTCGGCGGCTTCGCACTGCGGGCCAATTCGGTTGGCCGCCTGGAGCAGATCGAAAGCTACGCCCCTGGCCATCAGGTCAGGTTTGGAAGTTTGAACTACACGGCTGACATCCACGGGGACTTGATCTTCGACGGATTCGAGCCACAACCAAGCGCGCCGCACTGTCTCGATGGGCATGATCTAGCTCTGCCGCCGAATAGTGTCCTGGAGGCCGCACACGCGTTGGTTCCGACCCTTAATTCGGAGCCTACTGCGTCGATCGAGGATGAGCGGTTGGACGCCGCCTCAGGGGCTGCGATCTCAAAGGCGACCGAGCCGAACACCAGCCCCGCGCTCTGCATGACCCATGACTCCGAGGATCCGGATTCCCCTTCGGACTCTGAACCCCCCGCGCCCCTGCCGATCGAATCCGATTGGGCGCCGATCATGGAGTTCACCGCCGCGGACATCTTTCAGCACTCGCCCTTCGGCGACATCCTAAACTCACTAAAGTCTCTCTCTTTATCAGTAGAGCCCTGGCCGGACTATGGTCAGCAAGGATGGGATGCGGACGATGAAGAAATTCAAAGCCCACCCACCACCCACTTTGTAGCCACTGTCGACGATTTAACCGACATGCTCGGCTTCGACTCCGAAGACATCGACGGTATGGACGATGATGCAGGAGACGAACAGGAACCAGCACCTATAGGGTGCTGGAAGGCCACCTCGTCATATGACATATATATGGTGGACACTCCAAAAGATGGAGATGGCGATGGAAAAGCGGGGGATGACACCTCTAAGAAACATCCCAAGCGCCAGCGTCAGCGACGCCGTTCTAAATCCCGCCAAGGCAAAAACGGTGATTCCGGCACTGGAGATAATACTACTCCGGATAGCGCCGAAGAACACCCCCTCCAGCTCAGTGCAGGAAGATGGAGAAGCCAGCCCTCATGAGAGAGCGGCAGACCGAGAGGTTGAGGATGATAACTATATGCCTCCCTCCGAAGACGAGGCAAGCCTCGACGACGACGAATTCGCCGTACCATCAGACCCCGCCGAACAAGAGCGTTTCAAACGCAGGCTTATAGCCACGGCAAGCAGCCTCAAGAAAAAGCAGCAACAACTTAGAGCTGATCAAGATTTGCTAGCTGACAGATGGACTGAAGTCCTTGCGGCCGAAGAGTATGAACTCGAACGCCCCTCCAAGCGTTACCCAAAGCGCAGGCTGCTACCCCGATTAGAGGAGGAAGCACCTACATCACCAGCGCATGACATGCCAGATCGGCCACCTCGTGGCCGCGACAGAGAGGCCTCTAGGCCCTCCACTCAAGACATGCCCTGACGCCGCCCAAAACATGCTAAGGCACGGGAAAACGCGCCAGACCTGCGAGATATACTGGATGACAAGGCAAGGCAAACAAGATCGATCTACGGATCGCGCGGGCGCCCCACGGCACGTGACGGTGATCGTCACTCCGGATACAATAAATCCGGCCGGGCCGAACACAATAGACAAAGCTCCTTTGAGCAGCGTCGTGATATAGCCCAGTACAGAGGCGCCGCACACCCACTATGCTTCACAGACGAAGTAATGGATCATAAAATCCATGAGGGCTTCAAACCCGTAAACATCGAATCATACGATGGCACAATAGATCCTGCGGTATGGATCGAGGATTATCTCCTTCATATCCACATGGCCCGCGGTGATGATCTACATGCCATCAAATACCTCCCACTCAATCTTAAGGGACCGGCCCGGCATTGGCTTAACAGCTTGCCAGCAGACTCAATCAGTTCTTGGGAGGACCTGGAAGCCGCATTCCTTGACAACTTCCAGGGCACTTACGTGCGACCACCGGATGCCGATGACCTAAGCCACATAATCCAGCAGCTAGAGGAATCGGCCAGGCAATTCTGGACACGGTTCCTAACAAAGAACAACCAAATAGTCGACTGTCCGGACGCAGAGGCCCTAACGGCCTTCAAGCATAATATCCGTGACGAGTGGCTCGCCCGGCACCTGGGACAGGAAAAGCCGAAATCTATGGCAGCCTTACGACACTCATGACCCGCTTTTGCGCGGGAGAAGACAGCTGGCTAGCTCGCAGCAACAACTTAACCAAGAACCTTGGTAATTCGGATACCAAGGACAAAAGCGGCAGGTCGCGCCGGAACAAGCAGAAACGTCGTGTTAACAGTGACAACAACGAGGATATGGCAGTCAATGCCGGATTCCGAGGCTACAAATCCGGTCAGCGGAAAAAGCCATTCAAAAGAAACACTCAGGGCCCGTCCTGTTTGGACCGAATACTCGACCGCTTGTGCCAGATACACAACACCCCCGAAAGACAAGCCAATCACACCAACAGGGTTTGTTGGGTGTTCAAGCAGGCAGGCAAGTTAAATGCCGAAAATAGAGACAAGGGGCTGCATAGCGACGACGAGGAAGAGCCCAGGCCGCCGAACAACAGTGGACAGAAGGGTTTTCCCCCACAAGTGCGGACGGTGAACATGATATACGCAACCCACATCCCCAAGAGGGAGCGGAAGTGTGCACTACGGGACGTATATGCGCTGGAGCCAGTCGCCCCAAAGTTCAACCCATGGTCCTCCTGCCCGATCACTTTTGATCGAAGAGACCACCCCACTAGCATCCGTCATGGTGGATTCGCTGCATTGGTTCTAGACCCAATTATCGACAGATTTCATCTCACAAGAGTCCTTATGGACGACGGCAGCAGCCTGAACCTGCTTTACCATGATACAATGCGGAAAATGGGCATAGATCCCTCAAGGATCAAGCCCACCAAAACGACCTTTAAAGGCGTCATACTAGGTGTAGAGGCCAACTGTACGGGCTCAGTCACACTTGAAGTGGTCTTCGGATCTCTGGATAACTTCCGAAGCGAGGAGTTAATCTTCGACATAGTACCGTTCCGCAGTGGCTATCACGCACTGCTCGGACAAACCGCGTTCGCAAAGTTCAATGCGGTACCGCACTATGCATACCTCAAGCTCAAGATGCCAGGCCCTCGAGGAGTAATCACGGTCAACGGAAACACCGAACGCTCCCTCCGAACCGAGGAGCATACGGCGGCGCTCGCAGCAGAAATACAAAGCAGCCTCTCTAGGCAGTTCTCCAGTCCGGCCTTCAAAAAGCCGGACACTGTCAAGCGCGCCCGGAGTAACCTACAACAAGACCGCCTGTCACGTTCCGAGCTAGCGTAGCAGTGCGGCCCCAACCCTAGCCCTCGCAATATAGCGAAACCAGTGCCTCGCGTACATAACTACGCTCTCGAAATACCATGGGCACAGGGGGAGGGGCACTATCACGGCACTCCCGAAATACGGCTTAAACCGCACCAGGGGCTGCCGATTTTTCTTCAGTTTTCTTTTACTTTCAGGACTCCATACTCCGGACGACCTGTTCGGCAATTCAACTGCCGCACAAACGATACAAGATCCAGGAAAGGATACAAGCCACGCCGCATTATGGAACTCCCAGGTGGTCTCTATTACGAGCAGTATACCTGTTTTAAATACAATTCCGCGGCTCGCCCCTGGACAAGACATGTTAAATAGTCCAATTTCTTTTGCTTATCGCACTATTTGTATCGTTCTGCTTAGATAGCAGCCCTCTTATAAACAATGCATAGCTTTTTGTGTATTTTTTGCATTACTCTATTTTTATATATGTTCATTAATGACATGTGGCACCCGTACACTATGGTACGACAAATACGCCAGGGGCTTCATTACCCCTTAATATGGTGTAAGAAGTCCGAACACTTTCATAAGTGCGGCACCCCGAACTTATATCACTATATGCATCGGCTCCGAATCATGATTTGGGTCAATAGTTGGGTTTGCCCGGCTCCTATGTTTTGGTGCCTTACGTTCCGCTATATCGGCTAAGGTAGCACTAGGAGAACTACTGCGATTGTGCCCCAGTTGAGCTGGGCGGAGCACCTCAGTAGAGAAAGCTAAAACTGACTGTCATGATAAGGTGAGAGACCGGTCGCTCTTCGAGAGGTTTTTCGGGTCCTTAAAGACCTATGCCTCTTAGAGCGAGGAACTGGATTTTGTCCGGCCAAGGCGTGGATAGCGCCCCGAACTCGGTCTTCCGAATACTAGGGGCTTCGCCGAAATTTAAAATTATAAAGTTCTATGGCTAAGTGAGAGTGTTCAAGCATTATAGTCCGATTGCCTTGTTCGTTGTGCTGAGCGCCTCCCTCGAAGGACCCAAACATGGGAAAAAGAGCGCTCGGGTTTATCCCGAACACCCCAGCAATAGTGGCATGGGGGCGGAAGCCGACGACTGGCCATATCTCAATTTTTTGATAAACGGCCGCACAGAAAATAATATTTTAAATTCAACAAGCATTGCTTAGCGCAAATGAACAAGTTTCAGCGCACAGGACAACACGAGCGAGTTCATTCAAAAATTACATCTTTTGTACATTCATCCGCCACAAGGCGGGCACCCTTCAGAACATCCTTGTAATAGTTCTCGGGCTTGCGATGCTCCTTCCCCGGCGGCGGCCCGTCCCTCACGAGCTTCTCACCGTCCAGCTTACCCCAGTGCACCTTTGCACGGGCAAGGGCCCTACGGGCACCTTCGATGCAGACGGAGCGCTTGATGACCTTGAGCCGTAGACAGGCCTCCACCAGCCGCCGCACCAGTCCGAAGTAGCTCCCAGGCAGGGCCTTTCCAGGCAACAGCCGAACTATGAAGCCCATCATGGCCTGTTCGGCCGCCTTGTGGAGCTCGACCAGCTGCTTCAGCTGGCCGCTCAAGGGCACAGGGTGTCCGGCCTCAGCATACTGAGACCAGAACACCTTCTCCGCCGAGCTGCCCTCTTCGGCTCGGTAGAATGCGGCGGCATCGGATACGCTGCATGGAAGATCTGCGAACGCCCCTGGAGAGCTCCGGATTCGGGTAAGTAACAAGTAGTTTACTTTTATATGTCTGCATTGCATAAAAAATGCCTTACCCGTCGCTATCTTTTTCACCGCATCCAATTCATCGAGGGCCTTCTGGGCTTCGGCCTTGGCAGACTCGGCAGTCTTGACGGCCGCGGCGAGCTCGGACGCTCGCGTTTTAGAGTCAAGCTCCAAACTCTCATGTTTTTTCATGAGAGCCTGAAGCTCTTGCTGCGCCTCGCCAACCGGCGCCTCAAATTTCTCCCGCTCATTGTGCTCTGAGGCCGCTCTCTTCTCGGCCTCGGACAGCGCCTGCTTGAGGGTTTCCACCTCAGTCGTGGCCCCTGCAACAAGTAGCATAATCCTGTAATTTTTTTTGCAATTGCATCTTTTTATATATTTTTTTTCTATAAGGTATCTCTTGCCTTCTTTCTCCTCGAGCAGCCGCTTGGCAAGGCCGAGCTCTTGCTCGGCCCACTCGAGACCCTGCTTTAGGGTACCTACCTCCGCAGTCAGTGCGGTGGTAGCAAGCAGCGAAGCCTGCATACGCATATTGACTCATTTTTTGTTAGACTCCTGCAAAATTATTTGATCCTCTACTCGGCTTTTCTTTCCGAACACCAAACAGAGCATCAGGGGCTACTGTCTATGCGGTAATATTTTTACATATTTTTACTTACCTCGAAGCCTGTTAGAAGGCTAGCGCAAGCTTCAGTCAGTACGCTCTTGGCGGACTGAACCTTCTGGATCACCGTACTCATAATAGTACGGTGCTCCTCGTCGATGGAGACGCCGTTAAGCACCTCCAGCAGATTGTCCGGCACCTCCGGTTGGACGGAGGCCGCCGGCTCAGAAGGCTTGTTCGCCTACCGCGGTCCGGAACTGTTGAAGATTCCGGCGCGGTGTCCGGCTCAAAGACGGACTTGGAGCCCTGGGGGATCTTGTCCCCTTTACTCATGGAGTACGGGAGGTCGCCTCGCGGCTCCTCCAGGACCACCTCCTCCTGCCCCAGAGCTTGTCGCGATGCCACTTCGGCGTCGTCCGCAGTGCGGGGGGAGACAGCGGGCGGAACTGAGTTCACGTTTGATGAATCCATGGAGCCGTTCGATGACTCGTCGAGTCCGGCCTTGGGCGGACTGCATAATTATGTTCGACGTAAGGAAAAGTTGTGCAACAAAGGAAAGCTATGAGTCACTCTAGTATCCGAATACTTACGATCCCACCGGGCGCCTGGCCCTTTGTGTCCACTCCTCTTCGCCCTCGTCGGTGTCAGGGGAGTAGTCCGGCGGAAGGGTCTTCCCCTTCTTGGACCCTTCGGCCTTCCCAGTTGGGGTGGCCTTCCTCTTCTTTCCTCCCCCCGCTGGAGGGGGAGAGGTTTCTTCTTCCTCCTCCTCGTCTTCACGGGAGGAGTGCGTCTCGGATTCGTCAGACGACGAGTCCGACACCACCATATTACAGTAACTCTTTTGAGTCCCCGTGGCCTTCTTCTTCTTGGCCTTCTTCTCCGGCACCACATAAGGCGCCGGAGCCAGCAGCTTCGATAAACGAGCATCTGCTGGATCTTCGGGCAAAGGGGACGGGCAGTTGACCTGTCCGGACTTCTCCTGCCACGCCTATCAAAGGTAGGGGAGTTTAGATCCCGCATAAAGTCAATCTATGAGAAACAAATTTCCTGTAAAAGGTAAGGATAACTCACCGCGCTAGCTGGACGCTGCGTGCTGAATCCGCGGTCCTCGGACGCGGACGCGGGAGCTTCGGCGCCCTTGAACAGCACCTTCCAGGTATCTTCATACGTCGTGTCGAAGAGCTTGCTCAAGGTTTGGTGCTGCACCAGATCGAACTCCCACAGTGTGAAAGCCCGTTGTTGACACGGGAGGATCCGGCGGACGAGCATGACTTGGACTATATTGACAAGCTTGAGCCGCTTGTTCGCCAGGCATTGGATGCATGTTTGCAGTCCGGTCACCTCTTCCTCGTTGCCCCATGACAGGCCCGTCCCTTTCCAGGACGTGAGCCGTGTGGGGGGTCCGGATCGGAACTCAGGGGCTGCGACCCATTCAGGGTCGCGCGGCTCGGTGATGTAAAACCACCCTGATTGCCACCCCTTCAGGGTCTCCACAAAGGAGCCCTCAAGCCATAGGACGTTGGCTATCTTGCCCGCCATGGCGCCTCCGCACTCCGCCTGGCTGCCGCGCACCACCTTCGGCTTGACGGTGAAAGTCTTGAGCCAAAGGCCGAAATGGGGGCGGATGCGGAGGAAAGCCTCACACACGACGATAAACGCCGAGATGTTGAGGACAAAGTTCGGGGCCAGATCATGGAAATCCTGGCCGTAGTAGAACATGAGTCCCCGGACAAATGGGTGGAGTGGAAAACCCAGTCCGCGGAGGAAGTGGGGAAGGAATACAACCCTCTCATGGGGCCTAGGGGTGGGGAGAAGCTGCCCCTCTTCAGGAAGCCGGTGCGCAATGTTATCGGACAAGTATCCGGCCTTCCTTAGTTTTTTGACATGGCCCTCCGTAACGGAGGAGACCATCCACTTGCCTCCCGCTCTGGACATGGCTAGAGAAGGTAGAGGTGGGAAGTGCGGACTTGGGCGCTGGAGCTCGGGTGCGCAGGAGATGGATAGGCAAAGGAGGAAGAAGGCGTAGGTGAAAAGGTGGATCCTTATCCCCTTATATGGGCGGATGCGACTATGCGTCCCCACCGGCCTAGTAAAACTCGCTTGCCTCCCAAGCGCCGCGATAAATGGCGCGGTTGGGTTACCCATGTCCGTATTGATGAGAATCCCGTAAAAAGGGGACACGATCTCTGCTTTGACAAGACGTGCCAAGGAAACCACCTCGCAAAATACGCTGAGGTGGGGAAGTGAAAACGATTTGAATAAGGGCTTGGCCGTAGTGTGATGTCACGCTACGGAATACGTCAGCAGATTAGATTTGTGTTAATATTATTCTCTGTATGGCAATATGTGGAAACTTATTTTGCAGAGACGGACACTACTCTTGGTGTTTACAATCTTTTATGAAGGACTTGGAGGAGGAACCCGCCTTGCAATGCCGAAGACAATCTGCGCGCCGGACTCGTCGTCATTGAAGCCTGGTTCAGGGGCTACTGAGGGAGTCCTGGATTAGGGGGTGTTCGGATAGCCGAACTGTACCTTCAGTCGGACTCCTGGACTATGAAGATACAAGATTGAAGACTTCGTCCCGTGTCCGGATGGGACTTTCCTTGGCGTGGAAGGCAAGCTTGGCAATGCGGATATTTGGATCTCCTACCATTGTAACCGACTTTGTGTAACCCTAACCCTCTCCGGTGTCTATATAAACCGGAGGGTTTTAGTCCGTAGGACAACAACTCCAACATACAACAATCATACCATAAGCTAGCTTCTAGGGTTTAGCCTCCTTGATCTCGTGGTAGATCTACTCTTGTACTACCCATATCATCAATATTAACCAAGCAGGACGTAGGGTTTTACCTCCATCAAGAGGGCTCGAACCTGGGTAAAACATTGTATCCCTTGTCTCATGTTACCATCCGCCTAGATGCACAGTTCGGGACCCCCTACCCGAGATCCGCTGGTTTTGACACCGACACACCCCTATAGCACATGTCCAATAGAGGTCTGTCCAACAAGGAACAAAGGTCGAGAGGGACACATGGAGAACATGGACGCATGGGGAGGGCGAGAGGGTGTGTTTGTGATAGAGAGACCCCCTCGAGATCGTGAGGGGACTATATGGGTGGGAGATCGAGGGAGGTGCGTGCGCGATAGAAAGATGCCCCGAGAGAAACCAAGATAGACCATGCACATGTTTGTGGTGGAGACTAAGATTAGCTAGTCATATACATATAGGGGGGACTGCGTGTGCCTACAATTGAGTGAGAGACCATCATACTTGGCTAGCTAGGAGTGAGATTGTGTGTGTGTGCGTGTGAGATGGAGAGAGAACGAGTGAGAGAGATAGAGTTTTAGATGGGCCTATCGAGTGCGAGTGAGATATGCATGTGTATGTGTGACCCAGGTAGATGGAGAGTTTGAGAGAGAGAGAGGGAGAAGAGCTCCGAGACGACACAGTGGTGCGTGAGAGAGTTACGGGCAATGAGCCAAGGAATCTGTGTGCGTACGATGAGTGCACCCAAGATATCTAGCTTGGACTAGAGAATCATACATAGTGTGCGAGAGAGACCTATAGATGGAGTATATATGCATGCGAACTAGAAAGACCCCCCCCACCCATGCACACACACAAAGAGAGAGATGGAGAGAAAGAGAGAGGACCAACAAGGTTTGTGTGTTGGATGCGTGCGACAGAATTGAAGATTGTCGGAGAGAGAGAGAGAGAGAGAGAGAGAGAGAGAGAGAGAGAGAGAGAGAGAGAGAGAGCAGGAGTCAGGGAGAGGGGGAGGTCGCGTTTTATGCATCAAAGACTGATATAAACCATGTTCCGATATAAACTTGCATTCAAATATTTAAATTGGAGAACATGTTGTCTGCAATCCACACATGAACGGATATATGCGTATATCAAACAAGTTCATTAATTTGACTTTCAACATGTTCATGGAGTACTATAATATTGTGCAACATGCTATTCGATTGAGGTGTTCAATTTTGGATTTAGTTCACTATTTTGACCTGGTTAACGAGCTATTTCATTGAATCGAGATATTTCATTTTGGGTTTGATTCCCATTTTTGAGTGGGTCAACTATTTGTAATATAGTAAATCGCTAGCAACGAGCATGTAAAAACACATTACTCCCGAGCATCATCTCTCCATCTAAAAAAGAAGTGGCAAGCTAATATTTCTAAATTTGATTCGAATCGACTTGGTAAGGTAGACGTGGATGCTCGTTCTCCCAAATTTTGAATGAACCGTTAAACATCCTCTGCTCGGTGGAATTCGCCTGAGCAAATAAATGGGAGACTCGAAATTACCGTCCTATGTGGGAGATGCATTAATTGGCCCGTTGTGCATCGAGGGTAGGCTCGTAACTTCATCCAAGCGTGCCTTCTCCTCGTCCGAAATGACATGTGACGAATAATTCATAAACCATGGTCGGCAAAACACGCTCTCCTCGCCCGAAATCGCTCGTGCCCACTATATTTCAAAACACGCCCTCCTCGCCCGAAATCGCTCCCGCCCACTATTTGTGGAGAAGCAAAGTTACTCTACTATCCCCGACCCTTAGTACACAGACCCAACCCGAGAAGCCTAAAGGCAGGGGTAGAATTGTAACACCCCCTCACATTTCAAACAAATGTGTCCGTAAAACATGGTTCCACTCCCCTCCCAATTCCCCCCATTCATACCTCATGGGCGCCAAATCACCTTCTCCTCGGAAGCTCCCTTCTCTCGAGCCACGAAACCTCAGCCCCTCCTCCATGGAGCCCCCACCACACCAATTTCACAGCCGCCCTCCTCCCTAATACCGGAGACGCTGTCCATTTGCCGTCATGCACTGGGCCGTGTGCCTCTTACTTCGTGCTGCTGGAGCTGCCTCGACGACGACTGCGTGAACCGTACCAGAGCCGATTCACCCCCGCTGTTGTTCATGGCGTCGGAGCGGCTCCAACTTCGGATCCGTCCAGAGTTCTGGCGCTGCTTCCCCGTAGCCGTCGACCGTTGTGACATTGTTGTTTCCCTGCCGCCGGTGGCCACCGCAACCGCGTCGGCCTCCCTGACTCGACAGCTGGACCTGCCTACTTCACCATGCCGCCAGATAGGTCGCACCCTCATCTCAAATCACTTTATTTAGGCGTCAGTTGTCTGAATTTTTATTTTGGGCCAATCGATTCCCAATGGGAAGAAGCACCCCTCGAGGCAGCAGAGCTCCTAGGCTGCCAGTTGGCTAGTCTCTAACGTAAGGGTGCGGGGCCGCAAGTTCGCCGCGGTAGCAGCGCTTAGATGGCTATCTTAGAGTTGCGTGGGTTCAAGGTACTGCCGCCGACGGATCTAGATGACGGGGAGTCTTTGTGGATTGGCCCGGGGGCGACGCAACCACGACAGTGCGGTGGGGCGGGGAGCGGGGTTTTGGCCGGCGCCACGGATGGCGAAGGCAAGCTGCTCTACCGTTGGTCGCTGGCTCTTCGGGGAAGATTCCTAACAGTGTCAGCCGGGAGGCACAAGACGTCCATCAAGCCATCTGGCGTAGATCGGACAATACCAAAATAAAATAAAATCATGTGACCCCAATTTAGTCTCAGTCAACAGACGTGTGACCACTCTCGTACCTTGCTGTTGATCTGTTAGTGTATTTCTTCAGATCAAAGAGATCTATCGTTCTTAACATTATGCGTTATCTGCATCCTCAACCACACCGTCTTCCGACTCACCGCAGCTGCTCCAACAAGGGAAGCATACACCAGAAGGGAGCTATAGTCCCCACTCAACAGTTCCCTGCATCGAATGCGCGTGCCCGACATGGACAACCACAACAACTGCAGAGCCATCAACAAGTCAGCACATGATGCTCACTCTTATGGATGGTGGCCAGATAGGTTGTACCCTCATCTTACTTGTGTGCAACATTTATGGCTTTGTTATTCATCTAAGCATGGAAAATAGATTATCACATTTCACTATATATTCATGCTGATCTCTTACGGGTCATGTTCAGGAGTTAACGTTGTTCCATAGTTCAGCTAAGATACTTGTTCTTTAGGTAACGTTCTTCCATAGTCATCATCCATCCGCCAATGCTATCCCACAGGCTGGTGATTATAGTATTATACCACTTCTAGTATTACCTATTTGTTCTTTAATACTTTTGTGTGCCATCTAGTTAATCTCGAGTACAAACGATACATATTCTATATCATCTCTTTTATCCCTTTAGTTTTTGAGACCTGTTGCTGCTAGTTAATCCCAGTCCTACTATTTATGTCATCTCCTACATGCACTCATTACATAAATCTAACTACTAGTTGTCTTCCATGCATGTCACATATAATTGCACACACTGATATATCCACAAGAACCTCACGGAGCAATGTAAAGGTGTCGGTGTACTAAAGTAGGGGTACCTTAGTGCCCCGAACTTGTGCACGGGCAGTCGTAGCACCCCGCGGCAAGGCTTGCCAGGTGATCGCCAAAACTCTCCATGGTCCCTTTTTGGGCCATCCAAGAACAAAGTATTTGAGCCAAGGCCCCGGCAGGAGGAGCTTGCCGGGAAGGCCATCTGAAGAGAGCAAGGCCCCGGCAAGAGGAGCTTGCCGGGACGGCCGCTCGAAGCACAAGGCCCCGGCGAGAGGAGCTTGCCAGGAAGGCCGACCAGGGCACGACAAGAGACTTGCTGCGACGCGCCACGCGTCCCGGCAAGGACCGGTGAGCGACAAGCTCCCGGGCGCGACAAGGCATCAACCGCGGCAAGGCGCTTGCCGCGGAAAGTCACCACCCCGCGCCTGCGTTCCAGCTCATCCACCCACGTGTCGCTCTAGGGCCATTCCAGGCGTACGTGGTGAGAGGCTGCGCAGCCAGGGGCATGCGGTGGCGAAGCAACGCTGACAGGACAGCCGTCGTGGCAAACGGTGGCGCCCTTGATGGTCCCTTTTCTGCACTGTTTGGGCGACCTAGACGGGCATTTAATGCCCTTGTCCCCTGCCGTCAGAGTTAGGTATGATAGCACTGTGCAAACAGCTGTACCCAACACAGCGTTTTCCAGTTTTACCCCCGCCTACGTTGCCACCTGTGGGTAACCCCTTGCGCATATAAAAGGAGGCCCCATGCGCAACGTAGAGGGGGAGGGAGGAAGGAGGAGGCCACTCACGCTCGGTCTGATTAGTTACCTGAGTGTACTGTAGCACTCAGCGCTCCCGAACAAGAACACAATACAAACCACAAAGCAGCAGTAGGGTTTTACGCTTCCGTGCGGCCCGAAGCTGGGTAAACCCCTTGTGTGCATCGCCTCGATCCGCTCTTCGCGCGACCTCCGCCCCTCGCCGAACCAGAAAGGGGCTCGGTCCCCATAGGTGTTCGTGGAGGCAGATTTCCCCCGACATCTTTGGCGCGCCAGGGAGGGTGCGTCGAGGTTGTGTGAACCTGATCCGGCGTCTGCACAGGCTAGATCTCCATCATCTTCATCGACATGCCACCGAAGAAGAAGGCTCCGGAGGTGGCTGGTCCGTCCGCGTCGAACCCACCGCCCCTGGAGCAAACGGGTGGTGGGGACGGCACCGGCGGCGGAACGGGCGTCGCCGAGCCAGCTCATGGTGCCACGGCGTCCGAACATGCACCGCGCCCCTCTCAGGAGGCACGGGACCAGCAGCGTCTTGGCACTCATGGTACCATACGCTCGCTGGACCCAGATCGAGCTGGAGGATCCCAGGGTGCTCAAGGCCAGTATACACACCAACGTGCTGGCGCGAGCGTGGCGCAACTGCCTGGACCGGGTGCTGCTCCTTCTAACATAGTTAGAAGTTCGAGCACATCCCGCTCCACGCGCCATTCACCACCGCTGCCCGCCACTCCAGCAGAAGCTCTAGCACGAGCTCAGCTGCTCCTAGACTACCCTCCAACGGCGGACAAGCTCGACGACAGGAGGGCCACAATACAGAGTCTCATCGGCTTCGCTAACGGCGAGACCCCGCGGCAGCACAGTGCGTCGCAGCCGCGGCAGGTCGGCCAGGCGAGAACCGATGGCGCCAAGACCGGTGGGGGTGCGACCACCGTGCATTCCCCGCCCCAAAGGCCAAGATCGCCGAATCGCCGGAACCATCACGACAACGACTCCACCACGTCGTCAAATCCGCGAACTCGTCGCGATCAACGCCAAGTTCTTCACGAACAAAAGCAAGAGGACGCTCGTACTCGCATCGAGCGTCGAAGAGAAGCGCGGCGTCAATCAGACCAGCGCGCTGAGCCCTCTATCGACATGCATGCGCCGGGGGGACCAGGCGACCTGCCGTACGCGGTAGGCTGCCCTGCGTTCACCCGTGAGCTGCGGCAAGTCCAGCGGCCCAGCACGAAGAATTTCAAGCCAGACGTACCAGAGAAGTACGACGACAAGTCGCATCCGTCAGAGTTCCTCAGCATCTACACCATTGCGGTGTAGGCTGCTGGAGGGCGAGACGACAAGATCCTTGCCAACTACTTCCCACTGGTACTCAAATCCAACGTCAGATCCTGGCTCATGCACTTGCCGGACAACTCCATAACCTCCTGGACAGACTTGTGCCATCAGTTTGTTGGCACCTTTACAGGCGGCCACAAACCCCATGGCCAAGCGAGCGACCTTCATCTGCTCATCTAGAAGGAAGGGGAACCCTTGCGCAAGTTCATCCAGAGATTCAGCCGCGTACACTACAATATCCCAGACGCCCACCCTGCCACGGTCATCAGCGCGTTCCATCAGAACGTGCGTAACCGCAGGATGCGGGAGGAGATGGCGATGTGCAAGATCAAAGACGTCAGCGAGCTATATGCCCTGGCCGACAAGTGTGCACGTGCTGAGGAAGGAAGGAAACTCCCCGGAGAGAACACTGGAGCAGGAGAATCTGACAGTGAGGATACCGCCCCGGCAAGGAAGAACCGGCGGCGGAGCAACAGGAAGAAGAAGAGCCAAGAAGTACGGGTTGTTGAGCAGTCCGGCAATGAAGGCGCCGCCAAGAAGGCCCAGGCTGGTAGCTCCAGCAAGGAGGTTGCTGGATGCACCAACTGCCAGGCTGTGGCTGTCGCCGACAAGCGGGACGGCACCAACAAACAGTACTGCAAGATCCACCGCACCAAGGGCCATGACCTCCAGAGCTGCAAGCAGGTCGAGCGGCTCGTCGAGCTGCAAAAGGCCGAGTACGAGCGACGCGACAAGGAGAAAGCCCGGGGAGGTAGCGGAGGATCCGGCACGAAGCGCCCCGGCCAGGGAGGACGCCGCGACAAGGACAAGCAGCGGCAAGCAGACAGACCTCCCCGCGGCCGCGACAAGGACGAAGACGACGACGAAGACAAAGACATGGATGATGTCGAGACCAGTGAGCAGGAGTTTCAGAAAGCCACGGTGGTCTTGTGCGTAGACGGCGGTGCTTCTCTGCATACTTCTCGCCGCCAGCTCAAGTAGTGGGCGCGGGAAGTCAATGCAGCGGAACCACCCGTCGAGTCACGCAAGCCTCTGAAATGGTCCAGCACGCCTATCATCTTCGATATTGAGGACTACCCTGACCGCACAACTGCGATTGGGTGCTTGCCGATGTTGGTCTCACCAACAGTCCGCAACCTCAAGGTCACTAAGATGCTAGTCGACGGCGGGGCCGGCTTGAACCTGATCTCCTCCGCTGTGCTCCAGAAACTCCAAGTCCCCGACAGCGAGCTCGAAGAGACCGGCACATTCCAAGGAATCAACCCGGGAAGGAGCAAGCCGAAGGGGAAGATAATGTTGCCAGTGACGTTTGGCAACGAGCTGAACTTTAGTACAGAGAGGATCACTTTTGACGTTGCCGATTTTCCATTGCCCTACAATGGAATTCTGGGCCGTCCAGCGCTCGCCAAGTTCATGGCGGCCTCTCACTATGCATACAACATGCTCAAGATGCCAGGCCCGATAAGCGTCATCTCTGTCCCTGGCGACAAGAAGGATGCCCGTATCTGTGCCGACAAGATCTACCGGGAAGCAGCAGCCGCAACGGATCACAAGCCACTTGCCGCTGAAGCTCCCGGAGGGAAGAAGAAGACCAAGCCCGGCAAGTGCTCTGGTGCCCACTCCGGCAAGCGCACCTCTTCGGAGTGCTGCGCTACCGTCGAGGACGCGCCATCGAGCTCCACCGGCAAGAGTAAGAAGTCAATGGCAGCCCCGCCAACGACCAAGAAGGTATCCGCCAAGGAGGACGGCACTGGTGGTACCTTCACCATCAGTGCCACTCTCGACCCCAAATAGGAAAGCGCGCTCGTTGCTTTCCTGCGGGCGAATGTCGATGTGTTTGCCTGGCAACCATCTGACATCCCCGGCGTTCCCAGGAAAGTGATTGAGCACCACCTCGCCGTCTGTCCTCACGCGCGGCCCGTCAAGCAGAAAGTCAGGAAGCAAGCGGTGGAGCACCAAGAGTTCATCGCAGAAGAGATCAAGAAGTTGGAAGCGGCAGGCCTTGTCAGAGGTGTGCTCCATCCGACGTGGTTGGCCAATCCTGTTGTCGTGCGCAAAGCAAATGGGAAATGGAGGCTTTGCATTGACTTTACCGATGTTAACAAAGCTTGTCCCAAAGATCCCTTTCCCTTGCCGCGCATTGACCAGATTGTTGACTCCACGGCCGGATGTGACCTGCTTTCATTTCTTGACGCATACTCAGGATACCATCAGATCTTCATGGCTGAAGAAGATGAGGAAAAGACCGCATTCATCACTCCATGTGGCACGTACTGTTTTGTACGGATGCCTTTCGGTTTGAAGAATGCTGGTTCGACGTTTGCGAGGGTTGTCCATACCGCTTTTGAGCCGCAAATCCACAGAAATTTGGAAGCCTACATGGATGACATAGTGGTCAAAAGCAGGAATAGGGCAACCCTGATTCAAGATTTAGAAGAGACCTTTACGAAATTGCGCAAGATCAGCCTCAAGCTCAACCCCGAGAAGTGCGTGTTTGGAGTCCCTTCCGGCAAGCTTCTCGGGTTCTTCGTGTCTCAGCGAGGAATCGAAGCCAATCCAGACAAATCAAGGCCATCGAGCAGATTGAAGCACCAACACGCGTCAAGGATGTACGAAGGCTTGCCGGCTGCGTCGCGGCTCTCAGCAGGTTTATTTCCAAGTCTGCAGAATGCGCCCTGCCATTTTTCAAAGTTTTGAAAAAGGCGGGTCCAGTGAAATGGACTCCGGAAGCGGAGGCTGCGCTGCAGGACTTGAAGAAATACCTGTCCTCTGCTCCAATACTTGTCGCGCCTAAACCACAAGAGAAGTTGCTGTTGTACCTGGCGGTAACCAATCAAGTGGTTAGTGCTGCGTTAGTAGCGGAGAGGGAGGCAGATGATGAGCTAGCAACCGCGGCAAGCGCGTCCAGTGACAAGCAGGAGGCTTCCCCGACAAGCTCTGGCCTGGATAAGGCTGAATCTGCGCAGGAGCGAGTGGAGGTGCAGAAGAAGAGAATGGTGCAGCGCCCAGTTTACTTTGTCAGCTCCCTTCTACATGGGGCTAGGTCAAGGTACTCTGGTGTGCAGAAATTGCTTTTCGGCCTTCTCATGGCCTCAAGAAAGCTGCGCCATTACTTCCAAGCACATGAGATTACAGTTGTCACCCGCTTTCCGCTGAAGAGGATACTGCAGAATCCAGAAGCAACAGGCAGGATTGTCGAGTGGGCACTGGACCTGTCAAGCTTCGGTCTCAAATTCGAGAGCACTTCAACTATCCAAAGCAGAGCATTGGCGGAGTTCATAGCAGAGTGGACACCGACACCAGACGAAGAGATCCCAGAGACGAGCATCCCCGTCAAAGAAGCAAGCAAAGAGTGACTGATGTATTTTGATGGTGCCTTCTCGCTGCAAGGCGCCGGTGCTGGCGCGTTGCTTATCGCGCCCACTGGAGAGCATCTCAAGTACATAGTCCAGATGCACTTCCCCAAGGAGCAACCAACCAACAATACTGCAGAGTATGAAGGTTTGCTTGCCGGTCTCAGGATCGCGGCAGGACTTGGGATCAAGAAGCTCATTGTCAGGGGTGACTCGCAGCTTGTCGTCTGCCAAGAGAACAAAGATTACCAGAGTCCGTTGATGGAAGCGTACGTTGATGAAGTGAGGAAGCTAGAAGAGCACTTTGACGGCCTGCAAATGGAACACATTCCAAGAGCTGAGAACGACATTGCTGATGGCCTGTCAAAGTGCGCAGCACTTAAGTTACCTATGGAGCCAGGAACCTTTGTGCTCAAGCTGACTCAGCCATCCGTAACACCATCAACCGGACAGAGCAAGAAGAGGAAGTTGGTCTCCGGCGACTATCTTCCGGCAGAGCTCCCCGGAGCCGCCGCCAAGAAGTTTCCCAAGATCGACGCCAAGAGTGTTGAGGAGCAGTCTGCTCCGGCAAACCCCAGGGTTTGTTCCGTAGAAGCAGACGCTCCCGACAAGTTTTGCTCCGGCAAGCTTGCCGGGGAACATCAAGCTCCGGCTGAGCCCCAAATCCTCCCCGTAGAGGCGGACGTTCCCACAGCAGCAGATGTGCCTTCAGTCCTTGTTGTCGAGCCACAGGCTCCAGCATGGGCGCAGCGGACTGTCCGTTTCCTCCAGAACGGAGAACTTCCCAAAGAACAAGAAGAAGCGGAAAGAGTAGCCCGGCGCTCAAGTATGTACCAGTTCATCGACAACACACTGTACAGAAGAGGGCGCAACGGTGTGAAATTGAAGTGTATTCCCCGGGAAGACGGACAAAAGCTGTTGGCAGAGATACATGGAGGCATATGTGGTCACCACATTGGCGCAAGAGCACTTGCCGGCAAAGCGTTACGGCAAGGTTTCTTCTGGCCGACAGCCCTCCAGGATGCAACTGCACAAGTCACCAAGTGTGAAGCGTGCCAGTTCCATTCCAAGCAGATACACCAGCCAGCTCAAGCTCTCCAGACGATCCCTTTATCCTGGCCATTTTCGGTCTGGGGGCTCGACATCCTCGGCCCCTTCCCCCGAGCTGTCGGGGGCTTTGAGTACTTGTACGTCGCAATCGACAAGTTCACAAAGTGGCCGGAAGTGGAACCAGTGAGGAAAGTGACAGCACAGTCAGCAGTCAAGTTCTTCAGGTCGATTGTTTGCCGCTTCGGGATCCCCAACAGGATCATCACCGACAACGATACGCAATTCACGAGCCGCGCCTTCATGCAATACGTCCAAGATCTCGGCGCCAAGGTCTGCTTCGCTTCTGTTGCTCATCCCAGGAGCAACGGTCAAGCGGAGAGGGCCAATGCCGAAGTGTTGCGCGGGCTCAAGACCAGAACTTTCGACAGGCTGCACAAGTGCAGAAGAAACTGGATCGAGGAGCTGCCGGTGGCTCTTTGGTCGATCAGAACGACGCCAAATCGAGCCACTGGCCAGACACCATTTGCTCTAGTCTATGGAGAAGAAGTAGTTACCCCCACGGAACTCGTATACGGGTCACCTCGAGTGCTCGCTTATGATGAGCTTGAGCAAGAGCGGCTGCGTGAAGATGACGCGCTGCTCCTTGAGGAAGATCGTCTTCAGGCTGCTGTGCGAGCCGCTCGCTACCAGCAAGCTTTGCGTCGCTACCATAGCCGCAAAGTTAAAGCCAGAAGCTTCGAGGAAGGCGACCTTGTTCTTCGGCGTGCTCCGTCCGCCAAGAATCACAACAAGTTGACACCGAAGTGGGAAGGCCCTTACCGGGTGAGACGAGTCACGAGGCCCGGCGTTGTCCGCCTTGAGACCGAAGATGGCACTCCGGTGAGCAACTCCTGGAACATTAAGCATCTTTGTAAGTTTTACCCGTAAGGCGCGGTTGTCGGACCCCGTCCGGCAACCACCCTTTTGTACAAGTCTTGCCGCTGTTGCATGTAATCCTTTGTACAAAGCCAGGTGCAGACCCTGAGCAGCAGTAAATGAAGCGCTGGCACCCTAAGTTTTAGCATGCATGCTGAGTCGAGTCTCGTCCTTGGTTAGGGTTGATAGTGCCTAACAGCTGCTAACCCCTAGCTTAGAGGCCGGGTCTGCGTCCTTTTTTTCCTGTTCTTTCATTTCCCTTGGTTAGCAGGGTTTTGCATATCCTGGCCAGACTGCTTAAGGACGAAGAAGAGAAGAAGGGCGGACCAGCATCTGGTCCCCAGCAAACCAGTGTTGCCGGGGGCTGCAAGTACGAAGATTCGCTCGCGGCAAGCCAAAGTTGCCGGGGGCTGCAATCCCAGATAAGTTTTTCATCCCTTGTCATGCATTCTCTTATGGACCGAGGAATGCGAAAACCTTGTTTCTTCCTAAAAAGCTACCGTGCTCCCTTAACGCTGGGCCCCAGAGCGCGTTCCTGGGGCCAGTTTTGGTAGTAGCCGCAGCAGCAAAGGGACGGAATGAGGAGCCCGAACCCGCCTCATCCCTACCTCCTCCAAAGGCGTGAGTAAGGTCGAGTGGAGCGGGAAGACGGCAGGGCCTGTTGCCGGGCAAAGAAGTGTCTATCTTAACGATATAAAGGATTCGCTCCTTGGCGTGGGTTTTACCCGCGGGACAAAGGCCCGGCAAAAATCCCCTTTTCATTGAAAAAACATTCCGCTCAGGTACAGTTCAGAGAGAATGAAAAACATGAGAGATGGGATTACAAGCTTTAAATGCAACTAAAGCCCGAGGGCTTACAAGTTAAAAAGAGATGACGTGCCCGTAATCCCTTTCTTGTCTCTCTCCTCAGGAGGTAGGACAAGGAGGCAATGTGACGCCCCGAGACCGACGCCTCAGAAGACTTCCATATCTTTGTCATCACCGTGTGTTTCATTTGTTCTTGCTCTTTTCTTTTTGCATTGCATCATGTCATCATGCCATCAATTTCTCAAACCAACTAAAACTCAAACAAATTGCATGGGTCTTTGATCCATTTAAATCGAGGGAATTCACTTGTGATTTCTCTTTATAACATATTAAAGCCTCTCAATATTATTAGAGAGCTATATTAATTATTCCATTTATTTGGAATTAACCATAACACACTTGCAAAATATCCCATGCCTTTGTTATCTCAATTCTTGGCCTCTAACCTTGCCCATATTTTCTTTCATCATTTTCCGGAGCTCTTCCTAAATGTTCAACATTTTTGGACCTTTCCAACCCTCACTTCCTATTCAAACCATTTGAATTAAATTCAAATGAATTTGAATTTAAATCTTCCAATCATGCTCACTTCTATTTTCTTGGGACAAGCGCATTTTTGTGAGTCCGGGAAAATTGTCTGCGTGTCCAAATTCTTCCTCTAACCTTCTCTTCTCTCTTTTCCTTTCTCTTATTTCTCTGTTTTGTTTTTTTCTTTTTTTTCTTTAGAGAGAGAGAGAGAGCCCAACCCTGCAGCCAGGCCGGCCCATTTGGCCAAGGCCCAGCCACCCCCACCAGCTCTAACCCTAGCCCGAGCCCCAGCCACCCGATCGATCCCCATCTCTCCCTCTCGTCCCTCCCTGCGCCGCCACCCTCACGCTCGCCCGCATCGAGCCAGGGAGAGGAGCTCCCTTCTGCTCGCACCCCCTGGCCACGTGCCGCCCCTCTCCTCCGAGCTTCGCCGGGGTCCTCCCCTCTGCCTGCCCCTTTCCTCGCCAACGCGCCCCGTCGCCGGGTCGCCGGACCTCGCCGCCCGATCCACCGCTCCTGTCGCCCGACGTCGCCCCGTCTCCTGACGCCGGCCCCGCCGCCAAGCTCTGCCCCGCGCCTGATTCCCCAGCGCCGCTAGCCTCCAGGAGCTCCCCCCGCGTCCTTGATCCGGCGAGCCCCGCTGCCGGATTGCGCTGCCGCCCGTGTCCGCCACCCCCTCCTCTGCTTCGCCGTCCTCTGCTCCGCCTCCATCACCGGCGACCACGACCAGCGCCCGCCTCTTGCTGCCCGTCCAGGAGCGCCACGCCGGTGGCCTCGCTCCTCCTCGACGACGTCCTCGCCGCCAAGCTCCTCCGTCCTCCGTCCCCTGCAACCTCGCGTCGCCCCGCTGCCTTCTCTTGTCGCGGCCAGGATCCCCTCCTCGCGCCTCTGGTCACCGCGCCGCCCCATCACCCGCCCTGTGCCCGCGTCCACACAGCACCATCTCTGCCGCCTCCACGCACCTCTGGTGACCTCTCGAGGCAGGGCCTTGACAAGTCCCTCGATGCCCTCCAGATGTGTCAATGCCTCTGTTTGACCCATGTACAACTACACGGTGATGCGCCAAGTACCCCTTGGATCCATCAAGTACGACTACCTTCGACCCTCGAAGACGTTGGAGTCGTCAAGTTCATCTACGAAAACGTGTACCACTACGCCGGAGCCCTCGGATCCGTCAAGTTCGACTACCCTCGTGTGTACCACTACCGTCGCCCCGAAGACGTTGGAGTACTCAAGTACCT
Organism: Aegilops umbellulata; assembly: GCA_032464435.1. Lineage (NCBI taxonomy): Eukaryota > Viridiplantae > Streptophyta > Magnoliopsida > Poales > Poaceae > Aegilops > Aegilops umbellulata. The sequence continues at coordinate 215,939,643 of CP136055.1, forward strand.
CGCCGAACGAACGCGAACGACTACCATCGCAAGAACAGGACTGGCAAGTCCTCGCCGTGACCCCGAACATCTACGAACGTGTACCTCTACTTCCCTCGACGCCCGAGAACGACTACTTCCTCTACTTCCCTCTACGAACGAGAACCGTCTCCTTTGCACGCTCCGAAGGTATAACCCTGAGACGACGTCCGTGAACGAATGCTTGCGATGTTTGAGCTGCTCGTGTTTGCGCCATGTCCAATTTGTCACTCGTTTCCTTGTCGCCAACTCGTGGGACACCTGGTATCCGGGAGCGCCCCACCATCTTCTGCACGCAACCGCACACTTCTCCTTTGCATCGGTATCTCAATCGAGTTACCGGAACCGGAATGTTGCCGTGGCACCGTTTCATTATCGTCGCCGTGGCACCCCTTTTGTTTCCGCCACGATGACAAAAATGCTCCTTAATCTGCTTTTATCGACATTTTCATAAAATTGCATAAAACTTGTTCATGACATTCGCATCATGATAACAACTTCAAGTACGGTTAATTTGTTGTTTCCATTAATTTGTTTGAATGCCTTGTTAAAATGGTTTAATTCATAACTATTTAACTGTAGCTCAGAATTTAATAAACTTTATATGTAAATGAGGTAGAAAAATGCCTAGTTTAACATGGTGCACTTTATTTTGCTCCTTAACAACATTAAAATTGTGTTTAGGGCAGAACAGTGCCAACTCTAAAATTTGCACATGGGGATTTTCCGGAATTGTTGTTTGTTGTTCCGGCCTCATTTAAACTTGCCTAGATAGATAGTTTTCATATTCTTCTCCTCTTGCCATGTTAATCAACATTTAACATTGTTGGGTACATAGACAAGAGAGAACTAAATAATTGATGTGGTGTTTCGTCAATATGCAACGGAGTTGCATATTAAACTCCACTTAATTTGTAGAATTGTCTGTTGCATTTTGCCATGCCATGCTTATTTAACCGGACCTGCATCATACTTGATTGTGCATCATGCCATGTTTATGTGATGGTTGTTTACTATGTTGTTTGCTTCTTTCCGGGTTGCTTCTCTCGTTAGCTTCGGTTTCGTTCCGGAGTTGTGAGGATCCGTTCGACTACATCCATTTATCTTCTTCATGGACTCGTTCTTCTTCCTTGCGGGATTTCAGGCAAGATGACCATACCCTCGAAATCACTTCTATCTTTGCTTGCTAGTTGCTCGCTCTTTTGCTATGCCTATGCTGCGATACCTACCACTTGCTTATCATGCCTCCCATATTGTTAAACCAAGCCTCTAACCCACCTTGTCCTAGCAAAACCGTTGTTTGGCTATGTTACCGCTTTGCTCGTCCCCTCTTATAGCGTTGTTAGTTGCAGGTGAAGATGAAGTTTGTTCCTTGTTGGAACATGGAGATGTTGTTCCTTGTTTGGAACATGTTTACTTGTTGCGATATCACAATATATTTCATTTAATTAATGCATCTATATACTTGGTAAAGGGTGGAAGGCTCGGCCTTATGCCTCGTGTTTTGTTCCACTCTTGCCGCCCTAGTTTCCGTCAAATCGGTATTATGTTCCCGGGTTTTGCGTCCCTAACGCGGTCGGGTGATTTATGGGACCCCCTTGACAGTTCGCTTTGAATAAGACTTTTCCAGCGAGGCCCAACATTGGTTTTACCATTTGCCTCACCACCACCTACTTTCCCTTGGGAGTAATTAACCCAAGGGTCATCTTTATTTAGCCCCCCCGGGCCAATGCTTGTCTAAGTGTTGGCCCAAACCGAGCCGCGTGCTGGGCCACCGCGGGGAAACTCGAGGCCTGGTTTTACTCGTAGCTTGTCTCATCCGGTGTTGCCCTGAGACCGAGATATGTGCAACTCCTATCAGGATTGTCGGCGCATCAGGCGGTTTTGCTGGACTTGTTTTATTACCGTCGAAATGTCTTGTAGCCGGGATTCCGAGACTGATCGGGTCTTCCCAGGGAGAAGGAATATCCTTCGTTGATCGCGAGAGCTTATCATGGGCTAAGTTGGGACACCCCTGCAGGGTTTGAACTTTCGAAAGCCGTCCCCGCGGTTATGGCAGATGGGAATTTGTTAATGTCCAGTTGTAGAAAACCCGAAGTTGATCTTAATTAAAATACACCAACCGTGTGTGTAATCGTGATGGTCTCTTCTCGGCGGGGTCCGGGAAGTGAACACGGTGTTGGAGTTATGCTTGACGTAAGTAGTTCAGGATCACTTCTTGATCATAGTTGTTCGACCGTGCTTTTGCCTTCTCTTCTCGCTCTCATTTGCGTATGTTAGCCACCATATATGCTAGTCGCTTGCTGCAGCTCCACCTCACTACCCTGTCCTAGCTTTAAGCTTAAATAGTCTTGATCTCGCGGGTGTGAGATTGTTGAGTCCCCGTGACTCACAGTTAGTTCCAAAACCAGTTTGCAGGTGCCGATGAACCCGTGCAGGTGACGCACCCGAGCTCAAGGAGGAGCTCGATGGAGATCTTGTTCATTGTGTTGTTTCATTTTAGTTGATCAGTAGTGGAGCCCAGTCGGGACGATCGGGGATCTGTGTAGCATTTGGGGTAGTCTTCTTTTATTTTGGTTCCGTAGTCGGACCTTGATTGTATCTGTATGATGTAATGCTTTACTCATGTATTGTGTGAAGTGGCGATTGTAAGCCAACTATGTATCTCTTTCCCTTATGTATTACATGGGTTGTGTGAAGATTACCTCACTTGCGACATTGCTTTCAATGCGGTTATGCCTCTAAGTCGTGCTTCGACACGTGGGAGATATAGCCGCATCGAGGGCGTTATCAAGTTGGTATCAGAGCCTTCCCCGACCTTAGGAGCCCCCACTGATTGATCGTTTTTAGCGGCCGAGTTATGTTTAGAAAAATGTTTTGAGTCATTTAGGAATTATATATCAGAGAGATTAGGAATTCTTTTTTACTTCCTAGTCTCCTCATCGCTCTGGTAAGGCATCCTGACGTAGAGTTTTGACTCTTCTCTTCTCAAATTTCACTAAAAAAATTTAGGATCACGCGGGTATCTTAGAATCGTTCCGATGGTTTTGTGATGACAACATTGTCTTGGTGCCTCCCGTCAGCAGGGGTTTTAGTGGAGGTGTCCCGGGGAGTTGAGCTCCTAGGTGTTGTCGTCATAATTTTATCGTTGCAGTTCTGGAATACCTGAGTTTAGTACGCCAACATCGAAAATCTCTTTTGTACAGTTGTTGGTGAGATAACCCTGATAGCCCAGTACTGAGGCGAGTGCGGGAGTATTGCCATAACTCGTATAATGGATGCTTTTCGAAGGTTGAGGTAGACGATTTCCGAAGGTTTCTTGGTTATGTGTTGAAGGATGGATACAGCTGGATCTAGGTATTGTTAGTTTGGGTGATATATTTTGTGTCCCCTGTATCCCCAACACCAGATTGCATAACCAGAAAGTTTCGGGAGTTTATAAGTGGGAATTCAAGTATCTCGTAGGATATCTTTCCAACAGACACGTGATACGATATGGGATCTATCATATGTTTTTTTCCGGCTTATTCTGCAAGCCAATCCTTTGTTTTTGTTTTGTTTTATTTGTGATATTCGAGTTGCTTCGAAGTCAAGTATTGATTCCATACCTTTTCCTGAGCGGTGTTCTCATATTCCTATGTGGACACCAATCCTTCTTGATAACTGAGAGTGCCATGTCAATCCTTTTCAACCGGTGTGTCTCTCTTCAAGTGGATTCGATCACTTCAACATTCGCAAGATCAATTGTCAGTTCTTCTCAACGGTGTTTGCTTCATCCGTTCCAAGTTGTCTTTGTTTTCCCGCCCTCCCACCCTTATTTCTTCAAGGACGCAGATTTCTTAATCAAGTATCCATTTTATTCTTGTGAAGTCTCTCCATTCTTTTCCGCCAATGTTCTTATCCGATGATTCTCAGGATGATACTAACGGAGTTTCAAGTTCATCATTCGTCATTCTTTTCTTCTCCGGTGGTTCCAATTCAAGCTTCATCGATCATATCTTTTCCTCGTTTCTAATGTTTTCTCGTACCGGTGCACCTCTTAATCATTCACCTCTCGCTATTCATTTGTTCCAGAGTGATGAAGATAACTCATAAGAATTATGTTTCCATTCTTAATCCGTTCAAGTTATTTCAAGATTGTTATCTTATTCAAGCCATTTAATTCAACCGGTGTAATCTCTCTTTTCAAGCAATCGTTCAACGGTGTTTCTTTTGAGTGGGCCCTAACCCACAGGTCTTTTCCCAGGATCTTACCCGACTCTTCTAATATTTCCCGGCACGAATCCCAAATTCTTTTCAAAGGTTGACGTAAGAATGGGTTACCATCAGTCAAATGTCTTTCTCCAAGATCTTTCAAATTATTTTCATCGTTGGTTCAACATTTCTATTCTTCATTGTTCCGGAGTGCCTCAATAATTCATGGTGGTGTTTCTCATCGTAATTCTCAACATTTGAAGACCGAAGAAGAGTTTCTCTTAAATCTTGCTCCATTCTTTTCAAGATTCATGGTTCTAGCTTGTTTCCATCCTCTCATAATTGTTTTTGATTGTGAGAATTCTTTTCACCCATCCGGAGCAATTCAGGGGTCTTTTCAGTTTAATTCTCCAGAGCCATCATCTCAATATTACTCATTCTCAGCTTTCAGCTCTCGTTCTCCAAATCTTACCGGTGCATCTTTGAATATTCTCTAATCAGTTCATGATCTCTTCGTTCTCATGTATCTAAATCCTAGCAAGTATCTTCGTTCGTTTTCTAATTCTTCCGGGTGTTTCTTTATCTTTTCTTCGTTCATTTTCAATTCTTACGGTGGGTCGTTCAAGATCCTTCTTCCTTTGTTAGCATATAGATTCATTCGTTCTTTCCAATCCTACCGGTGGTTCGTTGAAGACCTTCCCAAGGTTGCGCTATATCTCTCCTAATCCTTTCTACGAGAATAAGTAGTATGCCAAATTCATTGCTTGTCATCGATTTAATTGGCGAAGGATGAGCATAATGTAATTCTTATTCTTGTTTCATCGAGTAAATTCAATTCCTTATTCCGGAGGTCCATCAAAATTCTTGTTTTCGTTGTTCATCTTTTCTTTCCGGAGTTCCAAGTTGTCTCGTTTATATCATTTCAAAGCTTCATCTTATCATTGCAAGGCTCCACCTTGTGTTTTCAACTTCTCTTTCTTTCTATCTTCCTTTTATTACCGGAGTTCTTCATGGGGTTTCTTCATGGTGGTTCATCAAGGATTTAATTCATTCTCGAAGCGTTCTTCAAGATTCTTCTTGGAAGAGCTCAAATATTCTTCTTCCTGCATTCCGAAGTGCAATTCTTTCTACCTTATCTTTTGAGGTGGTGTTATGTCATTCTTGACAATTTCCTTCATGTTTCATGACTCACAAGTTGTAAGGAATGGGTTATTCAAACCTATCAATCGTTTCTTTGGAGTTGTCTTGGGTTATATTTCACCTTAAGCTTTCCCTAAGGATTGCTGCTATTTATGGTGCTTATAATTAACCCAAGTTCTTCATTTATCCTACCGGTGAAATAGTTTCTCGTCCCCTTGTTGACATCAATCCAATCTATTGTTTCCGTTAGTGGCAAAATTTCGCCTCAATTTCGAGATGTTTTCCATAAGCCCACTACAAGCTTACTCTTTTCACTGTTGGTTTTTCTAACAACTCCATTCTATCCTTCTTTTTAAGGGTGCTTTCCAAACTCATTTGTGGTAGAAGTTGTCATTTTCTTCTCCATTCCTTTATTCCAATGATCTAACTTATATTTCTTCTTCCGGAGGCATTGTGATGTTGCTCTCTTCACTCTTCATCTCGAATTGTGAGGATCATGTTCTTTCCTTTTGCTTATCCATTTAAACGGAGTGTCGTGTTTTCATTCGAGATCTCTCATCTTAGATAATTTTGCCTCCCTTCTTAAATGGAGTGCCGTATGAAATCTTTCTTACACCTTGTGCCATTCTTTCAATACTCCCGGAGGCAGTGTGCTGTTGATCTCTTCAAGTATCCTCTTATCTTGTCAAGATCATGTTCAAATCCCTTCCATTTTCAGTCGGAGTGCTACCCAATTTATATCAGTCTTATTCCTTCCTATCTTGTTTTAACCGAAGTGGTTTCAATATCTATCTTATCAATAAACCTCTTGGTTCCCGTCGTATCACTTGTTCCACTTTTCTAACGGAGTGTTTTCAGCTGTGTTCATCTTCGTTGTTTTCTTTATGTCATTTTTCTCAACCTCTCAAGGTTCATTGATTTCACTCGTTTGTCAAAGAAGCAACTTAGTTTTACCTCTTCTCTTTCTCTTCCGCTTCTCTCCGGTGCCATCCTAGATCTCGGGACGAGATCCTCTCGTAGTCGTGGAGTGTTGTGACGCCCCGAGACCGACGCCTCAGAAGACTTCCATATCTTTGTGATCACCGTGTGTTTCATTTGTGCTTGCTCTTTTCTTTTTGCATTGCATCATGTCATCATGCCATCAATTTCTCAAACCAACTAAAACTCAAACAAAATGCATGGGTCTTTGATCCATTTAAATCGAGGGAATTCACTTGTGATTTCTCTTTATAACATATTAAAGCCTCTCAATATTATTAGAGAGCTATATTAATTATTCCATTTATTTGGAATTAACCATAACACACTTGCAAAATATCCCATGCCTTTGTTATCTCAATTCTTGGCCTCTAACCTTGCCCATATTTTCTTTCATCATTTTCCGGAGCTCTTCCTAAATGTTCAAAAATTTTGGACCTTTCCAACCCTCACTTCCTATTCAAACCATTTGAATTAAATTCAAATGAATTTGAATTTAAATATTGCAATCATGCTCACTTCTATTTTCTTGGGACAAGCGCATTTTTGTGAGTCCGGGAAAATTGTCTGCGTGTCCAAATTCTTCCTCTAACCTTCTCTTCTCTCTTTTCCTTTCTCTTATTTCTCTATTTTGTTTTTTTTATTTTTTTTCTTTAGAGAGAGAGAGAGAGAGCCCAACCCTGCAGCCAGGCCGGCCCATTTGGCCAAGGCCCAGCCGCCCCCACCAGCTCTAACCCTAGCCCGAGCCCCAGCCACCCGATCGATCCCCATCTCTCCCTCTCGTCCCTCCCTGTGCCGCCACCCTCACGCTCGCCCGCATCGAGCCAGGGAGAGGAGATCCTTTCTGCTCGCACCCCCTGGCCGCGTGCCGCCCCTCTCCTTCGAGCTTCGCCAGGGTCCTCCCCTCTGCCTGCTCCTTTCCTCGCCAACGCGCCCCGTCGCCGGGTCGCCGGACCTCGCCGCCCGATCCACCGCTCCTGTCGCCCGACGTCGCCCCGTCTCCTGACATCGGCCCCGCCGCCAAGCCCTGCCCCACACCTGATTCCCCAGCGCCGCCAGCCTCCAGGAGCTCCCCCCGCGTACTTGATCCGGCGAGCCCCACTGCCGGATTGCGCTGCCGCCCGTGTCCGCCACCCCCTCCTCTGCTTCGCCGTCCTCTGCTCCGCCTCCATCACCGGCGACCACGACCAGCGCCCGCCTCTTGCTGCCCGTCCAGGAGCGCCACACCGGTGGCCTCGCTCCTCCTTGACGACGTACTCGCCGCCAAGCTCCTCCGTCCTCCGTCCCCTGCAACCTCGCGTCGCCCCGCTGCCTTCTCTTGTCGCGGCCAGGATCCCCTCCTCGCGCCTCTGGTCACCGCGCCGCCCCATCACCCGCCCTGTGCCCGCGTCCGCGCAGCACCATCTCTGCCGCCTCCACGCACCTCTGGTGACCTCTCTTGGCAGGGCCTTGACAAGTCCCTCGATGCCCTCCAGATGTGTCAATGCCTCTGTTTGACCCATGTACAACTACACGGTGATGCGCCAAGTACCCCTCGGATCCATCAAGTACGACTACCTTCGACCCTCGAAGACGTTGGAGTCGTCAAGTTCATCTACGAAAACGTGTACCACTATGCCGGAGCCCTCGGATCTGTCAAGTTCGACTACCCTCGTGTGTACCACTACCGTCGCCCCGAAGACGTTGGAGTACTCAAGTACCTCGCCGAACGAACGCGAACGACTACCATCGCAAGAACGGGACTGGCAAGTCCTCGCCTTGACCCCGAACATCTACGAACGTGTACCTCTACTTCCCTCGACGCCCGAGAACAACTACTTCCTCTACTTCCCTCTACGAACTAGAACCGTCTCCTTTGCACGCTCCGAAGGTATAACCCTGAGACGACGTCCGTGAACGAATGTTTGCAATGTTTGAGCTGCTCGTGTTTGCGCCATGTCCAATTTGTCACTCGTTTCCTTGTCGCCAACTCGTGGGACACCCGGTATCCGGGAGCGCCCCACCATCTTCTGCACGCAACCGCACACTTCTCCTTTGCATCGGTATCTCAATCGAGTTACCGGAACCGGAATGTTGCCGTGGCACCGTTTCATTATCGTCGCCGTGGCACCCCTTTTGTTTCCGCTACGATGACAAAAATGCTCCTTAATATGCTTTTATTGACATTTTCATAAAATTGCATAAAACTTGTTCATGACATCCGCATCACGATAACAACTTCAAGTAGGGTTAATTTGTTGTTTCCATTAATTTGTTTGAATGCCTTGTTAAAATGGTTTAATTCATAACTATTTAACTGTAGCTCAGAATTTAATAAACTTTATATGTAAATGAGGTAGAAAAATGCCTAGTTTAACATGGTGCACTTTATTTTGCTCCTTAACAACATTAAAATTGTGTTTAGGGCAGAACAGTACCAACTCTAAAATTTGCACATGGGGATTTTCCGGAATTGTTGTTTGTTGTTCCAGCCTCATTTAAACTTGCCTAGATAGATAGTTTTCATATTCTTCACCTCTTGCCATGTTAATCAACATTTAACATTGTTGGGTACATAGACGAGAGAGAACTAAATAATTGATGTGGTGTTTCGTCAATATGCAACGGAGTTGCATATTGAACTCCACTTAATTTGTAGAATTGTCTGTTGCATTTTGCCATGCCATGCTTATTTAACCGGACATGCATCATACTTGATTGTGCATCATGCCATGTTTATGTGATGGTTGTTTACTATGTTGTTTGTTTCTTTCCGGGTTGCTTCTCTCGTTAGCTTCGGTTTCGTTCCGGAGTTGTGAGGATCCGTTCGACTACATCCATTTATCTTCTTCATGGACTCGTTGTTCTTCCTTGCGGGATTTCAGGCAAGATGACCATACCCTCGAAATCACTTCTATCTTTGCTTGCTAGTTGCTCGCTCTTTTGCTATGCCTATGCTGCGATACCTACCACTTGCTTATCATGCCTCCCATATTGTTAAACCAAGCCTCTAACCCACCTTGTCCTAGCAAACCGTTGTTTGGCTATGTTACCGCTTTGCTCGGCCCCTCTTATAGCGTTGTTAGTTGCAGGTGAAGATGAAGTTTGTTCCTTGTTGGAACATGGAGATGTTGTTCCTTGTTTGGAACATGTTTACTTGTTGGGATATCACAATATATTTTATTTAATTAATGCATCTATATACTTGGTAAAGGGTGGAAGGCTCGGCCTTATGCCTAGTGTTTTGTTCCACTCTTGCCACCCTAGTTTCCGTCAAATCGGTATTATGTTCCCGGATTTTGCGTCCCTAACGCGGTCAGGTGATTTATGGGACCCCCTTGACAGCTCGCTTTGAATAAGACTTTTCCAGCGAGGCCCAACATTGGTTTTACCATTTGCCTCACCACCACCTACTTTCCCTTGGGAGTAATTAACCCAAGGGTCATCTTTATTTAGCCCCCCCCCCGGGCCAATGCTTGTCTAAGTGTTGGCCCGAACCGAGCCGCCTGCGGGGCCACCGCGGGGAAACTCGAGGCCTGGTTTTACTCGTAGCCTGTCTCATCCGGTGTTGCCCTGAGACCGAGATATGTGCAGCTCCTATCAGGATTGTCGGCGCATCGGGCGGTTTTGCTGGACTTGTTTTATTACTGTCGAAATGTCTTATAGCCGGGATTCCGAGACTGATCGGGTCTTCCCGGGGAGAAGGAATATCCTTTGTTGATCGCGAGAGCTTATCATGGGCTAAGTTGGGACACCCCTGCAGGGTTTGAACTTTCGAAGGCCGTGCTCGCGGTTATGGGCAGATGGGAATTTGTTAATGTCCGGTTGTAGAAAACCCGAAGTTGATCTTAATTAAAATACACCAACCGCGTGTGTAACCATGATGGTCTCTTCTCGGCGGGGTCCGGGAAGTGAACACGGTGTTGGAGTTATGCTTGACGTAAGTAGTTCAGGATCACTTCTTGATCATAGTTGTTCGACCGTGCTTTTGCCTTCTCTTCTCACTCTCATTTGCGTATGTTAGCCACCATATATGCTAGTCGCTTGCTGCAGCTCCACCTCACTACCCTATCCTACCTTTAAGCTTAAATAGTCTTGATCTCGCGGGTGTGAGATTGCTGAGTCCCCGTGACTCACAGTTAGTTCCAAACCAGTTTGCAGGTGCCGATGAACCCGTGCAGGTGACGCACCCGAGCTCAAGGAGGAGCTCGATGGAGATCTTGTTCATTGTGTTGTTTCATTTCAGTTGATCAGTAGTGGAGCCCAGTCGGGACGATCGGGGATCTGTGTAGCATTTGGGGTAGTCTTCTTTTATTTTGGTTCCGTAGTCGGACCTTGATTGTATCTGTATGATGTAATGCTTTACTCATGTATTGTGTGAAGTGGCGATTGTAAGCCAACTATGTATCTCTTTCCCTTATGTATTACATGGGTTGTGTGAATATTACCTCACTTGCGACATTGCTTTCAATGCGGTTATGCCTCTAAGTCGTGCTTCGACACGTGGGAGATATAGCCGCATCGAGGGCGTTACAGGCGAGAAGGGCAAAAGGGGCGCCTAGGCGAGCTACGGGTGGCAGAAGACACCAAGAGAACACCCCGGGGGCCGTCTGAAAGCTGGACGGTGATGGCGGCGGCGGAAGCAGGGCTCGACGAGGCGGCAGGACGTCAGCACGCTGTCGAGGGCGTCGTGCCCCCGAACTCCGAGTTGACGGCCTTGCCGCCCACCCTCTTCCTCTTCCGCAGCCTCCCTACGCCAGCCGCCAAGGAGACGACCCCGAGAAGCTCAAGGAGCCGACGAGACGGATGATGGGGTCGCTGGTGCCACACGGAGCCGCGACCAGCACCTAGTCGGACCCGTCATCCTGATGGCTGCTACCCTCGTCGTCGCTGTCGCTCCCCTCCTCGTCGCTCTCGCTCGAGGAGGAGCCTTCGCTGTCGGAGGAGCTATCCACGCAACACCGGGCCCGGGTCCCGTAGCACCCGAAGACCATGACGGAGAGGAGATCGCCCTCCATCAACTTAAAATGGAGGGTGAACCCCTCCATCAAGCTGTGGATACGGGCGAATGTCTTCCACCCTCGACCAAGATACATCACGCCGGGGGCTGGGGACTCAACGTGGACCCGCGTGCCGCTGATCCCGCAGCCCCTCATGCGCAGTCTTAGCATCTCGGGTCGTTCCATCTCCATCACGCTTGCGAAGGGATCCGGGAGACGGAGGCGACGACGAGCCGCCCGGCGCAGCCTGACGAAGAACTCGCAAGGGTCGTCCCCGATGTGGACCGCCGTGAGAAGAGGAGCCGCTGGCGGAGGCGAGGCCGGCGCATCGCCCCGTCCGCCTCGTCCCCGAGCGCCTCGGCCTCGTCCACGACCTCGTCCGTGACCTCGCCCCCTCCCCCTTCCCCTTACGGCTGGCTCTGCCACCGCGGGTGCAAGGGGAGGAGGGGCGCGTTGCCTAGCGGCGACCCTCGCCGCCACCGATGAAGGACCAGGGTTCCCTTTCTCCATGGCGAATGGAGAGAGGGGATCAGAAGTTGAAGGAAAGAAAAGATGAAGGAGTGTGGATTTCCGTCGCCCCCTCTTGCTCTTTATAAAGGAGCAGGATGGGGGCTCGGCCGCCCCGCTCAGCCAATCAAGACGCAGGAAGAGCAGGCGACTGGGACCGGCCTGCTGCCTCGACCCGCGACGGCCCGGTTTCCTGCCTCCACCGTCCGCAACTCCAGGTGCATGGAAGCCGCGTGGCTGGCGTGCAGGACCAAGGCGACGGATGAGGCGACCTCCCCCCGCCCCGTGATCGTGGGGAGCGGACGCCTCGAAAACCGTGCCTCAGCCCCGTCCAGCAAACAAGCCGCGCCTCCACGCCTCCCTCCACTTATGGAGATGGCGCGAACCGCCCCCCTTTATTGCAACGTGACGCATGCCTGCGGGGCTCAGCCCCGCGCACGCCACCCACGTCACGCACGCCTCTCCCCACGATGCCGCGTTCGACGCGTGCCGTTCGGGGAGGGCGTGGTGGATGCAAAAAAAGATACAGCATGACCCAGGCCGCGCGTGCCCGTGCACTGTTTTGGGCCTGGCCCAACAGCGCTCGGCACCGTGTATGGCCCAGGCCCGGGGGCTCCTGTCGGTGTACTAAAGTAGGGGTACCTTAGTACCCCGAACTTGTGCACGGGCAGTCGTAGCACCCCGCGGCAAGGCTTGCCAGGTGATCGCCAAAACACTCCATGGTCCCTTTTTGGGCCATCCAAGAACAAAGTATTTGAGCCAAGGCCCCAGCAGGAGGAGCTTGCCGGGAAGGCCACCCGAAGAGAGCAAGGCCCCGGCAAGAGGAGCTTGCCGGGACGGCCGCTCGAAGCACAAGGCCCCGGCGAGAGGAGCTTGCCGGGAAGGCCGACCAGGGCACGACAAGAGACTTGCTGCGACGCGCCACGCGTCCCGGCAAGGACCGGTGAGCGACAAGCTCCTGGGCGCGATAAGGCATCAACCGCGGCAAGGCGCTTGCCGCGGCAAGTCACCACCCCGCGCCTGCATTCCAGCTCATCCACCCACGTGTCGCTCTAGGGCCATTCCAGGCGTACGTGGCGAGAGGCTGCGCAGCCAGGGGCATGCGGTGGCGAAGCAACGCTGACAGGACAGCCGTCGTGGCAAACGGTGGCGCCCCTGACGGTCCCTTTTCTGCACTGTTTGGGCGACCTAGACGGGCATTTAATGCCCTTGTCCCCTGCCGTCAGAGTTAGGTATGATAGCACTATGCAAACAGTTGTACCCAACACAACATTTTCCAGTTTTACCCCCGCCTACGTTGCCACCTGTGGGTAACCCCTTGCGCATATAAAAGGAGGCCCCATGCGCAACGTAGAGGGGGAGGGAGGAAGGAGGAGGCCACTCACGCTCGGTCTGATTAGTTGCCTGATTGTACTGTAGCACTCAGCGCTCCCGAACAAGAACACAATAAAAACCACAAAGCAGCAGTAGGGTTTTACGCTTCCGTGCAGCCCGAAGCTGGGTAAACCCCTTGTGTGCATCGCCTCGATCCGCTCTTCGCGCGACCTCCGCCCCCCGCCGAACCAGAAAGGGGCTCGGTCCCCATAGGTGTTCGTGGAGGCAGATTTCCCCCGACAAAAGGCAAATAAACTTGATGTCAATGATACCCAATATGACGAAACATGTAAAGGCAGTTCTTCAGAAGACTTGCAGAAAGATGTTGAATCCTCTTCACCCCACAAGGTCCTTGCTCTAACTTGGCCCGTGATATGGGTACAACATGCATATAATGTCCTGGAGTGTATCTACTCTGTTGCAATGCCATGTGCTTAGCATGCTAATCATGCATGTAAATATGTCATGCCTTCCTGTTTTTCAGTACATATTCCATTCATGATAACATGTTTTCAAATTCAAGTACTGTCATTCTACTCTATCGCAATGCCGTCTGCTTAATTTGGACATCATGCTTCTGAATATCTTATGCATTGTTATTCATCAGTACGTACTTCATCTGTCTACCATACCTGTTTTTTTACATTGAAGTGTTGTTCTAGTGCTTTGTTGCAATGCCATCTTAGTTTCCCAATCATACACGTGTATGCTGCCTTAGTTTTTTCTATGCGTATTCCGCTAGCATACAGTTTTACATTCAACTAGTGTTCTTTTACTGTGTTGTCCTGTCATATCCCTAGCTCTTACACCATACTCCCTTCGTCCAGATTACATGTTGCCGAAATGGATAAAAAAGCTTGTATCTAGAACTAAAATATGCCCAGACCCATCCATTTTTTTCCGGATGGAGGGAATACATGTCAATATGTCATGCCTTTCTATTCTTCAGTACTTATTCCATCTCTCTGCTGTTGCATGTTTTATAACTGAAGCACCATTCTTCTATACAAGGCATGCAAGGGGAAGACGACTATGTTAGAATCTTAAAGGTTACAAACCAGGTCTTTGCAAAAGATCCAAACGCCAGGACATAATAAACCAACTCTAGTTTTTATAGATATTGCTCCAGCACAGAGAAACCCAACTCCTACTGATAATAAGCAGATTCCAGTGGCCAAAGAACTAGTCCGCTCCAGTCTAGCAAAAATATGTCAACTCCATTCTAAGAAGCGTGTGCGTATCCTTGCATCATGAAATTTTATAGCATGTTGATCATAATTTCTACATGTTTCTTACCCATCTCTCTTTTACAAAATAAGCTTAACATATAGAAGAATTTCTGCACCGGTATCGTCTGTGAGGAAAGATTCTTACAGCAATTCTCTGTACTCCAATGCAGATGTAAGTACCTGTTGTATATCACTATATTTTTACATCAGCATGTATTTTGTTAATCGGCGTGAATCCAACCTTTATCTGATCTAAATTTAGTTGTAGCAAAATGTATGATTAAAGGCCACAATGTTGATTTTTGTAAGGAAAACTGCCTGGTAGTTTTGCATCCTGAGCTGCATGAGTGTACTATCTCATATGAGTGGGTTTGATTACTTTGGTTCTGCAGTGGGTTTTCAGTGTTTTTTTACTGTGTTGTCCTGCCGTATCCCTAGCTCTTACATCATACTCCCTCCGTCCGGATTACATGTCGCAGAAATGGATAAAACTGGATGTATCTAGAACTGAAATACGCCTAGACCCATCCATTTTTTTCTGGATGGAGGGAATACATGTCAATATGTCATGCCTTTCTATTCTTCAGTACCTATTGCATATCTGTTGTAGCATGTTTTATAATTGAAGCACCATTCTTCTATATAAGGCATGCAAGGGGAAGACGGCTATGTTAGAATCTGAAGGGTTACAAACGAGGTCTTTGCAAAAGATCCAAACGCTAGGAGATAATAAACCAACTCTATTTTTCATAGATACTGCTCCAGCACAGAGAAACCCAGCTCCCACTGATAATAAGCAGATTCCAATGGCCAAAGAACTAGTCCACTCCAGTCCAGCAAAAGAATGTCAACTCCATTCTAAGAAGCGTGTGCGTATCCTCGCATCATGAAATTTTATAGCATTCTGATCATATTTTCAACATGTTTCTTACCCATCTCTCTTTTAGAAAATAAGGTTAAATGATAGAAGATTTCCTTCATTGGGATTGTATTCGAGGAAAACATCTTGCGGGAATTCTCTGTGCTCCAATGCTGATGTAAGTACCTGTTGTATATCACTATATTTTTACATCATCATGTATTTTGTTAATCGGCGTGAATCCAACCTTTGTCTAATCTAAAATTAGTTGTAGCAAAATGTTAAAGGCGCCAATGTTGATTTTTGTAAAGAAAACTGCCTGGTAATTTTGCATACTGAGCAGCATGAGTGTACTATCTCATATCATGCACATTACTAAATTGTAGTGCTGCTCTGGTTGCCAATTCATTCATTGTGTCAATGTTGCTTTCGTATTATCTTACCTGGCTGATGATAGTTGTGCCATATTGTGTTCATTTGGTGTTAGCTAGTTTCCCAAACGTTCGTTGTGCCAATGTTGCTTTCCTATTATCTGACTTGGCCAATGGTAGTAGTGCTAGTATCTTAATTTGGTGCAGGCTGCTGAAGATAAGAAGACAAACTCTGAAAACAGCAAGGCAACCCCATTGTTTCTTTCCAATAAATCTAGGCTAGGTAATATGCCAATAACTCATGATTAATGTGTTTGGTTCCCCTCCTAATTTATGTTATGATGCAGTGGTCGATACACTCTCCACTATCAATAATACAAGCCTGCCAAAATCGCCATCTGAATTTGTTCAGTATCCTCTGTCTCGAATGCAACGGAAAAAATGTATGTTTGTGAACCAATTAATGGCTGGAGGAATGATGGAAAAGGTGGAGGAATTAGAGGTGCAGAGTCATGTGACACAACAAATGATTAATGTTTTCAGAGAGAGTGTAGCAAAGCAGCAAGAACATGCCCACATGCTTATGGGCGTCATCCGTGTTGAGGTTGCAGATTGTGTTGTTGTAGATCGTTAGGTTTTGTTCATTTATTTGCACTGGCATCAATCTTTGATTGCCCAGTGGATGTAATTTCCTGTAACATATGCTGGATGTGCAACGTTTTTCCCTGTATGTCGTACCTTTGCTTGATCGGTTTTGGTCCTGTGCATAATTGCTCGTCGTAATGGGCTCAAATTATCTATTTTGGCCTAAAGACATGTATGAACTTTAGTGGGCCCATTAAGTTAATAGGACCTTACCAGGACGAAAGTTAATGGTCGGCCCTCTTAACTCCCGGGTCGTTAACAGGCTGACATCGAAGCGCAACAGGTGGGCCCAATTGATTTCACGGGCCGTTAACAGGCCATTACTAAGTTCGGGCTACATATGGCCCAACTATACTGTGGGCCTTTAGTAGGCCGAAAGAGACAGCGGGCTTGTATTGGACCATGTAGAGCATGGGCCGCTAAGAGGTCGAAAGTCAGGTCGTATTGTAAATGGCCCAACTGTGTTGTGGGCCTTTAGCAGGTCGAAAGAGAAACTGGGCTGGTATTGGGCCATGAAGGGCATGGGCCGTTAAAAGGCCAAAACTCAGGTCCGACTACAAATGGCCCAACTCATTTATGGTCCGTTAACAGGCTGAAAGGCACACAGGGCCGGGAATTGGTCCAACACTTAAATGGGTCGCTAAAAGGCCAAAACTCAGGTACGACTACAAATGACCCAACAGATATATGGGCTGTCACCAGGCTGAAAGACACACCGGGCCAGAAATTGGCCCAACACTTAAATGGGTCGCTAAAAGGCCGAAACTCAGGTCCGACTACAAATGGCCCAACTGCTTTATGGGCCGTCAACAGGCTGAAAGACACACCGGGTCAGAAGTTAGCCCAATATTTAAATGGGTCGCTAAAAGGCCGAAAGAAGTACATCGTGAAAATTGGCCCATCCA
Organism: Aegilops umbellulata; assembly: GCA_032464435.1. NCBI lineage: Eukaryota > Viridiplantae > Streptophyta > Magnoliopsida > Poales > Poaceae > Aegilops > Aegilops umbellulata. The sequence goes on from CP136055.1 coordinate 215,956,842, forward strand.
GTAAATGGGCCGTTAACAGGCCGAAATCTCATCGGGCCGATATTGAGCCCAAATATATAGCAGGCTGTTAATGGGCTCGAACTGACGATGGGCTGCAATGGTGTCAAATCTTTAACAGGCCGTTGACGGGCCGAATTGGCACATCTCGTATGGGTCGTGGGCTTAAATGGACCTGACACAAGTAGGCCTTATATGGGCCGGCCTTTTTCACCGGAATGGTCCACTGTTGGGCCGTGCCACATGTCAACCTATCGTAGGCGCCTCCTGTCCAATGAGTGGATGACATCTGTCCCAACGGTGAGGCAACACGTGTTTCCTCTGGCCAATGATGATTTTACACGTGGAAAATCCCCATTGGTCCGGGCTGTTAACGGGTTATCGGATCCAAAACCGGACCCGATAGCTTAACGGCGTTCCATTACGGTGGATGCCACGTGTCGGTCACCCTTGACGAAAGCACTTCTGTGACGCGCGATTTATCGTCATGGATGTGGACACTTCCGTGATGATAATTTTGGTAATGTCATGGAACACTTCTACGACAGCACATGTATGACTATCTTGATTTTGTCATAAATTTGTCATGGATGTACATGCATGACAGAAAACGTGACCTACTGTGACAAACACGTATCACGGAAGTGTCTTTTTTTGTAGTGATGTCACTCTTGATTCATTGCTTATCCCTGTATACCGCCGGAGGCATTCATATAGAGTCATACTTTGTTCTAGTATCGAGTTGTAATCATTGATTTGTAAATAAATAGAAGTGTGATGATCATCATTCATAGAGCATTGTCCCAATAAAAAAAGAAAAAAATAGAAAGGCCAAATAAAAAAGGGAGGCCCAAAAAAAACAAAAGGGACAATGCTACTATCCTTTTTTTCCACACTTGTGCTTCAAAGTAGCACCATGATTTTCATGATAGAGAGTCTCTTGTTTTGTCACTTTCATATACTAGTGAGAATTTTTCATTATAGAACTTGGCTTGTATATTCCAACAATGGTCTTCCTCAAATGCCCTAGGTCTTCGTGAGCAAGCAAGTTGGATGCACACCCACTTTGTTTCTTTTGCTGAGCTTTCATGCATTTATAGCTCTAGTGCATCCGTTGCATGGCAATCCCTACTCCTTGGATTAACATCAATCGATGGGCATCTCCATAGCCCATTGATTAGCCGCGTTGATGTGAGACTTTCTCCTTTTTTGTCTTCTCCACATAACCCCCATCATTACATTCTATTCCACCCATAGTGCTATATCCATGGCTCACGCTCATGTATTGCATGAAGGTTGAAAAAGTTTGAGATTACTAAAGTATGAAACAATTTGTTGGCTTGTCATCGGGGTTGTGCATGATGAGAGCATTCTTGTGTGACGAAAATGGAGCATGACTAAACTATATGATTTTGTAGGGATGAACTTTCTTTGGCCATGTTATTTTGAGAAGACATAATTGCTTAGTTAGTATGCTTGAAGTATTATTGCTTTTATGTCGATATTAAACTTTTATCTTGAATCTTTCGTATCTGAATATTCATACCACAATTAAGAGGGTTACATTATAAAATTATGCCAAGTAGCATTCCGCATAAAAAATTCTGTTTTTATCATTTACCTACTCGAGGACGAGCAAGAATTAAGCTTGGGGATGCTTGATATGTCTCCAACGTATCTATAATTTTTTATTGCTTCATGCTATATTATATTCTATTTTGGATGATTAATGGGCTTTGTTATACACTTTTATATTATTTTTGGGACTAACTTATTAACCGGAGGCCCAACCCAAATTGCTGTTTTTTGCCTATTTCAGAGTTTCACAGAAAAAGAATATCAAACGGAGTCCAAATGGAATGAAACCTTCGGGAACGTGATTTTCGGAACAAACGTGATCCAGAGGACTTGGAGTCTACGTCAAGAAATCAACCAGGAGAGCATGAGGCAGGGGGCCCGCCTACCCCCCTGGGCGCGCCCTCCACCCTCGTGGGGCCCATGTTGCTCCACCGACGTACTTCTTCCTCCTATATATACCTACGTACCCCCAAACCAACAGAAGCATCCACGAAAACCTAATTCCACCGCCGCAACCTTTTGTACCCGTGAGATCCCATCTTGGTGCCTTTGCCGGCGTCCTGCCGGAAGGGGCATTGATCATGGAGGGCTTGTACATCAACACCATAGCCTCTCCGATGATGTGTGAGTAGTTTACCTCAGACCTTCGGGTCCATAGTTACTAGCTAGATGACTTCTTCTCTCTCTCTGGGTCTCAATACAAAGTTCTCCACGATTCTCGTGGAGATCTATTCGATGTAATCTTCTTTTGCAGTGTGTTTATTGAGACCGATGAATTGTGGGTTTATGATCAAGTTTATCTATGAACAATATTTGAATCTTCTCTGAATTCTTTTATGTATGATTGGTTATCTTTGCAAGTCTCTTCAAATTATCAATTTGGTTTGGCCTACTAGATTGATCTTTCTTGCAATAGGAGAAGTGCTTAGCTTTGGGTTCAATCTTCCGGTGTCCTTTCCCATTGACAGCAGGGGCAGCAAGGCACGTATTGTATTGTTGCCATCGTGGATAACAAGATGGGGTTTATATCATATTGCATGAGTTTATCCCTCTACATATTACTTAATGCATTACTCTATTCTTTTGAACTTAATACTCTAGATGCATGCTGGATAGCGGTCGATGTGTGGAGTAATAGTAGTAGATGCAGGGAGGTGTCGGTCTACTTGTCACGAACGTGATGCCTATATACATGATCATACCTAGATATTCTCATAACTATGCTCAATTCTATCAATTGCTCAACAGTAATTTGTTCACCCACCATAATACTTATGCTCGTGAGAGAAGCCACTAGTGAAATCTATGGCCCGCAGGGTCTATTTTCCATCATATTAATCTCCCAACACTTAGCTATTTTTATTGCCTTTTATTTTACTTTGCATCTTTATTATAAAAATACCAAAAATATTATCTTATCATATCTATCAGATCTCACTTTCGTAAGTGATCGTGAAGGGATTGACAACCCCTTTATTGCGTTGGCTCCGAGGTTTTTATTTGTTTGTGTAGGTGCGAGGGACTTGAGCGTGGCCTCCTACTGGATTGATACCTTGGTTCTTAAAAACCGAGGGAAATACTTACGCTAGTTTACTGCATCACCCTTTCCTCTTCAATGGAAAACCAACGCAGTGCTCAAGAGGTAACATGGATTAGTGGTACCCTGTATCTGTTGTCGATGACGCGGCTGGTGGGGCTCTCCGACGGCTCCTGGAAGGCTTCATCTCCTAATGCCTCCTCCTCCCAACCTGGCTCGAGGAATGAGCCAGGGTCGTCCTCCGGCGTGTACTCCTGGTCCATCATGCGGGGCACATAGGCTTTCGGGGCTGTCACCCCAAACACCTCGCCGTAGTGCCCCACACTCCACGTCGCCTGACCCACGTGGCGTCCTGAGGATGATAGCGCGACGCCTCCCTGGGGCCATGGGGGGCAACGCTCATGCCCATGCTCATCGGAGGCGGCGTGGGGGCAACAGGGCCCCCGACACCGCCGGCCGTCCCGGTGTCGATGAAGCCCCCAGGCGCACCCGAGGGCGTGTGGTTGCGGCGAGGCCCGTCGTGAGATCCAGTAGCGGCCCGGGAAGGGACCAGATAGCATAAAGGCGGTGCTCCTGCCGCCGCCGCATCCAGCAGCTCAGTGACACGTTGCAGTAGTGCGTCGCGGCCGCTCTCCATCAGCCGGCACCACAGCAACTCCTGCGCCACCATGAGCGCGGCCCGCTTATTCGCCTGCTCCCACCGGGTGTGTGGCGCCGTTGCGGCGGCGTGGCTTGCGGCCCTTGCAGCGACTCGCGCTTGTCGTGGAGTGAGGGTGGACGATGCCTGGCTGCACCGCCCGCGCCTCGCAGCGTTAGGCAGCGCTCGTGCCGCCTGGAGCGCGGGGTTGAGGTCTTCATGGGCAGGTGGCGTCACCCGGGCTGGCCAGGCTGCCCAACGGTCGGAATCGGCCCTTGGGTCGCCGAACATCGGGGCCGCGGAGCGTCGGCGGGTCAATTGGTGGGGAAGAGGCTCCAACACACCCGTACATGGCGCGCCAAATGTCGGATCACGGGTTCTGGCAAAACCCTCGAGGTTCGAACACTGGGGTGCGCGTGAAGATCTCCTCCCCACCGGTCCATGCCCTAGCTCTCTAAGATCTCGCGGACGAACTCGACAAACTCACAAGAAAAAGACACAAGGTTTATACTGGTTCGGGCCACCGTTGTGGTGTAATACCCTGCTCCAGTGTGGTGGTGGTGGATTGCCTCTTGGGCTGATGATGAACAGTACAAGGGGAAGAACAACCTCCTGAGGTTGAGGTGTTCTTGTGCTTGACGAACTTGTGTGGGTGAGATGCCTCTGAATGAGCTCTCGACTAGTTATCTACCCGTTGCCCGTTGCTGTGGTGGCTAGTTCTACTTATATAGGCCCTGGTCCTTTCCCCAAATATTGAGCGGGAAGGGAGCCAACAACGGCCAATTTGAAGGGGGATAGCTGGTACAGCTTATCCTGACAAAAGCGGTCTTCGCCTACAAAAGGCTCTGGTGGTGACGCCATCTTGGGCTCCATGGTGACCTCCGTCTTGCCGTCCTGCTGGTCTTGGTCTCGTTGCACCAATATGGAAACCTTTGCTTGACGCCTCGGTACTCCGCGCCTGCGCTTGCCCCCTTGGCACAAAAGAGAAAACAAGGACGCTGCGGAGCTGGCGCCTGCCTGGTCTCGGTCGTCATGGCTCACGTCATGAGGACCTCGCGAGGTTTGCCTTGCCTTGATCTCTCCGCCCCTCGTGAGCCTGCCTGGCGAGGCCGCTCCTGAGGAGGTCTTGCGTCGTCTGCCTCGCGAGGCTTGGCCCCTCGCGAGGGTCTTGAGTGCCTTGTTGATGAAGATGGGCCGCATAGGCCTGCTTGCTCAGCCACGCCGTGGGCCGCAGGCAGGCAAGTCTGGGGACCCCCGTTCCTAGAACGCCGATAGCCCCTCCGCCGGACAGGCTGGACACCGCGCTGGCCTCTGCATGGGTTGGCAGGCTGGCCCGAGCGTGACTCACGCGCGAGCAAGCCACGGCGCTGGCCTTCGCTCGAGCCAGATGGCTGGCCTTAGCGCGACGCTCGCGAGCAAGCCGCCGCGCCGCCGTGCCAATCTAGCTAGCAAACCTTGCACACAAGCAGCTGGACAGAGCTATCTTGGCTAGCTAGCGGCCGCGAGCGCCGGATGGAGCTGGCATCCGGCCTGCCGCAAGATGGGCTCCGCACCGCCGGCGGTTTTGACCTCGCCTTCTGCCGGTGGCGGTAGCTGCGTCCCATGGCCGAGGATGACTAGGTGGACGGGCTGGAGGTAGGAGGTCACTCGGGGATTTTTGTGCAGACTAACATGCAGGTCCCACAAGTCATAATGCCTAACTTGCCGGTCGAATAGAAGGCACTGACTTAAGGGGCAACATGGGTTGAAACGTGCCTATAACGGCACTTTGTAGAGTAGTCCTTTCTTGGTAGGGCTGGTTGGTAAGGGCATGTACAATGGTTGATAAGGTAGTCTTACCTTAAGTCTGCCACGTATGCTTGTGGTAGTAGTTTCTTCGCATTATTAGTGGTTTCTTAGCATTATTAGTGGTTTCTTGTAAGGAACAATGTACTACTAGTGACAAAAGGCGATTCTAGTTTGCGTTGTACTCCAAGCACTACTAGTGGTCGCAGGAGTGTATTTCTTGTTTTGTGGGTTCGACCCCGGCCGAACACACGGCGGCCTTTTTTAAATAGTACTCCGCAAAACGAGGTGGTTTGAGTTTTGAAGTCGAACGGACGTATCGCACCACAATCTGGGTGCACTCGATAGCCCATCCACGTGAACGGGTTTTCCTTCCCATCATCTCGTGGCTCGCGTGCTCGCCCTAGCCGCACCTCGCTTGCAGCTTCCTCATCAGCTAGTACTAGCATATTTAAACTAGCACCTCCCAATTAAGCTCGAGGAGCCGGAAAAGCCTGGCGCGGCATTGGGAACTGTGCAATATGGCTCTGTACGTAAAGTGCTAGTACTCTACTACTCTGTAGCTTGTGGCATTGCACGCATGAACTTCACTCCATTATCGACTCTATAAAAGAAATTCCTCTTGACGTGTTTTTTTTGTTTTGAAACGGAGGCAAAAGCTTTGCCTTTTCTCATTCACAAAGGAGGAACTACTAACAAAGTTCCACGAGATCCATTACACCTCCACAAATGGAAGCGTAAGCCTAGTCTCGCTGTATCAAATAACTCAAATGTTATGCCCCTGCAGTAATCGTCGCTGATAAACAGGCTGCTAGTGTGTGCGTGAGAGGAGCGGCTGAGTAGGCCAGCTACGCGCTTGAATATAGCACCGAGAGTACCCACTACGTAGGTGTACTTTCCCTGCATTGATAGTACAACGATGGTTCTAGAGAACAATACTACCCTCCACTTCCAACTGTAGCTCCTTGGCCCTGAGATTCAAGAGTTCAAAACTGGTGCACTATACTAGAAGTACAGTACATCGCACTACTAGTTGAGAAAGTAGTACTAGTACTGCTACGGTACGAGTACGTAGTAAATAATAGCCTCACCCCTTCGCTAAGGAACGATCGAGGAGCTATAGTTGGAAGGGACGAGGCCCTGCGGTTACTACACTCTTATCTCCTCCTCAACAGTTCCCCTCCCCCCGAAGAGAAGGCAGTTCATCGCTGCTCCCATGGATTCGCCAGGCGGTTCTCCTCCTCGTCGGGGCTGGGAGACCTTCGACGACGATCCTTTGGGAGAAATTGCACGCCGCTCCGACGTCCTCACCGCCGCAAGACTCGGTGCTTCATGCACCAACTTTTTCAAGATGGTGCTTAAACAGGCTTGGGAAAAGGCCATGCTTGCTGGTCTTCCATGCGTCCTTGAAGAGAAGGTTCTTCTATGGGACAATCCTTCGAACAGTCCACCGCTCCCTAGCCATGGTTGCACGTTGACTCAGGTAGAGTTGCCGACGTTGAGAGGTAGTCATATTTTGTCCAATGAGCAGGTCAGTCATGGAGTTTGATCATGTAGTACTTAGTTATTCCATTTCCATCCCGTAATTTCTCCGCTGCCCACCGTCTTATATATAGGTCTGGGTGGGTGCCAACAAAGATTGGGTTGCATACCTCTGGCCGAATACCACCATCATTTTGCACAACATCCACAACAGTGCGGCCGTTCCCGTAGACCCCTTCTCCACCATTTGGATCGGCCTTTCGGACTGGCTGGGCTTGAATACGTATGATGATGCCAACATGAGATTGAACAAGATACCAATTGCGGACCCGCCGACAAAGCGACGCGACTACGACGATTACTATATCACGGTGTTCGACATAAGAATTGCCATCAATAAAAGAGGCAGTAACGGCAGACAAGGCAGAGGCTGGCGCATGTTGGCCGCGACAGATTTGTACCCCTACACGTTCGAAGACGCCGTGTTGCATCTAGGCCGCATCTTCACGATGACAAGCCATGTGACTTGTTTCATCTGGTTGCCATCCTACGGTACGGGATATTACAAACGGAATGCACAAACCATCATTTGCATCCCTAACGATACTCCATTATTTTGCAGGCACCAGTCATCCCCCGATCAAAATAAGATCGCCCATCCTGGATGTGCATTTGCATCCGCGATTCGGTCTAACCTGGAACCTTGTAGCTGACTCTGGCATATTGGGATTAACTATCTTAGCAGTCGTTACCCATGGTACCACTGATGTGCAACATGGTCACACAATCTACCACGATCGGACCGTCACCATCTACCCAGGTATTCCATTTAGTATTATATTTTTTAACCCTCTCGCCTTCTCTTTCGTTGTTGTACTACTACTTACTAGTACTAGTAGGAGTACTTTTTACCTTGTAGGACACGTATAGCTAAGCTAGGCCCTTGAAGACTTGAACCCACTAGCTGCCACCATTTTTGTTTTTCCATGTCTTACTATCTCATACATGTAGCCAAGAGTGGATATATATAATAAGCCGGTTACTTTACTTCCTCCATACCGGAGTAGTACTATTTGCTGCACAGTATTACTGACCGCTATATTTGAGCACAACATTATTATGCATGGACCTTGATTGTGTACGTCACCATGTGTCCAGATCGGAGATGCCACATGTACCAGATGAACGGCGCCGAGTTCGACCCCCATGATGCTACGTGGGTGCCGAGGAACACTCTTGGAGAGTACTCACTTTTCATTGGGGGCAACTACCCCATTGTGAAGCGGATGCCACCTTCCATGCACGAGTCGAAGGCCTGCCGTTCATGAAGCATGGTTGTGTCTTCAGTGCGCACCGCCGGATGAACGACATGCTGGGACACGCTATCCCTAATTTATGCCACTTCAGCTTGGATGAGTCTCCATCGTGTGGAATCGGACTAGAAAGTCGCGGCAATGATCCCCGTTGCCCACCGCTATGGATCGTGCCATCCATGAAGAACACCTGGGACTGGAACCTGGAGGAGGACATGTAGCCCATCTATAACGTGTAAGTGGGGTATGGTAAATTGTGAACGGTAGCGCTGTGAATATATGTAGACTAGTCGTGCACAAGTTTATCACATGAATTGGAGATAAACTTGTGTGGCATACTTGCATTTGTCCTTTAGAATTTATTACTAGTAAATGTGTTATGTGTACGTGCAACTTGTGTGGTTGTTGCACGGGCTCCAACACGCTCTTTGAGAAAAAAAAAGGTGGCACAACTTTGGATATAGGTGATGTGGCGGCATCATACAGTAGCATCGTTCACTATAGTTGTAGCATGCTCCTACTAGGAAGACAACTCCGATAAAACCTTGCGCTTGCCTCTTTGCCTCTTCGGGAGGTTCAACAGTTCGTACTCATGTGAACCTTGCACTTGGCTCTTCGCCTCTTCAGAAGGTCCAACAATGATGATACTATAGTACAATATGCTTTTGGTAATCTGACACCGATTGAACTGTTGCACGTCCACCGCGAGGGCGAGGGCGAGCGAGAGGGAGATGGAGAGGGAGAGGGAGAGGGCACTGTAGTCAAAACCCTCTCCTCGTCCTGCGAGCCACCGCGCGTGTGGGTGAGGGAGAGGCGTAGTAAGCAAGCTTCCCCTCGTTCGGCGAGTTGACGGGGCACATCAAAGCAGTACTAGTACTAGTCCATACTGTGTCCTTTCCGGTTAATATGGCTTAATTTGAAATGAGAAAAATACACTGGCGGTCAACGTATGTAACAATATGCTCTTTACGGTCACTATATATAGTTTTGCGGTGATTATACGATCACTAGCTCATCGTAGAGCACCGTATTGCATCCTACTGACTGGCCACATAGTCGACGAGGCACTTTGTTGACTGGTTAAATTGTAACCTGGTTTCTGTGTCCCAACTGTCAGTTCGCAGAGCAAAGAAATCAGTTAAACAAAACTTTACGCAGGTGCGACAGGAGTCCAACCCTTGCACGCGAACCACCCTGGTCGTGTATGTGAGTGCATGCACGTGTACTCCCTCGGTCTTCCAACAAAGAGTGTACATCGGCTAAAAAACAAAGAGTGTACATCTACACTTACAATGCATTTATCCTTCAATCTAAATCGATATTGATTGACTAATGCACCAACTTGTGCTCTAGCTATAGGCTACATGTCTATCCTTAATTACATCATGCCACAACCTTCATTTAATCTTCTTCTCTCAATGGTCGCATGCACACATAAGTCTGCTACTTTTGGGCGTTAATTATGCCCTAGTCAATGTGTAAATCTCTAAATGTATAGTCTTTCACGGAAGTAGGGAGTAGGTTGAGCACTTGAGCGTGAGCGTGTGTGTTGCGTCGTGTGTTGTGTGCCGCATGGGTGGGTGAGTGTTGCATGTTGCATGCATGCATGCATGCATGAGACTTTTACCCCCTCCCATTGACATGTTCATATTTCAATCTTCCTCTGTTCCCTCCATATGGTGATACTCCCTCTGTTCCCAAATATGGAGTAAAAGCCTCCCTCTGTTCCCAAATACGGTGTATTTGTCTTTCTAGAGATTTCAACAAGTGACTATGTACGGAGCAAAATGAGTGAATCTACACCCTAAAATATGTCTACATACATCCGTATGTTGTATTCCATTTGAATGTCTGAAAAATACTATATTTAGGAACGGAGGGAGTAGCAAATAAACATTAAGTTCTCTTGTTTTTCTCTCCTTGGTCACGGTGCACAACCAAAGATGAATTATTCTCCTGGATGGAGGGAGTAGATGGTCAAAGTTTGACACAAAATTAATGCATTGGTAAACATAATTTTTTGAGGAAAACGAGTGCATTAATCGAGTGTTTTTGCAAACTACAAAAATTATTCCACCACTCGTCATTTACATTGGTTGATGAGTTTTTTGAATTGAGCGCTATAAATCGGAAAGGAGGTAGTACTAGTACTCCTACATTATTGGCGTCGGGTCCCTTGGTCAATGTTTCATCTTGTTGGACAGGATGAGGCTACTTCCAATGCATCGGTGCTTACATGGGGTGCTAAGCACATTAAAAACTTTAGCAACTAAAGCTCCCAATGCATAGGTGCTTAACTTGTTGGTGCTAAGCATCCTTTATTTAATGATTTTGTAACTAAAGTTTTTCATGCGTTGGTGTGATTCTTCCATTTAAGTCTTTTGTCTAGGTTCTCGCGCTTAGTACTGGGGTCACCACATTTATCTCTCTCCTCTTGATTACCTTGCCACATCAGACGTTTTGCCTACATGACAACCTTAGCACCTGTACAAGGCGGAGCATTGGGAGGGGCCTGAGCATACATGCATAGGGATACTGTAGATAGGAAGTCTTCGCGTTCCATTATTCCCCATCTCGGTCTGAGAGAACTATTCAACTAGTCTTCACAGTGAAGTGACAATACACGCTGCAGCAGATGGGACACTTAATTAATAAGCTGAACAAATGTGTTGGTGTTACTAAATCAGCCTTACCTAGTACTGCCATCATGTTTGCCAGTGGAGCACGCTTCCGCAAATACGACTACGCACCTCTCTCCTCCATTAACTGACATATGGGCCCTCTTGAGGTACCACATGTCATCGGCGTAACTATTTACACTCCAAAGGACGGTATATCCAGGTAGTAGTACTAGTAGAATTGATATTTAATGCACTTTCTGCCCCCTCTTTCACTCTTCTTCCTCCTTTCTTCCCCATCGTCGGCCGCGCACCATTTCCCCCCGCTCACTGCTCGCCCTCCCGCGCCATCTTCCTTGGTAGCTCACGCGTACCATATCCCCCCGCTCACTGCTCGGCCACACATGCCATCTTCTTCGCTCGCTCGCCCGAATCCACTTCCCCGCTGGCTCGCAGGCACCAAAAACCCCAGTCACTCAGCGCCCTAAAAAACCCTATGGCAGAACCGACTAACACGCAGAGCCGTGATTGGAATTCCCTCTCTGATATTCTGTTGGAGCATATCTCTAATCGTATGAACCTGCTTAGCACCGTCCGTCTGGCCGCATGCTCGCTGTCTTTATACCGTCTACTCGTTTGCAACCGGCCGGCTCTTTTCAAGACACCCTACTTGCTGATGACCGATCCTCGCAGGTGGCCCAGACACCGACTTGACGATCCTACGGAGGTTGCCGTGGTGCCCCTCGACATGCTACCACTACCCGTCCATCTGTCGTTCATGCGCGACCACTACTGGGCGGGCATGAAGGCCAACTGGATCGTCCTCATCCACCAATCATGTAGTCCGTGGCGTCTCGTGGATATCTACACCCTGCGAGAGATCACCCTTCCATCGTTGGATACCGCCGCCATTGAGCCTCGTGGCCCGCCGGACACTCCTGCCTACTACGCACGAGACGCATCGAGCTTTTGGCTCGACCTCTGTTTGCTGAAGGTTGTAATCTGCGAAGTGCCCACACCATCAGAAGACTACATGGATTACAAGCTCATTACCGTCTTCAACATGGGAATAGTCTATCAGGAATCCGGTCGCCCTACATGGTTATGGCTCATTGTCAATCCTCTTCAGCCAACATTTCTGTCTGATGCTATAGTGCATGATGGCATCGTTTACGTGTTCGACGCACAAATTTGCTGCCTATACTGGTGGAATCTATCGACGTGTAATTGTTCTATCTCATCTCATCTTTACCTTATGAATACGTCTGCCTGTTCATTGTTACAAATTTAGAATATAAAGTATGTCTATAACCACATCATTGCTATATGTTCCTCTCATTTTCTAGATTTTTATGACCACACATGTTATTGTTAGAGTTGATATGAGAACAATTGGCATATAATGATTGTTAGAATATATATTATGAGTATAACCTCATGATTGCTATATGTTACTCTCATTTCCAGGATTTTTAGAACAACGCATGTTATTGCTTAGAGTTGATATGAGAACAATAGTAAGTGCTATGGTAGAATATGAGTAGGCCCTATGATATCTATTTTCCTCTCATTGTTACATGATGTTTGAACCATGATATATTGCTAGAATATGAAAGCCACTGGCTTATTTTTTAACTTGGGGTATGATTATGACCACGACATTGCAATTCTCTATCTATGATATGTGTCACTTTTATAATATCCTTAATTCCACACATACTCTGAACAAGATTGTTTATTTTTTCCTTTTGGTCTCCAATTTGAATTGTTGTAGCAGACGCAAATGCGCTGGCCTTCATGATTCTAGGACCTGGAATCATACTAGCCGATGGGTGGTGGTTTATCGCTCGTTCAGCTGACGGCAGTCATTTGATGCTCATTTGCACATACCAAAATGACCAAACCATTACATCAAACCACATGCAGTACAATGCCTGGGGCGTATGTGACATTGATGGCTATGGCTACTTCGTGTTCGAGAAAGATCCCGGCTTCGTCAGGCCAGGCGTATTCAACTGGATGCGGGTTTATAGCCTCGGCAACCACTCCATGTTCCTCGGGCTCAATTATCCGATCATCCAACCAATCATCGATCATATCACCGGTGATGATTACCGTGCTATGCAACTTCCATTCGCCAGGGGGAACTGTGTTTACACATCATATCATGGGTTTCATGAATCGCCATATCCAGAGATTCGTCGACACAGCTTGTTGTCAGATAATCTTCAGTGTGTGAAAGGCATCAAGCTTCCATGCGATGGATGGCTTTTGCAAACCCGACATGCTGCGATGTGGTTCATGCCATAGCAAATATGCACAACTTGATTCGTACTTATATCTAGACTGAGTCATGTATCCTGCTGCTGTAGCATGACCCTCTTTTGTTGGATATTATGTACTGTTGTTACTTTGAAGCCCTCCTCTGATTTGAAGGATAGATACCTTTCTGGGATCAAGTGCAGCCTAACTCACCTGCGTAGGATGTACTGATAATGATGATGGAGATGCTATGCAGAAGCCATATATATATAGTGATATATATATATATATATATATATATATATATATATATATATATATATATATATATATATATATATATATAGCCGGTCTATTCTGCTAATATTAGCAGAATAGTTATTTTCATAACACTTCCGCACTGCACTCTGAATAGAAGCGAACTGCATCGTCTTTATGTTGGGCACTGCAATGCTTCACGGGAGTACTGCTTCTTTTTCTGGTGTTCCGCCCGTGTTTTCTGTGTGGAATCGGGTGTTGCGGGATGATTTAGTTTGTCTCTGTATCTTATTTTACCTTTATTCTTTCTAATTCATAGGAAAATCTACTACAGTGCTTGCAAAACGAGGGATTTGGCGGACGAGCTTTCTCTGTTCATTCGTGTTTGCTTCATATGTGATTTTTTTGTGCTCGGATGTTGTTTTTTAGTAGGAATTCTTTGATTGCGTTCTTTTTAATCGGTTTGTTTACTCTATAATTTGTTAATTTTTAGGAGTTATTTTTCAATTCCTGTTAATTTGATTGTGCGGGAAGGTGAGCTTCGTCCACTCCTCTGTTCTTGTTGATTTTTTGGACTTTGCACGTCCATGCGTGTTTGAATATTGTAATTACTGTTGGTATAGGTTTCAATTCATTGTATCACGGGTATAATTGTCATTTTTTGAATTGCATTTTTTAAATGAAAGCTGATGTTGTTCGTCCAGTTGCCGTGACTTCCATGTAATTTTTTGCGGGGGTATTTTTCGATAGTTTAGTGGTTGGACAATTTTTAGGCGAGTAATGGAAGTGTGAGTGAAATTGACACCTTTGTTAGTCTACCACATGTCTGGAGTTCTAGTGCTTTAATTTTATTTGTTGTAGTTGTGGCATACGTTGTAGTGCACTGCATTTTCCTTAGTAGTGTACTTCGTTGTAGCTGCATTACAGTGGTTATGGCAGCTTATGAGATTTCCGTTTTCTTAAACTGAATTCTGTGTTCTAGAGGACTGCATAATATGGACTTCCGTACTGCATTAGCATTGTGGTTAATTTTCTATTCTGCTATTAGAATGGATGGTCCATTATATGCTTGTGTTAGCTGAATATTTATTATAAGGATTTTTTTTGAACTGCATACTATGAGAATTGTTTTTGAACATCATATGTTAACTGCAAAGTTTCGACCATTCGCATTTCCTTGTTACTTTTCAGAGGACTACTTTTTTTTATTATTAGTACCACACTATGTGTTTGAGAGAACTGCATTACTGCCAACTACAACTTGTCTAAAAAGGATGATAAAACGATGTAGTTGAGGTTGCATACTTTAAATAGGCATTGTTCAAAGTGTCTTTTGGACATAATTTTAAAAGCATACAACATAAGAAAAGCATTAGAAATATTGGTTGCTTCATATTAGACAGCCTAGAGTGCAAATATTGTAACCTTGAGGGAGTCTTCTTCTTTGTAGAAAAACACCATGGCCACTTCTCCGACCTCAAAACCATTCTGGGAGACAAAATCTTTCCACCCAGTAGCTATGTTGATGCTGTCTTCGGAGTCGATGTGGTAGTCAGCTTGCATGTCTGCATACCCATTCTTGTGTTGTGTCTCCAAAGTAACCTTCCCTGAACTCGGAGCAGGAAATTTTATTGTGGATGGCAGTTTCTGCTTATTGGAACGGGTGGAAAAAGAATTTTATAAGTAAACAACAAAAGTTTTTCTTTATACTTAGGATGATCTGTTTCTGTTGACTTAAATAGTTACATATATATGACTGCTATTTTCTAAAGTAGTTGCAACGTATGAACAAACTTATATACGGAATTGACCTCTAGTTTTACTAGGATATATATTATACTGCAACATGCTTGTACTACAAGGTCAGTTACAGTGTACTTCGCCAACATGTCAAGAGAACTGCAACGCTGATCTACTGAACCTTTTTTGTTCTTGTGTTGCGGTTCTGATCTAACTAGTGTCGATTCCTGGTGTGGTACTGAAGAAAAATAGGTGGAAGCATCTAGTCTTAATAGCTAACAAATCTGAACGACGATAAAATTATGTTTTGTATTTTGTTGACACTACTGAACATATTGATTGAACTATATATTTAGATGTGGATTTGCAGGCTAGATTATGTCCAAAATTGTGAGGGAAAAAACATACCCAACTTTCCTGCAGATCTGCGGTTGTGAGGCGATGAAGAAATGGCACCCGAAACCCCTTGTTGGGTATCATCAGGCACCCGAGCATGCTGCGCCACTCGGTGTTGGTGAGCTCTAGACCTTTTGCGTACACGCATGTGTCCGCTACCGGCGCCATCCTTGCCAAACACCCGCACTTACAGTCCATGGCGGGTTCAGTTGAATTCCAGAGAAGAGCTGGGGATGGGATGAACCCTAGATCTACGATTTGAAGAAAAAGAGGAACGGGGGGAGGAGTTGTATTAGTCTGGAGCACGAATGGATATGTTTTTATGCAACCAATTGAGCAACAGAAGTAATAAATGTTTGTGGTTGGTGTTAGGTGGTGGATTGGTTCTGATTCAGTGTCTGCGAATGCATTTGAGTAGCAAGAGGACTGCTTAGTTGAACATAGTGAACTGTAATGTGATATCAGGACGAACTACAGAACGCGTGGTTGGGCCTGCGTTTGTGTATGGTATGTGGGATTTTTTTTTAATTTTCAGTGGCCTCTCTTTTGTGTGTTGGGCCTGTGTTCGGGGAGTGAAGACGCCTTGGGCCCAAGTCGGCCTGCGAGTACGGCTGGTTCCTGGTGCGTTGTGTGCGGCCTAATGTTTAGTCCCGCCTCACCCGCAGAAGGCGCGCCAGACCTGTTTATAAGTGTTGGCGAGGCAACCGTGTCGAACTCCTCTGGTTACTTATTTGGGCGCTTATACACGGTGCTCGCCTCTCTATGCTCTATGACCTGTGGGCCCATGTGTGCCCGACCCCATGCATCGTGGCTTAGAATGACTCGCCTGCTGTGCGCGTAGATCTACTACAAGACTGGCTGGGGCCGGCTGCACCTGGGTGGTCAATTTTTTTCTTTGTATTTTCTGTCATGTATTTTTAAATGTAGGGGCATGCACTGCTTAGTAAATCATCCATGCACTGCATTGATCAGGGTTCTGTACTACATGTGCACGCATTCCGTACTACATGCACATTTCTCATTTTTGTTTTCGTGTTTTTGCTCTTATGTAATCTTTTTTCCAATGTAGGGGAGTGCACTGCTTAGTAAATCATACATGTACTGCATTGATTATGTTTCTGTACTACACGTTCATATATTTCCGCACTACATATACAGATCACATTTTTCTTTTTGTGTTTTTTCTCTTATATATTTGTTTTTTCAAATTTAGGGGCGTGCACTGCTTTGTTGGATATGTGTAAACTTCATTCGATAGAGTCTGTACTACATTGGTACACAACTTGCACTACATGCGTCCTATTTGCACACTGCATCTTATTTCATTTTGTGCACTGCTCGAATCTAATGATACATAAGCAAACAACAGAAAACAAATTATTACAGGCATTTTGTACAACAAGTTCATCATCAGCAAACTAATTTCAACAGAAAGCAATCTAACATAATCAAAGTTCATCATTACAAGCGATTCTGCATGGCAAGCAAACTAAGTTCAGCAAAACCAAATGATCACAAGCAAACTAACGATGCATAAGCAAACAACATAAAGCAAATTTGATGATAATTCTAAAACGACGCTGGCATTGTTGGCTCTTTGGCCGGCTGTCGGTGTCAAAACCGGTGGATCTCGGGTAGGGGGTCCCGAACTGTGCGTCTAAGGTCGATGGTTGCAGGAGAGGGGGGACACGATGTTTACCCAAGTTCGGGCCCTCTCTATGGAGGTAATACCCTACTTCCTGCTTGATTGATCTTGATGAATATGAGTGTTACAAGAGTTGATCTACCACGAGATCGTAATGGCTAAACCCTAGAAGTCTAGCCTGTATGACTATGGTAATGAGTATATCCTATCCAGACTACGCTCTCCGGTTTATATAGACACTGGAGGGATCTAGGGTTACATAGAGTCGGTTACATAAGAAGGAATCTTCATAGTTGATCGCCAAGCTTGGCTTCCACGCCAAGAAGAGTCCTATCCGGACACGGGTACAGTCTTCGGCCTTCATGTCTTCACAGGCCATTAGTTCGGCCCATGGATAACAGGCCGGACGCCCGAGGACCCCTTAGTCCAGGACTCCCTCAGTAGCCCCTGAACCCAACTTCAATGATGAGGAGTCCGACGCACAGATTGTCTTCGGCATTGAAAGGAGGGTTCCTTCTTTCCGAACTCCAAGATAGTCTTCGGACGCAATGATAGTATCCGGACCTGTCCACACACCATACGCAACCATAGAGAAAATATAGTTTTACAGGAATCCAATCCGCTGACAAATTTTTGTAGCATGACATTACGTCTAACCGGTCACAATTCCAAACCGTTTTTGTGTTCGACGCCCCACGTCCCGAGACGCGGTTGCCATTGGCACATCTTGTAAAAGCAGGGATCGTGTCCCCTTATCGCGGGATTCTCATCCATGCGGGCATGGGTAACCCAACCGTGTTGTTTATACAGCCCTTGGGAATAGGTGAATTCTAAGGCGAGTGGGGAGGCGTTCAATATTCATTGCCTTTATAAGGGGATAAGGGTTCCCTCTTCCTCTCCCACGCCTTCTCTCTATTTCCACCCTCCCAATCTCGAGCGCCAGCGCCCAAGTTCTTACCTCCTTTCCACTCGAGCTAGCACCCAACCATGTCCGGATCCGGAGGTCAGGGCAAGTGGATGGTCTCCTCCGTCAAGGAGGAGGACATTAGTGAGCTTCGGGCGGCCGGATACTTGGCGAAGGAAATCACCCATCGTCTGTCGGCTGATGGACAAATCGTCCCCACGCCGAAGCCCAACAAGAGGGTGGTTTTCATTCCTCATTTCTTCCGCGGACTAGGGTTCCCACTCCACCCTTTCATCCGCGGGCTGATGTATTATTACGGGATAGATTTCCATGATCTGTGCCCGAACTCCTTCCTCAAAATATCGGCGTTTATCGTCGTGTGTGAGGCCTTCCTCCGCATCCAACCCCACTTCGGGCTATGGCTCAAGGTCTTCAACGTGAAGCCGAAGGTGGTGGATGGCCAGCACGCGGAGTGCGGGGCATGGTGAGTAAGCTGTCCAACGTCTCCTGGCCGAAAGGCACTTTCGTGGAGACAGTAAAGGAGTGGCAGAAACAATGGTTCTATGCCTAGCGCCACACGTCTCCGAAGATTCTATGCCTAGCGCCGGACTCCGTGTTCGTCTCCTTCCCCTATCCATTTTTTACATTTTTCTGTCTTATATTTCTCTTCTTCCCCTCTTTTTCCTTTATAGCCCTTAAAAGGCTCACTACATGACGCGCACTCGCGTTCATTTAACCTGGGGGCTTCTTTAACAGAAGCTTATTTATACGGGCTTCATGCCCCACACATGTGTCAAACTTCCGCATGTACCTTTTTTCTCACCATTATATGCGTTGATATGACTTAAGTTTTGGCCAAGCTGGGTTGCCTGGCTCCTGTGCTTACCCCTACGTTCCCGATTGTTCGGCTAGGTGGTAAAGGGAGCACCTTTGCGATTGTTATTGCCGGGTCAGCCGGATGTGTACCTCAGACTGGGTGAAGCCGAAAGCTAGCGTTCTTAAGGGAATATTCGGTCGGTGGAATAAAGATGATCTTTTTATTAATTTTCATGCACCCCCAGATGCTTTTTCTGTGTTTTACGCAGTCCGAACATGCACTTTAGGGCATGCCTCCCCAGCGAAAGGAACCCTTAACAGAACTATTCTCTCTGGAAGATGTTTCTTACTAACCATGTAATATAACATAACTAGTTGGGCACTTGTATGATAAAGCACTAATGACCCATACGCCTGGTCTCCATGCATACCACGGTTCTTGTATAACCGCTATGGTATTCGGACACACTCCGGACCGTCAGGTCCCAAGGTTGAAGCGAAAAGGTCGGCAACGACAAACGATCTACAATCCGGCTAGAAGGCATTACATATGTCAATTAAAAATTACACAGTCATTTCGACTGATTGTATTCCTCCTCTATACCATCTAACAGGCTGTCTAATTTACAGTCCTGCTGGGAATACTTTGCGGCCAATTCCACTTGGTCGTACACTAAGCTTACAGGGATCTCCTTCCCGTCAGGCCCCACCGGTCCGACCTCGGCCATATGGTTTGGGTCAGACTTTGTAAAGCGGATCTTCACCATAGCCCAGGCCTCTCTAGCTCCTTGTCGGCAGGCCGATACCTTCCACAACCGGAAGCGCCGCCGAGCTCCCTTCAGCTTCTCCGCAAGCTCTCCAAGGCCATCGGGCGTGGAGTGGGCAGGCCATAAGGCTTGGGCAACGCCTTGCATTGCCTGCCGAATTCGCTCGTGCAGTTGCAGGAGTTCGGGAAGAAGGTCACTCATAGATCAGGGCATCTCCTCTGCAGGACGACCTGTGAGCATACCTACAGACAATACTCTGTTATTCGACTTCCTCGCCGAACTCATTTTTCAAAGTTCGTTCAAGCACTTACTAAATATGCCGCGTCGAAGCCGCTGATTCTCCTTCGTGGAGTCCGACAGCTGGCCACGAACGTCCTTAAGTTCAACATCCAGCTTGGTGTTGGCATCCTGGAGATCATTCTTCTCTCGCCTCACCTTTGTCAACGTACTCTCACCGGCCTCTAACCGGCGCAAGAGTTGTTGCTTCTCCGGATCAAGTCCCGCGCCATCTGCAACATCAAATTGTCAAATTTTCATCCAAACCGCACAATACTAATCTTTCGAAGTGTATCTTACCTGAGGGGGTCCCTTTTGGCTCCCCTGCTGCGGCTAGTGCGGCCTCTAGTTGGGCCTTGCACTTTTCCAGCTCCTGGGACAGCACGGTGTTCTTCTCAGCAAGAACCTGCATGTTATATGATCCTTAAATCAGTTACTTTAACTGTTTCAAGTCTCGGGGGCTACTGGTATATATATATATATTTAACCAAAATTTTCTTACCCGTATGTCTTTCACATACTGCTCCATGGCTCTGGCTAAACCATCTTGAGCGGCACGGAGGTATGCATCTCCTGAATTAAAGGCATCTAAAGCCTCTTGGGAGAAACAAGCGTCGCGTAAAATTGTCCGGCGACGCCTGTGGTTCATGGCACTCTCCACTTCAGAATTTGTGGCAGACAGCCTGTCCGCATCCTCTGTCAAAGGAGCGCCTGGTGCACACATTGTGCTCGCCTCCGTTTCCTGGCCGGTCACTGGAACCTGGCTGGTGGAAGCGCGATTGGTATCCTCTCCGGATATAGTCCGACGAGGTCTCTTCGTCCTGAAAAAGGCACAAACGTTAATATGCCCTGGCGAAATAATACCACGGAAACGGAGAATGCGTTACCTTTGCATCGGCATCTCGGTCCGGACTGCATCTCTTTTTTCCCCACGGGGCCCTGCGGCCCCTCGTGGGCTAGCCGCCGCTGGTTCGCCTTCCCGCCTCAGGAATCTCCCCTGTGAAACACGGTTGTTGTTAGAAACGCCGGAATACGGGAAAATGGAATCCCCTTCAAGGGAATAAAGACTCTGGTTTCTGCCACCTGGGAGGCTGGGATTAACCCGGGGTAATCTGCCACAATAGCGACCAAGGTGTTGTCCTTGCTTACCTGGTGAAACACCCCATCGATAAGCTCCACTGATATGTCCAGATCCTCTTCAGAGTCCGGATCGAGGGACCATTCCGGGTCCTCAGGTTGTGGAGGACGGCTGCTTATATCTTTCACTTCATGTCGCAGTTCCTGCATTGAAGTCGTCAGACTACGTATCCGACCATGGAAGTATCAAATAAATGGGCAGGCGCAGTTGTTCGCTTACCCAACTTGGAGGTTCATACATAGCGAATCCAGCCCGCGGGTTAACGCGGAGGAACTCCTCCTTCTCTCCCTTGTACAAAGAGGACATAACCTTTATTAGGGAGGCAGCCGAGTCCGGCCCTTTAGGGCCGTATCGCGTGGCGTCGTCCTCCCCATTGAAATCCCACATAGGGCGGCCTCTGTATTGAAGCGGCTGCACCCCTCGCGTAATGCACGCGGCCATGACTCCGATCATGGTTAGTCCGGAATGAGCCAACAGTCTTATCCGGCCCATCAGGTAAAGGACGTCCCTGTCGCTTTCTCTTTGAGAGCTCCGTGGGCGCCAGCTCAGGCGTTTCTTCAAGGGAGCACTGTTGAACTCAGGGAGACCGGCCCGGATAGGGTCCGACAGAGGGACGTCGTCTATGTAAAACCATTCCGAAGGCCAGTCGTCGGACGCCTTCTTTGGGGTTCCGGATAGGTATCCGGTTCCGGCGATGTGCCATACTTCGGCTCCGCCCACTTGGTATATAGACCCCTCTTGAGAACGGGGCACCAGGCAGAATATCTTCTTCCACAGCGCGAAATGAGCCTCGACGCCTAAGAATAGCTCGCAAAGTGCGACGAAGCCCGCAATGTGTAACACGGAGCCGGGCGTGAGATGATGCAGCTGGAGGCCATAGAACTCCAGAAGCCCGCGGAGAAATGGATGGATTGGAAATCTCAGTCCCCTTATCAGATAGGGAACAAGGCACACCCGTTCTCCTTTAGAAGGATTGGGGGTGTTCTCCGCTTGTTTTCCGCCACGGTAGGTGGCGAGACCGGCTTGGACCGGGACCATGTATGCCTGAGGAAGGAATCCCTTGGCCTGTAGCGACACTAACTCGCTATGCGGAATGGTGCAACTCTCCCAATCCCCGGGCTTGGGACCGGAGGGGCAAGGGGAGGAGCTGCGACGGCTGGCCATGTTGGAATGGACCTTAGCTGGGAAAGCTCTGATGATAACTCGCGGAGAGGAGAAGATGCGGTTCGGATCTAAATCCCCATCCCATTAAATAGGCGGCTCATTTGTATGGCTAGGGCGCGTGGATGTAAGAACGCCCCAGGCTTTTCGCATTCGTTCAACACGTGGAAGACATCCATTATTGGGCGCAGAAGCCGAGGAGCACTACAAAAATCGGACATTATTCGTACAGGTACATAGAATTTGGGAAAGAACCCGCCTTGCAATGCCGAAGACAAATTGCGCGCCGGACTCGTCGTCATTGAAGCCTGGTTCGGGGGCTACTGAGGGAGTCCTGGATTAGGGGGTGTTCGGATAGCCGGACTATACCTTCGCCGGACTCCAGGACCATGAAGATACAAGATTGAAGACTTCGTCCCGTGTCCAGATGGGACTTTCCTTGGCGTGGAAGGCAAGCTAGGCGGTGTGGATACTCAAGATCTCCTACCATTGTAACCGACTCTGTGTAAACCTAACCCTATCCGGTGTCTATATAAACCGGAGGGTTGTAGTCCGTAGAACAACAATCATCATACACAATCATACCATAGGCTAGCTTCTAGGGTTTAGCCTCCTTGATCTCGTGGTAGATCTACTCCTGTACTACCCATATCATCAATATTAATAAAGCAAGAGTAGGGTTTTACCTCCATCGAGAGGGCCCGAACCTGGGTAAACATTGTGTCCCTTGTCTCCTGTTACCATCGACCTTGACGCACAGTTCGGGACCCCCTACCCGAGATCCGCCGGTTTTGACACCGACAGTCATTTTGGCATTGTTTCTACTTGGTAAAAGCCTGTGTATGGACAACAACTAGGGTTCATGTTGTGTACTGTGTGCTGTCTAAGGTAGATAATGTATGAAAAGACTTTTTTTTTCTGTTGTTGTGTTTTCGTCTGCTTTTTGCAGTAGTGTATACAGACGAATTTGTATCCGTATGTGTATTTTATATAAATAACTCATATAGTATATATATGTGTATATTTTTATTTTGTTGACGACCATGTTCTGTGTGAACTGGCATGTGTCACGCTTATATGTATCGTATGTGTCCCATAAATGGCATTGCATGCGATGACGAACTTCTTCGTCCAACAAAAAGCACAACATTCTGTCTACAAGTCTGTGCTGCACCTATTTTTTTGCCGCACTTTTGCCGCAGACCCTGTATTCATGTGTGTATCCTGGAACTACATTGCTTTATGATATTGCACTGCTTTGCCTAACCAAATGCACTGCTTTTTCGCCTACAGATGCGTTCTGCAGTTGTTTTTTTATTGTTTGTACAATAAGGTAGGGAGGGTTGCCCCCCCCATTTTTTAGTTGTCTATAGATTTTATATTGCTCTTGTATTCCCTGTACTCAACGCATTGCGTGCGTTAGCGCGAGGTCGAGCAGGGGGGTGGGAGGGGGTTCGTGACCCCCCTCCCCACCCCCCTGCGGGGCCATGCCTGGAACGAGCCGGAGCAGGTGGCGACGCGGCGTGCCGCGGTGCTGCATGCGCAGGATAGTCCATCACACCCCGTCGCCTCCCTGTCTATCTTCGGGGTGTGGCTTTGGGGTTACGTGTGTCCTATTGTTGGAAAAACAAAATGTCCACACTGCGCCTGCCAACCAAGCGCACTTCATGCGTTAGCGCAAGGCCGAGTAGGGGGTGGGAGGGGGGTCATAACCCCTCCCCACCCCCTGCGAGGCCGAGCCTGGAACGAGCCGGAGCAGGCGGCGACGCGGCGTGCCGCGGCACCGCATGCACCGAGGTGTCCGTCACACCCCGTCGCCTCCCGGTCTATCTTAGGGGTGTGGCTCTGGGGTTGCGTGCGTCCTATTGTTGGAAAAACAGAATGTCAGCATTGCGCCTATCAACCAAGCGCATTGCGTACGTTAGCGCGAGGCCGAGCAGGGGGTGGGAGGGGGGTCGTGACCCCCCACCTCCTGCGAGGCCGAGCCCGGAACGAGCCGGAGTAGGCGGCGATGCGGCGTGCCGCGGCACCGCATGCGCAGGCGAGTCCATCACACCCCATCGCCTCCCTGTCTATCTTAGGGGTGTGGCTCTAGGGTTGCGTGCGTCCTATTGTTGGAAAAATAGAATGTCCGCACTGCGCCTATCAACCAAGCACACTACATGAGTTAGCGCTAGGCCGAGCAGAGGGGTGGGAGGGGGGTCGTGACCCCCCTCCCCACCCCCCTGCGAGGCCGAGCCTAGAACGAGCGGGAGCAGGCGGCGACGCGGCGTGCCGCAGCGCCGCATGCGCAGGCGAGTCCGTCACACCCCGTCGCCTCCCTGTCTATCTTAGGGGTGTGGCTTTAGGGTTGCGTGCGTCCTATTGTTGAAAAAACAGAATGTCTGCACTGCACCTGTCAACCAAGCGCACTGCGTGCGTTAGCGCGAGGCCGAGCAGGGGGTCGTGACCCCCCCTCCCGACACCCCTGCGAGGCCGAGCCTGGAACGAGTCGGAGCAGGCGGCGATGTGGCGTGCCGTGGCACCGCATGCGCAGGCGAGTCCATCACACCCCATCGCCTCCCTGTCTATCTTAGGGTTGTGGCTCTGGGGTTGCGTCCGTCCTATTGTTGAAAAAACAAAATGTCTGCACTGCGCCTGTCAACAAAGGGCACTACGTGCGTTAGCGCGAGGACGAGCAGGGGGTGTGGAGGGGGGCTCATGAACCCCCCTCCGCACCCCCCTGCGAGGCCGAGCCTGGAACAAGCCAGAGCAGGCAGCGACGCGCGCGTGCCGCGGCCCCGCATGCGCAGGCGAGTCGATCACACCCCGTCGCCTCCCTGTCTATCTTAGGGATGTGGCTCTGGGGTTGCGTGTGTCCTATTGTTGGAAAAACAGAATGTCCGCATTGCACCTGTCAACCAAGCGCGCTGCGTGCGTTAGCGCGAGGCGGAGCAGGGGGTGGGAGGGGGGTCGTGACCCCCCTCCCCGCCCCCCATGCGAGGCCGAGCCTAGAACGAGCCGGAGCAGGCGGCGACGCGCGCGTGCCGCGGCCCCGCATGCGCAGGCGAGTCCATCACACCCCGTCGCCTCCCTGTCTATCTTAGGGGTGTCGCTCTGGGGTTGCGTGCGTCCTATTGTTGGAAAAACAGAATGTCAACACTGCACCTGTCAACCAAGCACACCGCGTGCGTTAGCACGAGGCCGAGAAGGGGGTGGGGAGGGGGCCCTCCCCACCCCCCTGTCAGGCCGAGCCTCGAACGATCCGGAGTAGGCGTCGACGTGGCGTGCCGCAGCGCCGCATGTGCAGGCGAGTCCGTCACACCCCGTCGCCTCCCTGTCACACCCCGTGCGCCTGTCAACCATGCCAGGATGTGACGTGGGATTGTGCCATTGTAGCCAAGTGAAAAGATTCATAGTGGTAGTGTTCTTGATTGGCTGGAAAAAATATTCGTCTAGGCGAACTGCAATGCTTTATTGACAGCACATCTTCCGTCCATACCGGACTGCACATCGGCCTGCATTTTTTAGGTGAGGGGTTACTGGAGTTACTTGCTAGTTGTGCGTCGTTGGGCTTTGTTTGTTTTTGGGTTGTGAGAATTTGTTGGGCTTGTGTTCTGTGAGTGAAGACGCATTGGGCCCAAGTCGGCCTGTGAACACGGCTGGTTCCCGGCGCGTTGTGTGCGGCCTAATGTTTAGTCCCACCTCGCCCGCAGAAGGCGTGCCCGGACTGTTTATAAGTGCTGGCGAGGCCGCAGTATCGAACACCTCCAGTTACTTATTTGGGCGCTTATACACGGCGCTCGCTGCTCTATGCTCTCTGACCTGTGGGCCCATGTGTGCCCGGCCCCATGCATTGTGGCTCAGAACGGCTCACCTACGGTGGGCGCAGACCTACTACGAGACTGGCTGGGGCCGGGTGCACCTGTGGTGGTCAATTTTTCTTTGTATTTTCTCTCTTAAGTATTTGTTTCAATGTAGGGGCGTGCACTGCTTAGCAAAACATTCGTGCACTACATTGATCAGGGTTCTGTACTGCATGTGCATGCATTCCGTACTACACATGTTTGCGCTACATTTTTGTGCACTGCATGTGTAACATTTTTCTTTATTGTTTTCCCTCTTACGTATCATTTTTTCTAGTGTACAGGTGTGCACTGCTTTGTTGCCTCTATGTGCACTGCATTCGTCATAGTCCTCTGTTGCAGGTGTACACATTTTGCACTGCGTGCATCCTTATTTCTGCCAAAGTTGTGACTGGTTATGCCAACGCTGCAGACTTCATGACTTACATTTAAGGTCTGCATCAGGTGCACTAATTCTGCTTTTGTGTACTTCACGAAAGTGCTTCTCTTGTGCTTCATTTTGAGCATGTACCGCAATTCATGCACACATATAGTGAACTTCCTGGTAAGACTTAGGAGAACTACACACATTTTTTAGAGACCTATTACGGGACTGGCTGGGGCCTGGTTGCAGCTGGGTGGTCAATTTTTTCCTTATCTGAATCATTTTTTATTTTGGAGTATATATATTTCGTGGTAGTACAAATGATGTCATTTGTACTTCTTGCACCAACGTTGAGTACTGCACTGCGCATACCAAGTCTGTGTGTTGTGCACTAAACGAAAGTTGCTGTAGCCCCTCTCGTTCTGCATTTATACATGTATTGCACTTCGTGTATACACTTTGTGAACTGCCTTATATTTGTTATGTGAACTGTATTCACGTTTCTTTATAATGGTATGAGGATTATAATTTTTATAAATATTAATATTAATGTTCTTTTTCTATAATTACTTTTTGTGGACTACATGTGTACAAATGTGTAATGCTTATTTTTTACCATTGTGAACTGCATTAATATTTCTTTTTTAGGTATGAGTTGTAGTCAGATTACTTAACTTTTTTAACCTTGTTTTTTAATATGTTTTGTATGTGAATAGTATATTTTGGTATCACACATTAAATTTTTCAAAGTTTTCTAGATACTTTTTCTAACACAAACTAATTTCAGCGAAAGCAATTAATTACAAGCAAACTGACGATACATAAGCAAACAACAGAAAGAAAATGTAATGATAATTTTAAAACGACATTGTTTTTACAAAAGAAATGTTTGATATGAAGCAACAGACATAATCAAAAGCTTGCATACATGAAACAAAGAACAACACAACGACTAAAGTAAAGTGAAACTAAAACATAGCCCTGAATTATTTCTAGTTGTTGTACTGGATTACAACCTTGTTCTTATTCCGCTTTGCTTATTTGTCTCTTTTTGCCCTGTCCAGTCCCATCATGACATCGTAGATGATTCTCCATGACTCATATGTTGCGAATGCATCGATTGCTGCATACTTGATAAGCTTTTCTAGCAGTGGGCAAAATCCCCACAGAGTATGGTCCTCCTTGCGGTTATTTTCTTCTTCATGTCATGGTAGTGAATGTCTATCATCCTGCCGGCAACATCAGCCAAAGAGTAAAACTTATTTTTATTGTATGGGTCTCTCCATTCCAGCTGCATATCAATGTAGTTGTCGGAGTTGATCTCCAAACCATATAGCTTCAGCTTGCTTTTGTCTCCTTCAATGGCAAATCCGATGAAGGTGTACTCACCATTCATGAGGAATTTGTCTAGTTCCATTGGCCTGCAAGATGTTTGTATAGAGTGAATATAGTTTATTTTCTTAGAACTACCAATGTTTTTTGTTTTTTCTGAAACTGAACTGCAATATGAATATCTTGAATCTGTTGCATTGAGTAGTTGCTAATAAACAATAACTAGTAAATCTGATAATATATTGCATAAACAATGCATATTTTGTGCATGATTGTATTCTTGAACTGAATTTCATACATGTTTTGTATAGTAATGTTGCACTTTTCTATTGTTCAGTCAAATAGTTTGTATTTGGTAAAACAAAATAAAACTACGTGTATTGCTAGATCATATAATTCAAGAATTGAACACATGAGTGACATACATGGAGCCAGATGAAAACTGTCAATGAATTCATATGCCATGCTTTTCAAAAATGAGAACCAAAGTTTAAATATTGGCAATTGCAGTGAAGAAAATTTAAAATCAATATTGACAAGCAATAGTACAGATTGATAGTTATTTTGACATGTCTTTAGCTGCAGAGATGTGGTAGACAAGGAATTCTTTTTCTACGCATAGCTGGAGCACTGCTGCCTGCTGTGGCTTCACGTAGTGGGTGTACTCGAAATGAACGCCGACTAGTTTGACGGGCATTCCGCCGAGCTTCCTCCTGAGCGTGGACATCATCTTGTCCACGTCTTCACCCTTGCTTGTGCAAACGACGTGGAGCTTGTGGTTGCTGTGGAGGTCGACGCCGTGGAGCTCCCTGGTGTACATGCGACGCTGCTTGTATAGAGGTGCATCCGCCATGACTCTCCTCTGCTCTCTCGTGTTTGTTCTAGAGAGAAGAGGTTAGTGAAAGGAAGTGTGGAGAAGAAGACGCAGTGGGGTTTTTGGGGGGACGAAGCAGTTGTGTTTTCTCCTCTGCTCTCCTTGATAGGACGTGGGAGAGGTGGAGCGGCGTGGTAGCGTGGTGGGGCTCTGTTTTTAGTTACATGGCAACTGCGGAGAGGTTCTGCTATGAGGAGGCTCTATTAGTGCGTTGGAAATCCGGAACGTCGTCGCCTCTTTTTTCGTGACTAGTTCAGTTATGCACGCAACTGTCAAAAAATGTGATGATTGTGTTTTCGGTGAACTTTCCTAGTAAGTGCACTTCGTTGCTATAACAACAGAACTGCGTATGTCCACATAGTGTACTGCATATCGGAATAGGATTCATACAGATGTATGGACATTTATTTTCTTATGGAGTTCTTTCTTTTTTTCTCCTTTTTGATGGTAATGCAGCTTTTGTGTGGATGGAGGGTAGTGTGGGTAGGGGTGTCGGACTGCTTTGCTTAACTAACAGGGCTGCATTCTTCATTTTAGCCATACTGCAATGCAGCAGAAAGAGAACTGCATTTCAAAAAAAAAGAATACTTCGTGCTTCCACGTGGAGAACTGCATTGCTGTACGTCGCGGACTGCATTTGTACGTCGACTTCGGGCTTCCTACGTTTTATTTATTAATAGTGAACTGTAGTGTCTTGCGACGCCCCTGATTCAATCGTACACTAATCATGCACGCAAATGTGTATGATCAAGATCAGAGACTCACGAGAAGATATCACAACACAACTCTACAAATAAAATAAGTCATACAAGCATCATAATACAAGCCAGGGGCCTCGAGGGCTCGAATACAAGTGCTCGATCATAGACGAGTCAGCGGAAGCAACAATATCTGAGTACATACATAAGTTAAACAAGTCTGCCATAAGATGGCTAGCACAAACTGGGATACAATCGAAAGAGGCGCAGGCCTCCTGCCTGGGATCCTCCTAACTACTCCTGATCATAGTCAGAAGGCTGCACGTAGTAGTAGGCACCTCCAGAGTAGTAGGAGTCGTCGTCGACGGTGGCGTCTGGATCCTGGGCTCCATCGTCTGGTCGCAGCAATCGGGTAGAGAAAGAGGAAAAGGGGGAACAAGGCAACCGTGAGTACCCATCCAAAGTACTCGCAAGCAAGGAGGTACACTACATATGCATGGATATATGTGTAAAGGGCCATATCAGTGGACTGAACTGCAGAATGCCAGAATAAGAGGGGATAGCTAATCCTGTCGAAGACTACGCTTCTGGCAGCCTCCATCTTGCAGCATGTAGAAGAGAGTAGACTGAAGTCCTCCAAGTAGCATCGCATAGCATAATCCTACCCGGCGATCCCCTCCTCGATGCCCTGTTAGAGAGCGATCACCGGGTTGTATCTGGCACTTGGAAGGGTGTGTTTTATTAAGTATCCAGTTCTAGTTGTCATAAGGTCAAGGTACAACTCCAAGTCGTCCTGTTACCGAAGATCACGGCGATTCGAATAGATTAACTTCCCTGCAGGGGTGCACCACATAACCCAACACGCTTGATCCCATTTGGCCAGACACACTTTCCTGGGTCATGCCCGGCCTCGGAAGATCAACATGTCGCAGCCCCACCTAGGCACAACAGAGAGGTCAGCACGCCGGTCTAAACCTAAGCGCACAGGGGTCTGGGCCCATCGCCCTTAGCACACCTGCACGTTGCAAACGCGGCCGAAAGCAGACCTAGCAACCTCCAGTATAGCGGAAATCACGTTACGCGGTCCAATCTGGCGCGCCTCGCTCAGTCACTGACGTCACGAAGTGCTTCGGCTGATACCACGACGTCGAGTGCCCATAACTGTCCCCGCGTAGTTGGTTAGTGCGTATAGGCCAGTAGCCAGACTCAGATCAAATACCAAGATCTCGTTAAGCGTGTTAAGTATTCGCGAACGCCGACAGGGCCAGGCCCACCTCTCACCCAGGTAGTCTCAACCTGCCCTGTCGCTCCGCCACAAAGATCCACAAAGAGGGCCGTCGGGACAAAGGTCCTTTCCGCCCCCAATCCGTGAATCACTCGCGGGTACTCCTCGAGCCGACCCGACTTTAGTCACCACATGTATCATGTATAAAGTATAGTATATACCCGTGATCAACTCCCGAGTGATCACGGCTCGATAGTATAGCACAGCAGATGGACAAGAATGTAGGGCCACTGATGGAAAACTAGCATCCTATACTAGGCATGTAGGATTGCAGGTAAAGGTAACAACAGTAGTAACAAGGACAGGCTATGCATCAGGATAGGAATAACGGAAAGCAGTATCATGCTACACTACTCTAATGCAAGCATTATAGAAGAGAGTAGGCGATATCTGGTGATTAGGGGGGGGGGGCTTGCCTGGTTGCTCTAGCAAGGGAGAGGGGTCGTCAACTCCATAGTCGTACTGGGTAGCAGCGACATCGGTCTCGGTGTCTAGCGAGAGAAGAGGGGAAAGAAACAATAAATATTAAGCAAACAGACGCATAGCGATGCATGACATGACAAGTATCGATGCTAGGGGTGCCTTACCGCGGTATGAGGTGATACCGGTGAAGGGGGATAACATCCGGGAAAGTATCCCCGATGTTTCACGTTTTCGGGCAGAGGAGCCGAAGGGGGAGAGTTGCGAGTTCGATAGGTTAGGGATGTGTGGCAGACGAACGGGCTGCGTATCTGGGTTCGTCTCGTCGTTCTGAGCAACTTTCATGTACAAAGTTTTTCCATCTGAGCTACGTTTATTTTCTATTAATTTTAAAAGATTTAAATCATTTCAGGATTTATTTAATTATTTAAATGCAACACTATCCAGAACAGTGCATGCTGACGTCAACATGACATCAGCATGACGTCAGCAGTCAACAGAAGTGTTGACTGGGTCAATCTGACGGTGGGTCCCACTGGTCATACACTGCTAACTAATTAACCAATTTAATTAGTTTAATTAACATGTTAGTTAGGTTAGTTAATTAATTATGTTTATTAAACAGGATCACTTAAGTTAATTAATTAATTAAATTTATTTATATTATTTTTATTTTCTCTTTTTTTGAATCGTTCTGGGCACGGGGCCACCTTGTCATTGGGCCAAAGGCCATAGCGGGCAAATGGGCACGGGTCTCGGCGCGCGGGCGCCAGCCCGCTTGGGCGCTTGCCCAGGCCAACGGTGGCGGGCGCCAGCACCGGGAGCGGGAGGCCAGTGGCGGGGACGACGGCCACGACGCCTGTTGGCCGCGGCGTTGGGTGGTGACGCGGGCGCGAGGAGAAGGCTGCGGGGCAAGCGGCGGGGAGCTCCGGTGAGCAGCGCCGAGCGGGGAAGGGTGGACGCGCGGCTGCGGCGCGAGGCAAGGCGGGGCGATGGCGCGGGTGGCAGAGGAGCAAAGCAGCGGAGCGGGGCCGCGTCAGGGCGCGCGCGAGAGCTGTGTGCAGCGCAACCGAGCGTGTGCGCGCCGGGGGGAGGTCGGCGGTTGCAGTAGCGGGAGGTCGGGCGCGCGTGGGTACGCACTAGGTTGAGGCCAGGTGAGCAGGGCGACGGGGCGGGTCTACGGTCATGCGCGCTTGAGTGACAGCGCCGGCGAAAGAGAACAAGGGAAGAGCGGGAAGGAGGCTGGAGCTCATAGTGGAGCCGTAGGGCATGGCAGCAGGCTCGAGGGAAGCTCGTGGTGGCCGGAGTCGGTGGCGGCGTGCGGCGGCCCGAGGAGGAAGCCGAGCACGGGGCGGCGTCGTTGGGGCGGCCCCCTCCCGATCCAGCGGAATCGGGCAGAGGAGGGCGGAGGAGCACGACGTCGGGGACGGCGGCCGATGACGGGGCTCGAGGCGGCGGTGGCGTCCGGCGAGGGCCACGGGCGACGAAGGTGGGGCGGGCGTGAGCACCCCGATCCCGATTTGGATCAGGGGAGGGAGGAGAGAGACGTGGGAGAGAGTGGGGGGGATCGTGCAGGGTGAGTGGGGGTGTGCGCTAGGGTTACGGTAGGTGGATGGATAAGGGAGCGGGGGTGGGCTGGCCGGTTGGCCCTTGCCAGGTTGGGCCGGCCTGGTGGGGTGGCCGACTGGGCCGGCTGGATCGTGGCCCAGTGGGGGAAGCGGGGGTTCTTTCCCTTTTATTTTATCTTTGTTTTATTTTATATTTCTGTTTGACTGTTTTTACTTTAGTTTCCTTTTGAATTTGGTTTTATAAACTACACCACTGGTTCCTAATTTAGTTTTAATAAGTATGCCACTGCCCCATAAGTTTTTGGCAATAAAACAAATAGTTTAATATTTTATCAAATTGAAAAGGGTAGTTAGTTAAATGTTTTGCTGGTGTTTTAAATATTTTAGTGCACTTAAACCTTTTATAAAATTGTGGTTTCTCCACTATTATTATCCATGATTTATTTGACACATTTTGGACATTTTAGTTTTAATGTTTGAAAACTTTTATTGTTTGCCTGATTTGAATTTTGAATTTGAATCGGCTTCGAACTAACTCGAGTTTATCAACAGTAACCGAGGTGATGTGGCACCACTAGCAGAGGTTTACTGTAGCTTGATTATCCGGGCGTCACAATTCTCCTCCACTACAAGAAATCTCGTCGCGAGATTTAAGAGGGGAGTAAGGGGGAAAGATCTGGTTACGAAATTCTAACGAGTCTTCTCGGTCTTTCTTGCTCTTCTCGAAAAGGTCGATCCATTATGTTGATGTTTTCATTTCTCCGCTTCAGGTCATCATGGTGAAGTCGTCCTTTTCTTCGGGAACTCCAAGGTACTTACGAATAGGTAAGGCGCAGCTTGGCTACGACAGAATGCTTATGAGGGATAACCCATGAATGAGCATAAGATTATCTCTCGAGTCGAACATATAAAATACATCAAGAGTAAGGTACGAAGGTACCATGAGAAGTTTCAAACGGATAGGCAATCGTTCGATGTCTGAAACAACACGCGAAAGGGGTCCAGAGCAACGAGATTGAGTATTACGTCTGTTTCCAGAATAGATCACTAGGACGGTGGTCCGTGAATTACATACGAGGCCACGCGCGAGGAATAACTTTAGGAATAGGGGGTGTACAGGAGAGTCAGGTTTCGATCCTGTGGAACTGTGGGTTATGGGCCCACCATGTGGGTTAAAGTAGGAAGGGCAGTGACGTCTTGCGCGATCATGTAAGCAAGGCATGTCAGAGGATAGCATGTCAGCTATGTCGGCAACAACATCGATACCAAGGGCGAGGGACGAAGAGAACCATTTTCCTGCTCGTTGAACAAGGCGGGCCAATAGGCAAGGTTCTCATCCATCGGTGGCTACCGAAATGTCATCAACAATAGTAATAGGGTCTTACTGTCAGAATTGTACACCGAGGTGTTTACATAAGCAGGAGAATATTACCGCTTAGAACATATAGATCACAAGACGCGTTAAACAAACCAATGGAAAGGCAAATATGATTATCAGATTAATCAGAACAATGGAAATGAAAATGGGTTTAAACACATATTTCAAAGGTATATCCTTCCCAAGTACAAGTAGAGCATGATATCCATGACAGGATATAATGTAGAAAACTCTTTAGGTACGGGAGAGAATTTTCATGACATTACCCATACAGTGGTGTTTGGATAATTGAGCAGGAAACATTTAACATTGGGCTTCAAATGTTCCGGTTGAAAATCGGAGTACCATAGACATGCTTTGAGATAGCATTGACATGGTCAACTGGTGAAGATCAGACTTTGGAGACAAAAAGGATCCATCAGGAACAACTTATAGAATAAGTCTTACAATTTCCTCACGGAAGAATGACTAACCTTGCCAAAAGGAAACTATAACAATAGGTCCTCCGGTCACGTGTGCTAGGCATGACATCACCTTACCGGGTCATATAAAGACCAATGTTATAACTCTTGGAAATATGTTCCAACCATCATATCTGGCCGAGATTCAGATCTGATTGGTGTCAGGATACCTCAGACATTTGGATGCCTAAGAAGAAAAGGTGCAACACAATTTGACAAGAAGACATTGTAAGATTCTCGAGAAATGTACTATGGAAGGGGGTTCCAGAACAAGAGCTCATCATTAAACCAATGAAGGAATAAGGAGGTAGTTGATGAACTCAGTGACAATTCATCGAGATTTCGAAAGGATGGGTTTCCACAATTAAGTGAACAAGGAGATAACATTTGTCACATCAAATGATATAATATAATGATGTATGCTCGAGGAAAGCATACACAATTGAACATTGATTGAAAGGTGCACCCGAAAGATGGGCTTAGGTAGCATGATCAGCGTTAGAATGGTGGTTCAACAACCAATAGTCTAATAACGAACTATCGACCATCAACTTCAAAGCAATAGGGTTGTTAGAAGTACAAAATCCACGCTGTACCGTTCACTTGTTGGAATCCCGGTTAGAATCAACACGGGGACCAAGAAGGGAAGGTTATGGTAAGAAGTATTAGTTGCATCAATAATTCATAAGAGGTGTGAAAGTCTCATGACATTCTTGACAAGATAGATGGTAATACTCCAACTAAAGAAGAACAATTGTTGGATAGCACGGAACTCAAGGTACAACACAAAACAAGACAAGATAGATGGTAATACTCCAACTAAAGAAAAGGTAGTAGAGTGGTCGATGATAAGACAAATCATCGTGAGCAAGGATGGTATTTCTCATCATGAATTCGATTGATATCCTGGAAGAGCTCATAAGGTTGATGATGACCACGACATATTTGTCGAGAGATTTCATGAAGATGTAATCAATCAGCGATGACACCAAGTCAAAGGAATGATGAAGCAAAAGGTTATTGGAACCAATGGTACGACACAAAGTCGAATTCAAGCTTGTCGTTCAAGGTGGAATGATAAGACGAGGAAATCCGCGTAAGCTTAGCTCATCATCGAAAGTTGTGCTCCGGAATTAAGGACCCAGTAGCACAGTTAAAATTAGCATGACAATGATGTAGCTGATCGGCCGGATTTCAAAACGGACAACGGGGAAAATGCTTGGATTCATTGTAAAGCATGACCCTCCCACCTCCCACCCACCCTCCCACCTCCAGCCTAGGGTTTTCCGGCGATCTTCTCTTCTAGCCAGTGAATTTTGTTTCTGACCCACCCATCTACTCCGGCGTCACCTGATCTACACGTCTATACTCATTCCATATGGGTCCTGCCGGTGGATCGATGTTGGATTTGGATTTCTCGGTGGGCGCCATTTTCGCGGACAAGGTTCTTAAACATTGTGGGAGATCTATTCATTCCACGGACGACACGGGGTTTATCATGGTTGTGTCGTTCAGCAGACATATCTTCCATCTTAATGAGCATTCTGTGGCGGCTGCTTTGGAATCAGCGATTGGGGGTTCTGCAATTGAATTTTATGTGCAACTCATCCGAGACAAGGTATTCTCTTTTTTTGTCTCATGCAAGCAAGTTGGCCTATGCATTCTCCAGTTAAGATCGTTCGCGTGTCCACAATTCAAATGCTATTTTCATCTTTGGGGCAATGGTGGCCCTAACTGGACTCATGAATTTAAGATCTGGAAAAAGGAGTGTGACGCTGAGTGGATTCTTGTGAGTCCATCTAAGAAGCGTGCCACCTTGGGTTTACTAGCTATGCATAAGCCACCGGTTAAATCTTCCTTAAGGTCAAGTTCGTCAATCAGGAAGAAGCTTTCCTTCGCCACTTTCCATCAATATCCTGCTTGCAAGGGTTATAGGTATCCTGTCGACCAGCCTCAGGTGGATGTGATCTCTCAGGCCGGATATGATGTGAATCCCCATGAGAAGGTCATCTTGCCCCCACCACCGGTGATGAATCTCCAGTGGAAGGTGGCGACGCCACACATCTCTTTCGGAACGATCAGCTTTCCGGCCAGAAACCATGCCGATAATTCCGGATCACCACCCAACAAATTAGTTCGATCTAAGCAGGCCTCACCTCATGTTGCACCAGAATCTCCAGCCCAACATGGATGCATGGCCCTGACTGTGTCGCCAGCCCAGCATGGATGCCTGGCCCAGTTTGAGTCGCCAGCCCAACATGTCTCTTCTGCCCTCAATGGCCCTGGTGACTTGGTTGATTGTATTATGGCCCAGCCTCTGGCACACCATTCTCAAGATATTTCAGATTTTTCTGGTGACTCAGTTGAGATTTCTCCCGTGGCGGTTACGGAGAACCAAATTCCGGATGTTTCGGACCAGGCTACCCATTTTAATGATCTTATTGATGATATGGTGTTCAAGGTATGGAAATGTCATAACTGTTTATCGTTGCTGCATTATGCCAATTCGTGCACCAGTCCTATTAGGTGCCGTAGATGCTTTCGCCTTGGCCATCGTGCAAAAGGATGCTCCGACGCTGCGCATTCTCCCTCTCCCTCTTACAAGTGGGTCCCGAAGGTCAATCCTACTTCCCCGGGCGAGTCTGCTGGGATTTCCTCGCCTGGCGCCTCGGTTTCCCACGCTAATAGACTAGCTGGGTCTCTGCCAAGTCCCATCGCGCCTGCAACACCATCAGCGCCTCCGCCATTACTCGCTGAGCCACCGCCCATCACACCACCACCACCATCCTCTTCGACGCCACCAACCTGCTTTACCAAAACATCTGCTGCGGCTCCGACCGAGGAACTTCCTGCGATGGCTACCTTCCCCCTTGATCCCACGCCTTTCGTGCCTCCGGGGTTCGAGATCATTGATGGTGGACAGCGGCGTCTGCCACGTACCTTCTATTCTCCTGCAGTTGCTCCGGATCGTCAGCATGAGGAATACGCCATTGCCATCGTCGAGCCTGCCCCTCTGCCTGAAGAAGTTGGGCTCTTCAGAAACATGGTTAGTGATTTTGTTGTTAACAATCTTGGTCGTGCTGTTCTTGATGCTCAACCGTGGATTCAAGGAGTGGGTCTTCTCCGCTTTCGCAGTCCTCTTGCTAGGCAAGCTCTAGTTGATCACCCCCGTTTGAGCTAGATAATAACAGATTTGTGAGATTTGTGCCGCATGATGAAGGAATCAATTTCAGAGCTGTTCAGGGTTTTCGTAGGGGTTGGGTTATGATTGTTGGGATACCTCTGGACTATCGGCGAACTCAATACATTGCCGATGCAATCAGTACCTTTGGCCGTTTCCACCACTGGCACCAGGATGATCCGTTACTTGTTCGTACCCTGGCGTACGTCTCTTTCCCGGCAACGACATTGGTGCCGCGGGATGTGGTCTATCGGGAGTTTGCAGATTTTGGTGGTTCTCGGATTTCATGGTCTGCTCCAATCTACATCTTCTCTGCTGACTTTGCTGACATCTTGCCACCTGACGAGGACCCGATGCCCTTTGATGGCAATCCTCATCCTCTCCCTGGGCATCTGCAGTTCCATAATCATAACTGGGTTATGCCTGAATTTCCTGAGATTGGTTGGGATGAGCTGCCTCCACCTCCGCAGGAGCAGCCTCAAATTCATGCGGATCCACAGGACCTTAATGCACCACAGGAGGTAATTGAGGAAAATCAAGTGGATGAGAACCTGTCTCAGGAATCTATTGTTCTGGAAGTATCAAATGATTCTGTTAATGATCTGCAGCCTGAAGAGCAATTTGCGGTTCTGCAGCATCCGGTTCAGCCCCCTCTCAATGTTGGACGAGTTCTAACTGTCTTTGGTCCTGTGATCCCGCCTGAGATGCAGTGGCAGCGTTCCTTCTGCAAGTTTAAGCCAGCCATCTTTTCTGCTGAAATTCCAAAGTGTGTGTTCAAGACTAATATGTGCTCTCTGCTTCTGTCCAAGAGCTCTTGGGATGTTTGCTTCAATGGGAATGATGTCAGCTTGTCTTTGCTGCCGGCACCTGGACCAACTCCACTCTGTCCTCGTCAAATAGCTCCAGTTAAACGGCCTGTTGCTCGCGCCTTGTGTTTTGATGGATTTGGTGATCTCTCTGAGCCTGTCAGTGAATCCTTTCAGTTCTCTGCAATGCCAGAGGTCAGAAACAAACATGCTCGTAAGCCCAAGACTGTTCAGGCCACTAAGGTTGTGGTGGACTCTGAGGTACGTCGCAGTGCACGCTTAAGGGCACTCCGGGATGGTTATCACAAATCTTCAAGCAGAGGCCCCAATCAAGGCACCAACCAGCTCTCTTTCAAGAAGCGCCGAACTAGCTCAGCACAGCCAGAGGAAGAGCTGTCAGTACCTCCACCAACGCCAATTTCTGATCTTCAACGCATTGGAGCTCGTATGAGAATTGCACCTGAGAAGATCTCCAAGGACAAGCTTGAGGCTGGTCCTGCTACACCCACCAGCAGCAAGGGTTCCGATGGCTAGTTTCACTGAATGGCTCAATGGTTCATGGCGTACCTTTTCAAACGTCATTTATCTGTTCTTCAGTTCCCTGTTTAGGTTATCTACTACCTGTTTTGTGGCTCGATGTATGTCATTGCATGATCTACTGTTACCTATGCTTTTTATTTTGGTTTGTAATGAATCAGACAAGGTTTAAAGATTGGAAGGTGTTATGTTGGAATGTGCGTGGTCTTAATTCTGAAGCGCGGCAATTAGCAGTTAAGCAGAAAATTGACGAAAGTGGTTGTTCAGTTATCTGTCAGCAAGAAACGAAACGCATGCATATTGATCATAGGTTCATTAGGAAGTTTTGTCCACGGCGTTTTGATAATTTTTCCTATGTACCTTCGGTTGGTGCTTCCGCTGGCATGATCGTTATTTGGAATTCATCTTTCTTTGAAGGAAAGTTAATTGAGGCAAGGCATTTTGGCATCATTATTGAATTCCAATCGAAGCACACTTCTGAAATTTGGACGCTCGTGTCAGTGTATGGTCCGTGTCAGGGCCCTTCCCGGGATGATTTCGTGCAATGGCTTTATAATCTTGATATTAACTGTGATGATAATTGGCTGTTGTTGGGCGATTTTAATTTCATGAGATCGTTGGATAACAGAAATCAGCCTGGGGGTAATGTCAATGACATTTTTCTGTTTAATGAAGTAATTGGGCATCTGGGTCTCATTGAGTTACCAATTAAAGGTCGACAGTTTACCTGGTCAAACATGCAAACTAATCCATTACTGGAACAGATTGATTGGTTTTTTACTTCAGTGGCATGGACCTTTGACCATCCTAACACGACTGTCCTGCCGCTAGCGCGCACGGCTTCTGATCATGTCCCATGCGTCGTCTCAATTGCCACTGTCATTCCAAAAGCTAAAATCTTTCGCTTTGAGAATTATTGGATTGACCTGCCTGGTTTCTTTGACTGTGTGGCCAATGTCTGGAACAAACCTGTGGCAAGACAATCGACGACACACAAGATTTCCGCCAAATTTAAAGCGTTAAGGTATGCCCTCAAGAAATGGCACATGAGTTTGTCGACAACCAAGGCTTTAATTGCTGATTGCAACAAGGTTATCCTTTACTTTGATGGACTGGAGGAGCTCAGGTGTTTATCGCGGCCTGAGTTTAATTTCAGGCGAATTGTGAAGTTGCACTTGGAAGATATTCTTCATTGGCAGTATGTTTATTGGAAGCAACGTTGTACCATCCGTAACATTAAAGTTGGCGAGGAAAACTCCAAAAATTTTCATGCCATGGCCACGGAAAGGTTTAGGAGAAACACCATCTCGTCTCTGAGGAATTCTGATGGGGATGTGGTTTCGGATCATCAGCAGCTTGCCAGCATGTTTTGGTCGGATTTTAATCAGAGAATGGGTAATGCAAAAGGAATTCGCATGGGTTTTGATTTGGACGCTTTAATTACTAGAGTTGATGGCCTTCAGGACCTATCTCAGCCCTTCTCGGATTCTGAGGTTGATGCTGTCATTAAGAACATGCCTCCTGACCGTGCACCCGGACCCGATGGCTTCTCGGGGCTGTTTTTAAAGAAGTGTTGGCCAATTATCAAGGATGATTTCATGCAACTTGCTAAGGATTTCCATGAGGGGAAGTGTAACTTGGAATGTCTGAACAACTCATTAATTACTCTTATACCAAAGAAGTTAAGTCCTGAAGTTGTCGGAGACTTCCGACCAATTTCTTTGACCAACACTTGCCTGAAGTTTCTGACTAAGCTGCTTGCAAACCGTCTTCAGAAAGCGATCCTTCGCTGCATCCACCGTAATCAATATGGCTTTCTTCGGTCTCGTTCTATACAAGATTGCCTAGCCTGGTGCTTTGAGTATATACATCAATGCAAAGCTTCCAAACGTCCCATTGTCTTACTCAAGCTGGACTTCACGAAAGCCTTTGATACAATTGAACACGATCTAATTCTCAAAATTTTGCAATACAAGGGTTTTGACTCTAGGTGGACTGGGTGGATCAATTCTATTTTATCCACGGGATCTTCTTCTGTTCTTCTAAACGGCGTGTCAGGGAAGCACTTTGTTTGCAGAACAGGTGTGCGCCAAGGAGACCCACTATCTCCGTTACTCTTTGTGATTGCAGTTGACTTGTTGCAGTCTGTTGTTAATGAGATGCGCGCCAGGAGTATCCTTACTCTCCCAATTCCGTCCAACTCAAATGATTACCCAATAGTGCAGTATGCTGATGACACACTAATTGTGTTGCCGGCGGTTGATGATCAACTCGTTGCCTTGAAGGAGATGCTTGGAACTTTTGCGGAGTCAACTGGCTTGCGAGTCAACTTCACCAAATCTTCACTCATTCCAATAAATATGAGCGATGATGAAGGAGCAAGAGTGGCTGCTTTGCTGGGGTGCGATGTTGGCACGCTGCCATTCACATATCTAGGTTTGCCCATGGGAACTTCAAGGCCCACCATTAACGAGCTGACGCCCCTGGTGGATCGTATTGAGCGCCGTCTGTCTGCATCTTCCTGTTTGCTTAATCAAGGTTGTCGCTTGCAACTTGTTCAGTCCGTGTTGTGCTCCATGCCAATATATTTTCTGTGTACCCTTTCACTTCCAAAGGGCATTATTCAGCAGCTTGAGAGGATCATGCGACAGTGCCTGTGGAGGGGTAATACAGATAACCCACGTCAATCTTTGGCTGCTTGGGATCTTGTATGTCGTCCTAAGGGTTTTGGTGGTCTGGGTGTTATGGACTTGACCATCCAAAATGAAGCTTTGCTTATTAAACAACTCTTCAAGTTCTTCAACAAAGTGGACGTGCCTTGGGTTTCTCTAATCTGGGATACCTATTACGCATCTTCTCCACCCCAAAGCACCAGGGTCTGTGGTTCCTTTTGGTGGCGCGATATTATGCGCTTATTCCCAAAGTTCTCCAACCTGGCAGTTCCCCATGTTCATGCTGGTGATACAGTCCTTTTTTGGCTTGATCGTTGGCAGCTGGGAACTCATGTTGTGTTGTTGCAGGACTCTTTCCCAAGGCTCCACTCCTTTGCCGTGGACAATGCTGTTACCATCAAAGAGTTCCTTGTGCGGCCTGACATCTTGGAGAATTTTCAGCTACCATTATCGCAAGAGGCTTTTTCCGAGCTCATATAGTTGCAGGCACTCCTGTCTTTGGTCACTTTGAATGGGGAGATCAAGGACGTGTGGAAGTGGCCTTCCAAGTCTGGAGATTATATGGCAAAGATATACTATAACTCTTGTTTCTCTCAGCTTGTGGTGGATCCAATTTTCAAGTGGATTTGGAAGAGTTCTTGCACGCTAAAGATAAAGGTTTTTGGTTGGCTTCTGTTAATGGATCGTTTGAACACCAGAGATATGATGCAACGGAGACATTGGATCATCCAGGATGACTCCTGTGTGCTTTGTAATCTTGCTCATCATGAGGATCGGGCTCATCTTTTCTTTGCTTGCAACTACAGCCACAGGGTCTGGAACTACCTTGGGATATCTTGGACGCCACAACCAAACCAAACCACATATGATTTGGCTCAAGCAGCTAGGAAGGATTTTGGACACCCTTTCTTCTCTGAGGTGGTTTTCACCGCTACATGGAATATTTGGACACAAAGGAATGGGAAGATATTCAGGAATGAGCAACCTTCATTTCGTGCTTGGAGAAGGAACTTCATTCATGACATTTCTCTTCTGTCTCACAGGGTTAAATGTAAATATAAGGATAGTTTAACATCTTGGATAGCTGACCTCTAATAGTTTTCTTTTTGTAAGTATTTCTCCCTTCTTGTTTCTTCAGTTAGTTGTAACTAAGACTCTATTATTTTAATAAAATACTGTGAGGCTGTTGCCTTGCAGTAAATAGTTTAAAAAAAATGATGTAGCTGATCAGGCTAGGAGTGACGTGATGGAGTATTAAACTTCTCAACAACAAAGTACTGGGAGTACCGAATATTAGTGTTCATTCGATTCACAAATCGGTGTTCTCGGTTGACGACAACCCAGAACCCGTGGAGTGACTATGATGGGCAAAGGTACTACTTCATCGGAAATTCATAAGATGAAGTGCAATGGGTTGATATCCTCGAGATACCAGGGGGTAATACTCAAAGGTAGAACAAAATAGATGTTGGGAAGGCGTACTGATCTGCAGAAGGCAAGTACTTTATCTTGTCTGAGAAATAGAATCAAAGGGGAACAATCATGGTCAGAACCACGGTTGGAAAGGATCAATTCACAGATACCAGATGATATTTATCAAGGAAATAGTTATTGTTACCAGAAGCTTCCAGGATAGGATCTACATCATGTCCATGGGCATGAGCACAAAGTTCAAGGTAGACTCCCACTTCTTTAATGCATAACCTTTCACTCACTTCTCGTCTTCGAAGAAGTTGTAGTGTTGAGATTTTATCTAGCAAAACACCAGAAGAGTATGACTCGTGAAAACTTTCGAGTTCACACATATTAAGGAAGGCATAGGTTCAACACGTCAGGGTATCGTGGAAACATGTACCACAAGCTTCAATATTAATACCACAAGCTCGAAAGCAGAGCATGGTTGGTCAATCAGAGGATACGATTTACCAATGGAGAAATAACTTCCAAAGGAATTGAATATGAAGGACGCTATCGGATAAAATCCAACAAAGGATCCGGTGGTCCTCAAAGGATCTGATGTGAGCATCGGTACTCAACCAGAGAAAGAAACAATGC
Source organism: Aegilops umbellulata (assembly GCA_032464435.1). Classification (NCBI taxonomy): domain Eukaryota; kingdom Viridiplantae; phylum Streptophyta; class Magnoliopsida; order Poales; family Poaceae; genus Aegilops; species Aegilops umbellulata. The sequence continues at coordinate 216,000,628 of CP136055.1, forward strand.
CAGGAGATCAGACTATAGAAACAACTGACTAATTCAAAGCTCAAATGCAAAAGAATTATGATTTCCGACCAAGGGATCAGAAGAAAACACTCTGATTAAGGATGGATAAGTTGCGTATGCTTAGGGGTACAATCGATGGCAATCCGATTGGTCGAGAACCAGCTCATGTCTAAAATGATGTCTGAGCCGGAAGGATAAATCCTGAGGATTGCAAGCATCCGCAACATATCGAATCAATAGACTCTAAATGATAATGACAAAGGATGCCAATAAGATTACCAGACTTATTGGATTAATCATAATGCTAGAAAGCAAGAATTTCAAGAGCATTAGGCTGTTGAGGATTTTCAGAAGAACGAACGGTATTACGAAGACTTTTGTGAAATACCTGAATCAACTAGGGATGAGCGGATACTCGGTAAGTGCGAGAGTTATCCGTAAGGGTATTCAGGTGACAAAGTACAGCAAGGCACTAAGCTCAATGGATTCTCGGAACAACAGAGAGTATTTCGGGACATCTTGTAATAACAAGATCAACGGGGAATGATTGTATGAATGGCAAGTGTATGCAGTTTTCATAGGGGTTGACGGTGGAAGGAAATCGCAAATGCGATGTCACAAGGACTCGAGAGAACATCGTAGAGTACTTCGGAATATTCTAGTGCATCAGGCGATCATTTGAAATGAGGGGCTCTCCGGGAGAAAGTATTATCGAGAACCTAAAGTTAGTTTTGTCTTTAGCAAAATCATTTAACCCGAATAGAAGAGAGATCAGAGTCCCAGAGTATAGACGAGGAGTAAAAGATCCTAATACCACCCAAATGGCGACGTGGGCCTGTAAGACACACAGCCATGTTAGTAGAAAGTTTTTGCAATGTCTAGACTCGACTTCGGCCAAAGAGTGTGGAAGGGGGATTCCTACAGGCAGTCGGCTCTGATACCAACTTGTGACGCCCCCGATTCAATCGTACACTAATCATGCACGCAAATGTGTACGATCAAGATCAGGGACTCACGGGAAGATATCACAACACAACTCTACAAATAAAATAAGTCATACAAGCATCATAATACATGCCAGGGGCCTCGAGGGCTTGAATACAAGTGCTCGATCATAGACGAGTCAGCGGAAGCAACAATATCTGAGTACAGACATAAGTTAAACAAGTCTTCCATAAGATGGCTAGCACAAACTGGGATACAATCGAAAGAGGCGCATGCCTCCTGCGTGGGATCCTCCTAACTACACCTGATCGTCGCCAGCAGGCTGCACGTAGTAGTAGGCACCTGCAGAGTAGTAGGAGTCGTCGTCGATGGCGGCGTCTGGATCCTGGGCTCCATCATCTGGTCGCAGCAATCGGGTAGAGAAAGAGGAAAAGGGGGAACAAGGCAACCGTGAGTACTCATCCAAAGTACTTGCAAGCAAGGAGGTACACTACATATGCATGGATATATGTGTAAAGGGCCATATCAGTGGACTGAACTGCAGAATGCCAGAATAAGAGGGGGATAGCTAATCCTGTCGAAGACTACGCTTCTGGCAGCCTCCATCTTGCATCATGTAGAAGAGAGTAGACTGAAGTCCTCCAAGTACCATCGCATGGCATAATCCTACCCGGTGATCCCCTCCTTGATGCCCTGTTAGAGAGCGATCACCGGGTTGTATCTAGCACTTGGAAGGGTGTGTTTTATTAAGTATCCGGTTCTAGTTGTCATAAGGTCAAGGTACAACTCCAAGTCGTCCTGTTACCGAAGATCACGACAATTCGAATAGATTAACTTCCCTGCAGGGGTGCCCCACATAACCCAACACGCTTGATCCCATTTGGCTGGACACACTTTCCTGGATCATGCCCGGCCTCGGAAGATCAACACGTCGCAGCCCCACCTAGGCACAACAAAGAGGTCAGCACACCGGTCTAAACCTAAGCGCACAGGGGTCTGGGCCCATCGCCCTTAGCACACCTGCACGTTGCGAATGCGGCGGAAGCAGACCTAGCAACCTCCAGTACAACGGAAGTCACGTGACACGGTCCAATCTGGCGCGCGCCGCTCAGTCACTGACGTCACGAAGTGCTTCGGCTAATACCACGACGTCGAGTGCCCATAACTGTCCCCGCGTAGTTGGTTAGTGCGTATAGGCCAGTAGCCAGACTCAGATCAAATACCAAGATCTCGTTAAGCGTGTTAAGTATCCGCGAACGCCGACAGGGCTAGGCCCACCTCTCACCCAGGTAGTCTCAACCTGCCCTGTCGCTTCGCCACAAAGATCCACACAGAGGGCCGTCGGGACAAAGGTCCTTTCAGCCCCCAATCCGTGAATCACTCGCAGGTACTCCTCGAGCCGACCCGACTTTAGTCACCACATGTATCATGTATAAAGTATAGTATATACCCGTGATCAACTCCCGAGTGATCACGGCCCGATAGTATAGCACAGCAGATGGACAAGAATGTAGGGCCACTGATGGAAAACTAGCATCCTATACTAGGCATGTAGGATTGCAGGTAAAGGTAACAACAGTAGTAACAAGGACAGGCTATGCATCAGGATAGGAATAACGGAAAGCAGTATCATGCTACACTACTCTAATGCAAGCAGTATAGAAGAGAGTAGGCGATATCTGGTGATCAAGGGGGGGGCTTGCCTGGTTGCTCTGGCAAGAGAGAGGGGTCGTCAACTCCGTAGTCGTACTGGGTAGCAGCGGCGTCGGTCTCGGTGTCTAGGGAGAGAAGAGGGGGAGAAACAATAAATATTAAGCAAACAGACGCATAGCGATGCATGACATGACAAGTATCGGTGCTAGGGGTGCCTTAACGCGGTATGAGGTGATACCAGTGAAGGGGGATAACATCCAGGAAAGTATCCCCGGTGTTTCGTGTTTTCGGGCAAAGGAGCCGGAGGGGGAAAGTTGTGGATAGGTTAGGGATGTGTGGCGGACGAACGTGCTGCGTATCCGGGTTCGTCTCGTCGTTCTGAGCAACTTTCATGTACAAAGTTTTTCCATCTGAGCTACGGTTTATTTTCTATTAATTTTAAAAGATTTAAATCATTTTCAGGATTTATTTAATTATTTAAATGCAACATTATCCAGAACAGTGCATGGGCCAGCTGGATCGAGGCCTAGTGGGAGGAAGCGGGGGTTCTCTGACGCCCCCGATTCAATCGTACACTAATCATGCACACAAATGTGTACGATCAAGATCAGGGACTCACGGGAAGATATCACAACACAACTCTACAAAAACATAAGTCATACAAGCATCATAATACAAGAGAGGGGCCTCGAGGGCTCGAATACAAGTGCTCGATCATAGACGAGTCAGCGGAAGCAACAATATTTGAGTGCAGACATAAGTTAAACAAGTTGCCATAAGATGGCTAGCACAAACGGGGATACAGATCGAACGAGGCGCAGGCCTCCTGCCTGGGATCCTCCTAACTACTCCTGGTCGTCGTCAGCGGGCTGCACGTAGTAGTAGGCACCTCCAGTGTAGAAGGAGTTGACATCGATGGTGGCGTCTAGATCCTGGGCTCCATCGCCTGGTTGCAGCAATCGGGTAGAGAGATGGGGAAAAGGGGAAACAAGGCAACCGTGAGTACTTATCCAAAGTACTCGCAAGCAAGGAGCTACACTACATGTGCATGGATATATGTGTAAAGGGCCATATCAGTGGACTAAACTGCAGAATGCCAGAATAAGAGGGGGATATCTAATCATGTCGAAGACTACGCTTCAGGCAGCCTCCGTCTTGCAGCATATAGAACAGAGTAGACTGAAGTCCTCCAAGTAGCATCGCGTAGCATAAACCTACCCGGCAATCCCCTCCTCGATGCCCTGTTGGAGAGAAATCACCGGGTTGTATCTGGCACTTGGAAGGGTGTGTTTTATTAAGTATCCGGTTCTAGTTATCATAAGGTCAAGGTACAACTCCGGGTCGTCCTTTTACCGAGGGACACGGCTATTCGAATAGATTAACTTCCCTGCAGGGGTGCACCACATAACCCAACACGCTTGATCCCATTTGGCCGGACACACTTTCCTGGGTCATGCCCGGCCTCGGAAGATCAACACGTCGCAGCCCCACCTAGGCACAACAGAGAGGTCAGCACGCCGGTCTAAACCTAAGCGCGCAGGGGTCTGGGCCCATCGCCCTGAGCACACCTGTACGTTGCGTACGCGGCCGGAAACAGACCTAGCCTAGTGGCATTCCATTCCAATCCGGCGCACGCCGCTCAGTCGCTGACGTCATGAAGGCTTCGGCTGATACCACGACGTCGAGTGCCCATAACTGTCCCCGCGAAGTTGGTTAGTGCGTATAGGCCAGTAGCCAGACTCAGATCAAATACCCAGATCTCGTTAAGCGTGTTAAGTATCCGCGAACGCCGACAGGGCCAGGCCCACCTTTCTCCTAGGTGGCCTCAACCTGCCCTGTCGCTCCGCCACAAAGTAACAATCGGGGGCCATCGGGAACCCAGGCCCACCACTACCTGGGTGGAACCACCTGCCCCTTCAGCCCCCATCTCCGAACAGTATCTCAGGTAATGGAACAGTGTAAAGTATATAGTATGGCCGTGATCACCTCCCGAAGTGATCACGACCCAGTAGTATAACATGGCAGACGGACAAGAGTGTAGGGCCACTGATGGAAAACTAGCATCCTATACTAAGCATGTAGGATTGCAGGTAAAGGTAACAACAGTAGTAACAAGGACAGGCTATGCATCAGGATAGGAATAAGGGAAAGCAGTAACATGCTACACTACTCTAATGCAAGCAGTATAGAAGAGAATAGGCGATATCTGGTGATCAGGGGGGGGGGGGGTTTGCCTGGTCGCTCAAGCAAGGAGGAGTCGTCAACAACGTAGTCGACCGAGGCAGCAGCGACGTCTGTCTCGTAGTCTACCGGAGAGAAGAGGGGGAAGAAATAATGAATACAGAGCAAACAAAGCATCACAAAATATAACAAGGCAATACGCGGTGCTAGAGGTGACCTAATGCAGTAGGGGGTGATACCGGCGAAGGGGGGAAACATCCGGGAAACTATCCCCGGTGTTTCGCGTTTTCGGACAAATGAACCGGAGGAGGAAAGTTGCGAGTTTGATATGTTATGGGTGTGTGGGGGACGAACGGGTTGCGTATCCGGACTCGTCTCGTCGTTCTGAGCAACTTCCATGTAGAAAGTATTTTCATCTGAGCTACGGTTTATTTTATATTAATTTTAAAAGATTTAAATCATTTTTAGGATTAATTTAAATATTTTAATTCAACATTATCCAGAACAGTGTTTGCTGACGTCATCATGACGTCAGGATGACATCAGCAGTCAACAGAGGTGTTGACTGGGTCGCTGACGTGTGGGTCCCACTGGTCATTGACTGTTTAGCCTAATTAATGTTTAACTAATCTAATTACTGTTTAATTAAACTAATTAGTTAATTAGGTTAATCTAATTATGATTAATTAACTTAATTAATTAATTAATATTATTATTATTTTATTATTATTATTATTATTATTATTATTATTATTATTATTATTATTATTTTTAATTCCGTTTTTTATTAAAACATTCTAGGCGGGTTGGGGCCCCACATGTCATAGGCCCCTCGGGCCTTAGCGGGTCGGGCGCAGTTTTCGGGAAGCGGGCGATGCGGGCGTCGGGTACCAGCCCGCCCGGCAGGCCACAACAGGGCTTGTGCGCGCCGCCGCCCACGGCGGGGCGCCGGCGGCCAGCTCGCAGCGCGTCGTAGGGAAAAAGGTCGCGGCCCCGGCAGTGGCCGCCCTGGTGAGTGCGGGGGCCGCGGGCGAACGAGGCGAGGCCAGGGCGCAGGCAAGACGGCGTGGTTGCAGGGGAGTAGGGGCGACGGAGGGAGTAGCGACGTGAGCGGCTGCGGCGGGTGGAGCTGCCGAGGCGCGGGCGCGTGGGTCGCGTGGCCGGCACGCACGCTGGGCGCGGCCAGCGCGGGGTCGACGAGCGGGCGGTAGAGGAGCAGTCGCAGGGGCGTCGGGGCGCGGCGGCAGGTGCGGGCGGATGGCGAGCAACGACGCAGTCAGCGCAGCCGGCGAGCACGGCCACCGCGCGCGTGCGGGACAGTGACCACAGGCAGGACGGCGCGGGGGCAGTACAGTGCGCGATGACGGGAGGAAAAAGGGGAGGCAGAGGCCGAGGGCCTCACCAGCGATGGAGGGAAGCGGGGGCGGCGAGGCTCGGGGTTGGCCGGCGATGGAGAGGCAGGGACGCGGCAGTCCGGTGGGGAGGCGGCGCCGGCGAGGTGGCGCGCCTAGCTATGACGGTGTCCGGCGTCGTTGCGGGCGCAGGGCATCGGTTGCCCCGGCCGGATCCATGCGGGGGAAGGAGAGAGAGGTGAGGGGTCGAGGGGGGGGTCCGACAAGGTGGTGAGGGGCGATGGGAGGTGTCGGGCGGCGTCGGGGTCCCGATCCAGATCGGGATCGTGGGAGGAGGAGTGGGGGAGTGATGATGGATCGGGCTAGGGTTTGTGGTGCGTGGGGGTTATGCAGGGGTACCGGGTGGGCCGGTTGGGCCGCGTGGGATGGCCGAGGCCCAGGGAAGGCAAGGGGGCGCACTCTCTCTCTCTCTCTCACCCCTTCTTTTACATTTTTTTTAACTTTTCTGTTTTATTTTATTTAATTTAGTTTGAATAAAATACATAATTGGTTCCTAAATTAGCCTAATAACTATACTACTATCACATTACTTTGGACATTCAAATAAAATAGTCTAATGTTTTATTAATTGTATAATGCATTTAATTAATTGATTTGCTACGGCTTTATTTAATATTAAGACATTCAACACTTTTAAAGATATTGGTTTTTCCCACCATTATTAGATATGCATTATTTCGCACAACACGAACATTTTAGTTTTAATATTTGAAAAACTTTTATTGTTTGCTTTGATTTTGAATTTTGAATTCAAATGGGATTGAATCATCGCGAGGTTTACAACAGTAAGTGTGGTGACGTGGCATCATTAGGAGAGGTTATTGTAGCTTGATTATCCGGGCATCACAGGTTCTTTCCCTTTTATTTTATCTTTGTTTTATTTTATATTTCTATTTTACTGTTTTTACTTTAGTTTCCTTTTGAATTTGGTTTTATAAACTACACCACTTGTTCCTAATTTAGTTTTAATAAGTATGCCACCGCCCCATAAGTTTTTTGGCAATAAAACAAATAGTTTAATATTTTATCAAATTGAAAAGGGTAGTTGGTTAAATGTTTTGCTGGTGTTTTAAATATTTTAGTGCACTTAAACCTTTTATAAAATTGTGGTTTCTCCACTATTATTATCCATGATTTATTTGACACATTTTGGACATTTTAGTTTTAATGTTTGAAAACTTTTATTGTTTGCCTGATTTGAATTTTGAATTTGAATCGGTTTCGAACTAACTCGAGTTTATCAACAGTAACCGAGGTGACGTGGCACCATTAGCAGAGGATTACTGTAGCTTGATTATCTGGGCGTCACATGTCTGGCAGTGCCCACACACATTTTTGTTGTTGTTGTTATTCATTTAAAAAATGTTTCTCATTTTTCTTTGATGTTGGGCCTGTGTTCGGGGGGTGAAGACGCATTGGACCCAAGTCGGCCTATGAGCACAGCTGATTCCCGGTGTGTTGTGTGCGGCCTAATGTTTAGTCCCACCTCGCCCACGGAAGGCGCGCCCGACCTGTTTATAAGCGCTGGCGAGGCAGCCGTATCGAACTCCTCTAGTTACTTATTTGGGCGCTTATACACGACGCTCGCTGCTCTATGCTTTATGACCTGTGGGCCCATGTGTGCCCGACCCCATTCATTGAGACTCAGAACGACTCGCCTTCTGTGGGCGCAGACCTACTACGAGACTGGCTGGGGCCGGGTGCACCTGTGGTGGTCAATTTATTTTCTTTGTATTTTCTCTCTTAAGTATTTTTTTTAATGCATGGGCGTGCACTGCTTAGCAAAACATCCTTGCACCGCATTGATTAGGGTTCTGTACTGCATGTGCACGCATTCTGTATTACACATGTTTGCGCTACATTTTTGTGCACTACATGTGTAGCATTTTTCTTTATTGTTTTTCCCTCTTACGTATCATTTTTTCTAGTGTACGGCTGTGCACTGCTTTGTTGCCTCTATGTGCACTGCATTCGTCATAGTCATGTGCTGCAGGCATACACATTTTGCATTGTGTGCATCCTTCTTTGTGCCAAAGTTGTGACTGGTTATGCCAATGCTGCGGACTTCATGACTTACATTTAAGGACTGCATCAGGTGCACTAATTCTGCTTTTGTGCACTGCGCGAAAGTGCTTCTCTTGTGCTTCATTTTGAGCATGTACTACACTTCATGCACACATATAGTAAACTTCCTGGTAAGACTTTGGAGAACTGCACACATAAAATGGTCTGTGGATTATAATTTTTAGAGAATTATTATTTAATGATCTACGGTTAGTTCGTGGGAATTGCTGCGGTCAAAGTACACCTTCTTTTTTGGTTCCTTTTTCTTTGGTAATATAAGCCTTTATTGATTGTCCTTCATTCTTGGTAACATAATTTCCATTAACTCCCCTTTAATTTTCAATTTTGACCTTTTTGCATTCCTCTTCTATAAATGTAGGCCAACTTCTACCCTTTCTTTGCAGTTCATTTCTCCTCTAGCCACAACTTCTCTCGTTTCTCTAGCCTCTCTTCATTTTTTTCCTTCTCTAGGTTTTTGTTGCGATGGCTCTAGGCCCCTACGCGAATCTCTCCTACTGCGGCCATGGTTGTGGTGTGCCGACGCACTACGATTGCTCAGCTTGCTCGCAGGCCCGTCATGCCCGTCGTGGGGGGAAGGTATTGTGCCGAGATGGGCGAGCGGAATAGCTTGCATATGGCACAGTATTCACGGAAGGATTGGATATGGGCCACATCAACGTTATTGCGTTCTATTCCGCCCTGCTTCGTCGTGGCCTTAGCCGCACAAGTCCTTTTGTCCATCAGCTTACGCCATGGTATTTTTCGCTTGATCTGATTTTTTTCTTTGTGTTTTATATTTTTTTGTACAATTCCATACTAGTCTGAACTTCTAGTTTTTTAGGATTGTCGGGGATATACCCCGCGGTATGACCCGGCCGGAAGTATGACCCGACCGGGCTAGGCGTTTCCATTGGTAACCCCGAGTCACTATGGGCGTATTTGTCCAATTGACACGTCTGAAGGAATCAATGTTGGACTTACTAGATCCTTAGCAATTCATGCGAGAATTGATCACTTGTGGGGATCCATAGAGAGCCCGTTTTATGAAATATCTGCTGAGAAAGCAAAAGAAAAAAAAGAGAGAAAGGTGGTTTATCTATCACCAAATAGAGATGAATATTATATGATAGCAGCAGGAAATTCTTTGCCCTTGAATCAAGGTATTCAGGAAGAACAGGTTGTTCCGGCTAGATACCGTCAAGAATTCTTGACTATTGCATGGAAACAGATTCATGTTAGAAGTATTTTTCCTTTCCAATATTTTTCTATTGGGGGTTCTCTCATTCCTTTTATTGAGCACAATGATGCGAATCGGGCTTTAATGAGTTCTAATATGCAGCGCCAAGCAAAAAAAATCATTGGCTTATCAAATTCTCTATCGAGCCGTGAAAAAGATTCAACAAAAGACAGAAACAAATCCACTATTGGTTTTACGTCAAGCAATACGTAGAGTAACTCCCAATATAGGAGTAAAAACAAGACGTAATAAAAAAGGATCGACGCGGAAAGTTCCGATTGAAATAGGATCTAAACAAGGAAGAGCACTTGCCATTCGTTGGTTATTAGAAGCATCCCGAAAGCGTCCGGGTCGAAATATGGCTTTCAAATTAAGTTCCGAATTAGTAGATGCTGCCAAAGGGAGTGGGGGTGCCATACGCAAAAAGGAAGCTTGGATGAAACTAAGCAGAGGTCTGAACCGACTGATGTTGAAGAATCAGCGGATGAGTTGTGGTTAGGGGTGAAATGCCACCCGCTAGAGTGGCGACTCACGAGCCTGGCGATTCATGGATGTCCCTAACGGCAGGTCAGATAGAAGACTAGGCCCAAGGCCCAGAAGGCCGGCTCATGTTATGGTGGGCTGGTTTACGAGGAAAGGCATAAGGAGTTTTCCCTTAAGGGGGCAGACTAGGATTCCACTTGTAATAGACTAGTCCTAATGCTAATAGGACTTCACATGTAACCCGTCCCTTCAATTTATAAGGACCGACAGGAGTATGATCTGTCCAATCCGCCTAGCTGCAGTTTTTCGCCGAGACCGACAGACATAAGATCCATGGCTGCAAGTTCGACCGAGACCGGCAAGATGTTTTGCTGCCATTAATTGAAGGAGTCGGCCCAGCCTGACTTGTATTTTTCGTTGTACCACAGTCAGATTCGATTATGGACAGTGCTTACGCTGGTTTCAAGCCCCGAGGGCATCAACTGATAGCACATGACGATCGGAGGCTGCAAATCAATTGGCAAGTACGTCTGTACGTATGAGCAAGCACGTATCAATCAAACAAGTACTCCCTCCGTCCGAAAATAGTTGTCATCAAAATGGATAGAAAAGAATGTATCTAGAACTAGTATACATCTAGATACGTTCCCTTTTATTCATTTTGATGACAACTATTTCGGGACGGAGGGGGTACTACTTGTCATATCGGGTAAAAAGACTAGAGTCACGTTTCTCAATGTCCAGAGTCAGGTTTGATCTGCTCACAAGATTTAGATGGAAGAAAAGTCAAAGAAAAGAAAAGGCCACTACCCAGAAGGGAACACGGACGTGGATTCATTAAACTGGCCACGACTCGGAAGCGGACGTCTCCGCAGACTCACACTCCACCATTGACCCGCCTCGGCCGGCGTCTGACATCGCCTCCCAGCCGGCCGCCACCGCTGCAATACGCATCCACAAGCCGTCGCGGCCCATGCTGAGTCGCTGGGCCGGCCATCCATTCCTCCGCTGCCGTCCCACGCTGAATCGCCGGACCGGCCCTCCGTTCCTCTACTATAGTCGAGGGTGTGCACTCGTTCCACCGCCGTTGCGACAATTGCTGTACCACGAGCCCGCTTCCAAGCCGTCCTCTGTCGGTACTGTGGCCATGGCTACACCCCAGACCGAACGTGCTCGGCCGTCCGGCCTCTACCGCAAACCGCCACCAGTGATCCGGCACCTCTGCCATGGTTCTCAGTCTCAACCCGCCCGAGGCCTTGTGCCAGAACCTGCCGCCGTCAGGCCGCTGCCTTGTCTTCGCCTCCACCAGAGGCGTGAGCTACCCGATGTGCCAGGCCCACACCTGCTGTTCCCATGGCTCACGTGGTTGTCAAAATCACAAATCACCAAACACGTTTTTTCCTTTGAGCGGAAATTATCGCTGCTGGGTACAAGCTTCAGACTTGAGGCGTTTGAAACCCTGCACTGGATTCATAGCACTCAACACACGGGCGAAGTTCTGATGATTTGGACCTTCATAGTCATATGTTCAATGGCAAGGCCCCTCGAAGGAGAGCCTAGGAGCAGTCCAAGATAAAAATGTTACTGCCGTTACACAAGTCCCAAAAAACCTAATGCATGATCCACTCAAGCCAGGAGTTCTGCATGAAAGCAACAAGGGATTGCAAACAACAATTCAAGCTGCCGGCCACAGCTGTCACCACTGCGACCTCGTGCAAAGTTACGCCCGGTCAGACTTATTCTGAGCCGCCATCTTCGCCGCAGTTTTAAGAGAGTGGCTCAATTGCCACTGAAATTACTGGAGGATATACGTAGACGTAATATACGGGTCATATGTCATCCGGACAAATCAGGTGAAATCTATCCAAATATTTTAGCACATATTGTTCTCATCAAAGAACAATTACTTTGGTCTGTATATTTTTATGTGCAGCAAAGGTGGTGCCATGTTGTGCCTATGAAGTGTACGTCAGCACCATCATGCACCGGCGTCTGCGCCCGCTTACTGATGGAACAGGTGTGCGCAAGTCGCCGCCCGTGCAGCTTAATCTACATCAACCCGCCGGAGCAGCATTGAGCCGCCCTTGCCGCTTTGAGCCGCCGGGGTTATATTAAGTCGTCGATCTGCCTGAGCCGCCGAAACTATATGAGTCGCTGGTCTACCTGAGCCACCTCTGTCGCGATAAACGGATCATCCGTCGTCCAAACAAATCAGGTGATATCCATCCAAGTTTGTTTTATTAGCACATGTTGTTTTTGTCAAAGAACAAGTTTATCTTTTCCTTGGTCTGCAATATTGTTTATGCGGGGCAATTATTTATGACAAAAAGTGATATTATACCGCAGAGATGGAGGCACGCCAACATCTTTTGACACAGGTGGTCGTCGTTACTCAACGGACTCCCGCACCAGCTTACAATGCCGTGGAAATCTCTCGCGACCGCACCGGCTTACAATGACGTGGCCGTCTCTCGCGACCGCGCCGGCTTACAACGACGTGGCCGTCTCTCGCGACCACGCTGGCTTACAACAAGGAGGAAAACTTGCCCATCCACACCAGCTTACAACGCCACGGCCGATTCATCTGTCTATGCCGCCTCAGATGTGGTGATCGTCTTTACCGTCCGTCTCTCGCGGCCTGGTATACATCAACACACCGGGCCACACATGTCTGCATGAGCTGTTTATTGAGTATGAGCAATTCACTACTTGGGTAGCCTGGTTTTCTTCCAACAAATTGGAGGCAAGTTATCATGTCTTATCAGCCACCGTCTACACTGGATGTCTCAATTGGTAGGTGCACAAGTCGCCGCCACTATAGTTTGGTTAACTTCAAACAGCCAGTTGGAAGGAACCATTGGCCGAGTTGCTGACACGGCTCATACATGATCATTTATAACCCTCCGCAATCACCTCAACCTTATGTGGATTCACATCGCGCTATCAACGCCAATGATATACACCTTCTGCTATGGTCAAATATGGAGAATCTCAAGCCAACTCCTCGAGTCGTCTTGAGACTCGGGGCTACAATGGTATGACTCGGCAAAATTAGCCGGTTTCAATGAATTCAAGAACTCTGGGTCATTGAAGGAAAAAATAACCCGGCCCCGGAGATTACTGCTAGATCGATAAAAATTTAAAGGCCGTCAGAAGATTTCCAACTCAAAATAAGGATTCTGGTTCAAAATCCAGTTCAAGGACAATCTGTCTCCCACAAAGTTTTGAAGCTTTCAAATCCGGTTTAAAGTTCCGGTTCAAAAATAATTAATCTCTTGCAAGTTCGAGTTCTTAGAAAAATTAAAGGTTGCCAAAGAGAACTGGCTGCCAGGATGCGCAGTTCAAACATGGGTGTCCTGCCTTACGGCTTATCTTATTATGGTCACTTGGGGGCTTCCTCCTCATCGAGCATAGCTGCGGTACCCTCTTGATCGGTGCAATGCCAAAACTTATATGGTCACTTGGGGGCTTCCTGTTCAAACATAGGTCGTATTCGAACCAAAGAGAACATAGTTGTCGGTACCCTCTTGATCGGCACAATGCCAAACTCACTAGGGGGCTTCTTGATCGTATATGAATCATAGCTTAACCACTTTTGGGTCCGACTTTGATCGTATTTGAATCAGAGTTGTTAAAAAACTCTCAAGGTCATTTGGGGGCTTCCTGTTCAAACATAGGTCGTATTCGAACCAAAGAGAACATAGCTGTCGGTACCCTCTTGATCGGCGCAACACCAAAGCCACTGGGGGCTACATGATCGTATTCGAATCCTAGCTTAACCCCTTTGGAACGGTTTACTGATCGTATTCAAATCAGAAGCCTCGATTTTTTTTCTATTTGGTTTAAGTTTTTGCAAACAATCTTTGGTTTTGTCTTGAGACTTTTTTGTTCAGATCTAAGTTTAAGTGTGGTTTAAATTTAACCCGGCATGGCTCTGGAGGATAAGTTGCCAGCATGTGACAATCATCATATATTTAGAAGTATTGGCTTCTAAGGATTGGGTTATCACCCTTACTGCACAAGTCATGTAAACCGACAGTACAAATTCAATATCACAATGGTTATATGTGAGATATTATGACCCGCCTATGGTAAATTGCCAAGGGATCTTGTGATCTACTTATGTGCAGGATAAGACTACATTTGGGTAGTTACCTGCCCTGGCTTTTGATGTTAAGTCGCCAAGGCATATGTTGTTTAAACTCTATGCAGGATTTACAAAGCTATGACTTACATAAATGATTAAGTTCAAGCCCATCATCAAAGATTGAAATTGGTGTCTCAAAAGGGTTATCAATTTTTGATTTTCTCAAAGGCTATAAGCCGCTGGGTTATAAAAATTCCGGCTTACAATGGAGGCGTATTAAATCGCCATCAACCAAGAGCGGCCGGGTATTTAAAATCCGAATTTACTTATCAACAGATGAGGTATTCAAAGTCGCTTTGGCGCAATGTCTATTATTTTATCAATGGATATGATTTATTCTATAATGGAAGGAATAGTCCCGAGTCGCTACAGGCTTACGACCCGGCACTTGGGGGCTACATTATTTAAATTGAGATTACATAAAAAATGCAAGTCCCATGTCACTGCCAGCATGCACCATGGCTTTGTGGGCTAATGTAAAGTCACTTTTTGTTGAACTTACTGAAGACCCGACTCATCACATTGTAATGAGCCGACCCTTGGGGGCTACCAATTGCTCCTGTGAAAAATTCAAGGTACACAAGCATTAATCCGTTATATTGAACGGTCCACTATTCAGTCGGTAGAGTACAAAGCTCTTAACCTTATGGACGTGGGTTCAAGCCCCATGGTGGAGATTATATTATATGATGTTATTATCAATAAATTATATACAAAGTCCCAGCTCAGTATTATCTTACTAAGCCGGCCCTTGGGGGCTACACATTGCTGTTCAAGTTTACATGGTTATATCTACAAAGCCCCTGCTTATTATTGCATAACGACCCGGCCCTTGGGGGCTACACTGGTTGAAGTTTTCATGAGCATAAGGCAATTACAAGTCCCAGGTTGCTGCAAGCATGACAACCTGGCACTTGGGGGCTACAGGTGATATGCATATAAGGGAGAAAAAATCTTCAAATTCTCAGTTTGGAGTAGACCATATTAACCCGGTGTCTGCAACAATCATGACCCGACATCATTTATTTATAACCCGACAATTTTGGCAATCATAAATCGGTAAGATCTCCATCTTCAAGCCGGCTGAATATCAGTTGAATATTTCAAGACCAATATTTTTGTCAAGTCAAAGCATTGAAGGCTGACTCAAATGGATTATTTCTTATAATATTTCTCTACAAGAGCCAATGTCAGCAAATTGGTTATGAAGCTGGCTTATTGACCCGGATTTTTTAGAAGAAGTGCCTGGATTTTTGTATTGGCAAGGTTTGGACATATCTGTTAAAAGAGATTTGCTATAAGATCTTGAGTATGCATCCAGGAGGAAATAACAAGGACTTAAAGATGATCAGGTGCCGGTTCAGGAAAATATTTAACCCGGAGCACAAGCTATAAAATTGTTCTTGTGTTTATTTTACAAGATCAGTTTTACATGGATAAATCCGAATAAAACTGGGGGCTAATGTCAGGGATATACCCCGCGGTATGACCCGGCCAGAAGTATGACCCGACCGTGCTTGGCGTTTTCATTGGTAACCCGCCGGAGTGGCGACTCACGAGCCTGGCGACTCAGGGATGGCCCTAACGGTAGGTCAGATAGAAGACTAGGCCCAAGGCCCAGAAGGCCGGCTCATGTTATGGTGGGACGGTTTACGAGGAAAGGCATAAGGAGATTTCCCTTAAGGGGGCAGACTAGGATTCCACTTGTAAGAGACTAGTCCTAATCCTAATAGGACTCCACATGTAACCCACCCCTTCAACTTATAAGGAGGGGCAGGGCACCCCAAAGGGGGGAAACAAGAAGAAGCAATCTCTAGGGCTAGACACAACTAGAGGAGGCCGGCTTACCAGTGACTCCCTCGTGATCATAATGAGACCTAGCCACAAACAACATGTAGGGTTATTACCGGATGATGTTTCTTGGGGCCTGAAGCTATCTAAACCCTTGTCTTGTGTTGCGTCTCTCGATTCCGATCAACCCCTCTCAAGCTACTACATAGACGCGTTGGCCTCACGACTAAGTCCTCACACTAGGATGCTCAAGCGATATGGTTTGTGATGTGCTTACTTGTTTAGCCAGTCGCGGCTAGTATGTCCCATGTACTGCAGACCACCGGACATACGCGACAGCGTTGACATCATCTGAGCGTGTGTGTGGTTGTCCAGTTGCATGTCTTTCACTAACTGGTCTATCACAGGATCGTCTTTTTTATGTGATCGCATGTGCAAAAGCACCCCGGGGCTTTCCAGCATCTTGTGATTGTGGTTGAGTTCAACCATTTCTATCACAAATTTGCCATCCTTCCTCTTTTTGACTCTAATCTTTGCCTTGCAGTCAATCCTTTTTGATGTTTCCGGTGATAATCTGACACAGTCTGCTTGTGCGTCCCTTCTCTTTAGCAGACAATGTAGGCATTTGTCCTGTGTTTTGCCCTCTTGCATATGCCAAACCCTGCACATCTTGCATAATTGTTGTAAAAGTCCCATGTCTTGTCGTACGTGGTGAACTTCATTCCAGCGGCAGGTATGAAGTTTAGAGGCATGTTTTTATCCTGCATTAAGTGCAATGCTCTATGAGATAATTCGTTCTATTCGATTTTTTAAATACGAGGAGTGCATACGAGTTTAATAAAGCATTGCAATGTTCCTAAGTTTTCACAAGAATCCAATGTATTAGATGCTAGGTCAAACCTCACAAGAAATACCAGCACTGCAATGTTATCTGAATGGACTGCAACTATTTTTTCAGAACACAAACTTACATGTGTGTAGAGTCGTTAACCCGATGGTGTTTGCAGCTCGCCGGGTTGTATTGGACATGGCGGGGTTATAGCAGATCTGTGTAGTTGAGGATCTCGCGGCGGCAATAGTGAGGAGGATTTGTACCTGCTGTTGACTTTTGACCGAGGCACCGTTGGTGGTCATAGTGTCGAAGTTGATGTAGCAGGTCTGCTTGGAGCTCTATTCTCGGTGCAGCAGGTGGACACTGAGCTCTGTTTTGGGGTGCAGCAGGTGGACACTGAGCTCTGTTTTGGGGTGCAGCAGGTGGACGTGGTGGTAATCTAGTGTTGTGACGATGTCTAAGTGGATTGGTTTGAAAATTTTGGAGCGGTGGCACATCATCATAGTCATAATCATATTCATCATCTGCTGCAACATCGTGTTCAACTGCATCATCATTGTCTGTTCGGACATGCTATCCAAACGTAGTGAACTCGTGCTTATACTCTGGGTTGAGAACTGTTATTGGCTCATCTTCATCGTCGTTGTCTTCATCCTCCTGTCGGTGAGTGCCCTCCCAGATGAAGGTGACGTCGTCGTCATCCTCGACTACCTCTTCTCCCTGGAAAAAATCCTTTTCCGGAGAGTACTCCACCCTGTTTGTTGTCATGAAGAATCCTCGAGGAATCTCAGGGGTAACCCAGCCAGTATCTCTTTTAGAAGAAGCTTTACTCTTCTGAAAGTTGTTGTTCCCTGGGTTGTCAATTATGCGCGGCATTTTGTATCTGTTGAACGTCATTTCCTGCACACAAAATGACCGAGCTGCATTGTTAGGCAAAATGAACTGAATCATGCGAACTGCAATGTGTTCAAATGATACTGCAAACTAATGCACGCTGACTGCATCACCCCGCAAGGTGAACTGAAGTAACTGCACTGCATCATTGTCCGTAATGAACCTACACAAGCGTACTACATAACCGAGCAAGTTCACTGCATTTTCCCCCACAACGAACCAAAGCAACCGCACTGCATCGTTTTTGTAGGCGTACTGGACTGCGTGTATTGCTTTGTCTAGAATAACTAAACCGGTATGGTTGAGTATGTGTACTGCTTACCTCGTGTTGGAGTGATTTCTTGCGTTTGCAGGAGGAAGTTCCCTTCTCGTCCGTCTGCACAACTTTCGCGTTCGCCCGTGCAGTCCACTTGCCCTTCAGAAGTTCTTGAGCGGTCTAGAGGTTGCTCAAAGTGAACGGAGACGGAGGATTTGCTCTGAAGGTCGTTGCAGACTTATTCCAAGGAGCTGTCCTGGATGAAGGAACCTTGCGCACAGTCCTCCTTGCTCGAATTGGTTCGATGTCGAGACAGCACCAATCCACATCTAATGAAGTACAGCTAATTGCAGGCCCGGAGGAGTTCGGTGGCGGTGCTCCCGAGCTGCTGCCGTGGAAGAAGGCCGATATGCTGGTGGGGGAGGTGTTTGATAACCCACAATTATAGGGGATCGCAACAGTTTTCGAGGGTAGAGTATTCAACCAAAATTTATTGATTCGACACAAGGGGAGCCAAAGAATATTCTCAAGTATTAGCAGTTGAGTTGTCAATTCAACCACACCTGGATAACTTAGTATCTGCAGCAAAGTATTTAGTAGCAAAGTAATATGGAAGTAACAGTAACGATAGCAAAAGTAATATTTTTGGGTTTTGTAGTGATTGTAATAGTAGCAACAGAAAAGTAAATAAGCAAAGAACAATATGTGAAAAGCTCGTAGGCATTGGATCGATGATGGAGAATTATGCCAGATGCGGTTCATCATGTAACAATCATAACATAGGGTGACACAGAACTAGCTCCAATTCATCAATGTAATGTATGCATGTTTTCCGAATATAGTCATACATGCTTATGGAAAAGAACTTGCATGACATCTTTTATCCTACCCTACCATGGCAGCGGGGTCCTAATGGAAACTAAGGGATACTAAGGCCTCTTTTTAATAGAGTACCGGACCAAAGCATTAACACATAGTGAATACATAAACTCCTCAAACTATGCTCATCACCGGGAGTGGTCCCGATTATTGTCACTTCGGGGTTGCCGGATCATAACACGTAGTAGGTGACTATAGACTTGCAAGATAGGATCAAGAACTCACATATATTCATGAAAACATAATAGGTTCATATCTGAAATCATGGCACTCGGGCCCTAGTGACAAGCATTAAGCATAGCAAAGTCATAGCAACATCAATCTCAGAACATAGTGGATACTAGAGATCAAACCCTAACAAAACTAACTCGATTACATGATAAATCTCATCCAACCCATCACCGTCCAGCAAGCCTACGATGGAATTACTCATGCACGGCGGTGAGCATCATGAAATTGGTGATGGAGGATGGTTGGTGATGACGATGACGACGGATTCCCCTCTCCGAAGCCCCGAACGGACTCCAGATCAGCCCTCTCGAGAGAGTTTAGGGCTTGGTGGTGGCTCCGTATCGTAAAACGTGATGAATCCTTCTCTCTGATTTTTTTCTCCCCGAACACGAATATATGCAGTTGGAGCTGTGGTCAGTGGAGCGTCAGGGGGCCCACGAGGCAGGGGCGCGCCCAGTGGGGCAAGCGCGCCCCCTGGCCTTGATTCTTTTGCCAATATTTTTTATATTTTCCAAAAAAAAGTTCCGTGGAGTTTCAGGTCATTCTAGAACTTTTGTTTCTGCACATAAATAACACCATGGAAAGTCTGCTGAAAACAGCGTCAGTCCGGGTTAGTTCCATTCAAATCATGCAAGTTAGAGTCCAAAACAAGGGCAAAAGTGTTTGGAAAAGTAGATACAACGGAGACGTATCAACTCCCCCAAGCTTAAACCTTTTCTTGTCCTCAAGCAATTCATATGATAAACTGAAAGTGATAAAGAAAAACTTTTAGAAACTCTGTTTGCTCTTGTTGTTGTGAATATGTAAAGCCAGCATTCAAGTTTTCAACAAAGATTATAACTAACCATATTCACAATAACATTTAGGTCTCATGTTTACTCATGTCAATGGCATAATCAACTAGCGAGCAATAATAATAAATCTCGGATGACAACACTTTCTCAAAACAATCATGATATAATATAACAAGATGGTATCTCGCTAGCCCTTTCTGAGGCCGCAAAACATAAATGCCCGCAAAACATAAATGCAGAGCTCCTTTAAAGATCAAGGACTGACTAAACATTCTAATTCATGGTAAAAGATATCCAATGATAGTCATACCCAATATAAATTAATAGTAATGCATGCAAATGATAGCGGTGCTCTCCAGCTGGTCCTTTTTAATAAGAGGGTGATGACTCAACATAAAAGTAAATAGATAGGCCCTTCACAGAGGGAAGCAGGGATTTGTAGAGGTGCCAGAGTTCGATTTTAAAGCAGAGATAAATAATATTTTGAGCGGCATACTTTCATTGTCAACATAACAACCAAGAGATGGCGATATCTTCCATGCTACACACATTATAAGCGGTTCCCAAACAGAATGGTAAATTTTATACTCCCCCTCCACCAACAAGCATCAATCCATGGCTTGCTCGAAACAACGAGTGCCTCCAACTAGCAACAGCCCCGGGGGAGTTTTGTTTGCAATTAATTTGATTTGATTTGCATAAAGCATGGGACTGGGCATCCCAGTGACCAGCCATTTTCTCGTGGGTGAGGAGCGGAGTCCACTCCTCTTGAGAATAACCCGCCTAGCATGGAAGATACGGACAGCCCTAGTTGATACATGAGCTATTCGAGCATACAAAACATAATTTCATTTGAAGGTTTAGAGTTTGGCACATACAAATTTACTTGGAAGGTATAGTGGACTCATGTGGAATAACTTTGGGGTTTAAGGGATTGGATGCACAAGCGGTATTCCCGCTTAGTACAAGTGAAGGCTAGAAAAAGACTGGGAAGCGACCAACTAGAGAGCGGCAACAGTCATGAACATGCATTAAAATTAATAAACATTGGGTGCAAGCACGAGTAGGATATAATCCACCATGAATATAAATATCGTGAAGGTTATGTTGATTTGTTTCAACTACATGTGTGAACATGTGCCAAGTCGAGTCAAGTCACTTAAATCATTCAAAGGAGGATACCACCACACTATACCACATCACAACCATTTGAATAACATGTTGGCACGCAAGGTAAACCATTATAACTCATAGCTAATCAAGCATAACATAACCAACTATAATCTCTATTTGTCATTGCAAACATGTTTATTCATAATAGGTTGAATCAGGAACTATGAACTAATCATATTTACAAAAACAAGAGAGGTCGATTTCATACCAGCTTCTCGCATCTCAATCAGTCCATCATATATCGTCATAATTGCCTTTCACTTGCACGACCGAATGATGTGAATAATAATAATAGTGCACGTGCATTGGACTAAGCTGGAATCTGCGAGCATTCAATAAACAGGAGAAGACAAGACAATATGGGCTCTTGGTTAAGTCAACAATAATGCATATAAGAGCCACTTCAACAATTTAATCATGGTCTTCTCCTATCAACCCCCAAAGAAAAGAAAAGAAGTAAAACTATTTACACGGGAAAGCTCCCAACAAGCAAAAGAAGAACGAGAAATCTTTTTGGGTTTTCTTTTAATTATTACTACTACGGAAAGGAAAATAAACTAGCTTAAAGCTATTACTATTTTTTTTTGTTTTCTTAAGGTTTATTAAACACACAAGAAGAAATCATAAAAAGGAAAATAAACTAGCATGGATATTACAGTGAAGAAGTATGAGCACTGACATATAGCAATGAGTGTGTAAACATAAATGTAATGTTGGTGAGAAATACGTACTCCCCCAAGCTTAGGATTTTTGCCTAAGTTGGTTTAGTGCCATAGATGGCCTGGCGGATATCCATAGTTGTAGTTGGGGTCGTATTGAGATGAGGAAGACTCTGATTGCCACTGGTTGGCAATCATCTCCGGATCCCACTGGTAGTTAGACTGTCGTGGAGGATCAAATTGTGGTTCCGGCTCTGGCTCTGTAGCTGTTGTAGGGTTCTGGTAGGCGTGGATGGCCGCCAACAGAACGAGATACTGGCCTGCAGATAAATCAAACAAGGAAGGAGCAGGCAAGGTAATAGTCTCAGGGTGATGTTTATCAAAGAACAATTTTGTATTTAAGCGCCCCTTCCCTATTCTTAACAATAAAATCATGCGCTACCATACTCTTATAATCTAAATAAACAGTAGGCACCAATTTTTCTTCTTTCTCATAGTTCCTAACAGGTACTTATAATATGCAGCGAAGCGTGAAGCATAGACACCTCCAAAGATGGGGCCCTTTGTACGGTTCAGACTTAACCGTTTGGCAATAATACCGCCCATACTAACAGTGTCATCACAGAATAAACCATGGAACAAAATAATAATATCAGGAACACTAAGGTTTCCACAGTTTCTGCGACCAATTAAGCAATGACTAGCAAATATTGCAAAGTATTGTAAAATAGGAAAATGTATGCTAGTGATTCTTGCATCGGAAACCTTCCTAGTTTCCCCTACAGTAATAGTGTCAATAAATCCGTCCACATCTTTATGATGTGCTTCCTCTAAACTACCCTCGAAAGGTATTTTGCAAACCCTGCAAAATTCATCTAGTGACATATTCTTAACCACATCATATAAATGAAACTCTACTGAAGGAGGTGATTCCTTAGGATAATAGTAGAAGTTTTGCACAAAAGTATTGGTGAGTAAGAGATATTGTTCGCGTTGGTCGCGGAGGAAGTCGGTGAGGCCTGCATTCTCAGCCAATTCATAAAAATCATCATAAATCCCGGGTGCTCTCAAGAAATCATTGGAAGGCCATTCGCACGGCCGAACCTCCGTAGTGCGAGCAAATTATATTTAGGCCTCTCCGCTTCTTCACCTTGCTTTTCCTTCGAGCTTCGGCTCAATGAGCCCCTAAAATATCTCTTCATTATTTTCTAAAAATTTCTGAAATTGTTAGTAATTTCAAATAAAAGTGAACCAAGCTCAACAAAATTGATAGCAACTACTCCAACAAGTGCCTAGAGCCTATATCATGCATTAGAACTACTTGGAACCATATAAATTTGACATGCAAGCTCAAGAACATGGTCACCTAGGCAGCATAAATTTGTAATGAATAAAGCACTGGAACAAAAAATAATTGGACCAATGGAGGAGTCACATACCAAGGAACAATCCCCCAAGCAATTTTGTGAGAGGTGCTTTGAGCAAGGAGATCAAAAATCGCAGCAAAATGAGCTAGAACTCGTGCTTGAGCTGGATGGTGATTTTTTTGGGAGGAAGAAGAAGTGTGTGGGTGCAGGAATAAGTGGAGGGGAGCCACCGTGGGCCCACGAGGCAGGGGGCGCGCCTAGGGGTGTGGGCACGCCCTCCACCCTCGTGGCCAGGTGCTTGCTCCCCCTATTGTGTTCTCAGTGCCATATATTCTCAAATATTCTAGAAAAAAATCATATTTCATTTTCGGGGCATTTGGAGAACTTTTGTTTTCGGGGTATTGTTATATTGCATGGATAATTCAGAAAACAGAAAGAAAATAATATTTTTACTTTATTTCAACTAAATAACAAAAAGTAAAGAGAGGGTACAAAAGGTTGTGCCTTCTAGTTTCATCCATCTCATGCTCATCAAAAGGAATCCACTAACAAGATTGATCAAGTCTTGTTAACAAACTCATTCCGAATAACATGGAACCGGATAAATTTCGAATAACACTAAGTTACCTCAACGGGGATATGCACATCCCCAATAATAAGAATATCATATCTCTTTTTGACAGTAGGAAGAGGAAATTCAAAACCTCCAAAAATAATCGATGGAACTTTTCAGAATTGATACTATGAACTTGGGGTTGTTTCCTTAGAAAGTGTACCGTATGCTCATTACCATTGACATGAAAAGTGGCATTGCCTTTGTTGCAATCAATAACAGCCCCTGCAGTATTCAAAAAGGGTCTTCCAAGAATAATAGACATACTATCTTCCTCGGGAATATCAGGAATAACAAAGTCCATTAAAATAGTAACGTTTGCAACCACAACAGGCACATCCCCACCAATACCGACAGGTATAGCAGTTGATTTATCGGCCATTTGAAAAGATATTTTAGTGGGTCTCAACTTATTCAAATCAAGTCTACGATATAAAGAGAGAGGCATAACACTAACACCGGCTCCATGATCACATAAAGCAGTTTTAACATAGTTTCTTTTAATGGAGCATGGTATAGTTGGTACTCCTGGATCTCCTAGTTTCTTAGGTATTCCACCCTTAAAAGTATAATTAGCCAACATGGTGGAAATTTCAGCTTCCAGTATCTTTCTCTTATTTGTAAAAATATCTTTCATGTACTTAGCATAAGGATTCATTTTGAGCATATCAGTTAATTGCATACGCAAGAAGATAGGTCTAATCATTTCGGCAAAGCGCTCAAAATCCTCATCATCCTTTTTCTTGGATGGTTTGGGAGGAAAAGGATGGGTTTCTGAACCCATGGCTCTCTTTCTTTACCGTGTTTCCTAGCAACAAAGTCTCTCTTATCATAACGTTGATTCTTTGATTGTGGGTTATCAATATCAACAGAAGGTTCAATTTCTACATCATTATCATTGCTAGGTTGAGCATCATCATGAACATCATCGTTAATATTACCACTAGGTTCATGTTCATTACCAGATTGTGTTTCAGCATCAGAAATAGAAATATCATTAGGATTCTCAGGTGGTTTAGCAGTAGGTTCACTAGAAGCATGCAAAGTCCTATCATTTTCTTTTTCTTCTTTTTAGAAGGACTAGGTGCATCAATATTATTTCTATGAGAATCTTGTTCAATTCTCTTAGGGTGGCCTGATACAAAGGTTCCTGAGTCATTTTACCAGTTCTAGTAGCCAGTCTAACAGCATAATTATTTTTCTTACTATTCAGTTCATTGAGCAAATCATTTTGAGCTTTAAGTACTTGTTCTACTTGAGTGGTAACCATAGAAGCATGTTTACTAATTAGTTTCAGTTCACCTTTAACATTAGCCATGTAATTACCCAAGTGTTCAAGCATATAAGAATTACATTTTAATTCTCTACCAAAATGAGCATTGAAATTTTCTTGTTTAACAATAAAATTGTCAAACTCGTCTAAGCACTGTCTAGCAGACTTATAGAGAGGAATATCACCTTCATCAAATCTATAGAGAGAATTTACCTTTACTACCTGTGTCGGGTTATCTAGACCATGTGTTTCTTCAATAGGTGATGAATTAAGACCATATATTTATTCAACAGGCGGTAAATTAAGACCATGTATTTCTTCAATAGGAGGTAAATTCTTAACATCTTCAACTTTAATACATTTTTCCTTCATAGATTTATTTGCCTCTTGCATATCTTCAGGACTGAGAAATAGAACACCCCTCTTGTTCGGAGTTGGTTTAGGGATAGGCTTATGAGTTGGCTCAGGAAGTGTCCAATTATTTTCATTTGTTAGCATATTATTCAATAGAATTTCAGCTTCATCCGGTGTTCTTTCCTTGAAAACAGAACCAGCACAACTATCCAGGTAATATCTGGAAGCATCGGTCAGTCCATTATAAAAGATATCAAGTATTTCATTTTTCTTAAGAGGATGATCAGGCAAAGCATTAAGTAATTGGAGAAGCCTCCCACAAGCTTGTGGGAGACTCTCTTCTTCAATTTGCACACAATTATATATATCCCTTAAAGCAGCTTGTTTCTTATGAGCAGGGAAATATTTAGCAGAGAAGTAATAAATCATATCCTGGGGACTATGCACACAACCAGGATCAAGAGAATTGAACCATATCTTAGCATCGCCCTTTAATGAGAACGGAAATATTTTAAGGATATAAAAGTAGCGAGTTCTCTCATCATTAGTGAACAGGGTGGCTATATCATTCAATTTAGTAAGATGTGCCACAACAGTTTCAGATTCATAGCCATAGAAAGGATCAGATTCAACCAAAGTAATTATATCAGGATCAATAGAGAATTCATAATCCTTATCAGTAACAAAGATAGGTGAAGTAGCATACGCAGGATCATATTTCATTCTAGCATTCAGAATTTTTTGTTTAAGCTTAGCTAATAATTTCTTAAGATCACTTCTATCATTGCAAGCAAGAAAGTCTCTTTTAGTTTCTTCATCCATAACATAGCCCTCAAGCACAACATGCAACTCATATTTATTGGGAGAGCCTTCATCATCACTATCATCAAAATTATCAGTTTCAATAATTTCATTCTCTCTAGCCCTAGCAAGTTGTTCATCAAGAAATTCACCAAGTGGCATAGTAGTATCAAGCATAGAAGTAGTTTCATCATAAGTATCATGCATAGCAGAAGTGTCATCATCAATAACATGCGACATATCAAAATGAATAGAAAAAGCAGGTTTAGGTGTCGCAAGCTTACTCAAAACAGAAGGTGAATCAAGTGCAGAGCTAGATGGCAGTTCCTTACCTTCCCTAGTAGTTGAGGGATAATTTTTTGTTTTCTCATATTTCAAGTTCTTCATAGTGACTAGTAGATCTAAATCCCAAGTGACTCAAAGGATAGAGCTATGCTCCCCGGCAACGGCGCCAGAAGATAGTCTTGATAACCCACAAGTATAGGGGGTCGCAACAGTTTTTGAGGGTAGAGTATTCAACCCAAATTTATTGATTCGACACAAGGGAGCCAAAGAATATTCTCAAGTATTAGCAGTTGAGTTGTCAATTCAACCACACCTGGATAACTTAGTATCTATAGAAAAGTATTTAGTAGCAAAGTAATATGGAAGTAACGGTAATGATAGCAAAAGTAATATTTTTGGGTTTTGTAGTGATTGTAACAGTAGCAACGGAAAAGTAAATAAGCGAAGAACAATATGTGAAAATCTCGCAGGCATTGGATCGGTGATGGAGAATTATGCCGGATGCGGTTCATCATGTAACAATCATAACATAGGGTGACACAGAACTAGCTCCAAGTGATCAATGTAATGTAGGCATGTATTCCAAATATAGTCATACGTGCTTATGGAAAAGAACTTGCATGACATCTTTTGTCCTACCCTCCCGTGGCAGCGGGGTCCTAATGGAAACTAAGGTATATTAAGGCCTCCTTTTAATAGAGTACCGGACCAAAGCATTAACACATAGTGAATACATAAACTCCTCAAACTATGCTCATCACCGGGAGTGGTCCCGATTATTGTCACTTCGGGGTTGCCGGATCATAACACATAGTAGGTGACTATAGACTTGTAAGATAGGATCAAGAACTCACATATATTCATGAAAACATAATAGGTTTAGATCTGAAATCATGGCACTCGGGCCCTAGTGACAAGCATTAAGCATAGAAAAGTCATAGCAACATCAATCTCACAACATAGTGGATACTAGGGATCAAACCCTAACAAAACTAACTCGATTACATGATAAATCTCATCCAACCATCACCGTCCAGCAAGCCTATGATGGAATTACGCACGCACGGCGGTGAGCATCATGAAATTGGTGATGGAGGATGGTTGATGATGACGATGGCGACGGATTCCCCTCTAGGGAGCCCCGAACGGACTCCAGATTAGCCCTCCCGAGAGAGTTTAGGGCTTGGTGGCAGCTCCGTATCGTAAAACGTGATGAATCCTTCTCTCTGATTTTTTCTCCCCAAACACGAATATATGGAGTTGGAGTTGAGGTCGGTGGAGCGTCAGGGGGCCCACGAGGCAGGGGGCGCGCCCAGGGGGGCAGGCGCGCCCCCACCCTCATGGACAGGTGGTGGCCCCCCTGGCCTTGATTCTTTCACCAATATTTTTTATATTTTCCAAAAATAAGTCCCGTGGAGTTTCAGGTAATTCTGAGAACTTTTGTTTCTGCACATAAATAACACCATGGAAAGTCTGCTGAAAACAGCGTCAGTCCGGGTTAGTTCCATTCCAATCATGCAAGCTAGAGTCCAAAACAAGGGCAAAACTGTTTGGAAAAGTAGATACGACATAGATGTGTCAGTGTTGCTCGGTTGCTGCTGCGGAAGAAGGCCGAGAGGCGATGGGCGGCGTCGCTACTTGGCCGATGCCGCGGAAGAAGGCCGGGAGCAGAGGGGCGGCGTCGCTGCCGGCCGCCACTGCTAAAGAAGGCCGAGAGGGAAGGGGCGGTGGTGCTCCTAGGCCACCGCCGCGGGAGAAAGCGAGGAGGGGAGGAGCGGCATTGCTCCCAGGCCGCTGATACGTCTCCGTCGTATCTATAATTTTTGATTGTTCCATGCCAATATTCTACAACTTTCATATACTTTGGGAACTTTTTATACTATTTTTGGGACTAACATATTGATCCAGTGCCCAGTGCCAGTTCCTGACTGTTGCATGTTTTATGTTTTGCAGAAACCCCATATCAAACGAAGTCCAAACGGGATAAAAACTGACGAAGAATTATTTTGGAATATTTGGAAAATCTGGGAAAAAGATCAACGTGAAACGGTGTCTGAGGTAGGCACGAGGTAGGGGATGCACCCTACCCCCCAGGGCGCGCCCCTGACCCTCGTGGTCCACCCGTAAGGCGGTTGACGCCCTTCTTCGCCCGCAAGAAAGCTAATTTTTGGAAAAAGATCTGGGTGAAGGTTTCAATCCAATCGGAGTTATGGATCTCCGGATATAAAAGAAACGGTGAAATGGAAGCAGAACAGAACGCAGAAACAGAGAGAAACAGAGAGATAGATCCAATCTAAGAGGGGCTCTCGCCCCTCCCACGCCATGGAGGCCAAGGACCAGAGGGGAAACCCTTCTCCCATCTAGGGAGGAGGTCAAGGAAGAAGAAGACGAAGGGCCCCCTCTCCCCTTCTCTTCCGGTGGCGCCGGAACACTGCCGTGGCCATCATCATCACCGCAATCTTCACCAACAACTTCATCGCCATCACCACCAACTCTTCCCCCCTCTATGCAGCGGTGTAACCTCTCTCTTACCCGCTGTAATCTCTACTTAAACATGGTGCTCAACGCTATATATTATTTCCCAATGATGTATGGCTATCCTATGATGTTTGAGTAGATCTGTTTTGTCCTATGGGCTATTTGATGATCAAGATTGGTTTGAGTTGCATGTTTTATTATTGGTGCTGTCCTATGGTGCTCTCCGTGTCGCGCAAGCGTGAGGGATTCCCGCTGTAGGGTTTGCAATATGTTCATGATTTGCTTATGGTGGGTGGCGTGAGTGACAGAAGCACAAACCCGAGTAAGTAGGTTGTTTGCGTATGGGATAAAGGGGACTTGATACTTTAATGCTATGGTTGGGTTTTACATTAATGATCTTTAGTAGTTGTGTATGCTTGCTAGAGTTCCAATCATAAGTGCATATGATCCAAGTAGAGAAAGTATGTTAGCTTATGCCTCTCCCTCAAATAAAATTGCAATAATGATTACCGGTCTAGTTATCGATTGCCTAGGGACAAATAATTTTCTCGTAACAAAAATCTCTCTACTAAAACTAATTTAGTTGTGTCTTCATCTAAATAGCCCCTAGTTTTTATTTACTCGCTCTTTATTTTCTTGCAAACCTATCCAAAAACATCTACAAAGTACTTCTAGTTTTTTACTTGTTTCCGGTAAAGTGAACGTCAAGCGTGCGTAGAGTTGTATCGGTGGTCGATAGAACTTGAGGGAATATTTGTTCTACCTTTAGCTCCTCGTTGGGTTCGACACTCTTACTTATCGAAAACTGTTGCGATCCCCTATACTTGTGGGTTATCAAGACCTTTTTCTGGCACCGTTGCCGGGGAGTCATAGCGTGGGGTGAATATTCTCGTGTGTGCTTGTTTGCTTTATCACTAAGTAATTTTTATTTGTTGTTCTTAGTTGTTCTCTATCTTTAGTTATGGATACGGAACACGAAATACCAAAAAAATAGGTGTACTTTCTGCTCATGGAGATGGGGAACCTCCTAAAACCCTCGATGCTGGTTATGTGAAAGATATTATGTACTACTTTAATAATCCTGAGAAAACCCCATTCAATTATGTAATGGGAGTAACGTTGGATCAACGTGAATACTTTAGGGATTACCGCTTGACACAAAAAGGGAAACTATTATGGGATCAAATTCATATATTGAAGTGGTATGCTAGGCAACTATGCTTGAGTTATGATTATACTTGTTGCTCTAGAATGAAGGCTCCACACCTTCCCTTTTCATGCAAATTTAATGATAATAAAACCTTAGCTTCTTATGCTAATGGTATATATGATTACTATGATGTGGAACAAATAGAAGAATTTGTTGCTTTTATGGGTGCCTATGAAATTGAATATATGTTTAAAGAGTTTGAAGATTTTGATGATGCTGTTTATAGACCTGAAAATTTAGCTATCCTGAAATATTGTTATGAGAATTATGAATACAATTACGAAATTAATGCACTTATTGAGAAAGTCTCCGCTGTCCAAGAAGAGACTAATATTTTGCAGGAATCTATGGAAGAAGAAGTTGATGAAACTGTGAGCTCATTGGATGAAAAAGATGAGGAGGAGAGCGAAGAACAAAAGGAGGAAGAGAGGATTGATCACCCGTGCCCACCTTCTAATGAGAGTAGCTCTTCAACTCATACATTGTTTAATTTCCCTTCATGCTTACCGAAGGATGAATGCTATGATAATTGCTATGATCCCGTTGATTCTTTTGAAATATCCCTTTTTGATGATGCTTTCTATGCTTGTGGCCAAGATGTCAATATGAATTATGCTTATGGAGATGAACTTGCTATAGTTCCTTATGTTAAACATGAAATTGTTGCTATTGCACCCACACATGATAGTCCTATTATCTTTTTGAATTCTCCAAACTACACTATATTGGAGAAGTTTGTGCTTATTAAGGATTATATTGATGGGTTGCCTTTTACTACTACACATGATGATTTTGATGAGTATAATATGCATGTGCTTGCTGCTCCTACTTGCAATTATTATGAGAGAGGAACTATATCTCCACCTCTCTATGTTTTCAACACGATAAAATTGCAAGAAACTGTTTATACTATGCATTGGCCTTTACTATGTGTGCATGAATTGTTCTTTTATGACATGCCGATGCATAGGAAGAGAGTAGACTTCGTTGTTTCATGATATATGTTGCTTTGTGCTCATTACTAAATTACAAATAATTTCTAATTAAAATTGGGATCCGGGTGGATTCACTACTTGAGCACTATATGCCTAGCTTAAAGGCTTTAAAGAAAGCGCTGCCAGGGAGACAACCCGGAAGTTTTAGAGAGTCATTTATTTCTGTTGAGTACTTTCATATAGTTTAAAAACAACAAAAATAAAGAGGGGAACCCAAAACTTTTCAAAAAGGAAAGTGAAAGTGAGAAAGACAAGCATTGTTGAAGTGGGAGAGCTCCTTGAACTTTGTTCATGCTCACGGCAACTTTGTGAATCTTGATTACAGAAACTTTTCAACAAAAATAACTATCCCCTTGTGCAATTCCATTGTATTATAAAAATAATGTGCCAAGGTTTGCCTTTAGGATGTTTACAATACTTGTTGGTTTGTACGGTGCAGGACATAAACTATGGCTGTAGTGAGCGATTTTACATTTTTTTTACTGGATGCCAAATGGTTCTAATTCTTTTTGCACTGTCTTTATATACAAATTGTTTATTTTTCCTAATTTTTGCAGATTTTTTAAAGTATCACAAGTATGGTGAATGTTCATATTATTACAAACTGTTCTGTTTTTGACAGATTCTGTTTTTGATGCATAGTTTGCTTGTTTTGATGAAACTATCAACTTATATCAGTAGATTAAGCCATGGAAAAGCTATATTACAGTAGTCAAAATGCAAAAACAAAATATGAATTGGTTTGCAACAGTACTTAGAGTAGTGATTTGCTTTATTATACTAACGGATCTTACCGAGTTTTCTGTTAAAGTTTTGTGTGGATGAAGTGTTCGATGACCGAGAAGGTTTCGATGTGAGAAGAAGGAAGAGAGGCAAGAGCTCAATCTTGGGGATGCCCGAGGCACCCCAAGTAAATATTCAAGGAGACTCAAGCGTCTAAGCTTGGGGATGCCCCGGAAGGTATCCCCTCTTTCTTCAACAAATATCGGTATGTTTTCGGATTCGTTTCATTCATGCGATATGTGCAATCTTGGAGCGTCTTTTGCATTATTTTTCATTTTCTTTTATGCACCATGCTGGTATGAGATGGTCCTTGGTTGATTTATATAATTCTCTTTGCACTTCACTTATATATTTTGAGTATGGCTTTATAGAATGCTTCATGTGCTTCACTTATATCATTTGAAGTTGGGATTGCCTGTTTCTCTTTACTTAGACAACCGCCATTTGTAGAATGCTCTTTTGCTTCACTTATATTTGTTAGAGCATGGGAATATCTTTTGTAGAAAGAATTAGACTCTCTTTCTTCACTTATATCTATTTAGAGAGATAACAGGAACTGGTCAT
This sequence comes from Aegilops umbellulata, assembly GCA_032464435.1. NCBI lineage: Eukaryota > Viridiplantae > Streptophyta > Magnoliopsida > Poales > Poaceae > Aegilops > Aegilops umbellulata. Next base: position 216,032,982 of record CP136055.1, read on the forward strand.
TCACATGGTTAGTCATAAAATCTTACATAAAACTTGTAGATCACTGAATATGATATGTTTGATTCCTTGCAATAGTTTTGCGATATAAAGATGGTGATATTAGAGTCATGCTGGTGGGTGGTTGTGGATCGTAGAAATACTTGTGTTGAGGTTTGTGATTCCTGTAGCATGCACGTATGGTGAACCATTATGTAACAAAGTTGGAGCATGAGGTATTTATTGATTGTCTTCCTTATGAGTGGCGGTCGGGGACGAGCGATGGTGTTTTCCTACCAATCTATCCCCCTAGGAGCATGCGCGTAGTACTTTGTTTCAATAACTAATAGATTTTTGCAATAAGTATGTGAGTTATTTATGACTCATGTTGAGTCCACGGATTATACGCACTCTCACCCTTCCACCATTGCTAGCCTCTCTAGTACCGCGCAACTTCCGCCGGTACCATAAACCCACCATATACCTTCCTCAAAACAGCCACCATACCTACCTATCATGGCATTTCCATAGCCATTCCGAGATATATTGCCATGCAACTTCCATCATCATCATATACATGACTTGAGCATTCATTATCATATCGCTTTGCATGATCGTAAGATAGCTAGAATGATATTTTTATGGCTTGTCCTGTTTTGATGTCATTGCTATGCTAGATCATTGCACATCCCGGTCCACCGCCGGAGGCATTCATATAGTCATATCTTTGTTCTAGTATCGAGTTGTAATATTGAGTTGTAAGAAAATAAAAAGTGTGATGATCATCATTATTAGAGCATTGCCCTAGTGAGGAAAGGATGATGGAGACTATGATTCCCCCACAAGTCGGGATGAGACTCCGGACTTTATAAAAAAATAAAAGAGGCCAAAGAAGCCCAAATAAAAAAGGAGGCCAAAGAAGCCCACCAAAAAATAAAAATAAAAATAAAATAAAATAATGAGAGAAAAAGAGAGAAGGGGAAATGTTACTATCCTTCTACCAGGGCCGTCTCCAGGAATTTGAGGCTCCGGGACAAATCACAAAATGGGGCTCTAAAATTTTAAAAATTTATAGAACTTAAGAACTCTCCCCAAAATACATCATAGCTTTATAAGAAATACCTCACAAGAAAGCATACAAAAATCTACTAGCTGCACAATATATGTAGAACTAAAACTATCTAACAAACTAGATAAAACATGATAAAAGATACAAATATAATTAATGGATACAAAAGAATACCAAATTAAAGCTTGCTTCATCTGTGCCTCCCACATGTGTACACACCATCTTCATCTTATTTTTCTGTAAGATGAATGCATCAATTTGAGTTTAATCCATACATACACACGGTTATTTTCCAATTCAATTTTAAAGGCATCAATTTAGAAATCAACTCATACAATATGCAAGTTCAAATCTTGTCTCGGTCCAATAAATTACCCAAGATAAGTGGCCAAGGCAGCGAGCACTGTGGTTGTTTCTCGGCTTTGTAGGTGCTGCCAAGTCTTGGACACAGCGTTGGCATGGCGAACACCCGAAGGCAGCAGCACGAAGGCTGTTGCAGCCAGGAGCACTGCCAGGAACGGTGCGGTGGCGCCAACGCGGGGCAGCTAGAGGGTGGGGTTGGAGTGGAGGAGAGCGGCCGCTCTGCAGCAAACCCAGCAGTCATCGATTCGTTGCACCGGAGCATGAGAGAAGATGCGAGAGAGGCGGCGCGCGCGTGCGTGGGCAGGACTGGGGCGGGGGTTGAGGGAGGGTCGCAACCCTAGGGCTAGGTGCGCATAATGTACAGAACATCGTCAAACCATCGATACTCGGAGATGTGTGGGACAAAACTGCAGCGCTTTACCTCTAATTTTCTCTCCGATCGGGGGCCCCTCGATTTTGGGGGCCCTGTGCGGTCGGCCACTTTGGCCCCCCTTGTCGATGGGCCTGCCTTTTACCACACTTGTGCTTTAGAGTAGCACCATGTTCTTCATGTAGAGAGTCTCTTGAGTTATCACTTTCATATACTAGTGGGAATTTTCATTATAGAACTTGGCTTGTATATTCCGATGATGGGCTTCCTCAAATGCCCGAGGTCTTCATGAGCAAGCAAGTTGGATGCACACCCACTTAGTTTCAGTTTGAGCTTTCATATACTTATAGCTCTTAGTGCATCCGTTGCATGGCAATCCCTACTCACTCACATTGATATCTATTGATGGGCATCTCCATAGCCCGTTGATACGCCTAGTTGATGTGAGACTATCTTCTCCTTTTTGTCTTCTCCATAAACCTCCACCATCATATTCTATTCCACCTATAATGCTAGGTACATGGTTCACGCTCATGTATTGTGTGAAAGTTGAAAAGGTTTGAGAACATCAAAAGTATGAAACAATTGCTTGGCTTGTCATCGGGGTTGTGCACGATTTGAATATTTTTTGTGGTGAAGATGGAGCATAGCCAGACTATATGATTTTGTAGGGATAACTTTCTTTGGCCATGTTATTTTGAACAGACATGATTGCTTTATTAGTATGCTTGAAGTACTATTGCCTTAATGTCAAATGATAGACTATTGCTTTGAATCACTCGTGTCTTAATATTCATGCCATGATTAGACATATGATCAAGATTATGCTAGGTAGCATTCCACATCAAAAATTATCTTTTTTATCATTTACCTACTTGAGGACGAGTAGGAATTAAGCTTGGGGATTCTGATACGTCTCCGTCGTATCTATAATTTTTGATTGTTCCGTCCCGATATTCTACAACTTTCATATACTTGTGGCAGCTTTTTATACTATTTTTGGGACTAACATATTGATCCAGTGCCCAGTGCCAGTTCCTGTCTATTGCATGTTTTATATTTCGCAGAAACCCCATACCAAACGGAGTCCAAACAGGATAAAAACTGGTGGAGAATTATTTTGGAATATTTGGAAAACCTGGGAGAAAGATCAACGCGAAACGGTGTCCGAGGTGTGCACGAGGTAGGGGGCGCGCCCTACCCCCCCCCCCCCCCCAGGGCCCGCCCCTGACCCTCGTGGTCCACCCGTAAGGCGGTTGACGCCCTTCTTCGGCCGCAAGAAAGCTATTTTTTGGAAAAAGATCTGGGCGAAGATTTCAATCCAATCGGAGTTATGGATCTCCAGATATAAAAGAAACGGTGAAAGGGCAACAGAACAGAACGCAGAAACAGAGAGAAACAGAGAGATAGATCCAATCTCAGAGGGGCTCTCGCCCCTCCCACGCCATGGAGACCAAGGACCAGAGGGGAAACCCTTCTCCCATCTAGGGAGGAGGTCAAGGAAGAAGAAGACGAATGGGCCCTGAGGGAGTCCTGGATTAGGGGGTGTTCGGGTAGCCGGACTATACCTTCGCTGGACTCCAGGACCATGAAGATACAAGATTTAAGAGTTCGTCCCGTGTCCGGAAGGAACTTTCCTTGGCGTGGAAGGCAAGCTAGGCGGTGCGGATACTCAAGATCTCCTACCATTGTAACCGACTCCGTGTAACCCTAACCCTATCCGGTGTCTATATAAACCGGAGGGCTGTAGTCCGTAGGACATAACCATCATCATACACAATCATACCATAGGCTAGCTTCTAGGGTTTAGCCTCTTTGATCTCGTGGTAGATCTACTCTTGTACTACCCATATCATCAATATTAATCAAGCAGGAGTAGGGTTTTACCTCCATCAAGAGGGCCCGAACCTGGGTAAACATCGTGTCCCTTGTCTCCTGTTACCATCCGGCCTTGACGCACAGTTCGAGACCCCCTACCCGAGATCCGCCGGTTTTGACACCGACATTGGTGCTTTCATTGAGAGTTCCTCTGTGTTGTCGCCTTTAGGCCCGATGGCTCCTCTGATCATCAACAACGACGAGGTCCAGGGTGAGACCTTTCTCCCCGGACAGATCTTCGTCTTCGGCGGCTTCGCTCTGCGGGCCAACTCGCTTGGTCATCTGGAGCAGACCGAAAGCTACGCCCCTGGCCATCAAGTCAGGCTTGGAAGCTTAAACTACACGGCGGATATCCGTGGAGACTTGATCTTCGACGGGTTCGAGCCACAGCCAAGCGCGCCGCACTATCTCGAGGGGCATGATCTAGCTCTGCCTCCGAACAGTGTCCTGGAGGCCGCACACGTACCGGTTCCGACCCTTAACTCGGAGCCCATTGCACCAATTGAGGATGAGCGGTTGGACGTCACCTCGGGGGCTGCGATCTCAAAGGCGATCGAGCCGAACGCCAGCCCCGCACTCCGCGTGACCCGTGATCCCGAGGGTCCGGATTCCTCCCCGAACTCCAAACCCCCCGCGCCCCTGCCAGTCGAAGCCGATTGGGCGCCGATAATGGAGTTCACTACCGCGGACATCTTTCATCACTCGCCTTTTGGCGACATCTTGAATTCTCTCAAGTCTCTCTCTTTATCAGGGGAGCCCTGGTCGGATTACGGTCAGCGAGGATGGGATACGGACGATGAAGAAATTCAAAGCCCTCCCACCACCCACTTGGTAGCCATTGTCGACGATTTCACCGACATGCTTGACTTCGGCTCCGAAGACTTCGACGGTATGGACGATGAAGTAGGAGACGAACAGGAACCAGCACCTGTAGGGCGCTGGACGGCCACCTCGTCATATGACGTATATATGGTGGATACTCCAAAAGATGGAGATGGCGATGGAACAGCGGGGGATGACACCTCCAAGAAACAGCCAAAGCGGCGACGTCAGCGGCGCCGCTCAAAATCCCGCCAAAGCAAAAATGGTGATTTCGGCACGGGAGATAATACTACCCCGGATAGCGCCGAAGAACACCCAACCCAGCAAGATTCAGCGCAGGAAGATGGAGAAGCCAGCCCTCATGAGAGAGCGGAAGAACGAGAGGTTGAGGATGATAACTATATGCCTCCCTCCGAAGATGAGGCAAGCCTCGATGACGACGAATCCGTCGTACCATCAGACCCCGCCGAACAAGAGCGTTTCAAACGAAGGCTTTTAGCCACGGCGAACAACCTAAAGAAAAAGGAGCGACAGCTTAGAGCTGATCAAGACTTGCTAGCCGACAGATGGACTGAAGTCCTTGCGGCCGAAGAGTACGAACTCGAGCGCCCCTCCAAGAATTATCCTAAGCGCAGGCCGCTACCCTAATCAGAGGAGGAAGCGCCTACATCACCAGTGCACGACATGGCAGACTGGCCACCTCGCGGCCGCGACAGAGAGGCATGTCGAACCTCCACCCAAGCCATGCCCCGACGCCTCTCAACCAAGGCACGGGAAAATGCGCCAGACCTGCGAGATGTACTGGAGGATAAAGCAAGGCAAACAAGATCGATCTACGGATCGCGCAGGCGCCCGATGACACGTGACGATGATCTTCACTCCGGACACAATAAATCCGGCTAGGCCGAACACAACAGACATAGCTCTTCCGAGCTGCGTCGTGACATAGCCCAGTACAGGGGCGCCGCACACCCACTATGCTTCACAGATGAAGTAATGGATGATAAAATCCCAGAGGGTTTCAAACCCATAAACATTGAATCATACGATGGCACGACAGATCCGGCGGTATGGATCGAGGATTATCTCCTTCACATCCACATGGCACGTGGCGATGATCTACACGCCATCAAATACCTCCCTCTCAAACTCAAAGGACCGGACCGGCACTGGCTTAACAGCCTGCCAGTGGACTCAATCGGTTCTTGGGAGGACCTGGAAGCCGCATTCCTCGACAACTTCCAGGGCACTTATGTGTGACCAACGGACACCGACGACCTAAGCCACATAATTCAGCAGCCAGAGGAATCGGCCAGGCAATTCTGGACACGGTTCCTAACAAAGAAAAACCAGATAGTCGACTGTCCGGACGCAGAGGCCCTAGCAGCCTTCAAACATAACATCCGCAACAAGTGGCTTGCCCGGCACCTGGGACAGGAAAAGCCGAAATCCATGGCAGCCCTCACGACACTCATGACCCGCTTTTGCGCGGGCGAAGATAGCTGGCTAGCTCGCAGCAACAACTTATCAAAGAACCCTGGTAATTCGGATACTAAGGACAAAAGTGGCAGGACACGCCGAAATAAGCAAAAGCGCCGCGTTAGCAGCGACAACAATGAAGATACGGCAGTCAACGCCAGATTCATAGGCTATAAATCCGGTCAGCGGAAAAAGCCATTTAAAAAGAATACTCAGGACCCGTCCAGTTTGGACCGAATACTCGATCGCTTGTGCCAGATCCATGGCACCCCCGAAAGGCCAGCCAATCACACCAACAGGGATTGTTGGGTGTTCAAGCAGGCAGGCAAGTTAAGAGCCGAAAGCAAAGACAAGGGGCTACATAGCGGTGACGAAGAGGAGCCCAGGCCGCCGAACAACAATGGACATAAGGGGTTTCCCCCACAAGTGCGGACGGTGAACATGATATACGCAACCCACATTCCCAAGAAGGAGCGGAAGCGTGCGCTACGGGACGTATACGCGATGGAGCCAGTCGCCCCAAAGTTCAACCCATGGTCCTCTTGCCCGATCACTTTTGATCGAAGGGACCACCCCACTAGCATCCGTCATGGCGGCTTTGCCGCATTGGTTCTCGACCCAATCATCGATGGATTTCATCTCACAAGAGTCCTCATGGACGGTGGCAGTAGCCTGAACCTGCTTTATCAGGATACAGTGCGGAAAATGGGCATAGATCCATCAAGGATTAAGCCCACAAGAACGAACTTTAAAGGCGTTATACCAGGTGTAGAAGCCAACTATACAGGCTCCATAACACTTGATGTGGTCTTCGGATCTCCGGATAACTTCCGAAGCGAAGAGTTAATCTTCGACATAGTCCCGTTCTGCAGTGGCTATCACGCCCTGCTCGGACGAACCGCATTTGCCAAATTCAATGCGCTGCCGCACTACGCATACCTCAAGCTCAAGATGCCAAGCCCTCGAGGAGTAATCACGGTCAACGGAAACACCGAACGCTCCCTCCGTACGGAGGAGCACACGGCGACTCTCGTAGCGGAAGTACAAAGCAGCCTTTTTAGGCAACTCTCCAGACCGGCCGTTAAAAAGCCAGACACTGCCAAGCGCGCCCGGAGTAACCTACAACAAGACCGCCTGGCCCGTTCTGAGCAGGCGTAGCAATGCGGCCCCAACCCCAGCCATCGCGACATAGCGGAGCTAGTACCTCGCGTACATAATTACGCCCTTGAAATACCATGGGCACAGGGGAAGGGGCACAGTAACGGCATGCCCGCAATACGGCTTAAAACGTACTAGGGGCTGCCGGATTCTTTTTTACTTTCAGGACTTCACACTTTGACGACCTGTTCGGCAATTCGACTGCCGTACAAATGATGCGAGATCCAGGGAAGCAGACAAAGCTACGCCGCATTATGGAACTCTCAGGTGGTCTCTATTACGAGCAGTATATCTGTTTCGAACACAATTCCGCGGCCTGCCCCTGGTCAGGACATGTATAGTCTAATATATTTTTGCTTATCGCACTACTTGTATCGTTTGGCTTTGATAAATAGCCTCTTTATAAACAATGCATAGCTTTTTGCCTATTTTTTGCATTATTTTCTTTTAATATATATGTTTATTAAATAACATGATCGCACCCGTACACCATGGTACGGCAAACACGCCAGGGGCTTCAGTACCCTTCGATCTAGCGTGGGAAGTCCGTACACTTTCACAAGTGCGGCACCCCGAACTTATAGCACTATATGCATCGGCTCCGAATCATGATTTGGGTCAATAGTTGGGTTTGCCCGGCTCCTATGTTTTGGTGCCTTACGTTCCACTATATCGGCTAAGGTAGCACTAGGAGAACCACTGCGATTGTGCCCCGGTTCAGCTGGGTTAAGAACCTCAGTGGAGAAAGCTAAACTGACTATCATGATAAGGCGAGAGACCGGTCGTTGTTCGAGAGGTTTTTCGAGTCCCTAAAGACTTATGCCGCTTCGAGCGAGGAGCTGGCTCTGTCCGGCCAAAGGCGTGGATAGCGCCCCGAATTCGGTCTTCCGAACTAGGGGCTTCGCCGAAATTTAAAATTATAAATTTCTATGGCTAAGTGAGAGTGTTCAAGCATTATAGTCCGATTGCCTGGTTCGTTGTGCTGAGCGCCTCCCTCGAAGGACCCAACCATGGGAAAAAGAGCGCTCAGGTTTATCCCGAACACCCCAGCACTAGCGGCATGGGGGCAGAAGCCGACGACTGGCCATCTCTCAATTTTTGATAAATGGCCGCACAGAAAATAATATTTTAAATTCCATAAGCATTGCCTAGCGCATATGAACAAGTTTTCAGTGCACAGGATAAACACGAGCGAGTTCATTCAAATATTACATCTCTAGTACATTCATCCGCAATAAGGCGGGCACCGGCAAGAACATCCTTGTAGTAGTTATCGGGCTTGCGATGCTCCTTCCCATGCGGCGGCCCGTCCTTCACCAGCTTCTCTCCGTCAAGCTTACCCCAGTGCACCTTTGCACGGCCAAGGGCCCTCCGAGCACCTTCAATGCAGGCGGAACGCTTGATGACCTCAAGCCTTGGACAGGCCTCCACCAATCGCTGCACTAGCCCGAAGTAGCTCCCAGGCAGGGCCTCTCCGGGCCACAGCCGAACTAGGAAGACCTTCATGGCTTGTTCGGCCGCCTTGTGGAGCTCGACCAGCTGTTTCAGCTGGTCGCTCAAAGGCACAGGGTGTTCGGCCTCAGAATACTGAGACCAGAACACACTCTCCGTCGAGCTGCCCTCTTCAGCTCGGTAGAATGCGGCGGCGGTGGATACGCTGCGGGGAAGATCTGCGACCACCCTTGGAGAACTCTGGATTCGGGTAAGTGACAAGTAGTTTACTTTTATATTCCTACTTTGCATTAAGAATGCCTTACCCGCTGCTATCTTTTTCATCTCCTCCAACTCTTGGAGGGCCTTTTGGGCTTCGGCCTTGGCACCCTTGGCGGTCTCGAGGGCCGACGCAAGCTCGGATGCTTGCGCCTTTGACTCAAGCTCCAAGCTCTCATGTTTTTTCATGAGAGCCTGCAGCTCTTGCTGCACCTCGCCAACCTGAGCCCCGAGCCTCTCTCGCTCGGTGCGCTCCTCGACCGTTTTCTTTCCGGCCTCAGATAGCGCCTGCTTGAGGGTCGCCACCTTAGTTGTGGCCCCTACAATAAGCAAGTATGATCCTGTTATTCTTTGCAATCACGCCTTTCTATAGGCACCTTTTTTCTTTGTAGGGTATTTCTTACCTTCTTTTTCCTCGAGCTGCCGTTTGGCAAAGCCGAGCTCTTGCTCGGTCCGCCCGAGGTCCTTTTTTAGGACTTCCACCTGTGCAGTCAGTGCGGCGGTGGATAGCAGCGAAGCCTGCATATGCATATTGACTCTTTATTGTTAGACTCCTGCGAAAATTAATAGATCCTCTATTCGGCTTTTCTTTTCGAACGCCAAACAGAGCATCAGGGGCTACTGTCTATGCGGTCATATTTTGACATATTTCTACTTACCTCGAAGCCTGTCAGAAGGCTAGCGCAAGCTTCAGTCAGTCCACTCTTGGCGGACTGAACCCTTCGGATCACCGTACTCATAATAGTACGGTGTTCCTTATCGATGGAGGCGCCGTTAAGCACCTCCAGCAGATTGTCCGGCACCTCCGGTTGGACGGAGGCCGCTGGCTCAGAAGGCTTGCTCCTCTTGGAAGGAGTTCGCCCACCGCGAACCGGAACTATTGAAGAGTCCGGCGCGGCGTCCGGCACAAAGCCGGACTCGGAGCCCTGGGGGGTCTTGTCCTCTTTATTCCTGGGGTCCGGGAGGTCTTTCGGCTCCTCCAGGACCACCTCCTCCTGCCCTGGAGCTTGTCGCGATGCCACTTCGGCGTCGTCTGCAGTGCGGGGGGAGACAGCGGGCGGATTTGAGTTCACGTCCGACGAATCCAGGGAGCCGCTCGACGAATCGTCGAGTTCGGCCCGGGGCGGGCTGCATAAATCACATTCGACATTAGGGAGAGCTGTGCATTAAAGTAATATCATGATTCACTCTGGTATACAAATACTTACGATTTCGCTGGACGCTTGGCCCTGTCCGGCCACTCCTCTCCGCTCTCTGCGGCGTCGTGGGAGTAGTCCGGCGGAGGGGTCTTCCTCTTCCTAGACCCCTCGGCCTCCCCCGATGGGGCGGCCTTCTTCTTCTTTTCTCCCCCCACTGGGGGGGGGAGAGCTTTCTTCTTCCTCCTCCTCATTTTCACGAGAGGAGGGCGCCTCGGACTCGTCATACGACGAGTCCGGCACCACCAAGTTACGGGCACTCTTTCGAGTCCCGGTGGTCTTCTTGTTCTTGACCTTCTTCTCCGGCACCACGTAAGGTGCCGGAGTCAGCAGCTGCACCAGGAGAGCTGGGGCTGGGTCTTCGGGCAGGGGAGCGGGACAGTTAATTGGTCCGGATATCGCCTGCCAATCCTGTCAAAGGTAAGGGAGTTTAGATCCCGCATAGAGTTAATCTATGAAAAAGAGCTTAATAATCCTGTCAAAGGCATAGATAGCTTACCTCGCTAGCGTGACGCTGCGTGCTGTATCCGCGGTCCTCGGAAGCGGATGCGGGGGCCCCGGCGCCTTTGATTAGCACCTTCCAAACGTCTTCATACGACGTGTCGAAGAGCCTGTTGAGGGTTCGATGCTGCGTCGGGTCGAACTACCACAAATTGAAATCCCGTTGTTGGCACGGGAGGATCAGACGAACGAGCATGACCTGGACTATATTGACCAGCCGGATTGGCTTGTCTACCAGGGACTTGATGCAGGTCTTCAGTCCGGTCACCTCTTCCTCGTTGCCCCACGACAGGCCCGTCTCTTTCCAGGACACAAGCCGCATGGGGGGTCCGGATCTGAATTCGGGGGCTGCGACCCATTCCGGATCGCGGGGCTCGGTGATGTAAAACCACCCGGCCTGCCACCCCATTAGGGTCTCCACAAAGGAGCCCTCGAACCAGAGTACGTTGGCTATCTTGCCAGCCATAGCACCTCCGCACTCCGCTTGGCTGCCGCGCACCACCTTGGGCTTGACATTGAAGGTCTTGAGCCAAAGGCCGAAATGGGGGCAGACGCGGAGGAAAGCCTCACACACGACGATAAACGCCGAGATGTTGAGGATGAAGTTCGGGGCCAGATCGTGGAAATCTAGGCCATAGTAGAACATGAGTCCCCGGACAAATGGGTGAAGTGGAAAACCCAGTCCGCGGAGGAAGTGGGGAAGGAAAACTACCCTCTCATGGGGCCTTGGGGTGGGGAGAAGCTGCCCCTTCTCAGGAAGCCGGTGCAGGATGTCCTTGGACAGGTATCCGGCTTTCCTTAGCTTTTTTACTTAAACCTCCGTAACGGAGGAGACCATCCACTTGCCTCCCGCTCCGGACATTGCTGGAGAAGGTTGAGGTGGGAAGAGCGGGCTCGGGCGCTGGAGCTTGAGTGCGCAAGAGATGGATTGGCAAAGGAGGAAGAAGGCGTAGGTAAGAAAGGTGGGTCCTTATCCCCTTATATGGGCGGATGCGGTTATGCGTCCCCACCTACCTAATAAAACTCGCTTGCCTCCCAAGCGCCGTGGTAAATGGCGCGGTTGGGTTACCCGCGTCCGTATTGATGAGAATCCCGTTAAAAGGGGCACACGATCTCTGCTTTGACAAGACGTGCCAAGGAAACCGCCTCGCTAAACGCGCTGAGGTGGAAAAGTGAAAACAATTTAAATAAAGAGCTTGGCCGTAGTGTGTTGACGCACTGCGGAATACGTCGGCAGATTTGATTTGTGTTAATATTATTCTCTCTATGGCAATATGTGGAAACTTATTTTGCAGAGCCGGACACTATTTTTGGTGATTACAATCTTCTATGAAGGACTTGGAGGAGGAACCCGCCTTGCAATGCCGAAGACAATCTGCGCGCCGGACTCGTCGTCATTGAAGCCTGGTTCAGGGGCTACTGAGGGAGTCCTGGATTAGGGGGTGTTCGGGTAGCCGGACTATACCTTCGCCGGACTCCAGGACCATGAAGATACAAGATTTAAGACTTCGTCCCGTGTCCGGAAGGAACTTTCCTTGGCGTGGAAGGCAAGCTAGGCGGTGCGGATACTCAAGATCTCCTACCATTGTAACTGACTCCGTGTAACCCTAACCCTATCCGGTGTCTATATAAACCGAAGGGCTGTAGTCCGTAGGATAGAACCATCATCATACACAATCATACCATAGGCTAGCTTCTAGGGTTTAGCCTCTTTGATCTCGTGGTAGATCTACTCTTGTACTACCCATATCATCAATATTAATCAAGCAGGAGTAGGGTTTTACCTCCATCGAGAGGGCCCGAACCTGGGTAAACATCGTGTCCCTTGTCTCCTGTTACCATTCGGCCTTGACACACAGTTCGGGACCCCCTACCCGAGATCCGCCGGTTTTGACACCGACAGGCCCCCTCTCCCCTTCTCTTCCGGTGGCGCCGGAACACTGCCGTGGCCATCATCATCACCGCAATCTTCACCAACAACTTCATCACCATCACCACCAACTGTTCCCCCCTCTATGCAGCGGTGTAACCTCTCTCTTACCCGCTGTAATCTCTACTTAAACATGTTGCTCAACGCTATATATTATTTCCCAATGATGTATGGCTATCCTATGATGTTTGAGTAGATCTGTTTTGTCCTATGGGGTATTTGATTATCAAGATTGGTTTGAGTTGCATGTTTTATTATTGGTGTTGTCCTATGGTGCTCTCCGTGTCGCGCATGCGTGAGGGATTCCCTCTGTAGGGTTTGCAATATGTTCATGATTTGCTTATGGTGGGTGGCGTGAGAGACAAAAGCACACACCCGAGTAAGTAGGTTGTTTGCGTATGGGATAAAGGGGACTTGATACTTTAATTCTATGGTTGGGTTTTACCTTAATGATATTTAGTAGTTGCGGATGCTTGCTAGAGTTCCAATCATAAGTGCATATGATCCAAGTAGAGAAAGTATGTTAGCTTATGCCTCTCCCTCAAATAAAATTGCAATAATGATTACCGGTCTAGTTATCGATTGCCTAGGGACAACTAACTTTCTCGTAACAAAAATCTCTCTACTAAAACTAATTTAGTTGTGTCTTCATCTAAATAGCCCCTAGCTTTTATTTACTCGCTCTTTACTTTCTTGCAAACCTATCCAAAAACATCTACAAAGTACTTCTAGTTTTATACTTGTTTCCTGTAAAGCGAACGTCAAGCGTGCGTAGAGTTGTATCGGTGGTCGATAGAACTTGAGGGAATACTTGTTCTACCTTTAGCTCCTCGTTGGGTTCGACACTCTCACTTATCGAAAACTGTTGCGATCCCCTATACTTGTGGGTTATCAGCCGCCCCCGCGGAAGAAGGCCGGGAGGGGAGGGCGATGGCGCTCCCAAGCCGCTGCCGTGGAAGAAGGCCGGGAAGGGAGGGGCGGCCGCGCTTCGAGGCCGCTTCCGCGGAAGAAGGCTGGGAGGGGAGGGGCGGCGCTGCTCCCAGGCCGCTGCCACGGAAGAAGGTTGGGAGGGGAGGGGTGGCGGCGATCTGTTGGGGGGGTGCAGAATAAGGCTGGTGTTATTAGAATAAGACTCTTAAGGGGTGTTATCATAATAAACCCATATATATAGGGTCGCGCTATTCGTCACCCTGGGTGAGGAATAGTTATTCCTCACCCCATCCATCTCCCATGGAATGCAAGGAGGTAAAATTACAGCCTAGAAAATGAAGTCGGTATTAGTTCAACAAAGATTTAGATGTAAATTTACCTCACGCACAGTAGGCAAAGGTTATTGTAGGCCCAGTAACCAATAGGCATAAGCCTTGCGAGGTAATTTTACGGTGACTGTCTCACGATTTGAAAACATATTAGGGTGACTGCGAACCATAACTAACCCTGGATTTTGACTATGATGAGGACGAGGCAATGGCGACCGTGGCCGCGACGGGGGCGGGGCGCTGGCAACCTTCACCTTGACCGGAACCTGGAAGGGGAAATTTACCGGCCATTCGTTCGCTCCTCCTCCGAGCGACTGCGATCCTGCCGTCAGCCATTCTGTAAGCGCCGTGGGCCTTGAGTTTGTCTTCAGCAGCAACACCATCCAGGTCCACTCCCTCTCCCTCTATCCCCTGTCGCTCCTTATTCTAGGCGGTTGGATGCTTCCGATTGATAGGTTCCTTCCATCATTACCACGATCTATGTTGTTCTTCTCTGGTTAAAGTTTGCACGTGATGAGGCCAATTGACTAGTTCAATTAAAATCACTAGTATTAAATCCACTATATTAGTCGAATTAACTAGTTCCAGTTCTTAGCTGGTTAAATGTCGGAAGTGATTGGTCCCAATCGGGTAATCGCCAATAGGACTAATTAACTATATCAAGTTGAGGACATGAGCTAAATTAACCACTACCGGATACATTACAACAGGGCTAAAGTTCAGTTCGTGCTTTCTTCAGTGTCAATTCTATGTTTGTAAAGCTTTTGTTAGTGAAAAATCTTGTGCTTCAGTGTGCTGCAGCATTAGCATTTTGCTAACCTTTGCCTAAATTTGTCACGAACAAAACTGGAGACATTATTGTGAAGACGTCTGCACCACCTGCCCCCATCAAATCCGTAAAAACCCGCCCCGTCTCCTCTCAGATATCTTGGGTATCTCCATTCTCGGTGCCTGATCAAGCCCAAGGTACTGTTTTTCATTCCTTGTTGGATAGTCACTGATCTGGTTTGAGCCTCAAACTATGTTCGAGCCATCTAATCTTATGATCTTACAAACTAGTTAAGCAGCATGCCGTTTCTTTTGAATCTGCATGTGCAGATTTTTAGGCAGAGTATTGTTGCTTTGAGTGCGTCTCTGGTTTGATGTCACGTATGACATGGTTGCTCGGCCGGGCAATCCAGTACGAGGGAGCACCACGGGAGAACTCAGCCCGCATGAGTATACGTGACGGCGGCCGCCAGGAGAGCTCGTCCCGGCGAGGTGGATCCAGCATCCCGGCATGGAGGCACCTGCGCAGAGCACCTTGACACACATGAGAAGGCCACGGTGGAAGCACCTCGTCTGGGCAAGCAGCATGTTTCTGATTGTTTGTGTTGATTTTGGACTAGGGTAGTAGGGGAATTCACATCCTATAGGAGGGGAATTCACATCCTATAGGAGGGAAATTCAGAAGGTGCTAAATCATCTTTACATGTTTGGTCACACAATATAATTCTGTTCTGAATTTATTTATGATTTCAAATGCCCTGCAGAACCTAGCAGAAGATGTCGTGCAAGAATACCAAAAAGGCTGCAGCAGAGAGACAAATCTGGGAACGTAGGATGCCCGATGCTGATGTAGAGGCTTCTCAATCTGTCCGTTTGTGTTGTGTTGTTCCTTGCCAGAAGTCTATATATGTGTATGACAACTAATTCTGTTGGCTAAATGTTAACCATGTCTGTCCGCCCATGATTTCTACGTGGGAAGTGGCATGTGAACTTCTGTGAGCATATGCCTTTTAATTTGTTTGCTTCTGAATTGTGGCTATATTGATGTACTCCATGATCTATGATAAAGTATTGCCAAAAGATGCATGTAATATTGGTAGAAAGAATGGTATCCTGAAGATGCATGTAATCTTGGTAGAAAGAATGGTATCCTGATACCTGAAGTACATCGGTGACATGAGAAATTATGTACGTTTTTATGCCATTAACTGGTCCTACGTTTTCTTATTTTGATGTAAATATCTTTAGTAGTGATGTTACTTGAACTTGGATAGCTAGCAATGAAATGTTATGACTTATGAGTACATGGAACTTGGAATCTTGGTGTTCATGAAGTACATCTTGAACTTAAATGATAGGGTTTGGTTAGTTACTGTTTCTGAAATCTATGTTCTACATTGTATATGGAGCATGAATCTTCTGTTTCCACGTAAGCAAAGGTGTTGATAGTCTTCCATGCAACGCTGGGGCCTGGGGGTATACGGTTAAACAACTGGATATTTGTTAGTGAAGACAAAATTGCAAGTTCTAGATTATTACTATATGATATGAAAAAAATAAACTGCAATATTGATCTACACCATATGAGAGGGCGGAAAATTTTGCATGTTTATTCTCCTGCTTGAGCGCGACCACAGAGATGCTTCCGTGGTGGACTGGGCATGACCAGACGAGGGCCTGGTGTGCTACTCCTCGCCGCCCCTCTCTTCACGGCAATTAGCATCCCTTGTTGGTCGGTACTGCTAAGTGCAAATAACAGGACATAGGAGTGTTCTCTGGAGGCAGACAATTCTTGTGTTGTATTTGTTGATCTTTAGTGAGTTGAATTTTTATTAGCAACTGAGGTGTAACCAAGGGGTGGGGCATGGCGAGGATGTGTACTGTACTACACTGTGATTTGTTCAAAATTATCTGATGGAATGTTTGACAATGTGACTCAATTTGAAGTTCAGTAATTCAAGTCTCTTTTATTTTGACATTAGGGTCATTTTGCGAGGAGTAATTCTCCATGCCAACTGAAAATTTCGAATTGAAATTGAATTTGGATGGTACAACCAAGAGATGCATCCATAACAGACATAGCTAATCCAAGAAATGTATTCGCAAGAGACAATGGCAGAACCGCAGAAACATATATAGCATAGATGTGTAAATTCAGGTGTCGTTTTTCATTTGAAAACATGAAAAATGCCGCCACTGGGGTCCCGCCGCGATCACCTACCACATCTTGGTGCACAACGCTGCCCACGACCTAGGCAGATGTTGCACACAACGCCGCCCCAATAGCCCGGCGACCACCCTAGGGTTGAGACCATGCCGTAGAGCAGCACACCGCCATGCCAATCATGTGCAGAATAACTTCACTCCGAACCAAATCGCCGAGCACCATGCCGTTGCTGCTGTTCACTGTCGATACTCTCGAAACTGGTCGCAGCTTCTTCTATTTTTTCAAAATAAAAAACCGTCGACGGCAAATTAGGAAAAGACGTGGAGCTATTGTTTTGGGAGAGAAAATAGTCGTGGAGGTGGGCAGGCTTTGAGTGAACTCCAAAAACGTAAAAATACCTCGATCCATTCGTAATCTTACAACGAAGGACGTTGGCCTCTTTTTCGATGGGTGGAACAATGTGGACGGCTCGGTGGAACCGACCGGGGTGAAGAATAGCTATTCTTCACCCAGGGTTACCAATAGACTTTATATATATATATATATATATATATATATATATATATATATATATATATATATATATATATATATATATATATATATGTCGTTGTTATAAGAATGGTCATGATGCCCTCATGTCCGTATTTTATTTTATCGACACCTCTATCTCTAAACATGTGGACATATTTTTCGTTATCGGCTTCCACTTGAGGACAAGCGAGGTCTAAGCTTGGGGAAGTTGATATGTCCATTTTGCATCATGTTTTTATATCAATATTTATTACATTATGGGCTATTATTACAAATTATGTCACAATACTTATGCCTATTCTCTCTTATTTTACAAGGTTTACATGAAGAGGGAGAATGCCGTCAGCTGGAATTCTGGGCTGGAAAATGAGCAAATATTAGAGACCTATTCTGCACAACTCCAAAAGTCCTGAAACTTCACGGAGGCACATTTTGGAATATATAAAAAATACAGGATAAAGAATCAACCAGAGGGGACCCACACCCTGGCCACGAGGGTGGGGGCGCGCCCTACCCCCTGGGCGCGCCCCCTGTCTTGTGGGCCCCCTGGCAGGCCTCCAGTGCCCATATTCTGCTATATGAAGTCTTTCGTCCTAGAAAAAATAAGAAGAAAGCTTTCGATAAGAAACAACGCTGCCACGAGGCGGAACCTGGCGAAACCAATCTAGGGCTCCGGCGAAGCTGTTCTACTTGGGAAACATCCCTCCGGGAGGGGGAAATCATCACCATCGATCCTCTCAGCGGGAGGGGGTTAATCTCCATCAACATCTTCACCAGCACCATCTCCTCTCAAACCCAAGTTTATCTCTTGTATCCAATCTTTGTCTCAAAACCTCAGATTGGTACATGTGGGTTGCTAGTAGTGTTGATTACTCCTTGTAGTTGATGCTAGTTGGTTTATTTGGTGGAAGATCATATGTTCAGATCCTCTATGCATATTAATACCCCTTTGATTATGAACATGAATATGATTTGTGAGTAGTTATGTTTGTTCCTGAGGACATTGGAGAAGTCTTGCTATAAGTAGTCATGTGAATTTGGTATTCATTCGATTTTTTGATGAGAAGTATGTTGTCTCTCCTCTAGTGGTGTTATGTGAACGTCGACTACATAACACTTCCCCATTATTTGGGACTATAGGAAGGCATTGGTAAGTAATAAGTAGATGATGGGTTGCTAGAGTGACAGAAGCTTAAACCATAGTTTATGCGTTGCTTCGTAAGGGGCTGATTTGGATCATATGTTTCATGCTATGGTTAGGTTTGCCTTAATACTTCTTTTGTTGTTGTGGATGCTTGCAATAGGGGTTAATCATAAGCGGGATGCTTGTCCAAGGAAGGGCAGCACCCAAGCACCGGTCCACCCACATATCAAATTATCAAAGTAATGAACGCAAATCATATGAGCGTGATGAAAACTAGCTTGACGATAATTCCCATGTGTCCTCGGGAGCACTTTCCTTCATATAAGAGTTTGTCCAGGCTTGTCCTTTGCTAAAAAAAAGGATTGGGCCACCTTGCTGCACCTGGTTTACTTTTGTTACTTGTTACCCGCTACAAATTATCTTATCATAGAACTATCTGTTACTGATAATTTCAGTGCTTGCAGAGAATAACTTACTGAAAACCGCTTGTCATTTCCTTCTGCTCCTTGTTGGGTTCGACACTCTCTTATCGAAAGGACTACGATAGATCCCCTATACTTTTGGGTCATCACCGAACTCATGGCAAGGTACACAATAGGTCTGGTACACAACATGGCATACTTTATAGAACATATGGATGAGGCATAGGGAATGACTTCCATTCTCTCTATCTTCTGCAGTGGTCAGGCTTTGAGTCTTACTCAACTTCACACCTTGCAACATGATACATCTCCAACGTATGTACTTTTCCTAACACTTTCCCTCTTGTTTTGGATTCTAATTTGCATGATTTGAATGAAACTAACCCTGGACTGATCCTGTTTTCAGCAGAACTACCATGGTGTTGTTTTTGTGCAGAAATAGAAGTTCTCGGAATGGAACAAAACATTGCAAGGAATTTTTACCCAATAAAAGAGAATTTCTGGAGCCAAGAACCACCGGAGGGGGGCACCTGGGTGGGCACAGCCCACCAGGGCGCGCCTCCCCTGCAGGCGCGCCCAGGTGGATTGTCCCCACCTGGTGGCCCCGCAGACCCTGAAACCGAAGCTATAAAATCCTATTTTTGGAAAAAAAACCAGGGAGAAAGAATTATCGCATTCCACGAGATGGAGCGGCCGTCACCTCCTGTTCTTCATCGGCAGGCCAGCTCTGGAGTCCGTTTGGGGCCCCGGAGAGGGGGCTCTTCGTCCTTCGTCGTCACCAACCCTTCTCCATCGCCAATTCCATGATGCTCCCCACCGGGAGTGAGTAATTCCTTTGTAGGCTCGCTGGTCAGTGAGGAGTTGAATGAGATTCAACATGTAATCGAGATAGTTTTGTTAGGGCTTGATCCCTCGTATCCACTATGTTATGAGATTGATGTTGCTATGACTTTGCCATGCTTAATGCTTGTCACTTTGGGCTCGGGTGCCATGATTTCAGATCTGAACCGTTTATGTTATCACCATTATATCCATGTTCTAGATCCGATCTTGCAAGTTATAGTCACCTACTACGTGTTATGATCCGGCAACCCCGGAGTGACAATAGTCGGGACCACTCCCGGTGATGACCGTAGTTTGAGGAGTTCATGTATTCACCGTTTGCTAATGCTTTGTTTAGGTTCTCTATCAAAAGGAGGCCTTAATATCCCTTAGTTTCCAATTGGACTCCGCTGCCACGGGAGCGTAGGACAAAAGATGTCATGCAAGTTCTTTCCATAAGCACGTATGACTATTTACGTAATACATGCCTACATTATATTTATGAACTGGAGCTAGTGCTGTATCGCCCTAGGTTATGATTGTCACATGATGAATATCATCCAACAAATTACATATCCAATGCCTACGAATTTCTCTTATATTGTTCTTGCTAAGTTACTACTGCTATCGTTACTGTTGCACTTGCTACAAAATTACCGCTATCGTTGTTACTGTTACTATTGCTGCTGTCACTATTACTAAAACTATCATACTACTTAGCTACTGATCACTTTGTTGCAGATAAGTAATCTCTAGGTGTGGTTGAATCGACAACTGAGTTGCTAATACTTGCAAATATTCTTTGGGTCGCCTTGTGTCGAATCTATAAATTTGGGTTGAATACTCTACCCTCAAAAACTGTTGCGATCCCCTATACTTGTGGGTTATCAAGACCTTTTTCTGGCGCCGTTGTTGGGGAACATAGCTATATTTGTTGAGTCACTTGGGATTATTATCAATTTATCACAATGAAGAATCTGAAGGATGCTAAGACTAAGATTTTCCCCTCTAAGACGAGGGGAGGTAAGGAACTGCCATCCAGCTCTGCTTTAGATTCACCTTCTATTATAAGTAAACTTGCAACACACCACATGCTTTTAATCCTGATATGTCGCAAGTTATTGATGATTCTACTTCTGCTATGAATGATGCTTATGATGATGCTAGTACCTTGCATGATGATGATGTGCCACTAGGTGAATTTCTTGATGAACAAATTGCTAGAGTAAGACAACATGATATTGTTGAAATTGATGATGAGCTTGAAACTGAAAATCTTGAAATACCTACTAGAACTATCCCTCCTAGATATGAAATGCCTAAGGTACCGGAAGGTTATGTTATGAATGAGGAGACAACTAGAGATATTCTTGCTTGTAAGGATAGAGATGATCTAGAGAAATTATTATGCAAGTATAAAGAAAAATCTCTGAATGCTAGAATGCAATATGATCCTGAGTTTGCTACTTCACCTATCTCTATTGATGATAAGGATTATGAATTCTCTATCTACCCATAGTTAATTACTTTGGTTGAATCTGATCCTTTCCATGGTTATGAAACTGAAACTGTTCTGGCACATCTTACTAAGTTGAATGACATAGCCGCTCTTTTTACTCATGATGAGAAAACTCGCTATTACTATATTCTCAAATTATTTCCGTTCTCATTAAAGGGTGATGCTAAATCTTGGTACAATACTCGTACTCCTGCTTGCGTGCATAGCCCCTAAGATATGATTTATTACTTCCCTGAAAAATATTTCCCTGCCCATAAGAAACAAGATGCCTTGCAGGAAATATTTAACTTTGTGCAAATTAAAGAAGAGAGTCTCCGACAAGCTTGGGGGAGGCTTCTCCAATTGCTTAATGCTTTGCCTGGTCATCCTCTTAAGAAAAATGAAATACTTGATATCTTTTATAATGGACTAACCGATGCTTCTAGGGATTTCCTAGATAGTTGTGTTGGTTGTGTTTTCAGGGAACAAACTATTGGGAAAGCTGAAGAATTATTGAATAACATATTGAAAAATTATGATGATTCGACTCTTCTTGAACCACCGCTGTCGGTGTCAAAACCGACGGATCTCGGGTAGGGGGTCCCGATCTGTGCGTCAAGGTTGGATGGTAACAGGAGACAAGGGACACTTTATTTTACCCAGGTTCGGGCCCTCTCGATGGAGGTAAAACCCTACTCCTGCTAGATTAATATTGATGATATGGGTAGTACAAGAGTAGATCTACCACGAGATCAAGGAGGCTAAACCCTAGAAGCTAGCCTATGGGTATGATGATGGTTATGATGTGTTCGTCCTACGGACTACAACCCTCTGGTTTATATAGGCACCGGATAGGGTTAGGGTTACACAGAGTCGGTTACATTGGTAGGAGATCTTGAATATCCGCACGCCTAGCTTGCCTTCCACGCCAAGGAAAGAACCTTCCGGACACGGGACGAAGTCTTCAATCTTGTATCTTCATAGTCCTGGAGTCCGGCTGAAGATATAGTTCGGCTATCCGAACACCCCCTAATCCAGGACTCCCTCAGTAGCCCCTGAACCAGGCTTCAATGACAACGAGTCCGGCGCGCAAATTGTCTTTGGCATTGCAAGGCGGGTTCCTCCTCCAAATTCTTCAAGAAGATAATAAACACCAAAAAATAGTGTCCGGCTCTGCAAAACAAGTTTCCACGTATTGCCATATAGAGAATAATACAAACACAAATCAAATCTGCTGACGTATTCCGCAGTGCGTCATAACACTGCGACCAAGCCTTCTGTATGGATTATTTTTTGTTGTTCCACCGCAGCATGTTCAACGAGGCGGTTTCCTTGGCACGTCTTGTCGAAGCAGAGATCGTGTGCCCCCATTAACGGGATTCTCATTAATACGGACGTGGGTAACCCAACCGTGCCTGTTAAGCATGTCCTGCCTTGATTAAAGGCTAGTCCAAGACGGTTACGGGGAGGGCTCTTGATATTCTGCATCTTATAAAGAGAACGAGACCTTGCTTCCCTCTTGTGTTCTCAAAACAAGATCGCCCATGGCCTCGAGTTTCAACACCCCAGGCTTTTAGATTCTAGGCGCACCGGACCATCGACAATGTCCGGCTCCGGCCTTCAAGGCCAATGGATGCCCTCCTCCGTTACGGAGGAGGACGTATCAAGGTTGAGGGAGGCTAGGTTCCTGACCAGCGAGATCCCGCACAGGTTGCCTGCTCAAGGACAAGCGATCCCAAGCCCTCAGCCTGGTGAGAGCGTAGTATTCATCTCCCACTTCCTTCGGGGATTAG
The DNA here is from genome assembly GCA_032464435.1 of Aegilops umbellulata. Classification (NCBI taxonomy): domain Eukaryota; kingdom Viridiplantae; phylum Streptophyta; class Magnoliopsida; order Poales; family Poaceae; genus Aegilops; species Aegilops umbellulata. Next base: position 216,055,841 of record CP136055.1, read on the forward strand.
GCTTCCCAACGGATCCTTTCGTAAGGGGGCTGATGTTTTATTATGGGCTAGAATTCCATGACCTAGCTCCGGAGTCCATCCTCCATATTTCCTCCTTCATTGTTGTGTGTGAAGCGTTTCTCCATATCACTCCTCACTTCGGATTATGGCTCAAGACCTTCAAGGTAGAACCGAAGATAATCGAGGGGCGTCACGTAGAGTGCGGAGGTGCTGTTATAAAAAGGAATACCGATGCTCCATGGCCCAAGGGCACTTTTCTAGAGGAGCTCGGCTTATGGCAACAGGAGTGGTTCTACATCACCTCTCCTCGGGGCACCACTTGGGTAGCGCCTCCCGCCTTTCGCTCTGGCCCCCCACCACGTTTAACATTGTGGATCAACACAGGGTTAGATCAAGGCTTGCCCAAAGACGTTCCTCTGTTGCAGGGCCGCATAAAGGATCTCCTAAAAGGAGACCTCAACCTGGTCAAGGTGACACAAGTTATGCTGATTCGCCGGACACTGCCCGGCCAACATCGCCCCCTCCGCTTGTGGGAGTTCAACCAAGAGGGGCCGCGAGTTCTCCGAAATTTCATGGGCGTGACGCCTACGGAGATGTATAGACTGTTCTTCGGACCACAAGGAGTGAGTCCGGATTTGACCGAGGATGCTGGTTTAAGCCGCAACCACGCGGATACAGAAGTAGGTGACCTTGCGCCCAGACCTTCTATCCGTACAGTTGACTTATTTTTTAACAGTACTTCTCCTTTTTACGCAGGAGTGGATAGCGAAGGCGAAGCTGGTCCGGTGTCGGCTCCCCTTCCCGAGACCAGGCTAGATCCTGTGCTAGTCAGGATGTTGGAGGTGGCGCCTCTGGAGGAAAATGAAGGGGCGGACAAGGAAACCGTGGCCTCTTCGAAAGGGGCCATCCCAAAGGGCGGAATCGACAACTCCTCTCCAAAGGGGAAGAAAAGGGCCGCCTCTGACGACCCGGGAGCCGTAGCTCCAAAGCGGGGGAAAGAATCCGCGTCATAGGACCCGACGCCGGGGAGCCCCTCGGCCGAACTAAATTCTCAAAAGGAGCAGCCCTCCAATGAGCCGTAAGTAGAAAGAGAGTCATTCTTTTAAGAGAAATCCTTAATTTATATCTGAGAAGTTTTAACCGAAACCTTACCTTGTAGTTTGGACCTCGGCCCTTCTCGGCAGAGCTCGTCATCGGGGGATCTTCTTCCGGAGATGATGGAGAGCGGAACGCCTCCTCCTTCATCGCCTAGCAAGGCGGGCGACGCCGAAGTGTCGTCGCAGAGGATTTCTCCGAATCTGCCAGAGGTAGAAGGTGATCATGCGGCCCCCCGGGGTTCTCCGTGTCCGGCCTCCGAAGAAGGCCATGGGACGAGTCCGGCACCATCTGGTGTTCGGTCGGAGGAGCTGAAGGTTCTGCTGGGCCGAGCCTCTATTTCAGAGGAGCATCGTGTGTTGATGCACATGGTGATTGAAAAGATTTCATCCGCGGAAAGCGGACTGAACGAGGCCGTCAAGAGTTTACTGGCGGGCCTTGAGGTACGTTTTGAATAACGAACATTAGTGTTAATTGCGCATAATAACATGCGCCCTGTATAGATAGTAGCCCCTGAGACTCTGTGTGCCGCAAAGATTAGCGGCGCGCAGAGGATCTTAATCCCAGGTCCTTTAAGTGGCACCTTTGTATGTAGGTGGCAGGTTGTCCGGAGTCGAGCCGGACTCGAGATTTTGCCGAAATGAAACGGCAACTCGATGAGGCAGAAGCCGACATCGTGCTTGTTAACAAGCGGCTTGATGATGCTCAAGGTATTGAGTTTATTTGGCGATTGTTAGTAAGAGGAGCTTTATGTCAATATCTTACCTTGTGTATGCTTGATGCAGATGGTGCGGCGGCCATAGAAGGACTTAGGGCCGAGCTCGCCAAAGCAAAGGAACAAGCCAGAAAAAGCAATGCGGCTGCCGGAAGAGCCCGTGAAGAGCTAAAAGCCGAACAGGCTTCCCATTGCCGAAGCAAGGAGGAGATGGCTGATATAGCCGTGAAGTTGAAAAGTGCTACTGACCGTTGCAAACTTCTTAAGGAGGAAGGTCGAGCCCGGCAGACGGATTTAGAGAAGGCCGTCGCCGACGCCAAGGACGCCCGCTCTGGTATGAGAGCGTCAAGGGAAGAGCTGCGTCAAGCCGGACTAATTGCGGATGGAAAGCCCTTCCTGCTGCAGAGAAAATGCTGTGATCCGAAGTTCGCCTCGTTGGACCAAGCGTGGAGCGTGGAGGACACCTATCTGGATTTGTCGGCTAGTGCCGCTGATGCGACCAGGTACTTTCAAGATAAGAAAGATCATGAAGTGGAAAAGCTCTTCTGGTCGCAGTTCACTAATCCAGAGCGTCCACTATCAGTGGATGATCGCCTGGCCCAATGGGCCGAGCTGAATAGGTTGTCCGGACTCGCCATGAAGTATGCCATGGACCGCCTGTGTCCGGGGAGATCGAAGCCGAGAAGCTATTTCAGTTTGGTGCAGCAATTTCTTGACGTGGTGCCTCGAATTGAAGCTCTAAAGAGGTCCGCTTGCATAGAGGGCGCGCGGCTGGCTCTTGCCCGTGTCAAGACATACTGGGCAGATATGGAGCCCACCGTTGTTGCATCCCGTGATTCGGATAAAAGCCGAATTCCTTCCGAGCACTATTTTGAGGAAGTCCTCGCGGGCGCTCGTATAATAGAGACGCAGTGTTCGAAAGATGCTGTTTTATGACAGCATATGTAGATCAATATTTTTATAAATTGTAATGGCGTAATTTAGACTTGTGCCTTCAAGTATTAATAACACCTCCTGTGCGGCCGTTTTAATATATAAATTCTGAAAGATTGCAGTCGTTGGCTTCAGCCCCCACGCACATAGTGCGGGGGTGCGCGCGGAGAACGCATTTTCACACCTAACCCAACGTCTTGGTCCTACAAAGGAGGTGATAGCGCCGCGGGCAAGGCAACCGGACTATAATGCTTTAACACTTTCACTTAGCCATAGGAGCTTGACAGTGGGACTCTTTAGGTAGCCCTTTAATGGCGACTACGTTTACCCGAATTCGGGACGCATATGTGCCTGACCGGGAAGCGGCCCTTCATCAAAACGGAGGAATTCGATAAATTCCTATAAGTCATCGAGTGGCGACCAGTCTCGCGCTACATCATGACAGTCGGTTTTCGGCTTTCTCTACTGAGGTGCTCACCCGGCCGAACCGGGGCACAATCGCAGTAGTTCTCCTGGTGCAACCTTAGCCGACAGAACGGAACTTAAGGTGGCCGAACTCAGGAGCCGGGCAACCCAACATGTGACCAAAATCATGACTCGGAGCTGATGCATATAGTGCCAAAACTCGCGACGCCGAACACTCCCTAAGGTGTTCGGTCTTTGTGGGTGCGTGTGAAACAACACCCTTGAAAAAGAAAAAAGCCCCTTGTGTCCATGTACGAGCAAGAATTCTGGCGTGGCCACATGCCAAAACGCCAGTCTCCTCCATGGTTATAGTGAGGTAAACCAGGGGATGTATAGCAGCAAGAGATAGTAAAAAAGGTTTACGCAGGGTCTTAATCTAAGAAGAATCCTTTGGGGCGGGTCCCTACTGCACGTCTGCGCCTGTGTCTCCGCTGTGCCGTGTCCTGGACGGGCGCCGTACGACGTTCATCTGTAAAAGGGAAGAACTAAATTGAAAAATGGGTCGTGCGGATCAAAAAGAATAATAAATAAAATGTGAAGTGAGAAATAGATACGGTCGAGTTTTATTGTCTCTGCGTACAGCCCCTGGTGAGGCGTACCAAGCCTATAACAAAAATGGGCTTGTGCCGAACTCATTGAGTCCGGGTCCGCGGCCTTTTGTGACTTACATCGAAAAAGTCTTTTGGCTGGCGAGGCCATTTTGTTGGGCGGCCGTTTAAGCGGCCGCACAATCCTTCGTTTGGAGGAGATGTAGTTTAGTATGATCCCTTTAAAGAGATGATGCCTCGAGGATCGGGCATCTTTAGCGTGAGGGATGCATAATGCGGTATTGCGTTAAAGCGAGCGAAAGCTCCGCGTCCCATTAGTGCTTGATAGCGACTTGAAAACGGGACTATGTGGAAGATAAGCTTTTCGCGACGAAAGTTATTGGCAGAGCCAAATATGACCACAAGCCGAAGAAAACCCATACAGTGGGTGTCCGGGCCTGGTGCTACTCCTTGAAAGGAGGTTTTACTGTGACGGATTCGTGCTGGGTTTATGCCCATGCGGTGAATTGTATCCTGATATATCAGATTTAGTCCACTGCCACCGTCCATAAGGACGTTGGTAAACTGGAATCCGTCTATTATTGGATTAAGCATCAGGGCAGTCCGGCCTGCGTGTTTGATATTGCGAGAATAATCTAGCTGATCAAAAATTATTGGCTTTGGTGACCAATGGCCAGACTCCTGAGGGATAGGCTTGAATGTGCGGACCTTTATGGGTGCCTCATGCCTTGTTATGTGAAGTGAGTTCACTGTTTTGACTTCTTGCGGGAAGTTCTTTTGCTTCCCGGTGTTCTGCTTTTGGGGTTCGTCCTCTTCCTCACTTGGTGTGTCGAGCCCCTTGTGTTCGGCGTTAAGCCTTCCGGATTGTTTGAAAACCCAACAGTCTCTGTGGGTATGGTTAGCAGGCTTTCCAGGAGTACTGTATATCTGACATATCATGTCCATGATTCTCTTTAGACTGGATGGATCTTCCCTATTATCCTGAGGGGGTGATTTTGTCTGATTTTGCCGTGAGCCTTTGAATCCGGCATTGACTGTCGTGCTCTTCGGACTTTTTCTTTTGATTCGGCGAAGGTCCCTGTTTCGCCGTGGTTTCCCGTTTCCATCGCTGAATTCTGATGTACTTGGGTCGCTGGGGCTGCATCGTGCCAACCAGCTGTCCTCTCCTGCGCAAAAGCGGGTCATGAGGCTTGTGAGTGCGGCCATTGTTCTTGGCTTTTCCTGGCCGAGGTGTCTGGCGAGCCATTCGTCTCGGACATTGTGCCTGAAAGCCGCTAGGGCTTCGGCGTCCGGACAATCCACTATTTGATTCTTTTTAGTGAGGAATCTGTTCCAGAACTACCGAGCTGATTCTCCGGATTGCTGAGTTATGTGACTGAGGTCGTCTGCGTCCGGGGGACGGACGTAGGTCCCTTGAAAATTTGCTCGGAAAGCGTCCTCGAGCTCTTCCCAACTTCCAATTGTGTTTTCGGGAAGGCTTTTAAGCCAGTGCCGGGCTGGCCCTTTAAGCTTAAGGGGTAGATATTTTATGGCGTGGAGATCATCTCCTCTAGCCATATGTATGTGGAGGATATAATCCTCAATCCAGACTCCCGGGTCTGTTGTTCCATCGTACGCCTCTATGTTAATGGGTTTAAATCCCTCTGGGAATTCATATTCCAGGACCTCATCCGTGAAACATAGAGGGTGTGCGGCACCCCTATATTTGGGTGTGCCGGATTCTGATGGTGGATTTTTTGCATTGCTTGTGAGAGCTTGCTTTCTTGGCCCGTAAATGGACCTGGCTGGGCCATGATGCGAGTCTTTGATTGTATCGCATGCCGCATTGAGTGTGGCGCCGTTTGCCGTATTGTAGTGGCCGAGAGGTCGTTTATTCGACCGTGTAGCCTTTTTGTTTTTCGAGTTTGGGGGCTCTAGGGCCTCCTGGTCGAATTCGGGCAGTAGCTTTCTCTTCGGATAGCTTTTGGTGCGGCGGCTGCTGCCGTATTTGTCTGCGGTCTTGATTACTTTGCTCCATCTTGTTTTGAGTGCATCTTCCGCCGTCTTTAGCTTTTGCTTTTGCTTCTTCAGGCTTCGTGCTGTGGCGACGAGCCTTTCTTGGAGATTCTTCTGCTCCATGATTTTATCCGGCGTGGTATCGTCCAGAGTTCTGTTATGACCAGGGGAGGACTGTTCGTCCTCTCTGCCCGTGTTACCCTGTTCAGACGGCTGTTCTGGGATGCGTTCGTCATCTGCCGGCTCGTCCTGCTCTATGACTGGGTCTTGATCGAGGCGGGGCTTCGCTCGGCGTTTACGTCGCCGCTTTGAGTGCTTTTCGGAGGGTTTACCCTTCTTTTCGCCCCCTTCTTCCTCATTGTGAGTTTTTTTAGGTGTATCCACCATGAATACGTCATTAAGTGGGGTGGAGGTCCAGTGCCCTATGGGCGCTGGTTCCTGTTCGTCTCCGTCTTCGTCGTCCATACCGTCGAAGTCTTCGGAGCCGAAGTCGAGCATGTCGGTTAAATCGTCGACAGTGGCTATTAAGTGGGTGGTGGGTGGGCTTTGAATTTCTTCGTCGTCCGAATCCCAACCTCGCAGCCCACAGTTCGGCCTGGGCTCTCCTGAAAAAGAGAGAGACTTGAGAGATTTCAGAATATCACCGAAAGGCGAATACTGAAAGATGTCCATGGCGGTGAACTCCATTACCGGTGCCCAATCTGATTCGATTGGCAGGGGCGCGGGAGGTTCCGAGTTTGGAGAAGAGTCCGGCTCCTTGGAGTCATGTGCCATGCGGAGTGCGGGGCTTGCGTTTGGCTCAATGGCTTTTAAGATCGCAGCCCCCGAGGTGACGTCCAACCGTTCATCCTCAAAGAACGCAGCGGGCTCCGGATCGAGGATCGGGGCCAGAGCGTATGCGGCCTCCAGGACACTGTTCGGAGGCAGAGCTATATCATGCCCCTCGAGATAGTGCGGCGCGCTTGGCTGTGGCTTGAATCCGTCGAAGATCAGGTCTCCGAGGGTATCTGCCGTGTAGTTTAAGCTTCCCCACCTGGCTTGATGGCCAGGGGCGTGGCTTTCGATCTGCTCCAGATGGCCAAGCGAGTTGGCCCGCAGAGCGAAGCCGCCGAAGATGAAGATCTGTCCGGGGAGAAAAGTCTCACCCTGGACCTCATCGTTGTTGATGATCAAAGGAGCCATCGGGCCTAAAGGCGACGACACATAGGAACTCTCAATGAAAGCAGCAATGTCGGTGTCAAAACCGGCGGATCTCGGGTAGGGGGTCCCGATCTGTGCGTCAAGGTCGGATGGTAACAGGAGACAAGGGACACTTTATTTTACCCAGGTTCGGGCCCTCTCGATGGAGGTAAAACCCTACTCCTGCTAGATTAATATTGATGATATGGGTAGTACAAGAGTAGATCTACCACGAGATCAAGGAGGCTAAACCCTAGAAGCTAGCCTATGGGTATGATGATGGTTATGATGTGTTCGTCCTACGGACTACAACCCTCCGGTTTATATAGGCACCGGATAGGGTTAGGGTTACACAGATTCGGTTACATTGGTAGGAGATCTTGAATATCCGCACGCCTAGCTTGCCTTCCACGCCAAGGAAAGAACCTTTAGGACACGGGACGAAGTCTTCAATCTTGTATCTTCATAGTCCTGGAGTCCGGCTGAAGATATAGTTCGGCTATCCGAACACCCCCTAATCCAGGACTCCCTCAACCGCCTAAACCCATCCCGAAGAAGAGGGGTATATTATATCTCAGTCCAGAAGATATGCAAGAGGCAAAGAAATCTATGAAGGAAAAAGGTATTAAAGATGAGGATATTAAAAATTTACCTCCTATTGAATAAATACATGGGCTTAATACACCACCATTGCTGTAACATCCCAAAATTCTAAATTTTGGAATTTTATAATAAATAGATAGATTTGATTGATTGTTTGATTGGTTGAGTGAAATTCAAAATCTTTTTTTGAAAGTTAAATGAGAGGGAATAAAAGGACTTTCCCAAACTTTCGTTTTTCATTTTATGATCTCCATGAATTCAATGTCTTTTCATCACATAACCCTGGAGAGAGGATGACATGACTTCTTCCATTTATTTAAATGAAAAGGGTTGTTGAAAATATTTGAATTTCATTTGAAGATATTTCCAATTCAGAAACTTTAAGCAACTCAATGATTTTCATGAGAGAAGATAAAATGACTTCTTCAAAACATATGAAATATGAGTTGAAAGTTTAAAAGGATCAAATTTAAAGTCCTTTTGGAAATTATTTTCAATTTGGAGTTATTTAGGTTATTCAAATTATTTTTCTCCAAAAATAAAATATATGGAAAATAGGGTAAAATGATTCCCTATTTCAAAAAATTGGAGATAAATAAATTTGAAATCATTTTTTTTATTTTTAAAATGATTTTATTGGATTTTTATAGGGCAGTAGCACTCTCTGAATTATTTAAATTTTTCTCGATTTTACTTGACTTGACAAAAATGTCCATGTTGAAGAAAATGTTTTTATGAAAAGTTTGATATATTATATGCCTATATAATATTTTAGTTTATTTTGTTTCATTTATTACTTTTTTGGAAAATCTTTATTTTTAAAAAGAGAAGTTTTCCTCCCACCGACTGGGCCGGCCCAGCTCCCAGCCAGGCCGCGGCCCAGCGCGCCCACGCCCGTCCCCGAGCTCTCGCAGGACTCCCGCCGCCACACGACTCGCCGGCCACCGCCGTGGCCGAGTCGGCCTCTTCGCGCTGCCTTTGCCCCTGCCGCACGCCTCCCGAGGCCCCTCCTATAAATCCGCTCCGACTCTCTCCCTCTCCTCGTTCTGTTGCCGCCGCCGCACATCTAGCCCCGCGTCGCCGTCCGCATCTCGCCGCCCGCGCCGCCGGAGCTCGCCGCCGGAGCTCGCCGCCTGCAGCGCCGCTCCTTGCCGCGTGGAGCCGCCGCCCACTGCTGCCCGCATCGCCGCTAGCCCCGCGCCGCCGCTGCCCGCACTTCGCCGCTGCTTCGCTGCCTCGCCGTCGTTGCCGCAGATGCCGTAGACGCCGTCCCGCCGCCGGAGTTGACCGAGCCAGCTGAACCGGTAAAACTGCCGAACCCTAGACGGGTTTTATGTTTTCTTTTAAAACCCAGTTTTCTATTGTAGTTAGGTTATTTAGTGAGCGTTCATTAGGTTAGCTTCTCTAGCGAATAGTTTTCGTCCGTTAGCGTTTGGTAGCGAACGCTCGTTCGATAGGATTTTCCTTTTTATTTTAGTATTCTACCAGGGACCTATTCGCAAGGTTTTATTTTACAGATTAGCCCCTGGTTTTCAAACGACCGCATCTTTTTACTCGTTTATCCAAATCCAATGAAACCAACGCCCACGTCTTCGTTATGATCCCCTCTATCCATTAAAACAACTTAAACATGTTTTAGAAAGTTTTTAAATTTGAATTCAAACAGTTTTGTATTCAAACTTCGTTTGCTCGTAACTCGAGTTTTATAACTCCGATTTAGTTGATTCATTTTGCCATTCGAAGCTCTTGACCTAAACTTTCTGATAAGGCCAAATTCACATAATTTTGGAACTGTTAGAAATTGTTTTATGTTGCAAGAGTTATTTGCTTGGTTTTGATGTTTTCCGAATCGTCTTCTTCATTCTTTCCGATCTTTTGAGTGGTTGCTTATGTGTGGTTACTATTGCTTGATTCAAGTAGATTGACCCTTATGATAGACTGACTGGAGTGTGACGAGTAGAACTATCAAGAGTTTGAGTGCGAATCATCTTCATCAACATTGCAGGCAAGTTCACACTTTGATCATATCCCTTTCATACCCAGTTTTTATGCATTAGTTTCAACCCCTCAAACATTGCATGAGTAGGATTGATAACATGTGGGAATTGGGAAGTAGTTGATGAGGTAGGAGCCTATTGCCCTGCATTCAAACCTTGTGAGTTACTATTACGTTATGCTTATATTGCCATGCTATGCTCGTAGACGTGGATTGGGTTTGAGTGTATTCCATGACAGATTGCGAGATTGTTTACTTAATGGTTAACTTAAGGTGGCAACTTTAACACACATCTGGGTGGATTGAGGCACCTGGGGAATCCAGCGATTGCTTGTATTTTTTGGAAATCCTGGGGTACCGTGTGATTCTCCTATGGACTGCCACCCAGGCTCAAATGGATCATGAGATTATTCAAACTAGAAACTTCTGTGTGCAGCCACAAGCTATTATGGGCTCTAGCATAGTTGATTAAGTCGTGTGAACTCTTACAATGGTAGACTAGCAGATGTAGGGTATGTAGGTGGTACGGTCTACCCATCGCAAGGTGCTAACGCTTCTGAAAGACTGTGTCTCGGTCATCCGTTTCTCAAACACCATGTAGTGCGAGAAATCCAACGGAGGAGATCGAGTCTTGTGGGGAAAAGTGCGCAAACCTCTGCAGAGTGTACAAACTAATCATGGTTAGCCGTGTCTCCGGTTATGGACATCTTGAGTATCTGGTTCTTGGATTATCATCTTGATCTCATCACTCTATAATTAAATTGTTGGGTTGTTAATGATTACTTTTAATTGGGATTGAGAGAGGGTTTACCTTCTCAATATTTTCAACAAACTTTGTAGTTAAACAAAATATATTCCTTTGCAGTAGGGAAAAATTGGCTTTTTGCAAAAATATTATAACATAGAGCTTTTCCACCAGCCATATATGCATGTAGTGATAGCCATTGTTCATCATTTCTCTATGGTGTGAATTTGCCAGTACATTCAATGTACTGACCCTTTGTGGCTGAACATCTCATGTTGCAGGAATCATACAACGAGTAAGTGATACGTTAGGTTTACAATTTCTACACTCAACTTTGCCGTTGGTGTTGATGGGAATCCACAACCTTGTTGTTACTTCCACTATTTGGATTGAGGTAATAGTATTTACGTTATTTATACATGTGATTTACCTGTGTTATAAATCCTTGAGTACTGTGTGTGTCAGCATACCGATCCAGGGATAACACTTAAGCATAGAGACTTGACCGTCTGAGGTCGGGTCGCTACAAGATGGTATCGGAGCACATGTTGACCATAGGACGTGACCCCTAGAAACTGGCAAGCCCATAGGAAGGATTTTCTCTAAAACTTTCTTTTTCAAAAAGATCTTTTACCTCTCTTCTCTTGTGAGCTTATTCAAATATTCCCTTTTAGTGAGACTATACCCCTTTTGACCACTCGAAGATTCGACTGATGAGACCACTCCAAGAAGTACAAGATATTGGACAACTAAGACCATTCGGAATGAAGAGGATTTTACCATACATTATGATAATGGAAACTACAACTGTTGAAGACTCTGAAGACTAGGAGAATTGGAGGCTCCGAAGAATTTCCAGATTTGTATGACCTAGGAAGGTTACCCTTATGGAACTTGGCGGACTATGGAAGTTGTCAAGACCTGAGATCAAGGTGTATCGGAGAAAGACCGGAACATGGAGCAATAGAACTCAAAGTTTTGTCAAGAAAACCCTAAGCCAGGAGATATCAACTATGCAATGATAGCTCATGGTAATGACAAGAGCAGAAACACGGCTATCCATGATGTTATCGCCCGCTTATGCTATTGTCACCGTGCTGAGTTAAGCATGCATTTCTTCGGAATGATTGGATGGTAGAAGGCTTATGGAGCATCTGTCAGCAAAGGATGCAGCTTTAACCTTAGCTGGTATATCACCAGGATCTGGAGTATTACATCAAGAAGTTTAAGATGGACCTGCAGGAAGCTATATTCGACAAATAAGTATTTCATGAAGAACTCAGGACCCTAAAGATGAAAGTAGCCAAGCTGGAGGAGCAAAACCTCGAGATACCGGAGATTCATCAAGAACTGAAGGACAGTAGGATCATGGTTCATGCCAAGGAGGTTGAAACCCAGAAGTTTGGAACGCAGCTCCAAACTATTAAAGGATGTCAAGAGAGACTTCGCGTCAACAGAGATGATCTGGCAAAAGAACTTGAGAAAGACAAGCATGATCGGAAGAAGCCATCGGAGACATGAACAAGACTTGAAGAGTTTGGCGACTTTGAAGATTTATTGACCTTTAGAAGACCAAGCCCCTATTATATACCTACGTTAGATGCGACGATTGTGAGCTGTCATGTGTTTGTTGTTTTTCCGACAGCCACAAATAAAATATGTCTTTTCAAAACTATTGTTTGCATTGTGTGTATCCCTCTCTCTCTCTCTTATCTCCCCCCAAACCATGGACCCAATAGAGGATGAATGGAGGTGAGCTTGTATTTTCTGGACCGATGAGTCAATTGGAGACAGACCGATGGATTCAGAACATGGAAGATCATATGGAGAATAACACTATAGCCAGAAAGGATATGACCCAGCATGCTCTTTAGTGCTTTGAAAGAGGTGCTGCTACTTGGTGGAGGAATGTACAAAACCATCAATGGAAGGCAGGGAGTAACCACTTGGAAAGAATTTAAGTTGACTTTGCCAAAGTCTTCGTTTGTGTCCCAGAAATTAAAGCTTTATGGAAGTGATATGAAGAAACCTTGTGCATGCAAGCTTTGTGGAGAAATAGGACACAACCATAAAGAACACAAGAGTGAATGACCTAATTATGAAGGAAGTCACACAGCTGAAGAATGCCCAAGTAGGCAGATCACTTGTTTCTTGTGTGAAGGGACTACCCACTACCCTGCTCAGTGTCACATTTACCCCATGGTACAAAGAATCATCCAACAAAGGAAAGAAGCAATGAAAGGAGCCCTAATGGAAATTTTAGAAGAACCTGTGATGAAGGAAGAGGTGGAGGACACACCCGAATAAGACCCAATTAAACCATGCTCACCAAGACGTGCTATTCATGTGGAGAAGAAGGACACATCTCCCAGAATTTTTTGAATGGGGATTTAGTAGAATTCCCGACAGAGGAAGTAGCGTGTGACCCGTGGGAAATAGAAGCCCTGATTGGAACGGAAAAGTCCAGGAAGAGAAGTAGATTGGATTCCAGGAAGGACCTGAGTCATATCACCTGTTACAGGTGCAAGGAGTCAGGGCACTACCGCAGCAGTTGCCCAAAAAGGAAGCCGAGGACCCAAGGAGGCTATATGATCACAAGGAAACCTTGAGATTTTTCAGAAGTAATATGTTTTCATTGTAATGAAGCAGGGCACTTTGCCAGAGATTTTCCCAAGGAGAAGGAGACTTGTGATAAGTAGTTGAGTCTGCAACAAAGAAGTATAGTAGTAGTAGTGAGAACATTTTGTATTGAGGTGTTGAGTTGAGGCATGTGATGGAAATGCAGGAGATTGAAGTAATTTGAGAATCAATGAAGTTAGCATCGTTGGTACTGATTTGGATTTTATGAGTTGTTACTCTATGAAGAAAGATTTTGACCATTTTCGAGGATATGAGAAGTATGGTCTATGGATGAGTTTGTGCATTTCCAGGGTGCTAGTACCCTGTGAGGACCCTGGACCCCTGGAAAAGATAATGATATTCCACGGAGTGGATTTCAGACAAAATAAGTATGAGTTTTGTCTCGATATGTGGGATACCCCAAGAATATGAAGGGATGAAGTACTATTGGATATAAAGGAGATATGATGTTGGTAATATGGAGCAACTGTAACTCCATGATGAGTCTGAGTAATCACGTTTTAGTTGGTGCCAATAGAAGGAAGGGATACAATACAATTGGATGGATTTTAAGTATGCTAGGAAGCTGGAAGTTGGATGTTGGAATAACGATCAGTTGCCCCGAGGATGAGTTCAAGTTTCACAAGTGATGAGATGGGCCATAATCCATAGGCCCCAGGACCTGCCAAGAAGCAAGCACACTCTTGCTGAAGGAAAACCCTGGAAGAAGTTACGATTTTATCGATAGACGATCTTATCGGAGTAAAGCAAAACCTGAGAGTTGTGAAGGAACGATAGATGTTTGTTTGGCTTGCAGAATTCATGGATTTATCCGAACTTTGTTCGTCAACAAGAGAAATTCTGCAATGCTTGTGAGGATGACCGAGTGTTAGAATGCGAGGTTCGCTAAACCGTATACAAGGTAATGATTTGGGTGCGGGATGGATTGATCACCATACCGAGTTACTCTTATTGTTCGCCTTGCTATATGGGATGGTAAATCTGAGTGACTTACCTATAGTAGAAAGACGATGATCAAAACCTTGTTTGAAACCTTAGAATGTTATAAGTATTTTTTTCCTTGTACAAGGCAGCTGTTGCCAATCATAGGATATACGGGGAGGTTCAGCCAGACCCATTTTCCTGCAGGAGAAACCATAAATTGTTGACCACCATGAGATATCGATGGTTGTTTAGTATTGGCACCAGACCCGTCAGCTAAGAAGACCCAGTCTTGGAATAACCTTACCAAGAGGAAAGGACAGAATAATTGAGGAAAAGGTTATGGCGCTACCGGAAGAGCTAGAGAAGGAAATTTGCCGGGGTTTTCTGGCTCCCCGAGCACCTATGGGGACGGAGCCCCTTCTCGGTTCGGCGGGGGGCGGAGGTCGCGCGAAGAGCGGATCGAGGCGAAGCACACGGGGGGGGGGGGTTACCCAGCTTCGGAGCTCTCCGGAGAGATAATACTCCTACTGCTGCTTTGTGGATTGTATTGAGTTCTTGCTCGGGAGCGTTGAGTGCTACAGTACACTCAAGCAGCTAACGAGACCGAGCGTTCTTCTGTTTTCCTCTCAGAGATCGCTCTCCGGGGTCCGATCCCCCCCTACGTTGTGCATGGGCCTCCTTTTATATGTTCAAGGGGTCTCCAACAGGTGGCAACATAGGTAAGGGCAAAAATGGAAATATGTTGTGGTAGGTACAGCTACCTACACAGTGTATCATACCTAACCCTGACGGCAGGGGACAAAGGCATTAAATGCCTATCTACATCGCCCAGATGGTGCAGAAAAGGGACCGTCGGGGGCGCCACCGCTTGCCACGATGGCGATCTTGTCAGCGTTGCATGCCACAGTGTACCCCTGGCTGCACAGCCTCCCGCCACGTACGCCAGGAAGGGTCCCGGAGTGACACGTAGGTGGGTGAGCTGGAGCGCGGGTACAGAGTGGTTGCCCGCCGCGGCAAGTGCCTTGCCGCGGCCGTTGTCTTGCCGCGTCCGGGAGCTTGTCGCTCGCCGAGTCCTGCCGGGACGCGTGGCGCGTCGCGGCAGGTTCTTTGAGATGCTCTGGTTGGCCTTTCCGGCAAGCTCCTCTTGCCGGGGTCTTGTGCCTCGAGCGGCCTTCCCGGCAAGCTCCTCATGCCAGGGACTTGTCTCCTTGGCTAAAATACTTTGTTCTTGAATGGCTCCAAAAGAACCATAGAGAGCCTTGGCGATTACCTGGTGAGCCTTGCCGCGGGGTGCTGCGACTGCCCGTGCACAAGTTTGGGATACTAGGGTACCCCTACTTTAGTACACCGACAGGAGCCCCCGGGCCTGGGCCACACACGGTGCCGAGCGCTGTTGGGCCAGGCCCAAAATAGGGCATGGGCACGCACGGCCTGGGTCACGTCGCACCTTGCTCCGCATCCACCACGCCCTCCCCGAATGGCACGCGTCGATTGCGGCGTCGTGGGAGAGGTCGTGGGTGGTTTCTTTGTTCAGAAAGGCGAAAAGTCCGCCCCCTCCCTCCTTATAAGCAGGGGGAACAGGGGCAGTTCGCCCATCTGCCCGTTGCTATTCCCTCCTCGAGAATCTCCGCCACTCCCCTTCTTCCCAAAGCCGAAGGAGAGCAGCGCCCTGCCCCCAGCGCCACTAGCACCGCCAACGTCGCCGTCCTCACTCCCCGTTTCCGCCATGGCTCCGAAAGCCGAGAAGGCGAAGTCGGCCGAGGCACAGCGGCTCGCGGCGCTGCGGAAGGAGCGGGCACTCTTCCCTCCGAGGCTTGAGGCGGCGGAGCTGAAGGAGGACTTCGACCTCTTCTGGTCGACGGGGACGCGAGCGCATCCGCGCACGAAGGTACTCCCAGCCACTGCTTGGGATAAGCATCCCACTGGGTATCCCTTCTTTGCCTTGTTCTTCTATTGCGGGCTTTGCCCGCCCTTTTCAGAATTCTTTTGCGATGTCATGAACACCTACGGGCTCCACCTTCTTGATTTCACCCCCAATGCTGTCCTGACCATGGCAGTTTTCGCACATCTCTGCGAAAACTTTGTCGGGATCCATCCAAACGTAGCTCTTTTCCGCCATTTCTTTTCGCCTCGGGTTGAGAAAGGAGAACCTTTATCCGGCGGAATCGCCTGGATCTCAAAAGCCGGCAAGAAGGATGCTTATCTGGAGGGAGAGCTCCGCAGCAAGTGGGAGGAGTGGAGGGCGGACTGGTGTCTAATCGCTGAGGAGAACCCGCAGCCGTTTACTGCTCTGCGCGAAACCCCAGTAGTGCGCGGAAGTGATTGGAGTAGCCTGGCCCCGGAAGTGTTGGGGGACGTAGCAGAAATTTAAAATTTTCCTACGTGTCACCAAGATCTATCTATGGAGAAACCAGCAACGAGGGGAAGGAGAGTGCATCTACATACCCTTGTAGATCGCTAAGCGGAAGCGTTCAAGTGAACGGGGTTGATGGAGTCATACTCGTCGTGATCCAAATCACCGATGACCAAGTGCCGAACGGACGGCACCTCCGCGTTCAACACACGTACAGCCCGATCACGTCTCCCATGCCTTGATCCAGCAAGGAGAGAGGGAGAGGTTGAGGAAGACTCCGTCCAGTAGCAGCACAATGGCATGGTGATGATGGAGGAGCGTGGCAATCCAGCAGGGCTTCGCCAAGCACCGCAAGAGAGGAGGAAGAAGAGACGCAGGGCTGCACCAACGAGAGAGAGATCGAATCACGTGTGTTATGGGCAGCCCTAGGCCTCACTATATATAGGGGAGAGGGAGGAGGGTGCGCCCCCCTCTAGGGTTCCCACCCCTAAGGGGGGCGGCAGACCTAGATGGGGAAGGGGGAGGCGGCCAAGAGGGGAGGAGAGGGAGGCGCAGGGAGCATGGGCCTTAGGGCCCATCTGCCCTAGGGTTTGCCCCCTTCTCCTCTCCCTTGCGCCTTGGGCACTTGTGGGGGGGCGCACCAGCCCACCTGGGGCTGGTCCCCTCCCACACTTGGCCCATGCAAGCCTCTGGGGCTTGTGGCCCCACTTGGTGGACCCCCGGACACCTCCGGTGGTCCCGGTACACTACCGATAAACCCTGAAACTGTTCCGGCGACCAAAACAGGACTTCCCATATATAAATCTTTACCTCCGGACCATTCCGGAACTCCTCGTGATGTCCGGGATCTCATCCGGGACTCCTAACAACATTCGGTAACCACATATAAGCTTCCTTTATAACCTTAGCGTCATCGAACCTTAAGTGTGTAGACCCTACGGGTTCGGGAGACATGCAGACATAACCGAGACGTTCTCCGGTCAATAACCAACAGCGGGATCTGGATACCCATGTTGGCTCCCACATGTTCCACGATGATCTCATCGGATGAACCACGATGTCAAGGACTTAATCAATCCCGTATACAATCCCCTTTGTCTATCAGTACGATACTTGCCCGAGATTCGATCGTCGGTATTCCGATACCTTGTTCAATCTCGTTACCGGCAAGTCTCTTTACTCGTTCCACAACACATCATCCCGTGATCAACTCCTTGATCACATTGTGCACATTATGATGATGTCCTACCGAGTGGGCCCAGAGATACCTCTCCGTTTACACGGAGTGAAAAATCCCAGTCTCGATTCGTGCCACCCAACAGACACTTTAGGAGATACCTGTAGTGTACCTTTATAGCCACCCAATTACATTGTGACGTTTGGCACACCCAAAGCATTCCTACGGTATCCGGGAGTTGCACAATCTCATGGTCTAAGGAAATGATACTTGACATTATAAAAGCTTTAGCATACGAACTACATGATCTTGTGCTAGGCTTAGGATTGGGTCTTGTCCATCACATCATTCTTCTAATGATGTGATCCCGTTATCAATGACATCCAATTTCCATGGTTAGGAAACCGTAACCATCTATTGATCAACGAGCTAGTCAACTAGAGGCTTACTAGGGACATGGTGTTGTCTATGTATCCACACATGTATCTGAGTTTCCTATCAATACAATTCTAGCATGGATAATAAAGGATTATCATGAACAAGGAAATATAATAATAATCAATTTATTATTGCCTCTAGGGCATATTTCCAACAGGAAGATGGCAGACTAAGGATCGCCGTCACCCGGATCCTACGCCTCAGGCTTGCCGGGCTAACCGTAGGAGCGGTTGGCGCAGATTTCCTCCGTCGCCGCATCGCCCCCCTGCAGGAGAGGGGGAGACCCTCCTGGGAGTTTCAGAATGCGGCGGATATCATGAGGTTGCGGCTGGGCCTCAACTTCAATTTCAGTGTCCTGGAGCTCAACACGATGCTCCAGGAGCTGTTCAAGCACGACCCACAGCATCCCGAAGTGTTCTGGTTCCCGAGGGGCGTCGTCCCGCTGTGCAAAAACTCCGCGCTCGACCGTATCCGTGCGATAATGCCGCTGTGCGACTCGCATGGAATTGATCTAGCCTGGATAGAGCCTGCGGATGATGTCGTGCGGGCGTTCTTCGACAACTTGATACAAGTGCCGGTCGACGCCGACGAGAAAAAAGGCCTCACCCGGGACACCACCGACGATGAGCTCAAGCGCATCGCCACCAGGATGGAAGTGGCGGCGGCAGCTGCCGCTGTGGGCGAGTTCGGGTTCACCGTGGAGGAGGCAGAGGCAGCGGAGGCGGCAAGCCTTGCCGACCAAGAGGAGCTTGCCGGCGAGAAGAGGTCCGCCGAGCACGACGTCGGGCCGAGCGGGCCCGCCGAGGACACGAGCGGCTCGTTGGAGATCGGCTCCTCTTCCTCTTCATCTTCGGACAGCTTGCCGCAAGCAGAGCCCCTGACTCCACGAGCAGAGCCCCCGGCTCCTCAAGCGGAGCCCCCGGCTCCATCAAGAAAGCGTCTTCGCAAGGCCGGGGACGTAGCGGAGCGGCGGGCGAGTCAACCCCCGCCGCGCCGCACGACACGCTCCACCGCGGCAAGTTCTGTTGCCGCGGAAACACCTCCTGCTGCAGCGGCAACTGGGGCGGGGTCCTCTCGGCCTGCCGCTCCAGCTCCCGCCAAGCGGCCAAGGGATCCTACTCCTCCGCCTCCTCGCGCCGGAGGTGGGCCAGGCTTTGACTTCTCCGCGCTCAGCTCCGACGAGGAAGAAGATGAGTAAGATTCTTGTTGTACTTGCATATCTTCAATACTTGCCGTCTTGTCTTGTATCTCATTTGCTTTACTCTGAACTTATTCCTTTTTAGGACGCTGGCCCAGAGAATGGCAAAGAGAGCCAAGGTCCTGGTGATTGTCATCGAGGATGATCCCACCGTGGCAGCAGGGGGTGCGCCTGAGCCAAACTTGTCGGACCCGGCAGTTGTTCCTCAGAGCAGCCCCCAGTGCAGCCCCCAGCGTAAGTATATGGTTTACTTCCAGCTGTTAGGCGCGCATGGATACAATTTGCTTGCTGATATCTGACCGTTGGCTTGTGCAGGAGCAGAGCAGCTCCACCAGGAGCGCCCGGAGGCCACCCCTGACGTGCCACCTGCTTCGACTACGTCGCCGAGGGAGAGTTCCCCGGCAAGGGGGAATCCCCCGACGAGGGAGAGCTCCCCGGCAAGGGAGAAGTCTCCGACGAGGGAGAGCTCCCCGGCAAGGGAGAAGTCTCCGACGAGGGACAGTACCGGCGACCCCCCGGCAGCGGAGATCCCAACTACCGAGCCTGGTACAGGTACTCCTTGCTTATAAACTTCCCTTGGGTTCTTCTTTTTGGGATATTTGCTTGACTTTTCTTCCTTTTCCGGTCGTCAGATCCATCCACTGTGGAGCCGATGGAGACCGAGGTTGTTATTGATGACGCCGCTGCCACCGAAGAAACGGCCGACGCTGAAGATCCCGCCGGTGAAGAGGCCGCCAAGGCTGCCGCCGCAGCAGCTGACGAGGGGCCCGGCGATCGTACTGACGACCCCGGGGCCGCAGGAGCGACAGGCGCTACACCGACCGCCGATCCTCCCGCCGCTGCCGTAGCGTCAGGCTCCGAAGAACCCCAGCCAGGCGTCTACTTGAAGGCTGGCGCTGGCATCTTCATCAACCTCCCCTGGGCGTCAACGTCCAGGGCGTCGGTCGAAGGAGAAAGCTTTGACGTGGAGGTGCTTGCCTCCGCTGGGCTGACGTTGGTCGACGCACCAAGCAGCAGCAGCGACGAGCCCGAGGAGGAGCGACTGCTGCGGAAGCTGGTGTCGCTCTACCGCGCCCGCCAGGCCAAACTGGAGTCCCGCGAAGCGCTTGTCGCGAAGGCGGGGGTGGACGTGGAGAAGCGCGCGGAGGAGCTCCGAGGCCTCAACCAGGCAGCTCTCCAGTCGCTGGCGGCGGAGCGGGTGCAGCTCGACGAGGCGCAAAAGGCTTTCATCCTTCAGAAGGCGGAGATTGCAGAGCAACAGCGGCTTGCCGCCGAGGAGTTGTCTGCGCGGGACGGTGGGTTGGTGCAGCTGAAGGCCAGCCTGGACAGCCACGAAGAGGAGCTAGCTGTGCGCGAGCAAGCACTCAGCGGAGCCCTCAAGGAAGCAAAGGACGCTGCCGCAGCCGTCGAGGCCGCCAAGAAGGAGCTGGAGGCGAAAGTGGCGCAGCTGGAGACTTATCTCAAGGCGAGCGGTGAAGCGCTTGTCGCGCTCAAGCATGAGCGCGAGAAGGACGCCTACACCTTTGGCGATCTGTAGGGTCGTCTCGCCGAGAAGGTCAAGGAGCTTGACGCCGCCAAGAACTCCAAGGTGGATCTTGAGCTGAAGCTGGCTGCTTTGACCAAGACGCTGGACGGCGCCAGGGAGCAGGAGGCGGCCTTGAAGAAGGAGATCAAGGCCGACAAGGAGCTGCTGGAGAGCATCGCCACCACCCAGAACGATTTCAGGGGAACTGTGGAGCGGTGGACGGAGGGCCTTTTGAATGCTGCCGCAGACATCAACAAGGAGTTGGCGCTGCTGGGGGTGGAGGATCTCGGGTATTCCTCAGACGGGAGCCTCCCATCCAGCACCAAGCTCACCTTGTTCTTCAGAGGCGTGGCGACGGCCCTCCAGCAACTCCGGGAGAGGATCCCAAAGCAGCTGGCCGACGAGTCGCGCGAGATCTGCGCGGGAGCTCTCAAAAAGGTGTTGATGAAGGTGGCCTTCCGCAACCCGGGCCTCTGCCTCACTAACATCCTCAGGTCCCTGCCGCCGGAAGCTAATCTAGAGGAGCTCGAGACCCTCGTCGCACCCACTATGGACAAGGTGAGCGGGATCAAGAGGGTTGAGGGCGACCGCGCGGACTAGGCCGCCTATTTTCTTCTTCTTCTTTTTGTCGTCGCTGGTCATGTTATGAAAACAGTCTATTAGAGCCGCGACAAACTATCTTGTAATATAACTCTATTTCAGGTCATGATTGCAATGCTACTTCCTTTACTCGATTCCTTCCTTTGTATGTTTTTGCCCTACGCTTTTAGGGAACCTGCCGGCGTAGGCACCTTTGTCGCGAGCACTGAGTGCGGGACGTCAGCAGCCTACTGGCGGTGCCGTTACCGACAAGAAACCTTGTCGCGACTAGTCGCAGCTCGCTTAAGTTGCTGAGTGAACTCGAAACAAAGTAAGGGCGCGACTCTAGTCGCAGCACACTTAAACTGTTGAGCGAACTCGAAACAAAGTAAGGGCGCAACTAGCCACGAGCTGGTTCCTCCGCGCACAGGTATTCCATACAAAGCATGGTCGTTCAAGGAAAGTAACTTAAAGTTAAAAGATCTGATTGCTCGAACTTTGGCACTTAGCTTTCCTGTCGTTTGCTCCCAGGCAAGGCGAAATTTTTCCTGAGCGACGCCGGGTCCATACCATTATCTTCTCCCCCCCCCCCGGTCAACTTGTGGGCGAAGGATCCTTCCTTTCCTTGAGAAAAAGAGAAAAGAGAAAACAATAGTATGGAGCCTTATGGCTCGTTATTGCTTACCGAGGGGGCTCACTGCACAAAGTGTCAGATAATTCATGCAGAAAGGCATGAAATTGACAGGGTGTGCGGAGCACGTGAGTTTTATTTATGCACGGGGTCTGCGCCTGGCTTTGTACAAAGGATTACATGCAACAGCGGCAAGACTTGTACAAAACGGTGGTTGCCGGACAGGGTCCGACAACCGCGCCTTACGGGTAAAACTTACGAAGATGCTCGATGTTCCAGGAGTTGCTCACCGGAAAGCCATCCTCGGTCTCAAGGCGGACAGCACCAGGCCTAGTGACTCGTTTCACCCGGTAAGGGCCTTCCCACTTTGGCGTCAACTTGTTGGAATTCTTGGCGGAATGAACGCGCCGAAGAACAAGGTCGCCTTCCTCGAGACTTCTGGCTTTAACTTTGCGGCTATGGTAGCGGCGCAAAGCTTGCTGGTATCGAGTAGCTCGTACAGCAGCCTGAAGACAGTCTTCCTCAAGGAGCAGCGCGTCATCTTATCGCAGCTGCTCTTGCTCAAGCTCATCATAAGCGAGCACTCGAGGTGACCCGTATACGAGTTCCGTGGGGATAACTGCCTCTGCTCCATAGACTAGAGCGAAAGGTGTCTGGCCAGTGGCTCGATTTGGCATCGTCCTGATCGACCAAAGAACCACCGGCAGCTCCTTGATCCAGTTTCTTCCGCACCTGTGCAGCCTGTCGAAAGTTCGGGTCTTGAGTCCACGCAGCACTTCAGCATTTGCCCTCTCTGCTTGACCGTTGCTCCTGGGGTGAGCAACAGAAGTGAAGCTGACCTTGGCGCCAAGGTCTTGGACGTACTGCATGAAGGTGCGACTCGTGAATTGTGTACCGTTGTCGGTGATGATCCTGTTAGGGATTCCGAAGCGGCAAACAATCGACCTGAAGAACTTGACTGCTGACTGTGCTGTCACCTTCCTCACTGGTTCCACTTCCGGCCACTTTGTGAACTTGTCGATTGCGACGTACAAGTACTCAAAGCCCCCGACTGCTCGGGGGAAGGGGCCGAGGATGTCGAGCCCCCAGACCAAAAAGGGCCAGGATAAAGGGATCGTCTGGAGAGCTTGAGCTGGCTGGTGTATCTGCTTGGAATGGAACTGGCACGCTTCACACTTGGTTACTTGTGCAGCTGCATCCTGGAGGGCTGTCGGCCAAAAGAAGCCCTGCCGGAATGCTTTGCCGGCAAGCGCTCTTGCGCCAATGTGGTGACCACAAATGCCTCCATGTATCTCTGCCAACAGCTTCTGTCCATCTTCCCGGGGATACACTTCAATTTCACTCCGTTGAGTCTTCTTCTGTACAGTGCGTTGTCAACGAACTGGTACATACTAGACTGTCGGGCTACTCTTTCCGCTTCTTCTGGCTCTTCGGGAAGTTCTCCTGACTGGAGGAAACGGACGATCTACTGTGCCCATGCTGGAGCCTGTGGTTCGACAACAAGGACTAAAGGCATATCTGTTGCTGCGGGAACATCCGCTTCTACGGCGAGAACCTGCGGTTCAGCCGGAGCTTGACGTTCCCCGGCAAGCTTGCCGGAGCAAAACTTGTCGGGAGCGTCTGCTTCAATGAAACAAACCCTGGGGCTTGTCGGAGCGGACTGCTCCTCAGCACTCTTGGCGTTGATCCTGGGGACCTTCTTGGCGGTGGCTTCGGGAAGCTCTGCCGGAAGATAGTCACCAGAAATCAACTTCCTCTTCTTGCTCTGTCCAGTTGATGGCGTCACGGATGGTTGAGTCAGCTTGAGCACAAAGATCCCTGGTTCCACAGGTAACTTAAATGCCGCGCACTTTGACAGGCCGTCGGCGATGTCGTTCTGAGCTCTTGGAACATGTTCCATCCGTAGGCCGACAAAGCGCTCTTCCAGCTTCCTCACTTCATCAACGTAAGCTTCCATCAACGGACTCTGATAATCCTTGTTCACTTGGCGGACGACAAGCTGTGAGTCACCCCTGACAATGAGTTGCTTGATCCCGAGGTCTGCCGCGATCCTGAGACCGGCGAGCAATCCTTCATACTCTGCAGTATTGTTTGTTGCTTGCTCCTTGGGAAAGTGCATCTGGACCACGTACTTGAGGTGCTCTCCGGTGGGTGCGACAAGCAGCACGCCAGCACCGGCGCCATGCAGCGAGAACGCACCATCAAAGTACATCAGCCACTCTTTGTTTCCTTCCTTGACGGGGATGCTCGTCTCTGGAATTTCTTCGTCTGGTGTTGGCGTCCACTCTGCTATGAATTCTGCCAATGCTCTGCTTTGAATAGTTGAAGTGCTCTCAAACTTGAGGCCAAAGCTTGACAGTTCCAGTGCCCACTCAACAATCCTGCCTGTTGCTTCTGGATTCTGCAGTATCCTCTTCAGCGGAAAGCGAGTGACAACTGTGATCTCATGTGCTTGGAAGTAATGGCGCAGCTTTCTCGAGGCCATAAGAAGGCCGAAAAGCAACTTCTGCACACCAGAGTACCTTGACCTAGCCCCCTGCAGAAGGGAACTGACAAAGTAGACAGGGCGCTGCACCAATTTCTTCTTCTGTATCTCTTCGCACATCTGCGCAGATCCATCTTCGTCAGGACCAGAGCTCGTCGGGGAAGCCCCCTGCTTGTCGCTGGATGTGCTTGCCGCGGTCACTGGCTCATCATCTGCCTCTCTCTCCGCTACTAACGCAGCACTAACCACTTGATTGGTTGCCGCCAGATATAGCAGCAACTTCTCTTGTGGTTTAGGTGCGACAAGTATTGGAGTGGAGGACAGGTATCTCTTCAAGTCCTGCAGCGCAGCCTCCGCTTCCGGAGTCCATTTCGTTGGACCTGCCTTTTTCAAGATTTTGAAAAACAGAAGGGCGCGCTCAGCAGACTTAGAGATAAACCTGCTGAGAGCCGCCACGCAGCCGGCAAGTTTTCGTATATCCTTGACGCGCTTCGGTGCTTAAATCTGCTCAATGGCCTTGATCTTGTCGGGATTTGCTTCAATTCCTCTCTGAGACACGAAGAATCCGAGAAGCTTGCCGGACGGGACTCCAAACACGCACTTCTCGGGGTTGAGCTTGAGGCTGATCTTGCGTAGATTTGCAAAAGTCTCTTCTAGGTCTTGAATCAGAGTTGCTTTGTCCCTGCTCTTGACCACTATGTCATCCATGTAGGCTTCCACATTTCTGTGTATTTGCGGCTCAAAAGCAGTATGGACTACCCTTGCGAATGTTGAACCAGCATTCTTCAAACCGAAAGGCATTCGTACGAAACAGTACGTGCCACATGGAGTGATGAACGCAGTTTTCTCCTCATCCTCTTCTGCCATGAAGATCTGATGGTATCCTGAGTATGCGTCAAGAAATGAAAGCAAGTCGCATCCGGCTGTGGAGTCGACAATCTGGTCAATGTGCGGCAAGGGAAATGGGTCTTTGGGACAAGCTTTGTTGACATCGGTGAAGTCGATGCAAAGTCTCCATTTCCCGTTTGCCTTGCGCACGACTACATGATTGGCCAACCACGTAGGATGGAGCACTCCTCTGACGAGGCCTGCTGCTTCCAACTTCTTGATCTCTTCGGCGATGAACTCTTGGCGCTCCACTGCTTGTTTCCTGACTCCCTGCTTGACGGGCCGCGCATGAGGACAGACGGCAAGGTGGTGCTCGATTACTTTCCTGGGAACGCCGGGGATGTCAGATGGTTGCCACGCAAACACATTGACATTCGCCCGCAGGAAAGCAACGAGCGCGCTTTCCTATTTAGGGTCGAGAGTGGCACTGATGGTGAAGGTACCACCAGTGCCGCCCTCCTTGGCGGACACCTTCTTGGTCGCTGGCGGAGCTGCCATCGTCTTCTTACATTTGCCGGTGGAGCTCGATGGTGCGTCCTCGACGGTAGCGCAACACTCCGAAGAGGTGCGCTTGCCGGAGTGGGCATCAGAGCTCTTGCCGGACTTGGTCTTCTTCTTCCCCCCGGGAGCTTCAGCGGCAAGTGTCTCGCGATCTGCGGCGGCTGCTGCTTCCCGGTAGATCTTGTCAGCACAGATAAGAGCGTCTTTCTTGTCGCCATCTACAGAGATGACACTTATCGGGCCTGGCATCTTCAGCATGTTGTACGCGTAGTGAGAGGCCGCCATGAACTTGGCGAGCGCTGGACGGCCGAGAATTCCATTGTAAGGCAATGGAAAATCGGCAACGTCGAAAGTGATCCTCTCAGTCCTGAAGTTCAGCTCGCTGCCAAACGTCACCGGCAGCGTGATCTTCCCCTTCGGCTTGCGCCTTCCCGGGTTGATTCCTTGGAACGTGCCGGTCTCTTAGAGCTCGTTGTCAGGGACTTGGAGTCTCCGGAGCACAGCGGAGGAGATCAGGTTCAAGCCGGCCCCGCCGTCAACTAGCATCTTAGTGACCTTGAGGTTGCGGATAGTTGGTGAGACCAACATCGGCAAACACCAGACAACAGTTGTGCGATCAGGGTGGTCCTCAATATCAAAGATGATAGGCGTGCTGGACCATTTCAAAAGCTTGCGTGACTCAACGGGTGGTTCTGCTGCATTGACTTCCCGCACCCACTGCTTGAGTTGGCGGTGTGAAGTATGCAGAGAAGCACCGCCGTCAACGCACAAAACTTATGTGGCTTTCTGGAACTCCTGCTCGCTGGTCTCGGCATCATCCATGTCTTCGTCGTTGTCGTCATCTTCATCCTTGTCGCGGCCGCGGGGAGGTCTGTCGCCTTGCCGCTTCTTGGCGTTGCCGCGGTGTCCCCCCGGCTGGTGCGCTTCGTACCGGATCCTCCAGCACCTCCTTGGGCCTTCTCCTTGTCGCGTCGCTCGTATTCGTCCTTTTACAGCTCAACGAGCTGCTCGACCTTCTTGCAGCTCTGGAGGTCATGGCCTTTGGTGCGGTGAATCTTGCAGTACTGCTTGTTGGTGCCGTCCTGCTTGTCGGCGGACGCCACAACCTGGCAGTTGGCGCATGCGGCAACCTCCTTGCCGGAGCTACCAGTCTTTGCTGTCTTGGCGCCACCCTCATTGCCGGACTGCTCGACAACTAGCACATCTTTGCCTTTCCTCTTCCTGTTGTTCCGTCGCCGGTTTTTGCTTGCCGGGGCGGCATCATCGCTGTCAGATCCCCCTGTTCCTACGTTCTCTCCGGGGAGTTTCCTCCCTTCCTCAGCACGTGCACATCTGTCGGCCAGGTCATACAGCTCACTGACGTCTCTGATCTTGCACATCGCCATCTCCTCCCGCATCCTGCGGTTACTCACGTTCTGGTGGAACGCATTGATGACCGCGGCAGGGTGGACGTCTGGGATGTTGCGTTGCACTTGGCTGAATCTATGGATGTACTTGCGTAGAGGCTCCCCTTCCTTCTGGGCAAGTGGGTGAAGATCACTCTCCTGGCCATGAGGTTTGTGGCCGCCTGTAAAGGCGCCAACAAACTGACGGCATAGGTCTGCCCAGGAAGATATGGAGTTTTCCGGCAAGTGCATGAGCCAGGACCTGACGTTGGGCTTGAGCACCAGAGGGAAGTAATTGGCAAGGATCTTGTCGTCTCGCCCCCCGGCAGCCTGCACCGCGATGGTGTAGATGCTGAGGAACTCCGACGGATGCAGCCTGCCGTCGTACTTCTCTGGTACGTCTGGCTTGAAATTCTTCGTGCTGGGCCACTGGACTTGCCGCAGCTCACGAGTAAACGCAGGGCAACCTACCGCGTACGGCAGGTCGCCTGGTTCCCCTGGCGCTTGCATGTCGACAGCGGGGCCAGCGCGTCGGTCTGATTGACGCCGCGTTTCTCTTCGGCGCTCGATGCGGGTACGAGCGTCTTCTTGCTGCCGTTCGTGAAGAACGTGGCGCTGATCGCGACGAGTTCGCGGATCTGAGGAAGCAGTGGAGTCGCTGTCGTGGCGGACCCGGCGAGTCGGCGATCTTGGCCTTTGGGGCGGAGAGTGCATGGTGGTTGCACCCCCACCGGTTTTGTCGCCATTGGCTTGCACTTGGCTGGCCTGCCGCGGCTGCGATGTGGTCGCCGGCCGTGGAGTGTCGCCGTTGGCGAAGCCGATGAGACTCTGAATGGTGGCCCTCCAGTCGTCGATCTTGTCTGGCGTTGGAGGGAAGTCCAGTAGTAGTTGAGCTCGTGCCAAAGCTTCTACTGGAGTGGCGGGTAGCGGTGGCGAACGGTGCGAGGAGCGGGATATGCTCGGACTTCCAACGATGTTAGAACGAGCAGTATTCCGTCCAGGCGACCGTGCCTCGCTCGCGCCAGCACGTTGGCGTGCATGTTGGCCTTAAGCATCCCGGGATCCGCCAGCTCGATTTGGGTCTAGCGAGCGTATGGTACCGTGAGTACCACGACGCTGCCGGTCCTGCACCTCTTGAGATGGGCGCGGTGCGTCTACGGACGCCCGGTCGTCATGGGAGCCGACTACGCCGCCGACGGGCAGCGCGGTCTTGTCCTTGGACTTGGTGGCACCGTGGGCTCCCTCGTCGACGCCCGTTCTTACGATGGCGTCCTCCCCACCAGTCGTTTGCTGCGGCGGCGGTGGATTCGACGCGGATGGCGCAGCCGCCTCCGAAGCCCTCTTCTTCGGCGGCATGTCGATGAAGTCGATGAAGATTTAGCTCGTGTAAACGCCGGATCAGGTTCACACAACCTCGACGCCCCCTACCTGGCGCGCCAAAGATGCCGGGGTTTTCTGGCTCCCCGAGCACCTATGGGGACGGAGCCCCTTCTCGGTTCGGCGGGGGGCGGAGGTCGCGCGAAGAGCGGATCGAGGCAAAGCACACGGGGGGGGTTACCCAGCTTCGGAGCTCTCCGAAGAGATAATACTCCTACTGCTGCTTTGTGGATTGTATTGAGTTCTTGCTCGGGAGCGCTGAGTGCTACACTACACTCAAGCAGCTAACGAGACCGAGAGTTCTTCTGTTTTCCTCTCGGAGATCGCTCTCCGGGGTCCGATCCCCCCCTACGTTGTGCATGGGCCTCCTTTTATATGTTCAAGGGGTCTCCAACAGGTGGCAACATAGGTAAGGGCAAAAATGGAAATATGTTGTGGTAGGTACAGCTACCTACACAGTGTATCATACCTAACCCTGACGGCAGGGGACAAAGGCATTAAATGCCTATCTACGTCGCCCAGACGGTGCAGAAAAGGGACCGTCGGGGGCGCCACCGCTTGCCACGATGGCGATCTTGTCAGCGCTGCATGCCATAGTGTACCCCTGGCTGCACAGCCTCCCGCCACGTACGCCAGGAAGGGTCCCGGAGCGACACCTAGGTGGGTGAGCTGGAGCGTGGGTACAGAGTGGTTGCCCGCCGCGGCAAGTGCCTTGCCGCGGTCGTTGTCTTGCCGCGTCCGGGAGCTTGTCGCTCGCCGAGTCCTGCCGGGACGCGTGGTGCGTCGCGGCAGGTTCTTTGAGATGCTCTGGTTGGCCTTCCCGGCAAGCTCCTCTTGCCGGGGTCTTGTGCCTCGAGCGGCCTTCCCGGCAAGCTCCTCTTGCCGGGGACTTGTCTCCTTGGCTAAAATACTTTGTTCTCGAATGGCTCCAAAAGAACCATAAAGAGCCTTGGCGATTACCTGGCGGGCCTTGCCGCGGGGTGTTGCGACTGCCCGTGCACAAGTTCGGGATACTAGGGTACCCCTACTTTAGTACACCGACAAAAATTTTCCGAGAATCTGAGAAGACCGGCCCTGTCAAGAATAAGGATGGAGTATATAAGTATTGATGGGACCGTAATGATGTTTCTAAGGGTGGTAGCACCCCGGACCCCCGTGTGATGATCGATGGATTTTGAGAACACACCCCGAACCTAACCTATTTCTTTCTAGCCTCTCCGAATCTCGAGGATGAGATTCATTTTAAGGGTGGTAGGTTTGTAACATCCCAAAATTCTAAATTTTGGAATTTTATAATAAATAGATAGATTTGATTGATTGTTTGATTGTTGTGTGATTGGTTGAGTGAAATTCGAAACCTTTTTTTGAAAGTTAAATCAGAGGGAATAAAAGGATTGTCCCAAACTTTCATTTTTCATTTTATGATCTCCATGAATTCAAATTCTTTTCATCACAAAACCCTAGAGAGAGGATGACATGACTTCTTCCATTTATTTAAATGAAAAGGGTTGTTGATAATATTTGAATTTCATTTGAAGATATTTCCAATTCAGAAACTTTAAGCAACTCAATGATTTTCATGAGAGAAGATAAAATGACTTCAACAAAACATATGAAATACTAGATAATACCCTGCGCGTTGCTGCGAGAACTTGTTGTGACTTTTCTTAGTGGTTCATAGCAAAAAAATATGAACTATGTTATGGTACATTTTCATGCCAAACTACTTAAAGAGACAATATATTACAAATGAGAGAGGAGGCGGGGAGAAGAAAGCATAAAAACAAATTCCCTATTGAGCGTACAAACAAATTACCTATTCTATTTCACATTCATCATTCAATTCAGGGCCCCTTCTTTTTACTATGAATGGATATACGGTCGAGAAGGTCTTCCATTTGTCAACTCACTGGAATAACAACGGATATGAAATGACTAAAAATATATGCACTTAATTAAGGAGCAAAGTCGCACGGAAACACCATGAGGAAACTATAAATATGTCATCTTGAGAAACCGTAGTTGAAGCAAAATAGCATCTTTTGACAACAACCTTTAACATCTTTTGACGACAATCTCTAACAAAGTACTCCCTCTGTATACTAATATAAGGGTGCTTAGATCACTACTTTCGTATTCTAAATGCTCTTATATTAGTTTACGGAGGAAGTAGTTGACACATTGTTATTCACCTGCAAAATTGTGATGAGGGAAATATGTGTACTTTTACATATGAGAAGATGGCAATAGGGATCAGTTAGAAGTTATTAGTTGCTTGAGTGTAATTTTTATTGAAGGTATATGCTACTGTAATACCTTAATTATGTCAGATATAGATATTAGACTTGAAGCAATAGTTTTCTTATGCAGATTGCGCGATTGTGAAAAAAGAACATGTTGTTTGCATACTTCTCCCAAATAACTTCAAAGTGAATAATCTTATTCATGCCAATTGAAACCTAATATCAATGAAAAATATTATAATAACTTGGGATTACCTGGCATGATGACTTCAGAATCAATAATGTAAAAAATATGGTGGACAGCCACTTACATCGGATAAATTAACGACCCCAGATGGCTAATGCCAATATTTCCTTTTCTTTACTGAATCCAATAGAGATAAAGATGAACACGCCCTTACAAAATGCAAAGTATGTTACCATGTGAGCCATGTATCGGTCCCATATTGTACTGCCATATCTTTTGGATAACTTGGAATATCTCAACATGGTTCAAACCTGTAATATTTTGGATAAATTGCAGTCAAAATAAACATGGCTTAAACCATGCACTTTTTCCTGGATGTGCCAAAACAAAACTTTCTTCAGAATCCAAAAAGAAAGGGAAAGTAGTGGCTGCACCCACTCTCGGTGCACCCACGGTGCACCCACGCAAGAAAACATATCAAAACATTTTGAAAAAATCTGAAACTTCATCAAAATGATCATCAACAAATGTTATGATGGCTTGCAAAGTTTGGTGGTCAAATAACATTCGAGAAGCGCTCTACAAAAAAGACAAAATTGCAAAATCTGCTCAAACAGTGCATGTACATTTTGACTACTTTTCAGTGATTTTGTATTTTTTGTAGAGAGCTCCTCGAATGTTATTTGACCACCAAATTTTGCAAGCCCACATAACATTTGTTGATGATCATTTCCACGAAGTTTCAGATTTTTTCAAAATATTTTGATATGTTTTCTTGCGTGGGTGCACCGAGAGTGGGTGTAGAAGAACCACTCTCAGAAAGAAAACGTAAGAGTGCAGAGCACAATTGTCAATTAGATATAACTGGAACATCAATATTTGGAAAGTAACATTGACTAAAAAAAGTAACCGGCAACTTATAATTAACTAATATATACTTGTGTTGGTAAAGCAGCTAGACAATAAGAGTATTGGGATGAGGGTGATCCGGATGAAACCTGATACAGTAGGCTAGTAGGGCATAATAAACAAATTTTGGTGTTCCTCAAACGGATGGATGGCAGAGGAGCAGTCAGCAGCCGATTACACATCCTTGTGATCGGTAATCCTTCACAAAGGCTATATTGCTCGATTGAAGTGACGGAAAATTTCTTCATGCACTGTGTTGTTGGCAGATCTGGTCGAGGGAGACCTCTGCCGGCCACCTGACGCCCACGGGAGTGGCCTCCCCATGAACAGTAGCTGGAGTGATAGCTGGAAGAACGGAGGCACAGTTAGCAGCCAGGGTCGCTGAAGTGGCATGACTCACAGGGGTTCGCGGGGTGGCTTGGCGAGGTCTCACACGTGACGGCGCTGATGGGGACGCGGCCACACAGGGTAGAGGGATCATGGCCACATCGCCGACATCATGTGGCGGCTCACTGAGGTCACACTGGATGGTGTGCCTGGCTCGTCGGGGGTCGCTAGGCAGCGTCGCTGCACCTCGTCGGGTCACTCTCGAGGAGTGTTGGCGAACTGGATGCAGATGGGGAGGTGGTGGCTATTAGATTGACTTGTCAGTTACAGATGGTGGAAGGGGAATCGAATGGACGACTTTTTTGACGTGGAAGTGGAACCGGACATGAGGAGCGATGGCCTCGGCTGAATCAGGGAAAGAGGAGTTCGTGGTCGCCTATGGTGGGTCCTACTGCTGGTAACAGAAAGCTGATGTGGATGTTCTGTACTCTGATGGCCCCTCGTGTAAGCTGGTAAAAAGCGCTGATGTGGCTGGCCGCTGATGTGGATAGCCTGCATGTTTAGATAAATAGGTTTGTGGGGGTGAACTTCTTAAGTATATAGGATGAGTTGGAAGTTTAAAAGGATCAAATTTAAAGTCCTTTTGGAAATTATTTTCAATTTGGAGTTATTTGGGTTTTATTCAAATTATGTTTCTCCAAAAATAAAATATATGGAAAATAGGGTGAAATGATTCCCTACATGAGAAAATTGGAGATAAATAAATTTGAAATCATTTTTGTATTTTTAAAATGATTTTTATTGGATTTTTATAGGGTAGTAGCACTATTTGAATTATTTGAATTTTTCTCGATTTTATTTGACTTGACAAAAATGTCCACGTTGAAGAAAATGTTTTTCTAAAATGTTTGATATATTATATGCCTATATAATATTTTCGTTTATATTTTTTTCTGGAATTTTTTTTAAAGAGAAGTTTTCCTCCCGCCGACTAGGCTGGCCCAGCTCCCAGCCAGGCCGCGGCCCAGCACGCCCGCTCCCGTCCCCGAGCTCCCGCAGGACTCCCGCTGCCGCATGACTCGCCGGCCACCGCCGTGGCCGAGTCGGCCTCTTCGCGCCGCCTTTGCCCCTGTCGCACGCCTCCCGAGGCCCCTTCTCCTTTAAATCCGCCCCGGCTCTCTCCCTCTCCTCGTTCTGTTGCTGCTACCGCACATCTAGCCCCGTTTCGCCGTCCGCATCTCGCCGCCCGCGCCACCGGAGCTCGCCGCTGCCGCCTCGACCCGCCGCCTGCAGCGCCGCTCCTCGCCGCATGGAGTCACCGCCCACTGTTGCCCGCATCTCCGCTAGCCCCGCGCCGCCGCTGCCCGCACTTCGCCGCTGCTTTGCTGCCTCGTCGCCGTTGCCGCAGACGCCGGAGACGCCATCCCGCCGCTGGAGTTGACCGAACCAGCCGAACCGGTAAAACCGCCGAACCCTAGACGGTTTTTTGGTTTTCTTTTAAAACCCGATTTTCTATTGTAGTTAGGTTATTTAGTGAGCGTTCATTAGTTTAGCTTCTCTAGCGAACAGTTTTCATCCGTTAGCGTTCGGTAGCGAATGCTCGTTTGATAGGATTTTTCTTTTTATTTTAGTTTTCTGCCAGGGACCTATTCGCTAGGTTTTATTTTACAAATTAGCCCCTGGTTTTCAAACGACCACATCTTTTTACTGGTTTATCCAAATCCAATGAAACCAACGTCCACATCTTCGTTATGATCCCCTCTATCTAGCAAAACAACTTAACCATGTTTTTGAAAGTTTTAAAATTTGAATTCAAACAGTTTTGTATTCGAACTTTGTTTGATCGTAACTCGAGTTTTATAACTCCGATTTAGTTGATTCTTTTTGCCATTCGAAGCACTTGACCTAAACTTTCTGATAAGGCCAAATTCACATAATTTTGGTACTGTAGAAATTGTTTTATGTTGCAAGAGTTATTTGCTTGGTTTTGATGTTTTCCAAATCGTCTTCTTCGTTCTTACCGATCTTTTGAGTGGTTGCTTATGTGTGGTTACTATTGCTTGCTTACGATAGATTGACCGGCGTGTGACAAGTAGAACTATCAAGAGTTTGAGTGCGAATCATCTTCATCAACATTGTAGGCAAGTTCACACTTTGATCATATCCCTTTCATACCCAGTTTTAATGCATTAGTTCCAACCCCTCGAACATTGCATGAGTAGGATTGATAACATGTGAGAATTGGGAAGTAGTTGATGAGGTAGGAACCTATTGCCCTGCATTCAAACCTTGGGAGTTACTATTACGTTATGCTTATATTGTCATGCTATGCTCGTAGACGTGGATTGGATTTGAGTGTATTCCATGACAGATTGTGAGATTGTTTACTTAATGGTTAACTTAAGGTGGCAACTTTAACACACATCTGGGTGGACTGAGGCACCTGGGGAATCCAGCGATTGCCTGTATTTTTTGGAAATCCCGGGGTACCGTGTGATTATCCTATGGACTGCCACCCAGGCTCAAAGGGATCATGAGATTATTCAAACTAGAAACTTCTGTGTGCAGCCACAAGCTATTATGGGCTCTAGCATAGTTGATTAAGTCGTGTGATCTATTACAGTGGTATACTAGCAGATGTAGGGGATGTAGGTGGTACGGTCTACCCATCGCAAGGTGCTAACGCTTCTGAAAGACTGTGTCTCGGTCATCCGTTTCTCAAACACCATGTAGTGAGAGAAATCCAACGGAGGAGATCGAGTCTTGTGGGGAAAAGTGCGCAAACCTCTGCAGAGCGTACAAACTAATCATGGTTAGCCATTTCCCCGGTTATGGACATCTTGAGTATCTGGTTCTTGGATTATCATGTTGATCTCATCACTCTATAATTAAATTGTTGGATTGTTAATGATTACTTTTAATTGGGATTGAGAGGGGGTTTACCATCTCAATATTTTCAACAAACTTTTTAGTTAAATAAAATATATTCCTTTGCAGTAGGGAAAATTGGCTTTTCGCAAAAATATTATAACCATAGAGCTTTTCCACCAACCACCAGAGAGCGGCGACGGACGAGACGGGGCTCTCCCCCGCCCCCGATAAAGCAGGGACACCTAAGCAAGGCGTATTAAATGCGCCTTGTCATGTAATACGAGGGATAACCTCGCATCACTGTACCCTTTCCACCTCCTGTGTGCCACTGTGGCAGCCCCTTTCCCTATAAAAGGAGGCTCCGGGCGACCAGGAAGAGGATTCGGCTTTTTGGAGCTCCTCACGCCCCATAGCTAGCTCAAGAACACCAGATATAATCCACCAAAGCAGGAGTAGGGTATTACGCACCTTTGCGGCCCGAACCTGGGTAAAGGAATCGTGTATTGTCTGCTTGATCCGCTCTTCTCACGACCCCCGCGCCCTGCAACCACAGAAAGGGATTCCCGTGATCCCATAGGTGTCGTTCCACACCGACATCTTTGGCGCGCCAGGTAGGGGCTGCGCAGTTGTGAGAATCGGCTTTAGCAGCTAGTTCGACGCTTCTTCATCGTCATGGCGCCCAAGAAGAAGACGACGGTGGCGGTCGGCCCGTTGGACGCCAGGCATCCCGTCCCGACGCGGGCGAGCAGCGGCCGGTCGCCGAAAGGACCCGGGGCGCTGTTCGCGAACACCAACACCGTCCCAACAGCTGGAGTTTGGGAGGCGGCGATGTTCGTGCGCTGGTAACGGGCCGCACGCCGCCAAATCCAAAGACGGGGCCGGGTCCTCCGCAGGTGGCGCGGGACCTTCCGAGGTCGCTGCTGCCCCTCCCGCTGGCGGCACGAGGGCCTCCAGGGCTCCTACTCCAGCGCCGACGCCGCGCTCCTCTCAAGCGGCGCGCGACGAGCAGCGTGATCACCCCGAAGACCCCGGGCGTCGCCGCGGGAAAAGCCCCGAGCGCCACTCCCGGGATGTAGAAGACCTGCCCGCTCGCTGAGGCGCTGGTGAAGACGGCGTGCGACCGCGCGGTCGTGATAGAGCTCCTTCTGACATGGTCAAAAGTCGAAGCGCGTCGCGATCCGTGCAGGTTTCGCTGCCACCGACGCCAGCAGAAGCCCTGGCGCGCGCGCAGTTGCTCCTCGATTTTCCTCCCACTACGGGGAAACTCGACGAATGGAGAGCCACCATACGAAGCCTTGTTGCGGTGGCCAACAAAGATGATCCGACCCCGACGGAGCCCCCGGGTCGACGTTCCGATGGAGTCCCGCGTACCAGTGGCAGGAAGGCTGGCGGCGCCGCGACCACGGTGCACTCGCCTCCTCCTCGCCCGGTGCCACAGACACCAGCCCGTCGCGACGTTGCGGGAGACGAAATCTCCATCACGTCGTCTGACCCGCGGACCCGCCAGGACCAGCGCCGGGTCCTTCGGGATCGGGAGCATGAAGACGCTCGGACCACCATCGAGCGCCGGCGCGGAGCGCGCCATCAGTCAGATAGGCGAGCAGGGCCTGCTGTGGACCACCCGACACCGGGGAGCCCTGGGGACCTGCCTTACGAGGTAGGCTGCCCGGCTTTTACCCGTGAGCTGCGGCAGTTCCAGTGGCCCACTCACCGCACTTCCAAACCTGACGTGGGCGAGAAGTACGGCGGCAAGACCCACCCATCCGAGTTCCTCAACATCTACACCATCGCGATGCAGGCTGCTGGAGCTCGTGACGATAAGGTGCTTGCAAATTACTTCCCGTTGGCTCTTAAACCCAACGCCATGTCATGGTTGATCCACTTGCCGGTAGACTCCATTTCCTCCTGGTCGGACTTGTGCCATGAGTTCGTGGGCGCCTTCACCGGCGGTCACCAAGCTCATGGCCAAGCGAGTGATCTCCACGTCATTCCCCAGAAGGGAGGCGAGAGTCTCCGCAAGTACATCCAGAGGTTCAGCCGGGTACAGTACAACATCCCAAATGTTCACCCCGCCGCCATCATCAACGTGTTCCATCAGGACGTTCGGAACCGCAAGATGCGCGAAGAGCTGGCGATGAACAAGGTGAAAGATGTCGTGGAGCTCTATGTTCTCGCGGACAAGTGTGCCTGGGCCGAGGAGGGGAGGAAGTACCCCGGCGAAGACGCCGGCGTGGAAACCGACTCCTCCGAAGAGGATACTACCGCCCCGACGAAGAAAGGCCGGCACCGCAACAGGAAGCGCAAAGGGAAAGTTGTGCTTGCCGTCGAGGGGTCTGACGACACCGGCTCTGCCAAGAAGACCAAGGCAGGTGACCCCGACAAGGAAATTGCTGGATGTGTCGCCTGCCAGGCCTTGGCGGTGGCCGAGAAGCCAGGCAACTCCGACAAGCGATACTGCAAGATCCATCGCACCAAAGGCCATGCTCTCCAAGACTGCCGGCAGGTTGAGCTCCTCGCTGAGAAGCAGAGAGTTGAATACGAGAGGCGGGACAAGGAGAAGGGCCAAGACGGTGCTGAGGGATCCGGCAAGAAACGTGACGGCCAGGCGGGCCGTCGCGGCAAGGATAAGCAATAAGAGAGGCCCGCCCGGGGCCGTGACAGGAAGCCAGAAGATGACGATCACGAAGAGGACGACGAGTCCGGCGACCAAGAGTTTCAGAAAGCTACAGAGGCCATGTGCGTTGACGGTGGCGCTTCGCTGCATGCCTCTCGGCGCCGGCTTAAATAGTGGGCGCGAGAGATTACAGCAGCAGAGCCGTCGCTCGATGCCCGGAGGCCGCTGAAGTGGTCCAGCACTCCTATCATTTTTTACTCTGAGGACCACCCTGATCGCACTACTGCGGTCGGGTGCTTGCCGTTGTTGGTTTCACCAACAATACGCAACCTCAAGGTGACAAAAATGTTAGTAGATGGCGGGCCGGTCTGAACTTAATCTCGCCTACCGTGATCGAGAAGCTGCAGATCCCAGATGGAGACCTCGAAGAAACGGGCACGTTTCAAGGGGTCAGCCCGGGGAGAAGCCAACCCAAGGGAAAGGTCACGTTGCCCGTGACTTTCGGGAGCGACCTGAACTTCAGGACGGAGAGGATTGTGTTTGATGTTGCCAAGATCCCCTTTCCCTACAACGGGATCCTTGGCCGCCCCGCCCTGGCCAAGTTCATGGCGGCGTCACACTACGCCTACAATACCCTGAAGATGCCAGGGCCCGTGACGATCATCACCATCCCCTCCGACAAGAAGGATGCGCTGATTTGCGCTGACCAAGTGTACCAGCAAGCAGTCGCAGCAGTTGCCACCGCTGGGGCGCTCGCTCCTGCTGCCGGGATCCCAGGGGGGAAGGAAAAAGAAGGCTGGTGAGACCTCGGACACCCACTCCGGCAAGCGCACCTCTTCGGAGTGTAGCACTGCCGTCGAGGACGTGCCAGAGAGCTCCGCCGGCAGAAGCAAGAAGTCCAGGGCCACGCCGCCAGGAACTAAGAAGGTTTCCGTCAACAAGGACGGCATGGGAGGAGCTCTCACCATAAGCTCCACCCTTGACGACAAATAGGAAGACGCGCTTGTCACCTTCCTGCGGGCGAATGTCGATGTGTTTGCATGGCAAGCTTCCGACATCCCCGGCGTTCCCAGGGAGGTGATTGAGCACCACCTTGCTGTCTGTCCTCATGCACGGCCCATCATGCAGAAGGTCAGAAAGCAAGCTTTGGAACGACAAGAGTTTATCACTGAAGAAATCCGGAAACTGGAGGCAGCGGATTTGGTAAGAGGAGTGCTCCATCCGACGTGGTTGGCCAATCCGGTCGTGGTGCGCAAGGCAAACGGGAAGTGGAGGCTGTGTATTGATTACACAGATATCAATAAGGCTTGTCCTAAAGACCCCTTCCCGTTGCCGCGCATCGACCAGATTGTTGACTCCACGGCTGGGTGTGATATGTTGTAATTCCTCGATGCCTACTCCGGCTACCACCAGATCTTCATGACGAAAGAAGACGAAGAGAAAACAGCATTCATCACCCCATGTGGTACATATTGTTTTATACGGATGCCTTTCGGGTTGAAGAGTGCTGGATCGACGTTCGCGAGGGCGGTCCAAATTGGTTTTGAGCCTCAGCTCCATAGAAATATGGAGGCCTATATGGACGATATAGTGGTCAAAACCAAGGACAGGGCCACCCTCATATCAGATTTGCGGGAGACGTTTGCAAATCTGCGGAAGATCAACCTCAAGCTGAACCCTGAGAAGTGTGTCTTTGGCGTCCCATCCGGCAAGCTTCTCGGGTTCTTTGTGTCGCAGCGGGGGATAGAGGCCAACCCGGACAAGATCAAAGCTATAGAACAGATTGAAGCACCCAAGCGAATCAAGGATGTGCATCGGCTTGCTGGTTGCGTCGCTGCCCTGGGCAGGTTCGTATCCAAGTCCGCCGAGCACGCCCTTCCCTTTTTCAAGATCCTGAAAAAGGCGGGCCCGGTGGAGTGGACGCCAGAAGCCAAAGCGGCATTGCAAGATTTGAAGAAGTACCTCTCCTCCGCGCCAACACTAGTTGCGCCTAGGCCCCAAGAGCCGTTGCTGCTATACTTAGCGGCAACGAACCAGGTGGTCAGCGCCGCACTAGTGGCGTAGAGGGAGGTCGATGACGAGGAAATGGCAGCAACAGAGCCCGACGCCACCAGTGTGGAGGCGACACAGTTGGTCGAGGCGCCGCCAAAGAAGAAAGTGATGCAGCGCCCGGTCTACTTCGTTAGCTCCCTCCTGCAGGGGCTAGATCGAGGTACTCCGGTGTGCAGAAACTGCTCTTCGGCCTCCTCATGGCCTCGAGGAAGCTGCGTCACTACTTACAGGCACACGAGATCACTGTCGTCACTCGCCTCCCTCTGCAGCGGATACTGCACAACCCAGATGTGATAGGGAGGATTGTGGAATGGGCACTGGAGCTGTCCAGCTTTGGCCTCAAGTTTGAAAGTACTTCGACGATCCAGAGCCGAGTCCTGGTGGAGTTCATTGCAGAAAGGACCGCCACACCTGACGAAGAAGCCCAAGAGACTGCTCTCCCCGGCAAGGAGGCAAGTTGCGATTGGATTATGTACTTTGATGGGGCTTTCTCCCTCCAGGGTGCCGGGGCTGGCGTACTGCTCATCGCCCCCACCGGAGAGCACCTCAAGTATGTGATCCAGATGCACTTCCCCAGGGAGGCGTCAACAAACAACACGGCGGAATACGAAGGGCTGATTGCCGGTCTCAGGATCGCGGCGGACCTCGGAATCAAAAAGCTCATCGTCATGGGCGACTCGCAGCTTGTCGTCAAGAAAGTCAATAAGGACTACCAAAGCCCGTTGATGAAGGCCTACGTTGATGAAGTGAGAAAGCTGGAAGAGCATTTCGACGGGATCCAGGCTGAATACGTTCCCCGGACGGAGAACGATATCGTCGATTACCTGTCAAAACGCGCTGCCCTCAAGCTACCTGTGGAACCAGGTACCTTTGTGCTTCAGCTAACTTAGCCATCGGTTGATCCATCAACAGAGCAGAACAAGAGAAGGAAATCAGGACCCGGCAAGTACTTCCCCGCCGAGCTCCCCGGAGCCGCCGGCAAGGATGTTGCTGAGGACACTGAACCCGCCACAGGACGGCTAGCTCCGGCAGGACGCCTAGCCCTCGCCGTCGAGACGACCGCCCCTATAGCGGAGGAAATGCCTTTAGTCCTCGCCGTCGAGCCTCAGGCTCCAGCGTGGGCACAGCATACCGTCCGATTCCTCCAGACAGGGGAGCCTCCTAAGGAGCGGGAAGAAGCGGAGAAAGTAGCCCGTCGCTCTGCCATGTACCAGTTCGTCGATGACGTCCTATACAAGAAGAGACCGAACGGTGTGAAATTGAAGTGCATCCCTCGAGAGGAAGGACTGGAGCTGTTGGCAGAGATACATGGAGGCATATGTGGATCCCACATTGGGTCGAGAGCCCTTGCCGGCAAGGCATTCCGGCAACGTTTCTTCTGGCCCACCGCCCTCCAGGATGCAACGACACTCATCACCGGGTGTGAGGCGTGTCAGTTCCATTCAAGAAAGCTTCATCAACCAGCTCAAGCCCTTCAAACCATTCCTCTCTCCTGGCCCTTCTCGGTCTGGGGGCTCGACATACTGTGCCCCTTCCCCCGCGCTGTCGGGGGCTTTGAGTACTTGTATGTAGCCATCGACAAGTTCACAAAGTGGCCAGAAGTAGAGGCAGTGAGGAAGGTCACAACTCAGTCAGTCGTCAAGTTCTTCAAGGGGCTGGTGTGCCGTTATGGTGTACCCAACCGGATCATCACCGACAATGGTACGCAGTTCACAAGCCGCACCTTCATGCAATATACTCAAGACCTCGGCAGCAAAGTCTGTTTCGCTTCCGTCGCTCACCCGCGGAGCAACGGGCAAGCTGAGAGGGCAAATGCAGAAGTGTTGCAAGGCTTAAGGACCAAGACCTTTGACAGACTGCACAAGAGCGGAAGGCGTAGGATTGATGAATTGCCGATGGTTCTTTGGTCAATCAGGACGACACCAAATCGAGCCACCGGCCAGACACCCTTTGCCCTCGTATACGGGGCAGAAGCAGTTATCCCCACTGAACTCATATACGGGTCACCTCGAGTGCTCGCTTATGATGAGCTTGAGCAAGAGCAACTGCGGCAAGACGACGCATTGCTCCTTGAGGAAGATCGTCTTCGGGCGGCTGTGAGAGCAGCACGCTACCAGCAAGCCTTGCGCCGCTACCATAGCCGCAAGGTTCATGCCCGGAGCCTTGAGGAAGACGACCTTGTTCTTCGGCGCGTTCAATCGGCCAAGAATTCCAACAAGTTGACGCCAAAGTGGGAAGGCCCTTATCGGGTAATACGAATCACCAAGCCCGGCGCAGTCCGCCTGGAGACCGAAGATGTCGTTCCGGTGAGCAACTCCTGGAACATCGAGCATCTTTGCAAGTTTTACCCATAAGGCGCGGCTTGTCGGGCCTCCCGGCAAGCCACCCTTTTGTACAAGCATTGCCGATGATGCATGTAACCCTTTGTACAAAGCCAGGCGCAGACCCTGAGCATAAATGAAGCGCTGGTGCCCTAAGTTATAGCATGCATGCTAGATTGAGTCTCATCCTTGGTTAGGGTTGATAGTGCTTAGTGGCGGCTAACCCCTAGCTTAGAGGTTGAGTTTGCGTCTCTTTGCCGTTCTTTTGTCTCCTTTGGTTTGCAGGGCTCAGATATCCTTGCCGGATCACTTGAGGAAAAAAAAGGGAGAAGAGGGACGGACCAGCATCTAGACCCCGGCAAGCCAGTGTTGCCGAGGGCTGCAAGTACAAAGATTCACCCACGGCGAACCAGAGTTGCCGGGGGTTGCGGTCTCAGATAAGTTCTTCATCCCTTATCATGCATTCTCTTATGGACTGAGGTATGTGAAACCTCGTTTCTTCCTAAGGCTACCGTGCTCCCCTAACTCTAGGCCCTAGAGCTTGTTCCTGGGGCCAGGTATGGTCGTAGTCGCGACAGCAAAGGAACAAAATGAGGAGCCTGAACCCGCCTCCTCCCTGCCTCCGCCGAAAGCGTGAGAAAGGTCGAGCGACGTGGGAAGACGGCAAGGCCTGCTGCCGGGCAAGGAAATGTCTGTCTTAGAGATATCAAGGATTTACCCCTTGATGTGGGTTCTACCCGTAAGACAAATGACCCGGCAAGCATCCCTTTTTCATTAAAAACATTCCACTCAGGTACAGTTCATGGAGAATGAAAAACATGAATGATGGGATTACAAGCTTTAAATTCAGCTAAGGCCCGAAGGCTTACAAACTAAAAAAAGATGAGGTGCCCGTAATCCCTTTCTTGTCCCTCTCTTCAGGAGGCAGGTCAAGGAGGCGAAAAGGGCAAAAGGGGCGCCTAGACGAGCTACGGGTGGCAGAAGACACCAAGAGAACGTCTCGGTGGTCGTCCAAGGGCTCGTTGGTGATGGCGGCGCTGGAGGCAGAGCTCGAAGACGAGGCGGCAGGACGTCAGCACGCGTCGAAGGCGTCGTGCCCACGTACTCCGAGTTGACGGCCTTGCCGCCCGCCCTCTTCCTCTTCCGCAGCCTCCCAACGCCAGCTGCCCAAGGAGACGACCCCGAGAAGTTCAAGGAGACGGTGACGCGGATGATGGGGTCGCCGGTGCCGCACGGAGCGGCGCCCGACACCTAGTCGGACTCGTCATCCTGCCTCCTGCTGCCCTTGTCGTCGCTGTCGCTGTCCTCCTCGTCACTCCCGTTCGAGGAGGAGTCTTCGCTATCAGAGGAGCTCTCCACGCAGCACCTTGCCCGAGTCCCGAAGCACCCGAAGACCTTGACGGAGAGGAGACCGCCCTCCATCCGCTTAATATGGAGGGTGAGCCCCTTCGTCAGGCGGTGGATGCGGGCGAACGTCTTCCACCCTCGACCAAGATACATCACATTAGGGGCTGGGAAGTCGACGCGGACTCACGTACCGCTGATTCCACAGCCCCTCATGTGTAGCCTCAAGGTCTCGGGCGGGTCCAGCTCCATCTCGCTCGCGAATGGAGTCGGGAGATGAAGGCGACGGCGAGGCGGCCGCCGCAGCCTGATGAAGAACTCGCAAGGGTCGTCCCCAACGTGGCCCTCCATGGGGAGAGGAACTACTGGTGGAGACGAAGCCGGCGCGCCGCCCCGTCCTCCTCTTCCCCGAGCGCCTCGGCCTCGCCCACGGCCTCGCCCTCTCCCCCTTCCCCTCGCGGCTGGCTCAACCGCCGCAGGTGTAGGGGGAGGAGGGACGCGTTGTCGAGCGGCGACCCTCGTCGCCATCGTCGAAGGACCAGGGTTCCCTTTCTCCATGGCAAATGAGAGGAAGGGGAGCAGAAGCTGAAGAAGTGAGATGGAGGAATGCAGGGCACCGACCCCTCCCCCCCCCCCGCTCTTTATAAAGGAGCAGGGTGGGGGCTTGACCGCCCCGTTCCGCCAATAAGGACGTGAACAACGCAGGAGACCGGGGCCAATCCGCCGCCCCGGCCCGTGACGGCCCGGCTTCCTGCCTTCACCAACTGCCACCCCAGGCACATGAGCGCCGCGTGGCGAACGTGCAGGACTGAAGCGACGGGTGAGGTGACTTCTCCCCGTCCCGTGATTAACGGGGGTGGGCGCCTTGAAAGACCACGCCTCGGCCCCGTCCAGTAAATGGGCTGCGCCTCCACGCCTCCCTCCGTTTATGGGGAAGGCGCGAGCCGCCCCCTTTTACTACGACATGACGCATGCGTGCAGAGATCAGCCTCACGCATGCCACCCATGTCACGCACACCTCCCCACGACGTGCCACGCGCGGGATGCATGGGAGGCGCAGCGGGCGAAGAAACTTACCGCGGTAAAAACCGCCCTGCCTGCTCGCGCACCGTTCTTGGGCCTGGCCCAACAATGCGTTGCGCTCATGTGTGGCCCAGGCCCGGGGGCTCCTATCAGTGTACAAAAAGAGGGGGTACACTTTTTGTACCCCTATGACTGTGCACGGGTAGTCTGAGCCACGGGCGCCACCGCACCGAGCCCGGCAAGGGAGGTAGAACCAAGGTAAGGCCGAAGCCAACGAGGAGCAGAACGACGCCAAGACCAAGACCACAAAGAGCAAATGGGACGAAGCAGGCCCCCTCCCGGCAAGATCCTTGCCGGGAGGCGGTTTTAACAAACCCGGCAAGACCCTTGCCGTGGCAGCCTCGCCCCACACCTACGGAGCGGGTCACCCTTGAGTCCCCTGCCCCCATGGGGCAAGGATTCGGGAGGCATCCTCGTGGTGGTATGCAGATCTTTG
Source organism: Aegilops umbellulata (assembly GCA_032464435.1). NCBI lineage: Eukaryota > Viridiplantae > Streptophyta > Magnoliopsida > Poales > Poaceae > Aegilops > Aegilops umbellulata. The sequence continues at coordinate 216,100,603 of CP136055.1, forward strand.
TGAAGACATTCAAGATCAGATGCACACTCTAAGGATATGACGGTCCTTGGCGGGATCCCAGCCAAGGAAAACCACAAGGCCCCGGCAAGAGCCTTGCCGGGGATGGCAGCAAGCACCACGGCAAGACCCTTGTCGGGACCCCGGCAAAACCCTTGCCGGGGCCGCGGCAAGGCCCTTGCCGAAGACACCCGCGGGGCCACCATCGGACCCGCACCAGTCGCGCCTCCACCATCGTTCGCATGCAGCTGCCGACCCAACCAGCTGGGCATGCACCTGTGTGGTGGCATGCAGATCCTTGTGGAGACCTACCGCCGCGCCACCTCAGCTGCCTGCCCGCCTACATGGCATCGCAGGCACCGCTGGCCAGGGCGCGTGTCGACGCAGGAGAGAGCGGCGACGGACGAGACGGGGCTCTCCCCCGCCCCTGATAAAGCAGGGACACCTAAGCAAGGCGCATTAAATGCGCCTTGTCATGTAATACGAGGGATAACCTCGCATCACTGTACCCTTTCCACCTCCTGTGTGCCACTGTGGCAGCCCCTTTCCCAATAAAAGGAGGCCCCAGGCGACCAGGAAGAGGATTCGGCTTTTTGGAGCTCCTCACGCCCCATAGGTAGCTCAAGAACACCAGATATAATCCACCAAATCAGGAGTAGGGTATTACGCACCTTCGCGGCCCGAACCTGGGTAAAGGAATCGTGTACTGCCTGCTTGATCCGCTCTTCTCACGACCCCTGCGCCCTGCAACCACAGAAAGGGATTCCCGTGATCCCATAGGTGTCGTTCCACACCGACAATCTCCCCAGCAACGGCACCAGAAATCCTTCTTGCTACCTCTTGAGCATGCGTTGGTTTTCCCTTGAAGAGGAAAGGGTGATGCAGCAAAGTAGCATAAGTATTCCCCTCATTTTTTGAGAACCAAGGTATCAATCCAGTAGGAGACAATGCACAAGTCACCTAGTACCTGCACAAACAATCGAGAATCTTGCAACCAACGCGATAAAGGGGTTGTCGATCCCTTCACGGTCACTCGCAAAAGTGAGATCTAATAAACATAGTAAAGAAAATATATTTGGTTTTTTTGTTGTATAGATTGGAAAGTAAAGATTGCAAAATAGTGAATGAGATGTGATGTAAATAAAAGAGATGCAATATAATAAGAAAGAGACCCCGGGGCCATTGGTTTCACTAGTGGCTTCTCTCAAGATAGAAAGTATTACGGTGGGTGAACAAATTACTGCCAAGCAATTGATAGAAAAGTGCATAGTTATGAAGATATCTGAGGCAATGGTCATGAATATAGGCATCACGTCCGTGTCAAGTAGATCAAAACGATTCTGCATCTACTACTATTAAACCACACATCGACCGCTATCCAGCAGGCATCTAGAGTATTAAGTTCATAAGAACAGAGTAACGCATTAAGCAAGATGACATGATGCAGAGGGATAAACTCAAGCAATATGATATAAACCCCATCTTTTTATCCTCGATGGCAACAATACAATACGTGCCTTGCTGCCCCCACTATCACTGGGAAAGGATACCGCAAGATTGAACCCAAAGCTAAGCACTTCTCCCATTGTAAGAAAGATCAATCTAGTAGGCCAAACTAAACCGATAATTTGAAGAGACTTGCAAAGATATAAAACCATGCATATAAGAATTCAGAGAAGAAACAAATAATATTCATAGATGATCAAGTTCATAAATCCACAATTCATCGGATGTCGGCGAACACACCGCAAAAGAGTATTACATCGAATAGATCTCCAAGAACATCGAGGAGAACTTTGTATTAAGGATCAAAGAGAGAGAAGAAGCCATCTAGCTAATAACTATGGACCCGAAGGTCTGTGGTAAACTACTCACGCTTCATCGAAGAGGCTATGGTGTTGATGTAGAAGCCCTCCGTGATCGGTTCCCCCTCCGGCAGATCGTCGGAAAAGGCCCCAAGATGGGATCTCACGGGTACAGAAAGTTGCAGTGGTGGAAAAGTGGTTTTGTGGCTCCCCCTGATGTTTGTAGGGTATAAGAGTGTATATAGGCGAAAGAAGTACGTCGGTGGAGCTACGAGGGGCCGACGAGGGTGGGGGCGCGCCTACCCACCTGGGCGCGCCCTGCTGCCTCGTGGCATTCCAGACTTCAACTCCAAGTCTTCTGGATTGCTTTCGGTCCAAGAAAGATCATCGCGAAGGTTTCATTCCGTTTTGACTCCGTTTGGTATTCCTTTTCTGTGAAACACTAAAATAGGCAAAAAAAATAGAAACTGGCACTAGGCCTCTGGTTAATAGGTTAGTCCCAAAAATAATATAAAAGAGTATATTAAAGCCCATTAAACATCCAAAACAGATAATATAATAGCATGGAACAATCAAAAATTATAGATACGTTGGAGATGTATCACATGGCGGCTTGTCGGAGATGACTGGTCATTGCCAGATGGGGAGGGTAAGAGTTGTCACTGGCTAGGGAGAGGATGGATCTCATAGAGGTAGGCACAACTAGAAGGGAAGAGAGGTGAGGAGCGATGGGTAGAGGAGAGGGAAGGTGGGGGCAGCGACGAGGCGCTCTCCCTCCAGATCCAGAGCGGGGGAGAGGAGGAGCGTCGAGAGAGGGTGGCGATGCTTGGCGAGCCAGTACTGGATGAGGGGGATGGGGGCGACAACACTAGGTGGCGGTGTGGGTTGGGGATCAAGGGCATCGGCACTAGGCGGAGGTGGTCCGTGGCAATGGGGATCAATGGCCAGTGCGGCGGTTGAGGGAAGGAAGAAGCTGCGGGGGGATGTGGGAACGGGGAAAAATTAGGCTACGTGTGGAACGGAACCGCTTCCACGGAATTATTTGGTGTTTCGCTTCCCACACCATCCTCGCGTGTTTTTAGTCACGGAATTTTTTATCCCCGCCAACGTAGTTACCGGCGGTGCAACCGCCCTTGTTTACTTTTTAGGACAGACGTGATGCCCCTCAAATTGTCGGCAAATGAGTTTCCCTCCTAGGCTTATCATTCCCGACAGATAGCATGCCCTATCAAATTTTTCCCGACAAATAAAGTTTTTCCTGCAGTTTTGTGCCTCGGGTTATCAATCTTTCCCCGTAGTTGATTGCCCTTAAAGTTTTGTCATGGTGTAGTGTATGGTAAATGATATGTCTCCAATGTATCTATAATTTTGAAGTATTCATGCCATGTTTGCAACAATTTTATATGGTTTTTGTATGGGTTTCCCTCCTAGGCTTATCATTCCCGACAGATAGCACGCCCTATCAAATTTTGCCCGACAGATAAAGTTTTTCCTGCAGTTTTGTGCCTCGGGTTATCAATCTTTCCCCGTAGTTGATTGCCCTTAAAGTTTTGTCATGGTGTAGTGTGTGGTAAATGATATGTCTCCAATGTATCTATAATTTATGAAGTATTCATGCCATGTTTGCAACAATTTTATATGGTTTTGTTATGATTTTATTAGAACTAACCCGGACAGATGATGTTTTCAGTGGAACTACTGTGGTGTCGTTGTTTGTGCAGAAATAAAAGTTCTCGAAATTGGGTGAAAATTTATGGTGATTTTTTATGGACCAAAAGAGACCCCCGAAGCACCGGAGCTATGCGAGGAAGTGATCGAGGAGGCCACAAGCATGGGGGCACGCCCACCCCACTAGGGCGTGCCTCCCGAGCTTGTGGGCCCCTCAGGCACCCCCCTGACTTGTTTCCAACGCCAAAAATTCTTATAAATACGAAACCCCCGGAAAGAACCCTAGATGAGAAGTTCCGCCGCCGAAAGCCTTTGTAGCCACAAAAAACCAATCGGGATCCCATTCTGGCACCCTGTAGGAGGGGGAAACCATCACCGGAGGCCATCTTCATCATCCCGGCAGCCACCATGATGAGGAGGGAGTAGTTCAACCTTGGGGCTGAGGGTATGTACTAGTAGCTATGGGTTTGATCTCTCTCTCTCTCTCTCTCTCTCTCTCTCGTGTTTTCGATTTGGCACGATCTTGATGTACCATGAGCTTTGTTACTATAGTTGGATCATATGGTGTTTCTCCCCCTCTACCTTCTTGCGATGAATTGAGTCTTGCACTTTGATGTTTCGTCATGTCTGATTGAGTATTGGATTTGAGAATACTTGATGTATGTCCTGCGATGGGATATCTGTGGTGACAATGGATGTTCTATTGATTCACTTGATGTATGTTTTGGTACTCAACTCGCGGATTCCCGAGGTGACATTGAGGTAATCTATGCATAGGGGTTGATTCATGTTTTCGTCCTACGTTCTCCAATAGAAACTTTGGAGTGATTCTTTGTTGCAAGTTGAGGGATTGCCATATAATTTAATTATGCTATCATTGTTGAGAGAATTTGCACTAGTGAAAGTATGAACCCTAGGCCTTGTTTTCAAGCATTGCAATACCGTTTTTGCTCACTTTTGTTACTAGTTACATTGCTGTTTTTATATTTTCAGATTACAAAAAACTATATCTACTATCCATATTATACTTGTATCACCATCTCTTTGTCGAACTAGTGCACCTATGCAATTTACCATTGCATTGGGTGTGTTGGGGACACAAGAGACTCTTTGTTATTTGGTTGTAGGGTTGTTTGAGAGAGACCATCGCCATCCTACGCCTCCCATGGATTGATAAACCTTAGGTCATCCACTTGAGGAAAAATTGCTACTGTCCTACAAAACTCTGCGCTTGGAGGCCCAACACGCGTCTAGAAGAAGATGGTTGCATGCGTAGTAGACATCAAGCTCTTTTCCGGCGGCATTGCCGCGGAGGTGAGTGCTTGAATGTATATCTTTAGATCTTCCAATTGATTCTTTTAGTTTATTGTTTTATCACTAGTTAGTCTATAAAATAAAACTACACAAAAATGGAATTGAGGTTGCCTCGTATGCTTTGCCTTTTTAATGTCTTTCGTGAAAATGATGGAAAGGAAAATTTTGCCAAAGTGTTGGAAGAAGAAGTCAATAAAATGTGTGGCATAAAATTAATGAATGATGAGCATGATTACAATGTTGTTAGTATGAACTCTTTGAATATCCATGATGCTAATGATATGCAAAGCCACAAGCTTGGAGATTCTATGTTTGATGAAAATGATATTTTTTTGTCCCCCAAGTTTTGATGAGAAATTTTATTATGATGATAGCACGCCTCCTATTTATGATGATTATGTTGATAAAAGTGGGTTCAGAAGAGTGTCAACTCTAGTTAATGATCCCACTATTTTGGAGGGTGTTGAATATTTTCACAATATTGATAAAAGTGGATTTGGAGAGGTCATGACTTTATTTAGTGATGAATCCACTATTTTCGAAGAGGTTCTAATTGATTATGAGAACAAAGTTGCTATCTATGATGATTATTGTGATGACATGTATGCTATAAAGAAACTATTTTGGAGGGTATTGAATATTTTCACAATATTGATAAAAGTGGATTTGGAGAGGTCATGACTTTATTTAGTGATGAATCCACTATTTTCGAAGAGGTTCCAATTGATTATGAGAACAAAGTTGCTATCTATGATGATTATTGTGATGACATGTATGCTATAAAGAAAATAATAACCATGAAACTTGTCATCATGATTTTAATTTTCAATTGGATTATGCCTCACATTATAGTTATTTTGTTGAGTTTGCTTCCACTACTATTCATGAGAATAAATTTTCTTATGTGGAGAGTAACAAAAATTCTACACTTGTGCATCATGAAAATAATGCTTTATGTGATAGTTATATTGTTGAATTCATTCATAATGCTACTGAAAATTATTATGAGAGAGGAACATATGCTTTTACATATTGCAATAATATCAAGTTTCCTCTCTATGTGTTGAAAATCTTGAAGTATTGCTTGTTTTGCATTCCTATGCTAGATGAATCTTGTTCCCATGAATCATTTCCGCACAAGATCCCTATGCATATTAAGTGGTTTAGGCTTAAATGTGCTAGTCATATGCTTCATGATTCTCCCGTTATGTTTTAATTATTATCTTTTATGTGAGCATCATTGAAATCATCATGCCTAGCTAGAAAGGCATTAAAGTAATGCGCCTGTTGAGAGACAACCCAACATTTAACCCTACTGTTTTTGTGTGTGCACATTATTAAGCTACTGTATTAATCATGTTTTATAGCTTTTATTTCAATAAAGTTCCATGTAAAGCCTTTGGGATAGTGTGGATGATTGTTGATTTGATTATGTGAGAAAACAGAAACTTTTGTGCCTAGTAACAGAATTGATCTGATTTTTTGGAGCATCGAAAAATTCTGAATTTTTTTCACCTTATTGATAAACAAATTTTCTTTTTTTCTATTTTTTTAGAATTTTTGGAGTAACAAAAGTATGTTTGTTGTTCAGATCATTACAGACTGTTCTGTTTTTGACAGATTCTGTTTTAAATGCATAATTTGCTTGTTTCAAGTGTTTCCATAGCTTATATTAAGTGACATAAATTGTGCAAATGTTAAGTCACAGTAGGCATTGTGTGAGAACATTTATTAATCTTATCTTGACAGTACCAAACTGAATGATTTGTCTTTATCATACTAACCCATCTCGCGAAGTTCCGTTAAGTTTTGTGTGATTGAATATTTCATGTTTTGGGTGAGATATCGATATAAGAAGAATAAGCACTGGCAAGACCCTAAGCTTGGGGATGCCCAAGGCACCCCAAGGTAATATTCAAGGAATATCCAAGCAACTAAGCTTTGGGATGCCCCAGAAGGCATCCCCTCTTTCGTCTCCAACATTATCGGCAATCTCAGTTGGAGCTATATTTTTATTCGTCACATGATATGAGTTTTGCTTGGAGCGTCATTTTCTTTTGTTGAAATTATCTTTCTGTTATTTAGAATAATGTTTTGCATCTTTTAGTTCAATAAAAAGGTCAAGTATAGCCTTTACCATGCTTATTTTACAAGTCTATATGTTGTTGTTTTGAAAACAGAAAGTTCTCTATCATTGTTTGAATTCTTCAGGAAATATGAAACGTGATAAAATCTTGATATTTTTACATAATGAGTAACAAAAAAATTCTACTGTGTGGTAATTTTTCAGAATTTTTGGAGTTAGAGAAGTATGAATAGTCTTGCATTCTTTACAGACTGTTCTGTTTAGACAAATTGCTGTTATGTTTGCATTGTTTGCATACGTTTGCTTTTTTAATGATTCTATTTGAGGATAGGAGTGTTAAACATGCAGAGGCATTTAGTATGCAATGTTAAATAATAATTTTAGTGATTTTCTACAGTAGAGAATGATAAGGTTTTGCATTGATTTATACTAACTTATCTCACGAGTTCTTGTTGTGTTTTGTGTGGATGAAGTTTTAAGAATTAGGGTAAGCGTGATAAAAAAGGAATTAAGGAGACACAGGAGCTCAAGCTTGGGGATGCCCAAGGCATCCCAAAATAATATTTCAATAAGTCTCAAGCATCTGGGGATGCCCCGGTTGGCATCCCACCTTTCTTCTTCAACAATGATCGGTTAGTTTTGGTTGAGCCTATGTTTTTGATTCTTCACATGATATGTGCTATCCTTGGAATGTCATTTTATTTTGTTTTGCTTGCTATTTGAATAAAATACTTAGGATCTGAAATTCTTAAATGAGAGAGAGTCTTCACATAGCTCCTTAATTATTAGAATACTCTATATACTTCACTTATATCTTTTGAGCCAGGTAATCGCTCTAGTGCTTCACTTATATCTTTTTAGAGCACGGCAGTGGTTTTATTTTGAAGAAATTGATGAACTCTCATGATTCACTTATATTATTTTGAGAGTCTTATGAATATTATGGCAATCTGCTTAGGTTATAAATTTAGTCCTAATATGATGGGCATCCAAGAGGGATATAATAGAAACTTTCATATAAGAGCATCGAATAATATGAGAAGTTTGATTCCTTGCACTTGTTTTGAGATATAAATATGGTGATATTAGAGTCATGCTAATGAGTAACTGTGGATTGGTAGAAATGCTTGTGTTAAAGTTTGTGATCCCCGTAGCACGCACGTATGGTTAACCTTTATGTGATGAAGCTGGAGCATGATTATTCTTTGATTGTCTTCCTTATGAGTGGCGGCTGGGGATGAGCGATGGTCTTTTCCTATCAATCTATCCCCCCAGGAGCATGTGTGCAGTACTTTGCTTTGATGGCTAATGAATTTTGGCAATAAGTATGTGAGTTCTTTATGGCTAATGTTGAGTCCATGGATTATACACACTCTCACCTTTCCACCATTGCTAGCCTCTCTAGTACCGCGCGACTTTTGCCGATGCATTAAACCCACCATATACCCTTCGTCAAAACAGCCACCATACCTACCTATTATGGCATTTCCATAGCCATTCCGAGATATATTGCCATGCAACTTCCACCGTTTCTTTTATTATGACACATACCATCATTGCCATATTGCTTTGCATGATCATGTAGTTGGCATACTATTTGTGGCAAGGCCACCATTCATATTTTTTATACGTGTCACTCTTGATCATTGCACATCCCGATACACCGCCAGAGGCATACATATAGAGTCATATCCTGTTCTAGTATCGAGTTGTAATTCTTGAGTTGTAAGTAAATAAAAGTGTGATGATCATTATTAGAGCATTCTCCCATGTGAGGAAAGGATGATGGAAGCTATGATTCCCTCACATGTTGGGATGAGACTCTGGACTTCAAAAAATATAAAGAGGCCAAAGAGCCCAAATTAAAAAAAGTGAGGCCAAAGAGCCCAAACAAAAAGTGAGAGAAAAAGAGAGAAGGGACAATGTTACTATCCTTTTTCCACACTTGTGATTCAAAGTAGCACCATGTTCTTCATGATAGAGAGTCTCATATTTTATCACTTTCATATACTAGTGGGAACTTTTAATTGTAGAACTTGGCTTGTATATTCCAATGATGGGCTTCCTCAAATTTCCCTAGGTCTTCATGAGCAAGCAAGTTGGATGCACACCCACTTAGTTTCTTTTTGAGCTTTCATACACTTATAGCTCTAGTGCATCTGTTGCATGGCAACCCTTACTCACTTGCATCGATATCAATTGATAGGCATCTCCATGGCCCATTAATTTTCCTAGTTGATGTGAGACTTTCTCCCTTTTTGTCTTCTCCTCACAAGCTCCACCATATTCTATTCCACCTATAGTGCTATATCCATGGCTCACGCTCATGTATTGCGTGAAAATTGAAAAAGCTTGAGAACATTAAAAGTATGAAACAATTGCTTGGCTTGTCATCAGGTTTGTGCATGATGAAATATTTTGTGTGATGAAGATAGAGCATAGCCAGACTATATGATTTTGTAGGGATAACTTTCTTTGGCCATGATATTTTGAGAAGACATGATTGCTTTATTAGTATGCTTGAAGTATTATTGTTTTTATGTCAATATTAAACTTTTGTTTTTAATCTTATGGATATGAACATTCATGCCAGAATTAAGAAGATTACATTGATAAATATGTTATAGGTAGCATTCACACTTCATAAATTCTTCTTCTATCATTTACCTACTCAAGGACGAGCAGGAATTAAGCTTGGGGATGCTGATACGTCTTCAGTGTACCTATAATTTATGAAGTATTCATGCCATGAATTGCAACAATTTTATATGGTTTTGGTATGATTTTATTAGAACTAACCCGTACTGACGCTATTTTCAGCAGAACTACCATGATCTCATTTTTTGTGCAGAAATAAAAGTTCTCGGAATGGGCTGAAATTTAAGGAGATTTTTTATGGACCAATAGAGACCCCCGAAGCACCGGAGTTGGGCCAGTAAGTGAACGAGGTGGCTACAAGCCTGGGGGCACGCCCACCCCCCTAGAGCGCGCCTCCCGAGCTTGTGGGCCCCTCAGGCACCCCCTGACTTGTTTCCAACGCCAAAAATTCTTATAAATACGGAAACCCCCGAAAAGACTCCTAGATGAGAAGTTCCGCCGCCGCAAGCCTCTGTAGCCATGAAAAACCAATCGGGAGCCCGTTCCAGCACCCTGCTGGAGGGGGAAACTATCACCGGAGGCCATCTTCATCATCCCGGCGGCCACCATGACGAGGAGGGAGTACTTCACCCTCGGGGTTGAGGGTATGTACCAGTAGCTATGTGTTTGATCTCTCTCTCTCTCTCTCTCTCTCTCCCTCTCTCGTGTTCTTGATTTGGCACGATCTTGATGTACCGCGAACTTTGTTACTATAGTTGGATCATATGGTCTTTCACCCCTCTACCTTGTAGTGATGAATTGAGTCTTGCCCTTTGAGGTTTCGTTATGTTGGATTGAGTATTGGATTTGAGAGCACTTGATGTATGTCTTGCGATGGGATATTTGTGGTGACAATGAGATGTTTTATTGATTCAATTGATGTATGTTTTGGTACTCAACTCATGGATTCCCGAGATGACATTGGGTAATCTATGCATAGGAGTTGATGCACGTTTTCGTCCTACGTTCTCCGATAGAAACTTTGGAGTGATTCTTTGTCGCACGTTGAGGGATTGCCATATGATTTAGTTATGTTACCATTGTTGAGAGAATTTGCACTAGTGAAAGTATGAACCCTAGGCCTTGTTTTCAAGCATTGCAATACCATTTTTGCTTACTTTTGTTAGTAGTGACCTTGCTGTTTTTATATTTTCAGATTACAAAAACCTACATCTACTATCCATATTACACTTGTATCACCATCTCTTCGCCGAACTAGTGCACCTATGCAATTTACCATTGCATTGGGTGTGTTGGGGACACAAGAGACTCTTTGTTATTTGGTTGCAGGGTTGTTTGAGAGAGACCATCTTCATCCTACGCCTCCCATGGATTGAAACCTTAGGTAATCCACTTGAGGCAAAATTGCTACTGTCCTACAAAACTCTGCGCTTGGAAGCCCAACATGAGTCTACAGGAAGAAGGTTGCATAGTAGACATTAGTACACTACTCACACATCATCAAAAGGGAATCAAGGTTGATGTATAACCCGTCCGTGGTCGATTCCACCTCTGGCAGAGTACCGGAGAAGGCCTCTAGATGGGATCTCGCGAGAAAAGAAATTTGCGGTGGCGAAAAAAGTATTTTGGGTGGCTCTCTAATGTCAGGGGAATATAGCAGACCCGTTGACTAAGATTCTCTCACAAGCAAAACATGATCACACCTTAGTACTCTTTGGGTGTTAATCACATAGCGATGTGAACTAGATTATTAACTCTAGTAAACCCTTTGGGTGTTGGTCACATGATGATGTGAACTATGGGTATTAATCACATGGTGATGTGAACTATCGCTGTTAAATCACATGCCGATGTGAACTAGATTATTGAGTCTAGTGCAAGTGGGAGACTGAAGGAAATATGCCCTAGAGGCAATAATAAAGTTATTATTTATTTCCTTATTTCATGATAAATGTTTATTATTCATGCTAGAATTGTATCAACCGGAAACATGATACATGTGTGAATACATAGACAAACAGAGTGTCACTAGTATGCCTCTACTTGACTAGCTCGTTGATCAAAGATGGTTATGTTTCCTAGCCATAGACATGAGTTGTCATTTGATTAACGGGATCACATCATTAGGAGAATGATGTGATTGACATGACCTATTCCATTAGCTTAGCACCCGATCGTTTAGTATGTTGCTATTGCTTTCTTCATGACTTATACATGTTCCTATGACTATGAGATTATGCAACTCCCGTTTGCCGGAGGAACACTTTGTGTGCTACCAAACATCACAACGTAACTGGGTGATTATAAAGGAGCTCTACAGGTGTCTCCAAAGGTAGATGTTGGGTTGGCGTATTTCGAGATTAGGATTTGTCACTCCGGTTGTCGGAGAGGTATCTCTGGGCCCTCTCGGTAATGCACATCACTTAAGCCTTGCAAGCATTGCAACTAATGAGTTAGTTGCGAGATGATGTATTACGGAACGAGTAAAGAGACTTGCCGGTAACGAGATTGAACTAGGTATTGGATACCGACGATCGAATCTCGGGCAGGTAACATACCGATGACAAAGGGAACAACGTATGTTGTTATGCGGTCTGACCGATAAAGATCTTCGTAGAATGTGTAGGAGCCAATATGGGCATCCAGGTCCCGCTGTTGGTTATTGACCAGAGATTTGTCTCAGTCATGTCTACACTGTTCTCGAACCGTAGGGTCCGCACGCTTAAGGTTACGATGACAATTATTATGAGTTTATGCATTTTGATGTACCAAAGTTAGTTCGGAGTCCCGGATGAGATCACGGACATGACGAGGAGTCTCGAAATAGTCGAGACGTAAAGATTGATATATTGGACGACTATATTCGGACATCGGAATGGTTCCGAGTGGTTTTGGAGAAAACCGGAGTGCCGGAGGGTTACCGGAACCCCCCCGGGAGAAGTATTGGGCCACATGGGCCTTAGTGGAGAGAGAGAGGGGCGGCCAGGGTGGGCCGCGCGCCCCCTCCCCCTCTGGTCCGAATTGGACTAGGAGAGGGGGGTGGCGCCCCTATTTCCCTCTCCCTCTCCCTCTCCCCCTTCCTTTCCCCCTCCTAGTAGGAGTAGGAAAGAGGGGAGTCCTACTCCTACTAGGAGGAGGACTCCTCCTCCTGGCGCGCGCCACAAGGGCCGGCCGGCCTCCCCCCTTGCTCCTTTATATACAGGGGCAGGGGGGCACCCTAGAACACACAAGTTGATCTTCGTGATCGTTCCTTAGCCGTGTGCGGTGCCCCCCTCCACCATATTCCACCTCGGTCATATTGTTGCAGTGCTTAGGCGAAGCCCTGCGTCGGTAGTACATCAAGATCGTCACCACGCCGTCGTGCTGACGGAACTCGTCCCCGAAGCTTTGCTGGATCGGAGCCCGGGGAACGTCATCGAGCTGTACGTGTGTTAAGAACTCGGAGGCGCCGGAGTAACGGCGCTTGGATCGGTCGAATCGGGAAGACGTACGACCACTTCCTCTATGTTACGTCAATGCTTCCGCTTCGGTCTACGAGGGTACGTAGACAACACTATCCCCTCTCGTTGCTATGCATCACCATGATCTTGCGTGTGCGTAGGAATTTTTTTGAAATTACTACGTTCCCCAACAGTGGCATCCGAGCCTAGGTTTTATGGTTTGATGTTATATGCACGAGTAGAACACAAGTGAGTTGTGGACGATATAAGTCATACTGCCTACCAGCATGTCATACTTTGGTTTGGCGGTATTGTTGGATGAAGCGGCCCGGACCGACATTACGCGTACGCTTACGCGAGACTGGTTCTACCACCGTGCTTTGCACACAGGTGGCTGGCGGGTGTCAGTTTCTCCAACTTTAGTTGAACCGAGTATGGCTACGCCCGGTCCTTGCGAAGGTTAAAACGGAGTCTATTTGACAAACTATCGTTGTGGTTTTGATGCGTAGGTGAGATTGGTTCTTGCTTAAGCCCGTAGCAGCCACGTAAAACTTGCAACAAACAAAGTAGAGGACGTCTAACTTGTTTTTGCAGGGCATGTTGTGATGTGATATGGTCAAGACATGATGCTAAATTTTATTGTATGGGATGATCATGTTTTGTAACCGAGTTATCGGCAACTGGCTGGAGCCATATGGTTGTCGCTTTATTGTATGCAATGCAATCGCCCTGTAATGCTTTACTTTATCACTAAGCGGTAGCGATAGTCGTAGTAGCATAAGATTGGCGAGACGACAACGATGCTACGATGGAGATCAAGGTGTCGCGCCGGTGACGATGGTGATCATGACGGTGCTTCAGAGATGGAGATCACAAGCACGAAGATGATGATGGCCATATCATATCACTTATATTGATTGCATGTGATGTTTATCTTTTTATGCATCTTATCTTGCTTTGATTGACGGTAGAATTATAAGATGATCTCTCACTAAATTATCAAGAAGTGTTCTCCCTGAGTATGCACCGTTGCCAAAGTTCGTCGTGCCCAGACACCACGTGATGATCGGGTGTGATAAGCTCTACGTCCATCTACAACGGGTGCAAGCCAGTTTTGCACACGCGGAATACTCGGGTTATACTTGACGAGCCTAGCATATGCAGATATGGCCTCGGAACACGGAGACCGAAAGGTCGAGCGTGAATCATATAGTAGATATGATCAACATAATGATGTTCACCATTGAAGACTAATCCATTTCACGTGATGATCGGTTATGGTTTAGTTGATTTGGATCACGTGATCACTTAGAAGATTAGAGGGATGTCTATCTAAGTGGGAGTTCTTAAGTAATATGATTAATTGAACTTTAATTTATCATGAACTTAGTCCTGGTAGTATTTTGCAAATTATGTTGTAAATCAATAGCTCACGTTGTTGCTTCCCTGTGTTTATTTTGATATGTTCCTAGAGAAAATTGTGTTGAAAGAGGTTAGTAGCAATGATGCGGATTGGATCCGTGATCTAAGGTTTATCCTCATTGCTGCACAGAAGAATTATGTCCTTGATGCACCGCTGGGTGACGGACCTATTGCAGGAGCAGATGCGGACGTTATGAACGTTTTGCTAGCTCAATATGATGACTACTTAATAGTTTAGTGCACCATGCTTAACGGCTTAGAATCAGGACTTCAAAGACGTTTTGAACGTCATGGAGCATATGAGATGTTCTAGGAGTTGAAGTTAATATTTCAAGCAAATACCCGAGTTGAGAGATATGAAGACTCCAACAAGTTCTATAGCTAAAAGATGGAGGAGAATCGCTCAACTAGTAAGCATGTGCTCAGATTGTCTGGGTACTACAATCGCTTGAATCAAGTGGGAGTTAATCTTCCAGATAAAATAGTGATTGACAGAATTCTCTAGTCACCATCACCAAGTTAGTAGAACTTCGTGATGAACTATAGTATGCAAGGGATGACGAAAACGACTCCCGAACTTTTCATAATGATGAAATCGATGAAGGTAGAAATCAAGAAAGAGCATCAAGCGTTGATGGTTGACAAGATCACTAGTTTCAAGTAAAGGGCAAAGGGAAGAAGGGGAACTTCAAGAAGAACGGCAAGCAAGTTGCTGCTCAAGTGAAGAAGCCCAAGTCTGGTCCTAAGCCTGAGACTAAGTGCTTCTACTGCAAAGGGATTGGTCACTGGAAGTGGAACTATCCCAAGTATTTGGTGGATAAGAAAGGATGGCAAAGTGAACAAAAGTATATTTGATATACAGATTATTGATGTGTATTTTACTGGTGTTCGTAGCAACCCCTCGGTATTTGATACTGGTTCAATTGCTAAGAAGTAGTAACTTGAAACGGGAGTTGCAGAATAAACAGAGACTAGTTAAGGGTGAAGTGACGATGTGTGTTGGAAGTAGTTCCAAGATTGATAGGATCATCATCGCACACTCCCTATACTTTCGGGATTAGTGTGGAACCTAAATAAGTGTTATTTGGTGTTGAACATGAATATGATTTGATCATGTTTATTGCAATACGGTTATTCATTTAAGTTAGAGAACAATTGTTGTTCTGCTTACATGAATAGAACCTTCGATGGTCATACACCCAATGAAAATAGTTCGTTGGATCTCGATCGTAGTGATACACATATTCATAATATTGAAGCCAAAAGATGCAAAGTTAATAATGATAGTGCAACTTATTTGTGGCACTGCCGTTTAGGTCATATTGGTGTAAAGCGCATGAAGAAACTCCATGCTGATGGGATTTTGGAATCACTTGATGCTTGCGTACCATGCCTTATGGGCAAGATGACTAAAACTCCGTTCTCCGGAACAATGGAGCGAGCAACAGATTTTTTGGAAATCATACATACTGATGTGTGTGGTCCGATGAATATTAAGGCTCGTGACAAGTATCATTATTTTCTGACCTTCACAGATGATTTGAGCAGATATGGGTATATCTACTTGATGAAACACAAGTCTGAAACATTTGAAAAGTTCAAAGAATTTCAAAGAGAAGTGGAGAATCATCGTAACAAGAAAATAAAAGTTTCTACGATATGATCGCAGAGGTAAAATATTTGAGTTACGAGTTTGGCCTTTAGTTAAAACAATGTGAAATAGTTTCACTACTCACGCCACCTGGAAAACCACAGTGTAATGGTGTGTCCGAACATCGTAACCGTACTTTATTAGATATGGTGCAATCTATGATGTCTCTTGCTGATTTACCACTATCGTTTTGGGGTTATGCATTAGAGACAGCTGCATTCACGTTAAATAGGGCACCATCTAAATCCCTTGAGACGACACTATATAAACTATGGTTTAGCAAGAAACCAAAGTTGTCGTTTCTTAAAAGTTTGGGGTTGCGATGCTTATAAGAAAAAGTTTCATCATGATAAGCTCAAACCCAAATCGGAGAAATGTGTCTTCATAGAATACCCAAAGGAGATAGTTGGGTACACCTTCTATCACAGATCCGAAGGCAAGACATTCGTTGCTGAGAATGGATACTTTCTAGAGAAGAAGTTTCTCTCGAAAGAAGTGAGTGGGAGGAAAGTAGAACTTGACAAGGTAATTGTACCTGCTCCCTTATTGGAAAGTAGTTCATCACAGAAATCTGTTCCTGTGACTACTACACCAATTAGTGAGGAAGTTAATGATGATGATCATGTAACATCAGATCAAGTTACTACCGAATCTCGTAGGTAAACCAGAGTAAGATCCGTACCAGAGTGGTACGGTAATCCTGTTCTGGAAGTCATGTTACTAGAACATGACGGACTTGCGAACTATGAGGAAGCGATGATGAGCCCAGATTCCACGAAATGGTTTGAGGCCATGAAATCTGAGACATGATCCATGTATAAAAACAAAGTATGGACTTTGATGGATTTGCCCGATGATCGGCAAGCCATAGAAAATAAATGGATCCTCAAGAGGAAGACGGACGCTGATAGTAGTGTTACTATCTACAAAGCTAGAATTGTCGCAAAAGGTTTTCGACAAGTTCAAGGTGTTGACTACGATGAGAGTTTCTCATTCGTATCTATGCTTAAGTCTGTCCGAATCATGTTAGCAATTGCCGCATTTTATGAAAATCTGGCAAATGGATAAAACAAAATTGCATTCCTTAATGGATTTATTAAAGAAGAGTTGTATACGATGCAACCAGAAGGTTTTGTCAATCCTAAAGGTGTTAACAAAATATGCAAGCTCCAGCGATCCATCTATGGACTGGTGCAAGCATCTCGGAGTTGGAATATACGCTTTGATAAGTTGATCAAAGCATATAGTTTTATACAGACTTGCAGTGAAGCCTGTATTTACAAGAAAGTGAGTGGGAGCACTACAACATTTCTGATAAGTATATGTATGACATATTGTTGATCGAAAATAATGAAGAATTATTCTGCAAAGCATAAAGGAGTGTTTGAAAGGATTTTTTAAAGAAAGACCTCGGTAAAGCTACTTACATATTGAGTATCAAGATCTATAGAGATAGATCAAGACGCTTGATAAGTTTTTCAATGAGTACATACCTTGACAAAATTTTGAAGTAACTCAAAAATGTAACAGTCAAAGAAAGAGTTCTTGCTTGTGTTGCAAGGTGTGAAAATGAGTAAGACTCAAAACCCGACCACGGCAGAATATAGAAAGAGAATGAAAGTCATTCCTTGTGCCTTGGCCATAGGTTCTATAAAGTATGCCATGCTGTGTGCCAGATCTATTGTATACCCTACACTGATTTTGGCAAGGGAGTACAATAGTGATCTAGGAGTAGATCACTGGACAACGGTCAAAATTATCCTTTGTGAAATAAGGATATGTTTCTCGATTATGGAGGTGACAAAAAGGATCGTCGTAAAGGGTTATGTCGATGCAAGTTTTGACACCAATCTAGACGACTCTAAGTCTCAATCTAGATACATATTGAAAGTGGGAGCAATTAGCTAGAGTAGCTCCAAGCAGAGTATTGTTGACATAGAAATTTGCAAAATACATACGGATCTGAATGTAGCAGACCCGTTGACTAAGATTCTCTCACAAGCAAAACATGATCACACCTTAGTACTCTTTGGGTGTTAATCACATAGCGATGTGAACTAGATTATTAACTCTAGTAAACCCTTTGGGTGTTGGTCACATGATGATGTGAACTATGGGTATTAATCACATGGTGATGTGAACTATCGCTGTTAAATCACATGCCGATGTGAACTAGATTATTGACTCTAGTGCAAGTGGGAGACTAAAGGAAATATGCCCTAGAGGCAATAATAAAGTTATTATTTATTTCCTTATTTCATGATAAATGTTTATTATTCATGCTAGAATTGTATCAACCGGAAACATGATACATGTGTGAATACATAGACAAACAGAGTGTCACTAGTATGCCTCTACTTGACTAGCTCGTTGATCAAAGATGGTTATGTTTCCTAGCCATAGACATGAGTTGTCATTTGATTAACGGGATCACATCATTAGGAGAATGATGTGATTGACATGACCCATTCCATTAGCTTAGCACCCGATCGTTTAGTATGTTGCTATTGCTTTCTTCATGACTTATACATGTTCCTATGACTATGAGATTATGCAACTCCCGTTTGCCGGAGGAACACTTTGTGTGCTACCAAACGTCACAACGTAACTGGGTGATTATAAAGGAGCTCTACAGGTGTCTCCAAAGGTAGATGTTGGGTTGGCGTATTTCGAGATTAGGATTTGTCACTCCGATTGTCGGAGAGGTATCTCTGGGCCCTCTCGGTAATGCACATCACTTAAGCCTTGCAAGCATTGCAACTAATGAGTTAGTTGCGAGATGATGTATTACGGAACGAGTAAAGAGACTTGCCGGTAACGAGATTGAACTAGGTATTGGATAGCGACGATCGAATCTCGGGCAGGTAACATACCGATGACAAAGGGAACAACGTATGTTGTTATGCGGTCTGACCGATAAAGATCTTCGTAGAATGTGTAGGAGCCAATATGGGCATCCAGGTCCCACTGTTGGTTATTGACCAGAGATTTGTCTCAGTCATGTCTACACTGTTCTCGAACCGTAGGGTCCGCACGCTTAAGGTTACGATGATAGTTATTATGAGTTTATGCATTTTGATATACCGAAGTTAGTTCGGAGTCCCGGATGAGATCACGGACATGACGAGGAGTCTCGAAATAGTCGAGACGTAAAGATTGATATATTGGACGACTATATTCGGACATTGGAATGGTTCCGAGTGGTTTCGGAGAAAACCGGAGTGCCGGAGGGTTACCGGAACCCCCCCGGGAGAAGTATTGGGCCACATGGGCCTTAGTGGAGAGAGAGAGGGGCGGCCAGGGTGGGTCGCGCGCCCCCTCCCCCTCTGGTCCGAATTGGACTAGGAGAGGGGGGCGGCGCCCCCCTTTCCCTCTCCCTCTCCCCCTTCCTTTCCCCCTCCTAGTAGGAGTAGGAAAGAGGGGAGTCCTACTCCTACTAGGAGGAGGACTCCTCCTCCTGGCGCGCGCCACAAGGGCCGGCCGGCCTCCCCCCTTGCTCCTTTATATACGGGGGCAGGGGGCACCCTAGAACACACAAGTTGATCTTCGTGATCGTTCCTTAGCCGTGTGCGGTGCCCCCCTCCACCATATTCCACCTCGGTCATATTGTTGCAGTGCTTAGGCGAAGCCCTGCGTCGGTAGTACATCAAGATCGTCACCACGCCGTCGTGCTGACGGAACTCGTCCCCGAAGCTTTGCTGGATCGGAGCCCGGTGAACGTCATCGAGCTGTACGTAGGAATTTTTTTGAAATTACTATGTTCCCCAACACTTCCTTCCATGCGAAGATGTAGCTGGTGGGTCCCAGCAGTCAGGGGGAAATGTTTTTTTCACGAAATACGGTGGCCCGTCCGGTGGGTCCCTGCTGTCAGGTGGAGGAATAATTATTTTGCGCGTAATAAGGAGGCACTTCCTTGCTGCTACCGTGCACCCTGCTGTCAGCCTCTCCACGTACATTACTCTTCCGATGGAAGTCATTCCTTGACCACGTTGACCATGCCGCGCCAACAGCACCAGGGCGGTGGACAACGGCGAGGCCTAGGAAGGGGACAACACGGAGCCGGGGAAGATGCGGTAGTGGATGCCCATGTGGAGAGGAGTACGAGGGTTCACTGGTTCGGCTTTGGTGTGAGGCTGCCGTCACCGTAGGGCCTGGCCAGCGGTGGGAGTAGTAGGGGCGGTGAGGCCTCCGCGGCAGCACAGACGGCCACGAGAGGCAAGAGTGCGCAGTGGTTTGGACGGCTGGGGCAAGAAAATCAAAGGTTGAAGAAGCCGGACGACCGTTGGATGTTAACAATCCAACGGTCACTGGTGATAGAATCGTCCATATTGACTAAGTTGACAAAGCCCTCCGTCCGCGTCAACTTAATAGGCCCACAAGTCAGCCTCCCATATGGTGGGTCCCAGCTAGCAGGGGGAGTATTCATTTTTTTGTGCGTAATAAGTAAGCACTTCCTTGCGTGCGAAGATATAGCTGGTGGGTCCGAGCTGTCAGCAGCGGGAACATTTTTTCACGAAATACAGAGGCCCTTTCGGTTGGTCCTAGATGTCAGGTGGAGGAATCATTATTTTGCGCGTAATAAGGAGGCATTTCCTTGTGTGCGGCCGTGGACCCAGTTGTCAGCCTCTCCACGTACAGTCCACTTCCGATGGATGTCGTTCGTTGACCATGATGACCATGCCGCGCCAAGAGCACCAGAGCGGTGGACGACGGCGAGGCCTACGAAGGGAACAACACGGAGCCGGGGAAGACACGGCAGTGGCTGCCCACACGGTGGGGAGTACGAGGGTTGACTGGTTCGTCTGCCATCGCCAAAAAATAACAGGAGGTGTGGGTGAGTAGAGGGATAGCCAGCCAGGGATGCGAGTATGGTGGGGTCGTGAGGCCTGCCCGGCAGCACAGCCGGCCACGGGAGGTGGGAGCAGACGGTTCCGCCGGCGCTGGTTTGGGCGGCTGGAGCAGGAAGATAAGAGACTAAAGAAGCACGATTGCCGTTAGATTAACATCTAATGGTCTGACGCTGGTAGAGCCGATTGTTGACTAAGTTTCTTTTTGAGAAACCTTGTATATGCATGAACTTAGTAGGCCCACAAGCCGGCCTCCAAATCTATGGCAGACAACATAGAGCCCATTGCTATTTTTTTAATAATTTGCAGCCCATTTGCTAATTCTTAAGTAATTTATTACAGCCCATTTCCGCCCAGGACCACGGTCAAAAAGTTCAACCTTATTTTGCATATTTCGGTGGAGTCTGAACTATTGTAATCCCGAAATGATAAACATTTTTAAGAACTTATTGATTTGCGAAAAATATCGTTTTGTTTTTGAATCAAACAAGACGTGGGACAATTGAATTGGTTTAAGGGAAAACCAGTGGTAAAAAAAATCAGCACTGGGAGGAAAAACAACAACAAAAATAAGGATGTAAATATGAAAAGGGAACTTTATGTATTTTTAATATAATGATACGTGTATATGAACTAGTAAAACTATAGGTAGAGATTAAAAACCGGAAGTAGGACATGGTGTTTCAAAAGGAAAATAGAACTGGGTTGTGTGTTTGATTCAGTAAGAAAACTGCTTGCGGATGTTGTAAGACAAAATATAACTAACGCTGGCGGGCCAGGGGCCGGTAGATACCTGCTGCTGGATCTTTGTGTCCGTTGTCGTCAATGGCTGGGCCTGTTATAAACAAAACCAAGCCTGGGCAATCTACAGCCCAGTTGAAACTTGCTCAACCTGAAAAAACAATATGCCTACTCAATAAACAAGAGAATTCTACATGTACAGACTGATAACTGGGATGCAACAGATAAATTGTTTTTTCATCGTGATAATAAGTGCATGCACTTGTTTCGAAAAATTTGGAGAACTGGGAATTCGAACAGCAGGTCCTTATGCTACCCATCAAATAAAAATCAGGTGCCTGAAAATTTGTTTCGAAACAAATGATTCACCTTTATATCCACGTCGACCCTCGGCATGATGGTTGGAAGCAAATGTCAAGTTCATACCGAAATATCGTTAACAACAATACCAACTTGCGGACGACAAGGTAGTACAAGTACCAATACCAAACTAACTTATAATCTTTTTTCTTGGCCCTAGTGTTCGTCTGGTAGAAAATCTTGCAGAGGATCAGCTCCCGCTCCTTCTCTTGCTCTAGGTCCCCGAGGTGGTACTGGTGCATCACCCAGTTGGTCCTCTGCTGGTCGAAGTTCTTTTTTTTGTGTGGGAATGGTCGAAATTCTTGTTGGTGTGCAGCACTAGAACCTTTTTGTTGCCCGTCTGCCGGCCATTGACCATCACCGATAAGGTATTGCCGGTCTTGTGCCACATCGCGTGCATGCCGCACTCAGATTGTATCTTGCGACGCTTCCACGTGCCCCTTTTTAACGCCCTGGAATTGCACTGGAAGAAATGCTTGCTTAGGCCACTCAGTGTGATACCTGAAGTATTGTCGAATACAGGTTTTATTGTACGTAGTTGGCATTTTCATAACATCTTTGGCATGTTGCAGTCACTTGTTTCAATTTTTATTAACTGTCAAATTGTAATTGCTTCACTAGGTCTGCGTCTAAAAAGAAAAATAGAGCTATAAACAATGTTTATGCAAGTAGACGGCTGATCGGTGTCTTACCTGAAAGTTTCTCAGGATGGGTGTAGCATATGCCGTGCTCGCTGTCTATGGTTGGTATGAACAAATCGATGAGATGATGAGATCTCGCGCTGCCAGCACTCACTTTGGCCTCAAGGTGCTCGACCAGCTCCTGATCCGTGGGATCGAACTTGATGCCAGCCGGCAGGACCGGCCAATCCTTCTTGGAGTTGCATCGGTTAATTCCAATTATATGGTACTCAATGTATGATCAACCGATTGTTTTAAGTGAATGTGAAAGATTTCAACAGATAAGTGGTAGTACTCCAAATCTGAAGTCCACAATACCCGAAGACGCCGCCGGGATTCTTGTGTCACCTCACGCAGCGTGTTGTCACGTCAATTTAATGTGAGGACATGATGAATAATTTGACCGACGTATACTAGTACTGCTACTGTACGAGTACTTAATAGTCGTATTTAGTGTCACATTTTAACCATAGGTTTAACTAACAAAATATCAATGCATGTCACCAAAAATTATTTCATTAAAAACTATGTTCAAATACGAATAAAACGATATAATTTTTTGTGACATGCATTAACATCTAATTAATGAAATTTATGGTCAAAGTTTGACAGAAAGTACGAAGGGACCAATAAACCAGGAGGGAGGTAGTAGTACGAGTAGCGCAATATACGTTATAGAGGACTAGTACAAATTTAGAAATGGAGTAAAAAGTTACAAGGCTGTGCGACAAACTTTGTAGGCTACACGAGTAATACAAAATATAATTCGCATTGGACAACACTTTCACCAACAAATACGCACTTAAAGCCTCATTGATATATATTACCGCCAAGAGAATATTCTGTTGCCCCTCGCCCTATATAGACGCCCATCCGTTTTTTTCAGATCAGCTAATTAACCCGCCCGGTACTGGACAAAAAAACCCACCCCACCCATACGACTCACCCCCGATCTCACCTTCTCCAGGCTCCCGGCGTGGCTCGCCCCCCACCTTCTCCCAGCTCCCGGTGCCGCCTGCTCCCCACCTTCTCCCAGGCTCCTGGCGCCGCCCTCCCCTACCTCCTCCCCGTTTCCCGGCGCCGCCCCGCCCCCACCTCCTCCCGGATCCCCGCGCCGCCCCGCTCCCACCTCCTCCCGGATCCCGGCGCCGCCTCGCCCCCACCTCCTCCCCGTCTCCGGTGCCGCCCCACCCCCACCTCCTCCCCGTCTCCGGCGCCGCCCCGCCCCCACTTCCTCCCGGATCCCGGTGCTGCCCCGCCCCGCTCCCGGCGCCCCCCTGCTTATATGCGCCACCGTCGGCCCCCCCTGCTTCCACGCGCCACCGCTGTCGGGAGCCACCATAGCGCCACCAATCGCCATGAACAGCCGTCCCTACCGCCGCCTTGGCGACCTTCCCCCACCCCCCGCAGCAGGTCGTCGCATCGTGTCACCGCATCCCGTGGCCACAGCACGCCGTCCAACTCGATAGTCCAACTACTTACTCCACGGTCGGTCACTCAAGTAGCTGCGTGCAGGCAAACATCTCCACGGGCGACAAGTTCTTCTTTCACAATTTGTTGCTGCTGCTGAACCTTCTCCTTCGACCAGGCTAAGTAAATTGTTCAGGTACCTTGTGTGTATATTCTGCACCTTAGTGTTCAGTAGAAATTTCATCGTGTTGGTGAGCTCATATACTACTATTCAATCGGTTAAAAAACGTAAACTTGGGAAGTTCGAAAAAACAAAACATTCAAGGGGAGTTTGTTGGCGATAACAAGTCAAAGTTCAGGTGTCAAAAAAAACTGACAGTTCCAAAAGATGAAACCCAGGAAAGTTCAGAGAAACAAAAACTAATAAGTTAAAAAATACGAACCCCATAAGTTCAATAGATAAACTAAAAAAATGTTCAAATGTAATGAATCTGGTAGTTAAAATTGTTACCTTGTGCATATGCTCGAAGAATGGCCTTGAACGGAAGTTGTTAGCAGGGGAAATGGTGATAGGGAGAAATATCTTTTTTTTATTTGTTAGCAGGGGAAAACAGTCCAACTTTTATTTTGATTTTCAGTTCAACTTGTGTGTTCTTTTCAGTGCATTATGCTTTAAAAATGTGCAGAATCTAGAGGAAAATGATACATTTTAGCTTGCTTTGCCGCAAGGGAATTGCTGAAACTTAACTTCTGTCTAAAGTATAACGATCCATTTTGAAACAGATGTTACTTTACTTCACGAGGTTTCTGAATCACATTTCACAAAAAATGTAATAGTGAAATTATACTGAATAACTAAATTAAATTGCAGAGACAATAACACCAACAGTCCAAGCAGGGTCAGTGATGTAGGTTTACAGAAAAATATTATTCTGTAAACTTCCCTCTCTTGTTGCATATAAACAAAATAGAAGTTTCCAAGGGGTCATAAATCACTGCTTACGGATACGGGGAAGCTGCCACCGCTCTTGTGTTATTTTCTCCAGCGATCGAGAATTTGATGCACTGCTTTTAATGCGTAAGTTTATCTGCTCACAACCTGTTCATGTGAATGCCAAATAGCTTGAGAATATTGTCTTGCTTTTATACGTATAAACTAGATAAACAACAGCCAACAAATAGGAGCGATGGCAAAAATGATGGGTGGAGCCATGGGATAGGTCGAGTGTGGGATGTTTGTTCCATGACCCGATTTGTTGAATCTAGCTTCAATTTGTTACATAGTGGCGCTCCTTTTATTTTGCCCCATACGTACTTGTTCTAATGCCTACAAAAAGAAGCAAGCAATAGGCTGAGTGTTCCACCCGTGCCCAGCTACTAATCCACCATGTATCTGGTTGTTGTTGCCAGCTAGTTATTTCTGTTGGTGCTGGGGGCGGTTGCGTGTGCTGTAAGGTGGCCGGTTACCTTCCTCCCGTCCGCCAGTGTCCTCCCCTACATCCTCTAGTCATGCCTTCGTCTGTCCTTCTGTCGTGCGCAATGCAGCGCCTTCAGCTCCATGGTTCACTGTTAAACCGTACACATCGGTCGTTCAACGCAATTTAGTTTAGCGGGAAGGGATAAGCAACGGGGACAGTACAGGATGGTCGACGGTGATCCTACTGCTGGCACGCTCCCTCCAACATATTTTCATTTCTACTGTAGCTTGCTATAAAGATGAAACTATATAAGTACACTGTGCAAAAACTCAGTGGTTCAAATATGAAAAAAATAATTTGTTCTAATCTAGTTCCCACTGTGCATTTTGTGTGTGTAGAATTTCATCTAATCTAGTTCGAATTTCATTTAACCTCTAGTGACGCACCACACCCCTGCCTCCCACCCCCAGCGACGCGCCATGGATCTGCCTCCGCAGGGGCGGCCACCGGTGGGAAGGCGGAGCGTCGGCAACAACCACATCCGCCCCTTCCTGCTCCTCCCCGCTGCAAACTAGGTGTCTATTTTATCTCCTGAAACACAAACTAGGTGTTCTCAGTTCAGTACGTGAGCTATCTCAAGTTCTTGGAAAACATATAAAACAGTACGGTGTTTGTGCAAAAAAAATTAAGACTGTTTTTTTAATTATACAACAGTTTACTATATGGTAGAAATGTAGTTGTTCAGTAAAAAGGTTCACTACCCCAACTGGGGGATTTTCAATCAGTTTTGTCTTTCTTTTCCAACTGAAAGGTGTAGCAAATGTGAGATGAAGTTGTTGTGGAGCAAATTAGTAATAGTTGCCTGCTTTTTTGTCGCTGCTACTTTGCCACCTATATTAATACTACTACTACTTATTGTGTTGCTAAAACCTCGTGTTTCTGGACAATTTGTTGGTGGATGAGCACTATGTGATGCCTTCCTAAGTGCTCTACCGATATTGCTACTTTGTACTGATGCTTTCCAAAGTTTAGTTATTTGCATCGCAAAAGTATATACTGTTACTCCAGGATGAAGTTCGATGGATGTGGAAGTTTATTTTAACTTGAACTATCAAGTGCTTCCAAAGTATATACTATACTATTTTCTGTATGCTACTCCAAACTGTTGTAGACTAGTATCTGCTCTATTAATTAGTATGCAATAGTAGTTTCTCTGAGTTTGGAGTCTCAGTTAGTGACTTGATTAAGCATCTTTGGCATGTGTGCAGAGTGGATCATTGGGTGGATTAGTACTTACCTTCATGTGCAAGAGTTGGGCAAGCCAAAGTAAATCATGCACTCACCCAAAAGTTCAGTGAAAACGTTTACCTCAGTTCAGACTCAAGAGTTGCTGGTTTCGGTATTTCCTTACCTGCATGTGCAGTAACAAAGTGCATGCATTTGGTGGTTCTGTGAAGGAGTTAAGCTTTTATTTGATTTTCAGTTCGGGTTTATAAATGGAATAAATTTATGTAGAATTCAAGGGACTGAGACTAGATTTGTACTGTTTGTTCATGGAAAAAGGAATCTGCTCTTCTCTTTGTTGAAATTACAATATGTAGTTTTGCTCTCAGCATTGCAATTCCACATGTTTGTTATATTAACGGAAATGTTAACGCCCACATGTGTGGGCGTTTGCACATCGCCCACACGCCTCCATCACCACTCATTTTGCCACGTATGTATAGATGACATCAGCGGAATTTTTTTTGGTTTTCGGCTTAAAAATATTGTATCTCCTAAATAAAAAAGCGAACTAAAAATCCGTTTTCACCATTAAATCCGTCTCGACGAGATCTTCAAAACTAGATCCCAATGTTGATATGTTTCGACGAATTTTTTTTGCCAGAAGTTGCCATGATGTTTACACTGCAGTTGCCATAGGGCTTAAACTAAAGTTGCCATGTGGCAATTTTAGTTTGTAGATCATGGCAATTTTAGTATTTTGATGATGGCAACTCCAGTACTTTGACCATAAAAATTATTTTTTGTATGAACCATGGTAATTTTACGTGCATGTATCATGGCAATTTTAGTTTATGGTTCATGGCAAGTCTAGTTTCTTAATTCCCCGTTTTATAGATGTCAAAATTTACTTTTAAATGTAGAAGAAAATAGCTGAAACATATCATGGCAACTTCAGTGTAAACATCATGGCAATTCATATGCAATAGACATGGCAACTTTTAATCCAAAAAGAATTTCATCAAAACACATCAACATGGGATCTAGTTTCGAAGATCTCATCGCGAGGGATTTAATGGTGAAAACGGATTTTCAATCGGATTTTTCGTTTAAGAGATAAAACATTTTAAAAACTGAAAATCCAAAAAATTCCTACATGCATACATGCGATGACGTGACAATCTGTTTACATTAGAGACGTGTGGTGCGTCTCCCTTTCTGCCACACGTGTGGCAGTTAGCGCGACCCTATATTAATTATTAGTTTATGTATCTAGCCGGCCGTGTTGTGTATTCTGGTCAGTTCGTGTGTGTATTGTGTTGCCCTCGAGCTGTATGAGAGGCCGCCCGCGGAGTCGAGGAAGTCGCCGATCTGGTCGAGGCATGCTCTTATTCTCTATTTTCAGTAGCACAAAAATTTGAAAGCTCGAATGCCAGACCTTGGTAAGTTCTCCTTGACAAAGCATCATCTCTCATATTTGTTCCTACTTTTGTAGGTTGCAGCAAAAACAAGATGCACAAGTTCATTTTTTGTATGCTTTGCAGTACTTCCTGACGGTGAGTCATATTTCCTTTGTGTTTCCATCTTAATATATAGCACAAACAAGTTCTTGTGGTTATGCTTCAGAATGAGCACCGTACTGCCTCTTAGTTCAGTTCAATATATAATTTTAGTTAAGTGTAATATATAATTTTAGTTTAGTTCAATATCTCGAGTATCACCTTTTTCTGACATGAACTCATGCTAACTATGAGCAACTAAATTCACTCTGAATATGATGATACTAAACCATAAGTTAGCTCTGAACTCACATATTTGTCTTAACAATTGACAGGTCTGAATATGTTGCTCCCACCAAGCCGATTTACTTCTGCGACCTCGTTGATTCCCCGCCTTCGAACTGCTCTGATGTAGGGTAGAACCCTAGACGGCCGATCTTTCACGAAAGGAGCGAGATCCCTCGAAGAACACGACGAACACGGGGAAGAACGAGGGGAAAACACGAGAGAAACACTCAACCAACAAGAAATAGATCACACATATGCTAGATCGATGAACACAAAGAGATACACGATGATCCAAGGTCAACAAAGGACGATACAAAGTAACCGGTTCTTCTCCGTGAGGAGGTCTTGATGGGGGTCTTCTCCGTGAGGAGGTCTTGAATCCACGAGGATCTTCTCCGAGGAGGGGCCGCGGTCACTCTCGAAGAGATGATCCGGATGGATGAGCGAAGCTCTATCTCACATATGAGCTAAATCAACGCTAACCCTAGCTAGGATGAGGTGAGGGAGTATATATAGTCTACATCCACGAAGGGGTAAGTGAGAAGGGATACATGGGCCCTAGGCCCGTTCTCTGCGCGCAGGCAGGGCGGTAGTACCGGCCACAGGGCGGTAGTACCGCTTATAGGCGGTAGTACCGCTTAGGCTGAGCGGTAGTACCGGACTCGGATAGTGCGAACACTGGAAATTGCCGGGTTGAGCGGTAGTGGTGCGGCAGTGGGGAGCGGTAGTACCGCTTATAGGCGGTAGTACCGCTGGAGGGAGCGGTAGTACCGCTTATAGGCGGTAGTACCGCTGGAGGGAGCGGTAGTGCCGCTGGAGCGGCCGGATCCACTTCAAGCTCTTGATGTCCATCTTCCTCTTCGGATTCTCCTTGCTCCACAGCGTCTCCATGGTTAACTCCTTGGTACCTGAGTATGCACAACGTCTCCGTTTGAGGTAGTAACCATGTCTCATGTTCATCGAAGTGGAATTGTGAGAGGAGAGATGTCACCTCGGTTTCGAGAGCTCTTGCACGTGATCGAGTCATGGGTCCACTCGGCACTTGATGAGACGATGGTAGGTCCATGGGGATGACCTTGGGATGCTCCGCATCATCTCCCCTCCCTTGGGAAAGATCCGACCTCGGATCGAAATCCTCATCACCATGGTATGGGGAGAGATCTTTGATGTTGAAGATGTCGCTCACGGAGTACTTGTCGCGTGGGATGTCTATCTTGTAAGCGTTGTTGTTGTAGCGTGCAAGCACCTTGAAGGGTCCATCCGCTCGGGGTAGTAGCTTGGACTTGCGTTCATTGGGGAAACGATCCTTGCGAAGGTGTAGCCACACAAGATCTCCAACATGGAACATCATGGGTTGCTTGTTGACGTTGAGCTTGGTCGCGAGTCGTTGTACTTGGCGCTCGGTGGTGTTCCTTGTATCTTGATGCATCTTCTTGAGGAAGTTGACTCGGGCACTCGCGTCCATGTTTGTGCGCTCTTGAAGCGGTAGAGGTAGAATGTCCAATGGTGACAATGGGTTGAAGCCATAGACGACCTCGAAGGGGGACTTGCCGGTAGTCGAATGTCTTGCACGGTTGTAGGCGTACTCGGCGATTGGTAGGCACTCTTCCCACTCCTTGATGTTCTTCTTTATCAACACGCGTAGGAGGGTGGAGAGCGTACGGTTGGTCACCTCCGTTTGGCCGTCGGTTTGAGGATGGTATGCCGAGGTGAAGAGAAGCTTGATTCCGAGCTTGGCGCACAAGGTCTTCCAAAAGTAACTCAAGAACTTGACGTCGCGGTCCGAGACAATCGTCTTTGGCACTCCATGAAGGCGCAAGATTTCCCTACAAAACAAATGTGCAACATGTGAAGCATCGTCTATCTTGTTGCAAGGAATGAAATGAGCCATTTTGGAGAATCGGTCCACAACAACAAAAACGGAATCCTTGCCATTTCGAGTTCTAGGCAAACCTAGCACAAAGTCCATGCTAATATCTTCCCATGGTTGGTATGGAATTGGAAGTGGCATATAGAGGCCATGAGATTGGGCTTTGGACTTAGCTTTGCGGCATGTATAACACCGGTTGGTGAAGCGATTGACGTCCCGATGCATCTTGGGCCAAAAGTAGTTCTTAGAGAGCGTAGCAAATGTCTTGTCGCGTCCAAAGTGTCCCATGAGTCCACCACCATGAGATTCCTGCAAAAGCAACAAATGCAAAGAGGACTCGGGAATGCAAAGTTTGTTAGCTCTCATAAGATATCCGTCTTTGATATAGTATCGCTCCCAAGAAGTATGCATCAAACACTTGGCATAAGGTATTGCAAATGTAGGATCATGTTCATATAATTCTTTGATATGCTCAAAACCAATGACATTCAACTCAAGAGTAGTGACAAGCATGCATATACGGGAAAGCGCATCCGCCACAACATTTTCCTTACCCTTAATATACTTGATGACATAAGGAAATGATTCAATAAATTCACTCCATTTAGCATGACGCTTGTTCAACTTAGTTTGACCCTTAAGATATTTAAGTGTTTCATGGTCGGTATGGATGATGAACTCATGAGGGCGAAGGTAATGTTCCCATTCATGCAAAACTCGCACTAAAGCATAAAGCTCTTTGTCATAGATGGGGTAATTGAGTTGCGCTCCGGAGAGTTTCTCACTAAAGTATGCAATGGGGCGCTTCTCTTGCGTTAACACACCTCCTATGCCATTACCACTAGCATCGCAATGTATTTCGAAAGGTTTGTCAAAGTTGGGTAATGCAAGCACGGGGGCATGAGTAAGCAAATTCTTAAGCTCATTGAAAGCAATATCTTGAGATGGTCCCCAAACAAATGGTGCATTTTTCTTACTCAAAGCATGCAAAGGTGAAGCAATGGTGCTAAAATCCTTCACAAATCTACGGTAGAAACCGGCTAAACCAAGAAAACTACGCACTTGTTGCAAATTGGTTGGTTGGGGCCAAGTTTTAATAGCATTGATCTTAGTTTCATCAACATGAACACCCTTAGAAGAAACTACGAAACCCAAGAAAACAAGCTTGTCAACACCAAATAGGCATTTTTCCATATTAGCATAAAGTTGCTCTTTTCGAAGAGTTTGTAGCACGGTGCGAAGGTGGGTGACATGCTCTTTGAGAGATTTGCTAAACACAAGTATATCATCAAAGTAGACAACAACAAATTCACCAAGGTAAGGACGAAAAACGTGATGCATAAGACGCATGAAAGTACCGGGTGCTTCCGATAAACCCATAGGCATGACTAACCACTCATAGAGACCAAACTTTGTTTTGAAAGCGGTTTTCCATTCATCACCCTCTTGTATGCGGATTTGATAGTAACCACTTTTAAGATCGATTTTGGAAAAGATAGTGGCACCACTAAGTTCATCAAGCATGTCATCAAGGCGTGGAATGGGGTACCTATATCTAACGGTGATAGCATTGATAGGTCTACAATCGGAGCACATGCGAGAGCTACCGTCACGTTTTGGAACAAGAATGACCGGTACGGCACAAGGACTCAAACTTTCACGTACATGTCCATAGTCTATGAGATGCTTTACTTGCCTTTGTATTTCTTTGGTTTCTTCGGGGTTGACGCGGTATGGAGCTTTGTTGGGAAGCGGCGCTCCGGGGATGAGATCAATTCGGTGCTCAATGCCTCATAGTGGAGGAAGACCCGGAGGTAGCTCGTCGGGAAAAACATCTTGGAATTCCTGCAATAGAGAAGATAACACCAAAGGTAGATCGTGAGAGTTGTTAGTTTTTGTGACCTCGTCCTTGCACAATAGGACATAGTGTAGGACACCCGATGGGTTCTCACACACTTCTCTCATCTCACGTTTGGTGGAAAAGAGAACTAAGTTTTTCTTGTCGCTCATCGTGGAGGCACTCAATTTGGGCTTGTGGTGCTCACTCTCTTTTTGGTGGTTCGCTCTCTCACTATTTTCTCCACGATGGGTGGCTTGCTTGTCGGCGAGCACTTGGCTTGGAGACATAGGACGTAGCACGAACTCTTTCCCTTTCATCTTGAAGCTATAGTGATTTGTACGCCCGTTGTGAATGACACCTCGGTCAAATTGCCATGGTCGTCCAAGGAGGAGGTGGCAAACGGTCATTGGGAGGACATCACATTCCAATGTGTCTTCATAGGCGCCGATCTTGAAAGAGACTTGTACTCTATGCTCGACTTGTATGGTGCCGGTGTCGCTTAGCCATTGAACCTTGTAGGGGTGAGGGTGCTTCATCTTGACCAATTGGAGCTTGGAGCAAAGTTCTTCACTTGCTAGGTTGTGGCAACTACCTCCATCGATGATGACCTTGACGGAGCGTCCATTGATGCCGGCCTTTGTGTGGAAAATATGGCATCGTTGATCTTCGTCTTGTTGATGTTGAAGAGTCAAGACCTTGGAGACAACAAGAGCGGGACTTGAATCTTCATCGCAAAAGACTTGTTCATCTTCATCCTCATTGTTCACTTGTCGGTGCATGGCCACTTGCTCAAGAGCTTCCATTTCGCCTTCACTCATGGAGTCATAGGTTCCGTCGTCGTTGAGGATCATGGTGCGCTTGTTTGTGCACTCGAAGGACTTGTGGCCTCGGCCGCCGCATGTGAAGCATTTGATAGAACTTGTCTTGATGGTCTCATCGGTTGGAGTAGATGATGATGAAGCTTTCTTGAAGTTGCTTGTAGTAGAAGGACGACTTGAGCTTGTTGAAGCTTTCTTGTAACTTGACTTGTCGCCGTTGCTTGTAGAAGGCTTTGTAGAAGGTGTTGGAGTCGTTGAAGCTTGATTGTTGGCGAGACCATAGGACTTGGATGAGAACTTGGCATACTTGAAGTCTTCTTGTACTTGCCGTTCCGCTTTGGTAGCTTGGTGCACTAACTCGACGAGGTTCGAGTAAGGTTGGAAATCGGCAATCTTCTTGATAGGATGATTGAGTCCATTCAAGAACCGTGCCATAGTTTGCTCATCATCTTCCTTGACGTTGGCTCGTATCATGGCAATCTCCATTTCCTTGTAGTACTCTTCAACGCTCTTGGTTCCTTGTTTGAGTTGTTGAAGTTTCTTGAAGAGGTCGCGGTTGTAGTAGTTTGGCACGAACCGTGCTCGCATGACATCCTTCATTTGTCTCCAAGTGGTGATGGGTGGTTCACCTCTTGCCGCTCGGCGCTCAATGACTTGTTCCCACCAAATGAGGACGTAGTCTTGGAATTCGAGGGATGCCATTGCGATCTTCTTCTCTTCTTCGTAGTTGTGCAAGCGGAAGATTTTGTCAACCTTCAATGCCCATGAGAGGTACTCTTCGGGGTCGTTGCTTCCATTGAACTTGGGCATGGTGAACTTTAGCTTGCCATATCGTTGCTCTTCATTGTGTTGGGGATGATGACGTCCATGTCGTTGAGGATTGACATTGTCATGGCGCTCTTGGCGAAGTTGGTTCACTTCCTCATGTTGCTCTTGGCGATGATTGGGTCCATTGTCTTCTTGCTCTCGATGGACTTGACGTTCTTGTCGCGCTTGAGGATGAGCTTGTCTATCTTGACGAGGAACTTGGCGATGCACGTGGCCTTGGTAAATTCGTTCTTGAGCTTCATCACGAAGTGCTTCTTGTTGGAGACGAGCTTGTCGGCCACGATCGGCTACGGCACGACTTGAATCCCGAAGTGCACGTTGCGCCTCAAGTGCTTGAGCTTCACGCAGTCGTTGTTCTTGACGTTCCGCCTCGGCGTCTTGTGCATCTTGATGTTGTCGCGCACGCTCCTCTTGTTCTTGTTGTCGTTGACGTTGCCGTTCTTGTGCTTGAGCAAAAGCGGCTTGGTTTTGGCGATGTCGATGCTCTTGAGAGTCGGTGTCGTGTAGAGGATTGCGATTTGCTTGACGATCTTGACGCACGGCACGACGGAGAGTGTTCGATGTCGGTGTACTTGAACCGGAGATGGTGTCGTCGGAGTGTCGACTTGAGCGACTCCTTCTTGACGAAGTTGACGGAGTAGAACGAAGTAGCAAAGCTCGAATCTCGTCCATTCTTGCGTCATTCTCAACCTTGTGCTCGTCGAGCTTGTTGTCGAAGTAGTCCCTTGTACGATTCTCGGATTGTCGTAGGTCGGTGGCGAGATTGTCGATGCGGTCGCCCAAAGAAAGTTGTTCTTGATGCAAAGCCCGTTGTGCACCAAAGAGTTGATTCTTGGTGACGAAGGAAGACATGTCGTCGTCTTGCTCCAATAAGAGAGGATTGGTAGAAGTACTTGGCCTATCCATCATTCCAAACAAAGATATGTGAGAGGGAGAAAGGAAAGAACCAATATCCAATGTACCTTGACCAATGTTGACAATGGATCAAAGGTGACTCCAATGTGTAGCAAGGAAATAGCACAATTGGTACCAATTCTTGTCGGTTCTCACACCTACACAAGTAAAAGCTTATGGTGGAGCTCGGTTAGGATGGTGGCACAAAAATTTGATGCAATTGTAAGTGAGATTCAATAATGTTGGAAAAGATTCACAAATTTGCAAATGCAACAAGTAGACCAATAGCAAGATATGGTACACGGAAACACACACGCAAAAAGATAAGATGGGGTTATGCAACCAAAGATGAGCCAAAACGTGGAATTCACCAAGATGCTCTTGTTGCACAACACTAGAGAGACGCTAGCACGATTGCACAATAGGCGGATACGAACTTGTGCACAACCTACTAAGCAAAGATGCAACGACTTCTATCCCAAGTATGCCATATGTATGATGTTCCTATGCTTTGATCCAAGATGATCGAGTATGACAATCTTAATGTTGGATTTTGCTATGGTTCTTGCTTATGAGCTCTTTGCTTATCTTTCCTCTTTTGCTTAAAAGCTTGTTTGGCTCTTTGATGTTTGAGCTCTTTTCTCATGCAATGCTTCACGAACCAAGATAGCAATTGTGTATGCGATAACAACTTTGTGACACAAGTGATGATGCCGAGATATGCAACAAGATGATAATGGGAAGTAATGAACACTAATGTGCACAAGTCACGTTGCCGGCAATACTCAATGGCTAGTCTCGATGGGTAAGTGACGCAAAAGTAAGGCCATGGGGTTATCAATGCAATTGCAAGAGAGTATGACGATATCACGATACCAAGATGATATCCAAGGTGAAGGTGATACCAAAGTGAAGTAGCCGTTCGTAGTAGTCCTTGGCGAAGATGAGCGGTGGTGATGTTGATGTCGAACCGTACCTAGATAGCCGAAACACAAAAGGATACGGAGACCACAACTCAAATTCTCAAAGCAAAGGTCAAATGGTGGTAACGGAAAGCGTTGGTGGTTGCGGAAGTCGGAGGTGGTTATGCGGAGGATGTGGTGGTAGCCCTAGGCAAAGATGCCAAAGTTCGAAAAATTTGGTGGAGTCAAATGTTGGTGAAACCTATCTAGGTGGATAGAGGATGTCAATAGCTACTCAACAAGCTAAAAAACGCGAAAATCGGACTCCGGATGTGGAAGTTATGGACAAAACGGTGAAACTCAAAGGGCTGAAACTGTCATGGGCGGTAGTACCGCTCGGAAGGGCGGTAGTACCGCTTATAAGCGGTAGTACCGCTTGGGATGGGCGGTAGTACCGCTCGTGTCGGGTTTTTTCGCAAAATCTGGCTCTGGGAGGGGCGGTAGTGCCGCTTGGAAGGGCGGTAGTACCGCTTGGAGGTGCTAAGCGGTAGTGCCGCTCGGATGGGCGGTAGTACCGCTCGTGACGGGATTCTTCGCAGATCGAATCGGGACGCGATTTTGGGGCGGAAATGGGTGATTTCGGGGTCAAAATTGGAGAGATTTCGTGGATGGAAAGTGGGGAAACTTGGGGAGATGCTAGATCCACTCGAAACCAAGCAAATCCATGGATCAAATCCAACAAAACATCATCACACCAACAAATCACAAAAAAAATTTGGGGCTATTTTTGGTGGGGAATTTTCGAATTTAGGACGAAATCAACAAAATCAAGCTAGAAAACAAAGAGAGGGGGCTCCGAAATCGTGATCAACGTGGCTCATGATACCAAGATGATGTAGGGTAGAACCCTAGACGGCCGATCTTTCACGAAAGGAGCGAGATCCCTCGAAGAACACGACGAACACGGGGAAGAACGAGGGGAAAACACGAGAGAAACACTCAACCAACAAGAAATAGATCACACATATGCTAGATCGATGAACACAAAGAGATACACGATGATCCAAGGTCAACAAAGGACGATACAAAGTAACCGGTTCTTCTCCGTGAGGAGGTCTTGATGGGGGTCTTCTCCGTGAGGAGGTCTTGAATCCACGAGGATCTTCTCCGAGGAGGGGCCGCGGTCACTCTCGAAGAGATGATCCGGATGGATGAGCGAAGCTCTATCTCACATATGAGCTAAATCAACGCTAACCCTAGCTAGGATGAGGTGAGGGAGTATATATAGTCTACATCCACGAAGGGGTAAGTGAGAAGGGATACATGGGCCCTAGGCCCGTTCTCTGCGCGCAGGCAGGGCGGTAGTACCGCTTATAGGCGGTAGTACCGCTTAGGCTGAGCGATAGTACCGGACTCGGATAGTGCGAACACTGGAAATTGCCGGGTTGAGCGGTAGTGGTGCGGCAGTGGGGAGCGGTAGTACCGCTTATAGGCGGTAGTACCGCTGGAGGGAGCGGTAGTACCGCTTATAGGCGGTAGTACCGCTGGAGGGAGCGGTAGTGCCGCTGGAGCGGCCGGATCCACTTCAAGCTCTTGATGTCCATCTTCCTCTTCGGATTCTCCTTGCTCCACAGCGTCTCCATGGCTAACTCCTTGGTACCTGAGTATGCACAACGTCTCCGTTTGAGGTAGTAACCATGTCTCATGTTCATCGAAGTGGAATTGTGAGAGGAGAGATGTCACCTCGGTTTCGAGAGCTCTTGCACGTGATCGAGTCATGGGTCCACTAGGCACTTGATGAGACGATGGTAGGTCCATGGGGATGACCTTGGGATGCTCCGCATCATGCTCCCTCAATCCCCTCCGTGGACCACCGCCGACGGTGGGCTGCACCTTCCACGAGAAGCCATGTGACCGTGTAGGCGCACATCTTCATTCAGTCGCTCACTGCGCATATGTGTGTGTTCTGTTCGTGCGTGCGTGGTCACGACCATGCTTCCCATTTCGGTGTTGTCTATGTGTGGTCGTGCGGGCGTCTCACCTCAAACACATCCCAGGCCGGTGCACGAGTTGCTGAGGAAACGCCCAAGGTTGTGGCCTCTCGACCACAACTTCATCTCATGGAAGTTGTTGGATGTGGACAGCCAGAACGAGTTCAACTCTACGTAGCTCATCGAGGAGAAAAAGAAGAGGAACTTGAGTGGTTTCTCTGTGGAGAAGGGCAGAAGAAATTGTGCTCTAAACATGCTTGTTGATACACCCATGAGAACAGGTGCATTTTTCTACAGATTTTTGTGTTGCTGACAAAGCTACACAAGTTGTATTTTTACAAGTTGAACTTAAGAATATCCTCTAGAAAGTTCATGCATGTGTGGATGTTCTTTTGACATTGAACTGCTAAGTGCTTGTAAAATCTACAGTGTTGATCCATCAGCATTCGCATCTTTGCACCTCAGTTGTGTATGTTCTGTGTTTCAAGTGCTCAATGAAGTTTATGTTCTACCTAGGCATTCATGTATTACTAACCAGTAAGTACACCCGTTACTTCTCTCACTCATCTGTGCTAGTGGTGAATAGTTCAAATTCTTGGCAAATTTTGAAACGTTCAAATTGATAAAGGTGGTAAGTTCGAGTGGAAAATAAACAAACCCTTAGGCAATTTAACTGAGGGAAAATAGTGAGTTCATGCATTACTAGTGCTCTCTCTGCTATCCTTTCAGTTCAACGATATTAACCATGCAAGTTTGGGGATGATCATACCGTAACCATTGAAAAAGTTACGAGCAAAAACATACAAAAACGGGGTCAAGTCCGGTCTGTGAAAACATGCTCGGTACAAAACTATACGGACATCAGTTCAAGTACTTTTTTTGGAACCATTCAAAATTACTCTGTGAAAAATACATCAGTACAAACACACACATAGATTAGTACAAGGACTCTGTATTTTCTGACGGGAAAACAACACGATGACTACCACCGTATTCAAAATTACTCTTCAGCGATTATAAATTTGAGAAAACGTTCAACATGACTAAGTTTCGCATTTTCTATAGCTATCCGACGGTATATTATATGCCCCATTTCGAAAAACTTCTAAAAAATCATGTTCAAAATCAAATTTGACCGTATTTGAATTCGTCTTTAAACCGTAAGGAATTAGAAAAACATTTCTATACAAAAAAAGTTGCGCATTTTTCATAGCTTTCCAACAGCGTATCATTTGCATCAATCCGACAAACCGTTTGCAAAAAACACGAAAATACGTTTCACCCAAAATTTCACCATTTTCAAATTACTTTTCAATTGTATATAACTTGAAAAAAAGTAGATATATGGAAGATGCGGATTTTTACCAGCTTTCCAACGCCATCTTATTTGCTCAATTTTGATAAACCATTTGGAAATTGAGTCCAAAATACGATTCGCGTTTTCGTTTTTGAAAAACGGTTTTCCAAAACTGCTCTTAAACCGTGATGATTTTGCAAAAAATTCATATATATTTGTAATGTAGATGTCAAGAGCTTTCCAACGATATATTACATTCCCCATTTCGACGAAAATACGATCAGTTCAATGAGATAAAAATCATCAGTATAACCGCCTGAAACCATCAGTTCAAATAGGGTAACAGAATAATATTCTGTTACGCGAAACAGAATAGTCCAGATATGCCCTGGGTGAGGAATTACTTATTTCTCACCCTAGTCCAGCGACCGAGCCTGATGTTTTAATAATTAATTAACGAGGCCACGCACTCAGCCGCACGGGCCTACGTATATGCCCACGTTCCCATCCACGTCCTTTTCTTTTCTTGAGTTAGAAAAAAGGCTGCCAGCGGTTCGTGATTATCGACGGCGAACAACATACGGGGATACGGCGGCGTGGTGCTCCGTGATTTGGCACGGCGCGATTTTGCTCGCGGAGCGCCGTGCTGCTCGGCGGCGTGGTCTCGACGCTGCGGTGGTCGCTGGGCGATTGGGGCGGCCTGGTGTGCACCGCTGCTGAGATGTGCCGCCGTCATGGTCGACAACTTCCTCGAGCACGGCCTCCTCGGATCCGTCCTCCTCGTCCCTAGATCCATCCTTCCATATTCAGTTGCATGCCGCTAAATCAGTCGGGATAGTCCCGAATCTGCTCACTCAGGTGCCCCTCGAGCTCCCAGTTTTACAATTGTCCGATCTCCGATGGATCTGGGTTCTCCGGATGGTGGTGTTGAAGGGGCCCGAGTGGCTAACAACGTGATCGGCAAGCGGGAGGCAACCACAACCAGCGTCCCTGAGCTCTATTACTAATCATTATGTCATCACGTGGGTTACATGGGTATGTAGCCATACTTGCCTGCCCCAATCATTTTCATTCGCTTCAGTCCCCAATCTGGTTCGTAGCAGTCGTACATGTAGTAGAATCTTGCCCAACCGGTTGTAGAATTTATGGTTGATTCGTGTGCTGCTTCACGTCATCAAACCATTTTCTCATCATTCATGTACTGAATTATTGAGAAAAAAAATCATTCTTGTCGTACACACATCACCATTTGTTTGTAAAACAAATAGTCCTATTTGTCACATTTCTAATTTTCAGAGCTTGCAGATTGTTATTTCAAGTTTAGCGTTTGGTTGTACTTTTGTTTCATCAGCTGCACCATATGCAAATACACATCTATTATTCAGAAAAGTTTTTGCTCTATCACTGAAGGCCATACTTACTTTATCGATTAGCTGCTCCAAACATCATTAATCTGTTACTGTGTACTTAATAATGATAATAATGATTCTGGCCGGAGGTGTTGCTAACATTTCCTTCTAGAGAAAAAAAATGATGTGTGGGCTACAGTGATGTGATTTATTTCTGCTTACAATGCATTTGTCTTTCCTATCATCTATGTTTTGATTTAAAGTAGATATACCTCATGTTGGAGTTGAACTAAATAACTCACGTACTTGTAGGAATCCTAGCAATTTTGAGCTGCTTGTGTGTCATCATTAATTTTCACATAAAAACTAGGATAATTATGTCATTAATTTTGCAGTAGAATTATATCGCTAGAGCCATCCCTAGTGGTGCAACTTTTCAATCTATATAGCTACCGGTGCAAAATAACAATATGTAGCAGTTTTATACCCCTTAATAATTTTCTGACAATGTTGTATGGTCTGAGTGCCTGAGTGGAACAGGTGAGTTTTTGTGAAATACAATAACCCTCCTCTTACGACCCTGTCAATTCTCCCGGTGGCAGTGTGCAAGAAGAACACCGATGGATGTGTCCACGAGCAAGATAGCAAGCATATCTCTAGGGACCAATGGTTGATAGCCAGGGGCGGCATGGCATGTGAAAGAGGGGGAGAGAGACATAAGAGGAGACGCTGTGGCTAGAGGTGCTCCTCTCCTTTATGTCTAGCTTCTTCACTCTCTGTAATACATCGTATTTGTTTTCTAATATGTGTATTGTCTTAACGCACTATGCACTGATCTGCCTAACGGAAGAGGAAGAACCCAGGAGAAGAATTTGGTGAAGAACACGGTGATTTTATTGTTTCTTTCTTTTTAACACAAACAAGTTTGTTCCTGCATTTTGATTTGATGATTTGATGATTTGTGATCATTGTAAGCATGAGTTCTGCGTATTCGGGAAATAAGAAAACACTAAAGAAGTTTGTTTCTTTTGATAGCTCGAAAAACTGTATAGTCTTCCAGACTCTTATTCTTTATTCTTTCTACTTAACCGACTAATAACTTGTAACTGTAGTTTGGCAATGATCAATGCACAGTTCTGCTGTTTCCATTAGGCAGCTGGTATGTTGGTTGAGGACGGGTTTGACTATTTGAGTAGTTGTTTTTTCCTCTTGGAGTAATTGGCTTAGTGTTTTGTTCTCTTGCGCTTGCTCTTGGCAAGTTTTTGTATGATATAATCCTTTTCTATTGTTGGAACGGTAGCCCTCCTGTGTTTTGTTAAAAAGAATCATGGCCTGCAGGAAAAAGAGCTCAGTTGCTGAAGAGATACACTTGAAAAAGAAGCTACAAGCTTCACTAAATAAGTCAACATCAGTGTTTAGTTGTTGAGCAAGGATAGTCTAAAAAAACTATTCAGAAGCATTTTGAGAAATTTCTTTTTTGCTTCTTTACTTTGC
Source organism: Aegilops umbellulata (assembly GCA_032464435.1). NCBI lineage: Eukaryota > Viridiplantae > Streptophyta > Magnoliopsida > Poales > Poaceae > Aegilops > Aegilops umbellulata. Next base: position 216,142,334 of record CP136055.1, read on the forward strand.
CTGGTTCATTAATCCTTCCTTGTATAATGGGACGTTTCAGCTTACATTCAATATCTAACTAAACTAGAAATTAAACATTGGTTGCTGCATATATGTAAGATTACATGCACATATGGTGTTTTCTTTTGATATTTCTCCGCCAGGAAATTACGTGTTGTCAAGGAAACAATCTTCTTGTCAACAATTCCATTTTTTTATATTCACTTTAGATAACTTTGTTAAGAATTGGAGCAAAATTTAGAGCTGAATTGATGTTTCAGTGCTACTATCTTATAGATATAGTACAATCAATTGGCTGGCTACTATGTGATGTTCTACTTGGTTTGAGGAGCTATCTGGTTATCTCTGTACAAGCATGCTTATATCCAGAATGAATGTGATGTTACATTGAGTCGCTCATTGATTGTTGTATTTTAGTTTTTTAGCTATTAATATAGCCATTCAATTACATTAGCCTTTGTAGGTGCCCTGAAATGGTGAAATATACTTTTATCTAGTTGAACTTTATTATTATTGCATAGTAAATTGAACTGTAGCCTAAAGATGGTCTGCCTTCATAAGAAAGAAATACTCCCCCTGTCCTAAAATAAGTGTCTTAACTTTGTACTAACTGGGACGGAGGGAGTACTTCTTAAAATGATCATATGGTGCAGTCCCAGCCTGCGTGTTGACGGCCTGTCTCAAAACTGTATAGTCTTGTATGGCCTAAGGTGAGCTAAATGTTGAATCCACCGAACCTTTTCATAGTTTAGGTTGTGCTAGTGTTTTTCATCTGTGTTTTCATGAGCTAACGATGTTACTGTTTTATAGTTCACTTGCAATTCTTTTTGGAATTCCAAGTTCCCTCATCATATTTGAGCCGTAAAGGTAAATCCAACATGGAATTTTTTTATTTTTTTATTCTTAGTATGTGATGCGATAGTCTCTATGCAGATATAATTCACGCTAGCCATCTATTACTAAAAGCAGAAGAATCCTATTTATTGAATTTATACTTTCCACTAGTCCGCTTCAGTCACTACCAAGATTTAACTTATGTTTTGGCACACTCTTGAAACGAACATAAATACTTGAAATTTAATGTACTCTATATGTCCTATTGTGGCATGCTACTCACTCTACAAATTTAAATCTGAATATTTAGTATCTGTCTTGGTGGGAAGTGAGCCACCTGCACTAGAAAAATTAGAATGTAGCACATGCAAATACTATGAAAAATACTTTCATACTTAACACATTTGTTCTAGTGCTGATTGAACCGCTACCTTGTCTAATGTGAATCAGAAATGTATTACCATTAATGTACTCCCTCCGTCCCATAATGTAAGACATTTTTTGACACTGGTGTAGTGTCAAAAAACGTCTTACGTTATGGGACGGAGGGAGTAGTTTTTCTTTGTGTGGACTATACCATTAAAGTAGTTGGTAAAATTATCATGTGATCTTGCTTTCCTTATGTTTCCAACCCTTCTTATCAGTGTCAGTTTAGGATTTGTAAGTTTAACATGGTTACTTCGCTTGTAGGCTTTTGATGTCGTGGATGGTAAATGAGCAAGGCATACCAACTCATTATGTCCCAGATTTAAGGCATCCCTGATGTAGTGACTCCATCTTGATTCAGCTGGCTACAACAGTTGATATTTTGTGATTTCTCTCTATCTGGCTGGATGTCCACTAGATTGTGGCTGCAGTGCGAATTGTTTCCTTTCATTTTTGGGTGTGAATTCATACGTGGTTTGATGGTATGCCATCTTCTCTGGACACAATAGCTAAAACTCCATGGAAACAAAGCCAAGTGGTCAGTGCAAGTACTTTCTTGGAAGAAACAAATGAATCATAGTGATTTGATTTCCGAATCTGTATATTCTTCCATCTTCTTGATGGAAGCATCATGATTTTTTTAGAATTTTCAAGCATCATGATAAAAATGAATCCTTATATTTACTCATGCCAAGACATCGGTCGTCTTAATTAACGTACAAATGCATTATGTATTCAGGAACATGTACATATGTAATACGAGAATTTCTACCTTGTTGAAGATCTTACATAAAATAATTGCATTGATTAAATTCATTATTATACCACGTGTTACTGATATTCTTCTTACGTGAGCTCTCAAATTCTCACAACGGGTCTCTATCTTTTTCATGTTGGCCGGTTCAATTAGTGGGCACTGTTCCTGCAAGTCTTCTATCATTTTGCTACTTTGCAAGTCCTATTTTTCTTGCGCTGGTTACCGTTTTCTTACACGAGCGGCCAAGATCCTTTCATGGGTGGTTGTCATTGGGACAACGAGTTGTTCTAGGTGGCTCCTAATTTTCTTACGTGGGCCAGCAGTTTGCTGAACGAGCTCACGCACGCAGGCTAGCTTTGTAGTTCTTTTTTTACATCGCTCATGCAAGTTTTCTTACGGAGTCACAAAAGGCACGCGAAGCGCGGTTGCTAGTGTAGTAATTTTACGTTGCATGCAAGGATTCCTTACTTCTGTGCAAGTGGCTGGTTAGGTTGGGGCACGGTGAGCACTGTTGTAATCTTACGTTGCATGCAAGTTTTCTTACTCCGGCGCATGGGGATGGTTAGACGGGCGCATGGGGCGCGATATATATATATATATATATATATATATATATATATATATATATATATATATATATATATATATATATATATATATATCCCTAATAATAAAGCACGTTATGAATCTGTCGGGTTCACCGTTGTCGTGTTTTTTGTAAAAAAGCCCCTGCTATTTTTTCTGTACAACCCGCAGTCCTTATGGGAATCAACTTGGAAGAGAAAAAAAAAACAACGTGGCCGTCCGTCTCGCTCACGAAGGAGCAGTTCGTCTGCAGCACGAACACGACTGGGGAACTAAAAAGTCGATCCGCCGCTGCTTTTCCCCCTCAGCCCTGTCTCTTTCGATCTCTCTCACCTGCCATTGCTTTCCACCGTGGACCGACCGATTCCGGACAGCGCCGCGCTCGAGGCGGGCGTGCTCTCGCCGGCGTCATGTGTGCTGGCATTGACGCCCCTGTCTCTCCCCTGTATTGGGTTTGTGGCGGCCGCAGATCGCATCATGGCCTCGCGGCGGCGACGACAGTGACTACGGTGCACCCATCTGAATCGACTGAATAAAAAGGAAATACACGAGCACGGTCCCTCCTGATCTCCTCAAGAAGGTGAGGTGCGGGCGGAACAGGAGAAGGTCAGGGGCGGCGCGGCGGAGCAGGAGAGATTGAGGGGCGGGCACAACTCGTACGCCACGGCGAGCGCCTCGCCGCGCGCCCCATCGAGGCACGACGACCGTGGGACGCAGACCGCCATGCTGGCCGTACGCCCGTACCCAACGCCGGCAGGTGCGCCAGGGCCAGCCGGCGTACGCCCGTACCCAACGCCGGCAGGTGCGCCAGGGCCAGCCGGTCCGCCAGGCCCTGCACGAAGCAGGACGCGACGCGCCGGAACGCCGTGCCGTGCACGGGCGCGCCGACCTGCAGCTCATGCAGCAGCGCAGCGGCCTGGGCGCGGTCGCGGCACGCCACCGGCTCGGCGCAAGCGACCAGCAGCTGCACGAGCCGCATGCCATGCCATCAGCTCCGCTGCCACCACCACTCACTGCTCCCGTTTCGTGATTTCTCCCCCTGCTCCCCTGTCCCCTCCGTGCTCTAGGCGAGATCGAGCGCCGCCGCCTACCTTCTACGCGTGCTGCGCCGCCGGCGTCCGCCACGAGCGCGAGCAACGTCGCCCCCCGCGCCACCCTTTCCACTGCCGTCCTTCAGGTCTGGCGCACCTAATCTGCCCCGAGCTGGTGACCTTCGAGCGGCACGGGAGCAACGCCGCGAGCGATCTGCAGCCGCGGTCCTCTCTTCTCCAGCCTACGAGTGCCCAAAGGAGGTGGTCGTCGCCGTGTATTGAGCAGGCACTGGACGAAGAGCTATTGAACTACTCTCTGAACTACTAACGCCTTGGTGAGCAGCGACAACTGCAGTAGGATATCTGAATCCGCCGCGCCCCTGTCTGAAGGCCTGCAGCACTGCCGCATACAAAACCTGAGGTTTAATAATCTTCATTAGCCCATCCAGCCGTCCGCCATCTAACGTCCGGATACTCACGGTCGATTGGCTTGGTGATTACTTCGAACGCCAACTGAACTCATGGTGATTACTAGCTAGCTTCAAGAATAATCTGACGGATGGATAACCCTGAGTAGTATAAATATCGCCATAGTATAAAGAAGTATGAGCGTGTGAAACCAACCAAAGCTCAAGTCACATCAGTACAATTCGTCCTGTAATTCACATAATTTTGCTCAGTTTTACAGATTTTGCAATATGAGTAAAGGATCTATGGCTGAAGATACAAGAACGTTTATCAATTGATTTTTTGGGTACAAACGTTTTCTCAAATTGGTGCATAATTCTTATCGATGATGCAAGTAAAATGATTGGAAAGTAAATGACAGACGTTATCTCCTTTTCAACAGGAATGCTTTATGGTGGAATAAGGGAACTAAATTTAAGTAAAATCTAACATATTATATGTTTATTTTAGAGCCGTAGCAACGCACGGGCATATTTCCTAGTATATATATATATATATATATATTGATGACCCTGGTGAAGAATAGCTATTCTTCACCTCGCCGTCCACATTGTTCCACCCATCGAAAAAGAGGCCAACGTCCTTCGCTGTAAGATTACCTGTCAGATTACGAATGGATCAAGGTATTTTTACGTTTTTGGAGTTCACTCGAAGCCTGCCCACCTCCACGACTATTTTCTCTCCACGTCTTTTCTAATTTGCCGTCGACGGTTTTTTATTTTGAAAAAATAGAAGAAGCTGCGACCAGTTTCGAGAGTATCGACGGCGAACGGCAGCAACGGCATGGTGCTCGGCGATTTGGTTCGGAGTGAAGTTATTCTGCACCTGATTGGCGTGGCGGCGTGCTGCTCTACGGCGTGGTCTCAACCCTAGGGTGGTCGCCGGGCTATTGGGGCGGTGTTGTGTGCAACATCTGCCTAGGTCTTGGGCAGCGTTGTGCACCAAGATGTGGTAGGTGATCGCGGCGGGACCCCAGTGGGCGGCGTGCTGCTACGTGATGGCATTGCTGCTGTTTGGATCGAAGTTTGGTTGGGTGTGATTGCCCAGGAAGAGGTGAGCAACCCAATTATAGTGATTTTCGTTTCAAAATTCTAATTAGCTTCCACTTACGTTTCCAAATTGGTTTCAGTACATCTGGGCTCTCCCGATCTGCTCGCTCCAGCGCCCCTCGAGGTCCGGATTTGACTATAAGCTGGTGAATCTGGGATCTTCCGATGGTGGAGTTGAAGGGCCAAACTGTCTAAGGGCGTGACTGGCAAGCGTGAGGCCACCACAACTAGTGTCCTTGTGCTCTACCACTAATCATTCATCTAGCACACATCATCACGTTGGTTATGTGGGTGTGTAGCCATCCTTGCCTGCTGCAATAATTTTCCTTTTCTCCAATCCCGAATCTGGTTCGTAGTAGACGTACAGGTAGTACAATCTCGCCTCCCGGTTGTATAATTTTTGGTCGATCCATGCGCTGCTTCACATCATCAGACCATGGAATAATTTCTGATCCATCATGGACTGAATTGTTGAATTTTTTTCCTTGTCATACATACATCACCATTTGTTTCTGAAACAAAAAAAATCCTATTTGTGTGATTTCTAATTTTTAGAGTTTGCTGATAGTTATTTCAATTTTAACAATTGGTTACAATTTTGGTTCATCAGCTGCATCATATGCAAAAACACATCTACTATTAGGAAAAGTTTTTGTTCTATCACTCAGGGATCAGGGTCATACTTGCTGGAATGTGTTCGATCGAACTAGAATTATTGCTGAAATTGTAAAAAGTAACACCGAATCTATAAAAGGAAAGATGATGCATGCCCAACTTTGCTACTATAATTAATGCATGCATTCTATAGATTGTCCAATTTTTCTGCTCTACTGGATTTACGTGATATCAAAATACAGCTTCAGGTTTATTTGTCAAGCCTGGTCATTTTGTCTTCTGTACTCACCCCGCCAGCATTTAAATCATCTGTACTAACAGGAGACGTTTGCTTCTACAGTATAAAAATGTCACATGTACTGGAGGACCAACCCACAGGACCATTGCGAATATGAGTGGAATGTTCCCTATTCTTGTTTGAGTTGAATGGTGCTTGTTGATACTTGCAGAAAATCTGGCCTCCTCTTTTTTCCCACAGATTTTGAACTGATGAAAATCATGTATGAGCTAAGAATAAAAAAAACAGGATCTGTTAAAGAAAGAAGTGTGTTATGGCGCTGCTAGAAGGAGGGTGCGAGAGTGCCGGCCGGGGGCCTTTTTGCCCACGGCCGGGTAAGAGGGAAGGGATTTCCTTCTTAATTCTTGCTTCATTAGATTGATACATCTCCTCTTTTTATATAGAGAGGTTTACTTGACTCCCAAGCAAGGCTTACTTGACCCCTAAGCAAGCGACCCTTATCTCTAAATAACCCTAAGACTAACGGGCCCAGGCCCATTACGTACTCTAACACTACACCCCACCTGGACATGCAGCTTGTCCTCGAGCTGCAGCCTAACCAACTTATAACCATAACTCGACGCAACACAAACCTAACACCTAAAAACAAGCCTTTTACATTTCGGCTTGGTTTATTACTCTCAACCTGAAACGGACTGGGACGCTTTATTTTGGACCCCTGAACATAAAATGGACACCATCCGCACGTCGGACGTGCACGTGTACAGCCACCTGGATCCCATGGAAACCATCTGGACAAAAAGAGTGTATGTGTATGGCCACCTGGAAGTGGTCGCAAGAGCGACCAGCAGAGGCGCCCTCGCAGCGGCCGGCGACGGAATGCAGTGGTGCTACGTCGTGCGCTCTTGTCGGTGACACTATGCCTTCTCCCCATCGGAAGGCTGTTGGTCTGCACCGCACAGAGAAGAGTGGAGGGCTGTCGATGGAGAATGGCGAGGAGGGGTGCGCCCCCCCAACCGCCGATGTCGCAGACTTTGAGGTCGCTGTCCGTGGGGAAAACAGCATGCCCAAGATCCCCGACGCAGCGGACGAGATCGAGGTCCTTTGCGCAGCGAAGCGCAACTGGGAGGAGCGGCAGCTGCAGACCACGCGTCTCCCGCACATGCCGACGCGCTAGGAGGCCGCGCGCAGCAGCCTGCAGCCTCACCGCCGCCGACACGTGGCGGGTAGTGATCCAAGCCGGAAGCGGTGACGGCGACGACGGGAACTTGATCTGCTGGATGGGGACGCCCTGGGGAAGCGGTGATGGCGACGGCGGGAACTTGATCTGGTGGATCGGGACTCCCGCCGGCGCGGTCGATGCGGGGCCGGAGCTGACCGGTGGTGGCTGCTGCAGCTGCAGCGGCTGCCGCGGTGCCGCGCCGGGCAGCGGCAGCGGCTGCTGCGGCGGAGCGCCGGGCGCGGCGGCTGCCACTGCAGCCAGGGCGGGGCGGTGGATTGCAGCTGCAGCGGCCCGGCGAGCGCGGCAGAGGCCGCCTGGTGCAGCGGCTGCCACGGCAGCCATGGCGGCGCGATGGCGGCGATGGGCGGCACAACCGAGTGCGACCCGGCGAGCGCGGCGAAGGCCGCCTGGTGCGGCGGCTGCCACGGCAGCCACGGCGGCGCGGTGGGGGCGATGGGCGGCGCAGCCGGGTGCGGCCCGTAGGACCCGGCCAAGAACAGGTGGATCTCCTGGACCGCCTGGGTTAGGTCCCGCAGCACCCCGGACACCTCCTCCGGGGAGAGGACGGCGGGGGCGGGCGCGAGGAAGGAAGACATGATCGAACCGAAGCTAGCTGATACCAAATTGTTATGGCGCTGCTAGAAGGAGGGTGCGAGAGTGCCGGCCGGGGGCCTTTTTGCCCACGGCCGGGCAAGAGGGAAGGGATTTCCTTCTTAATTCTTGCTTCATTAGATTGATACATCTCCTCTCTTTATATAGAGAGGTTTACTTGACTCCCAAGCAAGGCTTACTTGACCCCTAAGCAAGCGACCCTTATCTCTAAATAACCCTAAGACTAACGGGCCCAGGCCCATTACGTACTCTAACAAAGTGCTTAAGTATTCTAAGTTAACCATTGACTAATTTCAACTCACTATGATATGAGATAATTTAGAGAATAATATGGCTACGCATTCCAAAGCAACCTTATTTTAGTCCAAGGCTCTATGGACTTGCATTCGTGCATGTAGCAACCTGCAATTGTTTACTTAATAACACTCTAATTTTTGTACGGGGGAGGGCAGTCTTTGGCCATTGTCATTCATGATGAAGTAGTATACATCTCCTTCCACCGCGACGGTCAGCAACTAGGCAGGCTTACCGACTGAAATATATTTTTGCCCGGATTGTGTGTGTTAAATCTTTTTGTTTCAGAGTTTGATTGCACACTAAATCAAGCGAGTCTGCATTTAGTTTTTTGCCCCAGGTTTGAATCTTTATTGACTTGTGACTTCTTGTCACTGTTGGTATCTGATTACTACTAACTAGTTCTAATCTATACTATTGGCATGCGTCCCCTTCATTACTGAATGAAATTCCCAGCTATGAACTAGTTGTATATTTCTATTTCTTATGTTCTTTCTAGAAAAGATGTTCTGTACAAATTTTGTCATGGATGTAAATTATGAGGTAAAATTATAAGCACATATTCTTAGAGGTTTATGTTTATTCTTAGAATTGGGAATCAGAAGTTTAAGGTTATTTTTCTTGTACAATTTGCTCATTTTGACCATTTACATAATTCTTTTACTTGTTGCTCTGTTTGGTTTACCGCTTCATTCAGTTACAGAAAGTAAAAAGCTAATTTTACAGTGCATACTACATAAATCTAGGATTGTTCTCATGATGATCTGGTAATGATGGGTGTGCAAGGTTTATTAAGGTCATATTGGCCTACTTAAGAAATCACAATGGATAATAGGAACCTGAGCTCTGCTCTTTTTCTATCGAGGAGCGAGTTTCTTGTTTAAAACTTGCATCTTTTACGGGTTTTAGAGAAAGTTTCTGGCCCAATTGACTACTACTAGTACCATGGCATACCATTTTGGTTTGTACCGATCCAAAGGCAAGTTAATTGCAGGTTAGTTAGAGGAATGCTACTGTACTCACATATCTCATAGGTCATTTAGATTTCTAGCGTAAAACTGCGACAAAATTACCTGAAAACACATTTATGCATTCACACGTCTCTTGGCATCTCACATTGATTTATTTTCGAAATTCAGTTGGACAGGAACTAAATACATTTTTTATTCATTTAATGTAGTCTCACTGATTGAATTTGCAGCATTTGAATCGCACTTAGAGGAGATAGAGGGCATTAGCTAGAGCTGAAAATGCTAGTGCAATCTGGCCTTGCTTCTACCAACTTGAATGCCCAGGGCATGTCCTCACAAGCTTCTTCCTCTCTAAAAAACATCAATCCTGTAGGTGCTAGTGGAAGAGCATGTGTGCTACAGCTCAGCAGAAGGACAGAGAAGCCATTGCCACTGCTACTACAAGAAGATCAAGTAGAATAACAAAATTTCTTGTTATGGCTGTTGCTTAAATGGCACTGAGTTTGTTCATTTGTTCATGTCAGAATTGTTATGGTTGTGCTACTTCAGTGACATTGTATTTTTCGTGTTTTCAAATGACAAACGACACCTGAATTTACACATATATGCTATATATGTTTCTGCGGTTCTGCCATTGTCTCTTGCGAATACATTTCTTGGATTAGCTATGTCTGTTATGGATGCATCTCTTGGTTGTACCATCCATGTTCAGTTTCAATTCGAAATTTTCAGTTGGCATGGAGAATCACTCCTCGCAAAATGACCCTAATGTCAAAATAAAAGAGACTTGAATTACTGAACTTCAAATTGAGTCACATTGTCAAACATTCCATGAGATAATTTTGAACAAATCACAGTGTAGTACAGTACACATCCTCGCCATACCCCACCCCTTGGTTACACCTCAGTTGCTAATAAAAATTCAACTCACTAAAGATCAACAAATACAACACAAGAATTGTCTGCCTCCAGAGAACACTCCTATGTCCTGTTATTTGCACTTAGCAGTACTGACCAACAAGGGATGCTAATTGCCGTGAAGAGAGGGGCGGCGAGGAGTAGCACACCAGGCCCTCGTCTGGTCATGCCCGGTCCACCACGGAAGCAACTCTGTGGTCGCGCTCAAGCAGGAGAATAAACGTGCAAAATTTTCCGCCCTCTCATATGGTGTAGATCAATATTGCAGTTTATTTTTTCATATCATATAGTAATAATCTAGAACTTGCAATTTTGTCTTCACTAACAAATATCCAGTGGTTTAACCGTATACCCCCAGGCCCCAGCGTTGCATGGAAGACTATCAACACCTTTGCTTACGTGGAAACAGAAGATTCATGCTCCATATACAATGTAGAACATAGATTTCAGAAACAGTAACTAACCAAACCCTATCATTTAAGTTCGAGATGTACTTCATGAACACCAAGATTCCAAGTTCCATGTACTCATAAGTCATAACATTTCATTGCTAGCTATCCAAGTTCAAGTAACATCACTACTAAAGATATTTACATCAAAATAAGAAAACGTAGGACCAGTTAATGGCATAAAAACGTACATAATTTCTCATGTCACCGATGTACTTCAGGTATCAGGATACCATTCTTTCTACCAAGATTACATGCATCTTCAGGATACCATTCTTTCTACCAATATTACATGCATCTTCTGGCAATACTTTATCATAGATCATGGAGTACATCAATATAGCCACAATTCAGAAGCAAACAAATTAAAAGGCATATGCTCACAGAAGTTCACATGCCACTTCCCACATACAAATCATGGGCGGATAGACATAGTTAACATTCAGCCAGCAGAATTAGTTGTCATACACATATATAGACTTCTGGCAAGGAACAACACAACACAAACGGACAGATTGAGAAGCCTCTACATCAGCATCCCAGCATCCTACGTTCCCAGCTTTGTCTCTCTGCTGCAGCCTTTTTGGTATTCTTACAGGACATCTTCTGCTAGGTCCTGCAGGGCATTTGAAATCATAAATAAATTCAGAACAGAATTATACTGTGTGACCAAACATGTAAAGATGATTTAGCACCTTCTGAATTTCCCTCCTATAGGATGTGAATTCCCCTGCTACCCTAGTCCAAAATCAACACGAACAATCAGAAACATGCTGCTTGCCCAAACGAGGTGCTTCCACCGTGGCCTTCTCATGTGTGTCAAGGTGCTCTGCGCAGGTGCCTCCATGCCGGGATGCTGGATCCACCTCGCCGGGAGGAGCTCTCCTGGCGGCCGCCGTCACGTATACTCATGCGGGCTGAGTTCTCCCGTGGTGCTCCCTCGTACTGGATTGCCCGGCCGAGCAACCATGTCATACGTGACATCAAACCAGAGACGCACTCGAAGCAACAATACTCTGCCTAAAAATCTGCACATGCAGATTCAAAAGAAACGGCATGCTGCTTAACTAGTTTGTAAGATCATAAGATTAGATGGCTCGAACATAGTTTGAGGCTCAAACCAGATCAGTGACTATCCAACAAGGAATGAAAAACAGTACCTTGGGCTTGATCAGGCACCGAGAATGGAGAGACCCAAGAGATCTGAGAGGAGACGGGGCGGGTTTTTACGGATTTGATGGGGGCAGGTGGTGCAGACGTCTTCACAATAATGTCTCCAGTTTTGTTCGTGACAAATTTAGGCAAAGGTTAGCAAAATGCTAATGCTGCAGCACACTGAAGCACAAGATTTTTCACTAACAAAAGCTTTACAAACACAGAATTGACACTGAAGAAAGCACGAACTGAACTTTAGCCCTGTTGTAATGTATCCGGTAGTGGTTAATTTAGCTCCTGTCCTCAACTTGATATAGTTAATTAGTGCTATTGGCGATTACCCGATTGGGACCAATCACTTCCGACATTTAACCAGCTAAGAACTGGAACTAGTTAATTCGACTAATGTAGTGGATTTAATACTAGTGATTTTAGTTGAACTAGTCAATTGGCCTCATCACGTGCAAACTTTAACCAGAGAAGAACAACATAGATCGTGGTAATGATGGAAGGAACCTATCAATCGGAAGCATCCAACCGCCTGGAATAAGGAGCGACAGGGGACAGAGGGAGAGGGAGTGGACCTGGATGGTGTTGCTGCTGAAGACAAACTCAAGGCCCACGCCGCTTGCAGAATGGCCGACGGCAGGATCGCAGTCGCTCGGAGGAGGAGCGAACGAATGGCCGGTAAATTTCCCCTTCAGGTTCCGGTCAAGGTGAAGGTTGCCAGCGCCCCGCCCCCGTCGCGGCCACCATCGCCATTGCCTCGTCCTCATCACAGTCAAAATCCAGGGTTAGTTATGGTTCGCAGTCACCCTAATATGTTTTCAAATCGTGAGATAGTCACCGTAAAATTACCTCGCAAGGCTTATGCCTATTGGTTACTGGGCCTACAATAACCTTTGCCTACTGTGCGTGAGGTAAATTTACATCTAAATCTTTGTTGAACTAATACCGACTTCATTTTCTAGGCTGTAATTTTACCTCCTTGCATTCCATGCGAGATGGCTGGGGTGAGGAGGGTGACGAATAGCGCGATATATATTGTTGGCGCCCTTCCCGCTCATTATTTGGGAAAAGGACCAGGGCCTCTATAAATAGGACTAGCCACCATAGAAAAGGGAGAGGGAGAGAGAGGGCGAGACCAAGCGGAACACACCGCACCAGCTCCAGAACACCTCTCGCGAGGCCGTTCTTCCCTTGTATTGTTCATCACCAGCCCCTGAGGCAATCCACTACACCACACACTGGAGTAGGGTATTACACCACATTGGTGGCCCGAACCATTATAAATCTCGTGTCCCTTGTGTGTTCTTCTTTCCGGCCTAGATCTCTTGCGAGCCATAGAAGCGCGAGTAGGTAGGGGAAAGATCTTCGTGCGCACCCCAGAGTTCGAACCTTAAGGGTCTGCCGGAAATCGAAATCCGACATTTGGCGCGCCAGGTAGGGGTGCGCCGGAATCCTTCTTCCTCCGCATCGCGTTCCGTCGCCTCGCCATTCAGATGTCAAGCGACCCGGCTGCCAACGCCGGCCGCTGGGCGGCGTGGCCCGCCCACGCCGTGTCGCCAGCCCAGGGCGACCTCAACCTCGCGCCTCAGGCAGCCCGCGCTCCACAGGGCGCTGCAGGGCGCGGGCGACGCAGCCAAACGCCGCCTGCCCTCGCACCGCGGCAGGCGCGGGCAGTAGCAAGGGCCTCAAACCACGCCGCGGCCACAACATCGCACACCCGACGGGAGCAGGCAAACTCCAGGGCCGCGCTCACGGTGGCCCGAGAGCTGCTACGGTGCCGGCTGCTGGAGGGCGGCCGTGACGTGTTGTTGGAGCGAGTAGCCAAGCTCTTGGACGCCGCCACCTCGGGAGTACCTCCTTTCTGCATCCAGCTGCCACCCCAGATCCAGGGCGAGCCGTATGGCGGCATCATACGTGCTCACGCAACTTCAAGTGGACTCCAGGGCCTGTTCAGCGCCAACATCTCCGTCGGCACCGGGCGACAGGTCGCGCCGGCCCCATCTTCGGCCGGCGAAGGGGTGCATGCCGCGGCCTTCGGCCTCGGTGGACCGCCACGCCACCACCCCCAAGATGACGCTCTAGGCCGGACTGCGTGGCATGCGGGGTGCTACGACGAGACCCACGAGGCGGTGGCCCCAGAAGCTTATGTGCCTCGCATGGTGGATCAGGAGTGCGCACTAGAAGAAGACCATGGCTCATTCCTCGAGCCAGGCTGGGGCGAGGAGACGCCAGAAGCTGAGCTCTCTTAGGAACCGCAAGAGAGCCTCGACAACCGCACCGGCGGCAACAACTTTCGGGTACCACTAATTCCTCAGGAGCAAGCTTATGCTAACCATGGGTCGCAGGAGATACAGGTCGCCGCAACAGATGGCTGCCCCAATGCTGCAGCCTCCTACCCCTCAGGAGGAGGGCGCAGGGGGCTGCAGGAGAGGGGCCGAGATCCGGGTTCGCCCCCGTGACGGTCGGAGCAAGGCGCTCTCAGGAGGTAGGCCCTCTGCCGGGGAGGTGCCCCAGGGCCTGCCCTCGGTAGAGGACCCGTGGTCGTCGGGGGAACCGCTGGCGACCTGTCGGCGTTCTGGGAACGGGGGTCCCCAGACTTGCCTGCTTGCGGCCTGCGGCGTGGCTCGAGTGGGGGCCCAACGTGGCCCATCTTCATCAACACAAGGCTCAAGACCCTCGCGAGGGGCCAAGCCTCGCGAGGCGGACGACACGGCGCTTCCTCCAGCACAGCCTCCTTAGGCTGGCTCGCGAGGAGGCAGAGAGATCAAGGTGGGGTACCTCACGAGGTGCCCATGACGCAAGCCATGACGACCAAAGGTGCCAGGCGGGCGCCGGCCCGCGCAGTGTCCTCCCTTTCCTCTTTGGTGCAAAGGGGGCAAGCGCAGGCGAGAGGATCAAGCAAAGGCACCCATTTCGGTGCAACGAGACCAAGACCAACTCCGCGACAAGGAGGAAGTCACTGTGGAGCCCAAGCCGGCGTCATCACCAGAGCCTTTGGTAGGCGAAGACCAACTTTAGTCAGGATAAGTGTACCAGATGTTCCCCTTCAAATTGGACAATTGTTGGCGCCCTTCCCGCTTAATATTTGGGAAGAGGCCCAGGGCCTTTGACTATAAATAGGACTAGCCACCCCCAGGGCAGAGGCATCTGATTGAGTATCTAGAGCAAGTAGAGAGAGAGAGAAGGGCGATTGAACTCTCCCTAGTAGTTCATCCCCTAACCAAGAACAGGCCTTCGTAAGGCCGTTCACCTGTACTGTCTTTCCTCATCAGCCCAAGAGGCAATCCACTCACCACACTGGAGTAGGGTATTACACCACAATGGTGGCCCGAACCAGTATAAACCCTGTGTCTCTTGTGTTGTTCCTGCAGTAGTTTAGATCCTTACGAGACGGAGAGGTAGAGGGCATGATCTCCGCGCGCACCCCAGAGTTCGAACCTTAAGGGTCTGCCGAAACCCAGAATCCGACATTTGGCGCGCCAGGTAGGGGTGCGCCGGAATCAGCCTTCCACCGCTCCGCTCTCCTCCGACCATCGCATCCATGTCTGACGCTCGTCGGGCCCGCGCCGAGCGCCGGGCCGCCATCGCTTCCCGCGCCGTCCAGACGTCCCCTGTCGGTGGGCGTCCTCGTCATTCCCTGTCGCCCGCCATAAACGCCGCCACCGGCCCGGCGAGGAACGAGCAGCAAGCGTCCTCCCAGCACCCGTCCGTGCGGCGGGATGGCCGCACCGCCACTCCGTCGCTCACCCCAGCAGCTTCTTCATCGCACGCGCTGCGCGCGCCCTTGGAGGCTCGAGCTGCGCTCCTCGCGGCGAACGAGCTCCTGCGCTACCGCCCCGTCGACGACGTCTACGAGGAGTGGCTCGACCGTGTCGCCGAGCTCGTCCGTGCCGCAGGGGGATCTCCCGCGCCTTCCGCACCACTGCGCCGCACTCCGCCCCACATGGGTAATGAAGCCCCGGGGGCGTTCCAGCCGCCACCTTTCCAAGAAGATGCCATGGCCCCAAGGCGCCCAGCTCCTGGGCGGAACCCGCTCCGTCATGCGCCGGCCCAGCAGGAACGGAGCTGCCAAGAAGTCCCGCGACCGCAAGAGGCCGCCCGGGCGCTCCCGGCCCCGGCTCGCCGAGACCCTGCTCCAGCTCCGGCACGTCAAGACCCCGCGCTGCTCCCAGCTGCAGCGCAAGGGGACCCACAAGGCCAAGCTCTCCCTCAACCAAAACCTCCCGCGGCCACCGCTGGCTGCCGCGCCTACACCCCCGAGCTGCGTAGCGTCGCGTGGCCTGGCAAGTTCAAACCGGACCTGCCTCCTCGCTACGACGGCACAACTGATCCCACGGAGTTCCTCCAGCTCTACGAGCTGGGAATCGAAGCTGCCAGCGGGGACGAGAAGGTCATGGCGATCTGGTTCCCCATGGCGCTGAAGGAAGGTGCTCGCACTTGGCTCCTGAACCTGGCCCCAGGCACGATCTCCTCCTGGGACCAGATGCGTACTCGCTTCATGACCAACTTCCAAGGTACCCGCGACCGGCCTCCTGCCGTGAGCGACATGCGCCACATCAAGCAACAACCTGGAGAGACCCTGCAAAAGTACATCCAGCGCTTCAACAGTGCGCGCCTCAAGATCCCCAGGGTGTCTGAAGAAGCCATCATTTCGGCCTTCTCCGATGGCGTGCGCGACGTCAAGATGAAGGAGGAGCTGGCGATGCATGAAGACCTCTGCACCTCCCTGGAGCTGTTCAACCTGGCTGAGGAGGGACGCCTCTCCCTCCTCGAGCTGCCTGCCGCAGACCCAGAAGAGAAGAAGCCCAAGGCCAAGGACGTGAAGCGTAAGGGGGCTGCCGTGCTCGCGGCAGAACCGGACACCAAGCGGGGCAAGGATCTTCCTGAATCCTCCAGGGGCAGCCGGTACTGTGTGTGCCACGACCTCCACACCCACAACACCAATGAATGCCAAGAACTCCGCACCGTGCGAGAAGGAATAGTCAGTCGACCTGACCGTGCTGACCGGGGCTACGACCGAGGAGGAGGAAGGAACCCGGGACGCTGGGAAGACCGCGGCCCACGTCCAGGCTGGCGTGACCAACCTCGCGAGGACCGCTGGCGCGACCCGCCTCGCGAGGGGGACTGGAGGGATCAGCCTCGTGAGGATCGCCCTTATGGCAACCCAGGCCTGCCGCCGTTGCCGCCTCAGCCTAGAAGGAATGAAGACCGCCACCAAGACAAGGGGTCTGGGGGCTTCCAGGAGCCTCGCGCCATCGCCTGCATCCTGGGCGGAGCTCAAGCCCCAGCCTCTCAACGTATCTTCAAGCAGTTTGCTCGCGAAGTGAATGCAGTCCTCCCCAAGCTCGAGGCAACGCGTCCCCTCAGGTGGTCGGCCTGCACCATCACGTTCAGCTCAGCAGACCAGCTCAAGTGCGCAGCCACAGCCGGAGTCCTCCCAATGCTTTGTTCCCCAGTCATCAGCAACGTTCTGGTCACCAGGACCCTCATCGACGGAGGGGCAGGGCTCAATGTCTTGTCCGTGGAAACGTTCAACAGCCTCCAAGTGCCCTATGACCAGCTTCAGCCAACCAAGCCCTTCTCCGGAGTCACCAACGGTTCCACAGTCCCGATCGGGCAGGTCCGCCTCCCAGTCACCTTCGGCACCTACGACAACTACCGCACCGAGCTCATCGACTTTGACGTCGCCCACATCCGCCTGCCGTACAACGCCATCCTCGGGTACCCGGCGCTGGCCAAGTTCATGGCCGTGACTCATCATGGCTACAACGTCCTCAAGATGCCAGGAAGCGGCGGCGTCATCACGGTGCCATGTCAAGAGAAGGATGCAGTGTGTGCCCTGGAGCGAGCCTTCCAGGCCGCGTCACTAGAAGACCCATATCGCGGAAGCAGGAGGCTTCCTGAGATCACCCCCAAGAAGAAGAAGACAACGTCAGGCTCAGACCCTCAGGAGGCAGGCCCTTCAAGGCCCGCGTCTGCCCAGGGGGACCCTCCTTCAATTGCATAGGGAAGCGCGCCCGACGCCCTCCTCAGGCAGGGCTCGAGGGATCTCACCTGGAGGGCCACCGACCTCGCCAAGGTCATGAGGGAGGCGCTGGGGCACCATGTGGAGGCATGTTTCGAAGCACGCTTCCCTCGGAAGGAAGCCAGGGGAGGAAGGTCAGACCAGCAGGAGTTTGTTAGCAAGGCCATTCAAGAACTACATGAGTCGAGGATCATGAGAGGTTGTCGTCGCCCACCAGCTGTGGCTCCCCATCCAGGCGAGGATGGTGGGCTGCGCGTCTGCGTCGACGTACCAGGGCTCAATCAGATCGCCACGACGGAGCGCCTCTGGCCCTCACAAGTGGGGCGCTGCGAAGGACCACCCCACAACTATGTTCGCATGCCTTATGGCCTGCCGAGCGTGGCTGCGGCGTACCAGCGCGTCATGAGAAGCATCTTGGAGGCACAAGAAGGCAGGCGTTCCGCAGCCCTGGCGGAGATGGAGGCTGCTCACGAGGAGCCGCCAGTGCCTCCGGAGCCTCCCGAGGCCCCCGGGCCTGGGGGCTCGTGAGGATCAGCTTCCGCGGCCCACCGAGTCTGCTACACCGACGCCACCGCACCGACGACGTCTTCAGGTGACATCTTTCAAGTTTCATTCTCAGCTGGGAGCGCCCTCCCAGGGTTGCGTCATTCCCAGGCCGCGTGGGTCTGTCCCTGCGGCATGTATCCCTTTTTATCTTCTCAGTCGCTAGCTTGCTTTGCTGGGGGCGCCCCTCGGGCTGCATCATCCCCAGGCCACTCGGGCTAGGCCCAGCGGCATGTATCCCTTCCGCGCTTATTTCCAATTATGCATCATTACTCGAGGCCGTCCGCGGCACCTCTTCTTCTTCATGTCGACCACTTGCGCGTTAAAGGGGGGTGCCTGAGCATCGCGACTCAGGGCTCTTACTCGCTCTCCAGCCCTCACCCTCTGGCCTTGTCTACGGCATCGCGACCTGGCATACCAGCGACGGCTGAGACAAGCTCGAGGGCCGGGACCCGAGGACGTAGAGTGCTGGCATCTAACCAGATTTTGCAGGGACACATCTCAAGATACGGCCCAGTGCCAGGCGCAACCCGCCTAGAGGTAGGGCCTCGTGAGTCCCGCGCTGGCTCACGGGTGCCCAGATACACCTCACCTAGCTCTATCGTGCCAGCCACGTGTTAGGGCGGGGCTGTACACGCCCCGGGGGCTCCTCCCGGAGGGGAGCCCTCTCCCACGTACCAGTGGAAGCACCATGCTCCGCGCTGGCTGACGACACTGACGAGGAGCGGCTATGCCCGTACACATACGGAAGCGCTATGCTCCGCGCTGGTGATAAACAACTGAGGGTGGCCTCCGGGCCACGTTAACCTCAGGGAGCCCCGAGCTCAGTGGCCGGCCTCATCGCAACGCCTCCCCCCGGGAGCGCCGCGCGAGGGGGCTGGGCACGGGGGCTACGACTGGGTCACGCCCAGCCGTACGCCCCAGCCAGGCCCCTCGGGCCTGGTTCGTCGCGCGTCTCTCCCCGAGCGGAGCCAAGGTATGAAGGCCGTTTGCGCGTCAAGGGGGACTCCTGAGCATCGCGACTCAGGAGCCTAACTGGCTCCGTAGCCCCTCACTCCTTAGTTCCGAAAGGCTATGCTGGGTAAGGTACGCGCGGGGTCGGGCTCTGCAGACGTAGAACGGTAGCCCCGCCTGCATTTCATCTCGCCACCTGCTGTTCGCGCGTCAAGGGGGACTCCTGAGCATCGCGACTCAGGAGCCTAACTGGCCCTGTAGCCCCTCACTCCTTAGTTCCGAAAGGCTATGCTGGGTGAGGTACGCGCGGGGTCGGGCCCTGCAGACGTAGAACGGAAACGCACCTACATCGCGCTTCCCTACTTGTTGCTCGTGCGCTAAGGGGGACTCTTGAGCATCGCGACTCAGGAGCCTAATTTGTCACGTGGCCCCTCATTCCTTTGGTCCCGTCCTGGTTTCCGGTCGGGGCTGATGCTGGGTGAGGCATGCGCGTGGCCGGGTTCTGCCGGCGTAGAGCATAAGCAAGTAGGGAAGAGGAACATAAAATTCAAGGAACTTAAAAGCAAATATTACAACCCATAATGTCGCCTTGGTTCCAAACGCAAATTTAAATGCCTCCTTGAGGCGTCGTGCATGTGCAGGAATCGAAAGAAGAACAGGAACGATAGCGGAGTCACTTGTCGGCAGCGGAGTCGCGTGGAGTGGCTTCACCTTGTGGGGCAGTAGAGCCGGCAGCACCTTGCTTCGGCTTGGTGCTGAAGGCCCGGAACTTCCCCAGCAGCGCCTTCGCGCGCCCCTTCACGGCCTCGACAGCAGCAGCGGCGCCCTCGCCGCTCACCGGCTCCAGCAGGCTGTCAAGGTCGACGCTAGGGTCGCGAAGGTAGACATGGGCGAAGACCCGCGTCAGCGCGGCGGAAGACAGGACGCGCGCCTCGGCTTCGACCGTGGGGACGAGTCCGAGGACGACATCTCCAAGAGCCTTCACCAAGAAGGGAAGCAGTTTGGCAGGGCCGTCCCGGTCGCCAGCCAGCGAGCAATCCAGGCCACTCTCGTAAAGCGTCTTCAACGAAGCGCGGGCATCCTTCTCCATGTCTGCGAAGGCCACGCGATCCTCGGCAAGGACCCGGGCCTTGGCGTCCAGCTCGGCCTTCGTCGTCTCCAGCTCCTTCTTCAGCGCACCTAGGTGGTTGCGGCGCTTCTTGAGCTTCGCCTCCCGGTCCTCGAGCGCCGCCTCGCGCGCCTTCACCTCTTTCTCCTGCTCTTGGCGAAGGCGGGTCTCCTCTGCAAGTTGACCGCACAGGCCTTGCAACTCGTCCTCCAGCTCCTTGCAGCAGCCGCGGATTCCAACCGCCTCTCCCAGGGCCGCGTCACGGACAGCCTTCGCCTCGAGGGTAGCCTCCTTCTCCTCGTCACAGGCCGTCGAGGCCTGAACCAGCGCTGCCCGAATCGAGGCGTCGGAGCGAATCCACCCCGAGGCCAGCTCTAGGCGCCCGGCCACCAGGCGAGGGTCGGCGCCCAGAAGATCCTGCCGCAGCCGGTCCAGTCCAGCAACAGCTCGCTCCAGGATGGAAGAGGAAGGCGGGGAAGCATCAGGGCGCTTCGGGGCAGCAGGAGAAGTCCCGGAACCAGCAGCCGGCGGAACGGGAGGAGAAGGTAGCGGCGGCGAGGCTGCAGTATCCCGAGGCGGAGTCTGCTGCGCCTCCCCAGCTGTAGCAGCAGCACCAGGCAAGGGCACCTTTGGGGTCGACCGAGCCATAGGGGCTATGGCCCCAGCCAGATCAGCCAAGCCCCGCAAGGGCGAGTGGGCAGGGGGAGCCTGTGCGTCGCGGTCGCCCTCCCCTGCAGGTGGAGGTGTCATCGCAGCCGGGGCCTCAGGAGCCCCCTTCAGCTTCTTCGTCGCGGGCGCCAGCCTGCTCAGGAGAAGTGATCGTCAAGCCTCGTCAGCGGAACAAGGAACCAGGAATCAAGGATCAAGCGCTTACAGGTCGTCGGCAGAAAGCTCCGGTGGTCTTCTGCCAAACTTGAAGCCGGAGAGCCGGCTGGAGGGGTCGACCTCGGGAGCAGAAGGCGCGTCCGCGGTTCGCCCCGGAGTCAGGGCGGACCCGCGGGGAATCAACCCGGTCCTGCCCTTCTTCGGGACCGGAGGCGAGCTCCCGCTGCCCAGCACGTCGTCGTCGTCATCATCATCACTCAGCGAAAGGCGGAGAGCACGGGGCTTGCGCTGGAGCGAGGGAGTCCTAGACTCTCCGTCGGTCGCCTCGGAGTCGGGGCCTGCCCCCTGCTCCTCCTCGCCCCCATCTTCGCTGGAGTCGCCGGAAGACACATTCACCAGATCCTCGGGAGCCACCGCGGGCACGAGCCCGTCCCCGTCGAAGACGGGCATGGACTCCACCACCTGCTCCCAATCGTCGCGGAGGAACAAGGGCGAAGGCGCGCCCTCCGGCATTGCTGCCTCGCCCCTGACCAGGGACTGGAGAACCGCAGTCACGTCCCCTTCGCCCACGGCTGCGGGGTCAAAGTGAACTTGCCTGGTATAACTTGATGAAGATACTATCGCTATCGGAAACTTGATAACACTAGTCGTCACTCTCCGATGATAAATCTATACAAGCAAGCATAGTATTCACATAAGCAAACATGCTAACACTCAATCATAACAATAAAAAATAACAACGAAATCAAAATAGGATCAAAGGCAAAAACCAAAATAAACTCCAAATCACTCCTCTACACCACAACAACCTACTTAACAACAAGTAAAAAGCCTAAAACAATTACTTAACAGAGAGTAAAAATAATTATTCACTAAGTAATATAAAGTATTTTCCCTATAATAAAATTCTAACAAAACAATAAAATAACACTATTTCTATTGCTAGCAACTAGTCATGCAACAAACAACACCTAGAACCTCAAGAATACTAAGTCTAATAAATCCTAGAAATAACCCACTATTAAACAATAGAATATATGACACACTGGCGAAAACTAGCAAAATAAACTAATTAAAACTAATTAATAATAATTAAACTACAAACAATACTAAAAACAGAGTAAACAGTACTGTTTACAATAAAAAGCTAATTTAGATAACTCACTAGCATGCAAACTAAACACTACTGCGTAGCTAGTCTAATAAGTAACCAGTAGCAAAAAGAATCGGTCAAAAATAATACTCCTAACTCAAAATATGGCCAAAATAGTGATTTGAACAAATTTATGCAAACTCAAATTTAAACTACTAAAATTTGAAATCCAATTGCACTAGCAGAAACTTCAAGAAATTTGTGATCCAAGGCAGCTGGAATCACTCAAAAATACCTCGCAGATAATTAACTGCGGAATTTACAAGATTGAAACTATTCTGTTTTAAAAACAGAACGAAAAAAAAGGCAGGTCGGGATTACTGTAGCTGTTCCGGCGAGGGGTTCTGGTGGAGCTCCGGCGACGTCCTCCGGTGGCCCTCCGGCGAGGCGAGGGGTCCGGTGGGGGAGGTGGAGCGAGGGGGTTCTAGTGGTGGTGGTGGGAGTTGGCGGGGATGGCCGGAGGTGGTGGGGTGGGGCGGCAATGGCGGCGGTGGTCCGGCGAACTCCGGCGAGGTGGCGCGGCAGCTTGGGGCGAGGAGAGGCGTCTCTAGGGGCGGGAATGGGGCGGAGGAGGTGCCCTTATATAGGAGAGGGGCTCGGCTTGAGTGAGGGGGCGACGAGATTCGCGAATCCCGCGAATCCGGTGATGCTCCGGTGGTGCTACAGTGGATCGGGAAAGAGATCCTGTGCTGGAGGAAGGAGAAGATCCAGATCGGATCGGGCCGGATTTGGCCCAAAAAGAAAATACCTTTCCCTTTTTTAAAAGATTCCGCGAAGAAAAATCATTTTAGAAAATAAAATGAAAATAAAATATAGGAGTATTATATATCAAAATGATCGGAAAAAGAAATCCTACGACATGAACTATTTTACAAGATGAAATAAAATTTACACAAATTCTAATAAAACAAATAGTGCTACTGCTGCAAATAAAATTCAAATAAAATTTCTTTAAAATGCCCAAAAGGATTTCAAATTTATTTTTCTCCATTTTTATAATGTAGAGAATCATTTTACCCTATTTTCCATATATTTTATTTTTGGATAAAAATAATTTGAAAATAAAACCCAAAAACTTCCAAATGGTTTTGAATTTAAAATTCAAACCTTTTCTTCATACTTCCAACTCATATTTCCTATATTTTGACAAAGTCATTTTATCCCCTCTCATGAAAATCATTGAGTTGCATAAAGTTTTCTAAATTCAAAATGCTTTCAAAAATGAAATTAAAAAATCTTTCAAAACCTTTTTTTGTTTCTAGAAGAAGTCATGTTTTCTTCACTCAAGGGTATTGTGATGAAATGAATTTGAATTTCACTGAGATCAAATGCAAGGATGAAAGTTTGGGAAGTCATTTCATTCCCTCTCATTTAACTTTCAAAAAGTTTCCAATTTCACTCAATTTCACACAACCATTCACACAGCAATCAAACAATCAATCAATTTATTATTTAATATAACATTCCAAAATTTAGAATTTTGGGATGTTACACCCTACCTAGCGCGCCAAAGATGTCGGGGGAAACAACAACTATGGGATCACGAGGAATCCCTTTTGCTACGGTTGGCGGGCGCGGGGCTGTGGAAAGAGCGGGATTGAGAGATCAACAAGGGGGGGGGGGGATTATCCAGGTCCGGGCCGCAAGGACGCGTAATACCCTACTCCTGCTGGTTTCTGTTTATCTGGTGTTCTTGGACTAGCTACAAGGCTTGCAGGGTCCAAAAAGTCCGAATCCCCCTAGTACGCAGCGGGCCTCCTTTTATAGACAAAGGGGCTGCCACAGTGGCACACAGGAGGTCGAAAGCTATATAGTGATCGAGTCTATCCTCTCGAACCGTAGGACAAATGCATTTAATGCGCTGCCGACGTGCCCTTCTTGCTTTATCAGGGATGGCAAGGAAGCTCATCCCAGCTGTCGCCGCCTCGTCTGGCTTCGACGCGCGTCCAAACTGACGAGGCGAGTAGTGCCACGCTGGTTGGCTGGCTGCTGAGTTGGTGCGGTGGCAGCGCCTTCACGAAGATCTGCATGCCACTACGCAGGTGCTTGCTGAGTTGTCCTAGAGGTCGCACGTCGCCACGCAGGTGTTCGCCTAGTTGGTGGGCTGGCAGCTGCATGAGAACGGCGGCGGAGCTTTGGCAGATGTGGGCCTCGCCACGACCCTATAGATGTCTTCGGCAAGAGTCTTGCCGGGGCCCCGACAAGGGTCTTGCCATATCGTTGTGGTCATTCTCGGCAAGGGGCTTGCCGGGGGTCTCGTGGGTATCCTCGGCAAGTATCTTTCCGAGAATCTTCGTCTTCTGGTTATTTATCTAGTCTTGTATGCTCCTAGTCTTCACAAAGATCTGCATGCCACCATGGAGGCGCCTCCGAGCCTTGGTTCTAGTGTGGTTGAAGGCGTCGGAACTTTCAGGCTCTAGGGTGGCAGCCATGCTGGCGTTGGGCAAGTTGCCCCGGCGAGGCTCTTGCCGGGGTTGTGGAGGCTGCCCTGGCAAGGGTCTTGCTGGGGGTGTCCACCTCGCCCTTCTGCTCTTTGTGTCTCCGACTTGGCGTCGGCCTGGTCGTCTTGTGCCTTTGCTTCCTCTGCCCCGCCAAGCGTGGCCAGGGGCGTGGGGCTGTGACTGTCCACACACAAGTAAAGGGGTGCAAAAAGGGACCCCTACTTTTGTACACCGACACCAACGAGGAGCAGAAGGAAATGACAAGTAGTTTTCACTAAGGTAATGTCAGCAAGTGCTGAAATTGTAAGTAGCAGAGTAGTTTGATAGCAAGATAATTTGTAACGAGCACGTAACAGTAGTAGTAATAAAAGTACAGCAAGGTAGCCCAATCCTTTTGAGGCAAAGGACAGGCCAAAATGGTCTCTTATGATAAGCAAAGCGTTCTTGAGGGTACACGGGAATTTCATCTAGTCACTTTCATCATGTTGGTTTGATTTGTGTTCGCTACTTTGATAATTTGATATGTGGATGGACCGGTGCTTAGTTGCTGGTCTTACTTGAACAAACCTCCTACTTATGATTAACCCTCCTGCAAGCATCCGCAACTACGAGAAAAGTATTAAGAATAAATTCTAACCATATCATTAAACTTTTGGATCCAATTGGTCCCTTACG
Organism: Aegilops umbellulata; assembly: GCA_032464435.1. Lineage (NCBI taxonomy): Eukaryota > Viridiplantae > Streptophyta > Magnoliopsida > Poales > Poaceae > Aegilops > Aegilops umbellulata. The sequence continues at coordinate 216,167,691 of CP136055.1, forward strand.
AAATAGGACATAAACTGGGGTTTAAGCTTCTGTCACTCTCGCAACCCACCATCTCATTGCTACTCCACAATGCAGTCCCTTAGGCCCAAATATGGTAAAGTGTCATGTAGTCGATGTTCACATGACACCACTTAGGGTATAAGAACATACATACCATCAAAATATCGAACACATATCAAGTTCACATGATTACTTGCAACATGATTTCTCCCGTGACCTCAAGAACAGAAGTAACTACTCACAAATGATAAACATGTTCATGATCAGAGGAGATTAAATAGCATAATGGATCTGAATATATAATCTTCCACCAAATAAACCATATAGTAATCAACTACAAGATGTAATCAACACTACTAGTCACCCGCAAGCACCAATCTATAGTTCCGGTAACAAGATTGAACACAAGAGATGAACTAGGGTTTGATAGGAGATGGTGTTGTTGAAGATGTTGATGGAGATTTCCTTCCCCAAGATGGGAGAGTTGTTGGTGATGATGATGACGATGATTTCCCCCTCCGGGAGGGAAGTTCCCCCAGCGGAATCGCTCCACCGGAGGGCAATAGTGCTCCTGCCCAAGTTCCACCTCGAGACGGCGACACTCCGTCCCGAAAGTCTCCCGCTTATTTTTTCTAGGTCAAAATGACTTATATACCAGAAGATGGGCACCGGAGGTGGGTCAAGGAGGCCACAACCCACCAGGAAGCGCCTGGAGGGGCTGGCGCGCCTAGGTGATTTGTGCCCACCTGGTGGCCCCCCTCTGATGTTTATTGGTCTAGTATTTCTTAAATATCCCATAAAAATCTCCATGAAGTTTCAGCTCATTTGGAGTTGTGTAGAATAGGTGGCCTGACGTAGCTTTTCCAGGTCCAGATTTCCAGCTGCTGAAATTCTCCCTCTTGGTGTGTTCCTTGCAAATTATGAGAGAAAAGGCATTGGAATTACTCCAAAAAGCATTATTATGGATAAAACATTATAAATAACATTAAGAAAACATGATGCAAAATGGACGTATCATATGCCAACCCAACAAACACCTTCGGAGATACCTATTGTGACGCCCGGGTAATTAAGCTACAGTAAACCACTGGAAATGATGCCACGTCACCTCGGTTAGTGTTGATAATCTCACGTTAGTTCAGAACTGATTCAAAATTCAAATTCAAAATATGGCAAACAACAAAAGTTTTCAAACATTAAAACAAAAATGTTCGGTTAGTGCCAAATATTGCATGGGTAATTATGGTGGAGAAACCACACTTTTATAGAATGCTTAAAGGCTCTAAGATAATTAAGACAGTAGCAAAAACAATTAATTAAATGCCTTTTACAATTAATAAAATACTAAACTGTTTTATTTTGTAATCCAAACTTTTTGTGGCATTGGAGTATTTTGAAACACTAATTTAGGTACTTACTTATATATTTTATAAAACAAAAATATACAGAAAATAAAATAGAAAACTAATAAACAGAAAATAAGTAAAAACAAAAACTTAAACAAAAAAAAGGAAAAGAAACAATCCCCTGCACTAGGCCAACCGGCCCATCTGGCAGCCATGCCTAGCCCACCTACCACCCCTGTTCCCCCGACCCGGACCGCTACAGACGCCCGTCCCCGCCGGACCAGCCTCGTCGGCGACGCCCCGACGAGGATAAGGCAGCCGCGCCCTCCCTCGCCTCCTCGATCCCTTCCCCCGCTCTCATCCAACCCCCCGCTCGCTCCCCCTTGCCCTCTGAGCCTCCTCCCCTCCTCAGATCCGCCCCCTCGCCGAGCAGCCGACGCGCCCGTCGCCGGCCATGACGCGACCCCGCCTCGGTCGCCACTGCCTCGTCGTCGTCGCCGTCGATCTACACCACGACGACCTCCCCGGCGCTTGAGAATACGTCTTGGAGCTCCATCGTCGTCGTCTTCTTCACCCTCGACAAAGGGATCGAGCTAGGAGGCCCCGTTCGCCCGCCATCGCCGTCGTCATCCTCGCGTACACCGTCATCCGTCGCCAGACGTCGCTGCTCCGGGCCATCCCCGACCTCCTCGAGCTCACCATTAACTCCGGGGTGAGCACCTCCACCGATTCCCACCCTTTTCCTCGTTGAATCCGTCGCCGTAGAACTTGTACGCCGTCGCGCCGAAGCTGGCGCTCACCGCTGCGTGGTCGCGCTCACGCGTGCCTCTGGCCGCCCGTGGCTGCGCTCCCGCACGCCCCTGGCCACGCCCGCGCAGCCGCTCCTGCTGCCGCTGCTCCTGCAGCTGCTACTGCCTCGCGACGCCCGCTCCCACGCCTGCTTGGTAGTTGGCTGCTCCGCTGCTCCGCGGCTACTCCCGCTAGGTGCTGTGATAGATGCTGCTGCTGCTTACTACTGATGCGACTGCTATGCTGCTGTTTCTCGCAATGTTACTGCCGCTGTTGGCTGCCCTGGCGCTAGCCTCGCATGTGGCCGTGGCCATGGCTGAGCGCCCCCATGGGTTGTGCGTGTATGTGCACAGCGGTGGGGCTGGTTGTGCCTCTGGCCGACCCTGTGCAAATTAGCTTAGGGGCTATGGTACTAGCCATATGACATGTGGACCCTCATTTAATTAAGCTAGTTTTTATTTGTTTGCTAGGTATAGCCTATGACATATGGGCCACACCCTGCCCTTTTGACTAGTCAGAGTTGACTTGGTCAATTCGGATTAAAACAAATTAAAATAAAACCAGAAATTTAAAAAATTGTTTAAAACTTTGAAAAATCATAGAAAATAAACTGTTTATCAGATGAAAATACTTTATACATGAAAGTTGCTCAGAATTTTGAGTCAAATCCGAATACGCAGCCCGTTTGTCCCCCACACATCCCTAGCATAGCGAACACGCAACTTTACCCCTCCGGTTCATCTATCCAAAAACGCGAAACACCGGGGATACTTTCCCGGATGTTTCCCCCCTTCGTCGGTATCACCTCCTACTATGTTAGGTCACCTCTAGCACCGCGTATTGCCATGTTACGCTTTGTGATGCTTTGATTGCTCTGTTATTTATTGTGTTCCCCCTTCGTTACTTCTTTCCGGTAGACCCCGAGGCTGCCGGTGACCCCCAGTTCGACTGCGGTGTTGACGACCCGTCTTTCTTGCCAGAGCAACCAGGCAAGCCCCCCTTGATCACCAGATATCGCCTATTCTTCTCTATACTGCTTGCATTAGAGTAGTGTAGCATGTTACTGCTTTCAGTTAATCCTATACTGCTGCATAGCCTGTCCTTGCTACTACCGTTGTTACCCTTACCTGCTATCCTACTGCTTAGTATAGGATGCTAGTGTTCCATCAGTGGCCCTACACCCTTGTCCGTCTGCCATGCTATACTACTGGGCCGTGATCACTTCGGGAGGTGATCACGGGCATATACTATATACTTTACACTGTTTCATTACCTGTGATACTGTTCGGAGATGGGGGCTGAAGGGGCAGGTGGCTCCATCCCGGTAGAGGTGGGCCTGGGTTCCCGACGGCCCCCGATTGTTACTTTGAGACGGAGCGATAGGGCAAGTTGAGGCCACCTAGGAGAGAGGTGGGCCTGGCCCTGGACGGCGTTCGCGGATACTTAACACGCTTGAAGAGATCTGGGTATTTGATCTGAGTCTGGCCATTTGGTCTATACGCACTAACCATCTACGCGGGAGTAGTTATGGGTATCCCGGCGTCGTGGTATCAGCCGAAGCCTTCGTGACGTCAGCGACTGAGCGGCGCGCGCCAGATTGGGCCGCGTAACGTGACTTCTGTTGTATTGGAGGTTGCTAGGTCTGCTTCCGGCCGCCCACGCAACGTGCAGGTGTGCTCAGGGCGATGGGCCCAGACCCCTGTGCGCTTAGGTTTAGACCGGCGTGCTGACCTCTCTATTGTGCCTAGGTGGGGCTGCGACGTGTTGATCTTCCGCGGCCGGGCATGACCCCGAAAAGTGTGTCCGGCCAAATGGGATCAAGCGTGTTGGGTTATGTGGTGCACCCCTGCATGGAAGTTAATCTATTCGAATAGTCGTGTCCCTCGGTAAAAGGACGACCCGGAGTTGTACCTTGACCTTTTGACAACTAGAACCGGATACTTAATAAAACACACCCTTCCAAGTGCCAGATACAACCCGGTGATCGCTCTCTAATAGGGCATTGAGGAGGGATCGTCGGGTAGGATTATGCTATGTGATGCTACTTGAAGGACTTCAGTCTACTCTCTTCTACATGTTGCAAGACGAAGGCTGCCAGAAGCGTAGTCTTCGACATGAGTAGCTATCCCCCTCTTATTCTGGCATTCTGCAGTTAAGTCCACTGATATGGCCCTTTACACATATATCCATGCATATGTAGTGTAGCTCCTTGCTTGCGAGTACTTTGGATGAGTACTCACGGTTGCTTTGTTTCCCCTTTTCCCCATCTCTCTACCCGATTGCTGCAACCAGACGATGGAGCCCAGGATCCAAACGCCACCGTCGACGACGACTCCTACTACTCTGGGGTGCCTACTACTACGTGCAGCCCACTGACGACGACCAGGAGTAGTTAGGAGGATCCCAGGCAGGAGGCCTGCGCCTCTTTCGATCTGTATCCCAGTTTGTGCTAGCCTTCTTAAGTCAAACTTGTTTAACTTATGTCTGTACTCAGATATTGTTGCTTCCGCTGACTCGTCTATGATCGAGCACTTGTATTCGAGCCCTCGTGGCCCCTGGCTTGTATTATGATGCTCGTATGACTTATTTATGTTTTAGAGTTGTGTTGTGATATCTTCCCGTGAGTCCCTGATCTTGATCGTACACGTTTGCGTGCATGATTAGTGTACGATTGAATCGGGGGCGTCACACCTATAGAGCATCTTTATAATCACCCAGTTATGTTGTGACGTTTGATAGGACACAAGGCATTCCTCTGGTATCCGGGAGTTGCATAATCTCATAGTCAAAGGAATATGTATATGACATGAAGAAGGCAATAGCAATAAAACTGAACGATCAATATGCTAAGCTAACGGATGGGTCTTGTCCCTCACATCATTCTCCTAATGATGTGATCTCGTTCATCAAATGACAAGACATGTCTATGGTTAGGAAACTTAACCATCTTTGATTACCGAGCTAGTCTAGTAGAGGCTTACTAGGGACATGGTGTTTTGTCTATGTATCCACACATGTATCAAGTTTCCGGTTAATTCAATTCTAGCATGAATAATAAACATTTATCATGATATAAGGAAATATAAAATAACAACTTTATTATTGCCTTTAGGGCATATTTCCTTCAGTCTCCCACTTGCACTAGAGTCAATAATCTAGATTACTTTGTAATGATTCTAACACCCATGGAGTCTTGGTGTTGATCATGTTTTTCTCGTCGAAGAGGCTTAGTCAGTGGGTCTACCACATTCAGATCCGTATGTATTTTGCAAACCTCTATGTCTCCCTCCTTTACTTGATCACGGATGGAGTTGAAGCGTCTCTTGATGTGTTTGGTTCTTTTGTGAAATCTGGATTCCTTGGCCAAGGCAATTGCTCCAGTATTGTCACAAAAGATTTTCATTGGACATGATGCACTAGGTATTACACCTAGATCGGATATGAACTCCTTCATTCGTTGCTTCCGAAGCAACTATGTACTCCGCTTCACACGTAGATACCGCCATGATGCTTTGCTTGGAACTGCACCAACTGACAGCTCCACCATTCAATATAAATACGTAACCGGTTTGTGACGTTGAGTCATCTGGATCAGTGTCAAAGCTAGCATCAACGTAACATTTACGACGAGCTCTTTGTCACCTCCATAAACGAGAAACATATCCTTAGTCCTTTTCAGGTACTTCAGCATGTTCTTGACTGTTGTCCAGTGATCCACTCCTGGATTACTTTGGTACCTCCCTGCTATACTTATAGCAAGGCACACATCAGGTCTAGTACACAACATTGCATACATGATAGAACCTATGGCTGAGGCAGAGGGAATGACTTCCATTTTCTCTCTATCTTCTGTAGTGGTCGGGCATTGAGTCTGACTCAACTTCACACCTTGTAACACAAGCAAGAACCCTTTTCTTTGACTGATCCATTTTAAACTTCTTCAGAACTTTATCAAGGTATGTGCTTTGTGAAAGTCCAATTAAGCATCTTGATCTATCTCTATAGATCTTGATGCCCAATATATAAGTGGACCACTGGAGCTTGCACCTCATCAAAGCGTATATTCCAACTCCGAGATGCTTGCACCAGTCCATAAACGGACCGCTGTAGCTTGCACACTTTGTTAGCACCTTTAGGATTGACAAAACCTTCTGGTTGCATCATATAAAACTCTTCTTTAAGAAATCCGTTAAGGAATGCTGTTTTGACGTCCATTTGCTAGATTTCATAATCATAAAATGCGGCAATTGCTAACATGATTCGGACAGACTTCAGCATCGCTACGGGTGAGTAAGTCTCATCGTAGTCAACTCCTTGAACTTGTCGAAAACCTTTTGCAAGAAGTCGAGCTTTGTAGCCAGTAACATTACCATCAACGTCAGTCTTCTTCTTGAAGATCCATTTATTCTCTATGGCACGCCGGTCATCAGGCAAGTCAACCAAAGACCACACTTTATTCTCATACATGGATCCTATCTCAAATTTCATGGCCTTAGGCCATTTATCGGAATCTAGGCTCATCATAGCTTCTTCATAGTTCGTAGGTTCATCATGGTCTAGTGACATCACTTCTAGAACAGGATTACCATACCACTGTGGTGCGGAACGCGCTCTGATTGACCTACGAGGTTTGGTAGTAACTTGATCTGAAGTTTCATGATCATTATCATTAGCTTCCTCTCTAGTTGATGTAGGCATCACGAGAACGGTTTTCTGTGATGAGCTACTTTCCTATTCGAGAGAAGGTACAATTACCTCATCAAGTTCTACTTTCCTCCCACTCAGTTCTTTCGAGATAAACTCCTTCTCTAGAAAGGATCCTTTCTTACACTACAAAAAAAAGACACATCCGTGACATTTTGGGCCGAATTTTTTTTCTATCATACTTATGACACTTCTATGACGATAATTGTGACAAAACACGGTATCATCATAGATGTGGTAGGGTCCTACTTCTATGACAAAAAATCATGATAGAAAATTGGCTTTTCGTCCTGGGCGGGCCGGAGACGCAACTGCATGACATTCTTTGGGCCGTCCATGACGGAAAAAACCATGGTAGAAGCAAGGGCGAGGAAAATATCGGGGTGTTCCCGGTTACGGTGGGTGGTCGGGGCCGAGCGATGCACGTTTCTCTCATACACGTACGCGCGTGTGTGCGAGGCGTTGGGCTCTAACTCAACCCGAGCGAGGCGTTGGGCTCTAACTAAACCCGAGCGATTGCACTGCAGGCTACGCGTCACTGAACCCGAGCGATCGATCGATGGCTGTTAACTGAACCCGATCGAGCAATTTCTTCGCTACTGCTGCTAACTGAAGTCGATCGATGCTGCCTCTGGATGAACAGTGAGTGTTGCGCGGGGGGGGGGGGGGTTGGATGAACAGTTCCTGGTGGGGGTGGATGAACAGGACCCCGTGGCGTTGCCTCTGGATGAACAGGGATCGTTGCTGGGGGGTTTGGATGAACAATTCCCGGTGGGGGTGGATGAACAGGACCCCGACCGTTCGAGCCGGTTGGGGTTGGATGAACAGGACCCCATGGAGGGCAGGATGAATAGGACCACCCCATGGAGGGCAGGATGAATAGTAGACGATGGAGGGCATGATGAACAGTAGCCCATGGAGGGGTGGTTGAATAGGAGCCCGTGGAGAGGGCTGGTTGAACAATAGCCGGTGGAGTAGCGCGCGGTGGAGGCTGGATGAACAGGAGCCCATTGATGAACAGTCGCAGGTGTAGGCTGGAGGAGGTCGACGGTGGGGATGAACATTATCCCGTGGAGTCCCGTTTTGCGGTACGCCACACCCCTCCCGACGAACAGGACCCCCGATTCGACCGTAGCGCTCCAACACAAGTCCGTTTCCTCTGTTTTACGGTACGCCACACCCCTCCCGATCAACAGGACCCCCGTTTCAACCGTAGGAGGTCCGTTTCCTCCATTTTTCGGTACGCCAGACCCCTCCCGATGAACAGGATCCCGTTTCGAACGTGGCCGGTCGAACACAATGCCGTTTCCTCCGTTCTGTGGTACGCCAGGCCTCGTTTCCATCGGCTGTTCCGTCCAAGCCCTCTCGATGAACACGTCTATTCCGACCCAGCCAGTTGGCTTCGCATGAACACGACGATGACGTTGTTTCTCCGTTCCGACCCAGCCATGTACACGAGCCCTGGCCGTACGTATGCGCAAGTAGGCGTTCGAGACCCTGCCCGTATGTACGTACGTGGCCGTATTTTCTTTCTTGCACACTGGCCGCTGTACGTACGTGTACATGCTACGTGCGTGCCTCTACTACAACACGTGCACGCCTCTACATCGACCAGTATGTACATACACGTTCGCGACCAGAATGACAATGCTACGTACGCTTCGACCAGGTGGGTCCCGACTGTCACGCACTTCCTTGCCTGCGAAGATGTAGTTGGTGGGTCCCAGCAGTCGGGGGGTGAATCGTCTTTATTTGCCCAGACGCACTTCCTTGCGTGCGAAGTTGTAGCTGGTGGGTCCCAGCAGTCAGGGGGAAATGTTTTTTTTTCACGAAATACGGTGGCACGTCCGATGGGTCCCTGCTGTCAGGTGGAGGAATAATTTTTTGCACATAATAAGGAGGCACTTCCTTGCCGCGGCCGTGGACCCAGCTGTCAGCCTCTCCACGTACAGTCCACGTCCGATCGAAGCCGTTCCTTGACCACGTTGACCACGCCGAGCCGAGAGCACCAGGGCGGTGGACGACGACGAGGCCTAGGAAGGGGACGACGCGGAGCCAGGGAAGACGCGGTAGTGGAAGCCCGCGCGGAGAGGAGTACGGGGGTTCACTGGTTTGGCTTCGGTGTGAGGCTGTCGTCGCCGCAGGGCCTGGCCAGCGCTGGGAATAGTAGGGGGAGGTGAGGCCTCCGCGGCAGCACAGCCGGCCACGGGAGGCAGGAGCATGCGGCACGACCGACGCTGCTTTGGGCGGCTGGACCAAGAAGACAAGAGGTTGAAGAAGCATTAACGCCGTTGGATGGACATCATACGGTCACTGGAGCTAGAATCGTTCATATTGACTAAGTTGACAAATCCCTCCGTCCCCGTCAACTTAGTAGGCCCACAAGTCAGCCTCCCACTATGGTGGGTCCCAGCTGGCAGGGGGTATTCATTTTTTTGTGCGCAATAAGGAGGCACTTCCTTGCGTGCGAAGATATAGTTGGTGGGTCCGACCTGTCAGCGGAGGGAACGATTTTTTCGCGAAATACAGAGGCTCTTCCGGCGGGTCCCAGATGTCAGGAGGAGGAATCATTATTTTGCGCGTAATAAGGAAGCATTTTCCTTATGTGCGGCCGTGGACCCAGCTGTCAGCCTCTCCACGTACAGTCCACTTCTGATGGATGTCGTTTATTGACCACGTTGACCACGCCGCGCCAAGAGCACTAGGGCGGTGGACGACGGCGAGGCCTACGAAGGGAACGGCACGAAGCCGCGAATGACACGGTAGTGGCTGCCCATGCGGTGGAGAGTACGAGGGTTGACTGGTTCGGCTGTCGTCGCCGGAAAATAACAGGAGGTGTGGGTGAGTAGAGGGATAGACAGGCCAGGGATGCGAGTATATGATGGGGCCATGAGGCCTGCCCGGCAGCACAGCCGACCAGGGGAGGCGGGAGCAGGCGGTTCCGACGGCGCTGGTTTGGGTGGCTGGTGCAGGAAGATCAGAGACTGAAGAAGCATGATTGTCGTTAGATTGACATCTAATGGTCTGACGCTGGTAGAGTCGGTTGTTGACTAAGTTTCTTTTTTGATTAACCTTGTGTACGCATGAACTTAGTAGGCCCACAAGTCAGCCTCCAAATCTGTGGCAGACAACATAGAGCCCATTTGCTATTTTTTAATAATTTGCAGCCCATTTGCTAATTCTTAAGTAATTTATTACAACCCATTTTCTGCCCAGGACCACGGTCAAAAAGTTCAACCTTATTTTGCAAATTTCGGTGGAGTCCGAACTTTTGTAATCCCGAAATGATAAACATTTTTTAAGAACTTACTGATTTGCCAAAAAAATTTGTTTTGTTTTTGCAAGAAAATAAGACGTGAGACAATTGAGTTGGTTTAAGGGAAAACCAGTGGTAAAAAAGATCAGCACTGGGAGGGAAAACAACCACAAAAATAAGGATGTAAATATGAAAAGTGAATTTTATGTATTTTCAATATAATGATACGTGTATATGAACTAGTAAAACTATAGGTAGAGATTACAAACAGATGTAGGGCATGCGTTTCAAGAGGAAAATAGAAATGGGATGTGTGTTTGACTCAGTAAAAAAAGTGCCTGCGGATGTTGTAAGACAAAATATAACTAACGCTGGCGGGCCAGAGGCCAGTAGATACCTGCTGGATCTTTGTGCCCCATTGTCATCATGGGCTGGCCTTGTTAAAAACAAAACCAAGCCTGGGCAGTCTACAGCCCAGTTGAAACTTGATCGACCTGAAAAAACAATATACATGCTCAATAAACGAGAGAATTCTGCAAGTACAGACTGATAACTCGGATGCAATAGTGATATTGTTTTTTCATCGTGATAATAAGAGCATGCACTTGTTTCGGAAAATTTGGAGAACTGGGAATTCGAACGGCAGGTGCTTATGCTACCCATCAAATAAAAATCAGGTGCCTGAAAATTCGTTTCGAAACAAATGAATCAGCTTTATATCCACGTCAACCCTCGGCATGATGGTTGGAAGCAAATGCCAAGTTCATACCAAAAGATCGTTAATAACAATACCAACTTGCGGACGACAAGGTAGTACAAGTACCAATGCCAAACTAAGTTATAATCTTTTTATTCCTGGCCCTAGTGTTTATCTGGTAGAAAATCTTGCAGAGGACAAGCTCCCGCTCCTTCTCTTGCTCCAGGTCCCCGAGGTGGTACTGGTGCATCACCCAGCTGGTCCTCTGTTGGTCGAAGTTCTGGTTGGTGTGCAGCACCAGGACCTTTTTTCTGCCCGTCTGCCGACCGTTGACCATCACCGGCAAGGTATTGCCGGTGTTGTGCCACATCGCGTGCATGCCGCACTCCGACTGTATCTTGCGACACGTCCACGTGCCCCTTTTGAACACCCTGGAATTGCGCTGGAAGAAATGCTTGCTTAGGCCACTCAGTGTGATACCTGCAGTATTGTCGAATATAGGTTTTAGTGTACGTAGTTGGCATTTTCATAACATCTTTGGCATGTTGCACTCACTTGTTTCACTTTTTATTAACTGTCAAATTATAATTGCTTCATCGGGTATGCGTCTAAATAGAAAAATAGAGCTATAAACAAAGGAATATGTTTGTGCAAGTAGACGGCCGATCGGTGTCTTACCTGGAAATTTCTCAGGATGGGTGTAGCATATGCCGTGCTCGCTTTCGATGGTTGGTATGAACAAATAGATGAGAGGGTGAGATCTCGCGCTGTCAACACTCACTTTGGCCTCAAGGTGCTCGATCAGCTCCTAATCCGTGGGATCGAACTTGACGCCAGCCGGCAGCACCGGCCAATCCTTCTTCGACTTGCATGGGTTAATTCCAGTTATATGGTACTCAATGTATGATCAATCGACTGTTTTAAGTGAATGATGAAAGATTTCGACAGATAAGTGGTACTCCAAATCTGAAGTCCAGAATACCCGAGCACGCCCCCGGGATTCTTGTGTCACCTCACGCGCAGTGTGTTGTCACGTCAATTCAATGTGTGGACATGATGAATAATGTGACCGACGTATACTAGTACTGCTACTGTACTACTTACTAGTCGTATTTAGTGTCACATTTTAACCATAGGTTTAACTAACAAGTACGCACTTGAAGCCTAAGTGATATATATATATATATATATATATATATATATATATATATATATATATATATATATACTGCACATCATCTCCATCATCATTATCAGTACATCTTGCGCAGGTGAGTTACGATGCACTTGATCCCAGAGAGGTATCTATCCTTCAAACCAGAGGAGTGCTTCAAACTAACAACAGTCCAACAAAAGAGGGTTGTGCTACAGCAGCAGAATACATGGCTCAGTCTACATATCAGTACGAATCAAGTTGTGCATATTTGCTGTTGGCATGAACCACATCGCTGCATGTCGGGTATGCAAAAGCCATCCATCGCATGGAAGCTTGATGGCTTTCACACACTGAAGATTATCTCGCAAAAAGCTGTGTCAACGAATCTTTGGATATGGTGATTCATGAAACCCATGGTATGATGTGTAAACACAGTCCCCCCTAGCGAATGGAAGTTGCATAGCACAGTAATCATCGCTGGTGATATGATCGATGATTGGTTGGATGATGGGATAATTGAGACTGAGGAACATGGAGTGGTTGCCGAGGCTATAAACCCGCCTCCAGTTGAATACGCCTGGCCCAACGGAGCTGGGATCTTTCTCGAACACGAAGCAGCCATAGCCATCAATGTCACGAACGCCCCAGGCATTGTACTGCATGTGGTTTGATGAAATGGTTTGGTCAATTTGGTACATGCAAATGAGCATCAAATGACCACCGCCAGCTGAACGAGCGATAAAACACCACCCATCAGCTGGTATGATTCCAGGTCCTGGAATCATGAAGGCCAGCGCATTTGCGTCTGCTGCAACAATTCAAATTGGAGACCAAAAGGACAAAAATAAACAATCATGTTCAGAGTATGTGTGGAATTAAGATTATTATAATAGTTACACATATCATAGACAGAGAATTGCAATGCCGTGGTCATAATCATACCCCAAGTTAAAAAAAATAAGCCAATGACTTTCATATTCTAGCAATATATCATGGTTCAAACATCATGTAACAATGAGAGGAAAACAGATATGACAGGGCCTACTCATATTCTACCATATCACTTACTACAGTTATCATATCAACTCTAAGCAATAACATGCGTTGTTATAAAAATCCTGGAAATGAGAGTAACATATAGCAATCATGAGGTTATACTCATAATATCTATTCTAACAATCATTAGATACCAATTGTTCTCATATCAACTCTAACAATAACATGTGTGGTCATAAAAATCTAGGAAATGAGAGAAACATATAGCAATGATGTGGTTTTAGGCATACTATATATTCTAAATTTGTAACAATGAATAGGCAGTCGTATTCTTAAGGTAAAGTTGAGATGAGATAGAACAATTACACGATGATAGATTCCACTAGTATAGGCAGCCAATCTGTGCGTCGACCGCATAAACGATGCCATCGTGCACTATAGCATCAGACAGAAGTGTTGGGTGAAGAGGATCGACGATGGGCCATAACCATGTATGGCAACCGGATTCCAGATAGACTAATCCCTTGTTGAACACGACAATGAGCTTGTAATCCATGTAGTCTTCTGATGGTGTGGGCACTTTGCAGATTACAACCTTCAGCAAACAGAGTTCGAGCCAAAAGCTCGACGCGTCTCATGCATAGTAGGCAGGAGTGTCCAGCGGGCCACAAGGCTCGATGGCGGCGGTATCCAAAGATGGAAGGGTGATCTCTCGCTGAATGTAGATATCCACGAGATGCCACGGACTACCGGATTGGTGGATGAGGACGATCCAATTGGCCTTCGTGCCCGCCCAGTAGTGGCCGCGCATGAAGGGCAGGTGGACGGGTAGTGGTAGCATGTCGAGGGGCACCACGGCAACCTCCGTAGGATCGTCAAGTCAGTGTCTGGGCCACCTGCGAGGATCGGCATCAGCAAGCAGGGTGTCTTGAAAAGAGGCGGCCGGTTGTAGACGAGTAGATGGTACAAAGACACCGAGCATGAAGCCAGACGGACGGTGCTGAGTAGGTCCATACGATTACAGATCTGCTCCAAGAGAACATCGGGGAGGGAATTCCAATCGCGGCTCTGTGTGTCAATCAGTTCTGCAATTGGGGGTTTCGGTGCCTGCGAGCCAGCGGGGAAGTGGATTCGGGCGGGCGAGCGAAGAAGCTTCTCCTCGTGTGGCCAAGCAGTGAGCGGGGGCATATGGTACGCACGAGCTACCAAGGAAGATAGCGCGGGCGGGCGAGCAGTGAGCGGGGGGAAATGGTGTGCGGCCGACGATGGGGAAGAGAGGAGGAGGAAGAAGAGTGGAAGACGGGGAAGAAAGTGCATTAAATCTCAATTCTACTACTACTACCAGGATATACCGTCCTTCAGATTGTAAATAGTTACACCGATGACATGTGAGTCTACCACAAGAGGGCCCATATGTCAGTTAATGGAGGACAGAAGCGTGCTCTACTGGCAAACATGATGGAAGTACTGGGTAAGGCTGATTTAGTAACACCAACACGCTGGTTCAGCTTATTAATTAAGTGTCCCATCTGCTACAGCATGTATTGTCACTTCACTGCGAAGACTAGTTGAATAGTTCTCTCTGACCGAGATGGGGAATAATGGATCGCGAAGACTTCGTTTCTACATTATCCCTATGCCTCTATGCTCACTTCACTCATTTTTCTCCATACATAGTCACTTGTTGAAATCTCTAGAAAGACAAATACTCCATATTTGGGAACATAGGAAGGATTTTACTCCGTATTTGGGAACATAAGGAGGATTTTACTCCGTACTTGGGAACAGAGGGAGTATCACCATATGGAGGGAACAGAGGAAGCTTGAAATATGAACATGTCAATTGGAGGGAGTAAGCCCCATGCATGCATGCATGCAACATGCAACACTTACACGTACACATGGACGCACGCAACACTCACGCACCCATGTGGCACACAACACATGACGCAACACACATGCTCACGCTCAAGTGCTCAACCTACTCCCTACGTCCGTGAAAGACTGTACATTTAGAGATTTACACATTGACCAGGGCATAATTAACGCCCAAAAGTTATGTGTGCATGCGACCATTCAGAGAAGAAGATTAAATGAAGGTCGTTGCATGCTGTAATTAAGGATAGACATGTAGCCTATACCTAGAGCACAAGTTGGTGCATTAGTCAATCAATATCGATTTAGATTAAAGGATAAATGCATTGGAAGTGTAGATGTACTACACTCTTTGTTTTTTAGCTGATTTCTTTGCTCTGCCAACTAAGAGGTGGGACCCAAAAACTAGGTGACAATTTAACCAGTCAACAAAGTGCCACGTCGACTATGTGGCCGGTCAGTAGGGTGCAATACGGTGCTCTACGATGAGCTAGTGATCGTATAATCACCGCGAAACTATATATAGTGATCGTAAAGAGCGTATTGTTACATACGTTGACCGCCAGTGTATTTTTCTTGTTTCAAATTAAGCCATATTAATAGGAAAGGACGCAGTATGAACTAGTACTAGTACTGCTTTGATGTGTCCCGTCAACTCACCGAACGAGGGGAAGCTTGCTTACTACACCTCTCCCTCGCCCACGCGCGCGGTGGTTCGCAGGACGAGGAGAGGGTTTTGACTATAGCGCGCCTTCTCCCTCTCCCTCTCCCTCGCCCTCGCCCTCGCGGTGGACGTGCAACAGTTCAATTGGTGTCAGATTGCCAGAAGCATAATGTGTACTGCAGTATCATCATTGTTGGACCTTCCGAAGAGGCGAAGAGCCAAGTGCAAGGTTCACACGAGTACGAACTGTTGAACCTCCCGAAGAGGCAAAGATCCAAGTGCAAGGTTTTATAGGAGTTGTCGTCCTAGTAGCAGCGTACTACAACTATAGCGAACGATGCTACTGTATGATGGCTCCACGTCATGTATATCCAAAGCTGTGCCACCTTTTTTCTTCTCAAAGAGCATGTTGGAGCCCGTGCAACAACCACACAAGTTGCACGTACACATAACACATTTACTAGTAATAAATTCTAAAGGACAAATGCCAGTATGCCACACAAGTTCATCTCCAATTCATGTGATAAATTTGTGCATGACCAGTCTACATATATTCACAGCGCTACTGTTCACAATTTACCGTACTCCACTTTCACGTTATAGATGGGCCACATGTCCTCCTCCAGGTTCCAGTCCCAGGTGTTCTTCATGGATGGCACGATCCATAGCGGTGGGCAACATGAATCATTGTCGCAACTTTGTAGTCCGGTTCCACACGATGGAGACTCATCCAAGCTGAAGCGGCATAAATCAGGGATAGCGTGTCCCAGCATGTCATTCATCCGGCGGTGCGCACGGAAGACACAACCATGCTTCATGAACGGCAGGCCTTCCGTGTCGTGCATGGAAGGTGGCATCCGCTTCACAATGGGGTAGCTGTCCCCAATGAAAAGCGAGTACACTCCAAGAGTGTTCCTCGGCACCCACGTAGCATCACGGGGGGTCGAACTCGGCACCGTTCATATGGTACACGCGACATCTCATATCTGGACACATGGTGACTTACATAGTCAAGGTCCATGCATAATAATGTTGTGCTCAAATATGGCGGTCAGTAATACTGTGCAACAAATAGTACTACTCGGGTATAGAGGAAGTAAAATAACCGGCTTATTATATATAGCCAGTGTTGGCTACATGGATGATATAGTAAGACATGGAAAAACAGAAATGGTGGCAGCTAGCGGGTTCAAGTCTTCAAGGGCCTAGCTAGCTATACGCGTCCTCCAAGGTAAAAAGTACTCCTACTAGTACGTAAGTAGAGTACTAGTACAACAATGAAAGAGAAGGCGAGAGGGTTAAAAAATGGAATACCTGGGTAGATGGTGACGGTCCGATCGTGGTAGATTGTGTGACCATGTTGCACATCAGTGGTACCATGTGTAACGACTGCTAAGATAGTTGATCCCAATATGCCAAAGTCTTATTTTGATCGCGGATGCAAATGCACATCCAGGGTCGGCGATCTTATTTTGATCGCGAGATGACTGGTCCCTGCAAAATAATGGAGTACCGTTAGGGATGCAAATGATGGTTTGTGCATTCTGTTTGTAATCTCCCGTACCGTAGTATGGCAACCAGATGAAACAAGTCCCCTGGCTTGTCACCGCAAAGATGCGGCCTAGATGGCACACGGCGTCTTCGAACATGTACGGGTACAAATCTGCCGCCGCCAACATGCGCCAGCCTCTGCCGTTACTGCCTCTTGCATTGATGGCAATCCTTATGTAGAACACCGCGATGAGATAGTAATCGCCGTATCCGCGTCGCTTTGTCGGCGGGTCCGCAATTGCTATCTTCTTCAATCTCATGTAGGCATCATCATACATATTCAAGCCCAGCCAGTCCGGAAGGCCGATCCCAATGGTGGAGAAGGGGTCTACCGGAACGGCCGCACTGCTGTGGATGTTGTGCAAAATGATGGTGGTATCTGGCCGGAGGTACGCAAGCCAATCTTCGTTGGCACCGACCCAGACCTATATATAAGACGGTGGGCAGCGGAGAAATTACGGGACTACCTGATCAAACTCCATTACTGACCTGCTCATTGGACAAAATCCGACTACCTCTCAATGTCGGCAACTCTAGCGGAGTCAACGTGCAACCATGGCCAGGGAGCGATGGAGTGTTCAAAGGATTGTCCCATAGAAGAACCTTCTCCTCGAGGACTCATGGAAGACCAACAAGCATGGCCTTTTCCCAAGCCATTTTAAGCACCGTCTTGAAATAGTTGGTGCAGGAAGCACCGAGTCTTGCGGCTGTGAGGACGTCGGAGTGGCGTGCGATTTCTCCGAGAGGATCGTCGTCCAAGGTCTCCTAGCCCGACGAGGAGGAGAACAGCCTGGCGAATCCATGGGAGCAGCGACGAACTGCCTTCTCTTCGGGGGGAGGGGAATTGGCGAGGAGGAGATAAGAGTGTAGTAACCTTAGGGCCTCGTCCCTTCCAACTGTAGATTGTTCCTTCTAGCTGTAGCAAAGGGGTGAGGCTATTATTTACTACTAGTACTAGCATTATGGGACGTTATGGGATTGCATTATACTGTAAATAATAGCACTAGTAAGAAATTTTTGGCACTAGCTAGTAGTTTTTGGCGTGGATTAAGAAATTTTGGGTATGTTTTTGCTATTTTTTGTACATGCCAACTAGTGTCAAAAAATGTCTTACATTATGTGACGGAGGAGTACGTACTCGTACTATAGCAGTACTAGTACTACTTTCTCAACTAGTAGTGCGAGGGTACTACTAGTACTATGTACTGTACTTCTAGTATAGTGCTCCAGTTTTGAACTCTTGAATCTCAGGGCCAAGGAGCTATAGTTGGAAGTGGAGGGTACTACTGTTCTCTAGAACCATCGTTGTACTATCAATGCAGGGAAAGTACACATGCGTAGTGGCCTAGTGGGTACTCTCGGTGCTCTATTCAGCCACTCCTCTCACGTAGCTGGCCTACTCAGCCGCTCCTCTCACGCACACACTAGCAGCCTGTTTATCAGCGACGGTTACTGCGGGGGCAGAACATTTGAGTTATTTGATACAGCCAGACTAGGATTTTCGCTTCCATTTGTGGAGGTGTAATGGATCTCGTCGAACTTTGTTAGTAGTTCCTTCTTTATGAATGAGATGAAGCAAAGCTTTTGCCTCCGTTTAAAAAAAACACGCCAAGAGGAATTTCTTTTATAGTAGAGCCGATAATGGAGTGAAGTCCATGCGTGCAACGCCACAAGCGACAGAGTAGTAGTAGAGCACTTTACATACAGAGCCATATTGCATAGTTCCCAATGCCCCGCCAGGCTTTTCCAGCTCCTCGGGCTTAATTGGGAGGCGCTAGTTTAAATATGCTACTACTAGCTGATGAGGAAGCTGCAAGCGAGGTGCGGCTAGGGCGAGCACGCGAGCCACGAGATGCTGGGAAGGAAAACCCATTCACGTGGCTAGGCTATCCAGTGCACCTAGATTGTGGTGCCGCACGTCCGTTTGACTTCAAAACTCCCGCGACCACTAGTAGTACTCGTTGGAGTACACCACAACCTAGAATCGCCTTTTATCGCTAGTAGTACATTGTTCCTTACAAGAAATCCCTAATAATGCAAGAAACCACTAATAATGCCAAGAAACTACTACCACTTGCATACGTGGAAGACTTAAGATAAGACTACCTTATCAACCATTGTACATGCTCTTACCAACCAGCCCTACCAAGAAACGACTACTCTACAAAGTGCCGTTATAGGCATGTTTCAACCCATGGCCCTGTTTGGATACATTTGTTGTCAATCTAACCCTGCCATCCAAACACCACTTTGGTTAGAGTTAGTTCAGGGTTAGAATCTAACCTCTGACTTAGAGTATCCAAACAGGGCCCGTGTCGCCCATTAAGTCAACGCCTTCTATTCGACCGGGCGTTATAACTTGTGGGACCAACATGTCAGTCGGCACAAAGATCCCCGAGTGACCTACTACCTCCGGCCCATCCACCTAGTCATCCTCGGCCATGGGACGCAGCTACCGCCACCGGCAGAAGGCGAGGTCAAAACCGCTGGCGGTGCGGAGCCCATCTTGCGGCAGCCCGGATGCCAGCTCCGCCCGGCGCTCGTGGCCGCTAGCTAGCCAAGATAGCTCCGTCCAGCTGCTTGTCTGCAAGGTTTGCTAGCTAGGTTGGCACGAAGGCGCGGCGACTTGCTCGCGCGCGCCACGCTAAGGCCAGCCATCTGGCTCGAGCGAAGGCCAGCGAGAGAGAGCGAGAGAGAGAGAGAGAGCGAGCGAGCGAGCGAGAGAGAGAGAGAGGGAGGGAGGGAGGGAGGGGGGGAGGGAGGGAGGAAGGGAGGGAGAGAGAGAGAGAGGGAGGGAGCGTTTGTGTCCATAAATAGCGTATAGATAGGGAGACAATGTTGATGTTGCTTGAAATTGGCCTATGTACGGAGACACAAGGCAAGCGAGTCATCATGTGTGTGATAGGGACTTGATGAGAGATCTAGAATAGATGGTGTAGAGAACAATGTGCGAGATCGAGAACGATGATACATTAGGAGCTATGGAAAGAGTCACAACATATATGTATACAGGGAGGAGCTGGGGCGGGTGAGGGAGTCCTGGATTAGGGGGTATCTGGACGGCCGGACTATATCCTTTGGCCGGACTGTTGGACTATGAAGATACAAGATTGAAGACTTCGTCTCGTGTCCGGATGGGACTCTCCTTGGCGTGGAAGGCAAGCTTGGCGATACGGATATGAAGATCTCCTCCCTTGTAACCGACTCTATGTAACCCTAGCCCCCTCTGGTGTCTATATAAACCGGAGGTTTTAGTCCGTAGGACAACAACAATCATACCATAGGCTAGCTTCTAGGGTTTAGCCTCTATGATCTCGTGGTAGATCAACTCTTGTACTACTCATATCATCAAGATCAATCAAGCAGGAAGTAGGGTATTACCTCCATCAAGAGGGCCCGGACCTGGGTAAACATCGTGTCCCCTGCCTCCTGTTACCATCCGCCTTAGACGCACTGTTCGGGACCCCCTACCCGAGATCCGCCGGTTTTGACAACGACATTAGTGCTTTCATTGAGAATTCCACTGTGCCGTCGCCGTAAGGCTTGATGGCCCCTTCAATCATCGGTAACGATGCGGTCCAGGGTGAGGTCTTCCTCCCCGGACAGATCTTTGTATTCGGCGGCTTCGCACTGCGGGCCAACTTGTTTGGCCATCTGGAGCAGATCGAGAGCTACGCCCCTGGCCACCAGGTCAGGTTCAGAAACTTGAATTACACTGCCAATATCCGTGGAGACTTGATCTTCGACGAATTCGGGCCCATGCCAGGTGTGTCGCACGATCACGACGAGCATGGTATAGCTCTGCCGTCGGACAGTGCTCGGGAGATAACACCAGTAACTACTCCGACCTTCAATCCAGAGCAGATTGCGCCATCCGAGGACGGGCGGATAGACCCTGCCTTGGAGGCCACACTCTCAGCGGCGATAGAGCCGAACACTGACCTTACCCTTCACGAGAGCCGTGACGCCAAACCGCTGGACTCGTCTCCGGCCACGGACTCCGAACCGCCTGTGCCCGTGCCTGTCGAATCCGATTGGGCGCCGATCACGGAGTTCACCTCCACGGATATCTTTCAGCACTCACCCTTCGGTGATGTAATAAACTCGTTAAGGTCTCTCTCCCTGTCAGGAGAACCTTGGCCGAACTATGTCCGACTAGAATGGGATGCGGATGACGGAGGAATTCACTCCCCACCCGCCACCCACTTACTAGCCACTGCCGATGATTTAACCGACATGCTCGACTTCGACTCCGAAGACATTGATGGTATGGACAACGATGAAGGAGACGAACAGGAACCACTGCCCACGGGGCACTGGACTGCCACCTCATCATATGATATATATATGGTGGATACACTCAAGGAAGGCAATGGCCACAAGACAGCAGAGGATGACCCCTCCAAGAAGCAACCCAAGCGCCGACGTCAGCGGCTCCGCTCTAAGTCTCGCAGCAAAAGCGGTGATACCGGCACTGGAGATAACAACACTCCGGACAGTGCTGAGGATGATGACAATCTCCTCCAGCACAATCTAGAGCCGGAGGATGAAAAAGCCAGCCCTCCTAAGCGAGCGGCAGAGGGAAAAGCGGAGGATGACAATTACATGCCTCTCTCCGAAGACGACGAAGAATTTGTCGTGCCTGAGGACCCCGTCGAGCAGGAGCGCTTTAAGCACCGGCTTATAGCCACATCAAATAGCCTGAAGAAAAACAACAACAGCTTCGAGCTGATCAGGATTTGCTGGCAGACAAATGGACTGAAGTCCTTGCGGCCGAGGAATACGAACTCGAACGCCCCTCCAAGGGTCACCCAAAACGCAGGTTGCTACCCCAACTTGAGGAGGAAGCATGGAAACCTACATCACCAGCGTATGACGTGGCTAATCGGCCACCTCGTGGCCGAGACAGAGAGGCATTTCAGCCAGAAGCTCAGCCCACACCCCGCCGCCACTCAAACAAAAATACCAAGGCACCGGGAAACAAGCGAGACCTGTGAGACGTATTGGAAGACAGGGCAAAACACGCAAGATCGATCTACAGATCATGAGGGCACGCTCCTATGCGGGACGGTGACCGCCACACCGGATACAGTAAAAGCAAATCCGGCCGGGCCAAATACAGCAGGTAAGACTCATACAAGCTGCGTCACGATATAGCCCAGCACAGAGGCGCGGCACACCCCCTATGCTTCACTGACGAAGTAATGGAGCATGAATTCCTAGAGGGTTTTGAACCCGTAAATATCAAATCATATGATGGTACAACAAATCCCGTGGTATGGATCGAGGACTTCCACCTCCACATCCACAAGGCCCGCGGTGATGATCTACATGCCATCAAGTACCTCTCGTTAAAACTTAAAGGACCAGCTCGACATTGGCTGAATAGTTTGCCAGCAGACTCCGTTCGCTGTTGGGAGGATCTGGAAGACGCATTCCTTGACAACTTCCAGGGCACTTATGTGTGACCACCAGATGCCGATGACTTGAGCCACATAATTCAGCAGCCAGGGGAATCGGCCAGGCAATTCTGGACACGGTTCCTAACCAAGAAAAATCATTGTCGACTATTCGGATGCAGAGGCCTTAGCGGCATTTAAGCACAACATCCGTGACGAGTGGCTCGCCTGGCACCTCGGCCAGGAAAATCCGAAGTCTATGTTAGCCCTCACGACACTCATGACCCGCTTTTGCGCGGGAGAGGATAGCTGGCTGGCTCGCAGCGACAACATATCAAGGAACCTTGGCACTTCGGATACCAAGGACAGTAACGGCAGGCCACGTCGCAGCAAACACAAGCGCCGCAACAACGGCGATAGCGCCGAGGATACGGCAATCAATGCCAGATTCAGAGGCTCTAAACCCGGTCAGCGGAAAAAGCCACTCAAAAGAAGCACTACCGGACCGTCCAGTTTGGACCGCATACTCGATCGCTCGTGCCAAATACACGGCACCCCCGATAAGCCAGCCAATCACACCAACAGAGAATGGTGGGTGTTCAAGTAGGCCGGCAAGTGAAACGCCGAAAACAAGGACAAGGGGCTGCACAGCGATGATGATGAGGAGCCACGGCCGCCGAACACGGGAGGACAGAAGAGGTTCCCCCCGCAAGTGAGGATGGTGAACATGATATACGCAACCCACGTCCCCAAGAGGGAACGGAATCGTGCACTAAGGGACGTATATGCGATGGAGCCCGTCACCCCAAAGTTCAACCCATGGTCCTCTTGTACGATCACCTTCGACCGCAGGGACCACCCCACTAGTATCCGTCATGGCAGATCTGCCGCATTGGTCTTAGACCCCATCATTGACGGATTTGACCTCACTCGAGTCCTTATGGACTGCAGCAGCAGCCTGAACCTGCTCTATCAGGATACAATGCGCAAAATGGGTATAGACCCCTCAAGGATCAAACCCACAAAAACGATTTTTAAAGGCGTCATCCTAGGTGTAGAGGCCCATTGTACGGGCTCAATCACACTGGAAGTGGTCTTCGGATCTCCGGACAACTTCCGAAGCGAGGAGTTAATCTTTGATATTGTCCCGTTCCGCAGTGGCTATCACGCACTGCTCGGGCGAACCGCATTCGCAAGATTCAATGCGATACCGCATTATGCATACCTCAAGCTCAAGATGCCAGGACCTAGGGGGGTCATCACAGTCAATGGAAACACAAAGCGCTCGCTCCGTCCGGAGGAGCACACTGCGGCCCTCGCAGCGGAGGCACAAAGCAGCCTTTTAAGGCAATCCACCAGTTCGGCGATAAAGCCCCCGGACACCGTCAAGCGCGTCCGGAGTAACCTGCAACAGGATCGCCTGGCACGTTCAGAGCTCGCCTAGCAATTCGGCCCCCGCCCTAGTCTCAGTCGAACGGCGAAATTCGTGCATCTCGTACATAATTACGCATTGAAAATACCATAGGTGTAGGCGGGGGCACTATTATGGCATGTCCCACAATGCGGCTCAACCGCACTAGGGGTTTACTACCTTTATCATTCTCTTTCTTTCAGGACTTTACTCTTTGGAAGCCCTATCCGGCAGTACGATTGCCGGACACATGATACAACATCCAAGGAGGCAGGAAGCTCCTTCGTACAATGGAATCCCCAGGTGGTCTCTGATAATGACTGAAATACCTGCTTTAAGATACGAGTCCGCAGCTTGCCCTCGGATGGGACATGTCAAATAGTCCTATTTTTCGCTTACCGCACTACTTGTATCAGTATGCTTCGACGCATTCCTCGAATGAACAATGCATAGCACTAGTCTATTATCGCATTGTATATTCTTTTTCTATATATGTTCATTAATGACAGTTAGCACCCGTACACTCTGGTACAGCCAGTACGCCAGGGGCTTCCGTATACCCCATAATACGGCATGAGAAGTCCGAACACTTTCGACGGTGTGGCACCCCGAACTTATAGCGTTATATGCATCAGCTCCGAATCATGTCTTGGGTTAATAGTTGGGTTTGCCCGGCTCCATGTTTTGGTACCTTACGTTCTGCTATATCGGCTAAGGTAGCACTGGGAGAACTACTGAAATTGTGTCCCGGTTCTTCCGGACGAGCACCTCAGTAGAGAAACCTAAAAATGACTGTCATGATAAGGCGAGAGCTGGTCGCTGTTCGAGAGGTCTCAAGTCCCTAAAGAATTTTTCTGCTTCGGGCGAGGAGTCGGCCTTGTCCGACTTAGGCGTGTATAGCACCCCAAATTCGGCCTTCCGAATACTAGGGGCTTCGCCAAAATTTAAAATCGTAGACTTCTATGGCTAAGTGAGAGTGATAAAGCATTATAGTCCGATTGCCTGGTTCGTTGCGCTGAGCACCTCCCTCGAAGGACCCAAAAATGGGAAAAAGTGTGCTCAGATTTATCCCGAACACCCCAGCACTAGTTGCATGGGGGCAGAAGCCGACGACTAGCCAACTCTCAGGTTTTATAAACGGCCGCACATAAGGTAATATTTTAAATACAAAAGCGTTGCATAGCGCACATGAACTAGTTTTCATAATACAGGATCACATGAGCAAGTTCATTAAAAAATTACATCTTTGGAACACTCGTCTGCCACAAGACGGGCACCCTTCAGGACACCCTCATAATACATTTCGGGGTGGCGATGCTCCTTGCCCTGCGGTGGCCCCTCCTTCACCAACTTCTCGGCGTCCATCTTGGCCCAGTGCACCTTCGCACGGGCAAAAGCCCTGCGTGCACCTTCGATGCAGACGGATCGCTTTATGACTTCCAGCCGTGGGCAGGCATCCACAAGCCGCCTCACTAGGCCGAAGTAGCTATTGGGAAGGGCATCGCCAGGCCACATCCAGGCTATAAGGCCCTTCACGGCCTGTTCGGCCGCCTTGTGGAGCTCTACCAGTTGCTTCAGCTGGTCGCTCATGGGCATCCGGTGTTCGGCCCCAGTATACTGAGACCAGAACACCTTCTCCGTCGAGCTCCCCTCCTCGGCCCGATAGAACTCTGCGGCATCAGACACACTGCGGGGCAGATCTGCGAACGCCCCTGGAGAGCTCTGAACTCGGGTAAGTGAATAGAAATTTTCTTTCACATGCTTGCTTTGCATAATGAATGCCTTACCCGCCACTATCTTCTTCACCGCCTCAATCTCCTAGAGGGCCTTTTGGGCTTCGGCCTTGGCATGTTTTGCACTTTCGAGGGCCTTGGCAAGCTCGGGCTCTCGCGTCTTTGAGTCAAGCTCCAAGGACTCGTGCTTCTTCACGAGCGCCTGGAGCTCTTGCTGCACCTCGCCTACTCGGGCTTCGTGTCTTTCTCGCTCGATGCGCTCCTTGGCCGCTTTGTTTTCAGCCTCGGACAACGCCTTCTTCGTGGTACCTGGCACATTCATGATGATCCTATTATCTTGCAACCAAATTTCTTTTTATATAGACAAGGTATTGCTTACCTTTGTTCTCCTCGAGCTGCCTCTTGGCACGGCCGAGTTCTTCACCGGACCGCCCGAGGTCCTGCTTCAGTGCGGCGACCTCCGCAGTATGTGCGGCAGCGGCCAGCAGTGAAGCCTGCATATGCATACAGACATATTTGGATTAGCCTCGTGTAGTTACTATTTGATCTTCTATTCGGCTTTTCTTCGCGAACGCCAAACAGAGAATCGGGGGCTACTGTCTATGCGGTAATATTTTCCTATATTTCGATTACTCAACTTAAAGCCTGTTAGGAGGCTGGCACAGGCTTCAGTCAGTCCGCTCTTGGCAGACTGAACCTTCTTGATCACCGCACTCATGATAGTGCGGTTCTCCTCGTCGATGGAAGCGCTGCGAAGCGCTTCCAGCAAGTTTTTCGGTGCCTATGGATGGACAGAGGTCACCGGCACGGGCGGCTTGCCCCTCTTAACAAGGGGCCGCCTGCTGGAGTCCGGGACCACTTGGGGTTCCGGTGCGGTGTTCGGCTGGGGACCGAACTTGGAGCCCGTGGGAGTCTTGCTCCCTTTGTGCCCAGGGTCCGGAAGGTCGCCTTGAGGCGCCTCCAGGACTATCTCCCCTTGGCTTGGTGCCCTTTGACACAACACCTCGGCGTTGTCCGTAGGGCGAGGGAAGAAGGCGGTCGGAAGTGAATCACTATTCATATCCGACGGGTCCAAAGAACCGTCCGACGAAGATACGTCGATGCGGGCTCGGGACGGACTGCAGAATCATATTCGGCATATGGAGAAGCAGTGCAATAAAAGCATACCATGAATTACTCTGGTATCCGAATAGTTACGACTTCGCCAGGGGCTTGTCCCTGGGCAACCACTCGTCTTCGCTATGCGCGGCGGTCGTGGAACAGTCCGGAAGGAGAGTCCTTCCCTTCTTGGACCCTTCGGCCTCCCCGGTTGGGGCGGCCTTCCTTTTCTTGTCTCCCCCGGCTGGACGGGGAGAACCTTCATCTTCTTCCCCCTCGTTTTCACGAAAGGAGTGCGTCTCGGAGTTATCAGACGATGAGTCTGATACCACCTGACACCCGGAACTCTTTCGGGTCCCCGTGGCCTTCTTCTTGGTCTTCTTCTCCGGCACCTCATAAGGTGCCGGAGTCAGCATCTCCGTCAGGAGAGCCTTCGGGCGGGGGGAGGGCAGTCGATCTGCTCCGATGTCTCCACCCAGTCCTGTCAGAGGCATGGGAGCTCAGATCCCGCACATGATTAAACTGGGGAAAGTAAATACCCTATAAGGTGTAGAGAACTTACCGGATTCGCAGGGCGCTTCGCGCTACCACGGTCCTCGGTAAGGGAAGGGGGACCTCGGCGCCCTTGAACAGCACCCTCCAGACGTCCTTGTGCGTCGTGTCAAAGAGCTCGCGCAGAGTCTGGTGCTGGGCCGGGTCGAACTCCCATAAATTAAACGCCCATTGTTGACACTAGAGGATCCAGCAGAAGAGCATGACCTGGACCATGTTGACAAGCTTCAGTTTCTTGCTTATCATGTTTCAGATACACATCTGGAGTCCGGCCAGCTCCACCGATCAACCCCAGGACAAAGCCTTCTCTTTCCGGGAGGTAAGCCGCATGGGGATTCTGGATCGAAACTCGGGGCCGCCACCCAGTCGGTGTCGCGCGGCTCGGTGATGTAGAACCACCCCAATTGCCACCCCTTTATGGTCTCCACGTAGGAGCCCTTGAGCCATGTGACATTGGGCATTTTGCCTACCATGGCGCCTCCGCATTCCACTTGCTGGCCGCCCACAACCTTCGGCTTTACATTGAAGGTCTTCAGCCACAGGCGGAAGTGGGGCTGGACGCGGAGGAAGGCCTCGCACACGATGATAAACGCCGAGATGTTGAGGATAAAGTTCGGGGCTAGATCATGGAAGTCCAGCCCGTAGTAGAAAATGAGGTCGCGGACGAACGGGTGAAGGGGGAACCCCAGTCCGCGAACGAAGTGGGTGAGAAAAACTACCCTCTCGTAAGGTTCCGGGGTAGGGACGATCTGCCCCTCGTCGGTCAATCAGTGCGCGATATCCGCGGCCAAGTATCCGGCTCCCCGTAGCTTTTTGATGTCCTCCTTCATGATGGAGGATTTCATCCACTTGCCTCCCGCTCCGTACATGGTTGGAGCGGTGTGAGAAGAAAGGTGTGAACTTGGGTGTTGGAGCTCGGGTGCGCGAGAATGGATGAGCAAGGAGGAAGAAGGCGTGGGTGAAAAAAGGTGAACCCTTATCCCTTTATAAAAGGGGACAAAACTATACGCCCCCACTAGCCTGGTAAACTCGCTTATTCCCCAAGCGCCGTAATTGATGGCGTGGTTGGGTTACCCACGTCCGTATTGATGAGAATCCCATGATAAGCGGACACGATCTCTTCTTAGGCAAGACGTGCCAAGGAAACCGCCTCGCGATATGCGCCAAGGCTGGTTGAGAATAATGGTTCGAATAAAGACCGGGCCGTGGTATGATGTCATGATGTCGAGTGTGTCAGCAGATTAGATATGTGGAAATATTATTCTCTCTACGGTGGTATGTGGAACTTGTTTTGCAGAGCCGGACACTATCCTTGTGTTCGAAATCTTCTATAGAGTATTCGGAGGAGGAACCCGCCTTGCAATGCCGAAGACAATCTGCGCGTCCGACTCATCGTCATTGAAGCCTGGTTCAGGGGCACTGAGGGAGTCCTAGATTAGGGGGTATCCGGACGGCCGGACTGTTGGACTATGAAGATACAAGATTGAAGACTTCATCTCGTGTCTGGATGGGACTCTCCTTGGCGTGGAAGGCAAGCTTGGCGATACGGATATGAAGTTCTCCTCCCTTGTAGCCAACTCTGTGTAACCCTAGCCCCCTCCGATGTCTATATAAACTGGAGGGTTTAGTCCGTAGGACAACAACAATCATACCATACGCTAGCTTCTAGAGTTTAGCCTCTACGATCTCGTGGTAGATCAACTCTTGTACTACTCATATCATCAAGATCAATCAAGCAGGAAGTAGGGTATTACCTCCATCGAGAGGGCCCGAACCTGGGTAAACATCGTGTCCCCTGCCTCCTGTTACCATCCGCCTTAGACGCACAGTTCGGGACCCCCTACCCGAGATCCGCCGGTTTTGACACCGACAGCGGGTCCGCATGTGGGAGAGATAGAAAGAGGAGAGTGGCGCACAAGGAAACAAAGTGTGCTTGTTTTGAAGTGGGGGTGGTGTGTGAGGTGAGTGTGCGAGAACCACATAACTAGGGAGATAGACGTTTGGGGGCGACGTTTTGTGTGTATGGGAAAGATGCAGTCTACATAGTGCGTGTGCTTGGGAAAGAGAGATGCCGGGAGACCTAGCTAGAGAGTGGGGGAAGATATGTGTGCATGCCCAAGAGATAAAGTGATAGAGACCTATATTGGGGTCCGGACTTTAGAAGAGAGAGGGGTGTTAATGTGCTCGTGTGTTGGTGTTTGGGGGAGAGAACGACTTCTGTGTGTGTAGGGGGCGACGAGGGGGGGGGGTTGCTTCAGATAAAGAGTGAGGTGTCTATATTTGAGGGACTTTAGCGTAATTGAGATATACATGGTCAATAGTGTGTTCACTCAAGGTTGATCAATTTGTTTCACAGTTTGGACTATAAGATAACAATACTTTTGAACATGCGTGATATACTTTGATGTACCAAAATTACAAACCTAAGATTGGAATTTTGGAATTCGAATCCATCATTAGCTTTTGTAATTCACTTAAACGGAGGTACATTTTTAAGCCGGGATTTCATGATTTCAAATTCATATATCAAACCTAGAGATATACACATACGGGCATGTTCAAACTTTATAATCATCCACTTTATTCATACACATACACATTTTTGCTTTTGTCATCATATTTAGGATAAACACATTTGGAATTTCATTTGAATCGGACCATATGATGGTATTTGCTTGCAGTAGCTCAATGATCCATATTTGAATTGAATGGACAATCTAAGTTGCGAGTTGGAGACATTGATTTTCAAAACTTGCACTTTTTTTGCATGCAAAACAAACAAATTCTCAGCCATGATATCATAGTCGGCCGTACAAGAGCAGAATATAATTTCAGGCGCCAAAAGCTTTCAAACTTCCCGCTCACATCGAAATATCTCACGCCCAAAAGTTTAGCCCTACGATATTCCTGTTTTACCCCTACCACATGAACGGAAAAGGGTTGCTTTGGTAACTCCATTATTTTCCCCTCTTTACCCCCAACATTCTTCCCAGAGCCCCTCCCCTTCCCCTCCCCGACCCCCCAACCACGGCAAGCCGCCGAATCTAGTCCTCCGCCGCTGCGGTGGACCTCACACCCCCCGGATCTACCTTCCGCACCTTGGAACCCCCAACTGCCAACTCACCACTTCGCTGGAGCCGCTTCAGCGACTGGCTTGTACACCGCTCTAGATCTCCTTGACCGCCATCATGGTCCACCGCATCGGATCTGCTTAACCGGCGCCCTCGTCCACCACAGTATAGGCCCTTCACTGACTCCCTTGTCCGTCCCTTCGGTGGCCCTTCATACAAGCCCTTGTCCGCCGCAACAGATCCGCCTCACCGAAAGCACTGTACAACACGCTTGTCGAAGCCTTCGTCCAATGCACTGGACCCGCTCCACGGACGCCATATTCAACTCCATCGGCCCTGCTTTACCGACGCCGCAGCCTCATCAGGTTATTTCGATCTATACTCCTACGGTTTTTCTCTTTATAGTGCAACTGTTCACTTACCACAGATGAGCTTTCTTGTCTGTCGGCAGGCTCCACAACCGTAGCACCGGAGCCGCTTCAGCGACGACGACAGCCGGCCCAAACTCAACCACAACACGAGCACCATCGACGATCCTCAGCTATCAAGTATGCCAACGATACCCATACGCCGCCGAGAATCAGGTACTATTATCCAACGGCCGGTGCCTGCGTTCACTTTCTTCGCATACGCACCGCACCTTTGAATTTCTTCAGGGCATCATTTAGTTTTTCATGAGACGTGTTATTCTGCTTGCACCTGTAGGGCCATACTTCTGGCAGTGAACATGTTACATGTGCTAAATTACATACTAGTGCACAAATAGTTAATATGCTTTAGTTTTGTCCTAAGTATTACTGTACTTCCTAGATATCACTGCCTACTATTTTACTGCTTGCATGCTATATTTATGATAACGGTGTTGTTCTGATGCCACCTGTTGGTTCCACCAGACTGCTTCATGTTCTCTATGCTTAATTACACATCGGCAAACTAGCATGTGGTTCCGCTGCTTTTGTTTGTTTTACCCTACATTTTCTGATGCTAGCTATTACACCACTGCTCCGAGCCTCTGCTCATTACGTTTTTGTGTGTTCTTGATCTTCCCAAGTTGCATGACTAATTTGATGCTTCTATTAATTATGGAGCTGCCAACCCCATCAAGTAAAATATTGTTCTTTTGGGGCTGGCACCTCGAACAAGCATAAAAATAGAGTGAAGCAGATATATTGTCGTGTAAGCGCACACCCTTCTTTTATTAGTTTAGATGAACCATTGATTATCAATTCGAACCAGTGCATGCGATTAAAATTAATTTTACCTAAATAGAGGGTGCAGAATAAACTACGACAACTAGATTTGCAACCACGGGATGCTGACGATATCTTCAAAGAACATTGCAACAGCAGCGAGGCTTCACAGCAACAAAGCCAGTGTGTTTTAGTACATGTGGAATGTAATGCGTGTGGGCTGCTTTTTTGGCTTGTGCCCTCAACACGTAATCCTACAGAATTACAAATAGTTCAGTTGTCTGCTTTGCTGTATTGCTTGATTCGAATGCTTGTTTGTTACTTGTAGGCTATACCTGAGTTGGCCAATATGTCAGCAATGCCTGCTGTACTATCGTAAAGAAATGCATGCCTAGTTCATTTGAGTCCTTAACTTTTCCTCTGAACTTCATCACAAGACTGTCTTCGTAGTTTATATGAGGCCACACAGTTAAGTGCTTCCTCAGATTATTTCAACTGCTTAGATGCCTTGGCAACTTAGCGGTGGTACACTCCCTTTCAACTAGGGATGTCAACTGGGTCCCGTTTAATCCTGATTAAAGTCCACTAGTAGTATGATAGTTCAAAAGAGTTTTTGTTTTTTGAGGAAAATGAACCAGGGAGCTAGAAAAACTAACTAGATAGGGCTGGCGGATGTCGTTTATTTGCCACTTACATCCCTAGTTTCATCTTACCATTTTAATTTCTTTTTGGCTGATGCTGCTTCGAACCAGTTAAATATAGCTTGCCATGCTCGACAATAATTAGTATGTCGTTTACCATGTAAGCTTACTGCATGGATCATGCGATAACTATCTCTTACTTATGTCCAGCGGAAACCTTTCAGGATGCCGTTCACACTAGGACACAATGTACAACCCCAGAATCTATTTGTGGAAGAAGTGCGCCATCCATGTTACCAGATGGTAGCAGTTCAGAGGCAACACCGCCGGAGAGTAGTCTGAGCACAGATATTATAGTTCTTGAGGATCTACTAGAGGAAGAAAGAGATGGTGTGGCTGCCATGAATGAGGTAATCTCGATCTTGAAGCTGGAAATTATGCAATTAGCTGCACGCATTATGCAAGCAACCCAAGAATTGGAGGAAGTAAGAATGTTGCATTTGAAGACGGAGGAGGTCCTGCTGCTTCTGCTTCTGCTAAAGCCCAGGGTAATCCCAGTTCTTCTTTAGATACCAGTTGAAATTGTTAATAGATTATTGTACTTGCATGTTGTGTCATGTCTCTGAATGGATTATGTTGTAAGACCCCCTATGTTGTCCATGTGTTGTAATGATCTGAATTTTTTAGGCGAGGTAATCCTCAGTACTTGTGTGATTGACATAAGGTGAACTATTTTTCGTGTGAGCATATTGTATTGGATGAAATAATGATTTGACTCAAAGTGTATCCAACCTACTGAATTCGAAGATCACGCATTTCTAAATCATAATCATATATAAAGGTGGAATAAATCTTTGTTGTGGTTTTGAAGAAATAAATAACAAAACATAGAATTATCAATGGATATTCGTAATCGAATAAAAATTGGATTTGGATTTAGTTGCCATGGCCCATGGCAAACGTGAATGCTAATTCTCCCAAGTTTTGAACGAAGCGGCTAAACACCCACTATCATATGTGGGCTGCCCGAAGCAAGTGTTTGCGACATGGAAATTACTGTCTACCCCTGACACTTGACATCCTTATCGACTGGATTTACACTGCTCTCGATAGGGGTAGACTAGTAACTTCAATCAAACGTGACATGACGGCCTCTGAGCCCATTCAGACACGGTGGGCGCCAAACGTGGGTGGCAAAACACATTTGATTCAAGCTCGTCCGAAAGACATGTGTCTCTCCATCCATTTCCCCATTCATCCATGGTGGGCGGCGAAACAAACTCTCCTCGTCCGAAATCGATGTAGGCTAATATTTTAAATAGGGGCATATGTGTAACTTTCCCTCATTTCAGACAAGCGTGTCCCAAAGTTTGAGATCCCCCTCCCCCTCCATTTCCCCATTCATACACCGTTGGCGCCACGTCAACCTCCCCACTACGGCCAGCCTCCTCCATCCGCCACCCCATCCTCCACCTTGCCGGAGCCGCTACCCCTACCCCGTCGTCCACTGCAAGAGATGGACATCTCTCATCCACGACGCCGGACCAGGATCCTTTCATCACGTCATCTCGCTTCATCGGCGCCATCATCCACTTTGTCGTTTCCGCTCCTACGACCGCCTCATCCACGGCAACATGATTTATCCCCCAACCCGGCCGTCTGCCATCTAAAGTCTTCTTCCCCGCCGCCGACAGCCATCGCACCCGCAGCACCCTCAACGTATCAGCAGGGGCCTACATGGCGTCACAAGAGAGGTGGTACTCTTCCATATGTGCTTAAGTTATTGATCTCACTCGGAAAATAGATCTTAAATTGTTTACTGTACTTTTCTTGTCTGTACCAAATCGTAGTGGCTAGTTGAATGCAAACATTGGTTGCGAAGTAGCTTTGTCCGATTTGCACCTTCAGATCCGACATGTCACGGTCACTATACTCATAAAGCTTATGGTTTCCACCCTTTATATTCACTACCATCATCGTAGGTGCTTCCCTGCTTCGTGTCGTGCTAGCACTGCTCCTCAAGACCTCAACCCATCAAGCGAAAAAACATGCCACTCATAATTCCAAAGCTTATGTGTTGAAATACAAATCTGATATGATGCTCATATTACTAAAATAGAGAATGTTTAATTGGTCACCTAATGTTCCTATATTCGTTTTGAAAAGCATGTGCGCCACCCACTAGTCCAGCTAGTTCCACTTTCTTGATTTTACTCTTGATGCTTAGGGTTTTCCCCTTTTATCTACTCTACTATGATCTGTGTAGGTGCTTTTTGTCATACTAGCATTACTCCACCCTTCAAGCTAAACAACACAACACTCAAAATTCCAAAGCTTAGTTGTTCAAGTATGATTGTGATATGATACTGATATTAGTTAACAGACACATTTAGTTAGTTAACTATAGGTCCCACTTGAGTTTCCAAATGCATGTCATGACATATAGAGAGACAGCAGAATTGCAATTCTTTGTCACTTGTTGACTGTACTTTCTTGTTCATACCAAATCTTAGTTGTTATTTCAAAGCAAATATCGGTTGCTAACTACCCTTTGCGCGATTTGCAGCTTCAGATCCGCCATCCCACTGCCACGGTCAACACTATACTCATCATGCTTACGTTTTCGCCATTTTATGATGACCACGATCAGCCTACGTGGTTCGTGTCATAATAGCACTGCTCCACCCATCGAGCTAAACAAGCTTAGTTGTACAAATTCAAATCTGATATTATGCTGATATTAGTAAAACTGAGAGATGTTTATTTGGTCAGCTAAATGTTCCTACTTTAGTTTTGAAATGCCTGTGAGCCACATATGGAGAGACCGGAAGGAAGAGTATTTCTCTGTGCGCTCTGGTTCATCATGGGTGGCTGTCGGGGGGAATCGGCTTCCTCGAACACCTATGGGGACCGAGCCCCTTCTTGGTTCGGCGGGGGGCGGAGGTCGCACGAAGAGCAGATCGAGGCGAGGCACACGGGGGATTTTACCCAGCTTCGGGCCGCAAGGATGCGTAAAACCCTACTGCTGCTTTGTGGATTGTATTGTGTTCTTGATCGGGAGCGCGTGGTGCTACAGTACACGCGAGCCACTGGCGAGACCGAGCGTGGCAATGGTTGTCCTCCCTTCCCTACGTGCGCACGGGGCCTCCTTTTATATGCTCAAGGGGTTACCCACAGGTGGCAGCGCAGGTGGGGGCAAAAATGGGAGAATGCTGTAGTGGGTACAGCTGCCTGCACAGTGGCTGTACAGTGCTATCATACCTAACTCTGACGGCGGGGGACAAGGGCATTAAATGCCCGTCCGCGTCGCCCAGACGGTGCAGGGAAGTGGACCGTCAGGAGCGCCACCGTTTGCCACGATGGCTACTCTGTCAGCTTCGCTTCGCCACCGCATGCCCCTGGCTGCACAACCTCCCGCCACGTGCGCCTGGAATGCCCCTAGAGCGACACGTTGGTGGGTGAGCTGGAGCGCAGGCACGGGGTGGTAACTTGTCGCGGCAAACGCCTTGCCGCGGTGGATGCCTTGTCGCGCCCGGGAGCTTGTCGCTCACCGGGCCTTGCCGGAGCGCGGGACGCGCCGTGGCAAGGTCCTTGTCGTGTCGTGGTTGGCCTTCCCGGCAAGCTCCTCCTGCCGGGGTCTTGTGCTTCGAGCGGTCGTCCCCGCAAGCTCCTCTTGCCGGGGCCTGGCTCTCTTCGGGTGGCCTTCCCGGCAGGCTCCTCCTGCCGGGGGCCTTGGCTCAAATACTTTGTTCTTGGATGGCCCAAAAAGGGACCACAGAGAGTCTTGGCGATCGCCTGGCAAGCCTTGCCGCGGGGTGCTACGACTGCCCATGCACAAGTTCGGGATACCAAGGTACCCCTACTTTAGTACACCGACAGGAGCCCCCGGGCCTGGGCCATACACGGTGCCGAGCGCTGTTGGGCCAGGCCCAAAACAGTGCACGGGCACGCGCGGCCTGGGTCACGCTGCATCTGCTTCTGCACCCACCACGTCCTCCCCGAAAGGCACGCGTCGAACGCGGCATCGTGGGGAGAGGCGTGCGTGATGTGGGTGGCGTGCGCGGGGCTGAGCCCTGCAGGCATGCGTCACGTCGCCATAAAGGGGGACGGTTCGCGCTAGCTCCATAAGTGGAGGGAGGCGTGGAGGCGTGGCTTGTTCGCTGGACGGGGCCGAGGCACGGTTTCCGAGGCGCCCGTTCCCCATGATCACGGGGTGGGGAGAGGTCGCCTCATCCGTCGCCTCGGTCCTGCGCGTCAACCACGCGGCTTCCATGCACCCGGGGTTACGGACGGTGGAGTCAGGAGACCGGGACGTCGCAGGTCGGGGCAGCAGGTCGGCCCCAGTCGCCTGGCCTTCCTGCGTCTTGATTGGCTGAGCGGGGCGGCCGAGCCCCCACCCTGCTCCTTTATAAAGAGCAAGAGGGGGCGACGGGAACCCACACTCCTCCATCCGCTCGCTTA
Source organism: Aegilops umbellulata (assembly GCA_032464435.1). Classification (NCBI taxonomy): domain Eukaryota; kingdom Viridiplantae; phylum Streptophyta; class Magnoliopsida; order Poales; family Poaceae; genus Aegilops; species Aegilops umbellulata. The sequence goes on from CP136055.1 coordinate 216,204,281, forward strand.
GGCGCTCCTTTTGCCCTTTTCGCCTCCTTGTCCTACCTCCTGAGGAGAGAGATAAGAAAGGGATTACGGACATCTTATCTTTTTTCAATCTGTAAGCCCTCGGGCCTTAGCTGTGTTTAAAACTTGTAATCTCATCTTTTCATGTTTTTCATTCTCTCTGAACTGTACCTGAGCGAAATGTTTTTAATGAAAAGGGGATGTTTGCCGGGCCATTTGTCCCGTGGGTAAAACCCACGCCAAGGAACGAATCCTTTATATCGTTAAGATAGACACTTCTTTGCCCGGCAATAGGCCCTGCCGTCTTCCCGCGCCACTCGACCTCTCTCACGCCTTTGGCGGAGGAAGGGATGAAGCGGGTTCGGGCCCCTCGTTCCGCCCCTTTGCCGCCGCGACTACTACCAAAACGGGCCCCAGGAACGCGCTCTGGGGCCGTTCGTTAAGGGAGCACGGTAGCTTCTAGGAGGAAACAAGGTTTTCGTATTCCACAGTTCATAAGAGAATGCATGACAAGGGATGCAAAAACTTATCTGGGATTGCAGCCCCGGCAACCTTGGCTTGCCGCGGGCGAATCTTCGTACTTGCAGCCCCCGGCAATACTGGCTTGCCGGGGACCAGATGCTGGCCCGCCCTTCTTCTCTTCTTCGTCCTTAAGCGGCCTGGCCAGGATATGCAAAACCCTGCGAACCAAAGGAAACAAAGGAACCGGAAAAAGGACGCAGACTCGACCTCTAAGCTAGGGGTTAGCAGCTGTTAGGCACTATCAACCCTAACCAAGGACGAGACTCGACTCAGCATGCATGCTAAAACTTAGGGCGCCAGCGCTTCATTTCTGCTGCTCAGGGTCTGCGCCTGGCTTTGTACAAAGGATTACATGCAACTGCGACAAGTCTTGTACAAAAGGTTGGTTGCCGGGCGGGGCCCGACAACGGCGCCTTACGGGTAAAACTTACGAAGATGCTCAATATTCCAGGAATTGCTCACCGGAGTGCCATCTTCGGTCTCGAGGCGGACAGCGCGGGCCTCGTGACTCGTCTCACCCGGTAAGGGCCTTCCCACTTTGGCGTCAACTTGTTATGATTCTTGGCGGACGGGGCGCGCCGAAGAACAAGGTCGCCTTCCTCGAAGCTTCTGGCTTTAACTTTGCGGCTATGGTAGCGACGCAAAGCTTGCTGGTAGCGAGAGGCTCGCACAGCAGCCTGAAGACGATCTTCCTCAAGGAGCAGCGCGTCATCTTCACGCAACCGCTCTTGCTCAAGCTCATCATAAGCGAGCACTCGAGGTGACCCGTTTACGAGTTCTGTGGGGGTAACTGCTTCTGCTCCATAGACTAGAGCAAATGGTGTCTGGCCAGTGGCTCGATTTGGCGTCGTTCTGATCGACCAAAGAGCCACCGGCAGCTCCTCGATCCAGTTTCTTCCGCACTTGTGCAGCCTGTCGAAAGTTCTGGTCTTGAGCCCGCGCAGTACTTCGGCGTTGGCCCTTTCAGCTTGACCGTTGCTCTTGGGATGAGCAACAGAAGCGAAGCAGACCTTGGCGCCGAGATCTTGGGCATATTGCATGAAGGCGCGGCTCGTGAATTGTGTACCGTTGTCGGTGATGATCCTGTTGGGGATCCCGAAGCGGCAGACAATCGACCTGAAGAACTTGATGGCTGACTGTGCTGTCACCTTCCTCACTGGTTCCACTTCCGGCCACTTTGTGAACTTGTCGATTGCGACGTACAAGTACTCAAAGCCCCCGACAGCTCGGGGGAAGGGGCTGAGGATGTCGAGCCCCCAGACCAAAAATGGCCAGGATAAAGGGATCGTCTGGAGAGCTTGAGCTGGCTAGTGTATCTACTTGGAATGGAACTGGCACGCTTCACACTTGGTTACTTGTGCAGTTGCATCCTTGGAGGGCTGTCGGCCAGAAGAAACCTTGCCGGAACGCTTTGCCGGCGAGTGCTCTTGCGCCGATGTGGTGACCACATATGCCTCCATGTATCTCTGCCAACAGCTGCTGTCCTTCTTCCCGGGGAATGCACTTCAATTTCACACCGTTGCGCCCTCTTCTGTACAGTGTGTTGTCGACGAACTGGTACATACTCGAGCGTCGGGCTACTCTTTCCGCTTCTTCTTGCTCTTCGGGAAGTTCTCCGTGCTGGAGGAAATGGACAGTCTGCTGCGCCCATGCCGGAGCCTGCGGCTCGACAACAAGGACTGAAGGCACTTCTGCTGCTGCGGGAACGTCCGCTTCTACGGCGAGGATCTGGGGCTCAGCCGGAGCTTGAAGTTCCCCGGCAAGCTCGCCGGAGCAAAACTTGTCGGGATCGCCTGCTTCTACGAAACAAACCCTGGGGTTTTCCGGAGCAGACGGCTCCTCAGCGCTCTTGGCGTCGATCTTGGGGACCTTCTTGGCGGCGGCTCCAGGGAGCTCTGCCGGAAGATAGTCGCCGGAGACCAACTTCCTCTTCTTGCTCTGTCTGGTTGATGGCGTTACGGATGGTTGAGTCATCTTGAGCACAAAGATTCCTGGTTCCACAGGTAACTTAAATGCTGCGCACTTCGACAGGCCATCAGCGATGTCATTCTCAGCTCTTGGAATGTGTTCCATTCGCAGGCCGTCAAAGTGCTCTTCCAACTTCCTCACTTCATCAACGTACGCTTCCATCAACGGACTCTGGTAATCCTTGTTCACTTGGCGGACGACAAGCTGCGAGTCACCCCTGACAATGAGCTTCTTGATCCCAAGTTCCGCCGCGATCCTGAGACCGGCGAGCAGACCTTCATACTCTGCAGTATTATTGGTTGCTTGCTCCTTGGGGAAGTGCATCTGGACTACGTACTTGAGGTGCTCTCCGGTGGGCGCGACGAGTAACGCGCCAGCACCGGCGCCTTGCAGCGAGAAAGCACCATCAAAGTACATCAGCCACTCTTTGCTTGCTTCTTTGGTGGGGATGCTCGTCTCTGGGATATCTTCGTCCGGTGTCGGTGTCCACTCCGCTATGAACTCCGCCAATGCCCTGCTTTGGATAGTCGAGGTGCTCTCGAACTGGAGACCGAAGCTCGACAGTTCTAGTGCCCACTCGACAATCCTGCCTATTGCTTCGGGATTCTGCAGTATCCTCTTCAGCGGAAAGCGGGTGACAATTGTAATCTCGTGTGCTTGGAAGTAATGGCGCAGCTTTCTCGAGGCCATGAGGAGGCCGAAAAGCAATTTCTGCACACCAGAGTACCTTGACCTAGCCCCCTGCAAAAGGGAGCTGACAAAGTAAATTGGGCGCTGCACCATTTTCTTCTTCTGCACCTCCACTTGCTCCTGCGCAGATTCATCCTTGTCGGGGCCAGAGCTTGTCGGGGAAGCCCCCTGCTTGTCGTTGGACGTGCTTGCCGTGGTTGCTGGCTCATCATCTGCCTCCCTCTCTGCTACTAACGCAGCACTAACCACTTGATTGGTTGCCGCCAGGTATAGCAGCAACTTCTCTTGTGGTTTAGGCGCGACAAGTATTGGAGCGGAGGACAGGTATTTCTTCAGGTCCTGCAGCGCAGCCTCCGCTTCCGGAGTCCATTTTACTGGACCCGCCTTTTTCAAAATTTTGAAAAACGGCAGGGTGCGTTCTGCAGACTTGGAAATAAACCTGCTGAGAGCCGCGACGCAGCCGGCAAGCCTTCGTACGTCCTTGACACGTGTTGGTGCTTCAATCTGCTCGATGGCCTTGATCTTGTCTGGGTTGGCTTCTATTCCTCGCTGAGACACGAATAACCCGAGAAGCTTGCCGGAAGGGACTCCGAACACGCACTTCTCGGGGTTGAGCTTGAGGCTGATCCTGCGCAGGTTCGCAAAGGTCTCTTCTAAGTCTTGAATCAGGGTTGCCCTGTCTCTGCTCTTGACCACTATGTCATCCATGTAGGCCTCCACATTTCTGTGGATTTGTGGCTCAAAAGCGGTGTGGACAACCCTCGCAAATGTCGAACCGGCGTTCTTCAGTCCGAAAGGCATCCGTACGAAACAGTACGTGCCACATGGAGTGATGAACGTGGTCTTCTCTTCATCTTCTTCAGCCATGAAGATCTGATGATATCCTAAGTAGGCGTCAAGAAATGAAAGTAGGTCACATCCGGCCGTGGAGTCGACAATTTGGTCAATGCGCGGCAAGGGAAAGGGATCTTTGGGACAAGCTTTGTTAACATCAGTGAAGTCGATGCAAAGCCTCCATTTCCCATTTTCTTTGCGCACGACAAAAGGATTGGCCAACCACGTCGGACGGAGCACTCCTCTGACGAGGCCTGCCGCTTCCAACTTCTTGATATCTTCTGTAATGAACTCTTGGCGCTCCACTGCTTGCTTCCTGACTCTCTGCTTGACGGGCCGCGCGTGAGGACAGACGGCGAGGTGGTGCTCAATCACTTTCCTGGGAACGCCGGGGATGTCGGATGGCCGCCAGGCAAACACATCGACATTCGCCCGCAGGAAAGCAACGAGCACGCTTTCCTATTTGGGGTCGAGCGTGGCACTGATGGTGAAGGTACCACCAGTGCCGTCCTCCTTGGCGGGCACCTTCTTGGTCGTTGGCGGAGCTGCCATTGTCTTCTTACTCTTGCCGGTGGAGCTCGATGGCGCGTCCTCGACGGTAGCACAGCACTCCGAAGAGGTGCGCTTGCCGGAGTGGGCGCCAGAGCACTTGTCGGGCTTGGTCCTCTTCTTCCCTCCGGGAGCTTCAGCGGCAAGCGGCTTGTGATCCGCTGCGGCTGCTGCTTCCCGGTAGATCTTGTCGGCACAGATAAGGGCATCCTTCTTGTCGCCGGGGACAGAGATGATGCTTATCGGGCCTGGCATCTTGAGCATGTTGTAGGCGTAGTGAGAGGCCGCCATGAACTTGGCGAGCGCTGGACGGCCGAGAATTCCATTGTAAGGTAATGGAAAATCGGCAATGTCAAAAGTGATCCTCTCTGTCCTGAAGTTCAGCTCGCTGCCAAATGTCACTGGCAATGTTATTTTCCCCTTCGGCTTGCTCCTTCCCGGGTTGATTCCTTGGAACGTGCCGGTCTCTTCGAGCTCGCTGTCGGGGACTTGGAGTTTCCGGAGCACAGCGGAGGAGATCAGGTTCAAGCCGGCCCCGCCGTCAACTAGCATCTTATTGACCTTGAGGTTGTGGACTTTTGGTGAGACCAACATCGGCAAGCACCCGATCGCCGTTGTGCGATCAGGGTGGTCCTCAATATCAAAGATGATAGGCGTACTGGACCATTTCAGAGGCTTGCGCGACTCGACGGGTGGCTCCGCTGCATTGACTTCCCGCGCCCACTGCTTGAGCTGGCGGTGAGAAGTATGCAGGGAGGCACCGCCGTCTATGCACAAGACCTCTGCGGCTTTCTGAAACTCCTGCTCACTGGTCTCGACGTCATCCATGTCTTCGTCTTTGTCGTCGTCTTCGTTCTTGTCGCGGCCGCGGGGAGGTCGCTCCGCTTGCCGCTGCTTGTCCTTGTCGCGGTGTCCTCCCTGGCCGGGGCGCTTCGTGCCTGATCCTCCGCCACCTCCCCGGGCTCTCTCCTTGTCGCGCCGCTCGTACTCGGCCTTTTGCAGCTCGACGAGCCGCTCGACCTGCTTGCAGCTCTGGAGGTCATGGCCCTTGGTGCGGTGGATCTTGCAGTACTGCTTGTTGGTGCCGTCTCGCTTGTCGGCGACCGCCACAGCCTGGCAGTGGGCGCATCCGGCAATCTCCTTGCCAGAGCTACCAGCCTGGGCCTTCTTGGCGGCGCCTTCATCACCGGACTGCTCAACAACCAGTACTTCTTGGCTCTTCTTCTTCCTGTTGATCCGCCGTCGGCCCTTCCTTGCCGGGGCGGTATCCTCACTGTCAGATTCTCCTGCTCCAGTGTTCTCTCCGGGGAGTTTCCTCCCTTCCTCAGCACGGGCACACTTGTCGGCCAGGGCATATAGCTCACTAACGTCTTTGATCTTGCACATCGCCATCTCCTCCCGCATCCTGCGGTTACGCACGTTCTGATGGAACGCGCTGATGACCGCGGTGGGGTGGACGTCTGGGATGTTGTAGTGTACACGGCTGAATCTCTGGATGAACTTGCGCAGGGGTTCCCCTTCCTTCTGGACGAGCAGATGAAGGTCGCTCGCTTGGCCATGGGGTTTGTGGCCGCCGGTAAAGGCGCCAACAAACTGATGGCACAAGTCTGTCCAGGAGGTTATGGAGTTAGCCGGCAAGTGCATGAGCCAGGATCTGACGTTGGATTTGAGTACCAGCGGGAAGTAGTTGGCAAGGATCTTGTCGTCTTGCCCTCCAGCAGCCTGCACCGCAATGGTGTAGATGCTGAGGAACTCCGACGGATGTGACTTGCCGTCGTACTTCTCTGGTACGTCTGGCTTGAAATTCTTCGTGTTGGGCCACTGGACTTGCCGCAGCTCACGGGTGAACGCAGGGCAGCCCACCGCATACGGCAGGTCGCCTGGTTCCCCTGGTGCATGCATGTCGACAGAGGGCCCAGCGCGGTAGTCTGATTGACGCCACGCTTCTCTCCGACGCTCGATCCGAGTACGAGCGTCCTCTTGCTCTCGCTCGTGAAGAACTTGGCGTTGATCGCGACGAGTTCGCGGATTCGACGATGCGGTGGAGTCGTTGTCGTGATGATTCCGGCGAGTCGGCTACCTTGGCCTCTGGGGCGGGGAGTGCACGGTGGTCGCACCCCCGCCGGTCCTGGCGCCATCGGTTCTCGCCTGGCCGTCCCGCCGCGGCTGCGACGCGCTGTGCTGCCGCGGGGTGTCGCCGTTGGCGAAACCGATGAGGCTCTGTATCGTGGCCCTCCAGTCGTCGAGCTTGTCCGCCGCTGGAGGGTAGTCTAGGAGCAGTTGAGCTCGCGCCAGAGCTTCTGCTGGAGTGGTGGGCAGTGGTGGCGAACGGCGCGTGGAGCGGGATGTGCTCGAACTTCTAACTACGTTAGAAGGAGCAACACCCGGACCAGGCAGCCGCGCCACGCTCGCGCCAGCACATTGGTGTGAGTGCTGGCCCTGAGCGCCCTGGGATCCGCCGGCTCGATTTGGGTCCAGTGAGCGTATGGTACCGTGGGCGCCAAGATGCTGCTGGTCTCGTGCCTCCTGAGAGGGGCGCGGTGCATGTTCGGACGCCGTGGCGCCATGAGCTAGCTCGACGACGCCCGTCCCGCCGCCGGTGCCGTCTCCACCGCCCGTTTGCTCCAAGGGCGGCGGGTTCGACGCGGACGGACCGGCCACCTCCGGAGCCTTCTTCTTCGGTGGCATGTCGACGAAGATGATGGAGATCTAGCTGGTGCAGACGCCGGATCAGGTTCGCACAACTTCGACGCCCCCTACTTGGCGCGCCAAAGATGTCGGGGGGAATCGGCTTCCTCGAACACCTATGGGGACCGAGCCCCTTTCTTGGTTTGGCGGGGGGTGGAGGTCGCACGAAGAGCAGATCGAGGCGAGGCACACGGGGGATTTTACCCAGCTTCGGGCCGCAAGGATGCATAAAACCCTACTGCTGCTTTGTGGATTGTATTATGTTCTTGCTCGGGAGCGCGTGGTGCTACAGTACACGCGAGCCGCTGGCGAGACCGAGCGTGGCAATGGTTGTCCTCCCTTCCCTACATGCGCACGGGGCCTCCTTTTATATGCTCAAGGGGTTACCCACAGGTGGCAGCGCAGGTGGGGAAAAAAATGGGAGAATGCTGTAGTGGGTACAGCTACCTGCACAGTGGCTGTACAGTGCTATCATACCTAACTCTGACGGCGGGGGACAAGGGCATTAAATGCCCGTCCGCGTCGCCCAGACGGTGCAGGGAAGTGGACCGCCAGGAGCGCCACCGTTTGCCACGATGGCTACTCTGTCAGCTTCGCTTCGCCACCGCATGCCCCTGGCTGCACAACCTCCCGCCACGTGCCCCTGGAATGCCCCCAGAGCGACACGTTGGTGGGTGAGCTGGAGCGCAGGCACGGGGTAGTAACTTGTCGCGGCAAACGCCTTGCCGCGGTGGATGCCTTGTCGCGCCCAGGAGCTTGTCGCTCACCGGGCCTTGCCGGAGCGCGGGACGCGCTGTGGCAAGGTCCTTGCCGTGCCGTGGTTGGCCTTCCCGGCAAGCTCCTCCTGCCGGGGTCTTGTGCTTCGAGCGGTCGTCCCAGCAAGCTCCTCTTGCCGGGTCCTGGCTCTCTTCGGGTGGCCTTCCTGGCAGGCTCCTCCTGCCGGGGGCCTTGGCTCAAATACTTTGTTCTTGGATGGCCCAAAAAGGGACCACGGAGAGTCTTGGCGATCGCCTGGCAAGCCTTGCCGCGGGGTGCTACGACTGCCCGTGCACAAGTTCGGGATACTAAGGTACCCCTACTTTAGTACACCGACAGTGGGCAACCGACATTGTATAGAAAGACTTGTATTATCTTCAATCTTCTTGCTCTTCTACTCTTCTTTAAGATGATCCTCTTCTCTTGCGGTCGACTGGTCAGGTCGAGTTATTCTCCCTTAGTATATTTTGAATCTGTCAGGTCAGGTCGACTTGTTCTTCTTTACTATATATTGAAGCTGTCATCTGCGAAGTATCATCACTTCTGGAGCTCTCATATTTTGAGTAGTAGGCCACATTACATTAATGCACACACCAAATTACAGCATGCATGTCACCTCTCAGAAGTTGCAGAGATAGCACAAAGGGGTTTACAGGGAGGAAGTATTGGATTAGAATCACTTCTGCATTACAAAGATAATCTCACTTGTTTTTATGTTTTCATGCATGTCAGGTATTGAACATTATCAAAATGAATATGAGAATGGACGCACGAGAGGAATATTGCGGAATGATCCACTGGCTAACAAACTTGGCATGGTGGAGGATGACCTATCTTATTCACCCATCAAGGTGCATGCTCTAACATGGCAAGGTTGTATTGGTCGCACATATTTTGCATCTGACCTCTTGCATTACTTCTACTTTGTTACACCATCTGCTTAGTTTAATCATCATATATGAGTATATGCCATACCTATCCATTTTCTGTACCTATTCCATGTGTCGTCATACTATGTTTTTCCAGTCAAATGGTGTTATTTCGTAATAGATGTCCAAAAGGAAGAGGGTGATTGCAGATCCTCAAGGAGTACAAACTAGGTATTTGGAAAAGGTAGTGATACCTGTTAAATCAGATAGATCAGCAGCCACAGAAAACACAGGCCCAACTGTAACAGACTTTACCCCTACTCTAGTGGCCAAGCACCTATTAGAACCACTGACAGCCCAGCGTCAGGTACTGTCTATGATATCAATTCAAAATTTGAACTCCTAAATTTCTGCATGTGCCTTACCTTCTCTCTTGTATGAAAACTAATTTCAGATGAATCTCCTTGCTCAAAGGATCATAGGATCTCACGACAATACTGTGCTCTGCATTACTCTTGTCAGTACCTCTTGCCCTTTGTCAGCATACTTACACTCATTGCTGTTTGATTATGTAGCATCACTGTAAATGTTCGCTTCTTTATCCTTCCTTTGCTTGAAATTATAAGATCTATATTTACTCTTATATAAATGTAGAATTAACACAATGGTTATGAAGTTTTGGATTGCTCATGTAAGTACCTATTGTCATGTACTCCCACTGTATCGAATTAATTGCTGATCAGTTGGATGTATTTAGAACTTAATAGTGCTAGATACATCCATTTGAGCGACAACTAATAACGGACGGCGGTGGTATTACTGTACATGCATCACGAGATAGTTGATTGTCTAGCATTAGTCTGCATCTTATCTGCCCTGCCCTCCACTTTCTCCAAATTATCATATCTGCATTTACTCTTACCAAAATGTTGAATAAAGCCAATGCCACTTCACATGTTGATGTCTGCATTCCTCTTGTCAGTACCTTTTGCCTTGTAATGCTGTACTTAATTAATTGCTATTTGATTATGTATCATCAGTCTGCACCTGAGCTTCATTATCCTCTATTTCTTCCAATATTATTTGATCTATATTTACTCTTTGCAAAATGTAGAATAATGGCAACGCTTATAAAGAATTTTCTTTGGGGAATTTATTGAATTATCTTTCCATCAACATGGAGAAGGGCTTTGTCCAGCCCGTGTTAACATGTAATGTAAGTTCATCCTTCCCAAGCCTTCAAACTTTGTTCTAGTATAGATCTGGATAGGCATTATTTCCTCCACTGTTGTTTATATCTGATTGGATGTTTGCAACAACTACCAGTGTTAAATTGTAGTTGTAAAAACATGTTGCTTATGCAGAACAGATCCATTTATTTTCTTATATAATTGTGAAACCTGTTACATGTCTCCTTGTTTCTCTTTCAGAGTCGTATCTCTTATGCCAGGCAGAACTTTAGGAAAGATAGTGAGCCAAACCATCTTAAGGACAGTGAGATGACCCCAATGTCCTGTCTTGATGAAGACAGTGAGTTGAAGCTACTCACCAGCAGGTGTGAGACAACCTCTGTGCAGTCGCTGCCTCAATCAGTTCGACTTCTTCAGTCTCGACTTAAAGCGGAAAGGCTTGCTTCAGCCCAGCTCCGACTTTAAGTCAAAGATGTAATGAAGATGTCAGGGGACTGCCTTGCGCACTATGGTGCCATACAGCTAGGGATGAAGCATCTATCGGTGACACAACTGAGGTCTCATCAGCTTGTTCGGCTGCTTGCGGGGGCCCGAGCTTGCCAAGTCTAGTGCCTTCTGAAGTGCTCTCAGTTTTATATATTCTTTTGTCGGCGCTTTTGTTGGCCCTCCAGCAGAAAATGGCAGTAACGGGCCGTAAGTAACCGAATTCTGAAAATGAGCCCAAGAATAAATGGGCCCTGAGAAGGCCGAAAGATAACATGGGCTGCAAACGGCCCAATGGATTAATGGGCCATTAATGGGTATAAAGTGATACACTGTTCATTATGGGCCAGTTTCACCACGGGCCATTAATGGGCCAAGAGTTACAAAGGGCCTCATCTGGGCCAAAAGACGTCATGGGCCATACATGGACCGGAACTTAAAATGGGCCAGAATCATATTGGACGGCCCAGATGACGCTACTGGGCCTAATTCGGATAGGTCATAACAGGCCCTGGGTTAGCGGGCTATAAATGGGCTATATGCAAACAGGCCGTTAACAAGCCTTCCGTGGGCCGACCCGCCACCTTGTGACCAAGTCAAACGGGCTGGCCTTTTCACAAGAATGGGCCTCTGTTAGGCTATGCCACATGTCGACGTATTATAGGCGCCTTCTGTCCAATGAGTGGACGACATCTATCCCAACGGTGAGCCGGCACGTGTTTCCTCCGGCCAATGATGATTTTACACATGGAAAATCCCCATTGGTCGGGGCTGTTAGCGGGTTATCGGATCCAAAACCGGACCCGATAGCTTAACAACGTTCCGTTACGGTGGATGCCACGTGTCGGTCACCCTTGACAAAAGCACTTCTGTTACGCGCGATTTATCGTCATGGAAGTGGACACTTCCGTGATGATAATTTTGGTAATGTCATGGAACACTTCTACGACAGCACAGGTATGACTATCTTGATGTGTCATAAATTTGTCATGGATGTACATGCATGACAGAAAACGTGACCTACTTTGACAAACACGTATCATCACGGAAGTGTATTTTTTTGTAGTGTTAGCAACAAAAATATTGCCTTCGGATCTGTGGTAGTAGGTGTACCCAACAGTTTCTTTTGGGTATCCTATGAAGACGCACTTCTCCGATTTGGGTTCGAGCTTATGAGGCTGAAGCTTTTTCACATAAGCATCGCAACCCCAAACTTTAAGAAATGACAGCTTAGGTTTCTTGCCAAACCATAGTTCAAACGGTGTTGTCTCAACGGATTTAGACGGTGCCCTATTTAACGTGAATGCAACTGTCTCTAATGCATAACCCCAAAACGATAGAGGTAAATCGTTAAGAGACATCATAGACCGCACTATATCTAATAAAGTATGGTTACAATGTTTGGACACACCCTTACGCTGTGGTGTTCCAAGTGGCGTGAGTTGTGAAACTATTCCACATTTTTTTAAATGAAGGCCAAACTCGTAACTCAAATATTCGCCTCCGTGATCAGATCATAGAAACTTTATTTTCTTGTTACAATGAATCTCCACTTCACTCTGAAGTTCTTTGAACTTTTCAAATGTTTCAGACTTGTGTTTCATCAAGTAGATATAACCATATCTGCTCAAATCATCTGTGAAGGTCAGAAAATAACGATACTCGCCGCAAGCCACAACACTCATCGGACCATATACATCGGTATGTATTATTTCCAGTAAGTCAGTGGCTCGCTCCGTTGTTCCGAAGAACGGAGTTTTAGTCATCTTGCCCATGAGGCATGGTTCGCAAGCATCAAATGATTCATAAGCATGTGATTCCAAAAGTCCAACCGCATGGAGTTTGTTCATGCGCTTTACACCAATATGTCCTAAACGGCAGTGCCACAAATATATTGCACTATCATTATCAACTTTGCATCTTTTGGCATCAATATTATGAATATGTGTATCACCATGATCGAGATTCAACAAAAATAGTGTTGGGGAACGTAGTAATTTCAAAAAAATTCCTACGCACACGCAAGATCATGGTGATGCATAGCAACGAGAGGGGAGAGTGTTGTCTACGTACCCTCGTAGACCGAAAGCGGAAGCGTTATATCAACGCGGTTGATGTAGTCATACGTCTTCACGATCCGACCGATCCAAGCACCGTTACTCCGGCACCTCCGAGTTCTTGGCACACGTTCAGCTCGATGACGATCCCCGGGCTCCGATCCAGCAAAGCGTCGGGGAAGAGTTCTGTCAGCACGACGGCGTGGTGACGATCTTGATGTACTACCGGCGCAGGGCTTCGCCTAAGCACTGCAACGATATGACCGAGGTGGAATATGGTGGAGGGGGGCACCGCACACGGCTAAGGAACGATCACGAAGATCAACTTGTGTGTCTATGGGGTGCCCCCTGCCCCTGTATATAAAGGATGGAGGAGGAGGAGGCCGGCCAAGGCTTGGTGCGGCCAGGATGTGGAGTCCTACTAGGACTCCAAGTCCTAGTAGGAGTCCACCAAGAAGGGAGGAAGGGAGAACGAATAGGAGGAGAAGGAAAGGTGGCCGGCCCCCTTTTCCCTAGTCCAATTCGGACCAAAGGGGAGGGGGGGGGGGGCGCAGCAGCCTTTTCCTCTTCCCACTAAAGCCCATCAAGGCCCATTACTTCTCCCGTAATCCCGTAACTCCCCGATACTCCCGAAAATACCCGGATCACTCAGAACCTTTCCGATGTCCGAATATAGTCGTCCAATATATCGATCTTTACGTCTCGACCATTTCGAGACTCCTCGTCATGTCCCCGATCTCATCCGGGACTCCGAACTCCTTCGGTACATCAAAACTCATAAACTCATAATATAACTGTCATCGAAACCTTAAGCGTGCGGACCCTACGGTTCGAGAACAATGTAGACATGACCGAGACACGTCTCCGGTCAATAACCAATAGCGGGACCTGTATGCCCATATTGGCTCCTACATATTCTGCGAAGATCTTTATCGGTCAGACTGCATAACAACATACATCGTTCCCTTTGTCATCGGTATGTTACTTACCCGAGATTTGATCGTCGGTATCCAATACCTAGTTCAATCTCGTTACCGGCAAGTCTCTTTACTCGTTCCGTAATACATCATCTCACAACTAACACATTAGTTGCAATGCTTGCAAGGCTTATGTGATGTGCATTACCGAGAGGGCCCAGAGATACCTCTCCGACAATCGGAGTGACAAATCCTAATCTCGAAATACGCCAACCCAACATGTACCTTCGGAGACACCTGTAGAGCACCTTTATAATCACCCAGTTACGTTGTGACGTTTGGTAGCACACAAAGTGTTCCTACGGTAAACGGGAGTTGCATAATCTCATAGTTAAAGGAACATGTATAAGTCATGGATAAAAGCAATAGCAACATACTAAATGATCGGGTGCTAAGCTAATGGAATGGGTCATGTCAATCAGATCATTCAACTAATGATGTGACCTCATTAATCAAATAACAACTCCTTGTTCATGGTTAGGAAACATAACCATCTTCGATTAATGAGCTAGTCAAGTAGAGGCATACTAGTGACACTCTGTTTGTCTATGTATTCACACATGTATTATGTTTCCTGTTAATACAATTCTAGCATGAATAATAAACATTTATCATGAATTAAGGAAATAAATAATAACTTTATTATTGCCTCTAGGGCATATTTCCTTCAGTCTCCCACTTGCACTATAGTCAATAATCTAGTTCACATCGCCATGTGATTTATCAGCAATAGTTCACATCACCATGTGATTAACACCCATAGTTCACATCGATATGTGACCAACACCCAAAGGGTTTACTAGATTCAGTAATCTAGTTCACATTGCTATGTGATTAACACCCATAGAGTACTACGGTGTGATCATGTTTTGCTTGTGAGAGAAGTTTAGTCAACGGGTCTTCCACATTCAGATCCGTTATGTATTTTGCAATTTTCTATGTCTACAATGCTCTGCACGGAGCTATTTTAGCTAATTGCTCCCACTTTCAATATGTATCTAGATTGAGACTTAGAGTCATCTAGATTAGTGTCAAAACTTGCATCGACGTAACCTTTTACGACGAACCTTTTTGTCACATCCATAATCGAGAAACATATCCTTATTTTACTAAGGATAATTTTTGACCGATGTCCAGTGATCTACTTCCTAGATCACTATTGTACTCCCTTGCTTAACACAGTGTAGGGTATACAATAGATCTGGTACATAGCATGGCATACTTTATAGAATCTATGGCTGAGGCATAGGAAATGACTTTCATTCTCTTTCTATCATCTGCCGTGGTCGGGCTTTGAGTCTTACTCAATTTCACACCTTTTAATACAGGCAAGAACTCTTTCTTTGACTGTTCCATTTTGAACTACTTCAAAATTCTTTCAAGGTATGTACTTATTGAAAAACTTATCAAGCGTCTTGATCTATCTCTATAGATCTTGATGCTCAATATGTAAGCAGCTTCACCGAGGTCCTTCTTCGAAAAACTCCTTTCAAATACTCCTTTATGCTTCACAGAATAATTCTACATTATTTCCGATCAATGATATGTCATTTACATATACTTATCAGAAATGCTGTAGTGCTCCCACTCACTTTCTTGTAAATACAGGCTTCACCGCAAGTCTGTATAAAACTATATGCTTTGATCAACTTATCAAAGCGTATATTCCAACTCCGAGATGCTTGCACCAGTCCATAGATGGATCGCTGGAGCTTGCATATTTTGTTAACACCTTCAGGATCGACAAAACCTTCTAGTTGCATTGTATACAACTCTTCTTTAATAAATCCATTAAGGAATGTAGTTTTGTTTATCCATTTGCCGGATTTCATAAAATGCGGCAATTGCTAACATGATTCGGACAGACTTAAGCATAGATACGAGTGAGAAACTCTCATCGTAGTCAACACCTTGAACTTGTCGAAAACCTTTTGCGACAATTCTAGCTTTGTAGATAGTAACACTACTATCAGTGTCCGTCTTCCTCTTCAAGATCCATTTATTTTCTTTGGCTTGCCGATCATCGGGCAAATCCATCAAAGTCCATACTTTGTTCTCATACATGGATCATATCTCAGATTTCATGGCCTCTAACCATTTCGCGGAATCTGGGCTCATCATCGCTTCCTCATAGTTCGCAAGTTCGTCATGGTCTAGTAACATGACTTCCAGAACAGGATTACCGTACCACTCTGGTGCGGATCTCACTCTAGTTTACTTACGAGATTCGGTAGTAACTTGATCTTGAAGTTACATGATCATCATCATTAGCTTCCTTACTAATTGGTGTAGTAGTCACAAGAACAGATTTCTGTGATGAACTACTTTCCAATAAGGGAGAAGGTACAATTACCTTATCAAGTTTTCTACTTTCCTCCCACTCACTTCTTTCGAGAGAATCTCCTTCTCTAGAAAGGATCCATTCTCAGCAACGAATATCTTGCCTTCGGATCTGTGATAGAAGGTGTACCCAACAATTTCCTTTGGGTATTCTATGAAGACGCATTTCTCCGATTTGGGCTCGAGCTTATCAGGATGAAACTTTTTCACATAAGCATCACAACTCCACACTTTAAGAAATGACAGCTTTAGGTTTATTGCTAAACCATACGGTGTCGTCTCAACGGATTTAGATGGTGCCCTATTTAATGTGAATGCAGCTGTCTCTAATGCATAATCCCAAAAACGATAGTGGTAGATCGGTAAGATACATCATAGATTGTACTATATCTAATAAAGTACGGTTATGACGTTCGGACGCACCATTATGCTGTGGTGTTCCAGGTGGCATGAGTTTGTGAAACTATTCCACATTTGTTTTAATTGAAGGCCAAACTCGTAACTCAAATATTTGTCTCCGCGATCAGATCGTAGAAACCATATTTTCTTGTCACGATGATTTTCACTTCACTCTAAAATTCTTTGAACTTTTCAAACGTTTCAGACTTATGTTTCATCAAGTAGATATACCCATATCTTCTCAAATCATCTGTGAAGGTTAGAAAATAATGATACTTGTCGCGAGCCTTAATATTCATCGGACCATATACATCAGTATGTATGATTTCCAACAAATCTGTTGCTTGCTCCATTGTTCCGGAGAACGGCGTTTTAGTCATCTTGCCCAAGAGGCATGGTTCGCAAGCATCAAGTGATTCATAATCAAGTGATTCCAAAATCCCATCAGCATGGAGTTTCTTCATGCGCTTTACACCAATATGACCTAAACGGCAGTGCCACAAATAGGTTGCACTATCATTATTAACTTCGCATCTTTTGGTTTCAATATTATGAATATGTGTATCACTACGATCGAGATCCAATGAACTATTTTCATTGGTGTGTATGACCATAGAAGGTTTTATTCATGTAAACAGAACAACAATTGTACTCTAACTTAAATGAATAACTGTATTGCAATTAACATGATCAAATCATATTCATGCTCAACGCAAACACCAAATAACACTTATTTAGTTTCAACACTAATCCCGAAAGTATAGGGAGTGTGTGATGATGATCATATCAATCTTGGAACCACTTCCAACACACATCGTCACCTTGCCCTTTAACTAGTCTTTGTTCATTCTGCAACTCCCATTTCGAGTTACTAATCTTAGCAACTTGAACTAGTACCAAATACTGAGGGGTTGCTATGAACACTAGTAAAGTACACATCAATAACATGTATATCAAATATACTTATGTTCACTTTGCCATCCTTCTTATCCGCCAATCACTTGGGGTAGTTCCGCTTCCAGTGACCAGTCCCTTTGCAGTAGAAGCACTTAGTCTCAGGCTTAGGACCAGACTTGGGCTTTTTCACTTGAGCAGCAACTTGCTTGCCGTTCTTCTTGAAGTTCCCCTTCTTTCCTTTTGCCCTTTTCTTGAAACTAGTGATCTTGTCAACCATCAACACTTGATGTTTTTCTTTGATTTCTACCTTCGCCGATTTTAGCATCGCGAAGAGCTTGGGAATATTTTCCGTTATCCCTTGCATATTATAGTTCATCACGAAGTTCTACTAACTTGGTGATGGTGACTAGAGAATTCTGTCAATCACTATCTTATCTGGAAGATTAACTCCCACTTGATTCAAGCGATTGTAGTACCCAAACAATCTGAGCACATGCTCACTAGTTGAGCGATTCTCCTCCATCTTTTAGCTATAGAACTTGTTGGAGACTTCATATCTCTCAACTCGGGTATTTACTTGGAATATTAACTTCAACTCCTGGAACATCTCATATGCTCCATGACGTTCAAAACGTCTTTGAAGTCCCGATTCTAAGCAGTTAAGCATGGTGCACTAAACTATCAAGTAGTCATCATATTGAGCTAGCAAAACGTTCATAACGTCTGCATCTGCTCCTGCAAAAGGTCCGTCACCTAGCGGTGCATCAAGGACAAAATTCTTCTGTGCAGCAATGAGGATAAACCTCAGATAACGGATCCAATCCGTATCATTGCTACTAACATTTTTCAACACAATTTTCTCTAGGAACATATCAAAATAAACACAGGGAAGCAACAACGCGAGCTATTGATCTACAACATAGATATGCTAATACTACCAGGACTAATGTTCATGATAAATTTAAGTTCAATTAATCATATTACTTAAGAACTCCCACTTAGATAGATATCTCTCTAATCCTCTAAGTGATCACGTGATCCAAATCAACTAAACCATGTCCGATCATCACGTGAGATGGAGTAGTTTCAATGGTGAACATCACTATGTTGATCATATCTACTATATGATTCACGCCCGACCTTTCGGTCTCTGTGTTTCGAGGCCATATCTGTTATATGCTAGGCTCGTCAAGTTAAACCTGAGTATTCCGCGTGTGCAACTGTTTTGCACCCGTTGTATTTGAACGTAGAGCCTATCACACCCGATCATCACGTGGTGTCTCAGCACGAAGAACTTTTGCAACGGTGCATACTCAGGGAGAACACTTCTTGATAATTTAGTGAGAGATCATCTTATAATGCTACCGTCAATCAAAGCAAGATAAGATGCATAAAAGATAAACATCACATGTAATCAATATAAGTGATATGATATGGCCATCATCATCTCGTGCTTGTGATCTCCATGTTCGAAGCACCGTCATGATCACCATCGTCACCGGCGCGACACCTTGATCTCCATCGTAGCATCGTTGTCGTCTCGCCAATCTTATGCTTCTACGACTATCGCTACCGCTTAGTGATAAAGTAAAGCATTACAGGGCGATAGCATTGCATACAATAAAGCGACAACCATATGGCTCCTGCCGGTTGCCGATAACTCGGTTACAAAACATGATCATCTCATACAATAAAATATATTATCATGTCTTGACCATATCACATCACAACATGCCCTGCAAAAACAAGTTAGACGTCCTCTACTTTGTTGTTGCAAGTTTTACGTGGCTGCTACGGGCTTTAAGCAAGAACTCATCTTACCTACGCATCAAAACCACAACGATAGTTTGTCAAATAGACTCCGTTTTAACCTTCTCAAGGACCGGGCGTAGCCACACTCGGTTCAACTAAAGTTGGAGAGACAGTCTTCCGCAAGCCATCTATGTGCAAAGCACGTCGAGGGAACCGGTCTCGCGTAAGCGTACGCGTAAGGTTGGTCCGGATCGTCTCGTCCAACAATACCGCTGAACCAAAGTATGACATGCTGGTAGGCAGTATGACTTGTATCGTCCACAACTCACTTGTGTTCCTCCTGCAAATAACATCAAACCATAAAAACCTAGGCTCGGATGCCACTGTTGGGGAACGTAGTAATTTCAAAAAAATTCCTACGCACACGCAAGATCATGGTGATGCATAGCAACGAGAGGGGAGAGTGTTGTCTACGTACCCTCGTAGACCGAAAGCGGAAGCTTTATATCAACGCGGTTGATGTAGTCGTACGTCTTCACGATCCGACCGATCCAAGCACCATTACTCCGGCACCTCCGAGTTCTTGGCACACGTTCAGGTCGATGACGATCCCCGGGCTCCGATCCAGCAAAGCGTCGGGGAAGAGTTCTGTCAGCACGACGGCGTGGTGACGATCTTGATGTACTACCGGCGCAGGGCTTCGCCTAAGCACTGCAACGATATGACCGAGGTGGAATATGGTGGAGGGGGGCACCGCACACGGCTAAGGAACGATCACGAAGATCAACTTGTGTGTCTATGGGGTGCCCCCTGCCCCTGTATATAAAGGATGGAGGAGGAGGAGGCCGGCCAAGGCTTGGTGCGGCCAGGATGTGGAGTCCTACTAGGACTCCAAGTCCTAGTAGGAGTCCACCAAGAGGGGAGGAAGGGAGAACGAATAGGAGGAGAAGGAAAGGTGGCCGGCCCCCTTTTCCCTAGTCCAATTCGGACCAAAGGGGAGGGGGGGCGCAGCAGCCTTTTCCTCTTCCCACTAAAGCCCATCAAGGCCCATTACTTCTCCCGTAATCCCGTAACTCCCCGATACTCCCGAAAATACCCGGATCACTCAGAACCTTTCCGATGTCCGAATATAGTCGTCCAATATATCGATCTTTACGTCTCGACCATTTCGAGACTCCTCGTCATGTCCCCGATCTCATCCGGGACTCCGAACTCTTTCGGTACATCAAAACTCATAAACTCATAATATAACTGTCATCGAAACCTTAAGCGTGCGGACCCTACGGTTCGAGAACAATGTAGACATGACCGAGACACGTCTCTGGTCAATAACCAATAGCGGGACCTGGATGCCCATATTGGCTCCTACATATTCTGCGAAGATCTTTATCGGTCAGACCGCATAACAACATACGTCGTTCCCTTTGTCATCGGTATGTTACTTACCCGAGATTTGATCGTCGGTATCCAATACCTAGTTCAATCTCGTTACCGGCAAGTCTCTTTACTCGTTCCGTAATACATCATCTCACAACTAACACATTAGTTGCAATGCTTGCAAGGCTTATGTGATGTGCATTACCGAGAGGGCCCAGAGATACCTCTCCGACAATCGGAGTGACAAATCCTAATCTCGAAATACGCCAACCCAACATGTACCTTCGGAGACACCTGTAGAGCACCTTTATAATCACCCAGTTACGTTGTGACGTTTGGTAGCACACAAAGTGTTCCTACGGTAAACGGGAGTTGCATAATCTCATAGTTAAAGGAACATGTATAAGTCATGGATAAAAGCAATAGCAACATACTAAATGATCGGGTGCTAAGCTAATGGAATGGGTCATGTCAATCAGATCATTCAACTAATGATGTGACCTCATTAATCAAATAACAACTCCTTGTTCATGGTTAGGAAACATAACCATCTTCGATTAATGAGCTAGTCAAGTAGAGGCATACTAGTGACACTCTGTTTGTCTATGTATTCACACATGTATTATGTTTCCTGTTAATACAATTCTAGCATGAATAATAAACATTTATCATGAATTAAGGAAATAAATAATAACTTTATTATTGCCTCTAGGGCATATTTCCTTCAAATAGACTACTCTTTAAGGGTGCATGATCATAAAAGATATTACTCATATAAATAGAACAACCATTATTCTCTGATTTAAATGAATAACCGTCTCGCATTAAACAAGATCCAGATATAATGTTCATGCTCAACGGTGGAACCAAATAACAATTATTCAGGTCTAAAACTAATCCCGAAGGTAGATGTAGAGGTAGCGTGCTGAGGCGATCACATCGACCTTGCAACCATTCCTGACGTGCATCGTCACCTCGTCCTTAGCCAATCTTCGATTAATCCGTAGCCCCTGTTTCGAGTTACAAATATGAGCAACCAAACCAGTATCAAATACCCAGGCGCTACTACAAGCATTAGTCAGGTACACATCAATAACATGTATATCACATATACCTTTGTTCACTTTGCTATCCTTCTTATCCGCCAAATACTTGGGGCAGTTCCGCTTCGAGTGACCAATCCCTTTGTAGTAGAAGTACTCAGTTTCGGGCTTAGGTCCATACTTCGGCTTCTTCCTGGGAGTGGCAACTTGCTTGCCATTCTTCTTGAAGTTCCCCTTCTTTCCTTCGCCCTTCTTCTTGAAACTAGTGGTCTTGTTAACCATCAACACTTGATGCTCCTTCTTGATTTCTACCTCCGGAGCTTTGAGCACTGCGAAGAGCTCGGGAATTGTCTTATCCATCCCTTGCATATTATAGTTCATCATGAAGCCTTTGTAGCTTGGTGGCAGTGATTGGAGAACTCTGTCAATAACACTATCATATGGAAGATTAACTTCCAGCTGAGTCAAGTGATTATGATACCCAGACATTTTGAGTATGTGTTCACTGACAGAACTGTTCTCCTCCATTTTGCAGCTATAGAACTTGTTGGAGACTTCATATCTCTCAACTCGGGCATTTTCTTGAAATATTAACTTCAACTCCTGGAACATCTCATATGGTCCATGGCATTCAAAACGTCTTTGAAGTCCCGATTCTAAGCCTTAAAGCATGGCACATTGAACTATCGATTAGTCATCAGATAGAGCTTGCCATATGTTCATAACATCAGCATCTGCTCCTACAGCCGGCCTTTCACCTAGCGGTGCATTAAGGACATAATTCTTCTATGCAGCAATGAGGATAATCCTCAAGTTATGGACCCAGTCCGTGTAGTTGCTACCACCATCTTTCAACTTAGCTTTCTCTAGGAACGCATTAAAATATAGGGGACCGGTAGCACGGGCCATTGATCTACAACATAGATATGCAAAAACTATCAGGACTAAGTTCATGATAAATTAAGTTCAATTAATCATATTACTTAAGAACTCCCACTTGGATTGACACCCCTCAAGTCATCTAAATGATACGTGATCCATCTCAACTAAACCATGTCCGATCATCACATGAGATGTAGTCATCAATGGTGAACATCTCTATGTCGATCATATCTACGGCGATGTATGTAAAGGCCAGGCTTGTCAAGTTTCACCCAAGTATTCTGCATGTGCAAAACTGTCTTGCACCCGTTGTATGTGAATGTAGAGTCTATCACACCCGATCATCACGTGGTGTCTCAACACGACGAACTGTCGCATCGATGCATACTCAGGGAGAACACTTATACCTTGAAATTTTAGTTAAGGGATCATCTTATAACGCTACCGCCGTACTAAGCAAAATAAGATACATAAAATATAAACATCAAATGCAATCAAAACATGGGACATGATATGGCCATCGTCATCTTGTGCTTTTGATCACCATCTCCAAAGCATCATTATGATCTCCATCGTCACCGGCTCGACACCTTGATCTCCATCGTTGCGTCGTGGTCGCCTGGCCAACTATTGCTTCTACAACTATCGCTAACGCATAGTGACAAAGTAAAGCAATTACATGGCGTTTGCATTTCATACAATAAAGAGACAACCATAAGGCTCCTACCGGTTGCTGATAACTTTTACAAAACATGATCATCTCATACAATAAAGTATATCACATCATGTCTTGACCATATCACATCACAACATGCCCTGCAAAAACAAGTTAGACGTCCTCTACTTTGTTGTTGCAAGTTTTACGTGGCTGCTACGGGCTTCTAAGAAGAACCATTCTTAAGTACGCATTAGAACCACAACGGTGATTTATCAAGTTCGCTGTTTTAACCTTCAACAAGGACCAGCCGCAGTCAAATTCGATTCAACTAAATTAGGAGAAACAGACAACCGCCAGCCACCTTTATGCAAAATTAGTTGCATGTCTGTTAGTGGAACCGGTCTCGTGAACATGGTCATGTAAGGTTGGTCCGGGCCACTTCATCCAACAATACCTCCGAATCAAAATAATACATTGGTGGTAAGCAGTATGACAATCACCGCACACAACTCTTTGTGTTCTACTCGTGCATATCATCTACGCATAGACCTGGCTCGGATGCCACTTTTGGGAAACGTAGCATGCAATTTCAAAAATTTCCTACGCTCACGCAAGATCTATCTACGAGATGCATAGCAATGAGAGAGAGTGAGTCTACATACCCTCGTAGACCGAAAGCGGAAGCGTTTGACAACACGGTTAATGTAGTCGAACTTCTTCTCGTTCCGACCGATCAAGCACCGAACGTACGGCACCTCCGAGATCTGCACACGTTCATCTCGGTGACATCCCTCGAACTCTAGATCCAGCAAAGTGTCGAGGGAGATGAGTTATGTCAACGCGATGGCGTGGTGACGGTGACGGTGAAGTGATCCACGCAGGGCTTCGCCTAAGCACCATAGAGATATGACCGAGGGTGTAATCTGTGGAGTGAGGTGCCGCACACGGCTAACAGATGTTCTTGTGTATTCTAGGTACCTCCCTCCTCATATATATAGGTGGGAGGGAGAGGGAGCAGCCAAGGGGGGCGTCCCAAATAGGCCAAATCCTACTTGGGGTTCCTCCCCAATTTGCCCCCCTTCCTTATTCGTCGGAGGGGAAAGGAAAGAGAGGGGGAGCGAAGGAAGGGGGAGCTTGAATCCTCCCCTTTCCTTCTCCCTCCCCCTCTTTTCTTCTCCTCCTATTTCGGCCTATATGGGGGCGTACCAGCCCCTTAGGGGCTGGTCTGTCCCCCTCTTGGCCCATTAGGCCCATATAGTTGACGGGGGGGGGGGGGGGTGCCCGGAACCCCTTCCGATGACCCGATATGTACTCGGTACCCCCAGAACACTTCCGGTGTCTGAATATCATCGTCCTACATATGGATCTTTACCTCTCGACCATTTCGAGACTCCTCATCATGTTCGGGATCTCATCCGGGACTCTGAAAAAACATTCGGTCACCAAATCACATAACTCAGATAATACAAAATCGCCATTGAACGTTAAGCGTGCGGACCCTACGGGTTCGAGAACTATGTAGACATGACCGAGACACCACTCCGGTCAATAACCAACAGTGGAACCTGGATTCTCATATTTGTTCCCACATATTCTACGAAGATCTTTATCGGTCATACCGTAATGACAACATACATTATTCCCTTTGTCATTGGTATGTTACTTGCCCGTGATTCGATCGTTGGTATCTTCATGCCTAGTTCAATCTTGTTACCGGCAAGTCTATTTACTCGTTATGTAATACATCATCCCGCAACTAATTCATTAGTCACATTGCTTACATGGCTTATTATGATGTGCATTGCCGAGAGGGCCCAGAGGTACCTCTCTGATAATCGAAGTGACAAATCCTAATCTCGATCTATGCCAACCCAACAAACACCTTCGGAGATACTTGTAGAGCATCTTTATAATCACATAATTACGTTGTGACATTTGATAGTACACAAGGCATTCCTCCGGTATTCGGGAGTTGCATAATCTCATAGTCAAAGGAATATGTATATGACATGAAGAAAGCAATAGCAATAAAATTGAACGATCAATATGCTAAGCTAACGGATGGGTCTTGTCCATCACATCATTCTCCTAATAATGTGATCTTGTTCATATAATGACAAGACATGTATATGGTTAGGAAACTTAACCATCTTTGATTAACGAGCTAGTCTAGTAGAGGCTTACTAGGGACACGGTGTTTTGTCTATGTATCCACACATCTATCAAGTTTCCGGTTAATACAATTCTAGCATGAATAATAAACATTTATCATGATATAAGGAAATATAAAATAACAACTTTATTATTGCCTCTAGGGCATATTTCCTTCAATAACACCATCTACTCCTTTATAAAGGTGTGTATCATCCCAAAAGTAATGTCTTAAATCATAGAAAAACTTTTTGTTTTGCTGGTATGTGAAACTAGGTGGTATAAATTTAGCAACAATGTAATTCGCATAATCAGCATACCACGGAGTATTACGAGAAGCATTGATGACATTTAATTGTTCATCAGGAAAGCTATCATCAATAGGTAGTGGGTCATCAAGAACATTCTCTAACCTAGACAAGTTGTTTGCAACGGGGTTCTCAACTCCCTTTCTATCAATAATATGCTAATCAAATTTTTGTAGCAAGAGAATCCATCTAATAAGTCTAGGTTTAGTATCTTTCTTTTCCCTAAGATGTTTAATAGCAGCATGATCAGTGTGAACAGTTACTTTGGAATCAACGATATAAGGTCTGAACTTATCACATGCAAATACAACTGCTAAAAATTCTTTTTCAGTGGTAGAATAATTTCTCTGGGCATTGTCTAGAGTTTTACTTGCATACTGAATAACATTTAATTTATTATCAACTCTTTGTCCTAGAAAAGCACCAACAGCATAATCACTAGCATCACACATAATTTCAAAGGGTAAATTCCAATCAGGTGGCTGAACAATAGGTGCAGAAATCAAGGCTTTCTTACGTATTTCGAATGCTTCTACACAATCATCATCAAAAACAAAAGGAACATCTTTTTGTAAGAGATTAGTGAGAGGCCTAGAAATTTTAGAGAAGTCTTTAATAAACCTGTTATAGAAACCAACATGACCAAGGAAACTTCTTACACCTTTGATATCTTTAGGACACGGCATCTTTTCAATAGCATCTACTTTAGCTTTATCAACTTCAATACCCCTTTCAAAAAATTTATGCCCCAAGACAATACCTTCGTTAACCATAAAGTGACACTTCTCCCAATTCAAGACAAGATGGTAAAGGTTGCTTAAGCAATCATCAAAAGAAGTTCTGTAAACAGAGAAATCATCCATGAAAACCTCAACAATCTTTTCACAAAAGTCAGAGAATATAGCAGTCATACATCTTCAAAAGGTAGCAGGTGCATTGCATAAACCAAAAGGCATATGTCTATAAGCAAAGGTACCAAAAGGGCAAGTAAAAGTGGTTTTCTCTTGATCATCTTTTGACACAAGTATTTGAGATAAACCAGAATAACTATCTAGAAAGCAAAAATGTGTATGCTTGGATAATATTTCTAGCATTTGATCAATAAAAGGTAGAGGGTAATGATATTTTCTAGTAGCTTTATTTAATTTGTGAAAATCAATTACCATTCTGTAACCTGTAACAGTTCTTTGAGGAATCAATTCATTCTTATCATTAGGAACAACAGTAATACCTCCTTTCTTAGGGACACAATGGACAGGACTTGCCCATTGACTATTAGCAATAGGATAAATTATACCTGCCTCTAGAAGCTTTAGTATTTCATTTCTTAAGACTTCTTTCATCTTAGGATTTAACTGTCGTTGATGATCAACAACTGGTTTAGCATCTTCCTCCAATTTTATTTTGTGTTGACATAGAGTGGGACTAATGCCCTTAAGATCATCAAGAGTATAGCCAATAGCGGCATGGTGCTTCTTTATAGTTTTCCATATTTTCTTTTCTTCATCCTCTGAAAGGTTAGCACTAATAATAACAGGATATATCTTCTTTTCAACAAGATAAGCATATTTCAGAGTATCAGGTAATTGTTTAAGCTCAAACACTGAATCACCCTTAGGTGGAGGAGGATCCCCGAGGATTTCAACAGGCAAATTGTGTTTCAAAATAGGTCCTTGATTAAAGAATACTTCATCTATTTCCCTCCTTTCATTCATAAACATATAATTTTCCTAGTCTAGCAAATATTGCTCTAAAGGATTAGCAGGAGGAACGACAATAGAAGCAAGACCAATAATTTCATCCTTACTAGGCAATTCTTTATCATGGGGTTCTCTTCGAAATTTAGAGAAATTAAATTATGAGACATATCCCCTAAACCAATAGTAACAATATCTTTCTCAGAGTCTATCTTAGCATTAATAGTATTCAAGAAGGGTCTACCAAATATAATGGGACAAAAATTATCTTCTGGGGAAGCAAGAACAAGAAAATCAGTAGGATATTTTATCTTCCCACATAGGACTTCAACATCTCTAATAATCCCAATTGGTGATATAGTATCTCTATTAGCAAGCTTAATAGTAACATCAATATCTTCTATCTCAGCTGGTGTAGTATCATTCATAATTTCTTTATACAAGGTATAAGGAATTGCACTAACACTAGCACCCACATCACATAAGCCATGATAACAATGATCTCCTATTTTAACAGATACAACAGCCATGCCAACAACAGACCTATGTTTATCTTTCATATCGGGTTGAGCAATTCTAGCAGCTTCATCACAGAAATAAATAAAATGTCCATCAACATTATCAACCAAGAGATCTTTAACCATAGCAATACTAGGTTCAACTTTAATTTGCTCAGAGGGTTTGGGAGTTCTAATATTACTTTTGTTGACCACAGTTGAAGCTTTACCATGATCCTTTATTCTAACAGGGAAAGGTGGTTTCTCAATATAAGCAGTAGGAACAATAGGATCAACATTGTAAGTAATATTTTCTTCTTCAACTTTAATAGGTTCTACTACTTTAACTTCAATGGGAGGATGATATTTAAACCACTTCTCCTTAGGAAGATCAACATGAGTAGAAAAAGATTCACAAAAAGAATCTACTATCTCAGAGTCAAGTCCATATTTAGTGCTAAAATCACGAAAAGCATCGGTATCCATAAAAGACTTAACACGATCGAACTTAAGGTTTATACCTGACTCCTTACCTCCATCGAGTTCCCAATCTTCAGAGTCGCGCTTAATTCTTTCCAATAAATCCCATTTCAATTCAGTGTCTTTCTTCATATAGGAACAAGTACAAGAAGTGCCAAGCATGGATCGATCATTATGAGAAAGCCAAGCATAAAAAATTTGAATAATAATTTCTCTTGAGAGCTCATGATTGGGGCATGAATATAACATTGACTTAAGCCTCCCCCAAGCTTGAGCGATACTTTCTCCTTCACGAGGCCAAAAATTATGTATATAATCCCGATCACAATGAACCAGATGCATAGGATAAAACTTCTGATGAAATTCCAATTTCAGTCGGTTGTAGTTCCATGATCCAATATCATCCAATAGCCTATACCACGTCAATGCCTTTCCCTTCAAAGATAAAGGGAAGAATTTCTTCCTGACAACATCCTCGGGCATACCTGCAAGCTTAAATAATCCACAAACCTCATCCACATAGATTAGGTGCATATCAGGATATAATGTTCCATCTCTTGCATAAGGATTAGCTAGCAGTTTCTCTATCATACCCGAAGGAGTTTCATAAGAAATATTTTCAGTAGGTGCAGTAGGTGTTGGGGAGCGCAGTATCTCAAAAATTTTACCTACGATCACGCAAGATCCATCTAAGAGATGCATAGCAACGTGCAGGGAGAGTGTGTCCACGTACCCTCGTGGACCGAAAGCGGAAGCGTTTAGTAACACAGTTGATGTAGTCGAACGTCTTCGTGATCCAACCGATCCAAGCACCGAACGCACGATACCTCTGCGATCAGCACACCTTCAGCTCCATGACGTCCCTCGAACTCTTGTTCCAGTTGAGGCCGAGGGAGAGTTCGGTCAGCACGACGGCGTGGCGGCGGTGATGATGAAGTTACCGGCGGAGGGCTTCGCCTAAGCACTACGACGATATGACCGAGGTGTGTAACTCTGGAGGGGGGCACTGCACACAGCTAAAAGATTGACTTGTGTGTTCTAGGGTGCCCCCTTCCCCACATATGTAAAGGATGGAGGAGGGGAGGGCCGGCCGGCCCCTAGGGCACGCCCAAGAGGGGAGTCCTACTAGGACTCCTAGTCCTAGTAGGATTCCACCAAAAGGGGGAGAGGGGAATGGAAGGAGAGGGAGAGGGAGTAGGAAAGGGGGCGCTGTCGGTGTCAAAACCGACAGATCTCGGGTAGGGGGTCCCGAACTATGTGTCTAGGCGGATGGTAACAGGAGACAAGGGACACGAAGTTTGACCCAGGTTCGGGCCCTCTCGATGGAGGTAAAACCCTACGTCCTCCTTGATTAATATTGATGATATGGGTAGTACAAGAGTAGATCTACCACGAGATCAAGGAGGCTAAACCCTAGACGCTAGCCTATGGTATGATTGTTATCTATTGTCCTACGGACTAAAACCCTCCGGTTTATATAGACACCGGAGAGGTCTAGGGTTACACAGAGTCGGTTACAATGGTAGGAGATCTACATATCCGTATCGCGAAGCTTGCCTTCCACGCCAAGGAAAGTACCTTCCGGACACGGGACGAAGTCTTTAATCTTGTATGTTCATAGTCCTGGAGTCCGGCTGAAGTTATAGTCCGGCTATCCGGACACCCCCTAATCCAGGACTCCCTCAGTAGCCCCTGAACCAGGCTTCAATGACGACGAGTCCGGCGTGCAGATTGTCTTCGGCATTGCAAGGCGGGTTCCTCCTCCCAATATTTCATAGAAGATTTTGAACACTAAGGATAGTGTCCGTATCTGCAAAATAAGTTTCCACATATTGCCATAGAGAGAATAATATTTACACAAATCTAATCTGCTGACGTATTCCGTAGCGCGACACCCCACCACGGCCAAGTCTTTATTCAGACCGTTTTTAGTCCCCCACCTCAGCGCATTTTGCGAGGCGGTTTCCTTGGCACGTCTTGTCAAAGCAGAGATAGTGTCCCCTTATTTACGGGATTCTCATCAATACGGACGTGGGTAACCCAACCGCACCATTGATTACGGCGCTTAGGAGATAAGCGAGTTTTATCAGGCTGGTGGGGACGCATAGCCGCGTCGGCCCATATAAGGGGATAAGGATCCACCTTTCTACCTACGCCTTCTTCCTCCTTTGCCTATCCATCTTCCGCACGCTCGAGCTCCAGCGCCCAAGCCCGCACTGCCCACCTCGACCTTCTCCAGTCATGTCCGGAGCGGGAGGCAAGTGGATGGCCTCCTCCGTCACGGAGGGGCACATCAAAAAACTGAGGAAGGACGGATACTTGTCTAACGACATCGCGCACCGGCTTCCCGAAGAGGGGCAGCTCCTCCCCACCCCAAGGCCCCATGAGAGGGTAGTATTCCTTCCCATTTCCTCCGCGGGCTGGGATTTCCTCTCCACCCGTTCGTCCGGGGGCTCATGTTCTACTATGGCCTAGATTTCCACGATCTAGCCCCGAACTTCGTCCTCAACATCTCGACGTTTATCGTCGTGTGTGAGGCTTTCCTCTGCATCAGCCCCCATTTCGGCCTATGGCTCAAGACTTTCAACGTCAAGCCTAAGGTGGTGCGTGGCAACCAGGCGGAGTGCGGAGGTGCCATGGCGGGCAAGATAGCCAAAGTCATATGGCTCGAGGGCTCCTTTGTGGAGACCCTAAAGGGGTGGCAATCGGGGTGGTTTTACATCACTGAGCCGCGCGACCCCGAATGGGTCGCAACCCCCGAGTTCCGGTCCGGACCCCCTACGCGGCTCACATCTTGGAAAGAGATGGGCCTGTCGTGGGGCAATAAAGGATAGGTAACCGGACTCTAAAAATGCATCCAAACCCTGGTGAACAAGCAGCTCAAGCTTGTCAACGTAGTCTAGGTTATGCTCATCTGTCGGATCCTCCCGTGTCAACAACGGGGTTTCAATCTGTGGGAGTTCAACCCGGCGCAGCACCGAACCCTGAACAGGCTCTTTGATACGATGTACGAAGACGCCTGGAAGGTGCTATTCAAAGGCGCCGAGGCTCCTGCATCCGCTTCCGAGGACCGCGGATTCAGCACACAGTGTCACGCTAGTGCGGTAAGCTATTTTTACCTTTTACAGGATGTTTAGTTTTCCATAATTTGACTCTATGCGGGATCTAATCTCCCTTACCTTTGACAGGATTGGCAGGCGAAGTCCGGACAGATCGACTGTCCGGCCCCTTTGCCCGAAGACCCAGCCGATGCTCACTTAGCGAAGTTGCTGGCTCCGGCACCTTATGTGGTGCCGGAGAAGAAGGCCAAGAAGAAGGCCACAGGGACTCGAAAGAGTGCCCGGCGCCTGGAGGTGTCGGATTCATCATCCGACGAATCCGAGACGCGCTCCTCTCGTGAAAACGAGGAGGAGGAAGAAGAAACCTCTCTCCCTCCAGCGGGGGAGGAAAGAAATGGAAGGTCGCCCCGACCGGGGAGGCCGAAGGGTCCAAGAAGGGGAAGACCCTTCCTCCGGACAACCCCACCAACGCCGATGACGACGAAGAGGAGTGGCCGCACATGGCCAAGCGTCCGGCGGAATCGCAAGCATCCGGACACCCGAGTAATTCATAGCATTCCTTTTTTGCACAGCCTTTCCTTATGTCGAATATGATTATGCAGTCCGCCCAAGGCCGGGCTCGACGAGTCGTCGAGCGGCTCCCTGGATTCATCGGATGTGAATTCACTTCCGCCCGCTACCTCCCCCGCCCTATGGGCGATGCCGAGGTGGCGTCCCGACAGGTTCCGGGCCAGGAGAGGGTGGTCCTGGAGGAGCCGCAAGGCAACCTCTCGGACTCCAGGAGTAAAGGGGATAAACCCCCCGGGCTCCAAGTCCGGCTTTGAGCCGGACACCGTGCCGGAATCGTCAACGGTTCTAGACCATGGTAGGCAAACTCCTTCCAAGAGGAGCAAGCCTGCTGAGCCGGCGGCCCCCGTCCAACCGGAGGCGCCGGACAATCTGCTAGAGGTGCTTAACGGCGCCTCCATCGACGAGGAGCACCACACTATTTTGAGTGCGGTGATCCATAAGGTTCAGTTCGCCAAGAGCGGACTGACTGAAGCTTGTGCCAGCCTTCTAACAGGCTTCGGGGTAAGTACAGAATATGTAAAAATATTACCGCATAGACAGTAGCCCCTGATGCTCTGCTTGGCGTTCGGAAAGAAAAGCCGAATAGAGGATCTAATAAAATTCGCAGGAGTCTAATAGAAAAAGAGTCAATATGCGTATGCAGGCTTCGCTGCTGGCGACCGCCGCACTGACTGCGGAGGTTTGCACACTGAAGCAGGGCCTCGAGCGGTCCGAGCAAGAGCTCGGCCTTGCCAAGTGGCAGCTCGAGGAGAAAGAAGGTAAGAGATACCTTATAGAAAAAACAAAAATATAAAAGCGCAATTGCAAAAAATATGACAGGATTAACATGGCTATTGTAGGTGCCACAACTGAGGTGGCGACCCTCAAGCAAGAGTTGGCCGAGGCCGAGAAGAGAGCGGCCACGGAGCGCTCCAAGCGGGAGAGGTATGAAGCCTAGGTTGGCGAGGTGCAGCAAGAGCTCCAGGCTCTCATGAAAAAACATGAGAGTTTGGAGCTTGACTCAAAGACGCGAGCGTCCGAGCTCACGGCAGCTTTTGAAAATGCCAAGTCTGCCAAGGCTGAATCCCAGAAGGCCCTCCAGGAGTTGGATGCGGTGAAAAAGATAGCGGTGGGTAAGGCATTTTTTATGCAAATCAAACATGTAAAAGTGAGCTTCTTGTTACTTACCTGAATCCGGAGCTCTCCAAAAGCATTCGCAGATCTCACCCATAGCGTGTCCGATGCCGCCGCATTCTACCGAGCCGAAGAGGGAAGCTCGACGAAGAAGGTGTTCTGGTCTCAGTATGCTGAGGCCGGACACCCTGTGCCCCTGAGCGACCAGCTGAAGCAGCTGGTCGAGCTCCACATGGTAGCCGAACAGGCCATGAAGGGCCTCATAGTTCGGCTATGGCCTGGAGAGGCTCTGCCTAGGAGCTACTTCAGGCTGGTGCGGCGGCTGGTGGAGGCCTGTCCAAGCCTCGAGGTCATCAAGCGCTCCGTCTGCGTCGAAGGTGCCCGTAGGGCCTTTGCCCGCGCTAAGGTGCACTGGGGCAAGCTGGATGGTGAGAAGCTTGTGAAGGACGGGCCACCGCCGGGGAAAGAGCATCGCAAGCCCGAAAACTATTATAAGGACGTTCTGAAGGGTGCCCGCCTTATGGCGGATGAATGTTCCAGGGATGTAATTTCTGAGTAAACTCGCTCGTATTGTCCTGTGCGCTGAAAACTTGTTCATATGCGCTAAGCAATGCTTTTTGAATTTAAAATATTACTTTCTGTGCGGTTGTTTATCAAAATTGAGAGATGGCCAGTCGTCGGCTTCTGCCCCCGTGCCACTAGTGCTGGGGTGTTCAGGATAAACCTGAGCGCTCTTTTTCCCATGTTTGGGTCCTTCGAGGGAGGCGCTCAGCACAACGAACAAGGCAATCGGACTATAATGCTTGAACACTCTCACTTAGCCATAGAATTCTATAATTTTAAATTTTGGCGAAGCCCCTAGTATTCGGAAGACCGAGTTCGGGGCGCTATCCACGCCTTTGGCCGGACAAAGTCGAGTCCTCGCTCTAAGCGGCATAAGTCTTTAGGGACTCGAAAAACCTCTCGAACAGCGACCAGTCTCTCGCTTCATCATGACAGTCAGTTTTAACTTTCTCTACTGAGGTGCTCCGCCCAGCTCAACTGGGGCACAATCGCAGTAGTTCTCCTAGTGCTACCTTAGCCGATACAACGGAACGTAAGGCACCAAAATATAGGAGCCGGGCAAACCCAACTATTGACCAAAGACATGATTCGGAGCCGATGCATATAATGCTATAAGTTCGGGGTGCCGTACTTGTTAAAGTGTTCGGACTTCTCACACCATATTGGGGGGGGGGGGTACTGAAGCCCCTGGCGTATTGACCGTACCAAAGTGTACGGGTGCAACATGTCGTTAATGAACATATATCTGTAAAAAATAGTAATGCAAAAGTAGACAAAAGCTATGCATTGTTTATAGAAAGGCTGCGATCGAAGTAGAACGATACAAATAGTGTGATAAGCAAAAGCGGGACTATTTAACATGTCCTTTCCAGGGGTAGGCTACGGAATAGTATGCAAAACAGGTATACTGCTCGTGATAGAGACCACCTGGGAGTTCTATAATGCGGCGTAGCTTTTCTGCTTCCCTGGTTCTTGCATCGTTTGTGCGGCAGTTGGATTGCCGAACAGGTCTTCCGAAGTATGGAGTCCTGAAAGTAAGAGAAAATAAAGAAATCGGCAGCCCCTAGTGCGGTTTAAGCCGTGTTTCGGGCGTGCCGTGATGGTGCCCCTCCCCCTGTGCCCATGGTATTTCGAGAGCGTAGTTATGTACGCGAAACACTGGTTTCGCTATTTCGCGAGGGCTGGGGTTGGGGCCGCGTTGCTATGCCTGCTCGGGACGTGCCAGGCGGTCTTGTTGTAGGTTACTCCGGGCGCGCTTGATAGTGTCAGGACGTTTAACGGCCGGACTGGAGAGCTGCCTTGAGAGGCTGCTTTGTACTTCCGCTGCGAGGGCCGCCGTGTGCTCCTCCGTTCGGAGGGAGCGTTCGGTGTTTCCATTGATCGTGATTACTCCTCGAGGGACTGGCATCTTGAGCTTAAGGTATGCGTAGTGCGGCACCACATTGAACTTTGCAAATGCGGTTTGCCCGAGCAGTGCCTGATAGCCACTGCGGAACGGGACTATGTCGAAGATTAACTCCTCGCTTCGGAAATTATCCGGAGATCCGAAGACCACTTCAAGTGTGACCGAGCCTGTACAGTTGGCCTCTACACCTGGTATGACGCCTTTAAAGGTCGTTTTGGTGGGCTTAATCCATGAGGGATCTATGCCCATTTTCGGCACTGTATCCTGGTAAAGCAGGTTCAGGCTGCTGCCGCCGTCCATAAGGACTCTTGTGAGATGAAATCCGTCAATAATTGGGTCTAGAACCAATGCGGCGAATCCGCCATGACAGATGCTAGTGGGGTGGTCCCTTCGATCGAAGGTAATCGGGCAGGAGGACCATGGGTTGAACTTTGGGGTGACTGGCTCCATCGCATATACGTCCCTTAACGCACGCTTCCGTTCCCTCTTGGTGATGTGGGTTGCGTATATCATGTTCACCGTCCGCACTTGTGAAGGAAAACCCTTCTGTCCACTGTTGTTCGGCGGCCGGGGCTCCTCATCATCGCTACGTAGCCCCTTGTCTCTATTTTCGGCATTGAACTTGCCTGCCTGCTTGAACACCCAACAATCCCTGTTGGTGTGATTGGATGGCTTTTCGGGGGTGCCATGTATCTGGCACAAGCGGTCGAGTATTCGGTCCAAGCTGGACGGGCCCTGAGTATTTCTTTTGAATGATTTTTTCCGCTGACCGGATTTATAACCTCTGAATCCGGCATTGACTGCCGTATCCTCGTTGATGTCGCTGTTAACACGGCGCTTTTGCTTGTTCCGACGCGATCTGCCACTGTTGTCCTTGGTGTCCGAATTACCAAGGTTCTTGGTCAAGTTATTGCTACGAGATAGCCAACTGTCTTCTCCCGCGCAAAAGTGGGTCATGAGCGTCGTGAGTGCTGCCATGGATTTCGGCTTTTCCTGTCCAAGGTGTCGGGCAAGCCACTCGTCGCGGATATTATGCTTGAAGGCTGCTAGGGCCTCAGCATCCGGTCAGTCGACTATTTGGTTTTTCTTTGTTAGGAACCGTGTCCAGAATTGCCTGGCCGATTCCTCTGGCTGCTGAATTATGTGGCTTAGGTCATCAGCGTCTGGTGGTCGCACATAGGTGCCCTGGAAATTGTCGAGGAATGCGGCTTACAGGTCCTCCCAACAACCGATTGATTCTGCTGGCAAGCTGTTAAGCCAATGCCGAGCTGGTCCCTTAAGTTTGAGTGGGAGGTATTTGATGGCGTGTAGATCGTCGCCGCGGGCCATGTGGATATGAAGGAGATAATCCTCGATCGATACCGCGGGATCTGTTGTGCCATCGTATGATTCGATGTTCACGGGTTTGAAACCCTCAGGGATTTGATGATCCATTACTTCATCTATGAAGCATAGGGGGTGTGCGGCGCCTCTGTATTGGGCTATATCACGACGCAGCTCAAACGAGCTTTGTCTATTGTGTTCGGCCCGGCCGGATTTATTATATCTGGAGTGACGATCACCGTCACGTGCCGTGAGGCGCCCGCGCGATCCATAGATCAATCTTGTTTGCTTTGCCTTGTCCTCCAATATGTCTCGCAGGTCTGGCGCATTTTCCCGTGCCTTAGAATGTTTTGAGCGGCGCCGGGGTGCGGCTTGAGCGGAGGGCCGAGAGGCCTCTCTGTCGCGGCCGCGAGGTGGCCGATAGGTCGTATCATGCGCTGGTGATGTAGGTTTAGGTGCTTCCTCGTCTAATCGGGGTAGCAGCCTGCACTTTGGGTAGCTCTTGGAGGGGCGTTCGAGTTCATACTCTTCGGCCGCAAGGACTTCAGTCCATCTGTCGGCTAGCAAATCTTGATCAGCTCTAAGTTGTTGCTGTTTTTTCTTGAGGCTACTTGCCGTGGCCATAAGCCTGCGTTTGAAACACTCTTGTTCGACGGGATCCTCTGGCATGACGAATTCGTCGTCGTCGAGGCTTGCCTCGTCTTCGGAGGGAGGCATATAATTATCATCCTCGACCTCTCTGTCTGCCGCTCTCTCGTGAGGGCTGGCTTCTCCATCCTCCTGCGCTGAATCTTGCTGGAGGGGGTGTTCTTCGGCGCTATCCTGAGTATTATTATCTCCTGTGCTGGAATCACCATTTTTGCTTTGGCAGGATTTAGAGCGGCGCCGCTGACGCCGGCGCTTAGGCTGTTTCTTGGAGGGGTCATCCCCCGCTGTTCCATCGCCATCTCCTTCTTTTGGGGTATCCACCATGTATATGTCATACGACGAGGTGGCTTTCCAGTGCCTTATAGGTACTGGTTCTTGATCGTCTCCTACATCGGCGTCCATACCGTCGATGTCTTCGGAGTCGAAATCGAGCATGTCGGTCAAATCATCGACAGTGGCTACAAAGTGGGTGGTGGGTGGGCTTTGAATTTCTTCGTCGTGCGTATCCCAACCTTGCTGACCGCAGTTCGGCCAGGGCTCTCCTGATAAAGAGAGAGACTTTAGTGACTTCAGAATATCGCCAAAGGGCGAGTGCTGAAAGATGTCCGCGGCGGTAAACTCCATGATCGGCGCCCAATCGGATTCGATCGGCAGGGGCGCGGAGGGCTTGGAGTCCGGAGAGGAATCCGGCCCCACGGAGTCACGGGCCTTGCGGAGTGGGGGCCTGGTGTTCGGCTCGATCGCCATTGGGATCACAGCCCCCGAGGCGGCGTCCAACCAGTCGTCCTCGATCGACACAGTTGGTTCCGAATCAAGGGTCGGAACCGATGCGTGTGCGGCCTCCAGGGCATTGTTCGGCGGCAGAGCTAGATCATGCCCATCGTGACAGTGCGGCGCGCTCGGCCGTGGCTCGAATCCGTCGAAGATCAAGTCCCCGCGAACGTCAGCCGTGTAGTTTAAACTTCCAAATCTGACCTGATGGCCAGGGGCGTAGCTTTCGATCTGCTCTAGATGGCCAAGCGAATTGGCCCGCAGTGCGAAGCCGCCGAAGACGAAGATCTATCCGGGGAGAAAAGTCTCACCCTGGACTGCATCGCTATTGATGATCGGAGGAGCCATCGGGCCTAAAAGCGACGACACAGAGGAACTCTCAATGAAAGCACCAATGTCGGTGTCAAAACCGGCGGATCTCGGGTAGGGGGTCCCGAACTGTGCGTCTAGGCGGATGGTAACAGGAGACAAGGGACACAAAGTTTTACCCAGGTTCGGGCCCTCTCGATGGAGGTAAAACCCTACGTCCTGCTTCATTAATATTGATGATATGGGTAGTACAAGAGTAGATCCACTATGAGATCAAGGAGGCTAAACCCTAGAAGCTAGCCTATGGTATGATTGTTATCTGTTGTCCTACGGCCTAAAACCCTCCGGTTTATATAGACACCGGAGAGGGCTAGGGTTACACAGAGTCAGTTACAATGGTAGGAGATCTACATATCCGTATCGCCAAGCTTGCCTTCCACGCCAAGGAAAGTCCCTTCCGGACACGGGACGAAGTCTTTAATCTTGTATCTTCATAGTCCTGGAGTCCGGCTGAAGGTATAGTCCGGCCATCCGGACACCCCCTAATCCAGGACTCCCTCAGGCGCCACCCCCTTCCCTTTTCCAATTCGGACTTCTAAGGGGGGGGGGGGCACGCGGCCAGCCCTGGCATCCCACCTCTCTCTCCAATAAGGCCCATGGTGGCCCATTAGTTCCCCAGGGGGGTTCCGGTAACCCCCCGGCACTCCTTTTTTAATCGAAACTACTCGGAACACTTCCGGTGTCCGAATAGCATGGTCCAATATATCAGTCTTTATTTCTCGACCATTTCGAGACTCCTCGTCATGTCTATGATCTCATCCGGGACTCCGAACAAGCTTCGGTACATCAAATCACATAACTCATAAAACAAATCATCATCGAACGTTAAACATGCGGACCCTACGGGTTCGAGAACTATGTAGACATGACTGAGACACATCTCTGGTCAATAACCAATAGCGGAACCTGGATGCTCATATTGGTTCCTATATATTCTACGAATATCTTTATCGGTCAAACCGCGTAACAACATACATTGTTCCCTTTGTCATCGGTATGTTACTTGCCAGAGATTCGATCATCGGTATCCTCATACCTAGTTCAATCTCGTTACCAGCAAGTCTCTTTACTTGTTCAGTAATGCATCATCCTACAACTAGCTCATTAGTCACATTGCTTCAAGGCTTATAGTGATGTGCATTACCGAGAGGGCCCAGAGATACCTCGCCGAAACACGGAGTGACAAATCCTAATCTCGATCTATGCCAACTCAGCAAAGACCGTCGGAGACACCTGTAGAGCATCTTTATAATCACCTAGTTACATTGTGAATTTTGATAGCACACAAGGTGTTCCCACGGTATTCGGGAGTTGCATAATCTCATAGTCTGAGGAACATGTATAAGTCATGAAGAAAGCAATAGCAGAAAAACTAAACGATCATTATGCTAAGCTAACAGATGGGTCTTGTCCATCATAGCATTCTCTAATGATGTGATTTCGTTCATCAAATGAAAACACATGTCTATGGCTAGGAAACTTAATCATCTTTGATTAACGAGCTAGTTAATGTAGAGGCATACTAGGGACCTTTGTTTGTCTATGTATCCACACATGTACTAAGTTTCCGGTTAATACAATTATAGCATGAATAATAAACATTTATCATGATATAAGGAAATATAAATAAAAACTTTATTATTGCCTCTAGGGCATATTTCCTTCAGTCTCTCACTTGCACTAGAGTCAATAATCTGGATTACACAGTAATGTTCTAACACCCATGGAGTCTTGGTGCTGATCATGTTTTGCTCGTGAGAGAGGCTTAGTCAATGGGTCTGCAACATTCAGATTTGTATGTATCTTGCAAATCTCTATGTCTCCTTCCTAGACTTGACCGTGGATGGAATTGAAGCGTCTCTTGATGTGCTTGGTTCTCTTGTGACCTCTGGATTCCTTTGCCAAGGCAATTGCGCTAGTATTGTCACAAAAGATTTTCATTGGACCCGATGCACTAGGTATGACACCTAGATCAGATATGAACTCCTTCATCCAGACTCCTTCATTTGCTGCTTCCGAAATAGCTATGTATTCCGCTTCACACGTAGATCCCGCCACGACGCTCTGCTTGGAACTGCACCAACTAACAGCTCGACCATTCAATATAAATACGTATCCGGTTTGTGACTTAGAGTCATCCGGATCAGTGTCAAATCTTGCATCGACGTAACTCTTTACGACGAGCTCTTTGTCAACTCCATAAATGAGAAACATATCCTTAGTCCTTTTCAGGTATTTCAGGATGTTCTTGACCGCTGTCCAGTGATCCACTCCTCGATTACTTTGGTACCTCCCCGCTAAACTAATAGCAAGGTACACATCAGGTCAGGGCACATCATTGCATACACGATAGATCCTATGGTTGAAGCATAGGGAATGACTTTCATTTTCTCTCTATCTTCTGCAGTGGTCGGGCATTGAGTCTGACTCAACTTCACACCTTGTAACACAGGCAAGAACCCTTTCTTTGCTTGATCCATTTTGAACTTCTTCAAAATTTTATCAAGGTATGTGCTTTGTGAAAGTCCAATTAAGTGTCTTGATCTATCTCTATAGATCTTGATGCCCAATATATACGCAACTTCACCGAGGTCTTTCACTGAAAAATTCTTATTCAAGTATCCTTTTCTGCTATTTAGAAATTCAGTATCATTTTCGATCAGCAATATGTCGTCCACATATAATATCAGAAATGCTACAGAGCTCCCACTCACTTTCTTGTAAATACATGCTTCTCCAGAAGTCTGCATAAAACCATATGCTTTGATCACACTATCAAAGCATATATTCCAACTCCGAGAGGCTTGCACCAGTACATAAATGGATCGCTGGAGCTTACACATTTTGTTAGCACCTTTTGGATCGACAAAACCTTCTGGTTGCATCATATACAACTCTTCTTTAAGATATCCATTAAGGAATGCAGTTTTGACATCCATTTGCCAAATTTCATAATCATAAAATGCGGCAATTGATAACATGATTTGGACGGACTTAAGCATCGCTACGAGTAAGAAAGTCTGATCATAGTCAACTACTTGAACTTGTCGAAAACTTTTCACAACAAGTCGAGCTTTGTAGAGAGTAACATTACCGTCAGCGTCAGTATTCTTCTTGAAGATCCATTTATTCTCTATGGCTTGCCGATCATCGGGCAAATCAACCAAAGTCCACACTTTGTTCTCATACATGGATCCCATCTCAGATTTCATGGCCTCAGGCCATTTTGCGGAATCTGGGCTCATCGTCGCTTCCACATAGTTCGTAGGTTCATCATGGTCAAGTAACATGACTTCCAGAACAGGATTACCGTACCACTCTGGTGCAGATCTTACTCTGGTTGACCTACAAGGTTCAGTAGTAACTTGATCCGAAGTTTCATGATCATCATCATTAGCTTCCTCACTAATTGGTGTATGAATCACTAGAACTAATTTCTGTGATGAACTACTTTCCAATTCAGGAGAAGGTACAATTACCTCATCAAGTTCTACTTTCCTCCCACTCACTTCTTTTGAGAGAAACTCCTTCTCTAGAAAGGATCCATTCTTAGCAACGAATATCTTTCCTTCGGATCTGTGATAGAAGGTGTACCCAATAGTTTCCTTTGGATATCATATGAAGATACGTTTCTCTTATTTGGGTTCGAGCTTATCAGGTTGAAGCTTTTGGATATAAGCGCCGCAGCCCCAAACTTTAAGAAACGCCAACTTGGGTTTCTTGCCAAACCACAGTTCATATGGTGTCATCTCAACGGATTTAGATGGTGCCCTATTTAACGTGACGGCAGCAGTCTCTAAAGCATAACCCCAAAATGATAGCGGTAAATTAGTAAGAGACATCATAGATCGCACCATATCTAATATAAGTGTGGTTACGACGATCGGACACACCATTACGTTGTGGTGTTCCAGGTGGCATGAGTTGCGAAACTATTCCACATTGTTTCAAATGAAGACCAAACTCATAACTCAAAAATTCACCTCCACGATCAGATCTTAGAATCTTTATTTTCTTGTTACGATGATTTTCCACTTCACTCTAAAATTCTTTGAACTTTTAAAATGTTTCAGACTTATGTTTCATCAAGTAGATATACCCATATCTTCTCAAATCATCTGTGACGGTCGGGAAATAACGATACCCGCCGCGAGCATCAACACTCATTGGACCGCATATATCAGTATGTATTATTTCCAATAAGTCTATTGCTCGCTCCATTGTTCCGGAGAACGGAGTCTTAGTCATCTTGCCCATGAGGCATGGTTCGCAAGCATCAAGTGATTTTTAATCAAGTGATTCCAAAAGCCCATCAACATGGAGTTTATTAATGCGCTTTAAACCAATATGACCTAAACGGCAGTGCCACAAATAAGTTGCACTATCATTAATAAACTTGTATCTTTTGGCTTTAATACTATGAATATGTGTATGACTACTATCGAGATTCAATAAAAATAGACCACTCATCAAGGGTGCATGACCATAAAATACATTAGTCATATACATAGAACAACCATTATTCTTTGATTTAAATGAATAACCGTCTCGCATCAAACAAGATCCAGATATAATGTCCATGCTTAACGCTGGCACCAAATAACAATTATTCAGGTCTAAAACTAATCCTGAAGGTAGATGTAGAGGTAGCGTGCCGACCGCGATCACATCGACTTTGGAACCATTTCCCACACGCATCGTCACCTCGTCCTTAGCCAATCTTCGCTTAATCCGTAGCCCTTGTTCCGACTTGCAAATATGAGCAAGAGAACCAGTATCAAATACCCAGGCGCTACTACGAGCATTAGTAAGGTACACATCAATAACATGTATATCAAATATACCTTTCACTTTGCCATCCTTCTTATCTGCTGTCGGCGTTCTGGGAACGGGGGTTCCTAGACTTGCCTGCCTACGGCCTGCAGCGTGGCTCAAAGGGGGCCCAGCACGGCCCATCTTCATCAACACAAACCCAAGACCCTCGCGAGGGGCCAAGCCTTGCGGGGCGGACGACACGGAGCTTCCTCAGGCGCGGCCTCATCAGGTCGGCTCACGAGGAGGCGGAGAGATCAAGGCGGGATACCTCACGAGGTGCCCATGATGCAAGCCATGACGACCAAAGGCGCCAGGCGGGCGCCAGCCCGCTCAGTGTCCTCCCTTTCCTCTTTGGTGCAAAGGGAGCAAGCGCAGGCGGGAGGATCAAGCAAAGGCACCCATTTCGGTGCAACGAGACCAAGACCAGCTCCGCGACAAGGAGGAAGTCACCATGGAGCCCAAGCCAGCGTCATCACTAGAGCCTTTGGCAGGCGAGGACCAACTTTAGTCAGGATAAGTGTATCAGATGTTCCCCTTCAAAATGGCCAACTGTTGGCGCCCTTCCCCCTCAATATTTGGGAAGAGGCCCAGGGCCTTTGCGTATAAATAGGACTAGCCACCCCCAAGGTAGAGGCAATTGAATCAGAGAGAGAAAGAGAGAGAAGGGCGATTGAACTCCTCCTAGCAGTTCATCCCCCAGGCCAAGAACATACCCTCGCGAGGCTGTTCTACCTTGTAGTGTTCGTCATCATCAGCCCAAGAGGCAATCCACCACACCACACTGGAGTAGGGTATTACACCGCTTCGGTGGCCCGAACCAGTATAAACTCTGTGTCTCTTGTGTTGTTCTTTTGGTAGTTTAGATCTTTGCGAGGCGGACGAGTACGAGTAGGTAGGAAGCGTAATCTCCGCGCGCACCCCAGAGTTCGAACCTTAAGGGTCTGCCGGAACCCGAAATCCGCCATTTGGCGCGCCAGGTAGGGGTGCGCCAGAATTCGTCTTCCGCCGCTCCGTTCTCCTCTGACCATCGCATCCATGTCTGACGCTCGTCGGG
Organism: Aegilops umbellulata; assembly: GCA_032464435.1. Lineage (NCBI taxonomy): Eukaryota > Viridiplantae > Streptophyta > Magnoliopsida > Poales > Poaceae > Aegilops > Aegilops umbellulata. The sequence goes on from CP136055.1 coordinate 216,248,033, forward strand.
CCCGCGCCGAGCTGCTCTCGCTTCCCGCGTCGCCCAGACGGCCCCCGTCGGCGGGCGTCCTCGCCGTTCCCCGTCACCTGCCATCAACGCCGCCACTGGCCCGGCGGGGAACGAGCAGCAAGCGTCGTCCCAGCATTGTTCCGTGCGGCGAGACGGCCGCACCGCTACTCCCTCGCTCACCCCAGCTGGTTCTTCGTCCCGCGCGCTCCGCGTGCCCTTGGAGGCCCGAGCTGCGCTCATCACGGCAAACGAGCTCATGCGCTACCGTCCCGTCGGCGACGTCTACGAAGAATGGCTCGACCGCGTCGCCGAGCTCGTCCGTGCCGCGGGGGGCTCTCCTGCATCGTCTTTCCCGCTGCACCGAACCCCGCCCCGCGCGGGCGATGATGCTCCGGGGGCACCTCAGCCGCCTCCTCGCCAAGAATACGCCCCGGACGCAAGGCGCGTGGCCCCTGGCTAGAACCCGCTCCGCCGGGCACTAGCGCGGCAAGAGTAGAGCTGCCAAGAAGTCCCTCGCCCGCAGGAAGCTGCACGGGCGCTCCCTGCCCCAGCACATCGCGACCGCGCTCCTGATCCCGCATGTCAAGACCCCGTGCTGCTCCCAGCTGCGGCGCACGGGGACCCGCAGGACCAAGCTCTCCGTCACCCAAGGCCTCCTACGACCACGGCGGGCTGCCGCGCCTTCACCGCCGAGCTACGCCGCGTCGCGTGGCCCGGCAAGTTCAAGCCAGACCTGCCTCCATGCTACGACGGCACGGCCAACCCTGCGGAGTTCCTCCAGCTCTATGAGCTAGGCATCGAGGCTGCCAACAGAGATGAGAAGGTCATGGCGAACTGGTTTCCCATGGCGCTCAAGGACGGGGCCCGCACCTGGCTCCTGAACCTGGCCCCAAGCACAATCTCCTCCTGGGACCAGATGCGTACCCGCTTCATCGCCAACTTCCAAGGTACCCGCGAACGGCCACCCGCCGTGAGCGACATGCGCCGCATCAAGCAACAACCCGGAGAGACCCTGCAAAGGTACATCCAGCGCTTCAACAGCGCACGGCTCAAGATTCCAAGGTGTCCGAGGAGGCCATCATCTCAGCCTTCTCCGACGGCGTGCGCGACGTCAAAATGAAGGAGGAGCTGGCGATGCATGAAGACCTGTGCACTTCCTTGGAGCTGTTCAACTTGGCGACCAAGTGCACCAGGACTGAGGAAGGGCGCCTCTCCCTCCTCGAGCTGCCTGCCGCAGACCTAGAAGAGAAGAAGTCCAAGGCCAAGGATGAGAAGCACAAGGGGGCTGCCGTGCTCGCGACAGAACCAGACACCAAGCGGGGCAAAGATCAGCCCGAATCCTCCAGGGGCAGTCGGTACTACGTGTACCATGACCTCCACACCCACAACACCAACGAATGCCAAGAGCTCCGAGCCGTGCGAGAAGGAAGGATCGGCCATCGCCCCGACCGCGTCGACAGAGGCTACGGTCGAGGAGGAGGAAGAAACGCAGGACGTTGGGAAGACCGCGGCCCACGCCAAGGGTGGCGCGACCAACCTCGCGAGGATCGATGGCGAGTCCCGCCTCGCGAGGGAGACTGGAGGGATCAGCCTCGCGAGGATCGCCCGCAAGGTAACGCATGCCTCCCTCCGCTGCCGCCTCATCCAAGAAGAAACGAAGACCGTCACTAGGACGAGGGGGCTGGGGGCTTCCAGGAGCCTCGCGCGATCGCCTGCATCCTGGGCGGAGCTCAAGCCCCAGCCTCTCAGCGCATCTTCAAGCAGTTTGCCTGCAAAGTGAATGCAGTCCTCCCCAAGCTTGAAGCCACACGTCCTCTCAGGTGGTCGTCATGCGCCATCACGTTCAGCTCAGCAGATCAACTCAAGTGTGCAGTTACAACCGGAGTTCTCCCGATGCTTTGTTCCCCAATCATCAGCAACTTGGTGGTCACCAAGACCCTCGTCGATGGCGAGGCAGGGCTCAACGTCCTACCCGTGGAAACATTCAACAACCTCCAACTGCCTTACAATCAGCTTCAGCCAACCAAGCCTTTCTCCGGAGTCACTCACGGCTCCACGGTCCCGAGCATGCAACAACTACCGCACCGAGCTCATCGACTTCGACGTCGCTCACATTCACCTGCCGTACAACGCCATCCTCGGGTACCCGGCACTGGCCAAATTTATGGATGTGACTCACCACGGCTACAACGTCCTCAAGATGCCGGGGAGTGGCGGCGTCATCACGGTGCCCTGTGAGGAGAAAGACACGGTGTGTTCCCTGGAACGAGCTTTTCAGGCCGCATCATTGGAAGACCCGGATCATGGAAGCAGGAGGCTTCCCGAAACCACCCCCAAGAAGAAGACATCGTCAGGACCGGCCCCTCAGGAGGCAAGCCCCTCAGGGCCCGTGCCTGCCCAGGGGGAACCTCCTTCCATCGCATAGGAAAGCGCGCCTGGCGCCCTCCTCAGGCAGGGCTCGGGGGCTCTCCCCTGGAGGGCCACCGACCTGGCTAAGGTCACGAGGGAGGCGCTTGGGCACCACGTGGAGGCTTGTTTCGAAGCACGCTTCCCTCAAGGAGTAAGGCAAGGAGAGCAAGACCCTCAGGAGTTCGTCAGCAAGGCCATTCAAGAGCTAGAGGAGTCAAGAGTCATGAGAGGCGACCGCCGCCAACCAGCTGTGGCTCCCCATCCAGGTGAGGATGGTGGGCTGCGCGTCTGCGTCGACGTACTAGGGCTCAATCGAGTCGCCACTTTGGAGCGCCTCTGGACCTCGCGAGTGGGGCGTTGCGAAGGTCCACCCCACAGCTACGTTCGCATGCCTTACGGCTTACCGAGCGTGGCTGCTACGTACCAGCGCCTCATGAGGGACATCATGGAGGCTCAAGAGGCCAGGCGTTCCGCAGCCTTGGCGGAGATGGAGATGGTCTGCGAGGAGCCATCAGCGCCTTCGGAGCCTCCCGAGGCCCCAGGGCCTGGGGGCTCGTGAGGAGCGGCTCCCGTGGCCCACCGAGTCTGCTGCACCAACACTCGTCCGTCCTCAACATCATTAGGTGACATCTTTTAAGTTTCATTTCCAGCTGAGAGCGCCCCCCCAGGGCTGCATCATTCCCAGGCTGCGTGGGTCCGTCCCTGCGGCATGTATCCCTTTCATTTTCATGTTATTAGCTTACTCTGTTGGGGGCGCCCCTTGGGCTGCATCATCCACAGGTCACTTGGGCCTGACCCAGTGACGCCTGCCTTTCCAGCATCTATTTGAATGAATCCTCTCCCTCGCGGCTAACGTGTTTGACCTAGTTGCCCATCCGACTGACGCCAACTGACGGAGCTGCTCCCAAAACGGCACGACGCTTGCGCATGGGTCCATCCTTGCAATGCCGACAAACCTGAGTGGCTGAGCTCTGGCCGCGGCAGCCCCACACTGCGCCACCTCGTCAAGCCTTCAGTGCCTCGCCACCCCGCGAAAGCAACCAACGGCTGACTGTCAATTTCCATGGCAACCCCTCGTTCTTTCTATGATGATCTGCAGGATCCCATGAAGGAGCTGCGTCAGGCGAGGCCCTTGCGGAGCCTCCTTCACTCTCAACCGCGCGAACCGCTTGCACGTTAAAGGGGGGGTACCTGAGCATCGCGACTCAGGGCTATTACTGGCCCTCCAGCCCTCACCCTCTGGCCTTGACCACGGCATCACGACCTGGCATACCAGCACCGGCTAAGACTCGCTCGAGGGCCGGGACCCGAGGACGTAGAGCAGAAGGGGGAGCAAAGGCGAGAGAGGAGGGGCACGCGAGGACCTCGCCGAGAAAATCCACGCCTGCCGATGCACGGACCCGGCGACACACCAGGGAGCAGCCCCTGATTCTCGAGATAAGTCACCATCCGGAAGCACCAATCACTGTGGCGCCACCCCCGCACCTAATGCAATCCCGTGTTAGCGACGCCGCTCTCCTTTCTCACCGAACGACGGCTGCTTGAGCGCCAAAGGGGACCTCCTGAGCATCGCCACTCAGGGGCTCTTACCGGACCTCGGGTCGCTCACCTCCTGGCCTTTACCACGGCATAGCGACCTAGCATACCAGCGACGGCTGACGCTGCCTTGGGACTGGGACCTGTCGGCACAGAGCACCAAGCCCTCGCGAGGTTCGAAAGGGAGAACTGAGCTAAGGCGGAATGAGCAGTTCGCACAATTCTACGACAAGGATTATATTAATAAACAGGGTTACAGACACCTTACAAGCCCCACGGGGCGCATCTTTGATTCCTCACAGAAAACAACTCCTAAAAGGATGCTAACTACACGCAGCCCTGCAAAAGATGCCGTCATCAACAGTGGGCCGTCAAGCACCGGTGCCAACCCCATCCAGATCAGAGTCGGCGACGGCCTGACGAGCCTGCCCTGCTCCGGGAGCGGCGCCGGCTCGGGGGCTCGTAGCTGTCGTCGCTTGTCTCTGGAGTCGCAAAGGGCTCGCCGGAGTCGCTGGATCCTCCGATGCCTCCACCGCCTGAGGAGCCGCCAAGGGAGCGGTCGGCGGGCCCAGCCCTCGCCGTGGCAGGGTCCCGATCACCTCTCTCGGGGCAGCACTCCAGCCGGCGCCCGTTCGCATCGAAGACCTTGAAGAACATCACCGAAGCACCATCGTACTCCTGGTGGATCACAAAGGCACCTCTAGTCTTGCAAGCCCGGGCGATTTCACCCCAGCCTCGAGTCATGAAGACCTCGCCCGGGGCAACCACCGCGACCTCTGCCTCGGTTGCGAGGGTGCTGCAGCCGGCGTGCCGCAGCCAAAGCTCCAGGAGCTCTCCCTGCGGGATGATGGAGGCGAAGAAGGGGGGAAGACGAATCCAAGACCGAGGAGGAATGGCGGCGTGAAGCACGAACTCCTGAGAGGAGCCCTCGATGTGGACCCCAGGAGGGACGACCCACACCTTCGTAACCCGTCAGCGCCTGCGGCGGCGCCGCCCACGGCGATCGGCATCGGCTCCTTCAGCGCCCTCAATGTGGGTGTACAAGGGGAGCGGGAACCCCGGCGGCGCCTGCTCGCCCCAGGGTTTCGACACCGCCTGAAGAGTCCCCTCATCACGACCACGGAGTGCGAGCCGTTTCTTCGGCGGGAGCAGGTCTGGTTCCTCTCGGGGGGCTTTTCCTTTCTCTGCCGCGGAGAACCGACGGATCGGAGCCATCGCTGCAAGACGGAGCAAGGATCGGGAAGAAGGAGAAGCGAAGAGGAATGGACTGGAAGGGCGCATGCCGTTCCGTACTTATAGCCGGCGAAGGCCAACCATCAACCTCCACGATCACAGGTAATCATGACCAGTTTTGCGTGCAGGGACTTGTCCAATCCGTGCAGATGCCGAGGCATCATGGGGAAGTGGAGACGCCCATGTCCAATCAACCGCTACGTGGCGCCGAAGGCCACAGGCTGTTAGGGCCTGCAGCGCTTCGCCCTTGCCCTTTCGCCTCTCAGCACGGCCAAGTCCGGGCGCGCCTTGGGCCCGGGGGCTACTGTCGGCGTTCTGGGAACGGGGGTCCCCAGACTTGCCTGCCTGCGGCCTGCGGCGTGGCTCAAAGGGGGCCCAGCACGGCCCATCTTCATCAACACAAACCCAAGACCCTCGCGAGGGGCCAAGCCTCGCGGGGCGGACGACACGGAGTTTCCTCAGGCGCGGCCTCATCAGGTTGGCTCACGAGGAGGCGGAGAGATCAAGGCGGGATACCTCACGAGGTGCCCATGACGCAAGCCATGACGACCAAAGGCGCCAGGCGGGCGCCATCCCGCGCACTGTCCTCCCTTTCCTCTTTGGTGCAAAGGGAGCAAGCGCGGGCGGGAGGATCAAGCAAAGGCACCCATTTCGGTGCAACGAGACCAAGACCAGCTCCGCGACAAGGAGGAAGTCACCATGGAGCCCAAGCCAGCGTCATCACCAGAGCCTTTGGCAGGCGAGGACCAACTTTAGTCAGGATAAGTGTACCAGATGTTCCCCTTCAAAATGGCCAACTGTTGGCGCCCTTCCCGCTCAATATTTGGGAAGAGGCCCAGGGCATTTGCCTATAAATAGGACTAGCCACCCCCAAGGTAGAGGCAATTGAATCAGAGAGAGACAGAGAGAGAAGGGCGATTGACCTCCTCCTAGCAGTTCATCCCCTAGGCCAAGAACAGACCCTTGAGAGGCTGTTCTACCTTGTAGTGTTCGTCATCATCAGCCCAAGAGGCAATCCACCACACCACACTGGAGTAGGGTATTACACCGCATCGGTGGCCTGAACCAGTATAAACTCTGTGTCTCTTGTGTTGTTCTTTTGGTAGTTTAGATCTTTGCGAGGCGGACGAGTACGAGTAGGTAGGAAGCGTAATCTCCGCGCGCACCCCAGAGTTCGAACCTTAAGGGTCTTCCGGAACCCGAAATCCGACATCCGCCAAATACTTGGGGCAGTTCCGCTTCCAGTGACCAGTCCCTTTGTAGTAGAAGCACTCAGTCTCAGGCTTAGGTCCAGACTTGTGTTTCTTCACTTGAGCAGCAACTTGCTTGCCGTTCTTCTTGAAGTTCAACTTCTTCCCTTTGCCCTTTTTCTTGAAACTAGTGGTCTTGTTAACCATCAACACTTGATGCTCCTTCTTGATTTCTACCTCCGCAACCTTTAGCATCGCGAAGAGCTCGGGAATTGTCTTATCCATCCCTGGCATATTATAGTTCATCATGAAGCTTTTGTAGCTTGGTGGCAGTGATTCAAGAACTCTGTCAATGACACTATCATCAGGAAGATTAACTCCTTGTTGAGTGAAGTGGTTGTGGTACCCAGACATTCTGAGTATATGTTCACTGACAGAACTATTCTCCTCCATTTTGCAGTTGTATAACTTGTTGGAGACTTCATATCTCTCAATCCGGGCATTTGCTTGAAATATTAACTTCAACTCCTGGAACATCTCATATGCTCCATGACGTTTAAAATGTCGTTGAAGTCCTGGTTCTAAGCCATAAAGCATGGCACACTTAACTATCGAGTAGTCATGAACACGCGACTGCCAGGCATTCACAATGTCTGCAGTTGCTGGTGCGGGTGGTACACCTAGCGGTGCTTCCAGGACATAATTCTTCTGTGCAACAATGAGGATAATCCTCAAGTTATGGACCCAGTCCATGTAGTTGCTACCATCATCTTTCAACTTAGCTTTCTCTAGGAACGCGTTAAAATTCAAAGGAACAGTAGCACGGGCCATTTATCTACAACAACATAGACATGCAAAATACTATCAGGTACTAAGTTCATCATAAACTAAATTTCAATTAATCATATTACTTAAGAACTCCGACTTAGATAGACATCCCTCTAGTCATCTAAATGATCACATGATCCAAAATCAACTAAACCATGTCCAATCATCACGTGAGATGGAGTAGTTTTCAATGGTGAACATCACTATGTTGATCATATCTACTATATGATTCACGCTCGACCTTTCGGTCTCAGTGTTCCGAGGCCATATCTGCATATGCTAGGCTCGTCAAGTTTAACCCGAGTATTTCGCGTGTGCAAAACTGGCTTGCACCCGTTGTATGGGAACGTAGATCTTATCACACCCGATCATCACGTGGTGTCTCGGCATGACGAACTGTAGCAACGGTGCATACTCAGGGAGAACACTTATACCTTGAAATTTAGTGAGAGATCATCTTATAATGCTACCGCCGTACTAAGCAAAATAAGATGCATAAAGGATAAACATCACATGCAAACAAAATAAGTGATATGATATGGCCATCATCATCTTGTGCCTTTGATCTTCATCTCCAAACCACCGTCATCGGCTTCACACCTTCATCTCCATCGTAGCATCGTTGTCGTCTCGCCAACTATTGCTTCTACGACTATCGCTACTGCTTAGTGATAAAGTAAAGCAATTACATGGCGATTGTATTTCATACAATAAAGCGACAACCATATGGCTCCTGCCAGTTGCCGATAACTGTTACAAAACATTATCATCTCATAGAACAATTTATATATCATCACGTCTTGACCATATCACATCACAACAAGCCTTGCAAAAACAAGTTAGATGTCCTCTAATTTGTTGTTGCAAGTTTTACATGGCTGCTATGGGCTTCTAGCAAGAACCATTCTTACCTACGCATGAAAACCACAACGATTTTTCGTCAAGTGTGTTGTTTTAACCTTCAACAAGGACCGGGCGTAGTCAAACTCGATTCAACTAAAGCTGGAGAAACAGACACCCGCTAGTCCCCTGTGTGCGAAGCACGTCGGTAGAACCAATCCCATGAACGCGGTCAGGTAATGTCGGCCCAGGCCGCTTCATCCAACAATACTGCCGAATCAAAGTAAGACGTTGATGGTAAGCATTATGACTATTATCGTCCACAACTCATTGTGTTCTACTCGTGCATATAACATCTACATATAGACCTGGCTCGGATGCCACTGTTTGGGAACGCAGTATTTCAAAAAATTACCTACAATCATGCAAGATCCATCTAGGATATGCATAGCAACGAGCGGGAGAGTGTGTCCACGTACCCTCGTAGACCGAAAGCGGAAGCGTTTAGTAACGCGGTTGATGTAGTCGAACGTCTTCACGATCCAACCGTTCCAAGCACCGAATGCACTGCACCTCCAGGATCAGCACATGTTCAGCTCGATGATGACCCATGAAATCTTGATCTAGTTGAGGCCAAGGGAGAGTTTCGTCAGCACGACGGCGTGGCGACGGTGATGATGAAGTTTTCGGTGTAGGGCTTCGCCTAAGCACTATGACGATATGACCGAGGTGTGTAACTGTGGAGGGGGCACCGCACACGGCTAAAAGATTAACTTGTGTGTTCTAGGGTGCCCCCTTCCCCACGTATATAAAGGAGGGAGGAGGGAAGGGCCGGCCGGCCCCTAGGGCACGCCCAAGAGGGGAGTCCTACTAGGACTACTAGTCCTAGTAGGATTCCACCAAAAGGGAGAGAGGGGAAGGGAAGGAGAGGGAGAGGTAGTAGGAAAGGGGACGACACCCCCTTCCATTGTCCAATTCGGCTTGCTAAGGGGGGAAGGGCTTGCGGCCTGCCCTGGCGGCGCTCCTCTCTATCCAATAAGGTGCATGGTGGCCCATTATTTCCTATGGGGGTTCCGGTAACCCCCCTGGCACTCCGTTTTTACCCGAAACTACTCGGAACACTTCCGTGTTAGAATAACATGGTCCAATATATCAATATTTATGTCTCGACAATTTCGAGACTCCTCGTCATGTCCGTGATCTAATCCGTTACTCCGAACAATTTTTAGTACATCAAATCACATAACTCATAATACAAATCGTCATCGAACGTGAAGCGTGCAGACCCTACGGGTTCGAGAACTCTGTAGACATGACCGAGACACATCTCCGGTCAATAACCAATAGCGGAACCTGGATGCTCATATTGGTTCCTACATATTCTATGAATATCTTAATCGGTCAAACCACATAACAACATACCTTGTTCCCTTTGTCATCGGCTTGTTACTTGCCCGTGATTTGATCGTAGGTATCCTCATACCTAGTTTAATCTCGTTACCGGCAAGTCTCTTTACTCGTTCCATAATGCATCATCCCGCAACTAACTCACTAGTCACATTGCTTCAAGGCTTATAGTGATGTGCATTACCGAGAGGGCCTAGAGATTCCTCTCTGAAACACGGTGTGACAAATCCTAATCTTGATCTATGCCAACTTAACAAACACCATCAGAGACACCTGTAGAGCATCTTTATAATCACCTAGTTACGTTGTGACTTTTGATAGCAACAAGGTGTTCCTACGGTATTCGGGAGTTGCATAATCTCATAGTCTGAGGAACATGTATAAGTCATGAAGAAAGCAATAGCAGAAAAACTAAACGATCATTATGCTAATCTAACGGATGGGTTTTGTCCATCACATCATTCTCTAATGATGTGATCTCGTTCATCAAATGACAACACATGTCTACATCTAGTAAACTTAACCATCTTTGATTAAGGAGCTAGTCAATGTAGAGGCGTACTCGGGACACTCTGTTTGTCTATGTATCCACACATGTACTAAGTTTCCGGTTAATACAATTATAGCATGAATAATAAACATTTATCATGATATAAGGAAATATAAATAACAACTTTATTATTGCCTCTAGGGCATATTTACTTCGGTAGGTTGAGGAGCAACTCTTTGCTCTTCCATTCAAGGTGAAGATACCCTGAACAAACCCCTCAAAGGATTATTTTCCATATTAACAAGTGACAGTGAATTTCAGCACACTATATAAATGTTTCCTTACCAAATTCCACTTACCAAAGGTGCTTCGCTCCTCGGCAACGGCGCCAGAAAAGAGTCTTGATGACCCACAAGTATAGGGTATCTATAGTAGTCCTTTCGATAAGTAAGAGTGTCGAATCCAATGGGGAGCAGAAGGAAATGACAAGTAGTTTTCAACAAGGTATTCTCTGCAAGCACTGAAATTATCAGTAACAGATAGTTTTGTGATAAGATAAATCGTAACGGGTAACAAGTAAATACAATAACTATGGTGAAGCAAGGTGGCCCAATCCTTTTTGTATTGAAGGACAAGCCTGGACAAACTCTTATATAAAGCAAAACGCTCCCGTGGACACATGGGAATTACTATCAAGTTAGTTTTCATCATGCTCCTATGATTCGCGTTCGTTACTTTGATAATTTGATATGTGGGTGGACCGGTGCTTGGGAGTTGCCCTTCCTTGGACAAGCCTCCCACTTATGATTAACCCCTCAGCAAGCATCCGCAACTACGAAAGAAGAATTAAGGTAAACCTAACCATAGCATGAAACATATGGATCCAAATCAGCCCCTTACGAAGCAACGCATAAACTAGGGTTTAAGCTTCTGTCACTCTAGCAACCCATCATCTACTTATTACTTCCCAATGCCTTCCGCTTGCCCTTCCTTGGACAAGCCTCCCACTTATGATTAACCCCTCAGCAAGCATCCGCAACTACGAAAGAAGAATTAAGGTAAACCTAACCATAGCATGAAACATATGGATCCAAATCAGCCCCTTACGAAGCAACGCATAAACTAGGGTTTAAGCTTCTGTCACTCTAGCAACCCATCATCTACTTATTACTTCCCAATGCCTTCCGCTAGGCCCAAATAATGGTGAAGTGTCATGTAGTAGACGTTCACATAACACCACTAGAGGAGAGACAACATACATCTCATCAAAATATCGAACGAATACCAAATTCACATGATTACTTATAAAAAGACTTCTCTCATGTCCTCAGGAACAGACGTAACACCTCACAAAACATAATTATGATCAAGATCAGAGGAGTACTAATTATCATTAAGGATCTGAAAATATAATCTTCCACCGGATAAACCAACTAGCATAAACTACAAGGAGTAATCAACACTACTAGCAACCCACAGGTACCAATCTGAGGTTTTGGGACCAAGATCGAATACAAGAGATGAACTAGGGTTTGAGAGGAGATGGTGCTGGTTAAGATGTTGATGGAGATTGACCCCCTCTCGATGAGAGGATCGTTGGTGATGACGATGGCGACGATTTCCCCCTCTCGAAGGGATGTTTCCCAGGCAGAACAACTCCGTCGGAGCCCTAGATTCGTTCTGCCCAGGTTCGGCCTCGAGACAGTGGCGCTTCGTCCCTAAAGCTTCCTTCTGATTTTTTTCAGGTCAAAACACACCATAAAGATAAAGATGGGCACCGGAGGCCTGCCAGGGGGCCCACAAGGTCGGGGGCGCGCCCACCACCCTTGTGGCTGGCTGGTGGCCCCCCTCTGGCACTTTCTTCGCCCAATATTTTTTATATATTCTAAAAACATGCTCCGTGATGTTTTAGGACTATTGGAGTTGTGCAGAATAGGTCTCTAATATTTGCTCCTTTTCCAGTCCAGAATTCCAGCTGCCGGCATTCTCCCTCTTCATGTAAACCTTATAAAATAAGAGAGAATAGGCATAAGTATTGTGATATAATGTGTAATAACAACCCATAATGCAATATCAATATAAAAGCATGATGCAAATTGGACGTATCAGCTCTTTGTCACCTCCATAAACGAGAAATTTGTCCTTAGTCCTCTTGAGGTACTTAAGGATATTTTTACCATTGTCCAGTGATCACTCCTGGATTACTTTGATACCTCCCTGCCAGACTTATGGCAAGGAACACATCAGGTGTGGTGCATAGCATGGCATACATGATAGATCCTGTGGCTGAGGCATATGAGATGACTTTCATCATTTCTCTCTCTTCTACCGTGGTCGGGCTTTGAGTCTGACTCAACTTCACATCTTTGCAACACAGGCAAGAACCCCTTCTTCGACTGGTCCATTTTGAACTGGTTCAAAATCTTGTCAAGGTATATGCTTTGTGAAAGTCCTATCAGGCGTCTTGATCTATGTCTATAGATCTTGATGACCAATATGTAAGCAGCTTCACCTAGGTCGTTCAAATAAAATTTTATGCTTTCTACGAATTCTATATCATTTCAATCAACAATATGCCATCCACATATAATATTAGAAATGCTACAGAGCTCCCACTCACTTTCTTGTAAATACAAGCTTGAAAGGATCAAGAAGAGGTGTCTAGAGGGGGGTGATTAGACCCTCAACAAAGAAATGTAGTAGTTTTTAAGTTCTTCAAGTTAAGGTGGAGTTTTAGCACAACACTACAAAAAAACACACATCCGTGACATTTTGGGCCGAACGAAATTTTTCCTGTCATATTTATGACACTTCTATGACGATAATTGTGACAAAACCCGGTATCGTCATAGATGTGGTGGGCTCCGACTTATATGACAAAAAATCATGACAAAAAATGGGCTTTTCATCCAGGACGGGCCAGAGACATAGTTGCATGATATTCTTTGGGCCGTCCATGACAGATAAAACCATGGTAGAAGCGAGGGCGAGGAAAATATCGGCGTGTTCCCGGTTACGGTGGGTGGTCGGGGCCGAGCGATGCACGTTTCACTCGTACACGCACGCGTGTGGGTGCGAGGCGTTGGGCTCTAGCTGAACCCGAGCGAGGCGTTGGGCTCTAACTGAACCCAAGTGATTGCACTGTAGGCTACGCGTTACTAAACCCGAGCGATCGATCGATGGCTGTTAACTGAACCCGATCGAGCGATTCCTTCGCTACTGCTGCTAACTGAAGCCGATCGATGCTACCTCTGGATGAACAGTGAGCATTGCTGGGGGGGTTGGATGAACAGTTCCCGGTGGGGGTGGATGAACAGGACCCCGTGGTGTTGCCTCTGGATGAATAGTGAGTGTTGCTGGGGGGTTTGGATGAACAGTTCCCGGTGGGGGTGGATGACCATGGCCCCGAGGTGTTGCCTCTGGATGAACATGACCCCGATCGATCGAGCCGGTTGGGTCTGGATGAACAGGATCCCGTGGAGGGATGGATGAACAGGACCACCCCGTGGAGTGTTGGATGAACTATAGACGGTGGAGGGATGGATGAACAGTAGCCCGTGGAGGGGTGGTTTTAACAGTAGCCCGTGGAGAGGGCTGGTTGAACAGTAGCCGGTGGAGTAGCGCGCGGTGGAGGCTGGATGAACAGGAGCCCGTGGATGAACAGTCGCAGGTGGAGGCTGGAGGAGGTCGACGGTGGATGAACAGTAGCCCGTGGAGGCTGGAGGGGGTCGACGGTGGAGATGAACAGTATCCCGTGGAGTCCCGTTTTGCGGTACGCCACACCTCTCTCGATGAACAGGCCCCCGTTTCGACCGTAGTGCTCCAACACAAGTCCGTTTCCTCCGTTTTGTGGTACGCCACACCCTTCCCGATCAACAGGACCCCTGTTTCGACCGTAGGAGGTCCGTTTCCTCCGTTTTGCGGTACACCAGACCCTTCCCGATGAACATGATCCCGTTTCGACCGTAGCCGGTCGAACAAAAGGCCGTTTCCTCCATTCTGTGGTACGCCAGGCCTCATTTCCATTGGCGGTTCCGTCCAAGCCGGTTGGCTCCCACGCGTTCCGTTGCCTCCCGATGAACACGACACATTCCATTGCCTCCCCATGAACACGACAACGATGCAGTTTCTCCGTTCCGACCCATCCATGTACATGAGCCCTGGCTGTACGTATGCGCGAGTAGGCGTTCGAGACCCCGTCCGTATGTTCGTACGTAGCCGTATTTTCTTTCTTGCACACTGGCCGCTGTACGTACGTGTACATGCTACATGCACGCCTCTACTACGACATGTGCGCGCTCTACAACGACCAGTATGTACATACACGTCAGTGACCAGAATGACAATGCTACGTATGCTTTGACTAGGTGGGTCCCGACTGTCAGGCACTTCCTTGCGTGCGAAGATATAGCTGGTGGGTCCTAGCAGTCAGGGGGCGAATCGTTTTTTATTTGCCCGGACACACTTCCTTGCATGCAAAGATGTAGCTGGTGGGTCCCAACAGTCAGGGGAAAACATTTTTTTCACGAAATACGGTGGCCCGTCCGGTGGGTCCCCGCTGTCAGGTGCAGGAATAATTATTTCGCGCGTAATAAGGAGGCACTTCCTTGCGGCTACCATGGACCCAGCTGTCAACCTCTCCACGTATAGTACTCTTCCGATGGAAGTCGGTCGTTGACCACATTGACCACGCCGTGCTGAGAGCACCAAGGCGGTGGACGACGGCGAGGCCTAGGAAGGGGACGACGCGGAGCCAGGAAAGACGCGGCAGTGGATGCCCACGCGTAGAGGAGTATGAGGGTTCACTGGTTCGCTGCGGTGTGAGGCTACCGTCGCCATAGAATAACAGGTAATGTGGGTGAGTAGAGGGATGGCCTGGCCAGCGGTGGGATTAGTAGGGGCGGTAAGGCCTTCGGGGAATCGCAGCCAGCAACGGGAGGCAGGAGCACGAGGCACGACCGGCGCTGGTTTGGGCGGCTGGAGCAAGAAGACAAGAGGTTGAAGAAGCACTACGGCCGTTGGACGGACATCGTACGGTCATTGGAGCTAGAATTGTGCATATTGACTAAGTCGACAAAGCCCTCCGTCCCCGTCAACTTAGTAGGCCCACAAATCAGCCTGCCACTATACTGGGTCCCAGCTAGCAGGGGAGTATTCATTTTTTTGTGCGTAATAAGGAGGCACTTCCTTGCGTGCGAAGATATAGTTGGTAGGTCCGAACCGTTAGCGGCGGTAACGTTTTTTCGTGAAATACAGAGGCCCTTTCGGTGGGTCCCAGATGTTAGGTGGAGGAATCATTATTTTGTGTGCAATAAGGAGGCATTTCCTTGCGTGCGGCTGTGGACCCACCTGTCAGCCTCTCCACGTACAGTTCACTTCAGATGCATGTCAGTCATTGACCACGTTGACCAGGCCGCGCCTAGAGCACCAGGGCGGTGGACGACGGCGAGGCCTAGGAAGGGAACGACACAGAGCCAGGGAGGACTCGACAGTTGTTTCCCACGCGGAGGGGAGTATGACTGAACGAGGGTTTACTGGTTCGTCTACCGTCGCCGGAGAATAACAGTAGGTGTGGGTGAGTAGAGGGATAGCTAGGCCAGCAATGGGAGTACGGTGGGGCAGTGTGGCCTGCGCGGCAGCACAGCCGGCCGCGGGGAGGAGGGAGCAGGCAGTCCCACCGACGCTTATTTCAGCGGCTGGAGTAGGAAGAGCAGAGATTGAAGAAGCACGACGACCGTTGGATGAACATCCAACAGTTACTGCTTGTGCGTCAACCTTTTTTTGGAAAGCCTCAAATCTGTGGAAAACATCATACAACCCATCTGCCAATATTTCTAATAATTTACAGCACATTTGCTAATTCTTAAGGTTTTTTTGGAGCCCATATTCTTTTTGTTAGCATTACAGCCCATATTGTGGCCACGGTTAAAAAATTATACGAAATTTTGCATATTTCGGTGCGGTTCGAACTGTTTTTAATCTCAAAATTTTGATTCACATTCAAACTGATTTTAAAAATAAATGTATATCAATATAAAATCCAACAAATTGTCCATGCATAAAAATCAATGGAATTTAAAATCTCAAAATGAAAAAAAGAAATTTGAAACTAATTGCCGGTTTGATGTGTTTTAAAAATGTACAACCCATTTCTCATTACTGATAGGCCATTTTCCCGGCCAGCCCAATGAAGCTCTCCTCGTCTTGAAAGATTTGCAGCCCAACAGGCCTGACAAAGCGACTTACTTGGCAAATCACAAAATAATTGGGCTGTGGCCGTGGACCCAGCTGCGGCCATGGACCCAGATGGAAGTCGGTCGTTGACCACATTGACCACGTCGCGCCAAGAGCACCAAGGCGGTGGACGACGCGGAGCCGGGGAAGACGCGGCAGTGGATGCCCACGCGGAGAGGAGTACGAGGGTTCACTGGTTCGGCTGCGGTGTGAGGCTGCCGTCGCCACAGAATCACAGGGGGTGTGGGTTAGTAGAGGGATGCCCTGGCCAGCGGTGGGAGTAGTAGGGGCTGTGAGGCCTCCGCGGCACCATAGCCGTCCATGGGAGGCAGGAGCACGCGGCACGACCGGCGCTGGTTTGGGCGGCTGGAGCAAGAAGACCAGAGGTTGAATAAGCACTACGTTTGTTGGATGAACATCGTATGCTAACTGGAGCTAGAATCATTCATATTGACTAAGTTGACAAAGCCCTCCGTCCCCGTCAACTTGGTAGGCCCACAAATCAGCCTCCCACTATGCTGGGTTCCAGCTGGCAGTGGGAGTATTCATTTTTTTGTGCGTAATAAGGAGGCACTTCCTTGCATGCGAAGATAGCTGGTGGGTCCGACCTATCAGCGGGGGGCACATTTTTTCGCGAAATACAGAGGCCCTTCCGGTGGGTCCCAGATGTCAGTAGAGGAATCAAAGACTTGAGAAGGCGCATAGAACAAGCTAGTGTACCAATAAAGAGACGTTGTTGAGTTTTAGAAAAAAGAGAGACGTGCTCCCGTAGCTGGTTCGAATCCAAACCTAGACTATGACTATATATGGTGCTATGCTACTCTTCAAGTAATGAAACTGACATATCCAACGTTCGCTTCTCCTCTTCTCTACTTACTCTGCCAAGCATCAGAAGCTCTGCACACAACAACCATGTCCGCAGGCTGCTCGTCCACCTGCTCTTCAGCAGGAAACAACCTAATATGCGCCAAGTCGCCACCCGTACCATCGCCTGTGGTTCTCATCACACCCCCACCGGCACGCACACCGCAGCCGGTTGCTCATTGCAACCCGCTACCGTTGGTGTGGTGCTACTGCTGCAAATCACGCAGAGTCATCCGTCGCGTCTCAACCACAATCCTCAACCCTGGCCGAGTCTTCTACAAATGCCCGAATCATGGGGTAATAATATGTTTAAGTGATGTTCTGCTGCTTTCAGTTGCTGATTTTTTTAATAGTTTGGTTGATGATCTTCTGATTTGATTCGTGCAGAAAAAGGAAGATTCGTGTGATTTGTATTTCTGGGAAGTTGCTGATGTGGGGGAGTGCAACTACGCTGATTATTTGGTTAGCCGAGGAATCCCAATACCAGCAGGTTGGGGTGTTGGACAAGTAACTAAAGGAACTACAGAAGAGGAAGATGCAGAGAAGAAGGTTAAAGATGCAGTTCCTCTAATCATGGCCAAGCAACAGCTGCTCAATGGCCTTGACAGTAATGAGGAGATGAAAGAGCTTGTGAAGATAATGGGAAAAATCGATGTGCTCTATAGGATGATTGTCTCTTTATTTGCAGTATATGTAGCACTCATGATGTATTCAGTGGCTATGACATCAGCACTTTGCTGAAACTAGTAATGAATGAAACCTGTGTAGCAGGCTGGGCGTAGTGTTGTGAACATCTGATGATTTCTATCAACGGAAATCAGGGGGTATCCCCTTTTGCTCATAAATAAATAAATAGCAGAGGCCCTTTTGGTAATAAATAAATAAATTAGCAGAGGCCCTGTCGGGTCAGCTTTGTTCTCATTCGAAGACATCGAGCAAATTGCAGTCCAACAACAAACTATGTCATCAAATTCAAGTTTCAGCCAAATATGAGTACAACTAAGCAACAATGTCATCATGTTTTAGTCGTCATACAATCACTAAACACATATCAGCATACATAACAAGTGATGTTCTCACAGGAAAATACTAAACAGCATGTTCATCAGGTTTCAGTTGTCATAGCAAACACAATTTCACATAGTAGATAAAAAAAGTCTTTTGACAGGCAAATACAACAAAAGCAATGTAATCATCATCCGCAGCAGCAGCATCAACATCTTCGCCAGGTGTATCAGTCTGAATCGTAATTCCCCAAGGTATCATCTTCTTCTTCGTCCTCAACGTTCTCGAACGTGGGCTTCTTCTTGATCAACTCTTGTATGTCCACAGCACGACAGGCAATCTTTTCGCCGACGTCATTGACGTGATGGTTCTCAAAGATATTAGGAGCATCTGTGTTATCTTGTACATCAGGAGCAGTGTAAGCATCATCTTGTTGTGCTACTTCATTAAACGAATTCCTCTGCTCAAACCTTTGCAATACTCTCTAGTCATCGCTACGTGCAAATGTGTCTTCCAAGAAAAATATCTGTGTTGCTTGATTTGCCAAAATAAAAGGCTCGTTGGTCTGGTACACCGCCTTGACATTGATGGATTTGAAATAATCATCAGTCCTAGGTTTTGCGATCCTGGAAAACAGGTTATACCACCGACAGCACAACAGAACCACACACCGATGATCCTCGAAACTGGAGATATACTGCAACTGAACAATGTCTGTTATGTTAGCATACATTTCAGTTGTCTCTTTGTCATACGTATCCGTGCTCATGATGGCACAGTTTTGTGTCTTCCTGCCTTCGTCTCGTGCAAGGGTGTTGTAGCGCACATCTCCAACAACTCAAGATTCATAATTTCTTACCCAAGTATCAGGACCCATCGTAAGCACCTCCCGCATGTTCTTAACCTATGGTTAGAAAATAGACAAGTTAATCATCTTATGTACTCAATATATTAAAAAAACTGACAGTGCAATTCAAAAGCTTACATGGCTCTTGAACCATTTCGAAAATCCTGCCATAACCAGTTTGTCAATGTTTCTTGGATTTTGCGGTAGTAACTCCTTTTTGTAGATGTTGCACAACATAGTGATCGCGTAAAACATCTAAATATATAAGAATGTGCTGCAAGTTTAGTAGATTACGATGTATAAGTTGCAGTACTTAGCACTTACTTGATATAAGGTAGTATCTCAGGACAGTTATTCAACACATACCAAACCAATTTTTCCAAATCTTTAGGTTTGTCCTCTTGTCGACTCTTCCCTATAACTCGAACAGAATAATCGAAAACATTGAGCCCGGGATTGTCTTCATCCACCTCTTTGCTAAGCTGATCAGCTGTTTCAATGTATTTTGAGCAGAATGTCAATGCTTCTGTAGCAATGTAGGCCTCTGTAATGGAACCCTCGGTTCTAGCTCTGTTCCTAACATAGCCCTTGAAAGTTCCTAGCCGCCTTTCAATAGGGTACATCCAGCCATACTGTACTAGACCTCTAAGTAGTGCTTCATCAGGTAGATGAACAGCCAAATGCACCATGATATCAAAGAAGGCTGGAGGATATATCTTCTCAAGGTCGCATAGGATAGTTGGTATTTTGTATCTAAGACGCTCCAAAGCATCTGTCCTGATATTTCTACTGTAGAGTTCCGTGAAGAAATGTTCCAACTCTGCAACTGGTCTATATAAGTCAGGGCGGCCTGAGGGAGTCCTGGAGTAGGGGGTGTCCGGATAGCCGGACTATAACCTTTGGCCGGACTCTTGGACTATGAAGATATAGGATTGAAGACTTTGTCCCGTGTCCGGATGGGACTTTCCTTGGCGTGGAAGGCAAGCTTGGAGATATGGATATGTAGATCTCCTTCCATTGTAACCGACTCTGTGTAACCCTAGCCCTGTCCGGTGTCTATATAAACCGGAGGGTTTTAGTTCATAGGACGAACAACAATCATACCATAGGCTAGCTTCTAGGGTTTAGCCTCTCTGATCTCGTGGTAGATCTACTCTTGTACTACCCATATCATCAATATTAATCAAGCAGGAGTAGGGCTTTACCTCCATCGAGAGGGCCCAAACCTAGGTAAAAACATTGTGTCCCTTTTCTCCTGTTACCATCCGCCTAGACGCACAGTTCGGGACCCCCTACCCGAGATCCGCCGGTTTTGACACCGACATTGGTGCTTTCATTGAGAGTTCCTCTGTGTCGTCGCCATCAGGAAGGATGTCTCATGCCGTCTTTAAAGACGGCACTATTGCTAAGAGAGCTTTGGCTGTTGGCCAAACTCTCCGGCTAGGTGGTTTTCTTATGACCGCCTGTTCGGCCGCCGCGCTGACGATGACTTCTCGGGTCATAAAAAGCAATCTTCACGTCGAACTCGCCGAGCAGTTAGATCCAATGGAGCTCTCTTCCCTAAGCGAGCTCTTGGATCGCATCACCGC
Organism: Aegilops umbellulata; assembly: GCA_032464435.1. Lineage (NCBI taxonomy): Eukaryota > Viridiplantae > Streptophyta > Magnoliopsida > Poales > Poaceae > Aegilops > Aegilops umbellulata. The sequence continues at coordinate 216,268,505 of CP136055.1, forward strand.
CCTGGGAGTCACTATAGACTACGACCAGATGGGGCCTAAACCCGATCTGAGAGAGATTAACTCTCCCCAGGTCACCCATCACGTTGCAGTGGTAGAGGAACAATGCGACGACCCTTCATCTATCTTAAGGACTAGCTATGACCGGATTCCCGATCCCTCCAAGCCGGATACCCGCGGAGGGGAGGACGTCACCCAAGCCCTGAACCTAGAGTCAGGCAGCGGGCTAGATTCATTGGACAACATCCAAGAATCCAAGCTTCCGAGTTTGGAAGCTCCTTGGCCCCTGAGTCTCAGATTGGGTGAGGTTTCAGATTCAATTCCACCCACCCAAACATAAGCGATCTATCCCAAATTAGGCAAGAGCCCGAAGAAACAGTACACCATTACTGGGCCAGATTCCTCCTGGTCTTCAACAGGATAAAGGACTGCCGCGAGGAAGACGCAATTTCATTCTTCTGCAATAATTGTACGGACAAGGGAATCCTCAACGCCATAAGTCACCGTGAAATTATATGCTTCGCCGACTTGGCATCCGTAGTACGGAAGTATTGTGCGATGGAAAGCGCCTGGAAAACCAACATAAATTTTTGGGACAATCCGGCCCTGAATACAAACCCAGTCCGAAATAAAAGGGTGTATTATCGCCAGGCACCCGGGTTGAACACCAAAAAGCAAAAACCCTCTACAGGGCCTGGAACCGTACTGGAGGGATGCCTCAATGGACCCTGTAAAATTCATAGTGCAGAGGGCGCCACACCAACTCATAGCCTTAGGGAATGTTGGATACTCTGGCAGGTTGCCAAAAGTGGCGAAGATCTTCTAAACCCAGAAGCCACAGAGTACCAGCCCTTGCATACCAGTACGGTATTAACAGTCTTCGAGAGTTTCGCTTCAAATAATATGCGAAAACGAACACTCTGCAGCCTTGCCGAAGTCTTCCACGTGGCAACAATAAACCCATGGAGTGACACGGCTATTACATTTAATGCCAGTGACAAACCTAAATTCCGAACAGCCCGAGCACCAGCCGCATTGGTCCTCAGTCCGATACTGGACGACTTTCGACTCACCAAGGTACTCATGGATGGTGGCAGCGGATTGAACCTCATTTATGAGGAAACCCTTCAAAAAATGGAAATAGATTGGAACCGCATTAAGCGAAGCAGCACAACCTTTAGAGGAATAATCCCCAGTTGAGAAGCGCGCTGTACAGGAAAAATCACACTAGATGTGGTGTTCGGCACGCCGGACAATTATAGGTCCGAAGAGGTCACGTTCCAAGTGGCCCCGTTCAGTAGCGGATACCACGCTCTATTAGGGCGGGAGCCGTTTACAATCTTCCAAGCCATACCCCATTACGGGTACATGAAGCTCAAAATGCCCGGGCCCAACGGAATCATCACTCTCGCTAGTGATCCAGACACAGCACTCCGCGCCAAAAATAAGACAGCCGCACTAGCCCTCGAGGCACTATCCGAAGCCCTAGCGGCTAAGGAACTGACTGCGCTGCGCTCCACGGTGAACAGGGATGACGTGATACTCGATAAAAGATCCAAGTCCACCTCCTTCATACCAGCGGACGAGATAGTCAAATTCCAAGTCCATCCAACGGACCCTACAAAAACAGCTTCCATCGGGGCACAGTTAAACCCTGATGTAGACGTCGCACTACGGGAGTTCCTACGCGAGAACTTGGACATTTTTGCCTGGCACCCTTCAGACATGCCAGGAATCCCACGCAGGCTGACCGAGCATAGCCTAAATATTCTAAAAGGATTCAAGCCAGTCAAGCAGGCTCTTCGACGTTTCTCCGAACCTAAGAGACAAGCCATGGGAGGAACTAGCTAAGCTATTGGAGGCCGGATTCATCCGAGATATAAAACATCCGGACTGGCTAGCAAACCTGGTGATGGTACCAAAGAAGGACAAATATTGGCGCTTGTGCGTCAATTTTAAAGACCTCAACAAGGCTTGCCCAAAGGATCCCATCCCCCTCCCCCGCATCGATCAAATTATCGACGCTACCGCAGGACACGATTCATTGTGCTTCCTTGACACATACTCCGGCTACCATCAAATTAAGATGGCAGAGCCAGACCAAGCTGCAACAGCATTCATCATACCGTACGGCCCCTTCTGCTTCAACACAATGCCCTCTGGGCTCAAAAACGCCGGCGCAACATATCAGCGCATGATTCAGACATGTCTGGCAAACCAGATCGGCAAAACAGTGGAGGCATATGTAGATGATGTGGTCGTCAAAACCAAACATGTTGAATCTCTAGTAGAAGACTTGAGGCTCACGTTCGATAACCTCCGAACATATGACATCAAGCTCAACCCGGAAAAATGCGTCTTCGACGTACCAGCCGGAAAGCTCTTGGGCTTCATCGTATCCGGCAGAGGAATTGAAGCAAATCCGGCTAAGATCCGAGCTCTGTCACAATTGGATATCCCAAAAGACCTCAAAAAATACAAAAATTAACTGGATGCATGGCGGCTCTAAGCCGCTTTATCTCCCGCCTGGGAGAAAAGGCATTACCACTTTATCGCCTCCTTCGGCGCACCGAACACTTCGAGTGGACGGATGCCGCCACTACCGGACTGGAAGAAATAAAAGCCATATTGGAAACCAACCCAGTCCTGGCCGCGCCAAACATTGGCAAACCAATGCTATTATACATTGCGGCAACTCATCAAGTTGTAAGCGCAGTGCTCATCGTCGAACGAGAAATGGATGGGCACAAATTCCCCCTTCAAAAGCCGGTTTACTATGTGTCCACTGTCCTTACTCCATGCAAGTCACAGTACCCGCATTATCAAAAGATAGCGTACGTGGTATTCATGGCATCCCGGAAGCTGCGACACTACTTCAAGAGTGTTCGATAACGGTAGCCTCGGAAATGCCACTTAACGATATCATAAACAACTGCGATGCGACGGGCCGGATTACCAAATGGGCCATTGAGCTCCTCCCGTTCGACATAACTTACAAACCACAGCGAGCTATTAAGTCGCAAGTTTTGGCCGACTTTGTCGCCGAATGGACGGAAGCCGAACTCCCTAAAGAGTACGACACATATTCAAACTGGATCATGCACTTTGACGGCTCCTAAAATGTTGGCTGGTTGGGGGGCTGGCGTCATTCTGACGTCCCCAACAGGAGATACTGTTCAATACGTACTCCAGATAATGTATACAGACTCCAACAACACAGCCGAATACGAGGCCCTTCTACATGGTCTCCGAATGGCAGTATCCATGGGCATTCAACACCTAGAGGTGCGCGGGGATTCGAACCTCGCGATATCCCAAATAAATGGAGACTTTGATGCCAAGGATCCAAAAATGGCAGCTTATCACAATGCCGTCCTAAAAATGTCAGCTCGGTTCGAGGGGCTCGAATTTCACCATATAGCCCGGGAAAACAATCAGGCGGTAGGTGTCCTAGCATGCATCGGCGCTAAACGCGATGCCATCCCCCCCAACATCTTCTTGGAGAGGTTGTTCAAGCCATCCGTAGTATGGGAAGGGGAACCCGGTAATAACATACCGGACCCAACCGCACTGCCTGATACCGAACAATCCGACATAATTGGAGGCTCCGCCAACGAAATAACATCTTCAGCCCGTGTAGTTATGGTCGTTATCGCCCCGTGGACAGAACCACTCCTAGCCTACCTAACTAGGCAGGAACTCCCCGACGACCAAAACGAGGCACGCTGCATAGTGCGGCAATCTAAAGCCTATAAAGTCCATGAGGGAGAGATTTATAAGAAAAGCACCACCGGAGTCCTTCAAAGGTGCATCTCCGAAGAGGAAGGGCGGAATCTTCTGGCCAAAATCCATGCCGGACTCGGCGATCACCACGCTGCAGACCGGGCGCTTGTAGGCAAGGCCTTCCGTACAGGCTTTTATTGGCCGACGGCCCGGGCAGATGCTCAGGACTTAGTCCAACGTTGCGTTGGTTGCCAGCTTTTTGCAAACCAAAGCCATATGCCACCCACCGCCCTCCAAACTATCCCCATCACCTGGCCCTTTGCGGTCTGGGGGCTTGACATGGTTGGACCCCTTAAAGGAGGAACCCACAAGCAAAAATACTTACTGGTCATGGTGGATAAGTTCACAAAATGGATAGAAGCCAAGCCAGTTAAGACGGACGAATCCGGACCGGTGATAGACTTCATATCCGGGGTCGTACACCGTTATGGCGTCCCCCACAACATCATCACTGATAATGGCATGAACTTTACGGCCGATGAGGTGAAACTCTGGTGCAAAAACATGGGCATCAAGCTCGATTATGCTTCAGTCTATCACCCACAAACTAACGGTCAGGTCGAGCGAGCAAATGATCTAATAATGATCGGCATCAAACCCAGATTAGTGCGGTCCCTCAAGGAATCTAACACGCACTGGGTAGAGGAGCTCGACTCCGTACTCTAGGGGCTGCGGACCACGCCGAACCGCACTACCGGATACACACCATTCTTCATGGTATACGGAGCAGAGGCAGTTCTGCCCTGTGACATAATTCATGACTCACCTCGAGTGCGCATGTATGAAGAAAGAGAAGCCGAGCTCGATCGGCAGGACAGTCTGGACGCCTTGGAGGAGGAGCGTGACGTGGCAAAAGCCTGTTCCGCATTCTATCAACAGCAGGTTCGAAGATACCAAAGCAGAGAAGTACAGGCCAAAACTTACAATGTTGGCGAGTTAGTTCTACGCCTGCCGGATAAGAAAAAGAACAAACTAAAGCCCAAGTGGGAAGGTCCCTTCATTATTGACCAAGTCCTGACTGGTGGAGCATACCGTCTGCGGGATGCATCGGATAATCGACTCGAGCCGAACCCATGGAATGCAGCCCGACTCCGAAGATTCTATGCCTAGCGTCGGACTCTGTGTTCATCTCCTTCCTATGTCCATTTTTTATACGCTATCTGTCTTATATTTCTCTCCTACTCCCCTTCTTTTCTTTCATAGCCTTTAAGGGCCCATTTGTGCCTTGTTTGCACATAACTGACGCGCTGTCAGTGTTCTGGGAACGGGGGTCCCCATACTTGCCTGCCTGTGGCCTGCGGCGTGGCTCAAGTGGGGGCCCAGCGAGGCCCATCTCCATCAACACAAGCTCAAGACCCTCGCGAGGGGCCAAGCCTCACGGGGCGGACTACAGGGAGCTTCCTCAAGTACGTCCTCATTAGGCAGGGCTCGCGAGGAGGCGGAGAGATCAATGCAAGGATACCTCGCGAGGATCCAATGACGCAAGCCATGACGATCAAGGCCAGGCGGGCGCCAGGAGGGCGCCGGCCCGGGCAGAGTCCTTGTTTCCCCTTTAGTGCAAAGGGGGGCAAGCACATGCCAAGGTATCAGGCAAAGGTTTCCATTCCAGTGCAACGAGACCAAGACCAGCCGGACGGTCGGACGGAGGTCACCGTGGAGCCCAAGACGGTGTCACCACCAGAGCTTTTGGCAGCCGAAGACCACCTTTGGTCAGGATAACTTGTACTAGATGTTCCCCTTCAAAATGGCCAATTGTTGGCGCCCTTCCCGCTCAATTATTTCGGGGAGAGGCCCAGGGCCTCTATAAATAGAGCTAGCCACCACAGAGTAGAGGCATCTAGCAGGCCAGAGGCATAGAGAAATCTGATAGAGCCTAAGTAGAGAGATAGAGAGAGAGGCGACTGAACTGACCCAAGCAGTTCATCGCACCAGCCCAAGAACAGCTCCCGCGAGGCTGTTCTTCCTGTGTACCGTTCATCATCAGCCCAGAGGCAATCCACCACACCACACACTGGAGTAGGGTATTACACTGCAACGGTGGCCCGAACCAGTATAAATCTCGTGTCCCTTGTGTTGTTCATCGTTTTCATCTTAGTTCGCACGAGAAGATCAGACGTAGATCGGTAGGGGAAAGATCTCCGCGCGCAGCCCAGTGTTCGAACCTCAAGGGTCTGCGGAACCCAAAATCCAACATTTGGCGCGCCAGGTAGGGGTGCGCCGGAATCCTTCCTCCCTTCCAACGACCCGCTCTCCGTCAACACTGCGCTCCACACCCATGGCGGCCCCGTCCGCAAACGCCAGCGCAGGGTCCAGGGGGCTCCCGGCCTTGGCCCCCGCCCTGTGGCAGGTGCGATGGCCGCACAAGTTCAAGACCGAGATGCCGCCACGCTATGACGGCGCGGCAGACCCGCTGGTTTTCCTACTGGCGTACGAGGAGGCCCTCCTCAGAGCCAGGGCGATGACTGGGTAATGGCCAACTGGCTACCCATGGCCCTCACCGGTGTCCCGCGCATGTGGTTCTTCCACCTACGGACGGCTTCCGTGACCTCTTGGGAAGAGCTGCGCTGCCTCTTCCTCGCACGTCTCGCCGCGCCAGCGCCGCCCGTCGTCGCGTCCCTCCTGGGAGGCACCCAAGCGCCGCCCTCGAGCCGCCACGTCAAGCCGTTCACCCGCCAGATCAGTGCAGCCTCCACGCGTCAAGAAGCCCGCCCGGGCTGGGCGGCGCCCGAGGCTGATCTGATTTTCGACTCGGGTGACCTCCCCTTCAACCTTTGCTCGGGCGCGCTGCCGATACTATGCACCCCCACCATCTGCCAAGTGGCCGTCACCAGGACCCTCATCGACGATGACGCCGGCCTCAACGTGCTCTCGGTGGAGGCCTTCAGCCTCCTGCACGTACCATCGGAGCGGCTCCGGCCCAGCCGGCCCTTCTCAGGTGTCGGAGGCGGCTCCGCCGCTTCATTGGGGCAAATCCGCCTCCCCGTGACCTTCGGCACCTACGACAACTTCCGCACAGAGCTGATCGACTTCGACATCGCCCCCATCAGCCTCCCCTACAACGCCATCCTCGGCTACCGGCCTTGGCCCGGTTCATGGCGGCAACTCACCCGGCGTACAACCTCATGAAGATGCCCGGGAGTAGCGGCATCCTTACCGTGCCAGGGGATACAAGGGATGCGCTGCAGGTGCTCCAGCTTGCCTTCAGGGCGACCACGGTGGCGCAGCCCGCCAGCACCAACACCCTCGAGCCCAAAGGGGCTGCGCCAGCTAAAAAGAGGCAGTTGTTCACCCAGGACAAGGCGGAAACCAAGCAAGTACCGGTCGACGAGGATGGGTCCACCGACGCCACCTTCACCATAGGAGCCAATCTCGAGCCCGAATAGGAGAAGGCCCTGATCGGATTCCTGCGCGCGAACAAGAAGGCGTTCGCATGGGAAGTTGACCAATTAGCGGTAATACCAAGAGATGTGATTGAGCATCACCTCAACGTGTGCCCCAACGCACGCCCCGTGAAGCAGAAGGCAAGGAGGCAGTCCGTAGAGAAACAGGCTTTCATCGTTCAAGAGACCCGGAAACTGGAGGCGGCAGGGGTCATCCGCGAGGTCCGCTACCCCGCTTGGCTGGCTAATCCTGTTCTCGTGCCAAAGAAGGGGGGAAAGGAGCGCATGTGTGTCGACTTCACCAACCTCAACAAAGCCTGCCCACAGGACCCATTTCCGCTCCCCCGCATTGACCAGATAGTCGACTCCACCGCAGAGTGTGACTTGCTGTGCTTCCTGGATGCCTTCTCGGGCTATCACAAGATCAAGATGGCAGTGGAAGACGTGGAGAAGACGGCCTTCCTAACCCCGTGTGGGGTGTACTGCTATACATGCATGCCATTTGGATTGCGCAACGCAGGCGCGACCTTTCAGCGGCTGATGCACATCGCCTTAGGCCGGCAGCTCGGGAGGAACGCTGAGGCTTATGTCGATGACATCGTGGTGAAGTCTCGGGAGGCAAAAACCCTGATACATGACCTGGAGGAAACCTTTGCGAGCCTCGATGAAGTGGATCTACGGCTCAACCCAGAGAAGTGTGTGTTCGGAGTCCCCTCAAGCAAGCTCCTGGGTTTCCTCATGTCCCACAGGGGCATTGTGGCCAACCCGGAGAAGGTCAAGGCGGTCGAGGACATAAGCCCGCCAACGACCCTCAGAGAAATGCAGAAGCTCACCGGGCACGTGACTGCGCTGGGGCGCTTCATCTGCAAGCTGGGGGAGCGAGCGCTGCCCTTCTTCAAGATGATGAAGAAGAAAGCCCCTTCGAATGGACTGAAGAGGCTGACAAGGCTTTCCAAGAACTCAAGAGGTACCTCACCAGCCCACCGGTGATGGTGGCCCCTTGCCCTCAGGAGCCTCTGGTGCTCTACCTTGGGGCCACGCCCTACTCCGCTAGCGCAGCTCTGGTGGCGGTCAGGGAGGAGCGCCGGGCTAAGGCCGCGTCGAGTGATCAGGCTGAAGCAGAGCGAGGCCAGGAGGGCCTCGCGAGGACCACGACCACGGCCAGAGAGGAGCGGCTGCAGCAGGAGGGCGCACCCAAAGCAGTGAAGGCCCCTTTGGACGCCCAAGAGCTTGGGGCTCCGTCGCCTCAGGAGGCGCCTCGGCCCCAGGAAGACGCGAGCTGCGTCAGCACCCTCGATCTTGTCGAGCATCCTGTATATTTCGTCAGCACAGTGCTACGGGACGCGAGGGTGCGGTACCCCATGCCTCAAAAGCTCCTCCTCGCGTTATTGGTGGCCTCACGCAAGCTGTGGCACTACTTCCAAGGACACCCCATCAAGGTCGTCTCGGCATACCCCTTGGAGAGGATACTCAGGAGCCCCAACTCAGCTGGGAGGGTTGATGAATGGAACATCAAACTACAAGCATTTCAGCTGGAATTCAGTACAACCAGAGTCATCAAGGGAGCCGCACTTGCAGATTTCGTGGCAGAATGGACGGAAGCACCGGGTCTCGAGGTAGGCGAAGACCGATCACTCTCCCCAGGAAGTGAGGCACCGGATGGCTGGGTCATGTACTTCGATGGGGCGTTCTCCCGGCACGGCGTGGGAGCTGGAGCGGTGCTCATATCCCCTACTCAGGACAAGCTCTACTACGCCGTGCAACTCTGGTTCCAGCACGGAGAGAAGGTCTCCAACAACATAGCAGAGTACGAAGGCCTGATAGCGGGCTTGAAAGCTGCGATCGCCCTGGGGGTAAAGCGCCTCACCATCAAGGGGGATTCACAGCTCCTCGTCAACTTCTCCAACAAGGTATACGAGCCAAAGGACGAGCACATGGAGGCCTACCTCGCTGAAGTTTGCAGGATGGAGAAACGGTTCTGGGGGCTGGAGTTGCAGCATGTGCCTCGCCGCACCAATCAGGAGGCTAACAACATCGCCAGGAGGGAGTCTAGGCGGCTGCGATAGGAACCTGGCGTCTTCGAGGAGCGGCTCTTCAAGCCCTCGGCGGTACCATCGCTGTCGGGCACGGTGCAACCAAGGGAGGAGCTTCCTCAGCCACCAGCTTTGGGAGCTCCGGTCTATGGCCCGGCCTCGGGGGCACGCCTGCTCCTGGCATGTCGGGACCCCGATCCTAGGTCACACCGATCTAGCATGTAACACATCATATCACTTTGCGGCCTCACGCACGGTATTCCCACGGGTGCCACCTTACCTGGCCCGGGACCGTTTGCGCCTTTTGGCTCACGTATATGATAGTGTCGCTAGCATCCATATGACAAAGAACCCGGGCCGACATGGCTAGTCGTGAACCCAAGGCGGCACTAACCCATGAGGACAGACATACATGAATCACATCGAGCATGTCGGTCAACAACGTATATATCCGGGCTGTAGCACTGGGCTAACAGGACTCCGGTAACCCGGGCTGTAGCAGGCTAGGCAGGACTCCGGATAACACCGCGTGACATTTCCCCGAAGGGACAGACACAGGAACGACGTGAAACACATGCCGGCCAGTCAAGTGTTCCGAGCAGTAGTGCTGGGCTAGCAGGACTCCGGCGATCCGGGCTGTAGCGGACTACTATCGCTCAGAAGCACTAGACTACATTTCCCCATATGATAGGCTGCCAAGGATAAACAACTAGATAGTCGGATCCCACTCATACCAAGCATTTCAATCATACACACAATATGCCCGATATGAGTAAATACAACATGGCATCACAACATAACTCTACGACTCAAAGTATTTATTCAATAGGCTCCGAGGAGCGAGATATTACAAACATAGGTCTCATGACCCAACATTCAGAGCATACAAGTCAAACACATGCGGAAGCTTAACATGTTTGAGTACAGACATCTACAAATGAAAAAGGCTGAGAAGCCTGACTATCTATCAGATCCTGCCGAGGGCACAAGATCGTAGCTGAGGTATCAAGCTAAACGTCGAAGTCCAAGCGGTACTACTAGCGAGACTGAAGTCTCTCTGCAAAAACGTAAAATAGGCAAACGTGAGTACAATTGTACTCAGCAAGACTTACATCAGAACTAACTACATATGCATCAGTATCAATATAGGGGGTGGTGGAGTTTGACTGCAGCAAGCCAGCTTTGACTCGGTGGCTATCCTGAACTACGACTGCAAGTAACTCTTTTGAGGTGGCGCACACGAGTCCACATATTCACCATTTCAATACACCACTATGGATCCGCTCCCGTCTCCCTACGAGAAGGCCATCCATAGCACTCACACTTATCTTGCGCATTTTAGAGTATCCACTTTCACTTGTCTATGAACTGTACAAGGGGTCCAAGTTTCCATATCCGAGGAATCCGGCTATTTGAATAGATAGTGATAACCCTGCAGGGGTGTACTTCTTCACACACGCTTTCGCCACTTATCGCCCTGTACACGTCATGTACCTCGGCAACCTTCAAGCGGAAGCCGGGCAAGGGAGTCGGCCACGACCTGACTAACCACACAAGTCTCTAGTCCAGGTTTATCGCCTATTCGGGTTCCATCCGCAAGGAGATCCGGCCGGGGTGTCGCTCACGGCCCCAAACGATGTGTACAGGGTTCCAAGCCCACCAAACGGGCGGCGCTTGGTCTACCCGGCCACGGTGCCTAGTCTGTCCCAAGCCCACCTGTACCGGGTGCCACTTGGTAGACTACTAACACTACCTACAAACACCAGAAACTAGTTGCAACTCCTGGACAGAGATCAAGTTGATTAATAAGTCGAGAGAGCTTGGAGCGCCCGGAGCCCAATGTGTGGTAGTAACTGTTCATGGATCACAAACACAGAACTCAGTTCCTGAGGACGGCTGCAATGAGACAACCCACCATGTACTCCTACATGGCCTCTCACCGCTACCTTTACCAAATCGTGTTCACACACTTAGCTCTCATCATTAGGACATGTTCACCACATTCCAATTCATTCCCGATGAATCAGACCCGACTCAACTCTAAGCAGTAGCAGGCATGACAAACAAGCATGAATGAGTAGGCACAACATGGGCTCAAACAACTCCTACTCATGCTAGTGGGTTTCATCTATTTACTGTGGAATGACAGGTCATGCAAAGGATAAAGGGGTTCAGCTACCGCAGCAAGTAACACATGAAACGTTGTTGTCCTAATGCAGTAAAAGAGAGCAGGAGCGAGAGGGTGGGATTGTATCGGGATGAACAAGGGGGTTTTGCTTGCCTGGCACTTCTGAAGATATTATAGTTCTTCATCGGTGTCATCGAACTCATCGTCGGAACATCGGCTACCGAGAGGGGACAAATACCGGCAACAGAGAAGAAACACAATCAATGCAATGCAACAGTATGATGCATGAATGTGACATGGCAATATGCTGTTGATTGAGCTAATGCAACTAGCAGCATGTTAAATGGAGTTGATTTGAACCCTAGGTTCAAATTCAAATTCCACATATGGTTATTTAAATGCCATTCAATTGATTTGAGCTAAACAGTGAACAAAAGTTGCTCTAACATGCATGAAAATGGTACAGATGGATTCCTTGAATTTTTCTGATAATTTTTCATATATAAATTATTTCATTCTGAGCTACGGTTGAATTTCTATGATTTCTAGAAGTTTATACTATTTTCTGGAATTTTCTGAATTATTTAAATCCAGAAAATAGCTTATTGCGTCAGCATGACATCTGAGTGACGTCAGCAGGTCAACACGCCAGGTCCAGGTCAAACTGACCGGTGGGACCCGCACGTCAGTGACTGGGTTAATTAACAGAGACTGTTAGTGCTAATTTAATCCTAACTAAAAGTGTCAGTGGGGCATGGCCCACATGTCAGTGACTCCGGGGTTAAATAGGTTAATTAACCACTAATTAAGCTAATAGCAATTAGACAGGGCCTGGGCCCACACGTCAGTGACCCTGGGGTCAAACAAGGTCAACCCCGGGTCAGCGGGGTCAACCCCACCGGCGGCTTGACGCCGGCGAGGCCAGGGCCGGCGGAGGGGTGCGGGTTTCCTCCTCCGGCGACCAATTGGCCGGCGGAGGGCGTCTATGTGACGCGGGCGCTCGTCCGCGTCGAGTAGTGGCAGCGGCTGGGCCTAAAATAGCCGGAGTCATCACCGGCGTCGACCTTGGCGGTCGCCGGAGCTCGGATGAGCTCGGGGTCGACGCTACGGCGGTCGGGGCAGCTCGTGCGGGGCACCAACGTGCTCCATGCGGCGCGGATGGGAAGCTGAGCACGACGGCCGGACCGTTAGGTGGCCGGAGATACATCGGCAGCGAGCATAGGCGGTGGCGCGTGCGGGTGAGCAAGGTGCGGTGGCTACGGTGCACGAGAGCGAGAACGGTGAGGGGGAAGAGGATCAGTGGCTCACGGCGAGTGCAGGGAGCGTCGAAGCGGGCTCGGGGACGGCTGGAGTTGGCGGGGCGGCGAAGACAATCTCCGGCGACCGGAGATGAAGGCGGCGTCGATGGAGGCACTCCAGGGACTCCCGAGGTGCGTGTCTTGGCGGAGAGGACGAGGCAGACGTGGCGAAGCTCTCGGGCTTGTCGGAGAGGCAGGGGGAGCTCGGCGGGCACGGCTATGGCAAGTGGCGGCGACGGCGGCGCTCGGGAAGAGAGGGGAAGGGAGCCAGAGAAGGGGATGAGCATGGGGAGAGAGGGGAGCGGTCGAGGGGGTCGGGCAGAAGTGCGTGGCGCCCTCGGGTGAGTCCAGCGGCGAGCAGGTAAGCAGGAGGTGGCCGGCGCGTGCCCACGCGCGGCGACCACACGCCCTCCTGCCTACTGGCAGGAGGTTGAAGACGGTGGGGGCGCCTTCTGGGCTGGGCCAACAGTGCTGGGCCGCAGCTGGGCCGCCAGGTAGGTTAGGTAGGTGGCCTAGTGGCCTTCTCTCCCTCCCTTTTATTATTTGTTTTAGTTTTTTCTAATTTCTGCTACTGTTTTGCAAATAAAATACTAACCAAAACACTTTGGTTAATTCTGTAATTTTTTGTGAGGAGTATTTGAATTATTTTCAAACCACACAACAAATTTCAGAATATTTGGAGCAACCAATATTTAATGGTAAATTTTAAACTCCAACTCAATTACCATAATGATTTAATTCAATGGCCAAAATGTCCTTGAAAAATATGCATCATCTCTGGTAGAGGCTTTCACCTTTTTCCATAAATCATGAACATTTTAGAAGGATATTTTGAGGTCATTGAAAATATTTTGGTTGAACCTATTTGATTTGCATTTGAGCTAGGGTTTAGATCAATCCCCATTTCAAGTTTAAAAGCAAATTAAACATGATGCAACACATGACTAGCTAACCCAGAGCATACCAGAACTAGGGATGTGACAACTCGCCCCCACTAAACAAGAATCTCGTCCCGAGATTCAAGTCGTGAGGTAAGAAGGCAGAGGGGGCACAAGACCAACACAATCTTCACGATCCAGGTTGCACCTCATAAGAGCGTTGATTCGATCATCATCTTTGCCTTGACGTCTTGCTCTAAGAACTCCAACTAACATGACAATGAGAGGAAAGGGAAAACTCCAGAAGGATCGATCTTCTCGAAGATCGGACAACTCAGGATCAACTCTTCGAGTGGGACATTGAAACATCTCTCGAACTGAGAGGCAAAACATGCATGAGGGGGGACGGAAGAAACAATTTGACGAGGTGACAGGGTAGCGAGGAAAAATTGCCATGATCCATAACGGGGCACCTCAGGGAAGGTGACTCGAAGAACTATTCCTTAAGTGGCAAAAAGAATTACTTTTGATACTGAGATCATTGGAACTCTTTATTCCAGCCTAAGGCAATCACAAACGATCGTTTGAACGAATTCGAAAGAATGGCATACTCCCACCAGAGTAGATGATGTGGACTACCTTGTTGAAGACAATGCAATGAATGATTTTTGCTTATCACCGGAAATGGATGGAACCCAAGGTAGAAGGGCACAACAGCGGTGCAAGCTGGGAACAAAATGCAAATGTTGGGAATGATTCTGGTAACTGGGAGAGAACTCAACAGTCGAGAGCAATTCCACTGTTTGAATGGTTATAGCATAATCGAGGAATACTAATAGCACAAGAGTCCCTAAGGAACAACTTCTAAAATAAGTCGCAAAAGATCCTCACGGAGAAGATGGTGAAATTGACCAGGCAAGATGCTACAATGATAGATCTTCCGGCTAGGTGTGTCGGTCAGACCATCAACCTTGTCGGGACCTACATAGTAGATCTTGGAAAAGTTCCAGCCATCATATCTGCCTGAGATTCAGATCTGGCTGGTAACAGGATTTTTCAGACAACATGTCCAAAAAAGAAAAGGTTGCAACACGAGTCGACGAGATAACGTTGCGAGACTCTCGGGAGATGAACTACGATAGCGAGCTCCAAAACATGAGCTGGTTCTGCTAAACACATGTGAACACGCTGTCCCAGACAAGCATGACCACACGGTAGTCTTACAACAAAACACTACCGAGTTCAGGTGGGGGAACCATCATCTAGGGTAACGAAGTCTTGTGCATGACCTAGGATTTGCACAACAACTCCTTTTCCTAGAACAAATCAGTCAGTGGCTTGGTGTGCTAGGGATTACCACGGAGTGGAGGTAATTAATCTACCAAACCATAGAATACTTCGCACGTATGCATGCCTGACTTGGGATGATTCCAAGGGAAACAAAACAAACCTTTCTCGAATTCATGGCAGCAACTTACACCTAAAGCACATGAATTCGAGGAAGTCACTTCTTCCATCTAAGCATAAGCCTCATGAACTGAACATGAAGGCATTGCTTACAAAGCTTCCAATACTAGTGTACCATCCAACATGAATCGTGGGGGAGACAAAATGCTGCTGATGGGCTCAACAACAACTCATCGGTATTTCCATATCACTGACTTCCACCATCATGTGAACACGGTGATAGCATTGGTCAGACCAATAGATGTAATGGTGTATGCTCGAGGGATCAACCACGAGTAAGACAACATTACGAACATCGTTGGTTCTGATTTGGTTTGATGATGGCCCATACTCAAATCAAAGTTTTGACAAGACAATAGATCCAACAACTGATCACGAGGACCAAATGGTGAAAATATCATCTTTCTTCAACACACACACACACACACACACAAAGATATCCCTTAACATGAGCTACGTCGGGCAGGCTTTTATCTTCCAACTCTCCAAGTTGTTGTTTAGCTCAACCAACTAGCTCAGGGGTATCCAACACAGATTCTTGGAGAAGGTGTGGTTTGGAGGAAAACCAACTTGATCGCGAACTCAACATAACGGTCAGGTGACAACCTGGTGATACTTCCGAGAAGATATTCAGAATATCATGAACCACCGGTATGTTACTAAGCTCGAGAACAACCTTGCTTTTCAGGGCAAGACGATATGATCAAAAAAAGCAAGGGTTTGACTAATCCTCACTCATCATCAAGGAGTGCACCAGAAATAAGGACTAGGTAGCACGGTCAATCTTAGGATGATGATTTGATAACCAACACGCTAAGAATGAGAATATTGTCCATTTACTACCAGGCAACACGGTTGCTAGGAGTATTGATTTCACACATCATGGTTCACTTGTCGGCATTCCGGTTGTGACAACACGGAACCGAGGAATGAACAGTGACGGCAAGAGGTATTACTGCGTCAAAAATTCATGAGAGATGGTGCAATTCTCATGACCATCCTGACATAAAGGGGGTAATACTCCGAGGTAGAACAGAACAAAAGCTGGATTGGCATTTCGATCTGCGGAATACAACTGCTTTGACCCAATCCTGGATATGGATGAGGTACTGGAGTTTGTTTCTCCTAGTCATTCCGAAATAGAATGGCTTGACGGACCACAAGAGTAATAGGCATCGATAACACGGATGCACAACTATTCTTGACCAACAATTGATGCAAGAGGGTCAGAATACAACTAAAAAGGGACAACTCAGAGGAACATATAATTTCTTAAGTTGTAGATGCATCGGTTAGCATGTTGAATAAATTCAACATGTTTCTTCCGGATAACCCATGCAGAAAGGTAGGACTGGCAGGTTCACCATATAGGATCGAGATCTCATCAAGAGCACTCCTATTGTGATATTTTGGTTCAAAGAACTACTGCCACATTGATCCATGGTATTTGGAAGAATGATAAACCATGGACCTCGAGGACTATCACAAGGTTACTAATATCCTAAAGGAACTAGCAACACTATCACATGAGATAAGTAGGGTGAATCTCGGGTTCAAAACCCAGGAGTAGAATACCTACTACTGGATGGCATCACAGGATGCTTTCGAGAATGGTGGCCAGATTCATCACACTGGGAACACAAAACATGCTAGATTACTAGGTGACTCCCTAAAACACCTAGGGTCATACTAGCAACTCCGACATATATGTCGAGGCAACAGAGTACCTCAACTCACCAATTAGTGTGGTTGATCCGGCACAAAGGAACTTCAGAACGGTAGGAAGGAATTTGCAAATGCATCAGACTATTTAGAAACCTGGGATGACTCGGACAGCATAACGACTGTAAATGCTCAAAATGATTTGAGACATCCTGCAAAATGGTGGCATAACCACTCATCATCACAATATCAATGTTGTGAGACCAGCTATGAACATATGGAAGTAGTAGAAACTGATCAGGGGCTTGAACTCAACAATCCTAGGCAACTACGGTTTAGTAACACGTCATCCTGAGAGATAGAAGAGAAGCCTAGTTCTTAAACCCCGTAGAAGAGAGGAGGTTGACTCAGATCAGAAGGCCATGAGGTATAAGGAATAAAAAGAGCCTTACGTTCCCTTCCACAATCAATTCCCTTATATATAACTAAAGCATTTCTAGACTCAACTTCGACCAGTTTGGCTTGGTACTCCTACAGGCAGTCAGGCTCTGATACCAACGCTGTCGGGACCCCGATCCTAGGTCACACCGATCTAGCATGTAACACATCATATCACTTTGCGGCCTCACGCACGGTATTCCCACGGGTGCCACCTTACCTGGCCCGGGACCGTTTGCGCCTTTTGGCTCACGTATATGATAGTGTCGCTAGCATCCATATGACAAAGAACCCGGGCCGACATGGCTAGTCATGAACCCAAGGCGGCACTAACCCATGAGGACAGACATACATGAATCACATCGAGCATGTCGGTCAACAACGTATATATCCGGGCTGTAGCACTGGGCTAACAGGACTCCGGTAACCCGGGCTGTAGCAGGCTAGGCAGGACTCCGGATAACACCGCGTGACATTTCCCCGAAGGGACAGACACAGGAACGACGTGAAACACATGCCGGCCAGTCAAGTGTTCCGAGCAGTAGTGCTGGGCTAGCAGGACTCCGGCGATCCGGGCTGTAGCGGACTACTATCGCTCAGAAGCACTAGACTACATTTCCCCATATGATAGGCTGCCAAGGATAAACAACTAGATAGTCGGATCCCACTCATACCAAGCATTTCAATCATACACACAATATGCCCGATATGAGTAAATACAACATGGCATCACAACATAACTCTACGACTCAAAGTATTTATTCAATAGGCTCCGAGGAGCGAGATATTACAAACATAGGTCTCATGACCCAACATTCAGAGCATACAAGTCAAACACATGCGGAAGCTTAACATGTCTGAGTACAGACATCTACAAATGAAAAAGGCTGAGAAGCCTGACTATCTATCAGATCCTGCCGAGGGCACAAGATCGTAGCTGAGGTATCAAGCTAAACGTCGAAGTCCAAGCGGTACTACTAGCGAGACTGAAGTCTCTCTGCAAAAACGTAAAATAGGCAAACGTGAGTACAATTGTACTCAGCAAGACTTACATCAGAACTAACTACATATGCATCAGTATCAATATAGGGGGTGGTGGAGTTTGACTGCAGCAAGCCAGCTTTGACTCGGTGGCTATCCTGAACTACGACTGCAAGTAACTCTTTTGAGGTGGCGCACACGAGTCCACATATTCACCATTTCAATACACCACTATGGATCCGCTCCCGTCTCCCTACGAGAAGGCCATCCATAGCACTCACACTTATCTTGCGCATTTTAGAGTATCCACTTTCACTTGTCTATGAACTGTACAAGGGGTCCAAGTTTCCATATCCGAGGAATCCGGCTATTCGAATAGATAATGATAACCCTGCAGGGGTGTACTTCTTCACACACGCTTTCGCCACTTATCGCCCTGTACACGTCATGTACCTCGGCAACCTTCAAGCGGAAGCCGGGCGAGGGAGTCGGCCACGACCTGACTAACCACACAAGTCTCTAGTCCAGGTTTATCGCCTATTCGGGTTCCATCCGCAAGGAGATCCGGCCGGGGTGTCGCTCACGGCCCCAAACGATGTGTACAGGGTTCCAAGCCCACCAAACGGGCGGCGCTTGGTCTACCCGGCCACGGTG
This sequence comes from Aegilops umbellulata, assembly GCA_032464435.1. NCBI lineage: Eukaryota > Viridiplantae > Streptophyta > Magnoliopsida > Poales > Poaceae > Aegilops > Aegilops umbellulata. The sequence goes on from CP136055.1 coordinate 216,287,204, forward strand.
CCTAGTCTGTCCCAAGCCCACCTGTACCGGGTGCCACTTGGTAGACTACTAACACTACCTACAAACACCAGAAACTAGTTGCAACTCCTGGACAGAGATCAAGTTGATTAATAAGTCGAGAGAGCTTGGAGCGCCCGGAGCCCAATGTGTGGTAGTAACTGTTCATGGATCACAAACACAGAACTCGGTTCCTGAGGACGGCTGCAATGAGACAACCCACCATGTACCCCTACATGGCCTCTCACCGCTACCTTTACCAAATCGTGTTCACACACTTAGCTCTCATCATTAGGACATGTTCACCACATTCCAATTCATTCCCGATGAATCAGACCCGACTCAACTCTAAGCAGTAGCAGGCATGACAAACAAGCATGAATGAGTAGGCACAACATGGGCTCAAACAACTCCTACTCATGCTAGTGGGTTTCATCTATTTACTGTGGAATGACAGGTCATGCAAAGGATAAAGGGGTTCAGCTACCGCAGCAAGTAACACATGAAACGTTGTTGTCCTAATGCAGTAAAAGAGAGCAGGAGCGAGAGGGTGGGATTGTATCGGGATGAACAAGGGGGTTTTGCTTGCCTGGCACTTCTGAAGATATTATAGTTCTTCATCGGTGTCATCGAACTCATCGTCGGAACATCGGCTACCGAGAGGGGACAAATACCGGCAACAGAGAAGAAACACAATCAATGCAATGCAACAGTATGATGCATGAATGTGACATGGCAATATGCTGTTGATTGAGCTAATGCAACTAGCAGCATGTTAAATGGAGTTGATTTGAACCCTAGGTTCAAATTCAAATTCCACATATGGTTATTTAAATGCCATTCAATTGATTTGAGCTAAACAGTGAACAAAAGTTGCTCTAACATGCATGAAAATGGTACAGATGGATTCCTTGAATTTTTCTGATAATTTTTCATATATAAATTATTTCATTCTGAGCTACGGTTGAATTTCTATGATTTCTAGAAGTTTATACTATTTTCTGGAATTTTCTGAATTATTTAAATCCAGAAAATAGCTTATTGCGTCAGCATGACATCTGAGTGACGTCAGCAGGTCAACACGCCAGGTCCAGGTCAAACTGACCGGTGGGACCCGCACGTCAGTGACTGGGTTAATTAACAGAGACTGTTAGTGCTAATTTAATCCTAACTAAAAGTGTCAGTGGGGCATGGCCCACATGTCAGTGACTCCGGGGTTAAATAGGTTAATTAACCACTAATTAAGCTAATAGCAATTAGACAGGGCCTGGGCCCACACGTCAGTGACCCTGGGGTCAAACAAGGTCAACCCCGGGTCAGCGGGGTCAACCCCACCGGCGGCTTGACGCCGGCGAGGCCAGGGCCGGCGGAGGGGTGCGGGTTTCCTTCTCCGGCGACCAATTGGCCGGCGGAGGGCGTCTATGTGACGCGGGCGCTCGTCCGCGTCGAGTAGTGGCAGCGGCTGGGCCTAAAATGGCCGGAGTCATCACCGGCGTCGACCTTGGCGGTCGCCGGAGCTCGGATGAGCTCGGGGTCGACGCTACGGCGGTCGGGGCAGCTCGTGCGGGGCACCAACGTGCTCCACGCGGCGCGGATGGGAAGCTGAGCACGACGGCCGGACCGTTAGGTGGCCGGAGATACATCGGCGGCGAGCATAGGCGGTGGCGCGTGCGGGTGAGCAAGGTGCGGTGGCTACGGTGCACGAGAGCGAGAACGGTGAGGGGGAAGAGGATCAGTGGCTCACGGCGAGTGCAGGGAGCGTCGAAGCGGGCTCGGGGACGGCTGGAGTTGGCGGGGCAGCGAAGACGATCTCCGGCGACCGGAGATGAAGGCGGCGTCGATGGAGGCACTCCAGGGACTCCCAAGGTGCGTGTCTTGGCGGAGAGGACGAGGCAGACGTGGCGAAGCTCTCGGGCTTGTCGGAGAGGCAGGGGGAGCTCGGCGGGCACGGCTATGGCAAGTGGCGGCGACGGCGGCGCTCGGGAAGAGAGGGGAAGGGAGCCAGAGAAGGGGATGAGCATGGGGAGAGAGGGGAGCGGTCGAGGGGATCGGGCAGAAGTGCGTGGCGCCCTCGGGTGAGTCCAGCGGCGAGCAGGTAAGCAGGAGGTGGCCGGCGCGTGCCCACGCGCGGCGACCACACGCCCTCCTGCCTACTGGCAGGAGGTTGAAGACGGTGGGGGCGCCTGCTGGGCTGGGCCAACAGTGCTGGGCCGCAGCTGGGCCGCCAGGTAGGTTAGGTAGGTGGCCTAGTGGCCTTCTCTCCCTCCCTTTTATTATTTGTTTTAGTTTTTTCTAATTTCTGCTACTGTTTTGCAAATAAAATACTAACCAAAACACTTTGGTTAATTCTGTAATTTTTTGTGAGGAGTATTTGAATTATTTTCAAACCACACAACAAATTTCAGAATATTTGGAGCAACCAATATTTAATGGTAAATTTTAAACTCCAACTCAATTACCATAATGATTTAATTCAATGGCCAAAATGTCCTTGAAAAATATGCATCATCTCTGGTAGAGACTTTCACCTTTTTCCATAAATCATGAACATTTTAGAAGGATATTTTGAGGTCATTGAAAATATTTTGGTTGAACCTATTTGATTTGCATTTGAGCTAGGGTTTAGATCAATCCCCATTTCAAGTTTAAAAGCAAATTAAACATGATGCAACACATGACTAGCTAACCCAGAGCATACCAGAACTAGGGATGTGACATGGCACTAGAGCCTCAGGAGGAATGTTGGATCCCGGAGCTCAAGGACTACCTGACGCGAGGGGCACTGCCGGAGAACGAGGAGGATGCGGAGCGTGTGGCACGGCAGGCCACGGCTTATTGCATCCAGGATGGCGAGCTCTATAGGAAGCGGCCGAACGACGTGTCCCTGCGTTGCATCTCCAGGGAGCAAGGAAGGGAACTGTTGGCGGACATACACAGCGGAGATTGCAGGCACCACTCGTCGTCACGAACCCTAGTCGACAAGGCGTTCCGCATCGGGTTCTATTGGCCCACAACACTCAACGACGCCGTTGAGCTGGTGAAGGCTTGCGAGGCCTGCCAGTTTCACGCAAGACAGACCCATCAGCCTGCGGGGGCTCTGCAGACCAGACCCCTCTCATGGCCGTTCGCAGTTTGGGGGTTGGACATTCTGGGCCCGTTCCCTCAGGCGTCAGGGGGCTATCGCTACCTTTACGTCGCTGTGGACAAATTCACCAAGTGGGCCGAGGTGGAGGCCGTCCGCACGATCCCGGCAGGCTCGGCAGTCAAGTTCATCAAGGGCCTCGGGAGCCGGTTTGGGGTGCCTAACCGCATCATCACCAACAACGGTTCGCAGTTTACCAGTAATCTCTTCAAAATGTATTGTGCTAACCTTGGGACGCAGATATGCTACGCTTCGGTAGCACACCCCCGGAGCAATGGCCAGGCAGAACGAGCCAACGCGGAGGTCCTGAGGGGCCTCAAAGCCAGGATCTTCAAAAAGAAGTTGGAAGCCTGCGGCAGGGGCTGGTACGACAAGCTCCAGTCCGTGTTGTGGTCCATCCGCACGACAACGACCAAGCCGACTGGCGAGACCCCGTTCTTCCTCGTCTACGGAGCAGAAGCTGTTCTCCCTCACAAGGTCAAGCGCCGCTCCGCACGGGTCCTGGCGTTTGACGAGGCTCAGCTGGACGCCATGCGGGGGACGAATCTCGTACTGGGGGAGGAACGTAGCCGAAAAGCCGCGCTGCGAGCAGCAAGGTATCAACAGGCGCTACGGCGATACCACTGCCGCGACATCCGCCCCAGGACCCTCGAGGTAGGGGATCTCGTGCTCAGGCGGGTTCTCTCCAGGGAGGGGCTACACAAGCTCTCTCCCATGTGAGAGGGCCCGTTCAAGGTTGTTCATGTTTCCAGGCCTGGCTCCGCGTGCTTGGAGACTCCGGAGGGAGTACCCATCCAGAACGCATGGAACATCCAACATCTCCGGAAGTTCTACCCCTGAGCGAGGCCTAGCGCCAAGGAAAGGCCCGGTGCCTGTGAAGAAGGACAATGACTGTGAAGTTATCGCATTTTGCAAAAGGCCCGGTGCCTGTGAAGAAGGCCAGTGCCTGTGAAGCTATCACGTTTTTGGAAAGGCCCAGTGCCTGTGAAGAAGGCCAATGCCTGTGAAGCTATCGCGTTTTGGGAAAGGCCCGATGCCTGTGAAGAAGGCAAACGCTTGTGAAGCTCGCCGCCCGTGACACTCTCATGTAATAATGAGTGGGGCTGTACATGCCCCGGAGTCTCCAGAGTGCCGCCCTTGGGCCTCGGGGGCTCCCGCCCACGCCCAGTGGCAGCACTTAGCTCCGCGCTGGTGAGAAGATGTCAAAGACTAGAATAGGTGCCGGACGTGGCTTTTTCATTTGCTTTCCGCAGTTGGCGTGTTTGTTCCCGTTTGAAGCCTTATTGGAGTTTTTGGAGTTCCTGGCTTGTGGCTCTCTGTCTTTTTCATCTAATCGCCTCATTTTCTCTCGCATAAGTCTCGCGAGGGGTGATCGCGGGCGCCCTCGCGAGCGTTTCCTGCCCCGATCGTCTAGATTTTTCCTGCCTAAGTCCTTTGCGGGAGCGCCCCTCCCGGTCCATGCCTCACGGGCATCGCGACACGAACGCATGGGCCTGGGCTGATCGCCCCTGCTGCCGGGTCAAAGGTCGCCCCTCTAACTGATCCTTGCAGGGCATGAAGCTCGTGACGGGGCCTCAGCCTCGGGAGTCGAGGGTCGCGTCAAGCTACACCAAGTTCAAATAACTCCCACACATGGGCACGCATCACAGAAACATAACGCGGAGGTGGCAAAAGCAACACGACAGTTGACAGCAACAGTTCTAACATGCCCCCACAGGGCCCTGTACTACCTTCTTCTTACGCAGGAAAGGAAGGAAACAAAATGGACGCGACCTGTCCTACACCAACCTATAGCAAAGGCTCGGGCTGCTCCTGGGGCTCAGGTGGACGCCCCCTCTCGCTTCACCGGGGCGAGGCGGCGGGAGGACCCGCTGCCTTCAACCAGGCGGGCGCGACGGCGCGGGGGCTGGTCGCGGCCACCACTGGAGGAGTTGCTGCCTGAGGAAGAGTCGCCGAAACTTGGCGAGTCCCGGCCACCGCCACCAGCATGTCTGGCGCCGTCTCCACCCTGGTCGGTGCCGGGACTAGGCGGGCGGCCGCGGTCACCATCTTCGAGGCAGCACCCAGCGCGTCAACCATCTTCCCCAAACACCCTCACGTAGAGGGTGGTGTTGCCGTCGAACTTGAAGTGCAGGGTGCACCGCTGACGCAGGCCGCGCACGCGGGCAAACGTTTGCTAGCCACGAGTCAGGGCCCCATTTCCAGAAGGGGAGACCTCAAGCAAAACCCAAGAGGCCCTGCTGCAACAACCATCAGCTTGGAGCCAGAAGCCACACCGGGCGCTGGCCGGCAGCTCGCCAATGAAGAAGCGGGGGAGCTGGAGCCACGTGTTGGTCGGGTCCGCCGACCACATGACGAACTCCGGTAGCACCTCCGCCGAGCGAAAGCGCGGCCTGGGGGGGCGCGCAGTCACGGCCTACCTCCCCTTGGCAGTCGAACGCTCACCACCACGCGGGGAACCACCCCTGTGGCCACGGGAAGCCGCAACGGGGACCGCGGGATGCTTGTGAGGACGACCCCGGCCGCGCTTGGTCGGGGAGGAGTCGGGCCCTGCCCGGCAGTCCTTTCCCTTCTCCGCGGCTGAGAACCTCTTTGGAGCCATGAGAGCGGCGAGTGGCCAAGGAGAAGAAGAAGAGAAGCAGGAAGGGGCGGACTGGCGGAGCTCACGCGACCCCGTACTTATAGCCGGAGAAGACCAACCGCCGAGCACCATGATCACAGGTAATCATGACCGATATCTCTGCATGTAGGGACTAGTCAAGTCGCGCAGTTGCCAAGGTGTCATGGGGAAGCGCAGACGCCCATGTCCAATCAACCGCCATGCGGCGCCCAAGGCCGCAGGCTGTTAGGGCCCGCGGTGCTTCGTGCTTGCCCCTTCACTTCTTCGCTAGGCCAAGTCCACATGCGCCTTGGGCCCGGGGGCTACTGTCGGTGTTCTGGGAACGGGGGTCCCAGACTTGCCTGCCTGCGGCCTGTGGCGTGGCTCAAGTGGGGGCCCAGCGAGGCCCATCTCCATCAACACAAGCTCAAGACCCTCGCGAGGGGCTAAGCCTCACGGGGCGGACGATAGGGAGCTTCCTCAAGTACGTCCTCATCAGGCGGGGCTCGCGAGGAGGCGGAGAGATCAATGCAAGGATACCTCGCAAGGATCCAGTGACGCAAGCCATGATGATCAAGGCCAGGCGGGCGCCAGGCGAGCGCCGGCCCGGGCAGAGTCCTTGTTTCCCCTTTAGTGCAAAGGGGGGCAAGCAGAGGCCAAGGTATCAGGCAAAGGTTTCCATTCCAGTGCAATGAGACAAAGACCAGCCAGACGGCCGGACGGAGGTCACCGTGGAGCCCAAGAAGGCGTCACCACCAGAGCTTTTGGCAGCCGAAGACCACCTTTGGCCAGGATAACTTGTACTAGATGTTCCCCTTCAAAATGGCCAATTGTTGGTGCCCTTCCCGCTCAATTATTTCGGGGAGAGGCCCAGGGCCTCTATAAATAGAGCTAGCCACCACAGAGTAGAGGCATCTGGCCGGCCATAGGCATAGAGAAATCTGATAGAGCCTAAGTAGAGAGATAGAGAGAGAGGTGACTGAACTGACCCAAGCAGTTCATCGCACCAGCCCAAGAACAGCTCTCGCGAGGCTGTTCTTCCTGTGTACTGTTCATCATCAGCTCCAGAGGCAATCCACCACACCACGCACTGGAGTAGGGTATTACACCGCAACGGTGGCCCGAACTAGTATAAATCTCGTGTCCCTTGTGTTGTTCATCGTTTTCATCTTAGTTTGCACGAGAAGATCAGACGTAGACCGGTAGGGGAGAGATCTCCGCGCGCACCCCAGTGTTCGAACCTCAAGGGTCTGCCGGAACCCAAAATCCGACACGCGCTATCCGCACTCATTATACCTGGGGGCTTCTTTTACAGAAGATTATTCATACGGGCTTCACGCCCAACACACGTTTTATACTTCCACATGTACCCTTTATTCACCATTATATGCATCGATATGACTTAAGTTTTGGCCAAGCTGGGTTGCCTGGCTCTTGTATTTATGCCCTACGTTCCCGTTAATTCGGCTAGGGCATAAGGGGAGCACCTCTGCGATTTTTAAGCGCCGGGTCAGCCGGATGTGTACCTCAGACTGGGTGAAGCCGAAAGCTAGCGTTCTTAAGGGAATATTCGGTCGGTGAACTAAAGATGATTTCACACTTTTTACTTATGCGCCCCCAGATGTTTTTTTCTCTGCGTCTCTTTTCGCAGTCCGGACATGCACTTTAGGGCATGCCTCCCAGGGAAAGGAACCCCTAACGGAACTATTCTCCCTGGATGATGTTTCTTACTAACCATGTAATATAATATAACTAGTTGGGCACTTGTCTGTTCAAGCACTAATGACCCCTACGCATGGTCTCCATGCATGCTCGGGTTCTTACATTACCGAGAGGGTATTCGTATACACTCCGGATCGTCAGGTCCCGAGGTCGAAGCGAAAAGGTCCGCCATGACAAAGGATCTACAATCCGGCTAGAAGGCATTATACATGTCACTTTAAATTACATAGTCAATTTGTCTGGTTGAATTCCTCTTCAATACCATCCAATAGGTTGTCTAGTCTACGGTCCTGTTGGGAATACTTTGCGGCCAATTCTACTTGGCCATATACTAAGCTTACAGGGATCTCCTTCCCATCGGGCCCCACAGGTCCGACCTCGGCCATATGGTTTTGGTCAGCCTTCGTGTACCGCGTCTTCACCATGGCCCAGGCTTCCCTGGCACCTTGACGGCAGGACGATATCTTCCACAATTAGAAGCGTCGTTGCGCTCCCGTCAGCTTCTCCGCAAGATCTCCAAGCCCTTCGGGCACGGAGACGGACGGCCACAAGGCCTGGGCAGCGGCTTGCATCACCTGCCGAACTCGTTCCTGCAGTTGTGAGAGCTCGGGAAGAAGGTCACACGTATAACCGGGCATTTCCTTTGCAGGACGCCCTGTTAGCATACCTACAGACATAACTCTGTCAGTCAACTTCCTCGCCGAACTCTTTTTCGAAGTTCGTTCAAGCACTTACTAAAAATGCCGCGTCGAAGCCGCCGATTCTCCTTCACGGAGTCCGACAGCTGGGCACGGACATCCTTTAGTTCCTCGCCCAGCTGGGTGTTGGCATCTTGGAGATTATTCTTCTCCTGCCTCACCTTTGTAAGCACGCTCTCGCCAGCCTTTAGCCGGCGTAGGAGTTGTTGCCTATCCGGATCTTCTCTGGCGCCATCTGCAATGTTATTGTCATATTTGAACACACGCAGCACTTTACATGATACTTATCATTTGAAGCATATAGAACCAGCGCGGGTCTCCTTGGGCTCTCCTGCTGCGGCTAGTGCGGCCTCAAGTTGGGCTCTGCACTCTTCCAGCTCATGGGACAGTTGGGTATTCTTTTCTGTAAGAACCTGCATAATAAATGATCCTTAAATCAGTTATTCTAACTGTTTCAAATCTCAGGGGCTACTGGTATATATAATCACCAAAGTTTCTCACCCGTATGTCCTTTACATACTGCTCCGTGGCTTTGGTTAGACCATTTTGAGCGGCACGGAGGTACGCATGTTCCGAGTTGAAGGCATCCAACGCCTCCTGGGAGAAACAAGCGTCGTGAAGAACTGTCTGGCGACGCCTGTGGTTCATGGCGCTCTCCACCTCGGAATTGGTAGCAGACAACCTGTCTGCATCCTCTGTCGGAGGAGCATCCGATGCACGCCTCGTGTTTGCCTCCGCTTCCGGACCCGGCCTTGGAGCCTGGCTGGCGGAGGCGCGATTGGCAACCTCTCCGGATATAGTCCGGCGAGCACTCTTTTTCCTAAAAGAGAGCACGGGCGTTAGTATGCCTCTGAGAATAATATCTTGGAATAAGATAGCGCGTCATACCGTTGCGCCGGCGTCTCAATCCGGACCGCACTTCTTTTCAGCCTGCTGGGCCTCGCGGCCCCTTGTTGGCTAGTCGTCGCAGGCTCGGTATTCCGCCTTGAGGGCCTCCTCTGCAAAACGCCGTTGGTATACGGTAATCAAAAATACGCGAGGATGGATCCTTTTCAAAGCGCTGGGGCTTCGGTCTCAGTTACCTGCGAGGCTGGAAGTAACCCAAGATAGTCGGCCATAATGGCCACCAAGGCATTATCGCTACTCAATTGATGAAATACCCCATCAATTAGCTCCACAGATATGTCCGGATCCTCCAGGGAGGCCGGGTCGAGGGACCGTTCCGAATCCTCGGGTTGTGGAGGAGGGCCGTTTATCTCCCTCACGGCCTTACGCAGCTCCTGCGCAAGATGAAATACTTAACTATGGGAATATGGAATGGATGGGCAAGAAAAAGTATCAACTTACCCAGTCCGCAGGATTGTACATAGAAAATCCGCCCTGTGGATTGACGTGGAGGAACTCCTCCTCTTCTCCCTTGTACATAGTGGACAAGATCTTTGCTAGAGCGGCAACCGATTCCGGCCCCTTACGGCCGCAGCGGGTGGCGTCTTCCTCCCCATTGAAATACCACATGGGGTGGCCTCTATATTGAAGCGGCTGCACCCCACTCATAATGCATATGGCCATGACCTCGATCATGGTTAATCCGGATTGAGCTAGCGACCTTATCCGTCTCATCAGGTAAAAAACGTCCCTATCGTCTTCCTCCTGGGGCCTCCGTGGACGCCAGCTCAGGCACTTCTTCAAAGGAGCATTGACGAACTTAGGAAGGTCGATCCGAATAGGATCAGGGAGGGGGACATCGTCTACATAAAACCATTCAGAAGGCCAGTCTTCGGACGTCTTCTTTGGGGTTCCGGATAGGTATCCGGTCCCGGCGATGCGCCATACTTTGGCTCCGGCCACTTGATATACTGACCCTTTTTGAGAACGGGGCACGAGGCAAAATAGCTTCTTCCACAACGCGAAATGAGCCTCGCAGCCCAAAAACAGCTCGCAAAGGGCTACGAAACCCGCTATATGCAGTATGGAGGCTGGCGTAAGGTTGTGCGGCTGGAGGCCATAGAACTCTAGGAGCCCCCGGAGAAACGGATGGATCGGAAATCCAAGCCCTCTTACCAAATAAGGGACAAGGCATACCCGCTCTCCTTTGGAGGGATTGGGAAGGCTCTCCGCTTGCTCTCTGCCATTATAGGTGGCGAGCCCGGCTCAAACCGGGACCATATATGCTGGGGGAAGAAATCCCTTGGTCTGAAGCGTCACTAGCTTGCTGTGCGGGACGGAACATCTCTCCCAATCTCCAGGCTGGGGGTCTGGGAGGGCGAGAGGAGGAGCTGCGACGACCGGCCATGATGGAATGGATCTCTGTCGGATGCGCTCCGATGAATGCTCGCTAAAGGAAGATGATGTGATTTGGATCTAAATCCTCGTCTCTTTAAATAGGCAGTTCATTTACACAGCTAGGGGGTAAATGTAAAAAACCCTGGCTCTTCGCATTCGTTTGACGCGTGGAAGATGGCCATTATTGGGCGTGGAAGCCAAGAAGCGCAGTATTCACGAGAAGCCGGACACTATTCAACAGGTACACGGAATTTGGAGAAGAACCCGCCTTGCAATGCCGAAGACAATCTGCGCGCCGGACTCATCGTCATTGAAGCCTGGTTCAGGGGCTAATGAGGGAGTCCTGGAGTAGGGGGTGTCCGGATAGCCGGACTATAACCTTTGGCCGGACTTTTGGACTATGAAGATACAAGATTGAAGACTTCGTCCCGTGTCCGGATGGGACTTTCCTTGGCGTGGAAGGCAAGCTTGGCGATACGGATATGTAGATCTCCTTCCATTGTAACCGACTCTGTGTAACCCTAGCCCTCTCCGGTGTCTATATAAATCGGAGGGTTTTAGTCCATAGGACGAACAACAATCATACCATAGGCTAGCTTCTAGGGTTTAGCCTCTCTGATCTCGTGGTAGATCTACTCTTGTACTACCCATATCATCAATATTAATAAAGCAGGAGTAGGGTTTTACCTCCATCGAGAGGGCCCGAACCTGGGTAAAAACATTGTGTCCCTTGTCTCCTGTTACCATCCGCCTAGACGCACAGTTCGGGACCCCCTACCCGAGATCCGCCGGTTTTGACACCGACACGGCCCAATCTTCTAAGGATAACAGGTAAAACCCTTTGAAGTCGGACGTGGCAGTCATGAGTTTTCAACCCTTGTACCTTGTTTCCATCTACACTGACTTTCCTTTCAGGGTTGGAAGCAAACCCATGTGGGAATCTCACACGTGACAGGACCTCGCAGAATTCTTTTCTTTTTACCTTGTCCAAGACGTGCACAGCTGGTGCCATATCCCGTGGTTTACCTTCATCTTGCACCTGCAAATCCTGTCTGATACCTAGGTGTGTCAAATAAATCCTAGATTTTAAGGTATCTTTCGTCTTGACTTCAATATTAAGAAGTGTGACGATAATGCTGTCACATATATTTTTCTCGATGTGCATCACATCAAGATTATGCCGCAGATCCAAATCTTTCCAGTACTCCAAGTCCCATAAAGTGGACCTGCGGGTAAACAATAATATCTCTTCTGCCCTGCCACACTTCCTTTTCCCGCTACCATTACCAGGATGGTTTCCTGGTGTAATATGCCCGACCTTCTCTGATTCCACTTCCAACTCATCGGCGGTGAGCCTCTTTGGCTCATCACAGTTTTCATGCTTTGCATTGAACACATGTCTTCGGTATTTTCTAGGATGCGGCTAGTCCTTGGCACGGAAACGGCAGTGTCCAATGTAATAGATCTTGCTAAGTATTGCGTATGACAGCGGATTCCTGTCACAGCGAACACATGCATTGTAACCATGTGTCGTTCGCCCTGACATAGTGCCCAAAGCCGGATAATCATGGATGCACCAAATTATAACAGCACACAGAAAGAAGTCAGTTGGTGGGCTGCTATATAGGTCTCGAGTGAGAACACCCCTCCATAGCTATTTAAGTTCCTCCACAAGAGGCTCCATGAAGAAATCAAAATCCTTTCCAGGACTTTTTGGACCTGGGATGAGCAAGGCCAACATGTAGTTTGATTATTTGGTGCAGACATTTGGAGGCATGTTGTAAGGGATAACAAGCACTGGACACATGCTATATGTGGTGCTCTTGTGGCCACATGGGTTAAATCCATCTGAAGCTAAGCCAAGTCTAATGTTTCTCGGGTGAGCAACAAACTTTTCGTGTTTCTGGTTGAAGCTTTTCCACTCACTATCATGTGATGGATGGATCATTACATTCTGATCACTGTACTCCTGGTTCCTAGAATGCCATAGTACATCCTCTCTTATTTTAGCATCATGAAACAACCTCTGCAATATTGGTGTAATTGGAAAATGTCTCAGAACATTACGAGGAATCCTCTTCACAACACCGCCATCTTTCCATCTTGATGATTTGCAGTTCGGGCATTCACTTAAGTTAGCATAATCCTTCCGTAACAGAACACAATTATTCTTACAAACATGGATCATATCATATCCAATTCCAAATGCACGTAGGAAATTCTTCATTTTATTGTAGGTGTGTGGCAGCTCAGACGCATCTGGGAAAGCTTTGCGGAAAGCATCCAACATCGCATCGAATGATCTGTTGGTCATCCGCTCAGATGTTATCACCTGAAGAAAGGTGACCATAGTTGAGAATACTGACAGCTTATTTTCTGGGGTGATAGCCACGTTGCATTGTTCCAACATGCGGGCCCACCGTTTTTCTTCTGCAGGTGAAAGTTCACGGAATGCACGAGCATTTCGTAGCATTGTTTTCAATGTTGGTCAAACTTACTGGCTCCGCCACCACCTCCTCCTCCTCCTCTTCCACCTGAGCATTAGGCAAATCAAGATGGTGATCTGCTGCTTCCGCGCAGTCAATAACAATGACGTTCACAGCTTCAGCATGATGAACCCACCTAGTATATGTGACCGACATCCATACTAGTGTAGACGATTTTGCACAGTTGACTGGGGTCTTGTAACTGAATTCATACAACTGCTACACGGGCAGAGCGCATCTGATTTCGGACCACCGTACTCAGCTCTGATAAAGTTCATGAAGTTTTCAACCCCCTCGACATATGCAGTGCAGAATCTTCGAGCAGAAGTTATCCAAAGTCCTGTCCATCTGTTAAACATACAAATTAGTTCTTCTACTAGATATTACAGGAAAAACATATATGCTTTTTTTATGAAGTGCGGAAGAAAATACATAGGTCGATGTCTAAAGCTATGGCAAGATATTTGGACCAGCAGATCTGAGTAACGAAATATATGTAAAGCTAATTCAGCAAATACATTTGAGTGCTAAATTATGGCAGGCTGTTTCAGCAATCAATGAGGCCAAACACACAGCCATCGAACTATCGAAGGCCATCACAGCAACAAAGATCGAGTACAAAATGGTGTAGAGCTATTTCACCTAACAGATTGGCTACTAGACCATGGCAATCTACGTCACAATAAATATATGGCAGGATATTTTAGCAACTAATCGGCCATGGCATGCCATCTCAGCTAAGCAGATTGAGTGCAGAACAGGGCAAGGAAGCTTCTTAAGTAGAGCATATTGACTGTAAACTACTTCGGCAAACAGTGAGATTAACAGCGTCTATCAGCTAACATTCAGCGCTACACCGCCATGCATGGGGCCTCAGTCTAGAATGTGTGTACCGTGGGAGAAGCTGACTACCGTGCGTCTCCACACGAACGTCGCCAGCGGTGGCGGCGCTGACCGCCGTGCGCCTCCACAAGAACGTCGCCAGCGGTGGTGGCGTGGCTAGAGGACGGCAGTCTACGAGAGCGTACTGTGGGAGCAAGAGCATCGCCGTGCGTCCCCTCGACGAACCGCGGCGCCGACATATCAGCACGGCGGGGAGGGCGGCTTTGGCGGAGCGAATGGAGTGGAGGGGGACGGGGGGTGGGTTTGGGGAATATTATTGGCTAGTTGGCCGAAGGGCGGTTGAATCTAGGATTTGGGGGGAACTTTTGGGTGGGGGAGGATTTTAGCGCGGTGGGCGGGGGGATTATGGCGCATGGTCGTTTTCTCCAAGTGCAGTCCCACATGTCAGTAAAGAGGCAAGCCGAAGCGCGTTCCGTTTTTGTGAGCCGTGTGCAGGACCGAACGTGTGTGGGGTGCAATGTGACCGCGACAGGGGTATTGTGAGTGTACCTCCTTTTTTCCTTTTAAACTAGGTGCTTCGCCCCCTCAAAAAAAACTTGTTGCTTCATGCGATCCATCGATACTACTACTAGTAATCCGGTAATCCCGACTAAAACGGCGCGACCGGGTCTTTTCCCGCGCGATATGCTTGGAGGTTGGCTTAGTTGGGATTTTTAGGACGAGTAATGCTACACCTACGTAATCCCAGCTACGTAATTAACGTAATGTGAAACATGTGAGCTGTTGATTGTAGATTGGGGGGAAGGAGGGGCCCAACACCGTGAAAATCAGGGGAGGAGAGAGAGAGGCAATTTATGTTAACCCTTTCGTAGGTTCCCGTAGATGTAGAAAGATGTGAAATGCATGAATCTGCATTTGCAGATAAGGCCTTACCTCGTTCATCCTTTTCTCCCACAAGATCTTGATCTTCCGTGCAATGCACGGGCATCTTGCTAGTACTCCTACAATATACTATATTATTGTGAAAGTTCATATACACCGGCCGAGATTGATGCAAACACGGCAGATTTTCATTAGATTTCGAACTTTTATAGGACAGAAAAATAAAAGAAACCCAACCCTAAACCTATTTTATGGCGGCGACCGACGTCCTCCATCTATGATCTCCATGTACGAGGGCGGGGTTCAAGACCCGTGAAGTGAAGGTTCGATCTTCGACGAGGAAAAGTAGAACACGGGAGACGGACCGGCCAGTTGGCACACCATGCCCTGCCGCCGCCCATGCCCTACTCATCCTCGGAGGAGTCCCGGACCTCGACGGTGCCGGATGTTGGACGGCGGCAAGTAGGCAGCATGGCTGACGGTGCTCCCGTCGTCGGCCGCCAGCATGGCCACCGTTTGTGCGGCGACTTGAGTGAGGGCGGTGACCACGAGCTTCATCCTCGAAGACAAGATCTCCCACAAAGCGTTCGTGCTTGCGGTCATGGCGGATGTGGTGCCAGGTAGGAGGACGATGCGCTATGGTGTGGAGGTTAGCTGGGCGTTGCCGCTTTAAGTAGCGCATTCCGGTGATGCCATGCGTCCTGGTGCATCATTAAGTCGCTGGAGTTAGTTCCTCGGGCACCGAGCCTCTTAACGACGACATACAGACGGACGGCATGAATGTGGGCAGCTAGCGCCGGCTGGGAACGCACCGTGCGACAGCGCGAGGGACGAGGGTTTTTGGTGTGCCAGTGTAGTCAGCTGCGGTCGTGGCAATGTTGGAGATGCCCTTTTGCTCACATGCGATCGACGCATGTCATTAAAAACACAAGATGACCCGGCATGGTCTCAGGTCCTGAGGATGCAGTTGGCCGCGCTACACTACTCTGCGGACGCATCCCGGCGCCCCGTGCATCCTCGACGAGCCGGGTGTTGGGGAGTGTTTGGATTGTGGCCAAAGTGCACCTGACCAAAATTTTGGTCATGACCCAAAGATTGGTCTTTGTTTGGATGGTTGCCATTTTTTTGGCATGCCAATGAACTCTAGCCAACTCTAGTTCATTTTTCTTGCGAATGTCGGCCAAATCATGGGCAACCAAAATTTTGCTACCCAATGCTTTGATGGGGCAACCTTGGGCACAAATCAAACATACTTTTTCCCCGGCCATATTCGAGCGTCAGTGCTCCGCGTTGCGCATTAGGCCTTTCACTATGTAGGCCAAGTGAGACAACTTATTGTTTATTTGAGCTGTTCAAGTATAATCATGTGGCGTTTGCTTATTTCTCATTCCTCTCCAACCCTCTTCTCCATCGATCATGTCGCCCTCCGGTCGAGTCCATCCTCCCGCATGCCTCATTTGAACATTCCGCCGAGTATCATTCGCATGCGGGCCTAGACAATGCTTGTATTTCCAATGTTTTGTAATTTGTCCGACATGCATATACAAACAAACGGTTCGTTTAAAGTTTCAGTTTGCCTCCACTACGTGTCGCTTCGCGTCTTAGTTTTGACATCCCATTTGGTTCATGCCCCGACACATGTTGACGAGATCGATTGATGTTCACAGATCAATTGTGTGTCGTGCAAGGAGATAAATGTTTGGTCTGTTTCTATGATAGAAATGACCCGTGGGGGTCTGTGGGGATCAGATGGAGTATATTGTACATTCATAAGCGAAACGAACGTATTGTACCCACCCTAGTCCTCTTTCAATCGATCTCCGGACCCCGAGATGAAATCGAGAGAGAACGAGTGGGGGCATGTGTGATACCTAAGGCGGATTCAAAATTTTGAACCGGTGATCATAGCATCCGCAAATCATATATAAAGGGTATTCAATGTTTGTTTTGTTTTTGAACGTACAATATACTCCCTCCTATCATTTCTAGTTTACATATATGTTTTATGTGTAGTCAAAGTATCTCTACTTTGATAAAAAAAAGTATCAACATTCAACAACGCCCAATCAATATTGTTAGATTCGTATGTACTCCTAGATTTGTACTCGATATGGTTTCCAATTTGTTTTCAACCACGTGAATGTGCTTGTTCTCGTGCATGCTCTTCCTACTAGGATTTCGCCACGTATAGCCAGTCCAATAGTAACCTTTCTGAAGCTCCTTGTCCAATAGTACTAGTGGAGTACTGACAACATATGTACTAGAGTATGCAGTGCACATAGTAGTATTCCCTCCTTCTATTTATATAGGGCATATGTGGAGGAGAGAGATGTGAAAAAGTAAGGGGAGTGAGCTCTCATGCAAGAGCCTAGCTATATACGCATTCCTAGTTAAATACAAATAAATATGAAGAAAGAGATGGAGAGGAGAAGGAAAAAAGTACTAATACAATAGCCAACCTTATAATTTTTTGGCGGGAAATAGCCAACCTTATAGCCCACACTACTGTATGAGTGCATATAATAGATGATGGCTATAGATGACATGGCAGTTCCTTATAGCCATCGACTGGCTATATTATTAACCATGATCTAATGCGTTTTTCAAAACCGCATTTGACTATTGACAAGATTAATAGTACAGGAGATGTATAATGTGAAAATTATATCATTGGAAGCTCCTTTCACATACGAATTTGACCATATGCTTTGTGTAAGTTGCATGTCATATATTATTACTCTAACATTTGGTCAAAGTTAGCCTCGAAAAACGCATTAGGCCCTGTATAGTAAATGGAAGGAGGGAGTAGTAGTGGAAGTGGATCCTCTGACGTAGGTATCGCTGCCTTACCCTCCCTTTCGGTCACTTACTGGCGGACCCCATGCTTGCTAGGCCCCGCATGTCAGTTACTCAATGGGTTCAGCCACGTCAGGGGATCCTCATCCGTAGTATACTCCCTATGTTTCTATTTACTCTGCATAAAACGGAGGGAGTGGTAGTATAAATGACGCGGGCGGGGGAAGGGGAGGGACGTCGGTTTGCTCTCAACCGCGGTCCCACAAGCGAGCAAAAATGCAAGACGAAGCGCGTTCCATTCTGTCAGCGACTTGGAGGGCCCAGCATGTCGGGCTGCAACGCGAACGCGACAAGAGCGATGTACAGTCAAAACCGATTGAACAGTCGTCACCGGAACCACTATTCACACCAGAACCTTCACTGCTCGGCCTATGCCGGTCACTGCCCTAAAACCACACCAAATCTCCAGCCCCTTCCCCCACCTTTCGATCCCCTAGCCCGCATCAAGCGTCCCCTAGTTCGCCGGAAAGCCATGGTGCGCCGCAAGATCACGTACTACAAGATGCTGACGCCGGAGCGCTGCGCAGAAATCGCGGCGGCAGTCGGTGCCACAGACCTCCGTTCCCAAGCTCGCTTTGCGGCAGGCCAATCCACGAGTTCTCTGGAGCCAAGCTACGAGGAGGAGGAAGCCGATCCAATGTTCATGGCGAGGTCGCGGCGCAGAAGGCCCCGATGGGTATGAGACGATGGATGTCGACTTTGTGCCGGCGTCCGAGTCCCCCATGGTGCAGGCGGACCTGCGGTTCAACCTGGCAATACTAAAGGAGGACTGGGAGGCAGAGGCTCAACTCGACGCGGAGCGTGCGCAGGCCGCTGCCATCGAGGCTCTCCTGCAGGCGGAGCCGGATGACGTGGATGTGAACCGGGCGGCGGTGGCTCAACTTGAGGCGGAGCGCGCGGATGCCGCTGCCATCGAGGCCCTCCTGCAGGTGGAGCCGAACGTCCTGCACTTGAACCGGGTAGCAGAGGCTCAACTCGACACAGAGCATGGGGATGCCTCTCTCATCGAGGCCCTCCTGCAGGCTGAACCGGGTGTCCTGGACTTGAACCGGGCGGCGGATGCTCGACTCGACGCGGAGCGCACGGATGCCGCTACCATCGAGGCCCTCCTGCAGGCGGAACTGGACGTCCTCGACTTGAATCGGGCGGTGCTCTCGTCCGTGCAGAGCGCCCGCACGCTCCGGGTGAACGAGTAGCTGGAGGCCAAAGACAACCACGGTGCAGAGACACACGTCGGCAGCTACTGCTGGTTTGCGCTAGCAGCCAAAGACGACGAGGCTGTCTCGTTCCGCGAGCAGTGATAGTTTTTTTTATGTTGTTGTTTTTATGGATCTTTTGTTGTGTAAAAACATATATTGTTATGCAAGTCGCCTGACTTCGGTCAGTCTACCATTTCAGGCGGTTGGATGAATATCCTACATCTCCTAACACTTCTTCCTCACCTCTTCTTCTTCCCAAACAGACCACCGCACGGGCCGTACGGATACTCCCCAACATGCGTGTCGGATTTCGGGTTCCGGCAGACCCTTAAGGTTCAAACTCTGGGGTGCGTGCGGAGATTATGCCCTCTACCTCTCCGTCTCGCAAAGATCTAACTACTGAAAGAACAACACAAAAGACACAGGGTTTATACTGGTTCGGGCCACCGATGTGGTGTAATACCCTACTCCAGTGTGGTGGGTGGATTTCCTCTTGGGCTGATGATGATGAACAATACAAGGAAGAACAGCCTCGCGAGGGCCTGTTCTAGCTGGGACGATGAACTACTAGGGGAGTTCAGCCGCCCTTCTCTCTCTGTGTGTGTGTCTGTGCCTGTTCCGTCCGATTCTAATTGCCTCTACCCTGGGGGTGGCTAGTCCTATTTATAGGCAAAGGCCCTGGGCCTCTTCCCAAATATTGAGCGGGAAGGGCGCCAACAATTGGCCAATTCGAAGGGGAACATCTGGTACACTTATCCTGACTAAAGTTGGTCCTCGCCTGCCAAAGGTTCTGTGGTGACACCGTTCTGGGCTCCACGATGACCTCCTTCCCATCGTTGGACTGGTCTTGGTCTCGTTGCACCGAAATGGGTGCCTTTGCTTCGTCCTCTCGCCTGCGCTTGCCCCCTTTGCACCAAAGAGGAAAGGGAGGACACTGCGCAGGCTGGCGCCCGCCTGGCGCCCTTGGTCGTCATGGCTTCCGTCATGGGCACCTCATGAGGTACCCCGCCTTGATCTCTCCGCCTCCTCGTGAGCCAGCCTGATGAGGCCGCGCCTGAGGAAACTCCGTGTCGTCCGCCCCGCGAGGCTTGGCCCCTCGCGAGGGTCTTGGGTCTTGTGTTGATGAAGATGGGCCGTGCTGGGCCCCCTCTCGAGCCACGGCGCAGGCCGGAGGCAGGCAAGTTTGGGGACCCCCGTTCCCAGAACGCCGAGAGTAGCCCCCGGGCCCAAGGCGCGCATGGACTTGGCCGTGCCGAGACGCGAAAGGGCAAGGGCGAAGCGTCGCGGGCCCTAACAGCCTGCGGCCTTGGGCGCCGCGTGGCGGTTGATTGGACGTGAGCGCCTTCGCAACCACGCAGGTTATTAAAGGCGCGGTGTCTGCCCAGGCTTTGCTCTTCTCTTTCTCCGGTCGCTGCTTAGATCCCCTTTCTTGCGCCTCTCCTTCCTGGTTAGTGCCATTGGGGATGTCGCCCTTGGCCTTGGCCCTACGGCCGAGGCCGAGGCGCGTGTCCTGTCTTCTGCTGCGCTGACGCGGGTCTTCGCCCACATCTACCTTCGCGATCCCAAAGCCGACCTCGACAGCCTGTTGGAGCCGGTGAGTGGCGAGGGTGCTGCCGCCGCTGTCAAAGCCGTGAAGGGGCGCGCAGAGGCGCTGCTGGGGAAGTTCCGGGCCTTCAGCACCAAGCCGAAGCAAGGCGCTGCCGGCCCTGCTGCTCCATGAGGCAAAGCCACTCCGCGCTGCTCCACGGCCGACAAGTGACTCCGCTACCGCTCCTTTTCTGCTTTTAATTCCTGCACATGCATCACGCCTCAAGGAGGCATTTAAACTTGCGTTTGTTACTGAGACGACAGTATGGACTGTAATATTTGCTTCTAAATTCCTTGAGTTTTATGCTTTTCCTCCCTACTTGCTTGTGTTCTACGCCGGCAGAGCCCGGCCCCGCGCGTACCTCACACAGCATTAGCCCCGACCGGAAACCAGGACGGGACCAAAGGAGTGAGGGGCTACGTGACAAGTTAGGCTCCTAAGTCGCGATGCTCAGGAGTCCCCCTTGGCGCACAAACAACAAGTAGGGAAGTGTGATGTAGGTGTATCTTCCGTTCTACGTCTGCAGAGCCCGACTCCGCGCGTACCTCACCCAGCATAGCCTTTCGGAACTAAGGAGTGAGGGGCTACGGAGCCAGTTAGGCTCCTGAGTCGCGATGCTCAGGAGTCCCCCTTGACGCGCAAACAGCGGGCGATGAGGTGAGATGCAAGCGAGACTACCGTTCTACGTCTGCAGAGCCCGGCCCCGCGCGTACCTCACCCAGCATAGCCTTTCAGAACTAAGGAGTGAGGGTCTACGGGACCAGTTAGGCCCTTGAGTCGCGATGCTCAGGGGTCCCCCTTGATGCTCAAACGGCCTTCATACCTTGGCTCCGCTCGGGGAGAGACGCGCGACGAACCAGGCCCGAGGGGCCCGGTTGGGTGGCGTACGTCCGGGCGTGACCCAGGCGTAGCCCCCATGCCAAGCCCCCTCGCGCGGTGCTCCCGAGGGGAGGCATTACGATGAGGCTAGACGTTGAGCTTTGGGCTCCCTGAGGTTGATGCGGCCCGGAGGCCACCCTCAGTTGTTTATCACCAGCGCAGAGCATAGCGCTTCCGTATGTGTACGGGCATAGCCGCTCCTCGGCAGTGTCGTCAGCCAGCGCGGAACATGGTGCTTCCACTAGTACGTGGGAGGGGGATCCCCTCCGGGAGGAGCCCCCGGGGCGTGTACAGCCCCGCCCTGACACGTGGTCAGCACGGTAGGGCTAGGTGAGGTGTATCTGGGCACCCATGAGCCAGCGCGGGACTCACGGAGCCCTACCTCTAGGCGGGTTGCGCCTGGCACTGGGTCGTATCTTGTGATGTGTTCCTGCAAATTTGGTTAGATGCCGGCACTCTACGTCCTCGGGTCCCGGCCCTCGAGCTTGTCTCAGCCATTGCTGGTATGCCAGGTCACGATGCCGTGGACAAGGCCAGAGGGTGAGGGCTGGAGAGCCAGTAAGAGCCCTGAGTCGCGATGCTCAGGTACCCCCCCTTTGGCGTGCAAGTGGTCGACATGGAGAAGAAGAGGTGCCGTGGACGGGCATCAAGTAATCAAGCATGATAGGTGAATGCATAGTTGGAAATAAACGCAAGGAAGATACACGCCACTGGGCCTGGCCCGAGCGGCCTGGGGATGATGCAGCCCGAGGGGCGCCCCCAACAAAGCAAGCTAATGACCGAAAATAAAAAGGGGATACATGCCGCAGGGACGGACCCACGCGGCCTGGGAATGATGCAGCCCTGGGAGGGCGCTCCCAGCTGGAAATGAAGCTTGAAAGATGTCACCTGAAGTTGTCGAGGACGAAGTAGTGTTGGTGCAGCAGACTCGGTGGGCTGCGGAAGCCGATCCTCATGAGCCCCCAGGCCCAGGGGCCTCAAGAGGCTCCGGAGGCGCTGGTGGCTCCTCGCGAATCATCTCCATCTCCGCTAGGACTGCGGAACGCCTGTTTTCCTGAGTCTCCATGATGCCCCTCATGAGGCGCTGGTACGCAGCAGCCATGCTCAGCAAGCCGTAAGGCACGCGAACGTAGCTGTGGGGTGGACCTCCAAAATGCCCCACTTGCGAGGGCCAGAGGCGTTCCGTCGTGGCGACCTGATTGAGCCCTGGTACATCGACGCAGACGCGCAGCCCACCATCCTCGCCCGGATGGGGAGCCACAGCCGGTGAACGGCGGCAGCCTCTCATGATTCTTGACTCCTGTAGTTCTTGAACGGCCTTGTTGATGAACTCCTGCTGATCTGACCTTCCTTGCCTTGCTCCTTCTCGAGGGAAACGTGCTTCGAAGCACGCCTCCACGTGGTGCCCAAGCGCCTCCCTCGTGACCCTGGCCAGGTCGGTGGCCCTTCAGATGAGAGCCCCCGAGCCCTGCCTGAGGAGGGCGCCAGGCACGCTTTCTTTCCTATGCGATGGAAGGAGGGTCCCCTTGGGCAGACGTTGGCCCTGGGGGGCTCACCTCCTGAGGGGGCGGTCCGGATGACGCCTTCTTCTTCTTGGGGGTGGTCTCGGGAAGCCTCCTGCTTCCGCGATCTGGGTCTTCTAGTGACGCGTCCTGAAAGGCTCGCTCCAGGGAACACACTGCATCCTTTTCTTCACATGGCACCATGATGACTCCGCCACTTCCTGGCATCTTGAGGACGTTGTAGCCATGATGAGTTACGGCCATGAACTTGGCCAGCACTGGGTACCCGAGGATGGCGTTGTACGGCAGGCGGATGTGGGCGACGTTGAAGTCGATGAGCTCGGTGCGGTAGTTGCTGCGGGCCCCGAAGGTGACAGGGAGGCGGACTTGCCTGATCGGGATCGCGGAACCGTCGGTGACTCCGGAGAAAGACTTGGTTGGCTGAAGCTGGTCATAGGGCACTTGGAGATTGTTGAATGTTGCCACAGACAGGACGTTGAGCCCTGCTCCACCATCGATGAGGGTCCTGGTGACCAGTACGTTGCTGATGACTGGGGAGCAAAGCATCGGGAGGACCCCGACTGTGGCCGCGCACTTGAGCTGATCCGCTGAGCTGAACGTGATGGTGCACGCCGACCACCTGAGAGGGCGCGTTGCTTCGAGCCTAGGGAGGACTGCATTCACTTTGCGGGCAAACTGCTTGAAGATGCATTGGGAGGCTGGGGCTTGAGCTCCGCCCAGGATGCAGGCGATTGCGCGCGGCTCCTGGAAGCTCCCAGCCCCCTTGTCTTGGTGGCGGTCCTCGTTCCAACTTGGCTGAGGCGGCAGTGGAGGGAGGCCTGCGTTGCCCTGCAGGCGATCCTCACGAAGCTGACCCCGCCAATCCCCCTCGCGAGGCAGGTCTCGCCAGCGATCCTCACGAGGTTGATCACGCCATCCTTGGCGCTGGCCGCGGTCTTCCCAGCGTCCCGGGTTTCTTCCTCCTCCTCGGCCGTAGCCCCGGTCAGCGCGGTCGGGATGATGGCCGATCCTTCCTTCTCGCACGGCGCGGAGCTCTTGGCATTCATCGGTGTTGTGTGTGTGGAGGTCGTGGTACACACAGTACCGGCTGCCCCTGGAGGATTCGGGCAGATCCTTGCCCCGCTTGGTGTCTGGCTCTGCCGCGAGCACGGCAGCCCCCTTGCGCTTCACGTCCTTGGCCATGGGCTTCTTCTCCTCTGGGTCTGCGGCAGGCAGCTCGAGGAGGGAGAGATGCCCCTCCTCAGCCCTGGCGCACTTGGTCGCCAAGTTGAACAGCTCCAGGGAGGTGCACAGGTCTTCATGCATCGCCAGTTCCTCCTTCATCTTGACATCGCGCACACCATCGGAGAAGGCCGAGATGATGGCATCCTCGGACACCTTGGGGATCTTGAGGCGCGCACTGTTGAAGCACTGGATGTACTTTTGCAGGGTCTCTCCGGGTTGTTGCTTGATGCGGCGCATGTCGCTCATGGCGGGCGGCCGGTCGCGAGTACCTTGGAAGTTGGCGATGAAGCGGGTGCGCATCTGGTCCCAGGAAGAGATCGTGCCTGGGGCCAAGTTCAGGAGCCAGGTGCGAGCTCCTTCCTTGAGCGCCATGGGGAACCAGTTCGCCATGACCGTTTCATCCCTGTTGGCAGCTTCGATGCCCAGCTCATAAAGCTGGAGGAACTCTGCAGGGTCGGTCGTGCCGTCGTAGCAAGGAGGCAGGTCTGGCTTGAACTTGCCGGGCCACGCGATGCTGCGCAGCTCGTTCCCCGCCGGGCCGATGGCGGTGTTGACGGCGGGCGACGGGGAACGACGAGGACGCCCACCGACAGGAGCTGTCTGGGCGACGCGGGAAGCGATGGCGGCCCGACGCTCGGCGCGGGCCCGACGAGCGTCAGACATGGTCGCGTCGGCCGGAGGAGAACGGAGTGGTGGAAGACAAATTCCGGCGCACCCCTACCTGGCGCGCAAAATGTCAGATTTCGGGTTCCGGTAGACCCTTAAGGTTCGAACTCTGGGGTGCGCGCGGAGATTATGCCCTCTACCTCTCCGTCTCGCAAAGATCTAACTACTGAAAGAACAACACAAAAGACACAGGGTTTATACTGGTTCGGGCCACCGATGTGGTGCAATACCCTACTCCAGTGTGGTTGGTGGATTGCCTCTTGGGCTGATGATGATGAACAATACAAGGAAGAACAGCCTCGCGAGGGCCTGTTCTAGCTGGGACGATGAACTGCTAGGGGAGTTCAGCCGCCCTTCTCTCTCTCTCTCTCTCTCTCTCTCTCTCTCTCTCTCTGCGTGTGTGTGTGTGTGTGTGTGTGTCTGTGCCTGTTCCGTCCGATTCTAATTGCCTCTACCCTGGGGGTGGCTAGTCCTATTTATAGGCAAAGGCCCTGGGCCTCTTCCCAAATATTGAGCGGGAAGGGCGCCAACAATTGGCCAATTCAAAGGGGAACATCTGGTACACTTATCCTGACTAAAGTTGGTCCTCGCCTGCCAAAGGTCCTGTGGTGACGCTGTTCTGGGCTCCACGATGACCTCTTTCCCACCGTTGGACTGGTCTTGGTCTCGTTGCACCGAAATGGGTGCCTTTGCTTCATCCTCTCGCCTGCGCTTGCCCCCTTTGCACCAAAGAGGAAAGGGAGGACACTGGGCAGGCTGGCGCCCGCCTGGCGCCCTTGGTCATCATGGCTCCCGTCATGGGCACCTCGTGAGGTACCCCGCCTTGATCTCTCCGCCTCCTCGTGAGCCAGCCTGATGAGGCCGCGCCTGAGGAAACGCCGTGTCGTCTGCCCCGCGAGGCTTGGCCCGTCGCGAGGGTCTTGGGTCTTGTGTTGATGAAGATGGGCCATGCTGGGCCCCCTCTCGAGCCACGCCGCAGGCCGCAGGCAGGCAAGTCTGGGGACCCCCGTTCCCAGAACGCCGACAATGAAGTTGGATAAACATACTCTATGAACGAAAATTATGTGTCAGCGGCGGGATGGCCGAGTTTGGTTTGTTCACATGCGACAACACGTGTCAGTGAGGGTGCGTTCCCTTGGTTGGGTTTGCGGCGTGCAGGAGTGATTGTGTGAGGGTGCGGTGTGATACGTCTCCAACGTATCTATAATTTTTTATTGTTCCATGCTATTATATTATCTATTTTGGATGTTTATGGGCTTTACTAAACACTTCTATATTATTTTTGGGACTAACCTATTGACCCAGAGCCCTGTTGTCGGTGTTCTAGGAACGGGGGTCCCCAGACTTGCCTGCCTGCGGCCTGCGGCGTGGCTCAAATGGGGGCCCAGCGTGGCCCATCTTAATCAACACAAGGTTCAAGACCCTCGCGAGGGGCCAAGCCTCGCGAGGCGGACGACAAGGCGCTTCCTTAAGCACGGCCTCCTTAGGCTGGCTCGCGAGGAGGTGGAGAGATCAAGGCGGGTACCTCACGAGGTTCCCATGACGCAAGCCATGACGACCAAGGGTGCCAGGCGGGTGCCAGCCCGCGCAGCGTCTCCCTTTCCTCTTTGGTGCAAAGGGGGCAAGCGCAGGCGAGAGGATCAAGCAAAGGCACCCATTTCGGTGCAACGAGACCAAGACCAGTCCAACGGTGGGAAGGAGGTCACCATGGAGCCCAGGACGGCGTCACCACAGGGCCTTTGGCAGGCGAAGACCAACTTTAGTCAAGATAAGTGTACCATATGTTCCCCTTCAAATTGGCCAATTGTTGGCGCCCTTCCCGCTCAATATTTGGGAAGAGGCCCAGGGCCTTTGCCTATAAATAGGACTAGCCACCCACAGGGTAGGGGAGCTGATTCAGCATCTAGGGCAAGCAGAGAGAGAGAAAAAGAGAAGGGCGCTCGAACTCCCCCTAGCAGTTCATCCCCTAGCTAAGAACAGACCCTCGCGAGGCTGTTCTTCCTTGTACTGTTCTTCATCATCAGCCCAAGAGGCAACCCACCCACCACACTGGAGTAGGGTATTACACCACAATGGTGGCCCGAACCAGTATAAACGCTGTGTCTCTTGTGTTATCCTCGCAGTAGTTTAGATCCTTACGAGACGGAGAGGTAGCGGGCACGATCTCCGCGTGCACCCCAGAGTTCGAACCTTAAGGGTCTGCCGGAACCCCAGAATCCGACATTTGGCGCGCCAGGTAGGGGTGCGCCGGAATCTGCCTTCCACCGCTCCGTCCTCCCCCGGCTGCCGCATCCATGTACGGCGCGTGTCGAGCTCGCGCCACGCCAGCAGCCCTCGCTGGTGGACGTCCTCGCCGTTCCCCGTCGCCCGCCGTCAACACCGCCACCGGCCCGACAGGAGGCGAGCAGCAAGCACCACCCCGGCGCCTATCTATGCGACCGGGCGGCTGCACCACGACGTCGACGCTCCCGGTCATCACGGCCCTCCTGGGCGGCGCGCCGGTGCCACCGACGAGCCGCCATGTCAAGCCATTTGCCCGCCAGATCGGCGTCGTTTCCGCACGGCCAGGGGCTCCCACGGACCGGGCGGCGCGCGAGGTCGGCCTGACCTTCAGCTCGAAGGACCACCCCGCTAACTTGGCCGGCTCGGGCGCGCTCCCCCAGTTGTGCACCCCCACCATCTACCAGGTGGCCGTCACCAGAACCCTCGTCGACGGCGGCGCGGGCCTCAGCGTGCTTTCGGTCGAGACCTTCAACCTCCTCTGCATACCCCGGGAGCGGCTGCGACCCAGCCGATCCTTCTCCGGCGTCAGGGGCGGGTCGTCCGACTCCTTGGGACAGATCCGGCTCCCGGTAACCTTCGGCACCTACGACAACTTCCGCACGGAGATGGTCGACTTCGACATCGCCCCCATCGGCCTCCCTTACAACGCCATCCTCGGCTACCCGGCACTGGCTCAGTTCATGGCCGCCACGCACTCGGCGTACAACCTCATGAAGATGCCCGGGAGCAGCGGTACCCTCACCGTGCATGGAGACACCGGGGACGCCCTGCGAGTACTCAAGCTCGCCTTCAAGACGGCGGCA
Source organism: Aegilops umbellulata (assembly GCA_032464435.1). NCBI lineage: Eukaryota > Viridiplantae > Streptophyta > Magnoliopsida > Poales > Poaceae > Aegilops > Aegilops umbellulata. Next base: position 216,314,877 of record CP136055.1, read on the forward strand.
TTGGCACAGCCCGCCGACGTGGGGACCCCCGAGCCCAAGGGGGCTGCGCCTACCAAGAAGAAGCAGTTGTTCACCCAGGACAAGGCAGAAACCAAGCAGATACCCGTCGACGAGGACGGGTCCTCCAGCACCACTTTCACCATTGGCGCCAACCTGGGGCCTGAGCAGGAGGGGGCCCTGGTCAAGTTCTTGCGGGCAAACAAGAAAGTGTTTGCTTGGGAGCCCGATCAGTTGGCAGGGATCCCCAGGGCGTCATCGAGCACCACCTCAACGTGTGCCCAAATGTGCGCCTGGTGAAGCATAAGGCCAGTCGGCAGTCCGCAGAGAAGCAGGCCTTCATCGTCCAAGAGACCCGCAAGTTAGAAGCCGCAGGAGTCATTCGCGAGGTCCGGTACCCAGATTGGTTGGCCAACCCTGTCGTTGTGCCCAAGAAAGGGGGGACGGAACGCATGTGCGTCGACTTCACCAACCTCAACAAGGCATGCCCGCAAGATCCGTTCCCACTCCCTCGCATCGACCAGATCGTCGATTCCACCGCCGAGTGCGACCTGTTGTGCTTTTTGGATGCCTTCTCCGGATATCACCAGATCAAGATGGCGATAGAAGACGTTGAGAAGACCGCCTTCTTGACCCCGTGCGGGGTATACTACTATACATGCATGCCATTTGGACTACGCAATGCGGGGGCAACCTTTCAGTGGCTGATGCACATCACCTTGGGCCCGCAGCTCGGGAAGAATGTTGAAGCATACGTCAATGACATTGTGGTGAAATCTCGAGAGGCCAGGACCCTGATACAAGACCTGGAGGAGACATTCGCGAGCCTCGACGCCGTGAACCTGCGGCTCAACCCGGAGAAATGTGTGTTTGGCGTTCCCTCGGGCAAGCTTTTGGGATTCCTCGTATCTCACCGTGGCATCGAGGCCAACCCCGAGAAGGTTAAGGCGGTCGAGGACATGAGTCCGCCAAAGACCCTCAGAGAAATGCAGAAGCTCACTGGGCGTGTGACCGCACTAGGGCGCTTCATCTCCAAGTTGGGGGAACGAGCGCTGCCTTTCTTTCAGCTGATGAAGAAAAAGGGGCCCTTTGAATGGACTGAAGAGGCAGATAAGGCGTTTCAAGATCTCAAGAGGTACCTAACCAGTCCCCCAGTCATGGTGGCTCCACGCCCTCAGGTGCCTCTGCTGCTTTACCTTGCCGCCACTCCCTACTCCGCCAGCGCGGCCTTGGTGGCGGTTAGGGAAGAGCGCCAGGTCAAGACCGCAGCGGCAGCCCGAGGCAAGGCAAAAAAGGAACAAGGAAAGCCCGAGGAAGCCAAAACCGCAGATGAGGAGGATCAACCGCCGAAGAACGCACTAGAGACCGGAGAGGCCGCACGCCCAGATGGTCCACCTCCCGAGGTCCCGTCGTCCGGTGAGGTGCCCTCACCTCTTGAGGTCACGTCGTCCTGTGAGGTGCCCTCACCTCCCGAGGGCGCCGCGACCCAAGATGCTCTCAGCCTTGTTGAGCACCCGGTCTACTTCGTTAGCACAGTGCTACGGGACGCGAGCGCACGATACCCGATGCCTCAGAAGCTCCTGCTCGCGCTACTAGTGGCCTCGCGCAAGCTGCGTCACTACTTCCAAGCTCACCCGATCAAGGTCGTCTCATCGTACCCCCTGGAGAGGGTGCTCAGGAGCCCTAACTCAACCGGAAGGGTCGCTGAATGGAACATAGAGTTGCAGGCATTTCAGCTCAAGTTCAGCACAACTAGGGTCATCAAAGGAGCCGCATTGGCTGATTTCGTGGCAGAATGGACAGAGGCGCCAGGCCTCAAGGAGAACGAGGATCGTTCCCTCTCCCCAGGGAGCGAGGCGCCAGAAGGCTGGGTCATGTACTTCGACGGAGCATTCTCCAGGCACGGCGCGGGGGCTGGTGCGGTGCTGATATCACCCACTCAAGATAAGCTCTACTATGCAGTACAACTCTGTTTCCAGCAAGGAGAAAAGGTCTCCAACAACATAGCAGAATATAAGGGATTGATATCCGGGTTGAAGGCCGCAGCGGCCCTGGGAGTGAAGCGCCTCACCGTCAAAGGCGACTCGCAGCTCCTAGTCAACTTCTCCAATAAGGTGTACGAGCCGAAGGATGAACACATGGAGGCTTACCTAGCAGAGGTCCGCAGGATGGAAAAGCAGTTCTGGGGGCTGGAGATGAAGCACGTGCCCCGTGGCACCAACCAGGAAGCTGACGACATAGCCAGACGGGCGTCGAGGCGGCTGCCGCAGGAGCCCGGCGTCTTCGAAGAGCGTCTCTTCAAACCTTCAGCGCAGCCAACGCTATCGAGCACGGCTCAGCCTCGAGAGGAGCTCCCCCAGCCGCCAGCCTCAGGAGCCCCGGCCTGCGGACCGCCCTCAGGAGCATGTTTGCTCCTGACGATGGAACCTCAAGAGGAATGCTGGATCACAGAGCTCCGGAATTACCTGACGCATGGGGCCCTGCCAGAGAAGGAGGAGGAAGCAGAACGTGTGGCGCGGCAGGCCACGGCATACTGCATCAGAGACGGAGAACTCTACCGGAAGCGACCCAATGACGTATCTCTGCGCTGCAACTCCAGGGAGCAAGGAAAGGAACTACTGGGAGACATACACGGCGGGGACTGTGGACACCACTCATCATCACGAACCCTTGTCGGCAAAGCGTTCCATAGTGGGTTCTATTGGCCCACCGCGCTGAACGACGCAATCGAATTAGTGAAGGCTTGTGAGGCCTGCCAGTTCCATTCCAAGCAGATCCATCAACCAGCGGGGAGCCTGCAGACTATACCCCTCTCGTGGCCATTCGCAGTTTGGGGGTTGGATATTCTGGGCCCGTTCCCTCGGGCGCCAGGGGGCTACCGTTACCTCTACGTCGCCATTGACAAGTTCACCAAGTGGGCAGAGGTGGAGGCTGTCCGTACCATCCCCACAGGCTCCGCGGTCAAGTTCATCAGGGGTATTGTGAGCCGGTTCGGGGTGCCGAACCGCATCATCACAGACAACAGTTTGCAGTTCACCAGTAATCTCTTCAAAACATACTGTGCTAACCTTGGAACGCAGATATGCTACGCTTCGCTGGCACACCCGCGAAGCAATGGGCAAGCCGAACGAGCCAACGCGGAGGTCCTGAGAGGCCTCAAGACCAGGACGTTCAAGAAGAAGCTGGAGGCCTGCGGCAGGGGTTGGTATGACGAGCTCCAATCCGTGCTGTGGTCCATCCGCACAACCGCGACCAAACCAACCGGGGAAACCCCGTTCTTCCTGGTCTATGGAGCCGAAGCAGTCCTTCCTCACAAGGTCAGGCGTCGCTCCGCGCGGGTCCTGGCGTTCGACGAGGTGCAGCAGGACGCCATGCGGGGGATAGACCTCGTGCTGGGGGAGGAACGCTGCCGGGAAGCCGCGTTGCGAGCGGCAAGGTACCAACGGGCGCTACGGCGATATCACTGCCGCAACATCCGCCCCAGGACCCTCGAGGTAGGAGACCTCGTACTCAGGCGGGTCCTCTCCAGGGAAGGGCTGCACAAGCTCTCTCCCATGTGGGAGGGCCCGTTCAAGGTTGTTCATGTTTCCAGGCCTGGCTCGCTGCGCTTGGAGACTCAAGAGGGGGAGCCGATCCAGAACGCGTGGAACATCCAGCACCTCCGGAGGTTCTACCCCTAAAAGGCCCTGAGCCTGTGAAGAAGGCAAATGCCTGTGAAGATTATCTCTTTTTGGGAAAGGCCCTGAGCTTGTGAAGAAGGCAAACGCCTGTGAAGATCGTCTCTTTTTGGAAAAGGCCCTGAGCCTGTGAAGAAGGCGAACGCCTGTGAAGATCGTCTCTTTTTGGAAAAGGCCCTGAGCCTGTGAAGAAGGCGAACGCCTGTGAAGATCGTCCCTTTTTGGAAAAGGCCCTGAGCCTGTGAAGAAGGCGAATGCCTGTGAAGCTTATTACCTCTAAGGGAAAAGTTCCAGAGCCTGTGAAGCTTATTACCTCTAAGGAGAAAGGCCCGGAGCCTGTGAAGAAGGCCAATGCCTGTGAAGCTCGCCGCCCCGTGACACTCTCACGTAATAATGAGTGGGGTTGTACACGCCCTGGAGTCTCAGGAGCGCCGGCCTCAGGCCCTGGGGCTCCCTCCCATGCCCAGTGGCAGCACTTAGCTCCGCGCTGGTGAGAAGACGTCGAAGACTAGACTAGGTGCCGGACGCGGCTTTTTCATTTGCTTTCCGCATTTGGCGTGTTTTACTTGCATTTGAAGTCTTATCGAAACTATCGCCATTGTTGGTTTGTGGTTTGTCGATTTTCGCTCCTCGTTTTGATTTTCTCTCATGAAAGGCCTCGCGAGGGATGGGGCTCGAACGCCCTCGCGAGCGTTTCTGCTCTAGCCGCTTAAAGGTTTCACGGCCCGGGCTCTCTACAGGAGCACCCCTCTGGTCCGTGCCCCTCGGGCACCGCGACATGCACACAGGGCCTGGGTCGATCGCCCCCCGGCTGGGGACGCAAACTACCTACGCGAGGGAAAACAGTTGGGAAGCGCAACAACAAAATCAAGGTAATGGCTACAACGGCAATGATTCTCAACATGCCCCCACGGGGCTCCATCCAGCTGTCTTATCTTACACAGGGAGCAAAAGGAAAAGGAAAGGGCGAGCCCGGCGCGGCCCGCCCCACATCGGCCGGCTGAGGCGACACCGGATGCCTCCGGAGCTCAGGCGGACTCCCTCTCGTGCTTCAGCGGAGCGCGATGACGGGCGGATGAACAGCCACCCCCCAAGCAAGCGCGGAGGCGAGGGGGCTGGCTACGGCCACCGCTGGAGGAGCCGCATGAAGAGGAGTTGGCGAAGCTTGGGGAGCCTCGGGCGCCGCCAGCAGAGTGGGCGCTGTCTCCTCCATCGTCGTCCTCAGGGCAGCATCCTGCGCGGCGACCATCTTCCCCAAACACCCTCACATAGAGGGTGCCGTCGCCGTCGAACTTGAAGTGCAGGGTGCACCGCTGGCCCAGGCCGCGCGCGCGAGCAAACGTTTGCCAGCCGCGGGCAGGACCCCGTTCCCAGAAGGGGAGACCTCGAGCGAAACCCAAGAGGCCCTCCTGCAGCAGCCGTCAGCCTGGAGTTAGAAGCCGCACTGGGCGCTGGCCGGCAGCTCGCTGATGAAGAAGCGAGGGAGCTGGAGCCAGGTGCTGGTCGGGTCCGTCGACCACACGACGAACTCCGGCAGCACCTCCGCCGAGCGAAAGCGCGGCCTGGGAGGCCGCGCAACCGCAGCCTGCCTCCCCATGGCAGCCGAGCGCTCACCACCACACGGAGAGTGACCCCTGTGCCCACGGGGAGCCACAGCGGGGACCGCGGTGTGCTTGCGGGGACGACCCCGGCCGCGCTTGGCCGGAGGGGAGTCGGGCCCCGCCCGACTAGCCTTCGCCTTCTCCGCGGCTGAGAACCTCTTTGGAGCCATGCGAGCGGCGGCGGCGAAGGAGAGGAAGAAGAAGAGAAGCGGGAAGGGATGGACTGGCGGAGCTTGTGCGGCCTCACACTTATAGCCGGAAGAGGCCAACAGTCGGGCACCACGATCGCAGGTAATAATGACCCGTATCTATGCATGCAGGGACTAGTCAAGTCACGCAGTTGCCAAGGCGTCGTGGGGAAGTGGAGACGCACACGTCCAATCAACCGCCACGCGGCACCCAAGGCCGCAGGCTGTTAGGGCCCGCGGCGCTTTGCCCTTGCCCTTTCGCCTCTCGGCACGGCCAAGTCCATGCGCGCCTTGGGCCTGGGGGCTACTGTCAGCGTTCTGGGAACGGGGGTCCCCAGACTTGCCTGCCTGCGGCCTGCGGCGTGGCTCAAATGGGGGCCCAGCGTGGCCCATCTTCATCAACACAAGGTTCAAGACCCTCGCGAGGGGCCAAGCCTCGCGAGGCGGACGACAAGGCGCTTCCTCAAGCACGGCCTCCTTAGGCTGGCTCGCGAGGAGGCGAAGAGATCAAGGCGGGTACCTCACGAGGTGCCCATGACGCAAGCCATGACGACCAAGGGTGCCAGGCGGGCGCCAGCCCGCGCAGCGTCTCCCTTTCCTCTTTGGTGCAAAGGGGGCAAGCGCAGGCGAGAGGATCAAGCAAAGTCACCCATTTCGGTGCAACGAGACCAAGACCAGTCCAACGGTGGGAAGGAGGTCACCATGGAGCCCAGGACGGCGTCACCACAGGGCCTTTGGCAGGCGAAGACCAACTTTAGTCAGGATAAGTGTACCAGATGTTCCCCTTCAAATTGGCCAATTGTTGGCGCCCTTCCCGCTCAGTATTTGGGAAGAGGCCCAGGGCCTTTGCCTATAAATAGGACTAGCCACCCACAGGGTAGGGGAGCTGATTCAGCATCTAGGGCAAGCAGAGAGAGAGAAAAAGAGAAGGGCGATCGAACTCCCCCTAGCAGTTCATCCCCTAGCCAAGAACAGACCCTCGCGAGGCTGTTCTTCCTTGTACTGTTCTTCATCATCAGCCCAAGAGGCAATCCACCCACCACACTGGAGTAGGGTATTACACCACAATGGTGGCCCGAACCAGTATAAACGCTGTGTCTCTTGTGTTATCCTCGCAGTAGTTTAGATCCTTACAAGACGGAGAGGTAGCGGGCACGATCTCCGCGCGCACCCCAGAGTTCGAACCTTAAGGGTCTGCCGGAACCCCAGAATCCGACAACTGTGCTAGTTCCTGTTTTTTCCCTTGCTCCAGTGTTTCGAATAAAAGGAATATCAAACGGGGTCGAAACGGAATGAAACATTCTGGAGAAGTTATTTTTGGAAGGAAAGCTACCCGATAGACATGGAGTGCACGTCAGGAAAGAAACAAGGGAGCCACGAGGCAGGGGGCGCGCCCACCCCCCTAGGGCGCGCCCTCCATCCTCATGGGCCCCTCGTGGCTCCCCTGACGTACTTCTTCCTCCTATATATATCCATATACCCTAAAACGATCGGGGAACATAATAGATCGGGAGTTCCGCCGCCGCAAGCCTCTGTAGCCACCAAAAACCAATCGGGACCCTGTTCCGGCACCCTGCCGGAGGGGGGATCCCTCAGCGGTGGCCATCTTCATCATCCCGGCACTCTCCATGACGAGGAGGGAGTAGTTCACCCTCGGGGTTGAGGGTATGTACCAGTAGCTATGTGTTCGATCTCTTTCTTTCTCTCTCGTGTTCTTGAGGTGATACGATCTTGATGTATCGCGAGCTTTGCTATTATAGTTGGATCTTATGTTTTTTCTCCCCCTCTTCTCTCTTGTAATGGATTGTGTTTTCCCTTTGAAGTTATCTTATCGAATTAAGTCTTTAATGATTTCAGAACACTTGATGTATGTCTTGCCATGCATATCTGTGGTAACAATGGGATATCACGTGATTCACCTGATGTATGTTTTGGTGATCAACTTGCTGGTTCCACCCATGAACCTATGCATAGGGGTTGGCACACGTTTTCGTCTTGACTCTCCGGTAGAAACTTTGGGGCACTCTTTGAGGTTCTATGTGTTGGTTGAATAGATGAATCTGAGATTGTGTGATGCATATCATATAATCATACCCACGGATACTTGAGGTGACATTGGAGTATCTAGGTGACATTAGGGTTTTGGTTGATTTGTGTCTGAAGGTGTTATTCTAGTACGAACTCTAGGGATGTTTGTGACACTTATAGGAATAGCCCAACGGATTGATTGGAAAGAATAACTTTGAGGTGGTTTCGTACCCTACCATAATCTCTTCGTTTGTTCTCCGCTATTAGTGACTTTGGAGTGACTCTTTGTTGCATGTTGAGGGATAGTTATATGATCCAATTATGTTATTATTGTTGAGAGAACTTGCACTAGTGAAAGTATGAACCCTAGGCCTTGTTTCCTAGCATTGCAGTACCGTTTGTGCTCACTTTTATCATTAGTTACCTTGCTTTTTTTATATTTCCAGATTACAAAAACCTATATCTACCATCCATATTGCACTCATATCACCATCTCTTTGCCGAACTAGTGCACCTATACAATTTACCATTGTTTTGGGTGTGTTGGGGACACAAGAGACTCTTTGCTATTTGGTTGCAGGGTTGTTTAAGAGAGACCATCTTCATCCTACGCCTCCCACGGATTGATAAACCTTAGGTCATCCACTTGAGGGAAATTTGCTACTGTCCTACAAACCTCTGCACTTGGAGGCCCAACAACGTCTACAAGAAGAAGGTTGCGTAGTAGACATCAAGCTCTTTTCTGGCGCCGTTGCCGGGGAGGTGAGTGCTTGAAGGTATATCTTTAGATCTTGCAAACAAATCTTTTTGTTTCTTGTTTTAGCACTAGTTAGTTTATAAAAGAAATTACAAAAAAAGGAATTAAGTTTGCCTCATATGCTTCATCTTTTTAATATCTTTCGTGAGTATGATGGAAAGGAAAATTGTGCCAAAGTGTTAGAAGAAGAATGCATTGAAATGTTTGGCACTAAATCTTTGAATGATGAGCATGATTGCCATGTTGTTAGTATGAACTCCTTGAATATACATAGTACTAATGATGATTGTACTAGTTATGATGAAAATGTCTCCTATAAACATGTCAATTTTTGTGGAGTGCATTGGGTTTGTAAGTACACACCAAATAGGGAAGATAGATATTGCAAGAGGCATAAGCATTTAGAAACTAAATGGTTGCAAGAATGGCTAAATGTTAGCGCTGAAAATTTAAAATATCTTAGCCGTACTTGTGAACTTTGCAATGAACGTGGTCATTTAACTATCCGATGCAAATTGTTGCATGATCTAATCGTTTCCAAAAATTGTGATGACTTGATTTCCCTTGCACATTATAATGAACTTAGTTTTCTTATGGGTTACGAAGAAATGAAACATATAACTAACTATCTTCCAGAATTTGCCCGTTACAAACTTCTTGGTTTTGATCTAGAGGAGATTTATATGTATTGTGCGGTGAATTGCATTGAAAATCCTTATATTGCCAATTACATAAAGAAAAGAAAACAAATAGAAGATGAAGAGAATACTAACGAAAGGGAAGAGACTTCCCAATATTCTCCTATTATTTCTTATGATGAATCAGGTAACGAGGAGGAGCCTTCTATTCAACCAATCTCATTAATAAGGAGCTCCAAAAAGAGGATTGCACCCACACATGATGTGGTGAACAAGAAGAAAAGAAAAAGGAAGAGAGGTAAAAATATATATCTCCCGAATAATGTTGCTCCTATTATTGTTGTGCCTCATGAAAATGAATCAAAAATAATTGTGGAAGATGATGCACTTGATGATGATCTCGTTATGCCTATTGCTTGTTGTGATGATTATGATTGGGAAGATAATGGTACTTCTTATGATCTTGAAAATCTTTTTGGCACTTGCTTGGAAGAATATGATAATTGCTATACAATTGGTGCTATCCATACTATTAATGATGAGAGTGATTATGCTTATGATATGAAAAAGCCCAAGCTTTGGGATGTTATGTTTGATGAAGATGATGTTTTTGAGAATATATTTGCTGCAATTAATGTTTGTCCCAAGCTTGGGGATGCTATGTCTAATGAAGATGATATTTTTAGCCTCTCAAGTTTTGATATGCAAACTTATAATGATGATAGCATGCCTCCTACTTATGATGATTATATTGATGAAAGTGGGATTGGAAGAGTGTCAACTTGTAATGATCCCACTATTTTGGAGGATGTTAAATATTATTATGATAATTATGAAAGTGGATTTGGAGAGGCGATGACTTTATTTAGTTATGATTTCACTATCTTGGAAGAGGTTTTAATCGATTATGATGAGAACAAAGTTGCTACTTATGATGATTATTGTGATGAAACTTATGCTATAAAAGTAGTGATGATTATATTTATAAAACTTTTCATGATTATGATTACCCATTTTCTGAACATTACTCTTTTAAGGTGGAAACAATTTATAGTATTCAAGTCTCTTATGATATTCCCACTATTCCGATTGAGAAGAATTTTGCTTGTGTGGAGAGTAGTAAATTTTCTATGCTTGTAGATCATGAAAAGAATGCTTTAGTTTCTGGTTATATTGTTGAATTCATTCATGATGCTACTGAAAGTTATTATGAGGGAGGGATGTATGCTTGTAGGAACTGCAATAATATCAAGTTTCCTCTCTATGTGCTCAAAGTTTTGAAATTATGCTTGTTTTGCCTTCCTATGCTAGTTGATTATTGTTACCATAAGTTGTTTGCTCACAAAATCCCTATGCACAGGAAGTGGGTTAGACTTAAATGTGCTAGTAATATTCTTCATGATGCTCTCTTTATGTTTCAATTCTTATCTTTTTGTGAGCATCATTGAAATCATCATGCGTAGCTAGGGGCATTAAATGATAGCGCTTGTTGTGAGGCAACCCAATTTTATTTTAGTTTCTTGCTTTTTGGTTATGTTTAGTAATAAATAAATCATCTAGCTTCTGTTTATATGTGGTTTTGTGTCTTAATTAGTGTTTGAGCCAAGTAGAACCTTTGGGAAGACTTGGGTGAAGTCTTTATGATCATGCTGTAAACAAAAACCAAAACTTTAGCGCTCACGAGATTAGCTTCAACTTTTTACTGGAGAGTGATATTTAGTTGATTATTTTTTAATATGATTACTAGACAAATTCCTCAGGTCCACCAATTTATTTTAGAATTTTTGGAGTTCAAAAAGTATACGTTTGATACAGATTACTACAGACTGTTCTGTTTTTGACAGATTCAGTTTTCATTGTGTTGCTTTCTTATTTTGATGAATCTATGGCTAGTAAAGTAGTTTATAAAACATAGAGAAGTTGTAATACAGTAGGTTTAACACCAATATAAATAAAGAATGAGTTCATTACAGTACCTTGAAGTAGTGTTTTGTTTTCTTTCGCTAACGGAGCTCACGAGATTTTCTGTTAAGTTTTGTGTTGTGAAGTTTTCAAGTTTTGGGTAAAGATTCGATGGACTATGGAATAAGGAGTGTCAAGAGCCTAAGCTTGGGGATTACCAAGGCACCCCAAGGTAATATTCAAGGACAACCAAGATCCTAATCTTGGGGATGCCCCGGAAGGCATCCCCTCTTTCGTCTTCATTCATCGGTAACTTTACTTGGGGCTATATTTTTATTCACCACATGATATGTGTTTTGCTTGGAGCGTCATTTTATTTTCTTTTGTTTTCCTTGATGTTGGAATAAAATACCAAGATCTGAAATTATTCAATGGGAGAGTCTTCACATAGCTAAATAATTATTTAACTACTCATTGATCTTCACTTATATCTTTCGGAGTAGTTTGTTGTTTGCTCTAGTGCTTCACTTATATCTTTTAGAGCATGGTGGTAGTTTTATTTTGAAGAAATAGATGAACTCTAATGCTTCACTTATATTATTTGGAGAGTCCTAAACAGCATGGTAATTTTCTTGGGTTATGAAATTAGTCCTAATATGATCGGCATCCAAGAGGGATATAATAAAAACTTTCATATAAAGTGCATTGAATACTATGAGAAGTTTGATTCCTTACGATTGTTTTGAGATATGAGGATGGTAATATTAGAGTCATGCTAGTGGAGTAGTTGTGAATTTGAGAAATACTTGTGTTAAAGTTTGTAATTCCCATAGCATGCACGTATGGTGAACCATTATGTGATGAAGTCGGAGCATGATTTATTTATTGATTGTCTTCCTTACGAGTGGCGGTCAGGGACGAGCGATGGTCTTTTCCTACCCCCTAGGAGCATGCGCATAGTAATTTTTCAATAACTAATAGATTTTTGCAATAAGTATGCGAGTTCTTTATGACTAATGTTGAGTTCATGGATTATACGCACTCTCACCCTTCCACCATTGCTAGACTCTCTAATACCGCGCACCTTTCGCCGGTATCATACACCCACCATATACCTTCCTCAAAACAGCCACTATACCTACCTATTATGGCATTTCCATAGCCATTCCGAAATATATTGCCATGCAACTTTCCACCGTTCCGTTTATTATGACACGCTCCATCATTTTCATATTGTTTTGCATGATCATGTAGTTGACATTGTATTTGTGGCAAAGCCACCGTTCATAATTCTTTCATACATGTCACTCTTGATTCATTGCATATCCCGGTACACCGCCGGAGGCATTCATATAGAGTCATATTTTTGTTCTAAGTATTGAGTAGTAATTCTTGAGTTGTAAGTAGTGTGATGATCATCATTATTAGAGCATTGTCCCAGTGAGGAAAGGATGATGGAGACTATGATTCCTACACAAGTCGGGACGAGACTCAGGACTTAAGAAAAAGGCCATAAAAAAAGAGAAAAGGCCCAAATAAAAAATAAAAATAATGAGAGAAAAAGAGAGCAGGGACAATGCTACTATCCTTTTACCACACTTGTGCTTCAAAGTAGCACCATGATCTTCATGATAGAGAGTCTCCTATGTTGTCACTTTCATATACTAGTGGGAATTTTACATTATATAACTTGGCTTGTATATTCCAATGATGGGCTTCCTCAAAATGCCCTAGGTCTTCGTGAGCAAGCGAGTTGGATGCACACCCACTTAGTTTCTTTTGTTGAGCTTTCATACACTTATAGCTCTAGTGCATCCGTTGCATGGCAATCCCTACTCACTCACATTGATATCTATTGATGGGCATCTCCATAGCCCATTGATATGCCTAGATTATGTGAGACTATCTTCTCCTTTTTGTCTTCTCCACAACCACCATTCTATTCCACCTATAGTGTTATATCCATGGCTCACGCTCATGTATTGCGTGAAGATTGAAAAAGTTTGAAAACATCAAAAGTATGAAACAATTGCTTGGCTTGTCATCTGGGTTGTGCATGATTTAAATACTTTGTGTGGTGAAGAGAGAGCATAGCCAGACTATATGATTTTGTAGGGATAGCTTTCTTTGGCCATGTTATTTTGAGAAGACATGATTGCTTTCTTAGTATGCTTGAAGTATTTTTGTTTTCATGTCAATATTAAACTTTTGTCTTGAATCTTATGGATCTGAATATTCTTGCCACAATAAAGAAGATTACATTGATAAATATGTTAGGTAGCATTCCACATCAAAAATTCTATTTTTATCATTTACCTACTCGAGGACGAGCAGGAATTAAGCTTGGGGATGCTGATACGTCTCCAACGTATCTATAATTTTTTATTGTTCCATGCTATTATATTATCTGTTTTGGATGTTTATGGGCTTTATTAAACACTTCTATATTATTTTTGGGACTAACCTATTGACCTAGAGCCCAGTGCTAGTTCCTGTTTTTTCCCTTGTTTCAGTGTTTCGAATAAAAGGAATATCAAACGGGGTCGAAACGGAATGAAACCTTCTATAGAAGTTATTTTTGGAAGGAAAGCTACCAGATAGACATGGAGTGCACGTCAGGAAAGAAACGAGGGAGCCACGACGCAGGGGGGTGTGCCCACCCCCCTAGGGTGCACCCTCCACTCTCGTGGGCCCATCATGGCTCCCCTGACGTACTTCTTCCTCCTATATATATATATATATATATATATATATATCCATATACACTAAAACAATCGGGGAACATAATAGATCGGGAGTTCCGCCGCCGCAAGCCTCTGTAGCCAACAAAAACCAATCGGGACCCTGTTCCGGCACCCTGCCGGCGGGGGGATCCCTCACCGGTGGCCATCTTCATCATCCCGGCGCTCTCCATGACGAGGAGGGAGTAGTTCACCCTCGGGGCTGAGGGTATGTACCAGTAGCTATGTGTTTGATCTCCCTCTCTCTCTCTCTCGTGTTCTTGAGGTGATACGGTCTTGATGTATCGCGAGCTTTGCTATTATAGTTGGATCTTATGTTTCTTCTCCCCCTCTTTTCTCTTGTAATGGATTGAGTTTTCCCTTTGAAGTTATCTTATCGGATTGAGTCTTTAATGATTTGAGAACACTTGATTTTGTCTTGCCGTGCATATCTGTGGTGACAATAGGATATCACGTGATTCACTTGATGTATGTTTTGGTGATCAACTTGCGGGTTCTGCCCATGAACCTATGCATAAGGGTTGGCACACGTTTTTGTCTTGACTCTCCGGTAGAAACTTTGGGGCACTCTTTGAGGTTCTATGTGTTGGTTGAATAGATGAATCTGAGATTGTGTGATGCATATCGTATAATCATACCCACGGATACTTGAGGTGACATTGGAGTATTTAGGTGACATTAGGGTTTTGGTTGATTTGTGTCTTAAGGTGTTATTCTAGTACGAACTCTAGGGCTGTTTGTGACACTTATAGGAATAGCCCAACGGATTGATTGGAAAGAATAACTTTGAGGTGGTTTCATACCCTACCATAATCTCTTCGTTTGTTCTCCGCTATTAGTGACTTTGGAGTGACTCTTTGTTGCATGTTGAGGGATAGTTATATGATCCAATTATGTTATTATTGTTGAGAGAACTTGCACTAGTGAAAGTATGAACCCTAGGCCTTGTTTCCTAGCATTGCAATACCGTTTGTGCTCACTTTTATCATTAGTTACCTTGCTGTTTTTATATTTTCAGATTACAAAAACCTATATCTACCATCCATATTGCACTTGTATCACCATCTCTTTGCCGAACTAGTGCACCTATACAATTTACCATTGTATTGGGTGTGTTGGGGACACAAGAGACTCTTTGCTATTTGGTTGCAGGGTTGTTTGAGAGAGACCATCTGCATCCTACGCCTCCCACGGATTGATAAACCTTAGGTCATCCACTTGAGGGAAATTTGCTACTGTCCTACAAACCTCTGCACTTGGAGGCCCAACAACGTCTACATGAAGAAGGTTGCGTAGTAGACATCACGGTGCGACCGCGACGTGCAGGAGCGATCCTGTGAGGGTGCGGTGCGACCGCGACAGCCGTGCGCAAGTGTACCTCCTTTTCATTTTGAAAACTTTAGGCAAGCTTGGCAAAAATGTGTGGCGAAGTATGGCAATGCAAGGCCTAGACCCAAACAGGATAAGTACGTACTACGTACTAGGAGTACTAGTCTTAAAAAAAAGGCGGGGTTTTCCTTCTCGGGATTAATTGATACTAATCCTCGCTTCACGTGTCCATTAATGCGTATTTTTTTCTCCAAAGCCCAAAGAGCTGACCATCTCACTCATCATCGCTTGATTAATGCAGCGCCATGCAAACCAACCTTCTCACTTTCGCATGCATGCAGGGCATATTAATGTCCTTGGTTGCTAGTACGAGGCAAACCCCATCAATTTTGCCTCGATTAGTGTTAGTGGCCTTTTGCAAATTGTAATTTTGATATACTGGCCTTGTGTACAAAAAGAATGGAGGTAGTAACTATATTTGACTTCCTTCCCCATTGTGGTGACGTCGACGATATCTCGAATGTTGTGGTTTGGCGAAGTGCGTTCGACGGAGAACACCATTGAGGGAGACCACGGTAAGTCATTCACAAGTGCAGTCTGCAAGCCGAGACAACCGCCGTATTTGCATCCAGGAAGTCCGTTGAACCAAAGGACGCGTAAATGTACTAGTACTACTCGTACACAATAGCGTCGTCCGTCCAATTTAGTGAGGTGAGATGGTTTCTCGAAGAAGACGATGGAGAAGCGGAGTCAGCGAAGAGTGAAATGATGGCTGCTTCGTACGTGCTTTGTGATTTGATGCCTCACTGTTTTGTGATTTGTGATAGAAGGGACAGGGGAGTAGACTCTGTGCTCTATACTGTACATGTGTCCAAGCACGGGAGAAAGAGGAGATACGTTGCATTTTTCTATTCCTTCAATCAATCAATTAGGGAGCTTCAGTTCCATCCTCTTGGCTTTGGCAACACCGTCCACAATGGTTCCCACGAGGCCAAAAGCTATTTTCACATTTGGCTACACATTGTGGATGCCCTTGACCGTACCACTTGGTTTTTCTCCTGTGTGCTATCTATACAAATCTCAATTATATTGATCTAAAAAATTATAGAATCAAGATTAGTAAAAAGGAGGTGATTTGCCACGCGGATGGCGGGGGAGGTTTCTTATTATTAGAGGACGTTGTCCTGGCGGTTTGCTAACATGCGGTCCCATGTGTCAGTGCTTTACCAAGCCGATCCGCTTCCCACATGAGGCAGAACAATGGCAGAAGCAACACGTGGTTAACTTGAAGAAGATGAGGGAGAAGCGGATCCAGCAACGAGTGAAATGATGGTTGCTTCGTCCCTCCAACTTCTTTTTTCTAGCATTATTACTTCGTCCCTCCAACTTAACTTCGGGAAAGGTGCAGCTTTGTGATTTGACGCCTCATTGCTCATTACTACGCCCGCGCCATGACTGGGTGCTTCACCCCGGCTGCTCTGCACTGTATTCCGGTATGGCACGTGGACCTGGTAGCTTGATGTCCCACATGTCGGCGAAAGGGACTAGAAGATTTATGAAAGCGAGCGCTCCACTCTTACGACGGAGGAGTACACGACACGACGGCCCAGTGAACTGACACTTGTACTATATAGTACTATAGTTTTGCTGTTTCGCACGATCCATCGATACAAACCCGATTAAATAGGAAAGGGCGGGATTTTTCTCGCGCAGTATATGATATTGGCCATACATTTCAAAGGCAATTTTAATGTATGCAAACTGAATAATTAAGTAACAATATGATATCTAGTAAAACTAAAAACACATATGATTTATTGTGTTAGAGTGTAGTAGTAGTGCTATATTGCATAGTTGTTAGATGTAACATGCGAGAACGTGTAGAGATGTAGTTTTGGAGGGCCTACAGAGAGAAAAGCGTAATACGTTCACCGAACTTCAGAATAAGCTGATTACGGTCACTATATACATTTTGTGGTGATTATACGGTCACTTGCTCACGGTTCAGCATCGGATTGCACTCTGTTGACCGGCCAAATAGTCTGCGTGGCACCCTGTTGACTAGTTACTATGACCATGTTCCTTGTGGGTCCCACCTGTCAGTTCACATAGGGAAAAGGTCAGATAAACACAAATTTACACAGGCGCGACAAGACTCCAACCCGTGCGCGGGAATCACCTGGTTGTGTATGTGTTTGTCAGGGCCTGATGTGTGCGCATGCACGTGTAGATTGAGCACTTGAGCGTGAGAGTGTGTGTTGGTCGTGTGGTGTAATTGTGTGTGCATGCATGCATGCGTGTGTGCGTGTGAGTGTTGCGTGCGTGCGTGGCTGCGTGTGTACGTGTGAGTGTTGCGTGCGTGTGTGGGTGCATGTGTTCGTGTGGGTGTTGCGTGCATGCAGTTCATGTGCATGCGTGCGTGTGTGTATAATCACCACACCAGCTCCTATGTGTTAAAACAGACGGCTCAGCATACCAATACAAGGCCACCATGTCCGTTGTGCCCGCGGTCATGACTTCGAACCACTGTCGAATATTTTTTTGTCGTTTGTTTTCATTCTTACTAGCAAGATGCCCGTGTGTTGCATGTAACATCAAGATGCATTTGTATGACTAGTTTATCTTGTGAGATAAAAGGATAAATGAGGGAAGGCCTTATTTGCAAATGTGGAGGGGTGTGTGGGTACCTTTTTACAAAATTGTCATAGTTTCTTTCCTATCCGTCAAATATAAATTGGACGGCCTATATTGCAGGATGGCAGGCACACCATCATCACCAACTCTGTTTTTTATAAGAGTGTATTTTATATTTTATAAGAGTCTAGATGTAGAGTAGATACAAGCCGACAGGTGGGCCCGATGGTAGTGAGATAATGTGATGCAACATTAGAGGTGCCACATGGAGCGTTTAACAGGTCAACTAGTCGTGTCTTGAGCAAATATAGAGTTGTACGGTGAGCCCATGACTGTATAATAACCACAAAACGTAAATGGTGACCGTAATGAGTGGATTCTAAAGTCCAATGTACGTATCGTGCTTTCGCTTCAAATACAATGATCATCACTATATATATCGCGAGAGAAAGATGAAACATGCGTGAATGTGCTGGGGGCTTACTTTTAGAGGACCTGGAGATAGTTTGTGTGTGTATGTGAAAGGGGCGTAGAGGGGGGTATGCGATGGAGAGAGAGATGCTCTTCGTTTCTCTTTATTATGACTAACTTTATATATAGTATAAAAATACACAAATTCACAGTGTGGAATAAATATCATTGTGGGCACCATGCAATGCAAATTAGTGTTCATACTCCTCCATATAACTTTGTAATGTTGTATATATGTAGAAATTCTAAAATAATTTTTTGGACACACTTTATTAAAAAGGAATGTTGTATGCGAAATAAACATGAAGAGAGGGCTTTTTTAGATCAATGGGGTACGTGGCGTAACATGTGTGAATGTGTAGTTGATGCATTTGGCAGGGCCTAGAGAGGTATGTGCGTGTATTACATACTCGAGAGAGGCATGGATAGAGGGGCCGGCGGGGGGCGTGGGAGAGATAGCACAAGAAATGAGAGTGTTCTAGAGAGAGAGACGAATATGACATCACGGTGAGAGATTCCCTTGAGTGTGTATATGCAAGGGGGAGTGGATAGAGGCACTAGGAGAATATTTTTGTGTGTGTGGTGTCTGTGTTGGTATCTGTGGGTGTGAGAAGATAACGAGACGTGGGGGCAGAGGGTGTGTCACCGCATGAGGTCCGGTGGGTCGAGGTGAGGCCCTTCGTTCGGTTCCGTCCTGCACCACATTGGTCGGCCCGTGACGCATTTAGGGAGACCCATGGATGACTGGTCGTACAAGACAAAGATAGCATAATTGTGAAGGACTCCGTGTCCACTGACAAAGCCAGCTAGGACTTGTAACCCTAGGTTCTCGGACTAAGGTAACCCCTTTATCTCTGATATTACTATTCATCCAACCTAACTTTAAGGGGCATCCTACAGAATGCTCTCCTAGAATCATAATCGTCAATTAGGAAGAGAGGTGTGAGACAATGTGTGAGAGACAAGCCTAAAGATAATGTGCGTACAGGAGACACGTAGGCAGGTCTATCTATATAGAAAGGGTCGATGGGGATTGTGCGTGTGTATGCTTGCGAGAGGAAGAGTGCTTGTGATAAAGGTTAGTGAAAATAGTCGTAAATGGTTACGAGAGGGAGGGAGGGTTATATCGAGAGCATGTGTGCAAGAAAGACACCTCGGGAGAGAGTGTGTGAGCATGTGTGAGAGACCACCGATGGAGAGTGAAACTACACGTAAAAGACTGCTGTACACATCGATTAAAGATATAAATTGTATCCAAATATTAGGATGGATCATGATATTTGCAATTCGCGTAAGGAACGATCATTGATCCATCAGACATCTAGATTCTATCGAATGTGAGCATGTCTATGTTATTATTCGACACAATTGATCCACATAGTTAGTATTTTGAACTCTGGACAATGCATCGCTTTAGCAATCGAATATAAACATGAGTATAGTTCATGTTGTGTGTGTAAAGCACATTATACATACGAAAATTACACAATGAACATTATAAATAGCTACCTATGAACTAGCATACATTTGAATTCAACTTAAGGTGGTTTAAAAAAATCGAATTCAACATGAAGTCCATTCAATTATTTGAATTTGATAGCATGGCATTTGTAAATCATACCTAAATTATGGGGGCACCAATCTTTGCTCTGATTTTGTACATAATAGCATATGTAGTCGTGTACAAAATATATTCAAATTTAGCTCCTCCATTCCAAAATAATCGTAGTTATAGGATTTTCAAGTGTCAATATTTCAAAAAGAAGCGGATAATTTAATGAGGTTTTCAAACATACAAGGTCAAATTTAATGTTGCCTATTTAGGTCAATCCTCAAAGTACAAGAGTACTCTAAACGTGAATGCTTGTGTTTCAAAATTTCGAACGAAGCGCCAAAAGAGCCTCTACTCGCCCGAAACCGTGTGAGACCAATGTTTGGTAGTACAAGGAAATTACTTTTCTAAAAATTCCGACCCGTGAAACCTACCGGCCCGACATCCAAAGGTCTAAACCGGGGTAGGTTTGTAGCTTCATCTAGAAGCCACGCAACCGCCTCCGAAAAACATTCATACACAATGGCCGCCTAAGCACACATGCGCGCGGCCGAAATCGCTCCCTTCCACTATTTGGGACACCTGGGATTACCATCCTACCCCCGACCCATAGTAGGTCCGTAATTTAAGAGGGAGGCAAAGTTTGTACTTTCCCATCTTCTATTCAAAAAAGCCAAACACAAGCGCGTCCCAGACCAAAACATGGTTCTCCCCCCCTCCCCCGCCCCCGCCCACCCGTCCGATTCCCCATTCGTACTCCGTGGGCACAAAAACTACCTCTCCACCCGCCGCGAAACGCCGGCGTCCTCCGTCCGCCACCCCATCCCACCCATCAACCACCGCCCTCCTCCATCACGCCGGAGATGATACCCCGACGTCATTGTCCACCGCAACCTCAACCGCAACGTCCTCCACGGCTAGTAGTTGAAGCAGAGGCCGAGCCGTCCGTACCCGAGCCAGTTCAACCACGCCGTCCTGCGCCTCACCGCTGCGCTCCAACTTCGCCACCCTCCGCCGCACCGGAGCTGTTCCTGCTACGCCATCCTTCGCCGCCTCGGATCTGCTACCCCTCCGCCGACATAAGGCCACGACAACACAGTCAACAATTTGGCCATGGGTTCGTCCAAGCCTGCACCCTCCTCCAGAACATCGGTTTCCCTCGCAAAAAGAAGAAGATCGGTGCGACATGTGGAGGCGACCACACCGGCAACCGAAAATGGTACTCCTCTTCCCTTATTCGTGCAAATCTTACATGTCTGCTTGCACAGTATTCATCTCACAGAAGACACTAGTTGACTGCTTCCTCTTGATACTAGATGTTCCTAGTTACTGGCGATGCACAAGGTTTCTCCTCATATACTATTTCACCTTAGCTAGAGGTTCGTCGCCCCCCTGGATTTCAATTCTTGGACAGTTGATTCCCAATTAACGGAAGCATTCCCCGGCGTAATGATGACCCACAAGTCTAGGGGATCTATCATAGTCCTTTCGATAAGTAAGAGTATTGTCGGTGTCAAAACCGGCGGATCTCGGGTAGGGGGTCCCGAACTATGCGTCTAAGGCGGATGGTAATAGGAGGCATGGGACACGATGTTTACCCAGGTTCGGGCCCTCGCGATGGAGGTAATACCCTACTTCCTGCTTGATTGATCTTGATGATATGAGTAGTACAAGAGTTGATCTACCACAAGATCGTAGAGGCTAAACCCTAGAAGCTAGCCTATGGTTAGATTGTTGTTGTCCTATGGACTAAACCCTCTGGTTTATATAGACACCGGAGGGGGATAGGGTTACACAAAGTCGGTTACAAGGGAGGAGATCTTCATATCCGTATCGCCAAGCTTGCCTTCCACGCCAAGGATCCCGCACCGGCTGCCTGCTCGAGGGCAGGTCATTCCCACTCCCAAACCCGGCAAGAGCGTTGTGTTCATATCTCACTTCCTTCGAGGGCTAGGC
Source organism: Aegilops umbellulata (assembly GCA_032464435.1). Taxonomy (NCBI): domain Eukaryota; kingdom Viridiplantae; phylum Streptophyta; class Magnoliopsida; order Poales; family Poaceae; genus Aegilops; species Aegilops umbellulata. Next base: position 216,336,348 of record CP136055.1, read on the forward strand.
CTTGCTCTAGATCCCTTCGTGAGGGGGCTCATGTTTTACTATGGGCTGGATTTCCATGATCTGACTCCGGATTCTGTCCTCCACATCTCGTCGTTCATCGTCGTGTGTGAAGCTTTCCTCCGTATTACCCCTCACTTCGGCCTGTGGTTCAAGACCTTCAAGGTGGAGCCGAAGATGATGTGCATGCAGAGTGCGGTGGCACCGTAATAAGCAAAAGTGTCGATGCCCCATGGCCAGAGGGTTCTTTCCAGGAGGTGTCCAGCTTATGGCAATGTGAATGGTTTTACATCATAGCTCCCAGGGGTACCAAGTGGGTGGCTCCCCCTGCTTTTCGCTCGGTCCCTCCGCCACAACTAGCGTCATGGGTCAACAAGGGGCTGGACTGGAGGCCAGTAAAGGATGTGCCAATATTGCAGAGCCGCATCCAAGATCTTCTAGAGAGAGACATCAGTCTAGTCACGGTAATGCAAGTCATGTTAATTCGTCGAGTCTTGCCCTGCAAACGTCATCCCCTCCGCATGTGGGAGTTCAACCCGAAGGGACCGCGAGCTATCCATCATTTCCTTGGCATGAAGCTCGAGGAGATGTACAAATTGTTCTTCAGACCACAAATAATGTGTCCGGACACCACCGAGGATGCGGGTTTGAACTGCAATCGTCCAGATACCCAAGTAGTCCAGTAACCAAACACGTTGTATCTTTATTTATCACAACATCATTCTGAAAAGTCGCTCTTTAACCAGGACTGGGTAACAAAGGTGAAGATGATCAGGTGTCTGGCCCCCCTCCCCGAGGTCTCACCGGATCCTATACTAGCCAGGATGCTGGAGCTCGCGCCTTATCAAGCGCCCTTAGGGGAAGACAAAGGGGGGAAGAAAGAGGCTAGCACCTCCGCGAAGGAGGATAACCGGGGGGAAGAAACTGAAATTCCCCCTTCCCAAGGAAGGAAGAGGTCCGCTGTAACGCCCTTGATGCGGCTATATCTCCCACGTGTCGAGGCACGACTTAGAGGCATAACCGCATTGAAAGCAATGTCGCAAGTGAGGTAATCTTCACACAACCCATGTAATACATAAAGGGAAAGAGTTACATAGTTGGCTTACAGTCGCCACTTCACACAAAACATATATAAACATTCATCATCCAAATTACACTCAAGGTCCGACTACGGTACCAAAATGAAAGAAGACTACCCCAAAAACTACATAGATCCCCGGATCACCCCAACTGGGCTCCACTACTGATCATTTGGAAAAGACACATAGTAACGGCCACGTTCGTCGTCGAACTCCCAAGTGAGCTCGGACGCGTCATCTGCACTGGCTTCGTTGGTACCTGCAACTGTTGTAATAATATCTGTGAGTCACGGGGACTCAGCAATCTCACACCCGCGAGATCAAGACTATTTAAGCTTATAGGTAGGAAAGGATTTTGAGGTGGAGCTGCAGCAAGCGACTAGCATATATGGTGGCTACAATGCAAAAGAGAGCGAGAAGAGAAGGCAAAGCACGGTCGTGAAGTTAGAAGTGATCAAGAAGTGATCCTAAAACAACCTACGTCAAACATAACTCCAACACCGTGTTCACTCCCCGGACCCCGCCGAGAAGAGACCATCACGGTTACACACGCGGTTGAGGTGTTTTAGTTAAGGTCAACTTCGGGTTTTCTACAACCGGACATCAACAAATTCCCATCTGCCTCATAACCGCGGGCACGGCTTTCGAAAGATAATACCCTGCAGGGGTGTCCCAACTTAGCCCATGATAAGCTCTCACGGTCAACGAAGGATATTCCTTCTACCAGGAAGACCTGATCAGTCTCGGAATCCCGGACTACAAGACCTTTCGACAGTAATAAAACAGATCCAGCAAAGCCGCCCGATTGTGCCGACAAATCCTGATAGGAGCTGCACATATCTCGGTCTCAGGGCACATCCGGATGAGCAGTCCGTAAAACTAAAACCAAGTCTCGAGTTGCCCCGAGGTGGCGCTGCAAAGGGCTCTAGTTTGGACCAGCAATCGAAGGATAACTGGCCCGAGGGTTTAAAATAAAGATGACCCTTGAGTCTGCAGAACCCAAGGGAAAAAGGCTTAGGTGGCAAATGGTAAAACCAATGTTGGGCCTTGCTGGAGGAGTCTTATTAAAAGCGAACTGTCAAGGGGGTCCCATAAATCACCCAACCGTGTAAGGAACGCAAAATCCGGGAACATAACACCGGTATGACGGAAACTAGGGTGGCAAGAGTGGAACAAAACACCAGGCAAAAGGCCGAGCCTTCCACCCTTTACCAAGTATATAGATGCATTAATTTAATCAGAGGTATTGTGATATCCCAACAAGTAAACATGTTCCAACAAGGAACAACAAGTCCATGTTCCAACAAGGAACAAACTTCATCTTCACCTGCAACTAGCAACGCTATAAGAGGGGCTGAGCAAAGCGGTAACATAGCCAATCAACGGTTTGCTAGGACCTGGATGGTTAGAGGCTGACATGGCAATATGGGTGGCATGATATAGCAAGTGTTAGGTACCGCAGCATGGCGTAGCAAAAGAGCGAGCAACTAGCAAGCAAAGATAGAAGTGATTTCGAGGGTATGGTCATCTTGCCTGCAAGGTTCTCAGAGTTGTCGAAAGCTTGGTCCTCGAAAGCGTTCTCAACAGGTTCCTCGTTCACGTACTCGTCTCCCGGCTCTACCCAATACAAGAGAACAAGCAAAGGAACAAATATGAACCACGATGCAATGCGCAAGCAACATGATGCAAAACATGGCATGATATGCGAGATGTGATATGCAATGCATATGCATGCTCCGGAAGGACAAAGATGAACAAGGCATAATCTTGGCAAACCAAGTATGCCACTGGATAGGTGAGGTGATTTCGGTTGAAATCGATATAAAGATCACCGGAATCGGATGCACGGTTTGCAAATGACAAGCAAAACAAGAATGACAAGAATCTGCCATTAACAGCATGATGCTACATAGCAAGCAACAAGAAATTAAGCTACTGCACTCAAACATATCAACAAAGCATATGACAGTAGTCTACTCAAGATGCTTGACGAAAGATGAACACTGAGCTACGGCTAAATCACAAAACAACAGGTTCAAACAAGCATGGCAAAAGTGCAAAAGATAACAGGTTCACAGACTTAGTGAAAATCACAACATAGCAGAAGTTAACATCAGGATGACATGTTTAGAGCAATGAAACAACATTCTACAGGATCAGGACATAGCAAAGTAAGGCATGGTATGAATCTACTCAAAGCACTTGACAAAAGTCCCTTACTGACCATAATCCAAAAAGGATCAGAAAATATGATTACACCCATGTCAATTAAGCAAGTTTCGTTACAGGTTTCAGACTTAGCAGAAAATTGGACATGTCAAAAACAGATAACAAGTAGGCATGTTCGTGAGCTTGATGCACTCACAACAGACCATTGCATGATACTAAGCATACATACATCAAGAAGACATAACATAGGAACTAGGCATGGCAATAATAACTTCATATCATGCAAGGATCAACTACACCAAGCTTGGCAAAATCGAATAACATGTAAACAATCTGCCAGCAACATTTTATAGCAAAAGTAGAGCTCGATTGACTCAAGCTATGGCACTCCATAAATACAAACAAAGGCATGGATGGATATAGCAAATACATATTCTCAAAATACTCTTACTGATCATGCTCAAAAGAGGCATAGATCTCTCTGAAACAACATGAACACATGGCATAAAAATAACAGCAGTCAGGGACTTGGTGAAATTACTAAGTCTCTGAAATCAGCAACATCAAGTGCCCTAGTTTGCATGCTTGTGCTAGTCACCACAAAGATCACAAAAATACATGGCATAAATTTCTGGAAAGGTAACATGGCATATTACAAAACTCATGTAGGACTCAACTTCATAGGAGGTACACATCAATCATGGCAAAAATGACAAAAGTGCATGTTCAGTTAAGATCCAGCAACTAACATCACATAGCTCTCTTCTGACAGCATTTCGGGCACCAAGATGACCTCAAATGAAAATGATGCAATGGAACGAAACGATGTACTCTTCGAGGCACACAATCTGACGTATTATACGCACAAAACGGAGCTACGGATGCGAAGTTATGGCATGCTAAACAGGTGATGATAATATGAAAATATGAGGACTTGGAATATTTTGAGAGGGGGAAAGTCAACCCAGGGCGCGGAATCCGATGTTCGCCGCGGATCTCGCCGGATCTCGCAGGGAAGGCGGCGGCGAGGCGAGGGCCGGCCGGATCCGGGCGGATCCGGCGCCGGCGACGGCGGAGCGAGGCGGAGCGGCGAGGCGGCGCCGGCGCGGACGGCGGCGACGGGCGCCGGCGTGGGCGGCGACTGGGCGCGGGCGGCGGCGGCAGTCGGCGGCGGGGCGAGGCCGGCGCGGGCGGATCTGGACGGGCGCGGGGCGGGAGTCAGGCGGTGGCGCGGGGCGCGGGCGGTGGCGGCGGCAGCCCGGGCCGGAGGGGCCGCGGACGGGCCCGGCGGGCCCGCGCGGTGGCGATGTGGGCGCGGTGGCGGCGGCGAATAGGAGCGCGACACGTGGCGGTGGCGGTGCGGGTCGGACGTGTCCGGCCTGAGGGTTTTCGTCCGGCGGCGCGGGGGAGAAGATGGTCTAGGGTTAGGGTAGGATTCATCCGCAAAAGGAGGAGGGGGGAGGCCTTTTTATAGGTAGAAGGAGCTAGGAAGCTCCAAATGGAGAGCGGTTTTTGGCCACGCGATCGTGATCGAACGGTGGTGGGCATGGGAGTGTCTTAGATGGGTTGTTGGGCTGTTTTGAAGGGGTGAAAGGTCTTGTAGTCCGGGATTCCGAGACTGATCGGGTCTTCCCGGTAGAAGGAATATCCTTCGTTGACCGTGAGAGCTTATCATGGGCTAAGTTGGGACACCCCTGCAGGGTATTATCTTTCGAAAGCCGTGCCCGCGGTTATGAGGCAGATGGGAATTTGTTGATGTCCGGTTGTAGAAAACCCAAAGTTGACCTTAACTAAAACACCTCAACCGCGTGTGTAACCGTGATGGTCTCTTCTCGGCGGGGTCCGGGGAGTGAACACGGCGTTGGAGTTTTGTTTGACGTAGGTTGTTTTAGGATCACTTCTTGATCACTTCTAACTTCACGACCGTGCTTTGCCTTCTCTTCTCGCTCTCTTTTGCGTTGTAGCCACCATATATGCTAGTCGCTTGCTGCAGCTCCACCTCAAAATCCTTTCCTACCTATAAGCTTAAATAGTCTTGATCTCGCGGGTGTGAGATTGCTGAGTCCCCGTGACTCACATATATTATCACAACAGTTGTAGGTACCAACGATGCCAGTGCAGATGACGCGTCCGAGCTCACTTGGGAGTTCGACGAGGAACGTGGCCGTTACTATGTGTCTTTTCCAGATGATCAGTAGTGGAGCCCAGTTGGGGTGATCCGGGGATCTATGTAGTTTTTGGGGTAGTCTTCTTTCATTTTGATACCGTAGTCGGACCTTGAGTGTAATTTGGATGATGAATGTTTATATATGTTTTGTGTGAAGTGGCGACTGTAAGCCAACTATGTAACTCTTTCCCTTTATGTATTACATGGGTTGTGTGAAGATTACCTCACTTGCGACATTGCTTTCAATGCGGTTATGCCTCTAAGTCATGCCTCGACACATGGGAGATATAGCCGCATCGAGGGCGTTACAGCCGCCTCTGAAGACCCGGAGACAATGGTCTCCAAATGGGGGAAGGAATCTTCGCCAGAGGGTCCTGCCCTAGGGGATACCGCGGCCGCGCAATGCCTGCAAGGGGGTTAGCCCTCGACCGAGCTATAAGTAGAAAGGGGAATTTAATAATAAAAACGTCCTGCTTTGCTTCTGAGGAAAATAACCGAAATAGTTATTTTGTAGTCCGGATCATAGCCCTTCTCGACAGAGTTCGTCTTCGGGGGATCGTCTTCCGAAGATGATGGAGAGCGAAACGCCTCCCCATGCCCTCCCGCCTTACGAGGCGGGCGACCCTGAGGTGTCGTCGCGGAGGGCTTCTCCTGATCCGGCAAGGCCAGAGGTTAATCCTTTGGCCACCCGAAGTCCTCAGTATCCGGCTCTTGAAGAGAGCAACCGAAAGAGTCCGACACTGTCTGTTATGCGGTCGGACGCAGTGAAGGATTTGCTAGAGCGAGCGGCTATCTCAGAAGCGCATCGTATGCTAATGGGTACGGTGGTTGAGGGGATTTCATCCGCCGAAAGCGTGTTGCATGAAGCCTTTATGAGTCTGCTGAAAGGTTTGAGGTATGTGAAATAGTGTGTATTTTTGACAGTACTGCACATGTTACGGTGTGTCCTATGCAGATAGTAACCCCTGAGACTATGGTTGCTGTCGCAAACGGCGGCAAACAGAGGATCATAGTCCCAGGTAACAATACCGATGCCCTCATATGCAGGTGGCAGAAGGTCCGGTGGCTAGCCGGACTGGTGAGTTTGCCAAGCTGAAGCGGCAACTTGATGCGGCGGATGCCGACATCATGCTTGTCAACAAGCGGCTCGACGAGGCACAAGGTATGTGATTTCTCCAGTGATCGATACGTAGTAAGAGGAGCATGATGCTAGTATCTTTAAAATGTTGCGCCTGCAGATGGAGCTGCGGCCGTGGAGACCCTTTGAGCGGAACTTGACCTGGCCAAAGAATAATCCAGGAAGAGTGATGCGGCCGCCCTGAAGGCGGTCGAGGAGCTGAGAGCCGAAAAGGCTGCTCATTGCCGAAGCAAGGAGGAAATAGCCAAGATGGCTGTGGAGTTGAAGGATGCCGCCGGCCGTTACGAGCTTCTCAAAAAGGAAGATCGAGCGAAGATGACGGGCCTGGAGAAGGCCACGGTGGCGGCCAAGGACGCCCGCTCTACGATTAGAGCGATGAAGGAGGAGCTGCGTCACACCAGGGATATCGCGGCTGGAAAGCCCTTTATGCTGTGGATGAAGTTCGTAGATCCTAAGTACGCTCCTTTGGATCGGCTATGGAGTTCTGCAGACGCTTATCTGGATTCGGCAGCAAGTGTCGCTAATGCGGCCGAATACTTCAAAGATCAAAAAGGTGGCGAAGTGGAAAAGTTGTTCTAGTCACAATTTAACGTCCCAGCGAATCCGCTTCCTTTGAATGAGCATATGGCCGAATGGGCCGAGCTCCATAGGTTGTCCGGACTCACCATGAGGTCTGTTGTGGATCATCTATGGCCAGAAGGGCCAAAGCCGAACAGTTATTTTAGTTTGGTGCAGTAGTTCCTTGGTGTTGTGCCGCGCATCGACGCTATGAAGAGGTCGGCGTGCATCGGGGGTGTGCGGATGGCGCTTGCCCGTGTCAAGACATACTGGGCGGAGATGGAAGCCACCGCAATTGCAACCCCGAGTTCGGTCGTTAGCCGAGTAGCTGCCGAGCACTACTTTGACAAAGTCTTTGAAGGCGCTCGTTCCATAGAAGCTCAGTGCTCGAAGAATATTATGTTTTAGTGACATGTATTCCCATTGAAAAACAATGTTTTACTGAATTGTAAAGGCTATTTTTATACTTTTGCCTAAAAGTAATATGATGCCTCCTGTGCGCCGTTTATGTATATATGTATATAACCTAAAAGTTTGCCATCGTCAGCTTCAGCCCCCACGCATATAATGCGGGGGTGTTCACAGAAGACGCATGTTCACACTTGATCCAACGTCTTGGTCCATTAAGGAGGTGATAGCGCAGCGAACTAGGCAATCGGACTATATTGCTTTAACACTTTCACTTAGCCGTAGGAGTTTGACAGTGGGGCTACTATATAGCCCATGGTGGCTCCGTGCTCATCCGAATACGGGGCGCGTACATGCCTGGCCGGGAAACGGCCCTTCGTTAATGCGGAGGAATCCCGAAGATTCCGCTAGGTCATCGAGTGGTTCACCAGTCTCGCGCTTTATCATGACAGTCAGTTTTCGTCTTTCTCTACTGAGGTGCTCGTCCGGCCGACCAGGGCACAATCGCAGTAGTTCTCCTGGTGCCGCCTTAGCCGATAGAGCGGAACGTAAGGTAGCAAAACACAGGAGCCGGGCAAACCAACATTTGACCAAACACATGATTCGGAGCTGATGCATATAAGGCCAAACTCGCAACGCCGAACTCTTCCTAAGGTATTTGGTCTTTGAAAAATATACCGGGCTAAATGATTGTGACGCCCTCGATTCAATCATACACGCAAATGTGTACGATCAAGATCAAGGACTCATGGGAAGATATCACAACACAACTCTAGACACAAATTAAAATAATACAAGCTTTATATTACAAGCCAGGGGCCTCGAGGGCTCGAATACATAAGCTCGAAAATACAAGAGTCAACGGAAGCAAGAATATCTAAGTACAGACATGAGTTAGACAAGTTAGCCTTAAGAAGGCTAGCACAAAATTAGCAACGATCGAAAAGGCAAGGCCTCCTGCCTGGGAGCCTCCTAACTACTCCTGGTCGTCGGCGGTCTCCACGTAGTAGTAGGCATCGGCGGTGGTATCTGGCTCCTGGGCTCCGACATCTGGTTGCATCAACCGGAAAGAAGAAGAAAGGGGGAAAAGGGGGAGCAAAGCAACCGTGAGTACTCATCCAAAGTACTCACAAGCAAGGATCTACACTACATATGCATCGGTATCAATTAAATGGGATGTATCTGTGCACTGAACTGCAGAATGCCAGAAGAGAAGGGGGAAAGCCTAGCCTATCGAAGACTAGCATCTTCTGGAAACCACCATCTTGCAGCAACCGGAGGGAGTAGAGTAGCATATAGTAAAGTAGTAGAAGTGTTATCAACCTCGGCCGGAGATCCTTTCTTGACTCCCTGCGAGAAAGCAATCCCAGAGCCATACTATCCAGTTATCATCACAATCCAATCCTCATCACCATCCAATTCTCATCACAAGTATCCAGTTCTAGTTGTATCGATCGGGATACAACTCCAAGTGTCCGTTACCGTAGGACAGGCTATCGATAGATGTTTTCTTCCCTGCAGGGGTGCACCAACTTACCGACCACGCTCGATTAACTCCGGCCGGACACACTTTCCTGGGTCATGCCCGGCCTCGGCCAAACAATACGCCGCAACCCGATCTAGGCTTAATAGAGAGGCCAGCACGCCGGACTAAACCTATGCCCCCAGGGGTCATGGGCCATCTCCCCGGGAACTCCTGCACGTTGCGTGGGCGGCCGGTGAGCAGACCTAGCTACCTCCTTCAACAAGGCAGGCACTTACGTAGTCCAACCCAGCGCGCGCCGCTCAGTCGCTGACGTCTATTAAGCTTCGGCTGATGTATACGACGCAGAACGCGCATACTATGCCCACGTGATGGTTAGTGCTATCAGGCAAGAGGCCCCTCAGATCAAATATCCAAATCGTAGTGGATTAGGAACGCGCGGTAACAAGCAGAGACTCACGAAAGATGTGACCCCGTTGCCCCGTCTCGAGGACTTGTGGCAAGGGCTAGGAATGCTCGGCCACGCCTCGTAATTATCTCGCAGGCACCCTCCAGGTCAACCCGTCTCCACATCACTCGCAATTAAGCTCGCGCGGGTACCCCTCAGGGTCGACCCGTCTTTCCAAGTAACAGTGGTAAAGTCCAAGTATCCGGGTGTCCAAACATCAAGGGGAAAACCCGAGGAATCACCCCCGGTGAACTCCACTCGATGTAATCATCAAGGTGAACGTAAGAGGATCCACCCTCGAGGTTCACACTTGAGGGGTTGCACGACAGAGTCGTATCGGAAGTGGTTAAGGAGGAAATCACCCTCGATGACCACGACCGAATGACTACACTACAGGGTTAACATCAGAAGTGCTGAAGAGGTTCACCCTCGGTACTCGATAGTAACCCAGTAGTGTCGAGCAACTAAGAGGAAGTGATGTGCGGTGTCGGGGCCTGGTCTTCAGTCACATAGATCGAGTCATCGATGATGAAGCAGGGGCAACAAGACAAGAGGGGGTCTTTGATGGATCACTAACCAACCTATACTAAGCAGTTTAGGATAAGTAGATAAGGTACAACAGCAGATACAAAAGCAGGCTATGCATCATAATAGGAGCAAACAATAACAGTAGCAAAATCTAATGCAAGCATGAGAAAATGGAATGGGGGATATCGGGATGATCAAAGGGGGGGGGGCTTGCCTGGTTGCTCTGGCAAGAAGGAGGGGTCGTCGGTGACATAGCCAATCACAAGGGCATCAGCATAGTCGCGGGGTCTACCGAAGAGAAAAGGGGGGAGAAATAGTAAATACATAGCAAGCAAGTGCAAAACAGGACAACAGGCAGAGCTAGACGTGTTCTAACGTGGTGCTACACGATATCGGCGACGGAGGAAGTCAACCGGGAATGTTTTCTCGGTTCCGGACCTGTGTCAGACAGATGACCGGAGGGGGAAAGTTCCATGTCCAGCACGCTAGGGGCATGACAGATGAACGGATCGCATATTCGGATTCGTTGTATTTTTCTGAGCAACTCTCATATAGAAAACATTTTCATCCGGGCTACGGTTTATTTTCTATGAATTTTCAAAGTTTAAACGATTTCTTGAATTTATTTTTTTCTAATTCGAAAATAAAAACAGTGAATACCTTTTGTATACAACAACACCTACCTACTATGTATGACCGATGGGGCCAGGGGCGGGGTTGACTCAGTCAACAATTGACCGGTCAACCAATGAATAGTATAAGTGGGGCCTACTTGACATTGAAACAGACTTTTAGTTAGGCTTTTTTAAGAAATAAGATAGGCCCACATGACATAGACTACATCTAGACCAAATCAATCAATTTAGTTAACTTAGGGGGATTAGCACTAATGGGGATTGGTTTCCTAATCTCAACAGGGCCCGACCCAGGTAGTAGTGGCCCGGCAGCTACACACACGAACACACACCACACACAGGACGCACGCACATACGCGCAGGGAGCCGATGGAGCCCTCGGCCATGACCGTGGCCAAGGCCAGCAGCCACGGCGGGCGGGGCCAGCGGTGGCGCGCGGGGCTACATGCGGGGCCAGGGAGCGGAGCTCCAGGCACCGCGGCGCTACGGACAGGAGCCGGCGAGCAGCGGGCGCAGCGGCAGCGGTGGACGCCGGCGACTACAGCAGGGGCGGCGAGCAGTTGGGTCGTGGCCAGGCGTGCGGGCGAGATATGCGCCGGCGCAGGGCGGGCGCGGGCTAGGCACGAGGCCAGGCACGCAGGGGAGCACGACCATGGGTGCGGCGAGCGTGTACGGGGGCGAACCCGGTGCGGTTGCGGCAGGGCTTCGGCCATGGTGGGCGCGAGCTCGCGGGATGACTCTACGGCGACAGATCAACGGGGGCAAGGCCGGGAGTCGGAGGAAGAGCTCACAGGGGGGTTCATAGGAACTCAGGGGAGCCGGAGGTAGTGGAGTCGAGGGGATCGATGACGAGGCAGAGGCGATGTCCGTCGAAGGGGATTGACGTGGACGACGATGGTGTTGCCCTCCGGCTCCGATCCAGGGGCGTAGATGATGAAGACGACGGCTGCGGCTCTTCGGGACAACTGCACAGGCGTCAGGGAGCTTGTAGGTCGCGGGAACGGCGGCGACGGTGCAGTCATCGCTCGAGCTCTTGTGTCGTTTTCGAGCAGACGAGGAGAGGCACGATGGGGGAAAGAGAGGGGATCGGTCGAGAGCGGACTAGGGTTCGCGTTGGTGCAGTTATAAGCCGAGGGAGTCGACGTGGAGGCCATCCATGGCCATGGCAGCCGTGGATGTGCGACACGCACGCCTCCTGCCTCTTGTACCTGAGGATGGAAGGAAAAGGCCCATTGAGTGGGTTGGGCCGCACTGTAGAACCAGGCTTAAAGTAAACAGTAGATTTTGTGTATTTTCCCTTTCTTTTTCTGTAAATCAAACAACTATAGATTTGCAATTATTTGGGCTACCAAATGATTTTAGCAAAGTGTGAAACTTGGCACATAATTCAAGCACGATATTACCAGGTTGCACAAAAAGTTTGGGGCCTTTTGGAGTTGTCTAACCATTTTTAGAAATTGAAAAGGACAATTTTAAATGCTGCTGGACCACTAAATAATTTTAGGGGCACTTTGGGAATCGAAAAGAGGTTGGTTCCAACATGAAAAATATCCAGGAATTGTTTGCCACACTTTGAACATTTTAGTTTTCATGTTTGACAAATTTGAATTTTGACTTTAGAATAGATTTGAATTTGAATTGTGATTCTGATAAAGTGAACATTAGCAACAGTAACATGGTGACATGGCACCATTAACAGGGGATTACTGTAGCATGACATTGGGGGTATTACAAATCTCCTCCACTACAAGAAATCTCGTCCCGAGATTTAAGTGGGGAAGTAAAGAGTAACTTCGGGAGAACTGACCCTTATAGGGTTAATTATCTGGTGAACATTTCAGGAAATGTGGCAGATGTATCTCTCGAACATCGAGAGAAGAAATAAGAAGACACAATAATAAGTTTCAAGCAAATGAACCAACGATCGATACCTGAACAACATGTAAGAAGGGGGTTCAGAGTATCGGGTATAGATCATCTCTCGGAGGGTGGCTCGTGAATTACAAACGAAGGCAAATGCAAAGGATACTTCAAAATCAAGGATGTACAGGAGAGTCAGGTTTCGATCCTGTGGAAATGTGGGTTATGGGCCCACCTTGTGATTCAAAAGTAGGAAGGACGTTGACATATTGCACGGTCATGGTAGCAAGGCATGTCGGAGGATAACCGGTTAGTTATGTTGGCAACAACGTTGGTACCAAGGGCGAGGGACGAAGAGAACCATTTTCCTGCTCGTTAAGACGAGGCGGACCAATAGGCAAAGTTCTCATCCATCGGTGGTTACCGGATTGTCATCAACAATAGTAACAGGGTCTCACTGACAAGGTTGTACATCGGGGTGTTTTATAAGCAGGGAATCATTTCTGCTTATATCATATAGATCACAAGAAGGTTAAACAACCCAATGGAAAGGAAAAAGAAATTATCAGATTGATCAGACCAATGGAAAAGAAAATGTGTTTACACACAAGAATTGGGAGTAAATCCTTCCCAAGGGGAAGCGGAGCAGGATATACATGATATGACAACAAGTTCAAAAGCATTTAGATAAAGGGGGCGAGGGAAGAGTCATGATATTACCCATACAACAGTGTGAGGGTAATTGAACGAGAAACATTTTGTATTATGCTTATGATGTCCTTGTTGATATTCAGAAAATCACAGTCATGCTTCGAGGTAGCATTGACATGGTCATCAGAGAAAGGTCAGACTTTGGATACACAAGGACCCATTGGGAACAACTTATAAAATAAGTCGTACAATTTTAGCAAGGAAAAGATGAGGATGGGGCCCACGGGCTCAGCAACAATTCATCGAGGGGGCAAGGATGGTATTTCTCATCATGAATTTGGTTGATATCCTAGAAAAGTTTGGAATGATGATGATGATCACGACACATTTGTCGAGAGGTTTCATGAAGATGTAATCAATGAACGACGACATCAAACAAAAGAAATGATGAAGCGTAAGGTTATTTTAGCCACGGGTATGACACAAACTCGAAAAAAAGTTTGTTGTTCAAGGAGAAATGATATGACGAGGAAGATCGACGTAGGCTTAGCTCATCATCGAAAATTGTGCTCCGGGAAGAAGGGTCAGGTAGCACAGTTAGAATTTAGCACGATGATGATACAGCCGATTAGGCTAGGAATGACTCGAAGGATTATTAAACTCGTAAGCAACAAAATTACTTAAGAGTTATAGAATCGGAGTGTGGAATTGATTCACTTATCGGCGTTCTCGAGTGACTAACAACTCAAAACCCAGGGAAATCTGAAACAGATGAGAAGCAATACCAGAAGAAGATTCGTAGGAAGCAACATGGTTCATTGTTATTCTCGAGGTACCGGAGGGTAATACTCGAAGGAAGATCAAAATAGAGATTGCAGAGATGCATTGATCTGCAGAAGACAAGTGCTTTAACTTGTCCGAGAAATGCAATTAAAAGGGGGAACAATCATGGTCAGAACCACGGTTGCAAGGACCAAACATAGATTCCGTAAGAACTAATAATAAGGGGATTATTATATCACAAGAAGCTTCCATGATAAGATCCACATTATGTCCATGGGCATGAACACAAAGTTCAAGGTCGACTCCCACTTCTCTAATTCATAACCTTTCATTCACTTCTCGCGTTCAATGAAGTTGTAGTGTTGAAATGTTATCTAGCAAAACACCAGAAGAGTAAGACTCGTTAAAACTCTCGGTTTCAAATGGATCATGGGAGGCATAGGTTCAACCCATAGGGGCATCTTAGGAACCTATTCCACAAACTTCAGAAGTAAACAACACAAGCTCGAAAGCAGAGCATGGTTGACAAAAGGAGAGGGTACAATTACCAAAGGCATTATGTATTTGGGAAAGAACTTCATGAGGTTCTTTGAATATGAAGGACACTATCGGATGATAATCCAATAATGGATCCGGCGATCCACAACGGAGCTGATGTGGGTATCGATATTCAATCAGAAGAAGAAATAATGCAGACGCATCGGTTTTTGGAAATATCTGATAATCCCAAAGCTTAAATGCAAAGGAATTATGATTTCCAATACAGGGGATCAGAAGTAGACGCTCTGATCAAGGATGGATAAGTAGAATAGACCTAGAGACACAATCGATGACAAATAGATTGGTCGAGAACCATCTCATGTTCAAGATGACGTCTGAGCCGAAAAGATAATTTAGAAGGATCAACTGATGATTGTGTGCTTTCACACACATGTTGAATCGATAGGATCAAAATGATGGTGTCAAAGGATACTAATGAATATTGCTACACATATGGAAAGCATCCATAATGCAAGCAGACAAGTATTTGCAGAGCAATAGTTTGAAGAGGATTCTCGAAAGATCGGATAGTATTTACAAGTATTTTGAAAAGCATATGAACAACTGGGGATGAGCGGACCCCGGTTAAGTCAAAGATACGCAGTGCAAAAAGAAGCCACCAAGCAGAAGGCACAGAGGATTCTCGGAAGAACGGAGAGTACTAGGGGCATCTTGTAATAACAGGAGAAACTGGGTATGAAGGTACAAGCGGCAAGGATGTTATTCACGAGGATTACCGGTGGTCAGGAACTGTAAGGCAGTGGGCACAGAGTCTCGAGAAACATCTAGGAGTATTCTCGAAATCTCCTGGCGAAGCAAGCGATCATCGATAATGTCGGGGCTCTCCGGGAGGAAGTGGGTACGAGAACCTAAAGTTAGATTTTAGCAAAATCATTTAACCCGAATAGAAGAAAGATTAGAGTCCCATATTAATGGCGAGGAATAAAACATCCTAATACCACCCAATGGCGACGTGGGCCCGTGAGACACACAGCCAATGTTAGTAAAAGTTTTTCAGTGACTAGACTCAACTTCGGCCAAGGAGTTGCAAAGGGGGCTACCTACAGGCAGTCGGCTCTGATACCAACTTGGAATGCCCTCGATTCAACCGTACACTAATCATACACGCAAATGTGTACGATCAAGATCAAGGACTCACGGGAAGATATAACAACACAACTCTAGACACAAATTAAAATAATACAAGCTTTATATTACAAGCCAGGGGTCTCGAGGGCTCGAATACATAAGCTCGAAAACACAAGAGTCAGCGGAAGCAAGAATATCTGAGTACAGACATGAGTTAGACAAGTTAGCCTTAAGAAGGCTAGCACAAAAGTAGCAACGATCGAAAAGGCAAGGCCTCCTGCCTGGGAGCCTCCTAACTACTCCTGGTCGTCGGCGGTCTCCATGTAGTAGTAGGCATCGGCGGTGGCATCTGGCTCCTGGGCTCCGACATCTGGTTGCATCAACCGGAAAGAAGAAGAAAGGGTGAAAAGGGGGAGCAAAGCAACCGTGAGTACTCATCCAAAGTACTCGCAAGCAAGGATCTACACTACATATGCATCGGTATCAATTAAATGGGCTGTATCTGTGGACTGAACTGCAGAATGCCAGAAGAGAAGGGGGAAAGCCTAGCCTATCGAAGACTAGCATCTTCTGGAAACCACCATCTTGCAGCAACCGGAGGGAGTAGAGTAGCATATAGTAAAGTAGTAGAAGTGTTATCAACCTCGGCCGGAGATCCTTTCTCGACTCCCTGCGAGAAAGCAATCCCATAGCCATACTATCCAGTTATCATCACAATCCAATCCTCATCACCATCCAATTCTCATCACAAGTATCCAGTTCTAGTTGTATCGATCGGGATACAACTCCAAGTGTCCGTTATCGTAGGACAGGCTATCGATAGATGTTTTCTTCCCTGCAGGGGTGCGCCAACTTACCCACCACGCTCGATTAACTCCGACCGGACACACTTTCCTGGGTCATGCCCGGCCTCGACCAAACAATACGCCGCAACCCGACCTAGGCTTAATAGAGAGGCCAGCACGCCGGACAAAACCTATGCCCCCAGTGGTCATGGGCCATCTCCTCGGGAACTCCTGCACGTTGCGTGGGCGGCCGGTGAGCAGACCTAGCTACCTCCTTCAACAAGGCAGGCGCTTACGCAGTCCAACCCAGCGCGCGCCGCTCAGTTGCTGACGTCTATTAAGCTTCGGCTGATGTATACAACACAGAACGCCCATACTATGCCCACGTGATGGTTAGTGCTATCAGGCAAGAGGCCCCTCAGATCAAATATCCAAATCGTAGTGGATTAGGAACGCGCGGTAACAAGCAGAGACTCAGGAAAGATGTGACCCCGTTGCCCCGTCTCGAGGACTTGTGGCAAGGGCTAGGAATGCCCGGCCACGCCTCGTAATTATCTCGCGGGCACCCTCCAGGTCAACCCGTCTCCACATCACTCACAATTAAGCTCGCGCGGGTACCCCTCAGGGTCGACCCGTATTTCCAAGTAACAGTGGTAAAGTCCAAGTATCCGGGTGTCCAAACATCAAGCGGAAAACCCGAGGAATCACCACCGGTGAACTCCACTCGATGTAATCATCAAGGTGAACGTAAGAGGATCCACCCTCGAGGTTCACACTTGAGGGGTTGCACGACAGAGTCGTATCGGAAGTGGTTAAGGAGGAAATCACCCTCGATGACCACGACCGAATGACTACACTACAGGGTTAACATCAGAAGTGCTGAAGAGGTTCACCCTCGGTACTGTATAGTAACCCAGTAGTGTCGAGCAACTAAGAGGAAGTGATGTGTGGTGTCGGAGCCTGGTCTTTGATCACATGGATCGAGTCGTCGATGATGAAGCAGGGGCAACAAGGACAAGTGGGGGTCTCTAATGGATCACTAACCAACCTATACTAAGTAGTTTAGGATAAGCAGATAAGGTACAACAGCAGATACAAAAGCAGGCTATGCATCAGAATAGGAGCAAACAATAACAGTAGCAAAATCTAATGCAAGCATGAGAGAATGGAATGGGCGATATCGGGATGATCAAAGGGGGGGCTTGCCTGGTTGCTCTGGCAAGGAGGGGTCGTCGGTGACATAGCCGATCACAGGGGCATCAGCATCGTCGCGGGGTCTACCGAAGAGAAAAGGGGGGAGAAACTGTAAATACATAGCAAGCAAGTGCATAACAGGACAACATGCAGAGCTAGACGTGTTCTAACACGGTGCTACACGATACCGGCGAAGGGGGAAGTCAACCGGGAATGTTTTCTCGGATCCGGACCTGTGTCAGACAGATGACCGGAGGGGTAAAGTTCCATGTTCAACATGCTAGGGGCATGTGACAGATGAACAGACCGCATATTCGGATTCGTCGAATTTTTCTAAGCAACTCTCATATAGAAAACATTTTCATCCGAGCTACGGTTTATTTTCTATGAATTTTCAAAGTTTAAACGATTTCTTGAATTTAATTTTTTCTAATTCGAAAATAAAAACAGTGAATACCTTTTGCATACAACAACACCTACCCACTATGTATGACCGATGGGGCCAGGGGTGGGGTTGACTCAGTCAACAATTGACCGGTCAACCAATGAATAGTATAAGTGGGGCCTACTTGACATTGAAACACTCTTTTAGTTAGGCTTTTTTTAAGAAATAAGATAGGCCCACATGACATAGACTACATCTAGACCAAATCAATCAATTTAATTAACTTAGGGGGATTAGCACCAATGGGGATTGGTTTCCTAATCTCAACAGGGGCCGACCCAGGTAGTAGTGGCCCGGCGGCTACACACACGAACACACACCACACATAGAACGCACGGACATACGCGCAGGGAGCCGACGGAGCCATCGGCCATGGCCATGGCCAAGGCCAGCAGCCACGGCGGGCGGGGCCAGCGGCGGTGCGCGAGGCTACAAGCGGGGCTAGGGAGCAGAGCTCCAGGCGCCGCGGCGCTGCGGACAGGAGCCGGCGAGCGGCGGGCGCAGCGCCAGCGGTGGACGCCGGCGACTGCAGCAGGGGCGGCGAGCAGTTGGGTCGTGGCCAGGCGCGCGGGCGAGAGATGCGCCGGCGCAGGGCGGGCGCGGGCTAGGCACGAGGTCAGGCGCGCAGGGGAGCACGACCATGGGTGCGGCGAGCGTGTACGGGGGCGAACCCGGTGCGGTTGCGGCAGGGCTTCGGCCACGGCGGGCGCGAGCTCGCGGGGTGACTCTACGGTGATAGATCGACGGGGGCAAGGCCGGGAGTTGGAGGAGGAGCTCACAGGGGGGTTCATAGGAACTCAGGGGAGCCGCAGGTAGTTGGAGTCGAGGGGATCGACGACGAGGCAGAGGCAATGTCTGTCGAAGGGGATTGACGTGGACGACGACGGTGTTGCCCTCCGGCTCCGATCCAGGGGCGTAGATGATGAAGACGACGGCTGCGGCTCTTCGGGACAACTGCACAGGCGTCGGGGAGCTTGTAGGTCGCGGGAACGGCGGCGACGGTGCAGTCATCGCTCGAGCTCTTGTGTCGTTTTCGAGCAGACGAGGAGAGGCACGATGGGGGAAAGAGAGGGGATCGGTCGAGAGCGGACTAGGGTTCGCGTTGGTGCAGTTATAAGCCGAGGGAGTCGACGTGGAGGCCATCCATGGCCATGGCAGCCGTGGATGTGCGACACGCACGCCTCCTGCCTCTTGTACCTGAGGATGGAAGGAAAAGGCCCATTGAGTGGGCTGGGCCGCACTGTAGAACCAGGCTTAAAGTAAATAGTAGATTTTGTGTATTTCCTTTTCTTTTTCTGTAAATCAAACAACTATAGATTTGCAATTATTTGGGCTACCAAATGATTCTATCAAAGTGTGAAACTTGGCACATAATTCAAGCACGATATTACCAGGTTGCACAAAAAGTTTGGGGCCTTTTGGAGTTGTCTAACCATTTTTAGAAATTGAAAAGGACAATTTTAAATGCTGTTGGACTACTAAATAATTCCAGGGGCACTTTGGGAATCGAAAAGAGGTTGGTTCCAACATGAAAAATATCCAGGAATTGTTTTGCCACACTTTGAACATTTTAGTTTTCATGTTTGACAAATTTGAATTTTGACTTTAGAATAGATTTGAATTTGAATTGTGATTTGGATAAAGTGAAGATTAGCAACAGTAACATGGTGACATGGCACCATTAACAGGGGATTACTGTAGCATGACATTGGGGGTGTTACAATGATGCCCTTGGATAATGAGCCCCTAGTGTCCGGGTACGAGCAATATTCTGACATGGCCACATGCCAAGAACGTCAGCATCCTTCTCGGTTGTATTGAGAATTCGGAGGATGCGAACAACAAAAGACAATAAAAAAGGTTTACGTAGGGTCTTAATCTAAAGAGAAACCTTTGAATGGGTCCCTGCTCCATGTCTGCGCCTGTGTCTCCGTTGTGCCGTATCCTGGACGGGTGTAGCATGATTGTCATCTGTAAAAGAGAGGAATTTAGTTGAAAGTTGTCGTGCAAAAAAATTGGCTATTATAAATAAACCATTTAAAAGTCAAGATGGGTAAAGTTGAGCCGAATTATCGCTAAGAAGCCCCTGGTACCGTATATAAGGGTATAACCATCAAACTAATCTCTATCCAATGATTAGCCGGACTCGTCTAATCATGTCCGTTGTCTTAACGACCGGTTATTTGTTCTGGTGGTGAGCTCGTCTAGTGTTCGGCTGTTAAAGCAGCCGTACGTTCTTCTGCTCGTAAGGAGCGCTCAACATTTCCATGTACTGTGATGATGCCACGCGGACCGGGCATTTTAAGCTTGAGAAAAGCGTAATGCGGTATTGCATTAAACCGAGCGAAAGCCTCTCGTCCGAGTAGTGCTTGATAGCCGCTTCGGAATGGAGCAATGTCGAAGGTTAACTTTTCGCTTTGGAAGTTGTCGGGCGAGCCGAACACAACCTCTAGTACTAGAGAGCCCGTGCAGCGGGCCTCCGTGCCTGGTATCACTCCCTTGAAGGTAGTGTTATTGTGGCTGATTTTTGTTGGGTTTATCCCCATTTTGCGGATGGTGTCCTGATATATCAGATTTAGACTACTGCCGCCGTCCATAAGGACTCGTTTGAGATGGTATCCGTTTATTATTGGGTCCAGCACCAAGGCAGCTGATCCTTCATGTCGGAGGCTTATTATGTGATCCCTGCGATCAGAAGTGACCGGGCAGGCCGACCAGGGGTAGAACTCAGGGGTGACGGGCTCTACGGCTCGTGTATTTCGGAGTGCATATTTGCTTCTCTTCTTTGTCACGTGGATCACGTTTACTGTTTTGACTAGCGGTGGGAATTTTTCTGTCCCCCAGTGCCCTGCCGGCGAGGCTCATCCTCATCTTCGCCCGGTGTGTCCTCCCCCTTGTGTTCGGCGTTTAGCTCGCCGGCCTGCTTGAAGACCCAGCATTCTCTATGGGTATGATTGCAGGTTTATCAGGGGTGTCGTGGATCTGACATAGTTTGTCTAGAATCTTGTTTAGGCTGGTCGGTCCATCTCTGTTGCCTTTAAAGGGTTTTCTCCGCGGACTCGGTCGAGAGCCCCTGAATCCGGCATTTACCACCGTGTTATCTGGGCTGTCTTCTTTGTTCCGGCGCTTGTTTTTACTGCGTCGTGGTTTTCCATTGCCATCCCTGACTTTGGATGTGCTTGGGTCGCTGGTGCTGCTTCGGGCTAACCAGCTGTCCTCGCCCGCGCAAAAGTAGGTCATGAGGCTTGTTAGGGATGCCATTGTTCTTGGTTTTTCTTGGCCGAGGTGTCTGGCAAGCCATTCGTCTCGGACGCTGTGCTTGAAAGCTTCTAAGGCTTCGGCGTCCGGACAGTCGACAATTTGGTTCTTCTTAGTGAGAAACCTGTTCCAAAGCTTTCGGGCTAACTCTCCGGGCTGTTGAATTATATGACTCAAATCGTCTGTGTCCGGAGGTCGGACATAAGTCCCTTGAAAATTAGCCCGAAAAGCATCCTCGAGATCCTCCCAACTTCCAATGGAGTTTTCGGGGAGGCTTTTTAGCCAGTGCTGAGCTGGTCCTTTGAGCTTCAGGGGCAAGAATTTAATGGCATGGAGATCGTCTCCGCGAGCCATATGAATATGGAGGATAAAGTCCTCAATCCAGACCCCTGGGTCTGTAGTCCCGTCGTACGCCTCTATGTTCACTGGTTTGAATCCTTCTGGAAATTCATGGTCCAGTACTTCGTCGGTGAAACATAGGAGGTGTGCGGCACCCCTGTATTTAACGGTACCATGGCGTTCGGACGGTTGTAATACATGGTTTTGGTTTGGTGCTGGAGCGCGTTTCCTTGATCCGTAGATGGATCTGGTTGCACCGGCCCTTTGATGCGAGTCCTCGCTTGGGTCATGTACTGACTGTATCGTTGGCCGCTATATCGCGTCCATGAGGTCGTCGATCCGACGGGTCGGCAGTTTTATTTTTTGGCTGTGGGGGCTCTAAGGCCTTATCGTCGAATTCAGGCAGCAACTTTCGCTTTGGGTAGCTCTTCGTGTGGCAACTGCCACCATACTTTTCTGCCGTATTGAGCACTTTGTTCCATCTACTGTTGAGTGTGTTTTGTGCGGCCTTGAGACTTTGCTTCTGCTTCTTCAGACTCCTCGCAGTGGCAATAAGCCTTCTACGGACGTTCTCTTGCTCCAGCTGCCTTTCCGGGATGATGTGTTCATCGTCATCCGGACTGTTCTCTTCTCCGGAGACGGGTTGATTAGCCTGACGCTCGGCGTCGCCGTGTTCGGACAGCGGCTCCGTACTTTGTTCGGCGTCCGCTGGCTCACCCTGCTCTGTCGCTGGGTCTATTCGATCGTGGTTTCCTCCGGAGTCGACCGGGGTATTGTTTTTTCTTGCGCTGTTATCGCTGTTTTTGCCGAGGCGGGATTTGGAGCGGCGCCTGCGGCGCCGCTTTGATTGCTTCTCGAGGGAGCTATCTTTCGCTGCATCCTTCCGTTCTTCGTCATCATTTTCTTTGGGTGTATCCACCATATATATGTCATGTGATGAAGTGGCGGTCCACCGCCCTGTTGGCGGTGGTTCCTGTTCGTCTCCTGCATCGTTGTCCATACCATCCATATCTTCGGAGTCGAAGTTGAGCATGTCGGTCAAGTCATCGACAGTGGCTACTAAGTGGGTGGTGGGTGGGGAGTGAATTTCTCCGTCATCCGCATCCCATTCTAGCCGGACATAGTTCGTCCAAGGTTCTCCTGACAGGGAGAGAGACCTTAACGAGTTTATTACATCGTCGTAGGGCGAGTGCTGAAAGATATCCGCGGAGGTGACTCCATGATCGGTGCCCAATCGGATTCGACAGGCACGGGCGCAGGCGGTTCAGAGTCCGTGGCCGGAGACGAGTCCAGCGGTTCGGCGTCACGGCTCTTGTGAAGGGTAAGGTCTGTGTTCGGCTCTATCGCCGGTGAGAGTGCGGCCTCCAAGGCGGGGTCTATCCACCCGTCCTCGGATGGCGCAATCTGCTCTGGATTGAAGGCCGGAGTAGTTACTGGTGTGATCTCCTGAGCACTGTCCGATGGTAGAGCTATACCATGCTCATCGTGATTGTGCGACACACCTTGCATGGGCCCGAATCCGTCGAAGATCAAGTCTCCACGGATATTGGCAGTGTAATTTAAGTTTCCGAACCTGACCTGGTGGCCAGGGGCGTAGCTCTCGATCTACTCCAGATGGCCAAACGGGTTGGCCCGTAGTGCGAAGCCGCCGAATACAAAGATCTTTCCGGGAAGGAAGACCTCACCCTGGACCACATCGTTACCGATGATCGAAGGGGCCATCAAGCCTTACGGCGACGGCACAGTGGAACTCTCAATGAAAGCACCAATGTCGGTGTCAAAACCGGCAGATCTCAGGTAGGGGGTCCCGAACTGTGCGTCTAAGGCGGATGGTAACAAGAGGCAGGGGACACGATGTTTACCCAGGTTTGGGCCCTCGCGATGGAGGTAATACCCTATTTCCTGCTTGATTGATCATGATGATATGAGTAGTACAAGAGTTAATCTACCACGAGATAGTAGAGGCTAAACCCTAGAAGCTAGCCTATGGTATGATTGTTGTTGTCCTACGGACTAAACCCTCCGGTTTATATAAACACCGGAGGGGGCTAGGGTTACATAGAGTTGGTTACAAGGGAGGAGATCTTCATATCCGTATCGCCAAGCTTGCCTTCCAAGCCAAGGAGAGTCCCATCCGGACACGAGATGAAGTCTTCAATCTTGTATCTTCATAGTCCAACAGTCCGGCCAAAGGATATAGTCCGATCGTCCGGATACCCAACGAGGAGCAGAAGGAAATGATAAGCGGTTTTCAGCAAGGTATTCTCTGCAAGCACTGAAATTATAGGTAACAGATAGTTTTGTGATAAGATAATTTGTAACGAGCAACAAGTAACAAAAGTAAATGAAGTGCAGCAAGGTGGCCCAATCCTTTTTGTAGCAAAGGACAAGCCTGGACAAACTATTATATAGAGAAAAGCGCTCCCGAGGACACCTAGGAATTAACGTCAAGCTAGTTTTCATCATGTTCATATGATTCGCGTTCGGTACTTTGATAATTTGATATGTGGGTGGACCGGTGCTTGGGTGCTGCCCTTACTTGGACAAGCATCCTACTTATGATTAACCCCTATTGCAAGCATCTGCAACTACAAAAGAAGTATTGAGGTAAGCCTAACCATAGCATGAAACATATGGATCCAAATCAGCCCCTTACGAAGCAACGCATAAACTAAGGTTTAAGCTTCTATCACTCTAGCAACCCATCATCTACTTATTACTTCCTAATGCCTTCCTCTAGGCCCAAACAATGGTGAAGTGTCATGTAGTCGATGTTCACATAACACCACTAGAGGAGAGACAACATGCATTTCATCAAAATATCGAACGAATACCAAATTCACATGACTACTAATAGCAAGACTTCTCCCATGTCCTCAGGAACAAATGTAACTACTCACAAAGCATATTCATGTTCATAATAAGAGAGGTATTAATATGCATATAGGATCTGAACATATGATCTTCCACCAAATAAACCAACTAGCATCAACTATAAGGGGTAATCAACACTCTAGCAACCCACAGGTACCAATCGCAGACTTAGAGACAAGAACTGGATACAATATATGAACTAGGGTTTGAGAGGAGATGGTGCCGGTGAAGATGTTGATGGAGATTGGCCCTCTCCCAATGAAAGGAGCGTTGGTGATGACGATGGCGATGATTTCCCCTCCCGGAGGGAAGTGTCCCCAGCAGAACAGCACCGCCAGAGCCTTAGATTGGTTCCGCCAAGGTTCCGCCTCGTGGCGGCGGAGTCTCGTCCCAAAAGCTTGCTTATCATTTTTCTTCGGACGAAAGACTTCATATAGCAGAAGATGGCCACCGGAGGGCCACCAGGGGGCCCACGAGGCAGGGGCACGCCCAGGGGGGTAGGGCGCGCCCCCCACCCTCATGGCCAGGGTGTGGGACCCCTCTGGTATTTCTTCCGCTCAGTATTTTTTATTATTTCCAAAAATAACTTCCGTGGAGTTTCAGGACTTTTGGAGTTGTGCAGAATAGGTCTCTAATATTTGCTCCCTTTTCAGCCCAGAATTCCAGCTGCCGGCATTCTCCCTCCTTATGTAAACCTTGTAAAATAATAGAGAATATGCATAAGTATTGTGACATAACGTGTAATAACAGCCCATAATGCAATAAATATAGATATAAAAGCATGATGCAAAATGGATGTATCAAATACCCCAAGCTTAGACCTCGCTTGTCCTCAAGCGGAAGCCGATAACGATAAATATGACCACATGTTTAGAGGTAGAGGTGTCGATAAAATAAGATACAGACATGTGGGCATCATGATCATTCTTAGAACAACAACATATATGGATATTGTCATATGATTTCTTATGCTTAAGTAATAATCTATTCACAACGTCAAGTATGAATCAGAAACTTTATTGAGAAATAACAAACTATAATCTCAGTCATTGAAGCAATTGCAATTTATCATAACATCGGAAAGAGTTTACGTCAGAGCTTTTCAGCAAGTCCACATACTCAACTATCATTTAGTCTTTCACAATTTCTAACATTCACACAATACTTATGGTTACGGAGTTTTAATTGGACACAGAGAAAGATAGGGGCTAATAGTTTTGCCTCCTAATCTTTTACCTCAAGGGTAATGTCAACAATAATAGCTCATGCTAACTTACATCCAATTAGATATATATATCAGGATCTTTCCAACACACTGTGCTTGCCAAAGGATAAAATGTAAAAAGGAAAGGTGAAGATCACCATGGCTCTTGCATAAGGTAGAAGATAGAAGTAAAAGATAGGCCATTCGTAGAGGGAAGCAGAGGTTGCCATGCGCTTTCAGGGTTGGATGCACAAAATCTTAATGCGAAAGAACATCACTTTATATTGCCACTTGTGATATGAACCTTTATTATGCAGTCTGTCGTTTTTATTTTTCCACATCACAAGATCGTATAAAGCTTATTTTCTCCGTACTAATCAATTATACAAATTTAGAGAGCAATTTTTAGATATGGTGGACTCTCATGGCAAAACTGAGTTCAAGGGTATTTGGAAGCACAAGTAGTATCTCTACTTGGTGCAAAGAATTTGGCTAGCATGAGGGGGAAAGACAAGCTCAACATGTTAGATGATCCATGACAATATACTTTATCTCAGATATAGGAAAACATAACCCATTACGTTGTCTTCCTTGTCCAACATCAACTCTTTAGCATGTCATATTTTAATGAGTACTCACAATCATAAAAGATGTCCAAGATAGTATATATATATGTGAAATCTCTCTTCCTTTATTACTTCCTATTAATTGCAACAATGACCAAAGCTATGTTTTACTCTTTCTATGTGAAGTCATTACTCTCCATAAGATCAATATGATCTCTTTATTTCTTTTTATTCTTTTTCCTTTTCTTTTATTTCCTCAAGATCATGGAAAAATAATCAAGCCCTTTATGACGCCTCCGATTCAGCCGTACAATAATCATACACGCAAATGTGTACGATCAAGATCAGGGACTCATGGGAAGATATCACAACATAACTCTAGACACAAAATGAAATGATACAAACTTCATATTACAAGCCAGGGGCCTCGAGGGCTCGAATACAAGCTCGATACACAAGAGTCAGCGGAAGCAACAATATCTGAGTACAGACATAAGTTAGACAAGGATGCCTTATGAAGGCTAGCACAAAAGCAACACGATCAAAGAGGCAAGGCCTCCTGCCTGGGACCTCCTAACTCCTCCTGGTCTTCGGTGGCCTCCATGTAGTAGTATCCGTCGGCAGTGGCATCTGGCTCCAGGGATCCACCATCTGGTTGCAACCAGAAAGAAGAAAACGGGGAAAACGTGAAGCAAAGCAACCGTGAGTACTCATCCAAAGTACTCGCAAGCATCAGATCTATACTAAGTATGCATTTGTATCAAATGGAAGGGCTGTATCTGTGGACTGAACTGCAGAATGCCAGAATAGAGATGAAGGCCTAGCCTATCGAAGACTAGCATCTTCAAGCAGCTCCAAGCATCTTGCAACATGTAGAAGAGTAAAGAATAGCAGTTTATAATTAACAAGCATGTTGTAGCAATAAAGCCCAGAGATCCTTCCTCAACTCCCTGCGAGAAAGCAGTCCCGGAGCCACATATCTTAAGTATCCATTTCTAGTTGTATTAGATCAAGATATAAGTTTGAACGTCCATTACTGTGGACACGGTATTCGAATAAAGATCTTCCCTGCAGGGGTGCACCACGTTTTCCAACACGCTCGATCACTCTAGCCGGACACACTTTTCTGGGTCAATGCCCGGCCTCGGAAGATCAACACGTCGCAGCCCTACCTAGACTCAGCAAAGAGGTCCCCGCCGGTCTACCTCCTAAGCACTCCGGGGTCTGGGCCCATCGCCCGTTGCACTCCGGGTCGTTACGTGCAGGGCGGTCCAGGCTCCACCACAACAGGATGATGCCGGCCCAGCCGTGCCGCAATGCTGAACTGGACGCCTGACAAAGCATCGGCTGATACTGCGACGTCGAGGCCCATAACTATTCTCACGTGGTGGTTAGTGCGTAAAGGCCAAAGGCCAATTCAGAACAAATACCCAAACCTGTTAGTGCATTAACAATTAAAAGTAGTGACGGTTGTCGGGACAAGTCCGGAGCTATCACCCCCTCCTGGGTGATACCGCTAAACAGCCAGCCGCCACCGTCACATCGCACGGGTGCTCTCCGGGCCCGCCCGGCTTTCACAACGGTCTCAAGTAAAGTCAATGTAACCATGTGTCCAGACATCAAAGGGAAAACCCGAGGAATCACCCGTGGTGGATTCCACTCAATGTAATCATCAAGGTGAACGTAAGAGGGACCACCCTCGAGGTTCACACTTGAGGTGTTGCACGACAGAGCCGTATCGGGAATGGTGAAAGAGGAAATCACCCTCGATGACCACGACCGAATAGATACACTACAGAATTATCATCAGGAGTGCGTTACGAGGGATCACCCTCGGCACTCGATAGTAGCTCTACAGAGTCGAGCAACAAGAGGGGCGTGATGTGATGTGAGGTGTCGGGCTCTGGTCGTCGATCACGTTGATCGAGTCGTCAATGATGAAGCAGGGGCAACAAGGTCAAGTGGGGGTCACTGATGGATCTCTAACCAACCTATACTAAGCAGTTTAGGACAAGCAGATAGGTAACAATAGCACGTACAAAAGCAGGCTATGCATTAGAATAGGAGCAATCAATAACAGTAGCAAAATCTAATGCAAGCATGAGAGAATGGAATGGGCGATATCGGGATGATCAATGAGGGGCTTGCCTGGAAGCTCCGCTAAAAAGGGAAGAAGGGTCGTCGTCGACGTAGTCGATCACAGGGGCATCAGCAGGGGTCTCGAGGTCTACCGGAGAGAAGAGGAAAAAGACAGTAAATATAATGCAAACAGATGCAATATTATGCATGACATGACGAAACGCGGTGCTAGATGTGACCTAACGCGGCACTGCACGATACCGACGAAGGGGGAAAACATCCGGGAAAGTTTTCCCGAAATTAAGGATTTTCGGACAGACGAGCCGGAGGGGGAAAAGTTCGATGTTCGCTATGCTAGGGGCATGTGACAGATGAACGGGGAGCGTATTCCAATTCGTCTCGCCATTCTGAGCAACTTTTATGTATAAAACTTTTTCATCCGAGCTACAGATTATTTTATATGATTTTTCAAAGTTTTAACAATATTCTGAAATCATTATTAATTCGAATTAAAAAAGTAAAATGCTAAGTGTACCAGGGGTTTCCTAGTCTAGTGTATGACAGTGGGCCAGAGGTTGGGTTGACCTAGTCAATTTGACTAGTCAACAGAGGGTTTGTGGCCCACCTATAATAGGCACATTAGTTAACTACTCCCTCCGGTCCTTTTTTACTTTGCACATTGGATTTGCCGAAAGTCAAACTTAGCTAAGTTTGACCAAATTTATATTAGAAATTATTAGCATCTATAATATCTAATAAATATAATATAAAAATATATTCCGAGATGAATCTAATGATATTGGTGTTGTTATGTAAATGTCAATAATTTTTTATATAAATTTGGTCAAAGTTGAATGAGATTGACTTCAGACAAACCTAATATGCAGAGTAAAAAGGACCGGAGGGAGTACTAGGGATTAAAATAACAAGGACCCACATGTCATCTATACATAGACTAATCTAACCACTAACTATTATCAAGTCTAAACGGGGGCTAGTCCCAGCGGCAATGGCCCAAGCCGGCCTCACACACGGCCATGTACAGATGTACAGGGGCCTGACAGCCATGGCCATGAGCGGCAGCAGCAGCAAATACGCAACGTCAGCAGCAGCAATTAGCAGAGCATTAGTAGCGCAAGGAGCATCACGGCACGCAGAGCAAGCAGCAGCAGAAGCCAGCGGCAACAACAGTGCGCGGGCAGCAGGCAGGGCTGCGGTTGCGCGGGCGGGCGTGGGACGGTGAGCGCACCTGGGACGCGGCGAGCGGACGCAGGGCGCGGCCAGGGAGTGCCCCCGGGGCGGCCAGGACTCGACGAAGCGCGGCGAGCACGCACACACAGAAAACTTCGGGCGCGGCAGCGACGGCGGCATACGGCGACAAAAACTTGGGGGATAAGGGGGATTCGGGGGAAGGAGCTCACCATGGAGCCGGGGACGTGGTCGGGGAGGCCGGGGACGGTCGGGATGGTGCGGATCGACGGCAAGAAGGCGGCAACCCGACGAAGAAGACGATGAAGATGTCGGCTACGCAGCTCCCCAACAAGATGAGACGCCCAGAACGGATGATGTCGAGCGTGGTAGACCTCGTGGACGTAATCCTGAGCGGCGACGACGATGGTGGCCGCGGCAACGACAGCGATGAGCATGGTCACTACGCGAGTTCTCGAGTTTGAGATCGAGCAGAAGGGGATGGAGGAAGATGGGGGATCGAGGGGGAGATAGATGTGGGCGGTCAGGGGTTTCAAGGCTGCGGGAGTATTAGTAGGGCACCAGGGGGTCGGATGGCCGCCACGATCCCCCTGCATCCCTGTAGCAGAGGAAGGGAACGGTAGGGAGGAGCTGGGCCGGCCTGGCTGTGGAGGATGTTGGGCCATGGCCCAGGGTGTGTGTGTGTGTGGGGGGGGGGGGGGTTCTCTTTTGTTTGTTTATTTTGTTTTACTTTTAAAAACTTTTCTTGTTTCTTTATTTTAGTTAGCAAAAATAGTTTTACTAAAATATACAGCTGGCTCCATAAATTGAGTTACAAAATAACCCACTTCCACAAAAGGTTTCACTCGCAATTTAAATAGTTTGATATTTTATAAATTATAAAGGGCATTTAATTAATTATTATAGTCACTACTATATTCACAAAGGGGCATTTAAATACTTTACAAAAGTGTTGGGTCATCACCATAATTAGTTATGGAATATTTTTCACACTTTGAACATTTTATTTTGCATGTTTGAGAAACTTGAATTTTGGACTTTAATTTGAATTTGAGTTTGAACTAAGATTTGGATCAAGTGAGGATTAGCAATAGTAGGAGTGATGACCTGGCATCATTAGCGGGGGTTTACTACAGCTTAATTATCCGGGCATCACACCCTTGACTCAACACTAATCTTTATTACATAGCTCACGGACTCTATTACATAGAGGGATCATAAAGCAAAACTCAAAACTAGGTCATGCCATAAACTTTATTCTACTAGATCAAGATATTACTAAAAGGATCGAACTAAGAAAAACGGTAAAGATAGGAGTGTGATGGTGATACGATACCGGGGCACCTCCCCCAAGCTTGGCAGTTGCCAAGGGGAGTGCACACACCCATATGGTTATGTCTCCTTTGCTGGTGAAGAAGATGGTGGAATTGCTGATGATGACAGTTGTGCCTTTAGCTTCTTCATGCTATGATTGAGAAGGGCGATTTCCTCCTTTAAATCATCGACCTCCGATTCCAGCTTCAAAATCTTGTCACATAAATCTCCTTTGCTTTTCTGCCGAAAACGAGAAGGAATAGATCGGTTGTTAGATAGTTTAGCCCTCTTAGGGAGACTAGATTTCTTGAACTTCACGTGCATATCCCCAGGTTGAGGTAGAGGGACATCCTCCTCCTCCGAACTTGAATCATCGATCCTCATCAAATGAGCATCCTCCTCCTCATCTGTAGTTCGACCACAAGGAGATAGATCCCCATAGGTCTTTGGGTCAGCAATGAGGTGTGAGACATAGCTCTCTTCGTCGGAATCCTGAGATGACATCTTGCTCCAAATCTGCTACAGAAACAGCTCGAAACGAAAACAGAGGATATTTGCGTGATACAGGAGTCAAAACCTTCGGGAGATTATATAATGATTTTTTACCGACCAAAGTACGTATCGCGCAAGAAAACGGAGTCCAAAGGGCGCACGAGGTGCCCACGAGGCAGGGGGCGCGCCCAGGGGGGTAGGGCGCGCCCTCCACCCTCGTGGAGGCCTCATGTCCTTCCTGGACTGCTTCTTATTTCTCTATTTTTCTAAATAATCCAAAACGGAGAAAAAATCCCTTTAGAGTTGTTTTGGAGTCGGTTTACTTACCGTACCACATACCTATTCCTTTTCGGAGTCTGAAACGTTCTCGAAAGTGTCTCTTATGTATTCCTCCTGGGTTACGGTTTCAATAACATTAGTTTCAACATTTATAGGATTACCTGAGATATAATGTTTGATTCTTTGACCGTTCACCACCTTCGGATTTGTGCCTTCGAAGTTGTTGATTTTTATGGCACCGGAACTATAGACCTCCTCGATAACGTAAGGACCTTCCCATTTAGAGAGAAGTTTTCCTGCAAAAAAATCTTAAACGAGAGTTGTATAGTAATACATAATCACCTACATTAAACTCACGCTTTTGTATTCTTTTGTCATGCCATCTTTTAACCTTTTCTTTAAACAGCTTGGCATTCTCATAGGCTTGGGTTCTCCATTCATCAAGTGAGCTAATGTCAAATAACCTCTTCTCACCGGCAAGTTTGAACTCATAGTTGAGCTCTTTAATGGCCCAATATGCCTTATGTTCTAATTCAAGAGGTAAGTGACATGCTTTTCCATAAACCATTTTATGCGGAGACATACCCATAGGATTTTTATATGCAGTTTTATAGGCCCATAATGCATCATCAAGTTTCTTGGACCAATTCTTTCTAGATCTATTAACTGTCTTTTGCAAAATTAATTTAAGCTCTCTATTGCTCAATTCTACTTGACCACTAGACTGTGGGTGATAAGGAGATGCAATTCTATGATTAACATCATACTTAGCAAGCATTTTGCGAAAGGCACCATGAATAAAATGTGAACCACCATCAGTCATTAAATATCTAGGGACTCCAAACCTTGGAAAAATAACTTCTTTAAGCATCTTAATAGAGGTGTTATGATCAGTACTACTAGTTGGAATAGCTTCTACCCACTTAGTAACGTAATCAACAGCAACTAAAATATGTGTATATCCATTAGAGGCAAGAAACGGTCCCATATAATCAAAGCCCCAAACATCAAATGGTTCAATAACAAGTGAATAATTCATAGGCATTTCTTGACGTCTACTAATATTACCAATTCTTTGACATTCATCGCAAGATAAGACAAACTTACGAGCATCCTTGAAGAGAGTAGGACAATAAAAACCGGATTGCAATACCTTATTTGCAGTTCTGTCTCCAGCGTGGTGTCCTCCATAAGCCTCAGAGTGAGACTTGCGTAGGATCTGTTCCTGTTCATCTTCAGGTACACAACGCCTAATAACACCATCTACTCCTTCTTTATAAAGATGTGGGTCATCCCAGAAGTAATGTCTTAAATCATAGAAAAACTTTTTCTTTTGTTGATATGTGAAACTAGGTGGTATAAATTTAGCAACAATGTAATTAGCATAATCAGCATACCATGGAGCAGTACGAGAAGCATTTATGACATTTAATTGTTCATCGGGAAAGCTATCCTCAATAGGTAGTGGGTCATCAAGAACATTTTCTAACCTAGACAAGTTGTCTGCAACGGGGTTCTCAACTCCCTTTCTATCAATAATATGTAAATAAAATTCTTGTAGCAAGAGAACCCATCTAATAAGTCTAGGTTTAGCATCTTTCTTTTCCACAAGATATTTAATAGCAGCATGATCCGTGTGAATAGTCACTTTAGAATCAACAATATAAGGTCTGAACTTATCACAAGCAAATAGAACTGCTAAGAATTCTTTTTCAGTAGTAGCATAATTTCTCTGAGCATTGTCTAGAGTTTTACTAGCATATTGAATAACATTTAATTTCTTATCAACTCTTTTCCCTAGAATAGCACCTACAACATAATCACTAGCATCACACATAATTTCAAAAGGTAAATTCCAATCAGGTGGCTGGACAATGGGTGCAGAGATCAATGCTTTCTTAAGTATTTCAAATGCTTCTACACAATCATCATCAAAGACAAATGGTATATCTTTCTGTAATAGATTAGTCAGAGGCCGAGAAATTTTTGAGAAGTCCTTAATGAACCTCCTATAAAAACTGGCATGACCAAGGAAACTTCTTATACCTTTGATGCCCTTGGGACACGACATCTTTTCAATAGCATCAACTTTAGCTTTATCAACTTAAATGCCCCTTTCAGAAATTTTATGCCCCATGACAATACCTTCATTAACCATAAAGTGGCACTTCTCCCAATTCAAGAAAAGGTTAGTTTCTTCACATCTGTGCAAAACTTGACCAAGGTTGCTTAAGCAATCATCAAAAGAGGATCCATAAACGGAGAAATCGTCCATGAAAACCTCACAAATCTTTTCACAAAAGTCAGAGAATATAGCCATCATGCATCTTTGAAAGGTAGCAGGTGCATTACGTAAACCAAAAGGCATACGTCTATAAGCAAAAGTACCGAAAGGGCAAGTAAAAGTGGTCTAAGCTTGATCATCAGCTCACACATGTATTTGAGAGAAACTAGAATAACCATCTAGAAAGCAAAAATGTGTATGTTTGGATAATCTTTCTAGCATTTGATTAATAAAAGGTAAGGGGTAATGATCTTTTTAGTAGCTTTATTTAATTTGCGGAAATCAATTACCATCCTATAACCTATAATAATTCTTTGCGGAATCAATTCATCTTTATCATTAGGAACGACAGTAATACCTCCCTTCTTAGGAACACAATGGACAGGACTTACACACTGACTATCAGCAACGGGATAGATTATACCTTCCTCAAGGAGCTTTAGTATTTACTTTCTTACCACTTCTTTCATCTTAGGACTCAGCCATCGTCGGTGATCAATAACTAGTCTGGCATCTTTCTCCAAATTTATTTTATGTTGGCATAGAGTGGGACTAATGCCCTTAAGATCATTAAGAGTATATCCAATAGCAGCACGGTGCCTCTTCAGAGTTTTCAATAATTTTTCTTCTTCCTTCTCTGAAAGGTTAGCACTAATAATAACAGGATATATCTTCTTTTCATCAAGATAAGCATATTTAAGAGTATCAGGTAAAGGCTTAAGCTCAAACATGGGATCACCCTTGGGTGGAGAAGGATCCCCTAAGATTTCAACAGGCAAGTTGTTTTTCAGAATAGGACCCTGTTTAAAGAACACTTCATCTATTTCCCTTCTTTCATTCATAAACATATCATTTTCATGGTCTAGCAAATATTGTTCGATAGGATCACTAGGAGGTACGGCAATAGAAGCAAGACCAATAATTTCATCTTTACTAGGCAATTCCTCTTCACGGCGTTGTCTACGAAATTTAGAAAAGTTAAACTCATGAGACATATCACCTAGGCCAATAGTAACAACATCCTTTTCACAGTCTATCTTAGCATTAACAGTGTTTAAGAAGGGTCTACCAAATATAATGGGACAAAAGCTATCTTGTGGGGAACCAAGAACAAGAAAATCAGCAGGATATTTAGTTTTCCCACGCAAGACTTCAACATCTCTAACAATTACAATTGGTGATATAGTATCTTTATTGGCAAGCTTAATGGTAACATCAATATCTTCTAACTCAACAGGTGCAATATCATGCATAATTTGTTTGTATAAGTCAATAGGTATTGCACTAGCACTAGCACCCATATCACACAAGCCATGATAACAACGATCTCCAATTTTAACAGAAATAACAGGCATGCCTACCACAGGTCTATGTTTATCTTTAGCACAAGGTTTAGAAATTCTAGCAGTTTCATCACAGAAAAAAATAACATGCCCATCAATATTATCAGCTAAGAGATCTTTAACAATAGCAATATTAGGTTCAACTTTAACTTGCTCAGGAGGTGTATAGTTTCTAATATTGCTTTTACGAACCGCAGTTGAAGCTTTAGCATGATCCTTTATTCTAACAGGGAAAGGTGGTTTCTCAACATAAGCAGTAGGAACAATAGGATCACTATAAGTGATAGTCTTTTCTTCAACTTTAATAGGTGCAGCTACTTTCACTTCTATGGGAGGATGATATTTAAACCACTTCTCCTTAGAGAGATCAACATGTGTAGCAAAAGATTCACAGAAAGAAGCTACTATCTCAGAGTCAAGTCCATATTTAGTGCTAAATTTACGGAAAACATCGGTATCCATAAAAGATTTAACACAATCAAACTTAGGTGTCATACCTGACTCCTTACCTTCGTCGAAGTCCCAATCTTTAGAGTCGCATTTAATTCTTTCCAATAAATCCCATTTTAATTCAATAGTCTTCATCATAAAAGAGCCAGCACAAGAAGTATCGAGCATGGTGCGATTGTTGTCAGAAAGCCGAGCATAAAAATTTTGAATAATCATTTCTCTTGAGAGATCATGATTGGGGAATGAATATAACATTGACTTAAACCTCCCCCAAGCTTGAGCGATGCTTTCTCCTTCGCGAGGCCAAAAATTATATATATAATTACGATCACGATGAACAAGATGCATAGGATAAAACTTCTGATGAAATTCCAATTTCAATCGCTTGTAGTTCCATGATCCCATATCATCACATAGCCTATACCATGTCAATGCATCTCCCTTAAAAGATAAAGGGAAGACCTTCTTCTTGATAACATCATCGGGCATACCTGCAAGCTTAAATAATCCACAAACCTCATCCACATAGATTAGGTGCTCATCAGGATGTAATGTTCCATCTCCTGCAAAAGTATTAGCTAGCAGTTTTTCTACCATACCCGAAGGAATTTCAAAGTAGACATTTTCTTTTTCAGTAGGTTCAGTAGGTTAAGGAGCAACTCTTTGCTCGACTGGTCGAGGTGAAGATACCCCAAACAAGCCCCTCAGAGCATTACTTTCCATAGCAACAAGTGACAATAAATTTCAGCACACTATATAAATTTTTCCTTACCAAATCCCACCTACCAAAGGCGCTTCACTCCCCGGCAACGGTGCCAGAAAAGAGTCTTGATGACCCACAAGTATAGGGGATCTATCGTAGTCCTTTTGATAAGTAAGAGTGTCGAACCCAACGAGGAGCAGAAGGAAATGATAAGCGGTTTTCAGCCAGGTATTCTCTACAAGCACTGAAATTATAGGTAACAGATAGTTTCGTGATAAGATAATTTGTAACGAGCAACAAGTAACAAAAGCAAATAAAGTGCCGCAAGGTGGCCCAATCCTTTTTGTAGAAAAGGACAAGCCTGGACAAACTCTTATATAGAGAAAAAGCGCTCCCGAGGACACCTGGGAATTATCGTCAAGCTAGTTTTCATCACATTCATATGATTCGCGTTTGGTACTTTGATAATTTGATATGTGGGTGGACCGATGCTTGGGTGCTGTCCTTACTTGGACAAGCATCCCACTTATGATTAACCCCTATTGCAAGCATCCGCAACTACAAAAGAAGTATTAAGGTAAACCTAACTATAGCATGAAACAAATGGATACAAATCAGCCCCTTACGACGCAACGCATAAACTAGGCTTAAGCTTCTGTCACTCTAGCAACCCATCATCTACTTATTACTTCCTAATGCCTTCCTCTAGGCCCAAACAATGGTGAAGTGTCCTGTAGTCGATGTTCACATAACACCACTAGAGGAGAGACAACATACATCTCATCAAAATATCGAACGAATACCAAATTCACATGACTACTAATAGCAAGACTTCTCCCATGTCCTCAGGAACAAACGTAACTACTCACAAAGCATATTCATGTTCATAATCAGAGGGGTATTAATATGCATATAGGATCTGAACATATGATCTTCCACCAAATAAACCAACTAGCATCAACTACAAGGGGTAATCAACACTACTAGCAACCCACAGGTACCAATCCCAGACTTAGAGACAAGAATTGGATACAAGAGATGAACTAGGGTTTGAGAGGAGATGGTGTTGGTGAAGATGTTGATGGAGATTGGCCCTCTCCCAATGAGAGGAGCGTTGGTGATGACGATGGCGATGATGTCCCCCTCCCGGAGGGAAGTGTCCCCGGCAGAATAGCTCCGCCAGAGCCCTAGATTGGTTCCGCCAAGGTTCCGCCTCGTGGCGGCGGAGTCTTGTCCCGAAAGCTTGCTTATGATTTTTCTTCGGGCGAAAGACTTCATAGAGCAGAAGATGGGCACCGAAGGGCCACCAGGGGGCCCACGAGGCAGGGGCGCGCCCAGGGGGTTGGTGTGACGCCCCTGATTCAATCGTACACTAATCATGCACGCAAATGTGTACGATCAAGATCAGGGACTCACGGGAAGATATCACAACACAACTCTACAAATAAAATAAGTCATACAAGCATCATAATACAAGCCAGGGGCCTCGAGGACTCGAATACAAGTGCTCGATCATAGACGAGTCAACGGAAGCAACAATATCTGAGTACAGACATAAGTTAAACAAGTTTGCCTTAAGAAGGCTAGCACAAACTAGGATACAGATCGAAAGAGGCGCAGGCCTCCTGCCTGGGATACTCCTAAACTACTCCTGGCCGTCGACAGCGGGCTACACGTAGTAGTAGGCACCTCCAGTGTAGTAGGAGTCGTCGTCGACGGTGGCGTCTGGATCCTGGGCTCCATCGTCTGGTCGCAGCAATTGGGTAGAGAAATGGGGAAAAGGGGGAAACAAGGCAATCGTGAGTACTCATCCAAAGTACTCGCAAGCAAGGAGCTACACTACATATGCATGGGTATATGTGTAAAGGGCCATATTAGTGGACTGAACTGCAGAATGCCAGAATAAGAGGGGGATAGCTAATCCTGTCGAAGACTACGCTTCTGGCAGCCTCCGTCTTGCAGCATGTAGAAGAGAGTAGGCTGAAGTCCTCCAAGTAGCATCGCAAAGCATAATCCTACCCGGCGATCCCCTCCTCGATGCCCTGTTAGAGAGCGATCACCGGGTTGTATCTGGTACTTGGAAGGGTGTGTTTTATTAAGTATCCGGTTCTAGTTGTCATAAGGTCAAGGTACAACTCCAAGTCGTCCTGTTACCGAAGATCACGTCTATTCGAATAGATTAACTTCCCTGCAGGGGTGCACCACATAACCCAACACACTTGATCCCATTTGGCCGGACACACTTTCCTGGGTCATGCCCGACCTCGGGAGATCAACACGTCGCAGCCCCACCTAGGCCAACAGAGAGGTCAGCACGCCGGTCTAAACCTAAGCGCACAGGGGTCTGGGCCCATCGCCCTTAGCACACCTGCACGTTGCGAACGCGGCCAGAAGCAGACCTAGCCTAGCAGGCGTTCTAGTCCAATCCGGCGCGCGCCACTCAGTCGCTGACGTCATGAAGGCTTCGGCTGATACCACGACGCCGAGTGCCCATATCTTTCCCGTGTAGTTGGTTAGTGCATATAGGCCAGTAGCCAGACTCAGATGTTTTCACTAACCTTTATCACGAGCACTCTTCCTCTCACAAGCATACAGACGCACAATCCCCATCGACCCTTTCTATATACATAGACCTGCCTACGTGACTCCTGTACGCACATTATCTTTAGGCCTGTCTCGCACGCATTTTCTCACACCTCTCTTCCTAATCGACGAGTATGATTCTAGCAGAGCATCCTGTAGGATGCCCCTTAAAGTTACGTTTGATGAATAGTAATATCAGAGATAAGGGGTTACCTTAGTCCGAGAACCTAGGGTTACAAATCCCAGCCGGCTTTGTCAGTGGACATAGAGTCCTTCACAGTTCTGCTATCATTGTCTTGTACGACTAGTCATCCATGGGTCTCCCTAAATGCGTCACGGGCCGACCAATGTGGCGCAGGACGGAACCGAACCAAGGGCCTCACCTCGACCCACCGGACCTCATGCGGTGACACACCCTCTGCCCCAAGTGTAAGTGCATCTAGTGCCACCCCTAGTTGGTTTTGGAGTATTGACGACAAATTTGGTTGAGGGACTAATGTGTTTGTGAGAATTGCAGGATAACACAGGTAGTGTCCCTCATTGATTCGGTTTACCTACCGGAGATGACCCCTAAAAATGTATGAAGACATTGACGACAATGGTGATACATGAAGATACTCATATTGAAGACTATGACATGAGAAGACATTTAGTGAAGACTATGGAGAGCAAAGACTTAGTTGTTTCGTTGTTTCTTTTTCTTCTTTGTTGAGTCATAGGAACCACCGTACTATTAAGTGGGGTCCAAGTGAACATAGTCTGAATGACTTAAGTGATGCTCAACCCAAATCCTATGTCTTCGAGCGAAGACAATGAGAGCAAATCTTATCCAGAGCTGGACAAGTCAGCTTTGCTTGTAGCCCAAGTAAAGTTGCCGTGTGTGTTTGAAATCTGACCGTTGGAACACGTGTCAAATCCTTAGTGACCCAGAGTCATTTTGGACATATCAGGTCGGGTTGCCTAGTGGCTATAAATAGCCCACCCCCTACACCATAAATTGGTGGCTACTCAGAGTTAGTGCACGGCTTTTGTCGTTTGAGAGCAACCCACCTCGAAGCCTTTGAGAGAGAGATATCCTTGCGAGGACAAAGCCCAAACACCCAGAGCCAAAGAGTGTTAGGCATCACTGAAGTCTTTCTGTCTGTGTGACCTGAAGACTTATTACACTTGAGGACTGTGAATCCTCCAGCCGGTCAGGCGTCGCGTTCTGAGCATCCAAGAGCCTTTGTGGATCGCCGGTGAACGAAGTCTGTGAAGGTTTGGAAGTCTACCTTGAAGACTTACCAGAGTGATTGGGAGAGGACTGTGTGTCCTTAGCTCAAGGGGAATAAGGTGAATACGCAGTCTTCTGAGTTGAATCTCAGCCTCCCTAACCAGATGTACATTTGTCACAGCAACTGGAACTGGTCCAACAAATCCTGTGTCTTCAACGAATGACTGGTTCTATCCTCTCCTTCCCTTTACTTAGAGTTGGTCTTCGTGAAGTCATTGTCTGTTTGTCTTATCTGTTTGACTTCATTGCTTGACTACTACTGCTGTTTCGCTTCATACCATCTTCCATCCTGATCCTTACTACCTAGCTGCTATTAGTCTTCGTACTCTCACATTATTGCATACTTGACTATGGCTTACTTAGTGTAGTTTATCTTCCGCTGCATTTCAATAGGTTCATTTCTACTGTTTGTCTTCGAAACTTTCATGTTTTGAAGACTTTCCTAAAAATCGCCTATTCAGCACCCCCTCTAGTCGATAACTAGCACTTTTAATTGGTATCAGAGCAAGGTACTCCCTTGTTCTGTGTGATTCGGTTTAACCACCTAGAGTTTTAGCTATGTCGACTGCAGGGATAATCAAAGTCTCCGCTGCTTGCCCCGTCTTCGATGGAACTGAATATCCCTACTAGAAGAATAAGATGCGCATGCATCTTGAAGCCATTGATGTCGACCTCTGGTATGTCGTCAAGAACGGCATTCCCAAGACTGGTGAAGGTGCCACCCCTGCTGATGTCAAGAAGTTCATTCAACTGGACTCTACTGCCAAGAACATCATCTGTGGTCATCCGACCAAAGGACTGTATGGCTGTGTGAGTGCTCTGGAAACGTCAAAGCTAGTCTGGGACTGGCTATCCAAGGTCAACGAAGGCGTCTCAACCCAGAGAGATCAAGGATCGGTGTTCTTCGCAACCTCTTCAACCGCTTCAAGACAAACGACAATGAGAATGTCCATCTCACGTTTGATCACCTCACTGACATCACAAATGAGCTTCGTGCTCTCTGCGCCACTGAGATTACCAAGCATGAAATCATCAAGACGCTACTGAGATCACTTGACAGCTCCTTTGACACCCTTGCCCTCATGATACAAGAACGTCCTGACTTCAAGACACTCGATCCGTCTGATATACTTGAGAGGCTCAACACACATGAGTTCCAGCTTTCTGAGAAAAGAGATATCTATGGTCCCAACTATGGCCGAACTCGCGCTTTGAAGGAAAAAGTTTTTTCCTCATGTGAAGAAGAATCTGACTGCAGTTCTGATGATCCTGAAGACATTGGAAAGGAACTTGCTATGCTTGTGAAGAAGTTCCAGAAGTTCACCAAGAAGAAGGGCTTCAGAAAGTCGTCACGATCCAGCTCAAGAAATGATGAAGCTTCCACTCATGACTACAAGAAGAGAACATGTCACAAGTGCAAGAAACCTGGACACTATATCTCTGAGTGTCCACTGTGGGACAACGAGAAGAAGAAGAAGAAGAAGAAGAAGAAGAGCAAGGAATATGATTCTGATGACAAGAAGAAGAAGAAATCTTCAAAGTC
The DNA here is from genome assembly GCA_032464435.1 of Aegilops umbellulata. NCBI lineage: Eukaryota > Viridiplantae > Streptophyta > Magnoliopsida > Poales > Poaceae > Aegilops > Aegilops umbellulata. The sequence goes on from CP136055.1 coordinate 216,378,098, forward strand.
TTCCTCCAAGTCCTCATCAAAGTCTTCATCTCACAAGAAGAGCTCATCTGGCAAGGCTCGTGCTTTTGTTGGAAAGGAAATGGATTCAGAGGAGGAGTCTGCTTCTGAGGAGGCAGAGGTGGAGTCTGAGGAGGAGTCCGACCCTGGTGTTGCAAGTCTGGCTCTAGCCACTGCATATGTTGCCAAGTCCATCTTCAACACTGAAGACAATGAATTCCACACCAACGCCGAAGCTGATGACAAGGATGACCCTACTCCTACCTACTGCTTCATGGCACGTGGTGCCAAGGTAAAATCACGCGATGCTTACTTTCAAACATCCAGTGAAGATGATTCTGATTGTTAATCCAAACCCAGCTACAAAACACTTGCTAAAATTGCAACTGAACAACAAAAGGCTATGGAACATACTAAAAAACTGTTAGACAAAAGCGATGACCTGTTGGACGCGGGAATGACTCGCTCACAGTCCTTAGTTGAAGACATAAAAAATCTTCATACTAAGTACCAGGAACTTGAAAGTCGTCATGAAACGCTCTCAACCACTCATGAAAAGCTCTCCTATGATTATCTTCAAAGGAAGCAAGAGCTTGAGAAATTGAGAGCGGCTCATGAAGATCTTCAAAAAGAGAATGAGTCACTTCGCGCTCAACAGATCAGTCCTGCTCAGGATGGATTTGAACCACCATGTCTAAGATGCCTTGAGCGTGATAACGCTACCTCAGTTGCTGGATGTTCCACTACTGCTACGGTTGCACTATCTTCAACTACTGACGTGGTAACTAACCCCTCTGCGGAGGATACCACTACTATTGCTGATGAAAATGCTAGGTTGAAGACATTGCTTGAAACAGGGATGTATAAAAGTCTGAAAGGACACCAGACACTTTGTGATGTCCTCAAAAAGCAGATTCTGAACCGAAACCCTAGGAAAGAGGGTGTTGGGTTCGAAAGGAAAATGAATGTTGATGGCTCCTACTGGAAGCCTGAGCAGTATCCCAAAACCACATGGGTTGCTGCAAAGGGACCTTCAGTGGATTCATCCACCTTATCTGGCTTTACCTGTGCTAACCCTGTTGTAATTGATGAATCCTTTGATGCAAACTATAAATTGTTCAAGAATCAGAATGGTGAAGTGTTTGCCAGATATATTGGTACTAACTGCAGGAATGGGCCACCTATGAAGAAGATCTGGGTTCCCAAAAGCTGTCTTGAGAAGCTTCCAGTGAATGTCATCATGACACCACCTGGGAAGAAGACAAACCCCAGACCTAAGGCTTCATATGGTCCAAAGGCTTCATACAGACAGAGGACTCACCTGAGTCACCCTAACGCCAATGTTTTGCAGGGAAACCATACTCAGACTTATGAATATGAGTGTGTGTCTTCAAACCGCTATGTTCATAGAACTAAGAACTTTTCTACTTATTCATACGAGTATCATTCATCTCCTGCAAGGCTATTTGCTAGGGCTCCAAAGCCAAAGTTCTCAGATGCTGCACTTAGACTCATTGCTTGTAAGCCACCCCTGAAGATGTGGGAGGTTAAGAAGAATTAACTTTCTCTTGCAGGGAAAGGTCTCCAGCCGAAAATCAAAGGCGTCTGATGCTATTGCTGGGGACCTAAAACATCTTGTAGGGCGCAAGATCAAATGCCCATATGGTCTCACTATGTATTTTGCTCCTGAATCGCTTGCCATTCATCCTATCAGTCCTTATCTTGATCTGAGCTTCCATAATCCTCTTTCACAATACTCTTGGTGAAGCCTATCCCCCTAACTGTAATGCAGAGTATGACACCTTGTGCTTCAGAATGGATTATGGACAACAGATGCACAAATCACATGACTGGTGATCGAAGTCTTCTCATGGACTCAACTTTACATCCATCTGATAAGAGTCATATCACATTTGCTGACACTGGTTAAAGCAAGGTATTGGGTCTAGGTAGAGTTGCAATCTCGAGGGATCAACACATGGATAAAGTGATGCTTGTTGAATCCCTTGGCTTCAACTTAAGGTCTGTCTTGATGCTTTGCCACCTGAACATGGTTGTAATATTTGGAAAGTATCGTTGCCTTGTACTAATGGAATCTGACAAATCTCTAGTCTTTGAAGGGTACAGGAAAGATGATCTGTACATGGTAGATTTCTCAGCAGGACCACAGCTTGCAAGATGTCTTCTTACAAAAGCTTCAGTATGCTGGCTATGGCATCAGAGGCTGGGGCATGCTGTCATGAGGAACTTACACACACTCGCCAATAAGAAGCATGTCATTGGCATTGAGGACATCAAGTTCAAGAAGGATCATTTGTGCGGTGCCTGCAAAGCTAGAAACATGACAAGGGCCAAGCATCCTTCGAAGACAATCATGACTACTTCTCAACCCTTCGAGCTGCTACACATGGACTTATTTGGTCCTACTCACTACTCCACCCTCACAACAACTGCCTGTCTCTATGGCTTCGTTATTGTTGATGATTATTCAAGATACACATGGGTGCACATAATCCTCTACAGGACTGAAGTGCAAGATGTCTTCAGACGCTTTGCCAATCGAGCCATGAACAATTATGGCATCAAGATCAAGCATATCAGAAGTGACAACGACACTGAATTCAAGAACACCGAACTTGATCTCTATCTGGATACAATGGGAATCACTCATGAATTCTCTGCTCCATACACACCTCAGCAGAACGGCATCGTAGAGCGCAAGAACAGAACCCTCATTGAGATGGCTCGAACGATGCTCGACGAATACAAGACCCCAAGAAAGTTCTGGCCCGAAGCCATTGATATAGCATGCCACGTCATCAACCGTGTTTACATCCATAAGCTTCTGAACAAAACATCCTATGAGCTCCTCACTGGCAAGAAGCCAAATGTCAGCTATTTCAGAGTATTTGGAGCAAGGTACTGGATCAAGGATCCCCATCACAAGTCAAAATTTGCACCAAAAGCTCACGAAGGTTTCATGCTCGGTTACAGAAAGGACTCACACTCTTACAGAGTCTTAAACCTCTATCTTTACAAAATCATCGAAACTGTGGACGTGCGGTTTGATGAAACCAATGGTTCACAAAGAGAGCTCCTGCCAAGTACACTAGAAGAAGCTCCACCCAGTGAATCTATCAAGCTAATGGGAACTGGTGAAATCATGCCTTCTGAAGCACAGCCCGAAGAGGAACTTATCATATCTGCACCTAACCAACCTGAAGACAATGCTCAGCCTGAAGACAATCCTCCCAATAATGACAATGATCAGCAAGGGCAAATTCTTCGTCCAGTTCATCCTCGTGTTGCAAGTGAAGTACAGATTGAGAAGATAATTGATAGCATCAATGCACCTGGTCCACTTACTCGCTCAAGAGCAACACAGTTAGCAAATTTCTGTGGGCATTTTTCTTTTGTGTCAATATCATAACCCAAGAAAGTTGCTGAAGCCTTTATGGAACCTGAATGGATTCAATCAATGCAAGAAGAGCTTCAACAGTTCAAGCTGAACAATGTATGGGAGCTAGTCAAGCGACCTGATCCTCGCAAGCATAACATTATTGGCACAAAATGGATATATAGAAACAAGCAAGATGAGCATGGTCAAGTCGTCAGAAATAAAGCACGTCTCGTTGCTCAAGGATATACTCAAGTTGAAGGGATTGACTTCGATGAAACATTTGCTCCTGTGGCTAGGCTTAAACTATTCGCATATTGCTAGCCTATGCTAACCACAACAACATCTTGCTATATCAAATGGATGTGAAGAGTGCATTTCTCAACGGCAAGATTGAAGAAGAAGTATACGTCGCACAACCTCCTGGCTTTGAAGATCCAAAACATCCTGATATGGTGTACAAGCTAAATAAAGCACTGTATGGCCTCAAACAAGCTCCTCGCGCTTGGTATGATACGATCAAAGACTTCCTGAAGAGCAAAGGCTTCAAACCTGGATCCCTCGATCCTACACTCTTCACGAAGACATATGATGGAGAACTGTTTGTATGCCAAATATATGTGGATGACATTATCTTTGGCTGCACCAACCAGAAGTATAGTGATGAGTTTGGATACATGATGCAAGAGCAATATCAGATGTCCATGATGGGTGAGCTGAAGTTCTTCCTTGGTCTTGAAATTCGTCAACAAAGGAATGACATCTTCATTTCTCAAGAAAAATACCTCAAAGATTGCCTGAAGAAGTTTGGAATGCAAGATTGCAAAGGTTACACGACGCCAATGCCAGCCAAACACCATCTGGGTCCCGACGACAATGGTAAAGAGTTCGATCAAAAGGTATACCGCTCCATAATTGGTTCTTTACTTTACCTATGTGCATCTAGGCCAGATATTATGCTTAGTGTTTGCATGTGTGCTCGATTCCAAGCGGCACCAAAGGAATCGCATCACTTAGCTGTGTAGCGAATTCTTTGATATTTGGCTCACACCCCAACACTACGATTATGGTATCCAAAGGGCTCAGAGTTTGATCTGGTTGGATTTTTGGATGTTGATTATGCTGGTGACAAGGTGGATCGCAAGTCTACATCAGGCACTTGTCACTTTCTGGGACGATCACTTGTTTGTTGGTCTTCAAAGAAGCAGAACTGTGTATCACTCTCAACTGCTGAATCTGAATACATTGCTGCTGGATCTTGCTGTGCTCAGCTTCTATGGATGAAGCAAACTCTCAAGGACTATGGCATCAATCTGAAACAAGTACCTCTTTTCTGCGACAACGAAAGCGCCAACAACCTAGTCCAGCACTCGAAGACAAAGCACATTGAAATTCGTCATCACTTCCTCAGAGATCATGTCATGAAGAAAGATATTGATATCATTCACGTCAACACTGAAGAGAAACTGGCATATATCTTCACAAAGCCCCTGGATGAGAAAAGGTTTTGCAAGTTACGGTGTGAGCTAAATATCTTGGAATCCTCAAATGTCCTGTGATCTGGCACACATCCTAACACTTATGCATTTTGATGACTTAGATGTGCAACACACGAAGTAAAGTATATCTTCAATCGTTGAAGACTTACATTCTGAGTGTGAATACATTAACATGGAATTTGACTTCAGAGCGCCACGATAATTGTGCGCCGTGTCTGGGTCTAATACTTCCTATACGGTGGGTAACGCCACCACCAAATTTTTCTGTTTGAAGTGTTTCACTCATGGCGTTACATTTGAAAGATCTTCGCTTTTGGTTTGTCTTCAATTTTCAATTGATCTTCATGATTATCTTCACTGTGACGATTTGATTGCCGTCTGATATAAATATACTAGTGTTCTATCCTCTACAGCATTCACTTATAGCTAAGTTTCCTTGTTGAATCTTTTGAACTAAGTGAATGTGCTCGGACCCTAATATCTCTATGCTTCCTATCTCAAACTCTATCTATCCAAATCATATGCATTCTATTGAAACTGTCGAATGTCTTCTCTGCGTCCTTGTCAGCAGAAGATACAGAGACAAACTTTAAGTCTGTTTTAAATGATTCATCCTCATTGCCTGAAATCCGGAGAAGCCGGAACGTCTATCCGATAAACCTGGCGGGCGTGGGAACCTGGGACAACTCTGAGTGTGTTGCATGCTTGCCACGCGCCCCTCAGATGTGAACCGCCAGGGGCACCTGCGTAATTGCGCTGAGCCGCCCACTTCCTTATAAATACCTGTCCCCTTGGGTAAAGAAAAACTTCTTCCACCTCTCCACCTCGTCAAAAGCCTAGCGCCACCGCTAGCTTTCGACGACGCCGGCGACAAAGCGCTTAGCTGCCGCGACTTCTCCGATGCCGTCCTCACGCCGGCCGCGGACATCGTCCTCTCCGCTGTCGCCGTAGGTGTCCTCCGTCGCCAAGTTAGGGCACGGTGGATTGAACTGCTTGGTCTCCTACTCTTCCCATCTAGCAGTTCTTCATGTGGTAAATAAAACTCTCTTTTTACCATCTTTTTGATCCTCAAAGATTCATCCTGTCTACCAAAATAGGTTTCTGTCTATACAAGTTAGATCTATTCTGTCTGCATCTCATACTACCCAGCATATTCACTTAAGCTTCATATATAGTTAGATTCCTCACTTGTACTTACTCGCGGATTCGTACAAATCTGGAACCAACTCTCAACATATAAGTGAATGTCTTCGCATCATGAGGTCAATGTCTTCAAACTGATTTATCTTCAAAATCTTCTGAGAATGCATATGACCTCTTCCCCTTCCCTCGCATATCTAATGCTGTCACAGGTACATGTCCGTGGGAGAATCCCTAGGTTCTCATAGTCTACATTCGTTTGCAGAATTCTTACAGCATCATATTAACGCTCCCGAAGCCAGTTCCTGTCTGTCCAGCAAGCGAAAGCCTCTGAAGCCTTTGAACGTGTTGAAGCCATTCAGCTTAAAATTCATGGCTGCAGAAAAATCAGTAAGGAAGGGTGGCAGACAGCGTCGTGGGGGAACATCAAGAGATTTGCCTGATGACCTCTCAGAGCTTTACAAAATAGATCCTGAGGAGGATTACAATCAGCGCAAGACATGAATCCAATGGATTCGAAGATATTGGGCTGAACAATGGTTCAAGTACAACTTCGTCACCCATGAATACGCTGAGAAGAATGCTATCAAAAGTCCTTGGGGTGATATTATCTTTTGAGGCCTTCCACCCAAGAACAGAACTGAAGCTATTGCGCAGGGTTTCTATCCCTGTATGGTCCGTGGACCTCAGCCTGAACATGCCGACCCATCATCATTGCTCCGGTGTCGTAACGATAATCTCTTCAAGCGCAACTTCCAGCACGCAAAGGCATCGGCCAAGGAAAACAAGAAGTCATTGGGATTAGATTTCAATCCTGGTCCTCCTGCTCCCCGTGCTGATGGCTCACGTGATGCAGAACCCAATGTCATCGGTCCCTTCTACAACCTTGATGGCCTCATCGCTCACATCACAGTTCAAGGTGCCAAAGTGGATCACTCAGATGACGATGCTGACTCTGATGAAGCCCCTGCTCCTACTCCAAAGCCGCAGAAGCCCAAGAAGGCTAAGGCTTCAATATCAGTTGCTCCTACAAAAGCTTCACGTGCGAAGCCACTGGCAACTGCACCTCCTAAAGACAGTGTGCAGTCTGAAGATCTATCACGCATCTCCAAGAACACGGAGATGAAGAAGAAAATTGTCAAGAATACTGATCTGACACTGACTCCTGCTGCCATTCTGCGTGAAGAGCACATTGATCTGTCCAGTGATGAAGATCTTGCAGATGATGCCCTTGAGCAACTGATCAAGAGCAAGGAAGAAGCAGAGATCTTCAATGATTTGCCTCTCTTTGATGTGGCAATCATTCATAACTTCATTGATGAGTGGTTTGACTCCCCAAATCTTAGCTTTGACAATCTGCAACTTCCAATTGGCCTTAGCGTTTCCTTCAATGGCGCCATTGCTTCTAAGCTAGCTCTCGCTTAGCGCATCGTTGAGCTGAAGCACAAGATCGACCATGAGAAAGCCCAGTTCAAGAAGCATGTGGCCAAGCTCAGCGTGCAAGATGTCAAAAACTTCAAGATTATGCTGCACGAGCTCAAAGAAGCCTTTCTCAAGAAGCGTGAAGAAGCCAAAGGTTCTCGAGAGCGCAGGAAGAGCCTGGCTGATAAATGTGTGCAAGCATACAATGAGGCTGAGAAGCGCAAGGCTCTTGGTCGTCCTGGCATCGACCCACGAATGGCTGCAAAGAAAAAGAAGCCATCGACTGACCAAACTGCTCCTTCAAGGCAGGAAGAGCCGCACATTGTCTTCCCAACCAACATGACCGGCTCGAAGCCAAAGGTCAGATCAACCGCTTCTGAGCTGAAGAAGACAAGAACTGCCGAGGCTGAAGCTAGAAAAAGAAAAAATCCTGAAGCTTCTGATGCTGCTCCTTCTAAGAAGAAGCGCAGAACCAAGAAGGATAGGGCTGCTCCCACAGAGCCCTTAGTTGTTGAACCTATTTCAATGGACCCTCCTACATCTGAACATCAAGAACAAAGGATGATAGTTCATGAGCCTGCTTCCACAGAAGCTCATGAAGCTGAAGAAATTCCAGCAGTCGACCCCACCGCTGCTGAAGACATTGGTGATCACGACAATGTTGAAGATGATGTAGTGCTTCCTCAGATCGAACACAACCTGGTATCATCGCCTGTTCTCACGAACAGCGAACTCATCAGCATTGGTCGTCCTCTGATGCCAATTGCTCAGGATGCTTCGTGGGCTGATCACCCACAACAACAAGAAACCCCAAGTACTCCCCAACACCAACAAGTCACTCCACCTGTGCAAGCAGAACATGATGACTTTGAGGCCCAGCCAACTCCAACTCCAAATGCGTCGCCAGCGTTACGCAGGCTTCGCAAAGGACCAAGGCCTCAAGTCACCTTCTCGAGCGTTCCAGAAGGAGAAGTGCTCCAACAATCTGTTGCACGTCAAGTATTTCCAGATGCCACTCCCACAGTGAATGTCTCAGAGTCTGAAGCCAAAGGTGCTGAAGACATTCCGACTGCATCAGCCGATGAAAGACGAGCAGATGAACGTGTCCCTACTCCCCCCATTGAAGAAGAATTGGTTCCTAAAGTGAACCTGCCAGTGCCCGACCCTCCAGCTCATCAAGTGGAGGTTGAAAATATTGAGGCTGCCACCACCAACACCACTAAAGCAAATGACGTAGTCATGACTGAAGCAAATGTGGAGCCTGCTCAAACCAATGTGCCTGCAACAAATGAAGCCAATGCTGCATCTGCGCCTGAAGCCAATGTTGATGCCAATGCTCCTGTTCCGCCATCAAGGCCACACACTATCGAGCAAGCATTCAACTATGGCCAGCTCATTACTGTCAAATGGCCTGTTCTGACTCCTCCGCCTGCTGCTGGTCCTCAGTTTGATTACCATGTTGAGCACAGGCCACGGGTTCAGAAGCCAAAGCCAAGGTTGCCCAGGTTTCCAGGTACTGCATCAGCACCAGGGTCTTTCAATGTCAATGGCTTCAAGGCACACAATACTTTCTTTGACAGAGCCAAGAACCCCTACTCAAAAGCAAGAATATCTTCTGATCGGTTCTGGAGCTATCAGCAACGAAGCTATTACTCCTGCATTCTTTACAATCAAGGTCGCATTTTCCCACATATGCGTCTTGATGCTGAAGCTCTAACTGGTCTACCCTGTCTGGAAGAGGCTCTGGACTGCTTCAGAGAGTCTGGCTTGCTGCAGTTCGTCACAGATAAGGAGCACTGGAATGAAGAGTTACTGCTTCAATTCTATGCCACTCTCCATATTCGTGGCTACTACAAGGATACAAAGACATGGGTTCTCGAGTGGATGACACGCAATGTTCATCATGAAGCCAAAGCCATTGATGTCATTGAGCTTACTGGCCTGGCCTCTCTAGATGATCTCTATGAGCCTGGTTATCAGCTTCACAATGATGCGACGGAGAGCATCTTCCACAAGGCTGAGCCCAATATGAGTCAGATGCTCAGCATGATGAAGCCATTGCCTCCAGATGCTGAATATCCTAAGGCGTTCTTTGTTGACGACCTTGAGTATCTGCTCCGCACCATCTATCACATTATCAGGCGAACTCTTTGGCCTATCAAAGGACACTCTCCAAATGCCAAGCTGGAAGGCGCAATGAAGACTTTGGTTTTCCTTATTCTGCATGGCAAATGCTTCAATGCACAAGATTTCTTTATTCTCCAACTTGCTGCATCAGGGTCTGACATATTTGGTCTGAAGTTCTATGCTCCCTGGATCATGCGTCTGATCAAGCTTCACTCTGCCTTCAACTATCAACCCTCTGCACGCAATCATATCATCTTTACGCCAGAAGTTGATTTGTCTGTTGAAGCCATATATTCAGAGACTGCAAAGGAGCCTCTTAGTCTTCAGAATGCTGACCATCAAAGCTTCACCCAAAATGATGAAGGAATTCAAGCTGTTGCTCGTGTCTATCCATTGGCTGGGATTACTCGCTTGCCTCACCGCGCGCAAACTGAAGCCACTGAAAGCACAATTGCCCAAAGGCCTAAGAAGCGCTCCCGTATTCTCAATGACCGAGAGCTTCTGGTTGCCCTTCATCAGAAACAAGATAAGCATCATGACTGGCTGAAGCGCCAAATGCAAAGCCTCTTGGTGGATGTCAATCGCATTCGCAATCTTGCCACCAAGAATGCCTTTGTCGCGCATGAAACGTGTCGGTGATCATGGAAGAGTTTGACACTGCTCAGTGCTGAAGCAGATCTTCAGGACAATGGCTTCACTGAAAAATTCAAGTTTGACTCCACTCCTCCATGGAATGTTGTCCTACGTCGAACTCCATCTCTTGAAGACTCTGAATATTCCTCTTCTGCTGCAACTGTGAATGCCAAAGTGATCGATGAAGAAGACGATGCTACTTCACCGCCACCTTCTGCAAGAATCGACACTGCACCAAGCTCGTCTGCACCGCCAAACGACAACGACAACCCTGCTGCTTCACCTACTCCTCATGGGGACGAGTAGATGCTCAATGTCTTCAAACCTTTTTGGTCATTACTGACAAAAGGGGGAGAAGCATATGAGTTTGATAGTCTTGAAGCGGGTTCCTATGGGCGGTTGCTTTATATTTTGCCTAGTGTTTACAACTTTTTTTGAAACATTTGGTTCTTTGAGTTGTAACACTTAAACTCGATGGTCGTCTGCTACTTATTTGCTATTCTGTGATGCGATGATAAATTCCGCATGTGCGATGATAACTCCCGCACTTAGGTCATACCGCAGACGTCCATTTTTCATTATGCATGTCATTATCTTCGTTATATCTTATCATGCATGATGAATTGTCGTCATAAGTTGAAGAGGATCTCCACAAGTACAACCTGCCATGTGCATTTGCATTCCAAAAGCAAATTACTCATATGCACATCTTCAGGGGGAGCTTTTGTAACTTATGAAGACAATACTCTATCCTTTACAATTTCACATACTTTATCCCCGTTGAAAACTTCAACCAGTTTGTCATCAATCACCAAAAAGGGGGAGATTGTAAGTGCTTCTAGTGCCACCCCTAGTGGGTTTTGGAGTATTGAAGACAAATTTGGTTGAGGGACTAATGTGTTTGTGAGAATTGCAGGATAACACAGGTAGTGTCCCTCATTGATTTGGTTTACCTACCGGAGATGACCCCTAAAAATGTATGAAGACATTGACGACAGTGGTGATACATGAAGATACTCATATTGAAGACTATGACATGAGAAGACATTTAGTGAAGACTATGGAGCGCGAAGACTTAGTTGTTTCGTTGTTTCTTTTTCTTCTTTGTTGAGTCATAGGAACCACCGTACTATTAAGTGGGGTCCAGGTGAACATAGTCTTAATGACTGAAGTGATGCTCAACCCAAATCCTATGTCTTCGAGCGAAGACAATGAGAGCAAATCTTATCTAGAGCTGGACAAGTCAGCTTTGCTTGTATCCCAAGTAAAGTTGTCGTGTGTGTTTGAAATCTGACCGTTGGAACACGTGTCAGTTCCTTAGCGACCTAGGGTCATTTCGGACATATCAGGTCGGGTTGCCTTGTGGCTATAAATAGCCCACCCCCTACACCATAAATTGGTGGCTGCTCAGAGTTAGTGCACGACTTTTGTTGTTTGAGAGCAACCCACCTCGAAGCCTTTGAGAGAGAGAGATATCCTTGCGAGGACAAAGCCCAAACACCCAGAGCCAAAGAGTGTTAGGCATCACTGAAGTCTTTCTGTCTATGTGACCTGAAGACTTATTACACTTGAGGACTGTGAATCCTCTAGCCGGTTAGGCGTCGCGTTCTGAGCATCCAAGAGCCATTGTGGATCGCCGGTGAATGAAGTCTGTGAAGGTTTGGAAGTCTACCTTGAAGACTTACCAGAGTGATTGGGCGAGGACTGTGTGTCCTTAGCTAAAGGGGAATAAGGTGAAGACGCGGTCTTCTGAGTTGAATCTCAGCCTCCCTAACCAGATGTATAGTAGTCACAACAACTGGAACTGGTCCAACAAATCCTGTGTCTTCAACAAGTGACTGGTTCTATCCTCTCCTTCCCTTTACTTAGAGTTGGTCTTCGTGAAGTCATTGTCTGTTTGCCGTATCTGTTTGACTTCATTGCTTGACTACTACTGTTGTTTGGCTTCATACCATCTTCCATCCTGATCCTTACTACCTAGCTGCTATTAGTCTTCGTACTCTCACATTATTGCATACTTGACTATGGCTTACTTAGTGTAGTTTATCTTCCGCTGCATTTCAATAGGTTCATTTCTACTGTTTGTCTTCGAAACTTTCATGTTTTGACGACTTTCCTAAAAATCGCCTATTCACCCCCCTCTAGTCGATAACTAGCACTTTCACCCAGGTCTCGTTATCTTCTCACACTCACACATACCAACACAGACACCACACAAAAAAATCTCCTCGTGCCTCTATCCCCTCCCCCTTGCATATACACACTCAAGGGAATCTCTCGCCGTGACATCATATTACTCTCTCTCTCTAGACCTCTCTCATTTCTCGTGCTATCTCTCCCACGCCCCCTCCCCCCGCCGGCCCCCCTATCCATGCCTCTCTCGAATACGTAATACACACACATACCTCTCTAGGCCCTGCCAAATACATCAACTACACATTCACACATGTTACATCACGTACCCCATTAATCTAAAAAGCCCTCTCTTCACGATTATTTCGCATACAACATCCCTTTTGAATAAAGTGTGGCCAAAAAATTATTTTATAATTTCTACTATATACAACATTACAAAGTTAAATGGAGGAGTATGAACGTTAATTTGCATTGCATGGTGCCCACAATGATATTTATTCCGCACTGTGAATTTTTATATTTTATACTATATATAAAGTTAGTCATAATAAAGAGAGGGCACCATGCAAACACCCCATCGCATACACCCCCTCTACGCCCCTTTCACGTATGCACACAAACTATCTCCAGGTCCTCTAAAAGTAAGCCCCCATCACATTCACGCATGTTTCATCTTTCTCTCATGATATATACAGTGACGATCATTGTATTTGGAGCGAAAGCACGATACATACATTGGAATTCAGAATCCACTCATTACGGTCACCATTTATGTTTTGTGGTTAATATACAGTCACGGGCTCACCGTACAACTCTATATTTGCTCAAGACACGACTAGTTGACCAGTTAAACGCTCCACGTGGCACCTCTAGTGTTGCATCACATTATCTCACTACCATTGGGCTCCACGTGGCACCTCTAGTGTTGCATCACATTATCTCACTACCATTGGGCCCACCTGTCGGCTTGTATCTACTCTTCTACACTCTTATAAAAACAGAGTTGGTGATGATGGTGTGCCTGCCATCCTGCAATATAGTCCGTCCGATTTATATCTGACTGATAGGAAGGAAACTATGGCAATTTTGCAAAAAGGTACCCACACACCTCTCCACATTTGCAAATAAGGCCTTCCCTCATTCATCCTTTTCTCTCCCAAGATAAACTAGTCATACAAATGCATCCTGATGTTACGTGCAACACACGGGCATCTTGCCAGTAAGAATGAAAGCAAACGACACAAAAATATTGGACGGTGGTTCGAAGTCATGACCGCGGGCACAGCGGACAAGGTGGCCTTGTATTGGTATGTTGAGCCGTCTGTTTTAACACACAGGAGCTGGTGTGGTGATTACACACACACACACACACACACGCATGCACACGAACTGCATGCACGCAACACTCACACGAACACATGCAGCCACGCACGCACGCAACTCTCACACGTACACATGCAACCACGCACGCACGCAACACTCACACACACACACGCATGCATGCACACACCACACGACCAACACACACTCTCACGCTCAAGTGCTCAACCTACACGTGCAAGCACACACATCAGGCCTTGACAGCCACATACACAACCAGGTGATTCCCGCTCACGGGTTGGAGTCTTCTCACGCCTGCGTAAATTAGTGTTTATCTGACCTTTTTGCTATGTGAACTGACATGTGGGACCCAAAAGGAACTTGGTCAATTTAACTAGTCAACATGGTGCCATGCAGACTATTTGGCCGGTCAACAAAGTGCAATCCGATGCTGAACGGTGAGCAAGTGACCGTATAATCACCGCAAAACGTATATAGTGACCGTAATGAGCGCATTCTGAAGTTCGGTGACCGTATTACGCTTTGCTCTCTGTAGGCCCTCCATAACTACATCTCTACACGTTCTCGCATGTTACATCTAACAACTATGCAATACAACACTACTACTACACTCTAACACAATAAATCGTACGAGTTTTTAGTTTTACTAGATATCATATTGTTACTTAAGTATTCAGTTTGCATACATTAATATTGCCTTTGAAATGTATGGCCAGTATCATCTACCGCGCGGGAAAAATCCCGCCCTTTCCTGTTTAATCGGGTTTGTATCAATAGATCGTGCAAAACAGCAAAACTATAGTACTATACAGTACAAGTAACAGTTCACGGGGCCGCCGTGTCATGTACTCCTCCATCATAAGAGTGGAGCGCTCGCTTTCATAAATGTTCTAGTCCCGTTCTCCGACATGTGGGACATCATGCTACCGGGTCCACATGCCATATCGAAATACAATGCAGAGCAGTAGGGGTGAAGCACCCCAGTCATGGCGTCGACGTAGTAATGAGCTGTCGGCGTTCTGGGAACGGGGTTCCCCAGACTTTCCTGGCTGCGGCCCACTGTGTGGCTAAGCCAGTAGGCCGCACGGCCCATCTTCATCAACAAGGTATCCAAGGCCCTCGCGAGGGACCAAGCCTCGCGAGGCGGACAACGCAATACCTCCTCTGGAGTGTCCTAGCTAGGCAGGATCACTAAGAGCGGAGATATCAAGGCAGGGCGAACCTCACGAGGCTCTCGCGATGTGAGCCATGATGAACGGCACCAGGCGGGTGTCAGGCGGGCGCCAGTACGCGCATCGTCTCTTTTTCCTCTTTGTTGCTAAGGAGGCCAGCGCAGGCGAAGAGTACCGAGGCAGCAGGTAAAGGTTGCCATAATTTTTTTTGACTATAAACAGTAGGGTAAACACCCCACTGCAACTTTTATTAAGGTAGATGAAACAGAGTAGTCTTATGGGCTTGAGGTAAGCCTAGGAAAACAAAAAAACAGGAAAGAAAAGAAAAGAAAAATAAAAGAAACTAAAAAAACTACAGACAAAAGAAGAAGTAAAAGAGATTACAGCAGAGAATCCAGCCAGTTAGAGAACATTCTCTCATGCTTAGTCTTCATTCTATATTTCAGAAGTTTGAGTTCCTCTAAATATATGCACTTCCAGCCTTGGAAAGTTGGAGTAATATTCTCAAATATCTTATTGTTTCTGGATATCCAGATGGCCCATGATCCAAGAATTATGATCTCCATGAAGAAAGGGAAGTGTAGCTTATTCTTAAGGTCTTGGAAGGCTTCGAGGACTGATAGATTTAGAGTCCTAGTAGGGCAGATGTAGTTCCAGCATTGTTGAGCAAAGGGGCAATCCCAAAACAGATGATGCAGAGTTTCTTCCTGTTGACAATCTCTAACAGCACAGTTGTAAACTTCCAACACAAAGTTTTTCCTCCTTAGCAGATTCCTTGTATTTACTCTATCATGAAGTAGCTTCCAGAAGAATACCTTATGTTTTGGTTGACAGGATGAGTTCCAGATCCAATTGAAGTGTGGTGGGACTTGCTTGTGTCCAATCAGTACTTTGTAGGCCTTGATTGAGGAGTAGAATTCATTCCCCCAAATGTAACTCCAGGTGTCCAGGGCATCTATATGTTCAGATTGTCTTGCTTGGATGCATATGTCTTCCATTTGCAAGAATTCCTCATAGGCTTCAGTTGTGAGTGGTAGATGAAACAGGTCCTGGAGGTATTCTGTATTGATAACTGTTTGGACAGTTGTATGTGGGTTTCTGACAAAGGAGTGTAAGTGTTGTAGAGAATGTTTGAGAATTGAAGTATGCCACAAGTCATCCCAGAAGAAAGCAGTTCTTCCATCTCCCACATTGCATCTTGCCAGGGCTTTGTATTGGTCTATAAGAGCCAAGTTTGCTTTCCACCAGAAAGAGCCAATCATATTATTTCCTGGTAATTGTCCTTCAGAGTAATAACTTTCCCATATAAGTTTTACCCAAGGTATATCATGTCTATTGAAGAATTTGTGCAGATTCTTCATCAAAAGTGTTTTATTGTGAGTGTAAATGTCTAAAATGCCCAGACCTCCCTGATTTTTTGGCCTGCAAACTGTGTGCCAAGCTACCAAAGCTGGTCTTCTATCCTCCATGTCAGAGCTTCTCCAAAGGCAGTGTCTCAAGTACTTAATAATCTGTTTCTTAATGGTTACAGGAATGTCTAGGCAGCTCATGAAGAAGATGGATAATGAGGAGAGGACTGATTTGACCAAGAGAACTTTGCCTGCTTGGGTCATGAAAGTAGAGAGGCCTGCAAGCCTTTTTGCAATTCTGTAAACAAGAGGTAGACACTGCTCTACAGTTGGTTTATGAATGCCCAAAGGTAGCCCTAGGTATGTAAAAGGGAACTGTCCCCTAGCACATTGCAGTGTGTTAGTGAAAATCTCCACTCTGTCTTCTCTAATGTTGAGAGGTACCATTATAGACTTTGCATAACTAACCTTGAGTCCAGTAGCTGTAGCAAAAGTATTTAAAAGTGCTTTGAGACACACTAGGTGCCTGGCATTAGCTTGCATGATGACCAGAGTATCATCTGCATACTGAACAATTGGGAAATCTGGGCAGGAATTGACCTGTAGTGGAGATGCAATAACATTCAGTCTCATGGCCCTGTTCAAAATACTCTGAAGTAGATCTGCAGCAAGAACAAAGATCAAGGGGGAGTAAGGATCTCCCTGTCTCACTCCTCTCTTGATATAAAATTTCTTCCCAGGCACTCCATTGAGCATGACAGCAGAGGATGCTGTAGTAAATAGCATCTGCATCCATGTGATCCATCTTTCTCCAAATCCTTTTGCTCTAAAAATCTCAATGATTGCTTGATGTTCAATTGTGTCAAATGCCTTTTCAAAATCTAGTTTAATAACCAGCAGTTCCTCTTTTGATTTATGGCATTGGTGTATATATTCATATGCCCATCCTAGGCAGTCTTGAATTACTCTGTCCTTGAGGAATCCATATTGGTTGATGTGAACCAATTTCAGGATAATTTTTTGTAATCTATTAGCCAGCAACTTTGTAATGATTTTAAGAACCCCATTTAGCAGAGAGATTGGCCTGAAGTCATTGGGTGTTATAGGAACTTCAATTTTTGGAATCAGAGTAATGTAAGATGTGTTTATACTCTCCAAGTTCACAGTACCAGCATGGAAGGCCATGATGAGGTCAATAACATCTTCCTTAATAATATCCCAGCAAGCTTTAATGAACTCATTGTTGAAACCATCAGGTCCTGGTGATTTATCTGATGGTAGGTTTTTGACAACCTCCTCAATTTCCTCCCTGGTGAACTGTTCCTCTTATTGAATAAAAATGGCAGGATCCACTGCTTGGTTATATAAATCATTGAGATCAAAATGCACAGTGTGTCCATTAGATTGTCCCAGTCTTCTTTTGAAAGTATCCCATAGGATAGCAGCTTTTCCTTCATGCTCAGTAACTTCCACTTGATCTGAATTTAGCAACATTGCAATTTTGTTATGCCTATGATTAATGGAAGCCTTTGTGTGCAAAAATTTGGTATTTTCATCTCCAAACTTAACCCCTTTTATTTTGCCTCTCTGTTTCCAGTAAATCTTCTGATTATTCAGAACAGTCAACAAGTATTCCTTGAGCATAGATCTGCAGTTGGCCTCAAATAAGGAGAGGTTTCTGAATTCTTCAACCCAGTCCCAAAAGAATATGCATGCATTGAGATCCTCAATCTGTTTTTTCATGCAGGACAGACTTCTAGCCCATAACTTCAGAGCTCTTCTTAAATTTTTGAACTTAGCATTAATCTTTTTGGCTTGATCAGTATAACCTACTGGAATGTTCCAAGCTGATTGCACAACTTGTTTGAAGGAGCTGTGCTTTAACCAGTAGTTTTCACACCTAAACACCTTTGATTTAGGAATATTTGTGCAAATTTTTATCATGCAAGGCAGGTGATCAGAAATTGGCTTTGCCAAAGGAAGGGCCATGGAGATAGGGTAGCTTGTCATCCAGGAAGCAGAGGTAAAGAACCAGTCCAATTTTTCAAGGAGGGGGGATTCCTGCATGTTGCTCCAGCTATATTGTCTTCCTTTCAAAGGTAGCTCAATCAGTCCCAAGCTACTGATGGCTTCATTAAATAATAGCATCTCATTGACATCTCCACCTGGTTTGTTTCTATTCTCTGGTGTTCTGATAAAATTAAAGTCACCCATGATTATCCAGTCCACATCATTGGGCATTTGAATGTTGCTAAACCAGTCAATAAATTCAATCTTTTCCTCATGTCTGCAAGGCCCATATATGTTTGAGAGGATCCACCTGTTTGAAGAAATATTACATGTGAATTGAATGGAAATAGAGAACTTGTTTTGAAAGAGTAGCTCTCCTGTGAACAAAGCACCATTCCAGGCAGTGAGAATGCCACCAGATGCTCCATTGAAAAGGAGGAATTCAAATTTGTTGAATCTCTATGGACAAAAGTTGTGAAGGTATGCAAGATCAAAATTTTCCCTTTTTGTTTCCTGAATACAAACTACACCAGCAGCACTTTCCTCCAATTTCTGTCTAATTGCCAGCCATTTGTCTTGGGCATTAATGCCTCTAATGTTCCAGTTAAGAATGTTCCAAGATCTGTTGTTATTCATGTTTAACCAAGAGGGGGTTATATTCCTTTATCAAGATCCATCTCTTGATATCCTCATGAGCCATGCATTGTGATAGTAAGCATAATTGTGAAGCAGTAGTGCATAGAATTTTTCCATGTAACATCCATAATGTGTGAATCACATACATCCATTTGAAAGGAACCATACTGACAAGTAACTTAGTCTCATAAGATTTACTGTAGTGACAGGATTCAGTTTGCAGCAAAAGATGTCTCACAGGTCCAGAATTTCTCACATTACAAAAGCTACTACATCCAGCACACATAACACATGCAGTCTTAGGATACCAGAACAAAATGCAACAGCAGGGACTATAACTATTGCAGCACTCTATCATTAATCAAATCTTGGTTGTGCTTCAGCTCCAGTGGCTTTGGACACCTTGGCCACCTCCTCTAGCCCCTTGTTTTTGGGTCTCTTGGATAACTTTTCCTGGAGCTCATCCTCAGACACCTTAAAGAAAGATTTTGTCAAGTTCTTAACCACTTTATTGGGAATAATAGGAGGAATGGCATTACAGGGTAAGCAAGATTTAGCATCACATGTTTTCCTCCTATAGCCATTATTATCTTTCTTAATTCTGTCACTTCTTCTTACCTGAGTTTCTACCAATGGCTCTTTCTCTCTCCTTTTTTTGGAAGTGGCTTCTCTAGGAGGCAATAGGATGACTTTGTTGGGTGACACCTGCAGTAGGGGGCTGCCAGCTCCACTGGAAGAATGGGCAGCTGGACTACTCCCTTCATTTTCCTTACCCACATACTGTAATATCTCTTTACATGTTATGGCCTGTGAGGTTAAGCAGCCATCAGGAATATGGAATGGGAATGTCTCTTCATTATGACAGTTTTCAGTAAGCAAATTCCACAAATTAGACTTAAGCAGGTGAATTGTCCATCCAAACTGATCTGGTGTCAGTAACAGGTGTATTATGAAATTGAACCAACTTACAAGTATTTCAATCTTGAAAGTACTTTTGTTTCCTTGAGTAGCAGGGGCAAAGTTTTGTATCCAAAGGTCCAGACCTTCTTCAGAAATTAAGTGAGAACCATCAATAATATCCAAAGCATGTTGCTTAGCAATTGAGTGAAAATCAAACATATGGGAGGGAGTAGAAGGAAAATTCCTCTCTGCAATACCTCTAGTACTGAAATTGGATGATGATCCTCCCTGACAGACTGGCACATCCTCTTTCCCTTTGTCTGAAGCAGACAAAACCAGTGGCTGAGAAACAGGTGCTTGAGCAGAAATGTGAGCAGCAGTAGGAGAAACTTGTTATGTGGGAACAACATCCATCTTCTCAACTGTCAGTGGCTGCTCCAGCTGATTATGTTGCACAGTAGAACATGGTTCACCCCTTTGTACGACAAGAGGCTGGATAGGAGCTTCAGAGTCAACCTATGGCTCTGCTGAAGGATTCTGTTGCCCATCCTGAGCTAGCAAGTTGTTATTTAACTGAGGATCTTCTTCTTCATCATCTGCCTGGTAAGCTAGAGCAATGTTAAGCAGACCCAAAGCCATAGGTTGCACTTGCACTGCCTGATTTACCTCTTCACTTGCTGAATGAGTGAGAGACAGTAATCCATCAGACAGAGATACAGTCGTAGTGATACTGCTATTTGGGTGTCCATCATCATGCTGCACAGGAATTTCCATTTGTTGCTGCATTGGAACCACCAGGTCTTGCTGTGGGAAAGCCCAATGCTGCTCCTGCTCCTCTTGTTCGATCGGATCCTCCCAGGCACCCCAACCCTCATTTGGAATGTTAATATTGTGCACTGGCAAAGGTTGGAAACCTGGGAAGTCATTAGCATGTTGTGGCACAGGGTGAGGGTCCACACCCTCTGGAGGAATAGGATCCTCATCTGCTGGCCCCCCTCCCAGCATTTCCTCCAAGAGCACTTCAACTGAACTAGTCCATGATTCCTCTTCAAATCTCTCACCCTCAGACCACCTTATACTTTTGGGTATTTCAATAAGATCAGTCACTCGTGCCTTAACCAGAATCTTCCCTCTTAAAGCATCCTCTCTTTCCCAGCTTATGATTCTTCCCCATTTGGAAATTGCAGCAGCTATGTCATCAGTATTGCAGAAATCAAACGGAACACCCACAAACAGGAGCCAACAAGTCCTATTGAAATTGAGCCTACGCCAGTTTCTTCCCTCGTTGTGTTTTGTAAAGGAAATAAAGACATCTCCGAATGCATGCGGACTTTGTCTAATGAGTCTGTCTCTATCTCTGACATGCAAGAACTGCACGTATGCTTCTCCGAAGGGACATGGTTGGATCTTTCTAAACCCAACATGCGCTTCCTCTTGAAAGAATTCCTCTAGACATCACGGACATTAGGGAAGAATACCTCATTAGGATGCGGATGGATGGAGGCTATCGCCCAATCTTCATGTCGTCGTGGTCGGTGCGGAAGAATGGCTCGAGAAACCCCTGTTCTTCCCTCGATTTCTTGTATCTGAAACCCTTCTGGCACAAACGGGAGAGGGTCTATCGGAATGTTGGCCATCAGATTGCTCACCGCTGAAGTGGCAACTACAGCCCTCGTCGGCGACAAGGACGAACCAGGTGGGTTTGTCAAGGTGGTAGCAGCGGAAGAAGCAGAGTTGGTAGGTGTAGTGGAATGCGAGGAGGCAAGCGTCGGTCTCGGTTGGAAATTCGGAAAATGTTCCTTGACCAGCTCCTTAAATGACGAGGCTTGCCTTATTGGTGCTTCTGGCCCAATGCAATGGAACCAGGCCTCAACGGCACCCTCGGCCCAGGCTTCGTCCGGTGGGCTAGGGAAAGAATCAAAATGAATGAAGGGCCACAGCCCAGGAAGGTTTGGGGTGGTACAATTACGTGCGAAATGCCCCGAGTCGCCGCATGCATGGCACGTAACATACGTTCTCCCATGCATACGCGCAGAGTAATGAGGTTCAATTGGAGGCTCTTTAACACCATGATTAGGCTATGATGAAGAAGCGGAATTTGCTGAATTAATACTGTCATGAATAGGCCCTGATAAACGCTCGAACACTGACCGGCCATGTTGGACCACCGAGCTGTAACTCCGGTGATCACCGGGGTGAGGGACGACGGCACGCCCATTTTTACCCACTAGAGTCCATTCGTTGTCAAGTTCAGCATAATAAGCATGCTCTTCTCTAATCCAATTAGGACCACCAAAATTCCAAAGACTAAAAACCATCTCAAAGTCTTTTTCCACAATTTTGCCCGCATTGTAGATCTCGAACCCCACTGACTTTGAGGCCACCGAAAATTTGTAAGATCTATTTCGTAAGAAACGGACTCTAAATCCTTGCGTATAGCCTCCAAACGTAGCAAGGAGAGAGACATTAACCGTGTGAACATCAAGCTTGAACGATGCTCGCGAGAAAGAAACCACCATGGTGAACTCCTTTTGTCGAAAGCCCGGAGAGAAAACCACCGGATGACCAAACTTGGATCTCATATCTGCCTGGAATTTCTTCCCACGCTCAAAATTGAGGGAAAAAGGAGCCATCGCGGATCTGAAGGTGGCTGCGCCGTCGGCAGGAAGATGGGTGGCTGTCGGGGCCGGAGTGGCCACCGGCAGGAAGTAGGGTGGCTGCCGGGGCCGGAGTGGCCACCGGCAGTAAGGTGTGTGGCCGCCGGGGCCGGAGTGGCCACCGGCGGGAGGGGCTAGCGGGAGGGGCTAGCGGGAGGGGCTACCAGGAAGATGTAGCAGGAAATGATAACTCTCGAAACCCTGGAGTCCCAAGGTTGCCATAATGGTGCAACGAGACCAAGACCGGAGGACGGCAAGGTGAAGGTCATCATGGACCCCAAGTAGGCGTCACCCCAGAGCTTTTCACAGGCGAAGACCACTTTTGTCAGGATAGCTTGTACTAGCTATCCCCCTTCAAATTTGCCCGCTGTTGTTGGCTCCCTTCCCGCTCAACATTTGGGAAGAGGACCAGGGCCTCTCTAAATAGGACTAGCCACCACAGTAGGAGGCAACTGATCCAGGGTTGGCTCAGATCTTCCTTAGCTACACAAACACAAGAACACCTCAACCTCACGAGGCAGTTCTTCCCTTGTACTATTCATCATCAGCCCAAGAGGCAATCCACCACCACCACACTGGAGTAGGGTATTACACCACAACTGTGGCCTGAACCAGTATAAATCTCGTGTCTTTCTGCGTTACGAGTTCGTTGAGTTCGTCCGCGAGATCTTAGCGAGCCAGAGCGTAGATCGGTAGGAGGGAGAGACTTCGCGCGCACCCCAGTGTTCAAACCTTAAGGGTTTGCCAGAACCCCACATCCGACATTTGGCGCGCCAGGTAGGGGTGCGCCGGAGCTTCTTCCACGCCAGTCAGCTCTCCGACGCTCATCGGCCACGATGTCTGGTGACCCAAGAGCTGGCTCCGACCACTGGGCAGCTTGGCCGGCCCGGGCGGTGCCGCCTGCGCACGAAGGTCTCGACCCCGCACTCCAAGCGGCGCGGGCGCCACTAAGCTCCGCCGGGCGCGGGCAGCGCGGCCAGGCGTCCTCCGCCCTTACCCCGCGGCAGTGCGAGCCATGGCACGAGCGGCGATTCACACCGCGGCGACAGGGCCGCACTCACGGCGAGAGCAAGCAAACATGCGGGCGGCACTCACGGTGGCAAGGGAGCTGCTGCGATGCAGGCTGATGGAGAGCGGCCGGGTCACGCTACTTGAGCGTGTTGCTGAGCTGCTGGACGCAGCGGCGTCGGGAGCACCACCCTTCTGCTATCGACTCTCCCCCAGGCCGCTGCGGGGCCGCGCGGCGAGCCTCACCACACCCGCGCGACGTCGGCTATGCCCGGGGGCTTCATCAACATCAGCATGGCCGGCGGCGTAGGGGGTTCTAGCTCCCCCATGCCGCCCACGATAAGCATGAGCGCAAGTGTCACCACCCATGGTCCCGGCCGGATGCCGTAATGCCATCCCCAGGACACCACCATTGGCGGAGCAACATGGAGCGTGGGGCACCATGGTGAGGTGTTTGGGGTGACAGCCCCGGAAGCCTACGTGCCCCGCATGATGGACCAAGGGTACGCGCCAGAGGACGACGTCGACTCGTTCGTTGGAGAAGATTTGGGAGAGGGGGCGCTAGGAGCCGAAGCCTTCCAAGAACCAACGGAGAACCACAACGATCGCGTCAGCAGCGACAATTATAGGATACTACTTGACTCTCAGGAACAGGCTTATGCTAACCATGGACTACAGATGAACCAGGTTACAGCGTCGATCGACGACCCAGGCGTGAGGGCACCCGTTCCATTAAGGGAAACACGCTGGGGGCCACTAAGGGAGTCCTGGATTAGGGGGTATCCGGACAGCCGGACTATAACCTTTGGCCGAACTGTTGGACTATGAAAATACAAGATTGAAGACTTCGTCCCGTGTCCGGATGGGACTTCCCTTGGCGTGGAACGCAAGCTTGGCAATACGGATATGTAGATCTCCTTCCTTGTAACCGACTCTATGTAACCCAAGCCACCTCCGGCGTCTATATAAACCAGAGGGTTTAGTCCGTAGGACACAACAACAATCATACCATAGGCTAGCTTTTAGGGTTTAGCCTCTCTGATCTCGTGGTAGATCTACTCTTGTACTACCCATATCATCAGTATTAATCAAGAAGGAGTAGGGTTTTACCTCCATCGAGAGGGCCCGAACCTGGGTAAAAACATCGTGTCCCTTGTCTCCTGTTACCATCCGCCTAGACGCACAGTTCGGGACCCCCTACCCAAGATCCGCCGGTTTTGACACCGACATTAGTGCTTTCATTGAAAGTTCCTCTGTGCCGTCGCCATAAGGAAGGATGTCTCCTCTCATCTTTAAAGACAGCACTACCGCTGAGGGAGCTTTGGCTATCGGCCAAACTCTCCGGCTAGGTGGTTTCATTATGACCGCCTGTTCGGCCACTGCGCCGACAATGACTTCTCGGGTCATCGAAAACAGTCTCCACGTCAACTCGGAACTCGCCGAGCAGTTGGATCCAATGGAGATCTCTTCCCTAAACGAGCTCTTGGATTGCATCGCCGCCCTGGGAATCGCTACGGACTATGATCAGATGGGGCTTAAACCCGATCAGAGAGAAATTAACTCTCCCCCGGTCACCCATCACGTTGCGGTGGTGGAAGAACAATGCGGCGACCTTTCCTCTATCTTGAGGACTAGATATGTCCGGATTCCTGAGCCCTCCAAGCCGGATACCCATTCACGGGAGGACACCTAGTGTCAGGCAGCAGGCTAGACTTATCGGGCAACATCCCAGAACCCGAACTTCCAAGATGGGAAACTCCTTGACCCCTGGGTCTCTGATCGAGTGAGGTTTCGGATTCAATTCCACCCACCCACCCAAACATAAGTGATCTTTCCCACATCAGGCAAGAGCCCCAAGAAACAGTACATCATTATTGGGCCAGATTCCTCCTTGTAATGAACAAGGTTAAGGACTATCGCGAGGAAGACGCAATCTCATTCTTCTGCAATATTTGCATGGACAAGGGTATCCTTAATGCCATAAGTCATCGTGAAATTACACGCTTTGCCGACTTGGCGTCCATAGTACGAAAGTACTGTGCGATGGAAAGTGCCTGGAAAACCGAAATAAAATTTTGGGACAATCCGGCCATGAATTTGAACCTAGTCCGGAATAAAAGGGTGCATTATCACAAGACACCTGGGTTAACTACCAAAAAGCAAAAACCCTCTATAGGGCACGAAACCGTACTGGAGGGATGGCTCAATGGACCCTGTAAAATTCATAGTACAGAGGGCGCCATACCAACACATGGCCTTAGAGCATGTTGGATACTCCGGCAAGTAGCCAAAAGTGGCGAGGATCTTCTCATTCCAGAAGCCACAGAGCACCATCCCAGGGATAGCAATACGGTATTAACAGTCTTTGAGACATTCGCTTCAAATAATAGGCAAAAGAGAACACTCCGCAGCCTTGCCGAAATCCACCATGTGGCAACAATAAATCCATGGAGTGACACGGCTATTACTTTCAATGCGAGTGACGAACCTAAATTTCGAAAAGCCCGAGCACCAGCCGCATTGGTCCTCAGTCCAATTGTGGACGGCTTTCAACTCACCAAGGTACTCATGGATGGCGGCAGCGGATTAAACCTCATCTATGAGGAAACCCTTCAAAAAATGGATATAGACTGGAACCGCATCGAGCGAAGCAGCACAACCTTTAGAGGAATAATCCCCAGTCGGGAAGCACGCTGTACATGCAAAATCACACTAGATGTGGTGTTCGGCACGCCGGAGAATTACATGTCCGAAGAGACTACGTTCCAAGTGGCCCCGTTCAGTAGTGGATACCACGCCCTTCTAGGGCGGGAGGCATTCACGATCTTCCAAGCCATACCCCATTACGGGTACAAGAAGCTAAAAATGCCCGGGCCCAATGGAATCATCACTCTTGCTAGTGATCCAGACACAACACTCCCCGCCGAAAACAAGACAGCCGCACTGGCCCTCGAGGCATTATCCGAAGCCCTAGCGGCCGAGGAACTGACTGCGCTGCGCTCCACGGTGAACAGGGACGATGTGATACTCGATAAGAGATCCAAGTCCACCTCCTTTAAACCAGCGGATGAAATAGTTAAATTCCAAGTCCATCCAACGGACCCTACAAAACAGCCTCCATCGGGGCACAGTTAAACCCCGCCGTAGACGCCGTACTACGAGAGTTCCTGCGCGATAACTGGGACATTTTTGCCTGGCATCCTTCAGATATGCCAGGAATCCCACGCAGGCTGGCCGAGCACAGCCTCAATATTCTAAAGGGATTCAAACCTGTCAAGCAGGCTCTTCGGCGTTTCTCCGAACCCAAGAGACAAGCTATGGGAGAGGAACTAGCCAAGTTATTGGAGGCCGGATTCATTAGAGAAATAAAACACCCGGACTGCCTAGCAAACCTGGTGATGGTACCAAAGAATGATAAATCCTGGCGCCTGTGCATCGATTTCAAGGACCTCAACAAGGCCTGCCCAAAGGATCCCTTCCCCCTCCCCCGCATCGATCAAATTATCGATGCTACCGCAGGACACGACTCATTGTGTTTCCTCGACGCATATTCCGGCTACCACCAAATTAAGATGGCGGAGCCCGACCAAGACGCAACGGCATTCATCACACCATACGGCCCCTTCTGCTTCAACACAATGCCTTTTGGGCTCAAAAACACCGGCGCAACATATCAGCGCATGATTCAGACATGTCTGGCGAACCAGATCGGCAAAACAGTGGAGGCATACGTAGATGATGTGGTTGTTAAAACCAAACACGTCGACTCTCTAATAGACGACATGAGGCTCACATTCGACAACCTCCGAACATACGACATCAAGCTCAACCCAGAAAAATGCGTTTTCGGTGTACCAACCGGAAAGCTCCTAGGCTTCACTGTATCCACCAGAGGAATTGAAGCAAATCCGGCCAAGATCCGAGCTCCGTCACAGTTGGATATCCCAATGGACCTCAAACAAATCCAGAAATTAACCGGATGCATGGCGGCTCTAAGCCGCTTTATCTCCCGCCTGGGAGAAAAGGCATTACCCCTTTATCGCCTCCTACGGCGCACCGAACACTTCGAGTGGACGGATGCTGCCATAGCCGGATTGGAAGAAATAAAAGCCATACTAGCAACCAACCCAATCCTGGTAGTGCCAAACAGAACCTATGCTGTTATACATTGCGGCAACCCATCAAGTTGTGAGTGCAGTGCTCGTCGTCGAACGAGAATGGACGGACATAAATTCCCCCTACAAAAGCCGATCTATTATGTATCCACTGTCCTTACTCCAGGCAAGTCACGGTATCCGCATTATCAAAAGATAGCATACGCGGTATTCATGGCATCCAGAAAACTGCGACACTACTTTCAAGAGTGTTCAATAACAGTAGCCTCGGAAGTACCACTTAATGATATTATAAACAACCACGACGCCACGGGCCGGATTGCCAAATGGGCCATTGAGCTCCTCCCGTTCGACATAACTTACAAACTGCGGCGAGCCATTAAGTCACAAGCATTGGCCGACTTCGTCGCTGAATGGACGGAAGCCAAACTCCCTAAAGAGTACATCGCATATTCTAACGGGATCATGCACTTCTACGGCTCCAAAATGCTGGCTGGTCTGGGGGCTGGCGTCGTTCTGACGACCCCAACCGGAGATACAGTTCAATACGTACTCCAGATAATGTATATAGACTCCAACAACGCAGCCAAATACGAGACCCTTTTACATGGTCTCTGGATGGCAGTATCCATTGGCATTCAACGCCTGTAGGTGCGGGGGGATTCGAACCTTGCAATATCCCAAATAAATGGAGAC
Organism: Aegilops umbellulata; assembly: GCA_032464435.1. Lineage (NCBI taxonomy): Eukaryota > Viridiplantae > Streptophyta > Magnoliopsida > Poales > Poaceae > Aegilops > Aegilops umbellulata. The sequence continues at coordinate 216,406,333 of CP136055.1, forward strand.
TTTGATGCCAAGGATCCAAAAATGGTGGCCTATCGCAACGCCGTCCTCAAAATATCAGCTCGGTTCGAGGGGCTCGAATTCCACCATGTGGCTCGGGAAACCAATCAGGCGACAGACGTCCTCGCACGCATCGGCGCAAAACGCGATGCGGTCCCCCCTAACATCTTTTTGGAGAGGTTCTTTAAGCCATCCGTGGTATGGGAAGGAGACACCGGTAACAATAGTCCGGACCCGGCCACAACGCCCGATACCGAACACTCTGACATAATCGGAGGCTCTGCCACCAAAATAACACCTTCAGCCCACGTAATAATGGCCATCATCGCCCCGTGGACAGAACCATTCCTGGCCTACTTAACTAGGCAGAAACTCCCCGAGGACCAAAATGAGGCACGCTGCATAGTGCGGCGATCTAAAGCCTATAGGGTCCATGAGGGAGTGCTATATAAGAAAAGCACCACCGGAGTCCTTCAAAGGTGCATCTCTGAAGAGGAAGGGCGGAAGCTTCTGGCAGAAATTCATTTCGGACTCGGCGGCCACCACGCCGCAGCCCGGGCTCTTGTAAGCAAGGCCTTCCATATAGGCTTTTACTGGCCTACGGCCCGGGCAGATGCACAAGACTTGGTCCAACGATGTGTTGGTTGTCAGCTCTTTGCAAATCAAAGCCATATGCCACCCACCGCCCTCCACACGATCCCCATTACCTGGCCCTTTGTGGTCTGGGGGCTTGACATGGTTGGACGTCTTAAAGGAGGAACCCTAAGAAAAAATACTTGCTGGTCATGGTGGATAAATTCACCAAATGGATAGAATCCAAACCTGTTAAAACGGACGAATCCGGACCGGTGATAGACTTCATATCCGGGGTTGTACACCGTAATGGCGTCCCCCACAACATCATCACTGATAACGGCACGAACTTCACTGCTGACAAGGTAAAACTCTGGTGCAAAAACATGGGCATTAAGCTCGATTGTGCTTCCGTCTATCACCCACAAACTAACGGTCAAGTCAAGCGAGCAAATGGTCTTATCATGAGCGGCATCAAACCCATATTAGTGCGGTCCCTAAAGGAATCTAACACGCACTGGGTAGAGGAGCTCGACTCCATACTCTGGGGGCTGCGGACCACGCCGAATCGTACTACCTGATACACACCCTTTTCCATGGTGTACGGCGCAGAGGCGGTTCTGCCCTTCGACATAATTCATGACTCACCTCGAGTGCGCATGTACAAAGATAGAGAAGCTGAGCTCGATCGGCAGGACAATCTAGACACCCTGGAGGAGGAGCGCGACATGGCAAAAGCCCGTTCCGCATTCTATCAGCAACAGGCTTGAAGATACCAAAGCAGAGAAGTACGGGCCAAAACTTATAACGTTGGTGAACTACTTCTACGCCTGTCGGAGAATAAAAAGACTAAAATCGAGCCCAAAGGGAGGGTCCATTCATCATTGACCAAGTTCTGACCGGTGGAGTGTACGATCTGCGGGATGCATCTGATAATCGACTTGAGCCGAACCCATGGAACGCAACAAGGCTCCGAAGATTCTACGCCTAGCGCCGGACTTTGTGTTCGTCTCCTTCCACTATCCATTTTTTATATACATTATTTGTCCTTTATTTCTCTCCTTCTTCTTTTATTTTTCCTGACGCCTTCAAAAGCTAACTTGTGCCTTGCCTGCACACCATCGCCGCGCTAGCTGCGCTAATTATACTTGGGGGCTTCTTTCATAGAAGCTTACTTATTTATCTGGGCTTCATTCCCAGCACATGTGTCATCCTTCCGCATGTACCTTTTCTTCGCCATTATATGCATCGATATGACTTAAGTTTTGGCCAAGCCGGGTTGCCTGGCTCTTGTATTTATGCCCTATGTTCCCGTTAATTTGGCTAGGGCATAAGGGGAGCACCTCTGCGATTGTTACTGCCGGGTCAGCCGGATGTGTACCTCAGACCGGGTGAAGCCGAAAGCTAGCGTTCTTCATGGAATATTTAGTCGGTGAACAAAAGATGATTCTTCACTTATTTATTTTCCATATGTGCCCCCAGATTTTTTTCTGCAACTCTTTTCGCAGTCCGGACATGCACTTTAGGGCATGCATACCCAGGGAAAGGAACCCCTAACAGAACTATTCTCCCTGGAAGATGTTTATTACTAACCATGTAATATAACATAACTAGTTGGGCAATTGTCTGTTCAAGCACTAATGACCCCTACGCCTGGTTTCCATGCATGCCCCAGTTCTTACATAACCGAGAGGGTATTCGGATACACTCCGGACTATCGGGTCCAGAGGTTGAAGCGAAAAGGTCCGCCATGACAAATGATCTACAATCCGGCTGGATGGCATTATACATGTCACTTCAATTACATAGTCACTTTGACTAACTAAATTCTTCTTCTATACCATCCAACAGGTTGTCTAGCCTACAATCCTGTTGGGAATACTTTGCGGCCAACTCTACTTGCCCGTACAGTAGACTAACAGGAATCTCTTTCCCATCAGGCCCCATAGGTCCAACCTCGGCGATGTGGTTTGGGTCAGCCTTGGTATACCGTGTCTTCACCATGGCACAGGCTTCCCTGGCACCTTGACGGCAGGTCGATATCTTCCATAATCGGAAGCGTCGCCGCGCTCCCTTAAGCTTCTCCGCAAGCTCTCCAAGGCCTTCGGGCATGGAGACGGATGGCCATAAGGCCTGGGCAATGCCTTGCATCACCTGCCGAGCTCGTTCGTGCAGTTGTGAGAGCTCGGGTAGAAGATCACCCATAGACCCGGGCTTTTCCTCCGTGGGACGACCTGTTAGCATACCTACAGATATAACTTTGCTAGTCGAGTTCTTCGCCGAACTCTTCTTAAAAGTTCGTTCAAGCACTTACTGAAAATGTCGCGTCAAAGCCGATGTTTCTCCTTCGCGGAGTCTGACAGTTGGGCACGAACATCCTGTAGTTCCACGCTCAGCTGGGTGTTGGCATCCTGGAGATTATTATTCTCCTGCCTAACCCTCGTAAGCACGCTCTCGCGAGCCTTTAGCCGGCGTAGGAGATATTGCACATCCTGATTTCCTCCGGCGTCATCTACAATCTTATTGTCAGATTTGCATATATGCCGCACTCTACATGATACCTATCATCTGAAACATGTATTACCAGAGGGGGTCTTCTGGGACTCCTCTTTGGCAGCTAGTGCGGCCTGAAGTTTGGCTTTGCACTCTTCAAGCTCATGAGACAATTGGGTATTCTTTTCTGTAAGAACCTGCATAACAAATGATCCTTAAATCAGTTATTCTAACTGTTTCAAGTCTCAGGGGCTACGACTATATATAATCATCAAATTCTCTTACCCGTATATCCTTTACATATTGGTCCGTGGCTCTGGCTAGACCATTTTGAGCAGCACGGAGGTACGCGTCTCCTGAGTTGAAGGCATCAAATGCCTCTTGGGAGAAACAAGCGTCACGGAGAACGGCTCGGCGACGCCTGTGGGTCATGGCGCTCTCCACCTTGGAATTTGTGGCAGACATTTTGTATGCATCCTCTATCGGAGGAGCATCCGGCATGCGCCTCGTATTCGCTTCCACTTCCGTGTCCGGCATTGGAGCCCGACTGGTTGAGGCGTGATTGGCGACCTCTCCGGATATAGTCTGGCGAGCGTTTTTCTTCCTAGAAAGCACGGGTGTCAATATATCTTTAAAGACGATACCATGGAGTGAGGTGGCACGTCATACCTCTGCGCCGGTGTCTCAGTCCGGACTGCGTTCCTTTTTAGCCTGCCCGGCCTCGGAGCCCCTTGTTGGCTAGTCACCGCGGGCTCGGCATGGCGCCCCGAGGGCCTTCCCTGTGAAACACCATTGGTATATGGTAAGCAAAATGCGTAAGGACGAATCCTTTTCAAAATGATTGGGACTTTGGTCTCAGTCACCTGCGAAGCTAGGAGCAGCCCGGGGTAATCGGCCGTAATGGCCACCAAGGCATCGTCGCTGCTTAATTGGTAAAACACCCTATCAATCAGCTCCACGGATATGTCCGGATCCTCTTTGAAGGCCGGGTCGAGGGACCGCTCAGGATCCTCTGGTTGTGGAGGTGGGCCGTTGATCTCCCTTACAGCCTTACACAGCTCCTGCGTCGAATTCCCGAGGTAAAATATTTAACTGTGGGAATATGGAACGGATGGGCATAAAAAGTGTTGACTTACCCAGCTCGAAGGATTGTACATAGAAAATTCGCCCTGTGGATTGACGCGGAGGAATTCCTCCTCTTCTCCCTTGTACAAATTGGACAAGATTTTGGCGAGAGCAGCGGATGAGTCCGGCCCCTTGCGGCCACAGCGGGTGGCGTCATCCTCCCCGTTGAAATCCCACATGGGGTGGCCTCGATATTGAAGCGACTGCACCCCCCGCATAATGCATGTGGCCATGACATCGATCATGGTCAGTCCTGATTGGGCCAATACCTTTATCCGGCTCATCAGGTAAAGAACGTCTCTGTCATCTTCCTCCTGGGGGCTCCGTGGGCGCTAGCTTAGGCGCTTCTTCAAGGGAGCATTGTCAAACTCGGGAAGGCCGATCCGAATAGGATCCAAAAGAGGGACGTCTTCTATATAAAACCACTCTGAAGGCCAGTCTCCGGACGCCTTCTTCGGGGTTCCGGATAGATATCCGGTCCCGGTGATGCGCCATACTTCGGCTCCGCCCACTTGATATACTGACCCCCTCTGGGAGCTGGGCACAAGGCAGAACAACTTCTTCCACAGGGCGAAATGAGCTTCGCAGCCCAAGAACAGCTCGCAAAGGGCTACATAGCCCGCGATATGTAGTATGGAGGTAGGGGTAAGGTTGTGCAACTGGAGGCCGTAGAACTCCAGGAGCCCCCGGTGAAACGGATGGATTGGAAATCCGAGTCCCCTTATCAAATAAGGGACGAGGCATACCCGCTCTCCCTTAGAGGGGTTGGGAAAGCTCTCCGCTTGCTCTCCGCCATTGTAGGTGGTGAGCCCGGCTCGAACCGGGACCATATACGCTGGGGGGAGAAATCCCTGGGTCTCAAGCTTCACTAGTTGGCTGTGCGGGACGGAACACCTCTCCCAATCTCCGGGCTTGGGGCTGGGGGAACGAGAGGAGGAGTTGCGCTGACCGACCATGATGGAATGGATTTTCGGGTGCGCTCCAATGAATGCTCGCTGAGGGAGGATGGTGTGGTTTGGATCTGAATCCTCGTCTCTTTAATGGACAACTCATTTGCATAGCTAGGGGGGTAAATGTGAAAACACCCTGGCTCCTCACATTCGCTCGGCACGTGGAAGGTGGCCATTATTGGGCGTGGAAGCCAAGAAGCGCAGCATTTACAAGAAGCCGGACACTATTTAACAGGTATTCAGAATTTGGAGAAGAACCCGCCTTGCAATGTCGAAGACAATCTGCGCGCCGGACTCATCGTCATTGAAGCCTGGTTCAGAGGCTACTGAGGGAGTCCTGGATTAGGGGGTATCCGGACAACCGGACTATAACCTTTGGCCGGACTATTGGACAATGAAGATACAAGATTGAAGACTTCGTCCCGTGTCCGGATGGGACTTTCCACGCCGTGGAAGGCAAGCTTGGCAATACGGATATGTAGATCTCCTTCCTTATAACTGACTCTGTGTAACCCTAGCCCCCTCCGGTGTCTATATAAACCGGAGGGATTAGTCTATAAGACACAACAACAATCATACCATAGGCTAGCTTCTAGGGTTTAGCCTCTCTGATCTCGTGGTAGATCTACTCTTGTACTACCCATATCAACAATATTAATCAAGCAGGAGTAGGGTTTTACCTCCATCGAGAGGGCCCGAACCTGGGTAAAAACATCATGTCCCTTGTCTCCTATTACCATCCGCCTAGACGCATAGTTCGGGACCCCCTACCCGAGATCCGCCGGTTTTGACACCGACAGCCACTGAGAGGGAGCCAGGAGCAGGGCCCCTCCCCGCGCCGCGCAACGCCTGATGACACCCGGAGGTAGGCCCTCTATCGGGGAGGCCTCGACAACCCTTCCCCCCGGCAGAGGACCTGTGGTCGCCGATTGAACCGCTAGCGTCCCCTTTCCCTCTTCTGTGTCGTCCTGGTGACCAGTCGGCTCAGAGGAGGTCGAGGGTGGCACAAGGCGGGGCCCTCATCTGGCGATATGAAGCAAGGCCAGTACCTGTGAAGCTCGCCAACCGTGACACTCTCACATAATAATGAGTTGGGGCTGTAAACGCCCCGGAGTCTCAGGGGTGCCGGCCTCAGGCCCTGGGGCTCCATGTCGGTGTCAAAACAGGCGGATCTCGGGTAGGGGGTCCCGAGCTGTGCGTCTAGGCGGATGGTAACAGGAGACAAGGGACACCATGTTTTACCCAGGTTCGGGCCCTCTTGATGGAGGTAAAACCTTACGTCCTGCTTGATTAATATTGATGATATGGGTTGTACAAGAGTAGATCTACCACGAGATCAAGGAGGCTAAACCCTAGAAGCTAGCCTATGGTATGATTGTTGTATATTGGAGTTGTTGTCCTACGGACTAAAACCCTCCGGTTTATATAGACATCAGAGAGGGTTAGGGTTACACCAAGTCGGTTACAATGGTAGGAGATCTGAATATCCGCATCGCCAAGCTTGCCTTCCACGCCAAGGAAAGTCCCATCTGGACACGGGACGAAGTCTTCAATCTTGTATCTTCATAGTCCAGGAGTCCGGCTGAAGGTATAGTTCGGCTATCCGAACACCCCCTAATCCAGGACTCCCTCAGTAGCCCCTGAACCAGGCTTCAATGACGACGAGTCCAGCGCGCAGATTGTCTTCGGCATTGCAAGGCGGGTTCCTCCTCCAAGTTCTTCATAAAAGATTTGTAAACCCCAAGAGTAGTGTCCGGCTCTGCAAAATAAGTTTCCACATATTGCCATAGAGAGAATAATATTAACACAAATCTAATCTGCTGACGTATTCCATAGCGTGACATCACACTACGGCCAAGCCTTTATTCGAATCATTTTCACTTCTCCACCTCAACGCGTTTTGCGAGGCGGTTTCCTTGGCACGTCTTGTCAAAGCAAAGATCGTGTCCCCCATTTACGGGATTCTTATCAATACGGACGTGGGTAACCCAACCGCACCATTTATCATGGCGCTTGGGAGGCAAGCGAGTTTTACTAGGCTGGTGGGGATGCATAGCCGCATCCGCCCATATAAGGGGATAGGGATCCACCTTTTTACCTACGCCTTCTTCCTCCTTTGCCTATCCATCTTCTGCGCACCCGAGCTCCAGCGCCCAAGCCCGCACTTCCCACCTCAACCTTCTCCAGCAATGTCCAGAGCGGGAGGCAAGTGGATGGTCTCCTCCGTCACGGAGGGCCATGTCGAAAAGCTGAGGAGGGCCGGATACTTGTCCAAAGACATCACGCACCGGCTCCCTGAAAAGGGGCAGCTTCTCCCCACCCCAGAGCCCCATGAGAGGGTCGTATTCCTTCCCCACTTCCTCCGCAGACTGGGCTTTCCTCTCCACCCACTGGTCTGGGGGCTCATGTTCTATTATGGCCTGGATTTCCATGATCTGGCCCCGAACTTCATCCTCAACATCTCGGCGTTTATCGTCGTGTGCGAGGCTTTCCTCTGCATCCGCCCCCATTTCGGCCTTTGGCTCAAGACTTTCAACGTCAAGCCGAAAGTGGTGCGCGGCAGCCAAGCGGAGTGCCGAGGCGCCATGGCGGGCAAGATGGCCAACATCCTATGGCTCGAGGGCTCCTTTGTGGAGACCTTGAAGGGGTGGCAATCAGGGTGGTTTTACATCACCGAGCCGCGCGATTCGGAATGGATCGCAACCCCTGAGTTCCGGTCTGGACCCCCCACGCGGCTCACGTCCTGGAAAGAGACGGGCCTGTTGTGGGGTGACGAAGGAGAGGTGACCGGATTGCAAACATGCATCCAGTCCCTGGTGAACAAGCAGCTCAAGCTTGTCAATATAGTCCAGGTCATGCTCGTCCGCCGGATTCTCCCGTGTCAACAACGGGGTTTCACTCTGTGGGAGTTCGACCGGCGTAGCACCAAACCTTGAACAGGCTCTTCGACACGACATACGAAGATACCTGGAAGGTGCTCTTCAAGGGCGCCGAAGCTCCCGCATCCGCATCCAAAGACCGCGGATTCAGCATGCAGCGTACAGCTAGCGTGGTGATTTATCTGTACCTTTTACAGGATATTTATTTCTCATAGTTTGACTCTATGCGGGATCTAAACCCCCTTACCTTTAACTGGCATGGCAGGTGAAGTCCGGACAGATCGATTGTTCGACTCCTTTGCCCGAAGACCCAGCAGACGCTCGTTAATCGAAGCTGCTGGCTCTGGCGCCTTACGTGGTGCTGGAGAAGAAGGCCAAGAAGAAGAAGGCCATGGGGACTCGAAAGAGTTCCCGTCATACGGTGGTGTCGGACTCATCATCCGACGAGTCTGAGACGCACTCCTCCCGTGAAGACGAGGAGGAGGATGAAGAACCCTCTCCCCCTCCAGCAGGGGGAGGAAAGAAGAGGAAGGCCGCCCCAACAGGGGAGGTCGAAGGGTCCAAGAAGGGGAAAACCCTTCCTCCGGACTACTCCGCCGACGCCGACAACGACGAAGAGGAGTGGCGGGACAGAGCCAAGCGTCCGGCGAAATCGTAAGTATTTGGATACCAGAGTAACTCATAATATTCCTTTGTTGCACAACTTTCCCTAATGTTGAACATAATTAAGCAGCCCGCCCCAGGCCGGACTCGACGAGTCGTCGAGCGGCTCCCTGGATTCATCGGACGTGAACTCAGTTCCGCCCGCTGTCTCCCCCCGCACTGCGGACGACGTCGAAGTGGCGTCGCGACAAGCTCCGGGGCAGGAGGAGGTGGTCCTGGAGGAGCCGCGAGGCGACCTCCCGGACTCCAGGAGTAAAGGGGACAAGACCCCCCAGGGCTCCAAGTCCGACTTTGAGCTGGACACCGTGCCGGAATCTTGAAAAGTTTCGGACCGCGGTAGGCGAACTCCTTCTAAGAGGAGCAAGCCTTCTGAGCCGGCGGCCTCTGTCCAACCGGAGGTGCCGGACAATCTGCTGGAGGTGCTTAACGGCGCCTCCATCAACGAGGAGCACCGTATTATTATGAGTACGGTGATCCAGAAGGTTCAGTCCGCTAAGAGGGGACTGACTGAAGCTTGCGCTAGCCTTCTAACAGGCTTCGAGGTAAGTAAAGATATGTAAAAATATTACCGCATAGACTGTATCCCCTGATGCTCTGTTTGGCGTTCGGAAAGAAAAGCCGAATAGAGGATCTATTAAATTTCGCAGGATTCTAACAAAAAGGAGTCAATATGCATATGCAGGCTTTGCTGCTAGCCACCGCTGCACTAACTCCGGAGGTGGGTGCCCTGAAGAAGGGCCTCGAGCAGACCAAGCAAGAGCTCGGCCTTGCCAAACGGCAGCTCAAGGAGAAGGATGGTAAGAGATACCATACCGAAAAAATATATAAAAAGATGCAATTGCAAAAAATAACAGGATTGTACTGCTTATTGTAGGGTCCACGACTGAGGTGGCGACCCTCAAGCAGGCGCTGTTCGAGGCCGAGAAGAGAGCGGCCACGGAGCGCACCGAGCGAGAGAAATTTGAGGCCCAGGTCGGCGAGGTGCAGCAAGAGCTTCAGGCTCTCATGAAAAAACATGAGAGTTTGGAGCTGGACTCGAAGACGTGAGCGTCCGAGCTCGCGGCGGCCCTTGAAACTGCCAAGGCTGCCAAGGCTGAATCCCAGAAGGCCCTCCAAGAGTTGGAGGAGGTGAAAAAGATAGCGGCGGGTAAGGCATTCTTTAAGCAAAGCAGACATATAAAAGTAAACTACTTGTTACTTACCCGAATCCGGAGCTCTCCAGGGGCATTCGCAGATCTTCCCCGCAGCGTATCCGATGCCGCCGCATTTTACCGAGCCGAGGAAGGCAGCTCGACAGAGAAGGTGTTCTGGTCTCAGTACGCTGAGGCCGGACACCCTGTGCCCTTGAGCGACCAGCTGAAGCAGCTGGTCGAGCTCCACAAGGCGGCCGAACAGGCCATGAAGGGCTTCATAGTTCGGCTGTGGCCTGGAGAGGCCCTGCCTGGGAGCTACTTTGGGCTGGTGCGGCGGCTGGTGGAGGCCTGTCCAAGGCTCGAGGTCATCAAGCGCTTCGTCTGCATCGAAGGTGCCCGTAGGGCCCTGGCCCGTGCAAAGGTGCACTGGGGTAAGCTGGACGGTGAGAAGCTTGTGAGGGACGGGCCGCCGCCGGGGAAGGAGCATCGCAAGCCCGAGAACTACTATAAGGATGTTCTTGCGGGTGCCCGCCTTGTGGCCGATGAATGTACCAAGGATGTAATTTTTGAATGAACTTGCTCGTGTTTATCCTGTGCGCTGAAAACTTGTTCATATGCGCTAAGCAATGCTTGTTGAATTTAAAATATTACTTTCTGTGCGGCCGTTTCTCAAAAAATTGAGAGATGGCCAGTCGTCGGCTTCTGCCCCCATGCCACTAGTGTTGGGGTGTTCGGGATAAACCTGAGCACTCTTTTTCCCATAGTTGGGTCCTTCGAGGGAGGCGCTCAGCACAACGAACAAGGCAATCGGACTATAATGCTTGAACACTCTCACTTAGCCATAGAACTCTATAATTTTAAATTTCGGCGAAGCCCCTAGTATTCGGAAGACCGAGTTCGGGGCGCTGTCCACGCCTTGGCTGGACTAAGCCGGTTCCTCGCTCGAAGCGGCATAAGTCTTTAAGGACTCGAAAAATCTCTCGAACAACGACCGGTCTCTCGCCTCATCATGACAGTCAGTTTTAGTCTTCTCTACTGAGGTGCTCAGCCCAGCTCAACTAGGGCACAATCGCAGTAGTTCTCCTAGTGCTAGCTTAGCCGATATAGCAGAACGTAAGGCACCAAAACATAGGAGCCGGGCAAACCCAACTATTGAACCAAATCATGATTCGGAGCCGATGCATATAGTGCTATAAGTTCGGGGTGCCGCACTTGTGAAAGTGTTCGGACTTCTCACACCATATTGAGGGGTACTGAAGCCCCTGGCGTATTTTGCCGTACCACAATGTACGGGTGCAACATGTCATTAATAAACTTATATATAAATAGAGGATAATGCAAAAAATATACAAAAGCTATGCATTGTTTATAGAAAGGCTGCTGTCCAAGTAGAACGATACGAATAGTGCGATAAGCAAAAGAAATTGGACTATTTAATATGTCCTGGCCAGGGGCAGGCCGCGGAATTGTATTCAAAATAGGTATACTACTCATAATAGAGACCGCCTGGGAGTTTCATAATGCGGCATGGCTTGTCGGCTGTCCTGGATCTTGCATCATTTGTGCGGCAGTTGAATTGCCGAACAGATCATCCGAAGGATGGAGTCCTGAAAGTAAGAGAAAATTAAAAAGGAATCCGGCAGCCCCTAGTACGGTTTAAGCCGTGTTTTGGGCGTGCCGTGATGGTGCCCTTCCCCTGTGCCCATGGTATTTCGAGGGCGTAGTTATGTACGCGAAGCACTGGTTTCGCTATATTGCGAGGGCTAGGGTTGGGGCTACATTGCTACGCTTTCTCGAAACGTGCCAGGCGGTCTTGTTGTAGGTTACTCCGGGCGCGCTTGATAGTGTTCGGCTTTTTAAGGGCCGGACTGGAGAACTCCCTTGAGAGGCTGCTTTGTACTTCTGCTGCGAGCGCTGCCGTGTGCTCCTCCGTTCGTAGGGAGCGTTCGGTGTTTCCGTTGACCGTGATTACTCCTCGAGGGCCTGGCATCTTGAGCTTGAGGTATGCATAGTGCGGTACCGCGTTGAACTTTGCGAATGCGCTTCGCCCGTGTAGTGCATGATAGCCACTGCGGAACGGGACTATGTCGAAGATTAACTCCTCGCGTTGGAAATTATCCGGGGATCCAAAGACCACTTCAAGTGTAACTGAGCCTGTAAAGTTGGCTTCTACACCTGGTATGACGCCTTTAAAGGTCATTTTGGTGGGCTTGATCCTCGAGGGATCTATGCCCATTTTCCGCACTGTATCCTGGTAAAGCAGGTTCAGGCTGCTGCCGCCGTCCATGAGGACTCTTGTGAGATGAAATCCGTCAATAATTGGGTCAAGAACCAATGCGGCAAACCCGCCATGACGGATGCTAGTGGGATGGTCCCTTCGATCAAAAGTGATCGTTTAGGAGGACCATGGGTTGAACTTTGGAGCGACTGGCTCCAGCGCGTATACGTCCCGTAACACACGCTTCCGCTCCCTTTTGGGGATATGGGTTGCGTATATCATGTTCACCGTCCGCACTTGTGGAGGAAAACCCTTCTGTCCACTGTTGCTCGGCGGCCTGGGTTCCTCCTCGTCATCGCTATGCAGCCCCTTGTCTCTGTTTTTGGCTCTTAACTTGCCTGCCTGCTTGAACACCCAACAATCCCTGTTGGTGTGATTGGCTGGCTTTTCAGGGGTGCCATGTATCTGGCACAGGCGGTCGAGTATTCGGTCTAAACCAGATTTGTAGCCTCGGAATCCGGCATTTACTATCGTATCCTCGTTGCTGTCGCTGTTAATGCGGCGCTTTTGCTTGTTCCGGCGCGACCTGCCGCTTTTGTCCTTGGTATCCGAATTACCAAGGTTCTTGGTTAAGTTGTTGCTGCGAGCTGGCCAGCTGTCTTCTCCCGCGCAAAAGCGGGTCATGAGTGTCGTGAGGGCTGCCATAGATTTCGGATTTTCCTGTCCCAGGCGCCGGGCAAGCCACTCATCGCGGATATTATGCTTGAAGGCTGCTAGGGCCTACGCGTCCGGACAGTCGACTATTTGATTTTTCTTTGTTAGGAACCGTGTCCAGAATTGCCTAGCCGATTCCTTAGGCTGCTGGATTATGTGGCTTAGGTCATCGGCATCTGGTGGTCGCACATAAGTGCCCTGGAAGTTGTCAAGGAATGCGGCTTCCAGGTCCTCCCAAGAACCGATTGAGTCTGATGGCAAGCTGTTAAGCCAATACCGGGCCGGTCCCTTAAGTTTGAGTGGGAGGTATTTGATGGCGTGTAGATCATCACCACATGCCATGTGGATATGAAGGAGATAATCCTCGATCCATACCACAGGATCTGCTATGCCATCGTATGATTCGATGTTTACGGGTTTGAAGCCCTCATGGATTTTATGATCCATTACTTCATCTGTGAAGCATAGTGGGTGTGCGGCGCCTCTTTACTGGGCTATATCACGACGCAGCTCAAAGGAGCTTTGTCTATTGTGTTCGGCCCGGCCGGATTTATTGTATCCAGAGTGACGATCACCGTCACGTGCCGTGGGGCGCCCGCACGATCCGTAGATCGATCTTGTTTGCCTTTCCTTGTCCTCTAGTATATCTCGCAGGTCTGGCGTGTTTTCCCGTGCCTTAGCATGTTTTGGGCGACGTCGGGGCATTGATTGAGTGGAGGGCCTAGAGGCCTCTCTGTCGCGGCCACGAGGTGGCCGTTCAGCCATGTCATGCGCTGGTGATGTAGGTGCTTCCCCTCTAATCAGGGTAGCAGCCTGCGCTTTGGGTAACGCTTGGAGGGGCGTTCGAGTTCATACTCTTCGGCCGCAAGGACTTCAGTCCATCTGTCGGCTAGCAAATCTTGATCAGCTCTAAGCTGTTGCTGCTTTTTCTTGAGGCTGCTTGCCGTGGCTAAATGCCTGCATTTGAAACGCTCTTGTTCGGCGGAGTCTGATGGTACGACGAATTCGTCGTCGTCGAGGCTTGCCTCGTCTTCGGAAGGAGGCATATAGTTATCATCCTCAACCTCTCGGTCTGCCGCTCTTTCATGAGGGCTGGCTTCTCCATCTTCCTGTGCCGAATCTAGCCGGAGGGGGTGTTCTTCGGCGCTATCCGGAGTAGTATTATCTCTAGTGCCGGAATCACCGTTTTTGCTTTGGCGGGATTTGGAACGGCGCCGCTGACGCCGGCGCTTGGGATGTTTCTTAGTGGTGTCATCCCCCGCTTTTCCATCGCCATCTCCATCTTTTGGAGTGTCCACCATATATATGTCATATGACGAGGTGGCCTTCCAGTGCCCTACAGGTGCTGGTTCCTGTTCGTCTCCTGCATTATCGTCCATACCGTCGATGTCTTCGGAGTCGAAGTCAAGCATGTCGGTTAAATCATCGACAGTGGCTACAAAGTGGGTGGTGGGTGGGCTTTCAATTTCTTCATCGTCCGCATCCCATCCTTGCTGACCAAAGTCCGGCCAGGGCTCTCCTGATAAAGAGAGAGACTTTAGTGAGTTCAGGATGTCGCCAAAGGGCGAGTGCTGAAAGATGTCCGCGGCGGTGAACTCCATGATCGGCGCCCAATCAGATTCGATTGGCAGGGGCGCGGTGGGTTCGGAGTCCGGAGAGGAATCCGGATCCTCGGAGTCACGGGTCATGCAGAGTGCGGGGCTGGTGTTCGGCTCGATTGCCTTTGAGATCACAGCCCCTAAGGTGGCGTCCAACCGCTCATCCTCGATCGGCGCAGCAGGCTCTGAATTAAGGGACGGAACCAACGCGTGTGCGGCCACCAGGACACTGTTCGGCGGCAGAGCTAGATCATGCCCATCAAGACAGTGCGGCGCGCTTGGCTGTGGATCGAATCCGTCGAAGATCAAGTCCCCGCGGATGTCAGCCGTGTAGTTCAAACTTCCAAACCTGACCTGTTGGCCAGGGGCGTAGCTTTCGATTTGCTCCAGGCGGCCAACCGAATTGGCCCGCAGTGCGAAGCCGCCGAAGACGAAGATTTGTCCGGGGAGAAAAGTCTCACCCTGGACCGCATCGTCATTGATGATCAAAGGAGCCGTCGGGCCTAAAAGTGACGACACAGAGGAACTCCCAATGAAAGCACCAATGTCGGTGTCAAAACCGGCGGATCTCGGGTAGGGGGTCCCGAACTGTGCGTCTAGGCGGATGGTAACAGGAGACAAGGGACACAATGTTTTACCCAGGTTCGGGCCCTCTTGATGGAGGTAAAACCCTACATCCTGCTTGATTAATATTGATGATATGGGTAGTACAAGAGTATATCTACCATGAGATCAAGGAGGCTAAACCCTAGAAGCTAGCCTATGGTATGATTGTTGTATATTGGAGTTGTTTTCCTACGGAGTAAAACCCTCCGGTTTATATAGACACCGGAGAGGGTTAGGGTTACACCAAGTTGGTTACAATGGTATGAGATCTAAATATCCGCATCGCCAAGCTTGCCTTCCACGCCAAGGAAGGTCCCATCCGGACACGGGACGAAGTCTTCAATCTTGTATCTTCATAGTCCAGGAGTCCGGCTGAACGTATAGTTCGGCTATCCGAACACCCCCTAATCCATGACTCCCTCACTCCCACTCCTTGTGGCAGCACTTAGCTCCACGCTAGTGAGAAGACTTGAAGACCAGAAGACTAGACTAGGCACCTGTCGGTGTACTAAAGTAGGGGTACCTTAGTACCCCGAACTTGTGCACGGGCAGTCGTAGCCCCCCCCGCGGCAAGGCTTGCCAGGCGATCGCCAAGACTCTCCATGGTCCCTTTTTGGGCCATCCAAGAACAAAGTATTTGAGCCAAGGCCCCGGCAAGAGGAGCTTGCCGGGAAGGCCACCCGAAGAGAGCGAGGCCCTGGCAAGAGGAGCTTGCCGGGACTGCCCCTCGAAGCACAAGACCCCGGCAAGAGGAGCTTGCCGGGAAGGCCATCCACGGCACGACAAGGACCTCGCCACGGCGCGTCCCGCGCTCCGGCAAGGCCCGGTGAGCGACAAGCTCCCGGGCGCGACAAGACATCCACCGCGGCAAGGCGCTTGCCGCGGCAAGTTACCACCCCGTGCCTGCGCTCCAGCTCACCCACCAACGTGTCGCTCTGGGGGCGTTCCAGACGCACGTGGCAGGAGGCTGCTTAGCCAGGGGCATGCGGTGGCGAAGCGAAGCTGACAGAGTAGCCATCGTGGCAAACGGTGGCGCTCCTGACGGTCCTGTTCCTGCACCGTCTGGGCGACGCAGACGGGCATTTAATGCCCTTTTTCCCCGCCGTCAGAGTTAGGTACGATAGCACTGTATAGCCACTGTGCAGGCAGCTGTACCCATTACAACATTCTACCATTTTTGCCCCCACCTACGCTGCCACCTGTGGGTAACCCCTTGAGCATATAAAAGGAGGCCCCATGCGCACGTAGGATGGGAGGACACGCGTTTTCACGCTCGGCCTCGCCATCGGCTCGTGTGTACTGTAGCACCACGCGCCTCCGAGCAAGAACACAATACAAACCACAAAGCAGCAGTAGGGTTTTACGCATCCGTGCGGCCCGAAGCTGGGTAAACCCCTCGTGTGCATCGCCTCGATCTGCTCTTCGTGCAACCTCCGCCCCCTGCCGAACCAGTAAGGGGCTCGGTCCCCATAGGTGTTCGAGGAAGCAGATTTCCCTCGACATCTTTGGCGCGCCAGGTAGGGGGCGTTGAAGTTGTGCGAACCTGATCCGGCGCCTGCACCAGCTAGATCTCCTTCACCTTCATCGACATGCCACCGAAGAAGAAGGCTCTGGAGGTGGCTGGTCCGTTCGCGTCGAACCCGCCGCCCTTGGAGCAAATGGGTGGCGGGGACGGCACCGGCGGCGGGACGGGCGTCGTCGAGCCAGCTCATGGCGCCACGGCGCCCGAACATGCACCGCGCCCCTCTCAGGAGGCACGGGACCAGCAGCGTCTTGGCGCCCACGGTACCATACGCTCGCTGGACCCAAATCGAGCCGGCGGATCCCTGGGCGCTCAAGGCCAGCACTCACACCAACGTGCTGGCGCGAGCGTGGCGCGGCTGCCTGGTCCGAGTGTTGCTCCTTCTAACGTAGTTAGAAGTTCGAGCACATCCCGCTCCACGCGCCGTTCGCCACCGCTGCCCGCCACTCCGGCAGAAGCTCTGGCGCGAGCTCAACTGCTCCTAGACTACCCTCTAACGGCGGACAAGCTTGACAACTGGAGGGCCACGATACAAAGCCTCATCGGTTTCGCCAACGGCGACACCCCGCGGCAGCACAGCGCGTCGCGGCCGCGGCGGGACGGCCAGGCGAGGACCGATGGCGCCAGGACCGACGGGGGTGCAACCACCGTGCACTCCCCGCCCCAGAGGCCAAGATCGCCGACTCGCCGGAATCATCACGACAACGACTCCACCGCGTCGTTGAATCCGCGAACTCGTCGCGATCAACGCCAAGTTCTTCACGAGCGAGAGCAAGAGGACGCTCGTACTCGCATCGAGCGTCGGAGAGAAGCGCGGCGTCAATCAGACCACCGCGCTGGGCCCTCTGTCGACATGCATGCACCAGGGGAACCAGGCGACCTGCCGTACGCGGTGGGCTGCCCTGCGTTCACCCATGAGCTGCGGCAAGTCCAGTGGCCCAGCACGAAGAATTTCAAGCCAGACGTACCAGAGAAGTACGACGGCAAGTCGCATCCGTCGGAGTTCCTCAGCATCTACACCATCGCGGTGCAGGCTGCTGGAGAGCGAGACGACAAGATCCTTGCCAACTACTTCCCGCTGGTACTCAAATCCAACGTCAGGTCCTGGCTCATGCACTTGCCGGATAACTCCATAACCTCCTGGACAGACTTGTGCCATCAGTTTGTTGGTGCCTTTACGGGCGGCCACAAACCCCATGGCCAAGCGAGCGACCTCCATCTGCTAGTCCATAAGGAAGGGGAACCCTTGCGCAAGTTCATCCAGAGATTCAGCCGTGTACACTACAACATCCCAGACGTCCACCCCGCCGCGGTCATCAGCGCGTTCCATCAGAACGTGCGTAACCGCAGGATGCGGGAGGAGATGGCGATGTGAAAGATCATAGACGTCAGCGAGCTATATGCCCTTGCCGACAAGTGTGCCCGTGCTGAGGAAGGGAGGAAACTCCCCAGAGAGAACACTGGAGCAGGAGAATCTGACAGTGAGGATACCGCCCCGGCAAGAAAGGGCCGGCGGCGGAGCAACAGGAAGAAGAAGAGCCAAGAAGTACTGGTTGTTGAGCAGTCCGACGATGAAGGCGCCGCCAAGAAGGCCCAGGCTGTTAGCTCTGGCAAGGAGATTGCCGGATGCGCCCACTGCCAGGCCGTGGCGGCCGCCGACAAGCGGGACGGCACCAACAAACAGTACTGCAAGATCCACCGCATCAAGGGCCATGACCTCCAGAGCTGCAGGCAGGTCGAGCGGCTCGTCGAGCTGCAAAAGGCCGAGTACGAGCGGCGCGACAAGGAGAGAGCCCGGGGAGGTGGCAGACGATCAGGCACGAAGTGCCCCGGCCAGGGAGGACGTCGCGACAAGGACAAGCAGCGGCAAGCGGAGCGACCTCCCCGCGGCCGCGACAAGAATGAAGACGACGACGAAGACGAAGACATGGATGACGTCGAGACCAGTGAGCAGGAGTTTCAGAAAGCCATAGAGGTCTTGTGCGTAGACGGCGACGCCTCCCTGCATACTTCTGACCGCCAGCTCAAGCAATGCGCGCGGGAAGTCAATGCAGCGGAACCACCCGTCGAGTCGCGCAGGCCTCTGAAATGGTCCGGCACGCCTATCATCTTTGATATTGAGGACCACCCTTATCGCACAACTGTGATCGGGTGCTTGCCGATGTTGGTCTCACCAACAGTCCGCAACCTCAAGGTCACTAAGATGCTAGTTGACGGCGGGGCCGGCTTGAACCTGATCTCTTCCGCTGTGCTCCGGAAACTCCAAGTCCCCGACAGCGAGCTCGAAGAGACCGGCATGTTCCAAGGAATCAACCCGGGAAGGAGCAAGCCTAAGGGGAAGATAACGTTGCCAGTAACGTTTGGCAGCGAGCTGAACTTCAGGACAGAGAGGATCACTTTGGACGTTGCCGATTTTCCATTGCCCTACAATGGAATTCTCGGCCGTCCAGCGCTCGCCAAGTTCATGGCGGCCTCTCACTACGCCTACAACATGCTCAAGATGCCAGGCCCGATAAGCGTCATCTCTGTCCCCGGCGACAAGAAGGATGCCCTTATCTGTGCCGACAAGATCTACTGGGAAGCAGCAGCCGCAGCGGATCACAAGCCGCTTGCCGCTGAAGCTCCCGGAGGAAAGAAGAGGACCAAGCCCGACAAGTGCTCTGGCGCCCACTCCGGCAAGCGCACCTCTTTGGAGTGCTGCGCTACCGTCGAGGACGCGCCATCAAGCTCCACCGGAAAGAGTAAGAAGACAATGGCAGCTCCGCCAACGACCAAGAAGGTGCCCGCCAAGGAGGACGGCACTGGTGGTACCTTCACCATCAGTGCCACGCTCGACCCCAAATAGGAAAGCGCGCTCGTTACTTTCCTGCGGGCGAATGTCGATGTGTTTGCCTGGCAACCATCTGACATCCCCGGCTTTCCCAGGAAAGTGATTGAGCACCACCTCGCCGTCTGTCCTCACGCGCGGCCCGTCAAGCAGAAAGTCAGGAAGCAAGCAGTGGAGCGCCAAGAGTTCATCGCAGAAGAGATCAAGAAGTTGGAAGCGGCATGCCTCGTCAGAGGTGTGCTCCATCCGACGTTGTTGGCCAATCCTGTTGTCGTGCCCAAAGCAAATGGGAAATGGATGCTTTGCATCGATTTCACTGATGTTAACAAAGCTTGTCCCAAAGATCCCTTTCCCTTGCCGCGCATTGACCAGATTGTTGACTCCACGGCCGGATGTGACCTGCTTTCATTTCTTGACGCCTACTCTGGATATCATCAGATCTTCATGGCTCAAGAAGATGAAGATAAGACCGCGTTCATCACTCCATGTGGCTCGTACTATTTCGTACGGATGCCTTTCAGACTGAAGAACGCCGGTTCGACATTTGCGAGGGTTGTCCACACTGCTTTTGAGCCACAAATCCACAGGAATGTGGAGGCCTACATGGATGATATAGTGGTCAAGAGCAAAGACAGGGCAACCCTGATTCAAGACTTAGAGGAGACCTTTGCGAATCTGCGCAGGATCAGCCTCAAGCTCAACCCCGAGAAGTGCATGTTCGGAGTCCCTTCCGGCAAGCTTCTCGGGTTCTTCGTGTCTCAGCGAAGAATAGAAGCCAACCCAGACAAGATCAAGGCCATCGAGCAGATTGAAGCACCAACCTGTGTCAAGGACGTACGAAGGCTTGCCGGCCGCGTAGCGGCTCTCAGCAGGTTTATTTCCAAGTCTGCAGAACGCGCCCGGCCATTTTTCAAAATTTTGAAAAAGGCGGGTCCAGTAAAATGGACTCCGGAAGCGGAGGCTGCGCTGCAGGACTTGAAGAAGTACCTGTCTTCCGCTCCAATACTTGTCGCGCCTCAACCACAAGAGAAGTTGCTGCTATACCTGGCGGCAACCAATCAAGTGGTTAGTGCTGCGTTAGTAGCGGAGAGGAAGGCAGATGATGAGCCAGCGACCGCGGCAAGCGTGTCCAGCGACAAGCAGGGGGCTTCCCCGACAAGCTCTGGCCCCGACAAGGATGAATCTGCGCAGGAGCAAGTGGAGGTGCGGAAGAAAAAAATGGTGCAGCGCCCAGTTTACTTTGTCAGCTCCCTTTTGCAGGGGGCTAGGTCAAGGTACTCTGGTGTGCAGAAATTACTTTTCGGCCTCCTCATGGCCTTGAGAAAGCTGCGCCATTACTTCCAAGAACACGAGATTACGGTTGTCACCCACTTTCCGCTGAAGAGGATACTGCAGAATCCAGAAGCAACAGGCAGGATTGTCGAGTGGGCACTAGAACTGTCGAGCTACGGTCTCCAGTTCGAGAGCACCTCGACTATCCAAAGCAGAGCATTGGCGGAGTTCATAGCGGAGTGGACACCGACACCGGACGAAGATATCCCAGAGACGAGCATCCCCGCCAAAGAAGCAAGCAAAGAGTGGCTGATGTACTTTGATGGTGCCTTCTCGCTGCAAGGCGCCGGTGCTGGCGCGTTACTTATCGCGCCCACCGGAGAGCACCTCAAGTACGTAGTCCAGATGCACTTCTCCAAGGAACAAGCAACCAACAATACTGCAGAGTATGAAGGTTTGCTTGCCGGTCTCAGGATCGCGACAGAACTTGGGATCAAGAAGCTCATTGTCAGGGGTGACTCGCAGCTTGTCGTCCGCCAAGTGAACAAGGATTACCAGAGTCCGTTGATGGAAGCGTATGTTGATGAAGTGAGGAAGCTGGAAGAGCACTTTGACGGCCTGCAAATGGAACACATTCCACGAGCTGAGAATGACATCGCTGACGGCCTGTCAAAGTGTGCAGCATTTAAGTTACCTGTGGAACCAGGGACCTTTGTGCTCAAGCTGACTCAGCCATCCGTAACGCCATAAACCAGACAGAGCAAGAAGAGGAAGTTGGTCTCCGGTGACTATCTCCCGGCAGAGCTCCCCGGAGCCGCCGCTAAGAAGGTCCCCAAGATCGACTCCAAGAGCGTTGAGGAACCGTCTGCTCCGGAAAACCCCAGGTTTGTTCCGTAGAAGCAGGCGCTCCCGACAAGTTTTGTTCCGGCAAGCTTGCCGGGGAACGCCAAGCTCCGGCCGAGCCCCAGATCCTCGCCGTAGAAGCGGACGTTCCCGCAGCAGCAGAAGTGCCTTCAGTCCTTGTTGTCGAGCCGCAGGCTCCGGCATGGGCGCAGCAGACTGTCCATTTCCTCCAGCACGGAGAACTTCCCGAAGAACAAGAAGAAGCGGAAAGAGTAGCCCGGCGCTCGAGTATGTACCAGTTCGTCGACAACACGCTATACAGAAGAGGGCGCAACGGTGTGAAATTGAAGTGTATTTCCCGGGAAGACGGGCAGCAGCTGTTGGCAGAGATACATGGAGGCATATGTGGTCACCACATTGGCGCAAGAGCACTTGCCGGCAAAGCGTTCCGGCAAGGTTTCTTCTGGCCGACAGCCCTCCAGGATGCAACTGCACAAGTAACCAAGTGTGAAGCGTGCCAGTTCCATTCCAAGCAGATACACCAGCCAGCTCAAGCTCTCCAGACGATCCCTTTATCCTGGCCATTTTCGGTCTGGGGGCTTGACATCCTCGGCCCCTTCCCCCGAGCTGTCGGGGGCTTTGAGTACTTGTACGTCGCAATCGACAAGTTCACAAAGTGGCCGGAAGTGGAACCAGTGAGGAAGGTGACAGCACAGTCAGCCATCAAGTTCTTCAGGTCGATTGTCTGCTGCTTATGGATCCCCAACAGGATCATCACCGACAACGGTACACAATTCACGAGCCGCGCCTTCATGCAATACGTCCAAGATCTCGGCGCCAAGGTCTGCTTCGCTTCTGTTGCTCATCCCAGGAGCAACGGTCAAGCTGAAAGGGCCAACGCCGAAGTACTGCGCGGGCTCAAGACCAGAACTTTCGACAGGCTGCACAAGTGCGGAAGAAACTGGATCGAGGAGCTGCCGGTGGCTCTTTTGTTGATCAGAACGACGCCAAATCGAGCCACTGGCCAGACACAATTTGCTCTAGTCTATGGAGCAGAAGCAGTTACCCCCACGGAACTCGTATACGGGTCACCTCGAGTGCTCGCTTATGATGAGCTTGAGCAAGAGCGGCTGCGTGAATATGACGCGCTGCTCCTTGAGGAAGATCGTCTTCAGGCTGCTGTGCGAGCCTCTCGCTACCAGCAAGCTTTGCGTCGCTACCATAGCCGCAAAGTTAAAGCCAGAAGCTTTGAGGAAGGCGACCTTGTTCTTTGGCGTGCCCCGTCCGCCAAGAATCATAACAAGTTGATGCCAAAGTGGGAAGGCCCTTACCGGGTGAGACGAGTCACGAGGCCCGGCACTGTCCGCCTCGAGACCGAAGATGGCACTCCGGTGAGCAACTCCTGGAATATTGAGCATCTTCGTAAGTTTTACCCGTAAGGCGCGGTTGTCGGGCCCTGCCCGACAACCAACCCTTTGTACAAGTCTTGCCGCAGTTGCATGTAATCCTTTGTACAAAGCCAGGCGCAGACCTTGAGCAGCAGAAATGAAGCGCTGGCGCCCTAAGTTCTAGCATGCATGCTGACTCGAGTCTCGTCCTTGGTTAGGGTTGATAGTGCCTAACAGCTGCTAACCCCTAGCTTAGAGGTCGAGTCTGCGTCCTTTTTCCTGTTCCTTCGTTTCCTTTGGTTCACAGGGTTTTGTACATCCTGGCCAGACCGCTTAAGGGCAAAGAAGAGAAGAAGGGCGGGCCAGCATCTGGTCCCCGGCAAGCTAGTATTGCCGGGGGCTGCAAGTACGAAGATTCGTCCGCGGCAAGCCAAAGCTGCCGGGGGCTGCAATCCCAGATAAGTTTTCGCATCCCTTGTCATGCATTCTCTTATGGACTGTGGAGTACGAAAACCTTGTTCCCTCCTAAAAGCTACCGTGCTCCCTTAACGGCAGGCCCCAGAGCGCGTTCCTGGGGCCCGTTTTGGTAGTAGTCGCGGCGGCAAAGGGGCGGAACGAGGGGCCCGAACTCGCCTCATCCCTTCCTCCGCCAAAGGCGTGAGAGAGGTCGAGTGGCGCGGGAAGACGGTAGGGCCTGTTGCCAGGCAAAGGAGTGTCTATCTTAATGATATAAAGGATTCGTTCCTTGGCGTGGGTTTTACCCGCGAGACAAGTGGCCCGGCAAACATCTCCTTTTCATTAAAAACATTCCGCTCAGGTATAGTTCAGAGAGAATGAAAAACATGAAAAGATGGGATTACAAGTTTTAAACACAGCTAAGGCCCGAGGGCTTACAGATTGAAAAAAGATAAGATGCCCGTAATCCCTTTCTTGTCTCTCTCCTCAGGAGGTAGGACAAGGAGGCGAAAAGGGCAAAAGGGGCGCCTAGGCGAGCTACGGGTGGCAGAAGACACCAACAGAACGCCCCGGGGGCTCCGGAGGCTGGATGGTGGCGGTGGCGCCGGAGATGGAGCTCGAAGATGAGGCAGCGGGACGTCAACACGCTGTCGGGGGCACCTAGCCCTCGTACTCCGAGTTGACGGCCTTGCCACCAGTCCTCCTCCTCTTCCGCAGCCTCGCCACTCCAGCCACCCGGGAAGACGACCCCGAGAAGCTCAAGGAGCCGGCGACCCGGATGATGGGGTCGCCGGTGCCACACGGAGCTGCGACCGGCGCCTAGTCGGACCCGTCATCCCGACGACCGCTGCCCTCGTCGTCGCTGTCGCTCCCCTCCTCATCACTCTCGCTTGAGGAGGAGCTTTCGCTGTCGGAGGAGCTATCCACGCAGCACCGGGCCCGGGTCCCGAAGTCCCCGAAGGCCTTGACGGAGAGGAGATCGCCCTCCATCAACTTGAAATGGAGGGTGAACCCCTCCGTCAAGGTGTGGATACGGGCGAATGTCTTCCACCCTCGGCCAAGATACACTACGTCGGGGGCTGGGAACTCGACGTGGACCCGCGTGCCACTGATCCCGCAGCCCTTCATGCGCAGCCTTAGCGTCTCGGGTTGCTCCATCTCCATCGCGCTCGCGAACGGAGCCGGGAGGCGGAGGCGGCGGCGAGGCGCCCGGCGCAGCCTGACGAAGAACTCGCAAGGATCGTCCCCGAGATGGACCGCCGTGGGAAGAGGGGCTGCTGGCGGAGGCGAGGCCGGCGCGTCGCCCCGCCCGCCTCTTCCCTAAGCGTCGCGGCTTCGTCCACGACCTCGCCCCTCCCCCATCCCCTTACGGCTGGCTCCGCCACCGCGGGTGCAAGGGGAGGAGGGGCGCGCTGCCTGGCGGCAACCCTCGCCGCCAACGATGAAGGACCCGGATTCCCTTTCTCCATGGATAATGGAGAGAGGGGGTCAGAGGATGAAGAGAAGAAGGGATGGAGGAGTGTGGGTTCCCGTCGCCCCCTCTCGCTCTTTATAAAGGAGCAGGGTGGGGGCTCGACCGCCCCGCTCAGCCAATCAAGACGCAGGGAGGCCAGGCGACTGGGGCCGACCTGCTGCCCCGACCAACGATGGCCCGGTTCCCTGCCTCCACCGCCCGCAACCCCGGGTGCATGGAAGCCGCGTGGCTGACGCGCAGGACCGAGGCGACGGATGAGGCGACCTCTCCCCACCCTGTGATCGTGGGGAACGGGCGCCTTGGAAACCGTGCCTTGGCCCTGTCCAGCGAACAAGCCACGCCTCCACGCCTCCCTCCACTTATGGAGCTAGCGCGGACCGTTCCCCCTTTATGGCGACGTGATGCAGGCCTGCGGGCTCAGCCCCGCACACGCCGCCCACGTCACGCACGCCTCTCCCCACGATGCCGCGTTCGACGCGTGCCGTTCGGGGAGGACGTGGTGGGCACGGAGGCAAATACAGCGTGACCCAGGCCGCGCGTGCCCGTGCACTGTTTTGGGCCTGGCCCAACAGCGCTCGGCACCGTGTATGGCCCAGGCCCGGGGGCTCCTGTCGGTGTACTAAAGTAGGGGTACCTTAGTACCCCGAACTTGTGCATGGGCAGTCGTAGCCCCCCCGCGGCAAGGCTTGCCAGGCGATCGCCAAGACTCTCTGTGGTCCCTTTTTGGGCCATCCAAGAACAAAGTATTTGAGCCAAGGCCCCGGCAAGAGGAGCTTGCCGGGAAGGCCACCTGAAGAGAGCGAGGCCCTGGCAATAGGAGCTTGCCGGGACGGCCGCTCGAAGCACAAGACCCCGGCAAGAGGAGCTTGCTGGGAAGGCCATCCACGGCACGACAAGGACCTCGCCACGGCGCGTCCCGCGCTCCGGCAAGGCCCGGTGAGCGACAAGCTCCCGGGCGCGACAAGACATCCACCGTGGCAAGGCGCTTGCCGCGACAAGTTACCACCCCGTGCCTGCGCTCCAGCTCACCCACCAACGTGTCGCTCTGGGGGCGTTCCAGACGCACTTGGCAGGAGGCTGTGTAGCCAGGGGCATGCGGTGGCGAAGCGAAGCTGACAGAGTAGCCATCGTGGCAAACGGTGGCGCTCCTGACGGTCCTGTTCCTGCACCGTCTGGGCGAAGCGGACGGGCATTTAATGCCCTTGTCCCCCGCCATCAGAGTTAGGTACGATAGCACTGTACAGCCACTGTGCAGGCAGCTGTACCCACTACAGCATTCTACCATTTTTGCCCCCACCTACGCTGCCACCTGTGGGTAACCCCTTGAGCACATAAAAGGAGGCCCCATGCGCATGTAGGAGGGGAGGACACGCATTTTCACGCTCGGCCTCGCCATCGGCTCGTGTGTACTATAGCACCACGCGCCTCCGAGCAAGAACACAATACAAACCACAAAGCAGCAGTAGGGTTTTACGCATCCGTGCGGCCCGAAGCTGGGTAAACCCCTCGTGTGCATCGCCTCGATCTGCTCTTCGTGCAACCTCCGCCCCCTGCCGAACCAGTAAGGGGCTCGGTCCCCATAGGTGTCCGAGGAAGCAGATTTCCCCCGACAGCACCGGACGCGGCCTTTTGCTTTTGATCTCTCTCTTTCTGTAGCTTTGCCTTCTGGATTTGGATTTGAGTTGAAGTTGAGTTTTTGTTGATGCGCGCGGGGGGAGCCTTTTCTCGTTTGAGAAATTCTTTGGCTTCTGGATCTCGTTTTGTCTGGGACTCATGTCCGTCGCCTTTCCCTCACGAGCCCCTTGTGAGCGGGACTGCGCGAAGCACGCGCGCGCCAAGCGCGCGCTAACACTACAACTGATGCACACCGCACGTGGGGTCCCTTCTAACGGAGCGACGTGTTGTGCAAGGTTCTCAGGAGTTCGACACATCGCAGCCCATCCCAAAGCTGGCACTGACTAAGGTAAACCAAGGCAAAAACTCGCATCAGGATTTGCAAGTTCACAAGGACACAAGCTCACGTCGTATGGGAAGTAAAAGCCGCAATTTGCTTACATGAGGGGCTCCCCTCTCAAAACGCTCTTACAAGTTTCCTAGGGCCACACCCGAGTTTTTGCGCAGGAAGGGATGACATGTGAACAAGGGGTCAGCCAAAAATGTCGCTCGCTGCGTCGCCCGCAGACGCGTCGCTTGCATCGTCATCGTCTTCATCGGCATCATCGCCGCCATCGGCGACGCCCCCCGTCGCCATCGTCAACCACGTCGCCTTCGTCTACGATGACCATCACCGCATCATACTCCGAAGCGAAGGCCCTGACCAACGCGTCCACATTATCCTCAACCCAGCGCGCAAGGTCGCCTTGGACAGCCGTGCGTACGGGGGCAATGGCGGCGTCAAAGTCGAAGTTGGGGTCGGCATTCAGGAGGTGGCTAAAGACACGTGAGAAAGCCCGCTCGAGCAAGCCGCGCCCCCTTTCCTCCACAAGCTGGCGAGCTCTAGTAGATCGAGCCTCCAGGCGCGTCACCACCTCAGTGAAGAAGGTCAGATGGCTGGCATAGTCATTGGAGTGAGGGGTCGGCGCCTCCATGTCGCAGATGTGGCCCACTGCAATGTTGGCCCTGTTCCGGAGGTCCTGAAGCATAGGGGCATGCTCGCGCTCCAGCGTTCAACGTTGGAGCACCTCGTCCGTGTTTTGCTTCGCGACGGCTTCTGCATCATCAACCCGCCTTCGGAGGGAGTGCAGTTCGGCGCGGGCGGAGGCCAAGTCCGCCTGCGCCGTGACCAGGGTGGCGGCCGTGGCTTCCGCGCGCCTCTCAGCCTCGTCCAACCTGGGCCTGAGGGCAGCGGCCCTGCCCTCATCCACCACGCCCGTGAGCTTCAGCCTCAGATCGTACCTGCCCTCCAGGTCCGCGCGAACCTCGCCCACCCGGTGGTTCACCTCCTCCTCAACTCCAGCCTGGTGAGCCCCGACGGTGTCTTCTTCCTGGGCAACTTGATGCTCCCTCGTCTCCAGTTGCTCGAGCTCGCGGCTGCGCTCCATGGCCTCCAGGGCAAGCGCCTCCTGACGCTTCCGGACCTCCTCTTCCTCCGCGGGCGTCCCCCTTAGCGACGCAAGAGCGGCCCTGCGCGCCTCCACTTGCTGCTCAAGAGACGCGCTCCAGGCCTGAAGCTCCGACGCGCGCTTCTCCGCAGCCTCACGGCGACGATCAGCCTCGTGAGCCTATTCCAAGGCTCGTGAGCGGGCTTCATGGGAAACCTTGAGAGACGCCTCGGCCTTTGCATTCTCAAGGTCATGCTGATAACGGCCGAGGTTGATGGCCACCTTCAGCTTGTGCCGCTCTTTCGCCAGCCGAAGACTCTCAGCCTCAAGGCGCGAATCGATACTCGCGAGCTCTTCACCAAGTCGGCTCATCGCGTTCATCGCCTCCTGGAAGAGCTCACGGCGAACCACGCTCCGCCCGCGCTCGATCTCGAACGCCCGACCTTCTCCGTCCTCCACCTCGAGGGCTGCGGGCGGAGCACCAAGCGGCACGCCACCCCTCGGCAGGGGGCTGGGGGCTGGCGCCAAACCCGACACCAGCCCATCTTCATGAGAAGCCCAAGCCGGCTGGGGCTCACTACTAGAAGAGAAGCCGAAGATCAAAGCCAACAGGCCGCCATCAAAGACCGGCTGGGGAGCCTTGGGCACGCCTGCCAAGCTCCACGCCAGGCCAAGGGGGAGGGGTGACGAGGCCGCAGGGTCAGAGCGCCAGGAAGGCAGGAGAGCCCCTTCAGCCAACCCTGCTCCAGGGGCAACCAGCAGACTCGGAGCGCTCGAGGCCGGCGGGAGAGTTAAGGAAGAAGGAGGCCGTTTCTCAGGAGACCCAACAGCCTCAGTGGAAGGAGCCCTGAATGACTGACGTCATAAGGAGAAAGCAGCACACGGAGAGCCACAGTAGTACGATACTTACATGTCAACGGCAAAGTACTTCCTTCGCTTCAGCGGTCCAAAGATGTTACTGCCACTGGGAGATCCTTTCCTCTTACGGAGCTCCTCGTCCACAGAAAGGCGACCGAAGCGCTGGATGTGACGGCCTGTGCGCAGCGGGGCCGAAGAAGATCTTGGAAGAGTATCTTCAGGGGTGCCCGATTGCGGTGAACGACCGGGCGCCGTCTCGCCATGATCCCCTGAGGCTCTTGGAGCCTTGGCCTCGGAAGTCGCAGGCAGCGTCTCCTCAGCAATCGACGCCTCAAGAGGGAAGTGGCAGGCCCTTGAGGACGATACCCCAGGATCACCACTCGGCACGTGCTCCTTAGCATTCGAGCCGCTGGCCTCCGCCTGAGCTCGCCCTCCTGCACCGTCACTTGGGTCGAGCTCTGCATCAGGAGCAAGGAAGGGAACCACGACGATGGGATTCTCACGAGGCCCTTCCAAGCCGACTGACCGTGGCCCCCACTCATCAAAGAGAGGCATGTCCTTTACAAACTCATTCTTATTCTTGCAACGGTAGAGCAGACAGTTCTTCCTAGGCAGCTCGGCCGTCTGGAAGACACCCATCAGGACCTTGAGAACTGTTCGCCGCGTCCCGAGGAGGAGCCCGGACTCCTGAAACCTCATGCAGTCCTGGCTGCTGAGCAAGGTCCACATTGGGCGAGAATGGCGCTGAAGCGGAGCGACCCGGCATTGGACGAATTCCTTCACCACCATAGGAGCAGTTACGCCGCGATCCTTCAGCAACCTCAACCTGAGCCATACGCGAGCAAGGCCGGGGCTCGTGAGCCGTTGATGGCTCCAGCCGGGGTTAGGAACAGTGGGCCCCGACGGAGCCTGAAGCAGAGGACTGAGCACACCGGCATCGACGAACACCCATCGTATCCGGAATTTGCTCGTGGGTGGAGGAAGCTCGAAATCGATCCCCTCGCCCACCGTCGCAGCGACGGCCTGGAAGCTCATGCACCCCGAGCATTGCTGGGGGTCAGCTAGATGTAGTGAGAAGAAGTGGCAGAAGAGAGCCACCAAAGGAGCGATGCCAACCATGGCTTCGCACTCGAAGGCGAAGACAGCAAGAAGAGTCACGAACTGTGGATCAAGATGCAGCATGTGGATCTGGTAATGCTCAAGCACCGCATTGAAATAGGCGGAGAAGGGAGGTACCAGGCCCGCCCAGAGGGCATCTATGAAGATTGGGACCTCAGTGGCCGTCTGAGCCATGCGAGTACGAGACGCGGGCCAGGCCACCGTCTCCCCCCCCCCCCGTTCATTGAAGCTGGAAGCAAGCATCGGGCACGCCTTGTCCATGGCCTCGTCGTTGAGCACCCGAGACCGGCCGAGCGCTGGCGCAACAGACGGAGGCGAAGCTGGTGGAGACGAAGGTCTTTTCCCCTTCTCAGCTTGTTTCGACGCCATGGCGATGGAGCAGGCGGGGCACAAGTCAGATTGGAAAAGAGAAGCAAAGCCACAAGGAAGCGGGGGAACTGGGGACGCAAGGCGCAGGGGGCGAAAGAATAACTGTGTAGGCCACCAGGTCCGCATAGCCGGGCGGATTCAAAGGCAGCATGGGGAAGTGGAGACGCCCACGCCCAATCAACCGCCACGTGTCGACCGAGGCTGCAGGCTTTTGGGGCTCGTGGCGCTCCGAGCTTGACCCTTGGCTTTGTCGAGAAGCCAAGCCCGACCGCACCTTGGGCCCGGGGGCTATTGTCGGCGTTCTGGGAACGAGGGTCCCCAGACTTGCCTGCCTGCGGCCCACCGCGTGGCAAAGCCAGCTAAAAGTGCGTTATATCGACTAGAGGGGGGTGAATAGGCGATTTTTATGAAATTCTTCACTGAGGAATTTGCTCGTGAGGAAATTCCTTAGCGAAGAACTACTAGCAGCGGAATAAGTACTCAGAGGTAAACATAGCAGAATACATGCATGGTCATCATGATGAAATGAAGACAAACACAAAGTACAGAAAGCGTAAACACATGATAGCACAAGATGAAGACAAACAGACTGAAGAAATTGAACTGAGGAAATTGAGAAAGTCTTCAGTCAAAGTCTTCAAACACAAATATGAACAAACACACAACACAGTAATGAGGAAATGGAAGTGTTGAGGAAATAGAACCAGTAAGCTTGGTGAAGACAATGATTTGGTAGACCAGTTCCAACTGCTGTCTCAGTTGTACATCTGGTTGGAGCGGCTGAGTATTTAAACTCGAGGACACCTAGTCTCGGACACACAGTCCTCACCGTATTCTCCTTGAGCTAAGGACACATAGTCCTTGCCCAATCACTCGTGGTAAGTCTTCAGGTGACTTCCAAACCTTCACAGACTAGGTCACTCGGCGATCCACAATTCCTCTTGGATGCCCTAGACCATTACGCCTAACCGTCTAGAAGAAGCACAGTCTTCAAAGGTAACAAGCTTCGGATCCACGCAGGATCAATCTCTTTAGTGATGCTCAATCACTTTGGGTTTGTAGGTGTTTTGGGTTTGGGTTTGGATTTTCCTCACTTGATGATTTTCGCTCAAAGTCCTCGGAGGATGGGTTGCTCTCAAATGACAAGTGTCAAGTTCTCGCGGAGCAGCCAACCAGCTAGTGGTTGTAGGGGGCGGCTATTTATAGCCTAGGGAGCAGCCCGACATGAGAAGACATAAATACCCTTCAATGATATGACCGTTAGGTGGACAAGATATTTTGGGACAGCTGGCGCGTAGCACAGCAACGGTCGGAAATTTGAGGTACAAATTCCTCAGGGCTATCATGTTCCTCACTGTGTAGGCAATTCGCACTGGCGAATTCCTAACTCCTCAGTCAGAGCAAAGTCCTCAGTGACCAGAAGAATTGCGTATCTGTCACTGAAGAATTTGACTGAACTGTATGTGATTTCCAATGGTTTCACTCGAAGGGATTGGTAGGTGTAGGCTTTGAGTTGAGCATCACATGGAAATTTTCTCCTTAGTATTTCCTCGACCCCCTTTAACAGTACGGTGTTTCCTATGACTCAAGAAAGAGAAAATGAAACTACGGAAACAAAATTCTTCACGCTTCATGTTCCTCGAATGAATACAAAGTCTTCAAGGTCACACCAATTTCTTCACTTTCAAAGTCTTAAGAAAGTCTTCAAAATATCAAAGTCTTCAGTCGAAGAACTTCATTTCTAGGGGTCGACTTTCTCTATAAATATCAAACTCCTCATAGACTTATAGACCTGTGTACACTCATAAACGCATTAGATACTTAACCTATAAGTCTTCAATACACCAAAATCACTAAGGGGCACTAGATGCACTTACAATCTCCCCCTTTTTGGTGATTCATGACAACATAGGTTAAGTTTTCAACGGGGATAAATATATGAAGTGTAAAAACTGATATTGAGGAATTTGATTGCAAGATATAGAGGAACTCCCCCTGAAGATGGGCATAGTGAGGAATTTTGTTTTGAAGCAATGCACACTTGAAGAGTTGAATCATGGAGATTTCCCCCTATATCTTGTAATTCATACACGCATTTGATATATAATATGAAGAATTTGAAATGCATGATGAAATATGGTGCCTGATGAAATTCAGCATGCGTGCGATAATATTAACGAGGAATAAGCATGCAGAATAGCGCATCAAGGTATCAAAGCATAGTGCAACAAAAGTATCAGCGCACCATCGGACTTAAGATTACAACTCGATCCGATAAAAGTTTCGGAAGAACGAGAGTTGTAACTTAGCAAAAAAACGCCCTTATTATAGACCCGCTTGAAGACTAACTCAGATTTCTCCCCCTTTGTTATCAAATGACCAAAAGGATCGAAACTGAGGACTAACGCCTCTAAAGATATTCAAGTTGATGAAGGAGCGCCAGCGTTGTTGGGGTCGGTCGTTGATGTAGGGCCTGCTGCAGTGTCGTCCAAGTCTTCATTTTCATCAGTGTTGCGTGATGAAGAATATGAACTGGCCACCAAAGAAGGAACTAGGACCTTCTTGTATTTCTTCGGAGGAGGTGCAGACCAGGAAAATTCTTCATTGAGACCCATTTTCTTCAGATCATCAGCGCTGTAGACTTGAGATAGAACAGCCCAAGTGCGGTTGAGGGTTTCATGATGGTAGTAGTGGTTTTTCTTCACTGCATTGTGTGTGGAAGTCATGTTGTGAAGAATTGAACCAAACTGACGCTTGACCCATTTGTGATTGCGATCAACCTTTTGATGAAGACTGAGGAGTAACTCACGGTCAGTCATCACCCTGGGTGCTGTGGCTTGAGGATTTGGCTTGGCAGTGTTGGCAGCAGAGTCATGTGTGGCAGAGTCATCATTGGTGGAATAAGAAGCAGCCTTGCGAAATTGACCATCCAATGGACGAATGCCTTCATCTATCACAGCAGTGGCCTTGCCCTTTTCTTCAGCTGAGGAAAATGTCCGTTTGAGGACTTCAATGGGAGGCAAGTAGCCGCAGTGGTTGAGAGTTTCAGCTTTGTAGTTGAGTGAAGACCTTGTCCTGATGAATCTCATAATCCAAGGTGCATAAGGCTTCATCTCAAATGGTGACATAGCAATGTTGGCCAGAGTCCTCATGAAGAAATCATGGAAGTTGACGGGAACGCCATGAATGTTGTTGAAAAGCAGATTCTTCATGATGCCAACGACTTCTTCATCAGTCGAGTCGTGGCCTTTGATGGGACTCATTGTCTTCGTCAGAATGCGATAGACAGTCCTTGGCACATACATCAATTCCTTGACGAGGAATTTGGTTCTAGGAGCTTGCCCTGGCTTCAAAGGCTTCATCAGCACTTGCATATAGTGATTTGAAAGCTCAGGTTCATTGTACACACAACATGCATCTTCAGTGGGTGGACTCAGAGGAAGGACCCAAAGCAATTCAGATGCTGGGGCCTTATGATGTGTGTTCTCACTCATCCAGTCCAAAACCCATGAGTTCACATCTTCAGAGTTGCTGGTGATGTGCAACGTTGCATAGAATTGAAGAATAAGTTCTTCATTCCAATCGCATATGTCTGTACAGAAATTGAGCAGCCCAGCATCGTGAAGAACACTGAGGACTGGCGTGAAGCACGGCAAAGACTCCATATCCATGTGAGGAATATGAGCATGGTCGAAGACTTTGTCTTTGTTATAAAGCACTGAGGAATAGAAATTGGCTTGGCTGGCTGTCCAGAAACGCCTCTTCCTTATGCGAGCAGAGTCATATGGGTTGTATTCAGTGAAGAACACGTGCTCGCCATAGAAGTCTTCAGCCTTGAATTTCTGTTTGCATGAGAACGGATCCTTTGGCCTTGGAAGAGGAGTGTCAGTGAGTTGCATCACGACCTCAGGGATCACAATCTCAGGCTCTTCAGGCTGAGGAATTTCAGGATGTTCCTTAGGTGCAGTCACCTTGTCAGTTTCAGCAGCAGTTTCTTCAGCACTAGTGGCTGGAATTTCTTCATTCACAGATGCAGTGGGATGAGTTTCTTCAGAGCCCATTTGAACAGTTTGTGCAAGGGAGTGAGGAATTTGCTGCAGTGGGGTGAAGAGTGGGGAATTAGGGTGCTAACTTTCCCAAAAGTCATCATTCATCAACGGAGTTGTGCTGCCAATATCCACATCTTCATCATCAATTTCTTGAACACCAGCCTCTTCAGCATCAAACTGAGGCATTGGTGATGAGACCATTGGGGTTGAAGGGACTGTATCCGCTTCAATTTCTTCATCAATCTGCTCTGACGAAGCAGCAGATTGAGTTTCTTCATTTGATCCACTTGGGATCTCATAATCTTCACCAAAAGGAACAAGGTCCTTTGATGGCATGGAGGAGATAGGAATGGCATCAATGGGATTTGCAAACGAGCTTGTCATCGGCTTATCTTCTTGGGAGCAGAAGATTTTGAAGCATTGGATGCCTTCCTTTTCTTCACAACAGCTCGCTCTGCAGCCTTGGTTTTCTTCACATCTAATGCAGATGGAAGAACTGGAGTTGGCGTAGGCGCAGGTGGAGCTGAGGAATCTGGTTGATTTTCCTCAGGTGCAACTGATGCACTTGCGCTGGTTTCTTCATTTTCTTCAGGCGCACCACTAGTGGATGCCCTGGCAATTTCATCAGCGGCTGGAGCAGAGTCATCAGCCCTGGAACTAGCATTTTCTTCAGCAGCCTGAACTTCATCAGCGGTGCTGGCATTTTCTTCAGTTTGCTGAACAGATGCTTCAGTTTGAGGAATTTGTTGTGTTGAGGCTGCACCATTTGTGAAGGTATCAGTCAGCCTCACAAATCTGACCTTGGCTCCTTTCCAATCAGCATAGTAGGAGTCAAATTTGTCGCTGAGGGCTTTGATGTCAGCCTGCATCTTGACGAGTTCATCAGGCTTCATTGTGATAACGTTTTTCCTCAGTAGCTTCTCTTTTCGGTACTGCGATTTCTTGATCTCTCTGGCCCTATCATATTTCCACTTCTCCTCTTAGATGAAGTGAGTCAACATGTGACTTTGGCCAGGTGTCAGCTTGAAATCAGGCATAGGTGTGTTGGGATCCTTATGCCAGAGATCAATATAATCTACGATCGCCCTTGGATCCAATAGTAGGGGCACAGGTGTGCCTTTGGCTTTAGCAGCCCGTTCTTGTCGGTCTCTGATGATTTCAGCAAGTTCTTCTTCATCAGCTCCATCATCATCAGATGGCACAGTGAAAACTACCTGCTTCTTCTGAGGACTTGGGCGAGTGCCGCGTCCAGCAGTAGCCTTTTTCTTCAGCAAAGAGGGTCCAGCTGAGGAATTTGGTGCAGCTGAAGAACTAGCTGAGACACCAGAGGCAATTGAGGTGCCAGTTGTTGTCGGTGTACTAAAGTAGGGGTACCTTAGTATCCCAAACTTGTGCACGGGCAGTCGTAGCACCCCGCGGCAAGGCTTGCCAGGCAATCGCCAAGACTCTCCGTGGTCCCTTTTTGGGCCATCCAAGAACACAGTATTTGAGCCAAGGCCTCGGCAGGAGGAGCCTGCCGGGAAGGCCACCCGAAGAGAGCCAGGCCCCGGCAAGAGGACCTTGCCGGGACGACCGCTCGAAGCACAAGACCCCGGCAGGAGGAGCTTGCCGGGAAGGCCAACCACGGCACGACAAGGACCTTGCCACGGCGCGTCCCGCGCTCCGGCAAGGCCCGGTGAGCGACAAGCTCCCGGGCGTGACAAGACATCCATCGCGGCAAGGCGTTTGCCGTGGCAAGTTACCACCCCGTGCCTGCGCTCCAGCTCACCCACCAACGTGTCGCTCTGGGGGCATTCCAGGCGCATGTGGCGGGAGGTTGTGCAGCCAAGGGCATGCGGTGGCGAAGCGAAGCTGACAGAGTAGCCATCGTGGCAAACGGTGGCGCTCCTGACGGTCCACTTCCCTACACCGTCTGGGCGACGCGGACGGGCATTTAATGCCCTTGTCCCCCGCCGTCAGATTTAGGTATGATAGCACTGTACCGCCACTGTGCAGGCAGCTATACGCACTACAGCATTCTCCCATTTTTGCCCCCACCTGCGCTGCCACCTGTGGGTAACCCCTTGAGCATATAAAAGGAGGCCCCATGCGCACGTAGGAGAGAGAGGACACCCCATCGCCACGCTCGGTCTCGCCAGCGGCTTGTGTGTACTGTAGCACCACGCGCTCCCGAGTAAGAACACAATACAATCCACAAAGCAGCAGTAGGGTTTTACGCATCCTTGCGGCCCGAAGCTGGGTAAAATCCCCCGTGTGCCTCGCCTCGATCTGCTCTTCGTGCGACCTCCGCCCCCCACCGAACCAAGAAAGGGGCTCGGTCCCCATAGGTGTTCGAGGAAGCCGATTCCCCCCGACATCTTTGGCGCGCCAGGTAGGGGGCGTCGAAGTTGTGCGAACCTGATCCGGCGTCTGCACCAGCTAGATCTCCATCATCTTCGTCGACATGCCACCGAAGAAGAAGGCTCCGGAGGTGGCCAGTCCATCCGTGTCGAACCCGCCGCCCTTGGAGCAAACGGGCGGTGGGGACGGCACCGGCGGCGGGACGGTGTCGTCGAGCCAGCTCATGGCGCCACGACGTCCGAACATGCACCGCGCCCCTCTCAGGAGGCACGGGACCAGCAGCGTCTTGGCGCCCACGGTACCATACGCTCGCTGGACCCAAATCGAGCTGGCGGATCCCAGGGCGCTCAAGGCCAGCACTCACACCAACGTGCTGGCGCGAGCGTGGCGCAGCTGCCTGGTCCGGGTGTTGCTCCTTCTAACGTAGTTAGAAGTTCGAGCACATCCCGCTCCACGCGCCGTTCGCCACCACTGCCCACCACTCCAGCACAAGCTCTGGCGCGAGCTCAACTGCTCCTAGACTACCCTCCAGCGGCGGACAAGTTCGACGACTGGAGGGTCACGATACAAAGCCTCATCGGTTTCGCCAACGGCGACACCCCGCGGCAGCACAGCACGTCGCAGCCGCGGTGGGACGGCCAGGCGAGAACCGATGGCGCCAGGACCGGCGGGGGTGTGACCACCGTGCACTCCCCGCCCCAGAGGCCAAGGTCGCCGACTCGCCGGAATCATCACGACAACGACTCCACTGCGTTGTCGAATCCGCGAACTCGTCGCGATCAACGCCAAGTTCTTCACGAGCGAGAGCAAGAGGACGCTCGTACTCGGATCGAGCGTCGGAGAGAAGCGCGGCGTCAATCAGACCACCGTGCTAGGCCCTCTGTCAACATGCATGCACCAGGGGAACCAGGCGACCTGCCGTATGCGGTGGGCTGCCCTGCGTTCACCCGTGAGCTGCGGCAAGTCCAGTGGCCCAGCACGAAGAATTTCAAGCCAGACGTACCAGAGAAGTACGACGACAAGTCGCATCCGTCGGAGTTCCTCAGCATTTACACCATCGTGGTGCAGGCTGCTGGAGGGCGAGACGACAAGATCCTTGCCAACTACTTCCCGCTGGTACTCAAATCCAACGTCAGATCCTGGCTCATGCACTTGCCGAATAACTCCATAACCTCCTGGACAGACTTGTGCCATCAGTTTGTTGGCGCCTTTACGGGCGGCCACAAACCCCATGGCCAAGCGAGCGACCTTCATCTGCTCGTCCAGAAGGAAGGGGAACCCTTGCGCAAGTTCATCCAGAGATTCAGCCGTGTACACTACAACATCCCAGACGTCCACCCCGCCGCGGTCATCAGCGCGTTCCATCAGAACGTGCGTAACCGCAGGATGCGGGTGGAGATGGCGATGTGCAAGATCAAAGACGTCAGTGGGCTATATGCCCTGGCCGACAAGTGTGCCCGTGCTGAGGAAGGGAGGAAACTCCCCGGAGAGAACACTGGAGCAGGAGAATCTGACAGTGAGGATACCGCCCCGGCAAGGAAGGGCCGACGGCGGAGCAACAGGAAGAAGAAGAGCCAAGAAGTACTGGTTGTTGAGCAGTCAGGCGATGAAGGCGCCGCCAAGAAGGCCCAGGCTGGTAGCTCTGACAAGGAGATTGCCGGATGCGCCCACTGCCAGGCTGTGGCGGTCGCCGACAAGCGGGACGACACCAACAAACAGTACTGCAAGATCCACCGCACCAAAGGCCATGACCTCCAGAGCTGCAAGCAGGTCGAGTGGCTCGTCGAGCTGCAAAAGGCCGAGTACGAGCGGCGCGACAAGGAGAGAGCCCGGGGAGGTGGCGGAGGATCAGGCACGAAGCGCCCCGGCCAGGGAGGACGCCGCGACAAGGACAAGCAGCGGCAAGTGGACCGACCTCCCCGCGGCCGCGACAAGAACGAAGACGACGACGAAGACGAAGACATGGGTGACGTCGAGACCAGTGAGCAGGAGTTTCAGAAAGCCATAGAGGTCTTGTGCGTAGATGGCGGTGCTTCCCTGCATACTTCTCACCGCCAGCTCGAGCAGTGGGCGCGGGAAGTCAATGCAGCGGAACCACCCGTCGAGTCGCGCAAGCCTCTGAAATGGTCCAGCACGCCTATCATCTTTGATATTGAGGACCACCCTGATCGCACAACCGCGATCGGGTGCTTCCCGATGTTGGTCTCGCCAACAATCCACAACCTCAAGGTCACTAAGATGCTAGTTGATGGCGGGGCCGGCTTGAACCTGATCTCCTCCGCTGTGCTCCGGAAACTCCAAGTCCCCGACAGCGAGCTCGAAGTGACCGGCACGTTCCAAGGAATCAACCCGGGAAGGAGCAAGCCGAAGGGGAAGATAACGTTGCCAGTGACATTTGGCAGCGAGCTGAACTTTAGGACAGAGAGGATCACTTTTGACGTTGCCGATTTTCCATTGCCCTACAATGGAATTCTCGGCCGTCCAGCGCTCGCCAAGTTCATGGCGGCCTCTCACCACGCCTACAACGTGCTCATGATGCCAGGCCCGATAAGCGTCATCTCCGTCCCCGGCGACAAGAAGGATGCCCTTATCTGTGCCGACAAGATCTACCGAGAAGCAGCAGCCACAGCGGATCACAAGCCGCTTGCCGCTGAAGCTCCCGGAGGGAAGAAGAGGACCAAACCCGGAAAGTGCTCTGGCACCCACTCCAGCAAGCGCACCATCTTCGGAGTGCTGCGCTACCGTCGAGGACGCGCCATCGAGCTCCACCGGAAAGAGTAAGAAGACAATGGCAGCTCCGCCAACGACCAAGAAGGTGCCTGCCAAGGAGGACGGCACTGGTGGTACCTTCACCATCCGTGCCACGCTCGACCCCAAATAGGAAAGCGCGCTCATTGCTTTCCTGCGGGCGAATGTCGATGTGTTTGCCTGGCGACCATCTGACATCCCCGGCGTTCCCAGGAAAGTGATTGAGCACCACCTCGCCGTCTGTCCTCACGCGCGGCCCGTCAAGCAGAGAGTCAGGAAGCAAGCAGTGGAGCGCCAAGAGTTCATCACAGAAGAGATCAAGAGGTTGGAAGGGGCAGGCCTCGTCAGAGGTGTGCTCCATCCGACGTGGTTGGCCAATCCTGTTGTCGTGCGCAAAGCAAATGGGAAATGGAGGCTTTGCATCGACTTCACTGATGTTAACAAAGCTTGTCCCAAAGATCCCTTTCCCTTGCCGCGCATTGACCAGATTGTTGACTCCACGGCCGGATGTGACCTGCTTTCATTTCTTGACGCCTACTCAGGATATCATCAGATCTTCATGGCTGAAGAAGATGAAGAGAAGACTGCGTTCATCACTCCATGTGGCACGTACTGTTTCGTACGGATGCCTTTTGGACTGAAGAACGCCGGTTCAACATTTGCGAGGGTTGTCCACACCGCTTTTGAGCCACAAATCCACAGAAATGTGGAGGCCTACATGGATTACATAGTGGTCAAGAGTAGAGACAGGGCAACCCTGATTCAAGACTTAGAAGAGACCTTTGCGAACCTGCGCAGGATTAGCCTCAAGCTCAACCCCGAAAAGTGCGTGTTCGGAGTCCCTTCCGGCAAGCTTCTCGGGTTCTTCGTGTCTCAGCGAGGAATAGAAGCCAACCCAGACAAGATCAAGGCCATCGAGCAGATTGAAGCACCAACACGTGTCAAGGACGTACGAAGGCTTGCCGGCTGCGTCGCGGCTCTCAGCAGGTTTATTTCCAAGTCTACAGAACGCGCCCTGCCGTTTTTCAAAATTTTGAAAAAGGCAGGTCCAGTAAAATGGACTCCGGAAGCGGAGGCTGCGCTACAGGACCTGAAGAAATACCTGTCCTCCGCTCCAATACTTGTCGCGCCTAAACCACAAGAGAAGTTGCTGCTATACCTGGCGGCAACCAATCAAGTGGTTAGTGCCGTGTTAGTAGCGGAGAGGGAGGCAGATGATGAGCCAGCAACCACGGCAAGCACGTCCAACGACAAGCAGGGGGCTTCCCCGACAAGCTCTGGCCCCGACAAGGATGAATCTGTGTAGGAGCAAGTGGAGGTGCAGAAGAAGAAAATGGTGCAGCGCCCAGTTTACTTTGTCAGTTCCCTTTTGCAGGGGGCTAGGTCAAGGTACTCTGGTGTGCAGAAATTGCTTTTCGGCCTCCTCATGGCCTCGAGAAAGCTGCGCCATTACTTCCAAGCACACGCGATTACAGTTGTCACCTGCTTTCCGATGAAGAGGATACTGCAGAATCCAGAAGCAACAGGCAGGATTGTCGTGTGGGCACTAGAGCTGTCGAGCTTCGGTCTCCAGTTCGAGAGCACCTCGACTATCCAAAGCAGGGCATTGGCGGAGTTCATAGAGGAGTGGACACCGACACTGGACGAAGATATCCCAGAGACGAGCAACCCCGCCAAAGAAGCAAGCAAAGAGTGGCTGATGTACTTTGATGGTGCTTTCTCGCTGCAAGGCGCCTGTGCTGGCGCGTTAA
This sequence comes from Aegilops umbellulata, assembly GCA_032464435.1. NCBI lineage: Eukaryota > Viridiplantae > Streptophyta > Magnoliopsida > Poales > Poaceae > Aegilops > Aegilops umbellulata. Next base: position 216,447,339 of record CP136055.1, read on the forward strand.
TCGTCGCGCCCACCGGAGAGCACCTCAAGTACGTAGTCCAGATGCACTTCCCCAAGGAGCAAGCAACTAATAATACTACAGAGTATGAAGGTCTGCTCGCCGGTCTCAGGATCGCGGCAGAACTTGGGATCAAGAAGCTGATTGTCAGGGGTGACTCGCAGCTTGTCGTCCGCCAAGTGAACAAGGATTACCCGAGTCCGTTGATGGAAGCGTACGTTGACGAAGTGAGGAAGCTGGAAGAGCACTTTGACAGCCTGCAAATGGAACACATTCCAAGAGCTGAGAATGACATCGCTGATGGCCTGTCGAAGTGCGCAGCATTTAAGTTACCTGTGGAACCAGGAACCTTTGTGCTCAAGCTGACTCAACCATCCGTAACGCCATCAACCAGACAGAGCAAGAAGAGGAAGTTGGTCTCCGGCGACTATCTTCCGGCAGAGCTCCCTGGAGCCGCCGCCAAGAAGGTCCCCAAGATCGACGCCAAGAGCGCTGAGGAGCCGTCTGCTCCGGAAAACCCCAGGGTTTGTTCTGTAGAAGCAGGCGATCCCGATAAGTTTTGCTCCGGCAAGCTTGCCGGGGAACGTCAAGCTCCGGCTGAGCCCCAGATCCTCGCCGTAGAAGCGAACGTTCCCGCAGCAGCAGAAGTGCCTTCAGTCCTTGTTGTCGAGCCGCAGGCTCCAGCATGGGCGCAGCAGACTGTCCATTTCCTCCAGCACGGAGAACTTCCTGAAGAGCAAGAAGAAGCGGAAAGAGTAGCCCGGTGCTCGAGTATGTACCAGTTCGTCGACAACACACTATACAGAAGAGGACGCAACGATGTGAAATTGAAGTGCATTTCCCGGGAAGACGGACATCAGCTGTTGGCAGAGATACATGGAGGCATATGTGGTCACCACATCGGTGCAAGAGCACTAGCCGGCAAAGCGTTCCGGCAAGGTTTCTTCTGGCCGACAGCACTCCAGGATGCAACTGCACAAGTAACCAAGTGTGAAGCATGCTAGTTCCATTCCAATCAGATACACCAGCCAACTAAAGCTCTCCAGACGATCCCTTTATCCTGGCCATTTTTGGTCTGGGGGCTCGACATCCTCGGCCCCTTCCCCCGAGCTGTCGGGGGATTTGAGTACTTGTACGTCGCAATCGACAAGTTCACAAAGTGGCCGGAAGTGGAACCAGTGAGGAAGGTGACAGCACAGTCAGCCATCAAGTTCTTCAGGTCGATTGTCTGCCGCTTCGGGATCCCCAACAGGATCATCACCGTCAACGGTACACAATTCACGAGCCGCGCCTTCATGCAATACGTCCAAGATCTCGGAGCAAAGGTCTGCTTCGCTTCTGTTGCTCATCCCAAGAGCAACGGTCAAGCTGAAAGGGCCAACACCGAAGTACTGCGCGGGCTCAAGACCAGAACTTTCGACAGGCTGCACAAGTGCGGAAGAAACTGGATTGAGGAGCTGCCGGTGGCTCTTTGGTCGATCAGAACGACGCCAAATCGAGCCACTGGCCAGACACCATTTGCTCTAGTCTATGGAGCAGAAGCAGTTACCCCCACGGAACTCGTATACGGGTCACCTCGAGTGCTCGCTTATGATGAGCTTGAGCAAGAGCGGCTGCGTGAAGATGACGCGCTGCTCCTTGAGGAAGATCGTCTTCAGGCTGCTGTGCGAGCCTCTCGCTACCAGCAAGCTTTGCGTCGCTACCATAGCCGCAAACTTAAAGCCAGAAGCTTCGAGGAAGGCGACCTTGTTCTTCGGCGCGCCCCGTCGGCCAAGAATCATAACAAGTTGACGCCGAAGGTGGAAGGCCCTTACCGGGTGAGACGAGTCACGAGGCCCGGCGCTGTCCGCCTCGAGACCGAAGATGGCACTCCGGTGAGCAACTCCTGGAATATTTAGCATCTTCGTAAGTTTTACCCATAAGGCGCGGTTGTCGGGCCCCGCCCGGCAACCAACCTTTTGTACAAGTCTTGCCGCAGTTGCATGTAATCCTTTGTACAAAGCTAGGCGCAGACCCTGAGCAGCAGAAATGAAGCGCTGGCGCCCTAAGTTTTAGCATGCATGCTGAGTCGAGTCTCGTCCTTGGTTAGGGTTGATAGTGCCTAACAGCTGCTAACCCCTAGCTTAGAAGTCGAGTCTGCGTCCTTTTTCCGGTTCCTTCGTTTCCTTTGGTTCGCAGGGTTTTGCATATCCTGTCCAGACCGCTTAAGGACGAAGAAGAGAAGAAGGGCGGACCAGCATCTGGTCCCCGGCAAGCCAGTGTTGCCGGGGGCTGCAAGTACGAAGATTCGCCCGCGGCAAGCCAAAGTTGCCGGGGGCTGCAATCCCAGATGAGTTTTCACATCCCTTGTCATGCATTCTCTTATGAACTGTGGAATACGAAAACCTTGTTTCCTCCTAGAAGCTATCGTGCTCCCTTAATGACGGGCCCAAGAGCGCGTTCCTGGGGCCCGTTTTGGTAGTAGTCGCGGCGCCAAAGGGGCGGAACGAGGGGCCCGAACCCGCCTCATCCCTTCCTCCGCCAAAGGTGTGAGAGAGGTCGAGTGGCGCTGGAAGATGGCAGGGCCTGTTGCCGGGCAAAGAAGTGTCTATCTTAACGATATAAAGGATTCGTTCCTTGGCGTGGGTTTTACCCACGGGACAAATGGCCCGGCAAACATACCCTTTTCATTAAAAACATTCCGCTCAGGTACAGTTCAGAGAGAATGAAAAACGTGAAAAGATGGGATTACAAGTTTTAAACACAGCTAAGGCCCGAGGGCTTACAGATTGAAAAAAGATAAGATGCCCGTAATCCCTTTCTTGTCTCTCTCCTCAGGAGGTAGGACAAGGAGGCGAAAAGGGCAAAAGGAGCGCCTAGGCGAGCTACGGGTGGCAGAAGACACTAACAGAACGCCCCGGGGGCCGTCCGGAAGCTCCGGAGGCTGCATCGTGACGGCGGCGCCGGAAGTGGAGCTCGAAGATGAGGCAGCGGGACGTCAACACGCTGTCGAGGGCATCTAGCCCTCATACTCCAAGTTGATGGCCTTGCCGCCCGCCCTCTTCCTCTTCCGCAGCCTCCCTACGCCAGCCGCCAAGGAGACGACCCCGGGAAGCTCAAGGAGCCGGCGACACGGATGATGGGGTCGCCGGTGCCACACGGAGCTGCGACCGGCGCCTAGTCGGACCCGTCATCATGACGACCGCTGCCCTCGTCGTCACTGTCGCTCACCTCCTCGTCACTCTCGCTCGAGGAGGAGCTTTCGCTGTCGGAGGAGCTATCCACGCAGCACCGGGCCCGGGTCCCGAAGTCCCCGAAGGCCTTGATGGAGAGGAGATCGCCCTCCATCAACTTAAAATGGAGGGTGAACCCCTCCGTCAAGGTATGGATACGGGCGAATGTCTTCCACCCTTGGCCAAGATACACCACGCTGGGGGCTGGGAACTCGACGTGGACCCGCGTGCCGCTGATCCCGCAGCCCTTCATGCGCAGCCTTAGCGTCTCGGGTTGCTCCATCTCTATCACGCTTGCGAAGGGAGCCGGGAGGCGGAGGAGGCGGCGAGACGCCCGGCGCAGCCTGACGAAGAACTCACAAGGATCGTCCCCGAGGTGGACCGCCGTGGGAAGAGGAGCCGCTGGCGGAGGCGAGGCCGGCGCGTCGCCTCGCCCGCCTCTTCCCTGAGCGCCGCGGCCTCGTCCACGCCCTCGTCCACGACCTCGCCCCCTCCCACTTCCCCTTACGTCTGGCTCCGCCACCGCGGGTGCAAGGGGAGGAGGGGCGCGCTGCCTAGCGGCAACCCTCGCCGCCACCGATGAAGGACCCGGATTCCCTTTCTCCATGGCGAATGGAGAGAGGGGGTCAGAAGATGAAGAGGAGAAGAGATGGAGGAGTGTGGGTTCCCGTCGCCCCCTCTTGCTCTTTATAAAGGAGCAGGGTGGGGGCTCGACCGCCCCGCTCAGCCAATCAAGACGCAGGAAGGCCAGGCGACTGGGGCCGACCTATTGCCCCGACCTGCGACGGCCCAGTCTCCTGCCTCCACCGTCCGCAACCCCGGGTGCATGGAAGCCGCGTGGCTGACGCGCAGGACCGAGGCGACGGATGAGGCGACCTCTCCCCACCCCGTGATCGTGGGGAACGGGCGCCTCGGAAACCGTGCCTTGGCCCCGTCCAGCGAACAAGCCACGCCTCCGCGCCTCCCTCCACTTATGGAGCTAGCGCGAACCGTCCCCCTTTATGGCGACGTGACGTATGCCTGCAGGGTTCGGCCCCGCGCACGCCGCCCACGTCACGCACGCCTCTCCCCATGATGCCGCGTTCGACGCGTGCCTTTCGGGGAGGACGTGGTGGGCGCAGAAGCAGATGCAGCGTGACCCAGGCCGCGCGTGCCCGTGCACTGTTTTGGACCTGGCCCAACAACGCTCGGCACCGTGTATGGCCCAGGCCCGGGGGCTCCTGTCGGTGTACTAAAGTAGGGGTACCTTAGTATCCCGAACTTGTGCATGGGCAGTCGTAGCACCCCGCGGCAAGGCTTGCCAGGCGATCGCCAAGACTCTCCGTGGTCCCTTTTTGGGCCATCCAAGAACACAGCATTTGAACCAAGGCCCTGGCAGGAGGAGCCTGCCGGGAAGGCCACCCGAAGAGAGCCAGGCCTCGGCAAGAGGAGCTTGCCGGGACGACCGCTCGAAGCACAAGACCCCGGCAGGAGGAGCTTGCCGGGAAGGCCAACCACGGCACGACAAGGACCTTGCCACGGCGCGTCCCGCGCTCCGGCAAGGCCCGGTGAGCGACAAGCTCCCGGGCGTGACAAGACATCCATCGCGGCAAGGCGTTTGCCGTGGCAAGTTACCACCCCGTGCCTGCGCTCCAGCTCACCCACCAACGTGTCGCTCTGGGGGCATTCCAGGCGCATGTGGCGGGAGGTTGTGCAGCCAAGGGCATGCGGTGGCGAAGCGAAGCTGACAGAGTAGCCATCGTGGCAAACGGTGGCGCTCCTGACGGTCCACTTCCCTGCATCGTCTGGGCGACGCGGATGGGCATTTAATGCCCTTGTCCCCCGCCGTCAGAGTTAGGTATGATAGCACTGTACCGCCACTGTGCAGTCAGCTGTACCCACTACAGCATTCTCCCATTTGTGCCCCCACTTGCGCTGCCACCTGTGGGTAACCCCTTGAGCATATAAAAGGAGGCCCCATGCGCACGTAGGAGAGAGAGGACACCCCATCACCACGCTCGGTCTCGCCAGCGGCTCGTGTGTACTGTAGCACCACGCGCTCCCGAGCAAGAACACAATACAATCCACAAAGCAGCAGTAGGGTTTTACGCATCCTTGCGGCCCGAAGCTGGGTAAAATCCCCCGTGTGCCTCGCCTCGATCTGCTCTTCGTGCGACCTCCGCCCCCCGCCGAACCAAGAAAGGGGCTCGGTCCCCATAGGTGTTCGAGGAAGCCGATTCCCCCCGACAGTTGTCCTTTGGCACGAGGCCAGATGCACAGGTGCTGAGGACTTTGTCGGGACGACTGAGGACTTTGGTGGAGCAGGAGCAGCATGTGGAACTTGCTTTGAAGATTTTGAAGATTCTGGCCGTGAGGGCGCAACTGAGGAACTTGGTCGTGAGGGCATTGATGTTGAAGCACTTGGCTTGCGAGCGGGCTTCTTGAGCATCGCTTTCTTCAGCGTGACAGAAGCCTCAGTGGCAGCAACAGCAACAACAGTAGAGTCTTCATTGAATTTCCTCACTGCTTCTCTGGCTTGCCTTGCTAGTTTAGCTTGGCACTTGGCCCATTCTTCAGGAAAATCCTCACCTCGCTTGATGCTGGTGGGATCAGCCACTTGGCCAGGTGCCAATGGGGCTCTTGGGCATGGAGGGTTAAGTGCGAATTTCTTCATGTACTTTGGAGTAACATATCTGTACTCCCTCCATTCACGTGCCCATCTCCGTTCAACCCTCTGGATTCGCACCTTGCGCTGATTTTTATCTTCTTTGCCAAACTTGGCTTCATCAGGCGTGCAGTACTCTTTGTAAATATCCTCTGGGATTTCAAAAGCAGTCATGACCTCAGTCTTCTTTCCTCCTTTCTGTGGCCTTTTTCCTTCAGCCATTTTCTTCAGATGAGGAATTTGAACAATTGAATTCTCTGAAGAAGTATGCAACTTTTCTTTGAGGAACGCTGCAAATGAGTTAAGTTGATGAGAACCTAATGATTCAGCAGCGGACATGTGTACCTGTGAACAGAGTATAGTTGCGAGGAATTTGAAGAGGTCATATGCGTTCTCAGAAGGTTTTTCATACAGAACAAGTGAGGAATTTGACCAGATTCGTCTTGAGGAATTTCACTAAGCGCTTTATATCTTAGGTTCCAGAGTTGTATAGATTGAGGATCCACACAATTGAGGAATCTTGAAGAAAGTGAGGCTTAGGGAAATGGATCAAGAACAGATAACATGTGAGGTGTTTTGTATGTGAGGATTTGAAGAATAAAAACACCTTTGAAGATTTTGTACAAAAGTTTCGAATCAAAGAGGGCAGTAAAATTAGCTTTTAATTTCCCTGAACGAAGAACACGACTAACTGGGAGTTGGAATAGTGAAGTTCGTCGATGCAGATCTTCCACGCCCTAACTTGGCGGAGGAAGACGTCTACGGCGGCGGCGGAGGTGAAGATTTCCGCGGTCGGCCCGAGTACGACGGCGACGATGGAGTAGCGACGGCGCTAGGGTTTGGAAGCTCGAGCAGGGGAGTGAGATCGAATGGGGTAAAGGAAGTGAGGACGGCGAGAGGGGTATTTATAGCCGCGGTGAAAAACTACTCGTCCGAAGATTTAGGACGAACGTGCCCCTGGCCGTTCTCCATCTCGCGACATGTGTCACCCACGTACTATGTAGTGGAGATCGTGTAGGATCATGGGTGGATAAAATAATTCATCATGGGATGCGGAACGGTTTGAGCGGCAAAACCAAAAATTTGGATAAGATTAGTTTCAACGTTCCGTTCGCAATTTCTTCAGTTGTCAAGGACACAGTGAAGAATTTGAACGATTTTCAAATAGAACGCACATGAAGAATTTGTGAATACATTGGATTGAGTATAGCATAGAGAGGAAGGGTCCGATCACATTCACTTAGCAGAAAAGATCCAACTTGAAGAAATAGCTATTAGTGAATGTTGTAGAGGACATAAACTCATATATATATATATATATATATATATATATATATATATATATATATATATATATATATATATATATATATATATATATATATATAGCCAATGAAGAAAAACGACGGCTCAAGTGAGGACTTTGTAAAGTTTGAAGAATTTGAAAAACTGAAGAATTTCAAAAGTTGAGGAAAAACTCAAACTGAAGATTTTCAACTTTTGTGGTGGCGTGACCCACCGTATAAAAATGATGATTTCAGACACCGCGTACAATTGTCGTAGGGTTCTGAGAATCAAATTCTTCATTAATTTCTTCACACTTAGAGTGTTATTCTTCATTGATTGAAGAAAAACGTTTCTTCGTGTGTTGCACATCTAAGTCATCAATTTTGCATAAGTGTTAGAATGAGTGCCTTTTCAAAGTACATTCGAAGACTCTAAGATATTTAGCTCACACCACAATTGCTAAATCTCTTCTCATCCAAGGGCTTAGTGAATATATCGGCTAGCTGTTCTTCAGTCTTCACATGCTCAATAGAAATGTCGCCCTTCAACACATGGTCACAAAGAAAATGATGACGAATCTGAATGTGCTTTGTCTTCGAGTGTTGAACTGGGTTGTGAGCAATCTTGATGGCACTCTCATTGTCACAGAGGAGAGGCACATTCTTCACGTTGATGCCATAGTACTTGAGTGTTTGCTTCATCCATAGCAGTTGAGCGCAGCAAGAACCAGCAGCAATGTACTCAACTTCAGCAGTAGATAGTGATACGCAGTTCTGTTTCTTCGAGGACCAACAGACCAAGGATCGTCCGAGGAAATGACAAGTACCAGTTGTTGACTTGCGGTCCACACGGTCACCAGCATAGTCAGAGTCTGAATATCCAATGAGATCAAAATCCGAGCCCTTGGGATACCATAATCCTAGTGTTGGTGTGTGAGCTAGATATCGAAGAATATGCTTCACAGCCTTATGGTGTGATTCCTTCGATGCAGCTTGAAATCGTGCACACATGCAAACACTAAGCATTATATCTGGCCTAGATGCACATAAGTACAATAAAGAACCAATCATGGAGCGGTATACCTTATGATCGAAGTCAGTACCGTTTTCATCAGTGCATAAATGACCATTCGTGGGCATAGAAATTTTGATGCCTTTGCATTCTTGCATGCCGAATTTCTTCAGGACATCCTTGAGGTATTTCTCCTGAGATATGAATATACCATTGCGCTGTTGACGAATTTGAAGACCTAAGAAGAATTTCAACTCTCCCATCATAGACATTTGATATTCTTCACTCATCATATAGGCAAATTCATCACTATAACGTTGGTCAGTACAGCCAAAGATGATATCATCAACATATATTTGGCACACAAACAGTTCACCATCATAAGATTTAGTAAAGAGAGTTGGATCGAGTGAACCGAGTGTGAAGCCTTTCTTCATGAAGAATTCCTTCAATGTATCATACCACGCCCGTGGGGCCTGCTTGAGGCCATAGAGGATCTTCAAAACCTGGGGGTTGAGCAACATATACTTCTTCTTCAAGCTTACCATTGAGAAATGCACTTTTCACATCCATTTGGTATAAGATGATATCATGATGGTTAGCTTAAGCAAGCAATATGCGAATAGCCTCAAGTCTAGCAACAGGTGCAAAAGTTTCATCGAAATCAATTCCTTCAACCTGTGTGTAGCCTTGAACTACTAGTCGTGCCTTATTCCTCACCACAACACCATTTTCATCTTGCTTGTTGCGGTAGATCCACTTTGTGCCAATGATGTTATGCTTGCAAGGATCGGGACGATTGACTAGTTCCCATACGTTGTTGAGCTTGAACTGATGTAATTCTTCTTGCATGGCCTGAATCCACTCAGGCTCTAGAAATGCTTCATCTACCTTAGTGGGCTCTATGATAGAGACAAAAGCAAAGTGCCCACCAAAGTTAGATAGATGTGAAGCTTTTGAGCATGTGAGAGGACCTGGTGCTCTAATGTCATCGATGATCTTCTCCACTTGCACTTCTTTTGCAATGCGAGGGTGAGCTGGTTGTCGTTGAGTAATTTGATCAACATTTTCTTCACCATCAATTTCCTCAGCATTTTCTTCAGGTGCATCAGCTCGACGTTCTTCACGTTCTGGAATGAATTCTTCAACAGATTCTTCAGTCGGAATGACATCTTCAGTAGCCTTGTGCTTGATAGAATCCTCAGGAGCTGGTTCATCTAACACGGAAGGTAGGTTCTCTCTTTGCGACCCATTAGTTTCATCGAACCGCACATCTACAGTTTCAACAATCTTGTGAAGAACATTGTTGAAGACTCTGTAGGTGTGCGAGTCCTTTCCGTAACCAAGCATAAAACCTTCATGTGCTTTCAGTGCAAATTTAGAGTTGTGATGAGGATCTCTAATCCAGCATTTAGCACCGAAGACTTTGAAATAACTCACATTTGGTTTCTTGTCAGTGAGGAGTTCATAAGCAGTCTTCTTGAAGAATTTGTGAAGATATACTCTGTTGATGATGTGGCATGCAGTATCAATTGCATCAACCCAGAAACGACGAGGGGTTTTGTACTCATCGAGCATAGTGCGGGCCATCTCAGCAAGAGTCCTGTTCTTGCTCTCCACGACGCCATTCTGTTGAGGAGTATAAGGAGCAGATAACTCATGAGTAATACCAAGTTCATCAAGATAGTCATCGAGACCCGAATTCTTGAACTCAGTGCCATTGTCACTTCTGATGTGCTTGATCTTCACACCAAAGTTGGTTGAGGCCCTCGAGGAAAATCGTTTGAAGACTTCCTGCACTTCAGTTTTATAAGAGACAAGATGTACCCATGTGTAACGAGAGTAATCATCAACAATAACAAAGCCATATTGAGATGCTTCATTCGAAACAGAGGAATAATGATTGGGACCGAAGAGATCCATGTGAAGCAATTCGAATGGACGAGTAGTGGTCATGATAGTCTTCGCTGGATGCTTGGCCTTTGTCATCTTTCCAGCTTCACAGGCACCGCACAGGTGATCCTTGAGGAATTTGACATTCTCAATGCCAATGACATGCTTCTTCTTCGCAAGCGTGTTCAAATTCCTCATGCCTGCATGACCAAGTCATCGATGCCATAGCCATCCTTCTGAAGCTTTTGCAAGTAGGCACACGGCTGGTTGTGAATCTGCAGAGAAATCAACAATATACAAGTCTCCTCTCCTAAAGCCTTCGAAGAATTTGGAATTGTCGGCTTCCATAATCACAACACACAGATACTTGCCAAAGACAACAACCATATCAAGATCACAAAGCATTGAGAGAGACATAAGGTTGTATCCTAAGGACTCAACAAGCATGACTTTGTCCATGTGTCGATCCTTTGTGATAGCAACTTTACCTAGACCCAATACCTGACTTTTGCTTTTATCAGTGAAGATGATATGCTTCATGTGTGACGCTGATAAGGGAGCATCCATCAACAGATTCCTGTCACCGGTCATGTGATTTGTACATCCACTATCAAGTACCCATTCAGTGGCTTTGGGTTGATCATCCTGCAGATGAATTAGTGCAACTTACGACCTCATATACTTCAGCAGTGAAGAATATGATATCACAATTCATCAGATCAATTTCATCAAGTAGTAGACAGATAAAACAAAGAGGACGTGTGAAATGAAAGTTCATTTCATCATGGTTAGCCTGCGTCCTTTCAGGCAATTTGTCACGTCCCCAGCAAATTCTTCAGACGTTATTGCACGTCTGGAGACCTGACCCTGCAGAAGAGATTAGTTTTTTTTCTTCACCACCCACATCTGAAGGGGTGGCAAAGAGTTCATCACTCTGCGAGCTCCATATGAGTATGGTGGCAAAGCAGCCACACCATTTTGTTTCACATAATAGTGGTTAGGGTAAGCAATGAATAAGCAGATAAATTCTTCGAGGACTTATGAACATAATAATTTGAAGAATAATGCTCATAATCATATCCCTTGGCTCTTCCCTGCGAAACAGAGTTGTTAGCAGGATGATGTTCATATGAGGACTTTGATCCATGTGAGGAATTTGATCCCCTTGAGGAATTTGGTCCGTATGAGGACTTGGATCCATATGAAGAATTTGGTCCATATGAAGAATTTGATCTGGGGTTCCTTTTCCTCACAGGTGGTGTCTTGAGGACATTCACCTTAAGACTTTCAAGGCATCTTTTGGGAACCCAGATTTTCTTCATAGGGGAACCGTTCCTGCAGTTAGTGCCAACATATCTAGCAAATACTTCACCATTCTGATTTTTGAACAGTTTATAGTTGGAATCAAATGACTCATCAGAAGAATGAGAGGATTCACATGTATAGCCAGATAAATTAGATGGATCAACTGGAGGTCCCTTTGCAGCAACCCATGAGGTTTTGGGGTACTGCTCAGGCTTCCAATATGTACCATCAACATTGAGTTTCCTCTCAAAGGCAATACCCTCTTTCCTAGGGTTCCTGTTGAGGATCTGCTTTTTAAGTACATCACAAAGAGTCTGATGCCCTTTGAGGCTTTTGTACATGCCTGTCATGTAGAATTCCTTCAACCCTGCATCGTCAGTGATACTAGCAATGTCCTCAGATGAGGAATTAGTGAAAGCAGAGGCAGGTGAAGAATTTGTAACATTTGAAGCATTTGAACATTCAGGTGAGGAATTAGCAGATTCTCGTTCAATGCATTTTAAACATGGAGGAATAAATTCTTCCTGAGCAGCGCTGATTTGTTGAGCCAGTAATGAATCGCGCTCCTTCTGAAGATCTTCATAACTCACTCTTAGCTTCTCAAGATCTTGCTTCTTTTGAAGATATTCATAAGAAAGCTTCTCATGATCAGATAAGAGAGTGTTATGATGACTTTGAAGGTTGTCAAACCTGGTCTGAAGTCTCTAAAGATTTTCAGTTAAGGCCTTAGTGCGATCCAATTCTTCACCCAACATATCATCACTTTTGTCTAGCATGTTTTGAACCTTTTCAAAAGCCTTTTGTTGTTGCACATCAATCTTAGCAAGTTTAGAGTTGCTAGGCTTAAGATTTTCATCAGATTCATCATCACTAGATTCAGAGGAGGCATATTTGAGTACCTTGGCACCTTTTTCCATGAAGCAATAGGTGGGAGCGTAGTCATCACTGCCTTGATCAGCCTTGTTGGTGAGATCATTTTCTTCAGAGGTGAATACGGGCTTGCTGACAAACGCAGTAGCGAGGGCTAGGCTCGCCACACCAGACTTGGAGTCTTTAGATCGTTCCTCTTCCTCATTTTCTTCAGATTCAGCCTCAGAGTCCATTTCCTTGCCAATGAATGCCCGAGCCTTCTTGGAGCTGCTCTTCTTGTGAGACGAAGACTTCAAGGATTTTGATGATGAAGATTTTGAGGATTTCTTCTTTTTCTTCGCATCATCAGAACTGTAATCCTTGTATTTCTTCTTCTTTGATTCCTTTTCCCACTGAGGACAATCTTGAATGTAATGTCTTGGTTTCTTGCACTTGTGACAAAGCCTCTTCTTGTAGTCACTAGATGAGGAATCATTGCTCCTTGAAGGTTTTCCAAAGCGACCACGTCTTGAGAACTTCTGGAATTTCTTCACAAGCAGTGCTAGATCATGACTCAGTTCTTCAGGATCACCAAGGCTGCTACCAGAGTCTTCATCTTCGGACTCAGATACTACCTTGGCCTTCAGTGCACGTGATCTGCCATAGCTCGAACCGTAGAGATCTCTCTTCTTAGTAAGCTGGAACTCATGAGTGTTTAGCCTCTCGAGGATATCAGCGGGATCAAGTGACTTGTAATCAGCACGCTCTTGTATCATCAGTGCCAGAGTATCAAATGAGGAATCAAGCGATCTCAGCAATTTCTTCACCACCTCATGATCGGTGATGTCAGTGGCACCAAGTGCCTGAAGCTCATTTGAGATGTCAGTGAGGCGATCGAAGGTTTGCTGAACACTTTCATTGTCGAGTCTTTTGAAGCAGTTGAAGAGATTGCGAAGAACATCAACTCAAGAGTCACGCTGAGTTGAAACTCCTTCATTGACCTTGGATAGCCTATCCCAGATAAGCTTTGCAGTTTCCAAAGCACTCACTCTACCATACTGTCCTTCACTCAGATGGCCACATATGATATTCTTCGCTTGTGAATCAAGTTGCTTGAATCTCTTCACATCGGTAGCGTTCAGTGAGGGTGAGACGGAGGGAACACCATTTTCCACAATGTACCAGAGATCGTTGTCAATTGCCTCAAGATGCATGCGCATCTTGTTCCTCCAGTAGGGGTAGTCCGTCCCATCAAAGGTAGGACACCCAGCAGAGACCTTGATCATACCTGCGGTCGACATAACTAAAACTCTAGGCGGTTAAACCAAAATCACACAGAACAAGGGAGTACCTCGCTCTGATACCAATTGAAAGTGCGTTATATCGACTAGAGGGGGGTGAATAGGCGATTTTTATGAAATTCTTCACTGAGGAATTTGCTCGTGAGGAAATTCCTTAGCGAAGAACTACTAGCAGCGGAATAAGTACTCAGAGGTAAACACAGCAGAATACATGCATGGTCATCATGATGAAATGAAGACAAACACAGAGTACAGAAAGCGTAAACACAGGATAGCACAAGATGAAGACAAACAGACTGAAGAAATTGAACTTAGGAAATTGAGAAAGTCTTCAGTCAAAGTCTTCAAACACAGATATGAACAAACACACAACACAGTAATGAGGAAATGAAAGTGTTGAGGAAATAGAACCAGTAAGCTTGGTGAATACAATGATTTGGTAGACCAGTTCCAACTGCTGTCTCAGTTGTACATCTGGTTGGAGCGGCTGAGTATTTAAACTCGAGGACACCTAGTCCCGGACACACAGTCCTCACCGTATTCTCCTTGAGCTAAGGACACACAGTCCTCGCCCAATCAATTGTGGTAAGTCTTCAGGTGACTTCCAAACCTTCACAGACTAGGTCACTCGGCGATCCACAATTCCTCTTGGATGCTCTATTCCATGACGCCTAACCGTCTGGAAGAAGCACAGTCTTCAAAGGTAACAAGCATCAGATCCACGCAGGATCAATCTCTTCAGTGATGCTCAATCACTTTGGTTTTGTAGGTGTTCTGGGTTTGGGTTTGGATTTTCCTCACTTGATGATTTTCGCTCAAAGTCCTCGGAGGATGGGTTGCTCTCAAATGACAAGTGTCAAGTTCTCGCGGAGCAGCCAACCAGCTAGTGGTTATAGGGGGCAGCTATTTATAGCCTAGGGAGCAGCCCGACATGAGAAGACATAAATGCCCTTCAATGATATGACCGTTAGGTGGACAAGATATTTTGGCACACCTGGCGCGTAGCACAGCAACGGTCGGAAATCTGAGGTACAAATTCCTCAGGGCTATCATGTTCCTCACTGTGTAGGCAATTCGCACTGGCGAATTCCTAACTCCTCAGTCAGAGCAAAGTCCTCAGTGACCAGAAGAACTGCGTCTCTGTCACTGAAGAATTTGACTGAACTGTATGAGATTTCCAATGGTTTCACTCGAAGGGATTGGTAGGTGTAGGCTTTGAGTTGAGCATCACATGGAAATTTTCTCCTTAGTATTTCCTCGACCCCCTTTAACAGTACGGTGTTTCCTATGACTCAAGAAAGAGAAAATGAAACTACGAAAACAAAAGTCTTCACGCTTCATGTTCCTCGAATGAATACAAAGTCTTCAAGGTCACACCAATTTCTTCACTTTCAAAGTCTTCAGAAAGTCTTCAAAATATCAAAGTCTTCAGTCGAAGAACTTCATTTTTAGGGGTCGACTTTCTCTGTAAATATCAAACTCCTCATAGACTTATAGACCTGTGTACACTCATAAACGCATTAGATACTTAACCTATAAGTCTTCAATACACCAAAATCACTAAGGGGCACTAGATGCACTTACACCAGCAGGCCGCACGGCCCATCTTCATCAACAAGGTATCCAAGACCCTCGCGAGGGTCCAAGCCTCGCGAGGCGGACGACGCAAGACCTCCTCTAGAGTGGCCTAGCCAGGCAGGCTCACGAGGAGCAGAGATATCAAGGCGGGGTGAACCTCACGAGGCTCTCGTGACGTGAGCCATGACGAACGGCACCAGGCGGGTGCTCGGCGGACGCCAGTACGCGCAGTGTCTCTTTTTCCTCTTTGGTGCTAAAGAGGCCAGCGCAGGCGAAGAGTACCGAGGCAGCAGGAAAAGGTTGCCATATTGGTGCAACGAGACCAAGATCGGAGGATGGCAAGGCGGAGGTCATCGTGGAGCCCAAGACGGTGTCACCCCAGAGGTTTTCACAGGCGAAGACCGCTCTTGTCAGGATAGCTTGTACTAGCTGTCCCCCTTCAAATTTGCCCGCCGTTGTTGGCTCCCTTCCCGCTCAACATTTGGGAAGAGGACCAGGGCCTCTATAAATAGGACTAGCCACCATAGTAGGAGGCAACTAATACAGGGCTGGCTCAGATCTTCCTTAGCTACACAAACAAAAGAACACCTCAACCTCAGGAGGCAGTTCTTCCCTTGTACTATTCATCATCAGCCCAAGAGGCAATCCACCACCACCACATTAGAGTAGGGTATTACACCACAACGGTGGCCCGAACCAGTATAAACCTCGTGTCTTTCTGTGTTGCGAGTTCATCGAGTTCGTCAACGAGATCTTAGCGAGCCAGAGCGTAAATCGGTAGGAGGGAGAGACTTCGCACGCACCCCAGTGTTTGAACCTTAAGGGTTTGCCGGAACCCCACATCTAACATGAGCAATGAGGCGTCAAATCACAAAGTTGCACCTTTCCCGCAGTTAAGTTGCAGGGACGAAGTAATAATGCTAAAAAAACAAGTTGGAGGGATGAAGCAACCATCATTTCACTCGTTGCTGAATCCGCTTCTCCCTCATCTTCTTCAAGTAAACCACGTGTTGCTTCTGCCGTTGTTTTGCCTCATGTGGGATGCGGATCGGCTTGGTAAAGCACTGACATGTGGGACCGCATGTTAGCAAACCTCCAGGACAACGTCCTCTAAAAATAAGAAACCTCACCCGCCATCCGCGCGGCAAAATCACCTCCTTTTTACTAATCTTGATCTTATAATTTTTTAGATCAATATAATTGAGGTTTGTATAGATAGCACACAGGAGCAAAACCAAGTGGTACAGTTAAGGGCATCCACAATGTGTATCCAAATGTGAAAATAGCTTTTGGCATCGATGGGAACCATTGTGGACGGTGCTGCCAAAGCCAAAAAGATGGAACCGAAGCTCCCTGATTGATTGATTGAAGGAATAGAAAAATGCAACGCCTCGCCTCTCCCTCCCATGCTTGGACACATGTATAGTATAGAGCACAGAGTC
Source organism: Aegilops umbellulata (assembly GCA_032464435.1). Classification (NCBI taxonomy): domain Eukaryota; kingdom Viridiplantae; phylum Streptophyta; class Magnoliopsida; order Poales; family Poaceae; genus Aegilops; species Aegilops umbellulata. The sequence goes on from CP136055.1 coordinate 216,463,858, forward strand.
TACTCCCCTGTGCCTTCTATCACAAATCACAAAGCATTGAGGCGTCAAATCACAAAGCACGGACGAAGCAACCATCATTTCACTCTTCGCTGACTCCACTTCTCCATCATCTTCTTCGAGAAACCACCTCACCACACTAAGCTGGATGGACAACGCTATTGTGTACTAGTAGTACTAGTGCATTTACGCGTCCTTTGGTTCAATGGACTTCCTGGATGCAAATAAGGCGCTTGCCTCGGCTTGTAGGCGGCACTTGCGAACGACTTACCGTGGTCTCCCTCAACGGTGTTCTCCGTCGAATGCACTTTGCCAAACCACAACGTTCGAGATATTGTCGACGTCACCTCAATGGGGAAGGAAGTCAAATAGTTACTACCTCCATTTTTTTTACACAAGGACAGTATATCAAAATTACAATTTGCAAAAGGCCACTAACACTAATCGAGGCAAAATTGATGGGTTTGCGTCGTACTAGCAACCAAGGACATTAATATACCCTAGCATGCATGCGAAAGTGAGAAGGTTGGTTTGCATGGCGCTGCATAAACAATTGATGAGGAGTGAGATGGTTAGCTCTTTGGGCTTTGGAGAAAAAATACACATTAATTGACATGTCAAATGAGGATTTGTATCGATTTATTTATTAACACTAGTACTCCTAGTACGTACGTGCTTATCCTGTTTGGGTCTAGGCCTTGCATTGCCATACTTCGCCACACATTTTTGCCAAGCTTGCCTAAACTTTTCAAAATGAGAAGGAGATACACTTGCGCACGACTGTCACGGTCACACCGCACCCTCACACGGTCGCTCCGCACCCTCACACAGTCGCTCATGCACGACGCAAACCCAACCAAGGGTACGCACCCCTTACTGACACGTGCTACCGCATGTGAACAAACCAAACTCAGCCATCCTACCGCTAACACATAATTTTCATTCATACAGTATGTTTATCCAACCGCATGTTGGGGAGGATCTGTACGGCCCGTGCGGTGGTCTGTTGGTGAAGAAGAAGAGGTGAGGAAGAAGGGTTAGGAGACGTAGGAAGTTCATCCAACCGCCTGAAATGGTAGACTGGCCCAAATGATGAAAGTCAGGCGACATGCATAACAATATATGTTTTTACACAACAAAAATCCCTAAAAACAACAACATAAAGAAAAACTATCACTGCTCATGGACCGAGACAGCCTCGTCGTCTTTGGCTGCGGGCGCGAACCAGCCGTAGCTGCCGGCATGTGTCTCCGCACCATGGTTGTCATCGGCCTCCAGCTACTCGTTCATGCGGAGCGTGCGGGCGCTCTGCACGGACGAGAGCACCGCCCGGTTCAAGTCAAGGACGTCCGGTTATGCCTGCAGGAGGGCCTCGATGGCAGTGGCATTCGCGTGCTCCGCGTTGAGTTGAGCCTCCGCTGCCCGGCTCAAGTCGAGGACGTCCGGTTCCACCTACTGGAGGGCCTCGATGGCAGCGGCATCCGCGCGCTCTGCGTCAAGTTGAGCCTCTGCTGCCCGGTTCAAGTCGAGGACGTCCGGTTCCGCCTGCAGGAGGGCCTCGATGGCAGCGACATCCGTGCGCTCTGTGTTGAGTTGAACCTCTGCTGCCCGGTTTACATCCACGACATCCGGTTCCGCCTGCAGGAGAGCCTCAATGGCAACAGCATGCGCGCGCTCCGCGTCGAGTTGAGCCTCTGCCTCCCAGTCCTCCTTTAGTATCACCAGGTTGAACCTTTGGTCCGCCTGCACCATGGGGGACCCGAACGCTGGCACGAAGTCGACGTCCATCATCTCATACCCATCGGGGGCCTTCTGCGCCATGACCTCAGCCATGAACATTGGATCGGCTTCCTCCTCCTCGTAGCTTGGCTCCAGGAAACTCGGGTATTGGCCCGCCGCAAAGCGAGTTTGGGAACGGAGGTCTGTGGCGCCGACCGCCGCCGTGATTTCTACGCGGCGCTCCAGCGTCAGCATCTTGTAATATGTGATCTTACGGCGCACCATGGCTTTCTGGCGAACTAGGGGACGCTTGATGTGGGCTAGGGGATTGAAAGGTGGGGAATGGGATGGACAGGAGGTGTGGTTTTGGGGCAGTGGTTGACGTAGGCCGAGCAGCGAAGGTTCTGGCACGAACAGTGGTTCCGGTGACGACCGGTCAATCTGTTTTCACTGTACATCCCTCTTGTCACGTTCGCGTTGCACCCTGGCACGCTGGACCCTCCACGTCGCTCACCGAATGGAACGCGCTTCGTCTTCCTTTTTCGCTCGCTTGTGGGACCAAGTTGAGAGCAAACCAACGTCCCTCCCCCTTCCCCATCATTTATACTACCACTCCCTTCGTTTTATGTGGATTAAACAAAAACAGAGGGAGTATACTACGGATGAGGATTCTCTAACGTGGCCGAACCCATTGAGTAACTGACATGCGGGGCCTAGAAAGCATGGGGTCCGCCAGTAAGTGAACGAAAGGGAGGGTAAGGCAGGGATACCTACGTCAGAGGATCCACTTCCACTACTACTCCCCCTTCCATCTAGAGGGCCTAATGCATTTTTCGAGGCTAACTTTGACCAAATGTTAGAGTAGTAATATATGACATGCAACTTACACAAAGCATACGGTCAAATTCGTATGTGGAAGGAGCTTCCAATGATATAATTTTGACATTATACATCCCATGTACTATTAATCTTGTCAATAGTCAATGGCGGTTTTGAAAAATGCATTAGAGCATGGTTAATAATATAGCCAGCCAATGGCTATAAGGAACTACCATGTCATCTATAGCCATCATCTATATGCACTCATACAATAGTGTGGGCTATAAGGTTGGCTATTTCCCACACAAAAATATAAGGTTGGCTAGTACTTTTTTCCATCTCCTCTCTATCTCTTTCTTCATATTTATTGTATTTAACTAGGAATGTGTATATAGCTAGGCTCTTGCATGAGAGCTCACTCCCCTTACTTTTTGACATCTCTCTCCTCCACATAGGCCCTATATAAATGGAAGGAGGGAGTACTATGAGCACTGCATACTTTACTACAGATGTTGTCAGTACTCCACTAGTACTATTGGACAGGGAGCTTAAAAAAGTTACTATTGTGCTGGCTATATGTGGCAAAATCCTAGTAGAAAGAGCATGCGCGAGAACAAGCAGATTCACGTGGTTGAAAACAAATTGGAAACCATGTCTGTTTGAATACAAATCTAGGAGTACGCATGAATCTAACAATATTGATTGGGCGTTGTTCAATGTTGATACTTTTTTCTGTAAGTTTGATCAAAGTAGATATACTTTGACTACACGTAAAACTTATATGTAAACTATAAAGGATCGGAGGGTGTATATTGTACTTTCAAGAGCGAAACGAACATTGAATACCCTTTATATATGATTTGTGGATGTTATGATCACCGGTTCAAAATTTTGAATCCGCCTTAGGTATCACACATGCACCCACTCGTTATCTCTCGATTTTGTCTCGGGGTCCGGAGATCGATTGAAAGAGGACTAGGGTGGGTATAATACCTTTGTTTCGCTTATGGACGTACAATATACTCCTTCTGATCCCCACAACCCCCCCCCCCCGTCGGTCATTTCTATCATAGAAACGGAGCAAACCTTTATCTCCTTGCATGACACGCAATTGTTCTCTCAACATCAGTCGATCTTGTCAAGATTTCTTGGGGCATCAACTGAATGGGATGTCAAAACTAAGATGGGAAGAGACACATAGTGGAGGCAAAGTGAAACTTTAAATGAACTATTTGTTTGTATGCATGTCGAACAAATTACAACATTGGAAATACAAGCATGGTTTAGGCCCACATGCGAATGATACTGAGGCATGCGGGAGTGACACGCTCATCGTTGATTTACATGATCGGTTTCAGTGTGCCGAGGGTGGCGTTAGCGCTTTGGCACGACCATCAGATCAACACCCGGCTCGTTGAGGATGCATGGGGCGCCAAAGTGCGCATGCGCCGTGCCGCGTCCGCAGAGTGGTGTAGCATGGCCAACTGCATCCCCAGGACCTGAGACCATGCCGGGTCATCTTGCTTTTTCAATGACATGTGGGGTCGCATGTGAGCAAAGGGCATCTCCAACGTTGCCACGACCGCACTGGACTACCCTGGCACACCAAAAGCCCTAGTCCCTCGCGCCGTCGCACGGTGTGTTCCCAGCCGGCACCAGCTACCCGCATTCATGTCGTCCGTCCGTATGCCGTCGTTAAGAGGCTCGGTTCCCGAGGAACCAACTCCGGCGACTTAATGACGCACCCGGACAGTTGGCCTCACCAGAATGTGCTAATTAAAGCGGCAACGCCCAACTAACCTCCACACCATAGCGCATCGTCCTGCTACATGGCACCACATCCGCCATGACAGCAAGCGCGAACGCTCTGCGGGAGAGCTTGTCTTCGGGGATGAAGCTCGAGGTCGCCACCCTTGCTCAAGTCGCCGATCATGACGCAATAGCAGCGTAGCCGGACGCGAACGCGACCACACAAGCGGTGGCCGCGCTGGCGGCCGACGACGGGAGCACCGTTCGCCACGCATCCTACTTGCCGCCGTCCAATGTCCGACACCGCCGAGGTCGGGGACTCCTCTGAGGATGAGTAGGGTATGGGAGGCGGTAGGGCATGGTGTGCCAACTGACCGATCCGTTTCCCGTGTTCTACTCTTCCTCGTCGGAGACCGCACCTTCACTTCACGGGTCATGAACCCCGCCCCCGTACAGGGAGATCGCAGATGGAGGACGTCGGTCGCCACCATAGAATAGGTTTAGGGTCGGGTTTCTTTTATTTTTCTATCCTATAAAAGTTCGAAATGTAATGAAAATATGCCGTGTTTGCATTAATCTCGGCCAGTGTATATGAACTTTCACAATACTATAGTATATTGTAGGAGTACTAGCAAGATGCCCATGCGTTGCACGAAACATCAAGATCTTGTGAGAGAAAAGGATGAACGAGGGAAGGCCTTATCTACAAATGTGGAGAGGAGTGTAGTTAAATAGTCATAGTTTCCTTCCTATCCGTTAGATATAGATCGGACGGCCTATGTTGCAGGATGGCTGGCACACCATCATCACCAACTCTGATTTTTATTGAACCGAGACAAAGCTAACATGCGAAGTAAATAAACACATAGTCTACATACACAATTTATCTTAGGCACTCCAATAGTATGTCCACTACACATTCACGCATTTCACATCTTGCTACATCTACGGGAACCTACAAAACCGTTAACGTAAATTGCCTCTCTCTCTCCTCCCTGATTTTCATGGTGTTGGGCCCCTCCCTCCCACCAACCTACAATCAACAGCTCACATGTTTCACATTACGTTAATTACGTAACTGGGATTACGTAGGTGTAGCATTACTCGTCCTACAAAACCCAACTAAGCCAACCTCCCAGCATATCGCGCGGGAAAACACCCGGCCGCGCCGTTTTACTCGGGATTACTGATTACTACTAGTAGTACCGATGGATAGCTTGAAGCACCAAGATTTTTTCTTTAGGGGGAAAATCACCTAGTTTAAAAAGGAAAAAAGGCGGTAAACTCACAGCACCCCTATCATGGTCGCATTGCACCCCACACACGTTCAGTCCTGCACACGGCTCATGCAAACGGAATGCGCTTCGGCTTGCCTCTTCACTGGCACGTGGGACTACACTTGGAGAAACCGACCATGAGCCAAACTCCCCCCGCCCACCGCGCGAAAATCACCCCTCCCCAAATTCCCCCCAAATCCCAAATTCAACCGCCCTTTGGCCAACTAGCCAATAATATTCCCCAAACCTCCTCCCCCATCCCCTCCACTCAATTCGCTCTGCCAAAGCCGCCCACCCCGCCGCGCCGATACGCTGGTGCCGCGGCTCGTCGAGGGGACGCATGGCGATCCTCTCGCTCCCACGATACGCTCTTATAGACTGCCGTCCTCTAGCCGTGCCGCCACCGTAGCGACGTTCTTGTGGAGGCGACTGTCGGATCACGGATTCCGGCAAAACCCTTAAGGTTTGAACACTGGGGTGTGCGTGAAGATTTCCTCCCTACCGATCTACGCCCTAGATCTCTAAGATCTCGCGGACGAACTCGATGAACTTGAACACAAGGACACAAGATATATACTGGTTCGGGCCACCGTTGTGGTGTAATACCCTACTCCAGTCTGGTGGTGGTGGATTGCCTCTTTGGCTGATGAACAATAGTACAAGGGGAAGAACAGCCTCCTGAGGTTGAGGTGTTCTTGTGCTTGGTGAGCTTGTGTGGGTGAGATGCCTCTGATTGAGTTATCATCTACGGTGGTGGCTAGTTCTACTTATATAGGCCCTGGTCCTCTTCCCAAATATTGAGCGGGAAGGGAGCCAACAACGGACAATTTGGAAGGGGACAACTAGTACACCTTATCCTGACAAAAGCGGTCTTCGCCTGCAAAACGCTCTGGTGGTGCCGCCGCCTTGGGGTCTATGGTGACCTCCGTCTTTCCGTCCTTCGGGTCCTGGTCTCGTTGCACCGATGTGGAAACCTTTGCTTGATGCATCGGTACTTCGCGCCTGCGCCTGCCTCCTTAGCACCAAAGAGGAAAGAAGGATGCTGCGCGTGCTGGCGCCTGCCTGGCGTCGATCATCATGGCTCACGTCAGGAGAGCCTCGCGAGGTTTGCCTTGCCTTGATCTCTTCGCCCCTCTTGAGCCTGCCTGGCGAGGCTGATCTTGAGGAGGTCTTGCGTCGTCCACCTCGTGAGGCTTGGCCCCTCGCGAGGGTCTTGAATGCCTTGTTGATGAAGATGGGTCGTACAGGCCTGCTAGCATAGCCACACCATGGGCCGCAGGCAGGCAAGTCTAGGGACCCCTGTTCCCAGAACACCGACAGTAGCCCTCAGGCCCAAAGCGCGCTCGGGCTTGGCTTCGAGGTGAAGCCAAAGGTCAAGCGCGAAGCGCCACGGGCCCCAAAAGCCCGCAGCCTTGGTTGACGCGTGGCGGTTGATTGGACGTGGGCGTCTCCGCTTCCCCACGCTGCCTCGACAATTGCCCGACTTGACAAGTCCCTGCAACATGCAAGGAAAACCATCATTCCTGTGATCGTGGGGGGCGCTGGTTGGCCTTCTCCTGCTATAAATGAGGGATGGGGCAGAGCCCCCACTGCCCATCTCTTCCCATTCTGCTCGCTTCTTCTTCTCTGCTCCATCACCGGCTCCAATTGCGCCGTCGAAGAGGTTCTCCGCTGTAGAGACATGGTCGTCCCCGTAAGCACACCGAGACTCCCGCCGCGACCCCTCGCTCCTGGGATGGCGCCGCTGCACGTGGCGGGGGTCGCTACGGTCACGGAAGCCCCATCGATGAGTGGAGGCGTGCCGTGGTTGCGCGGCCTCCCCGGCCGCACTTCCACTCGGCGCAAGTGCTGCCGGAGTTTGTCATCTGGTCGGAGGATCCGGCCGGCAGCTGGCTTCAGCTCCCACGCTTCTTCGTCGACGAGCTGCCGGCCTCTGGTCCAGGCGGACGGCTACTGCAATAGGGCCTCCTAGGTCGTGGTCGAGGTCTCCGCCGTGGGCAACATAGCCCTGGCCCGCGGTTGGCAGACGTTCGCTCACGCGCGTGGCCTGGGCAGGCGGTGCACCCTCCACTTCAGGTACGATGATGATGCGACCCTCTACATGATGCTGCCCCAAGACGAACGACGGCGAGGAGGTGCTCGGTCTCGGTGACGGCCATGACGAGGGTGAGGGCGAGCCCGCCGACCGCGCCTCGTCCTGCTACGGGGGCTCTTCTCTCGGCGAAAGCTCCAGCAGCGTCGACTATGACCAGCCACCACGCCGCCACGCTCGCTTCGAAGGTGGTAGCGGGTCGTCTCATTGTCGCGCTCCCGTGAAGCGCGAGGAGAGATCCGGCTAAGCTTGGGACATCGCCAGGAGTCTGCCCCCGTGGATCGCTGCAACACTACTTTTGTTTTGCTCTTCTTTTCTTTCCTACATCAAAAATGAAACCAATATGGGCCCAGAGGGGCGTGTATCGAACTGTGGTTCCTTGATCATTACGCTATGCTTGTTGTTTCTGTGCTGTGTCGTTTGTTTGGTGCAGAGATAACTTAGCTTGTGTGTTTGGGGCTGCCTCCTCTTCGCGAGGCACTTGTTTCCTTGTGCTCGTCTTGGCTTAGTAGTTGCTCAAGGACTGCAGAACATTCGTTAGGAAGCTCGCTAGGAGACTTGTCGTTCACCCAAGCCTTGACCTAGCGCTTCATATCGCGGTACCCAAGGGGCACGGATTAGGAGAGGTGCACAAGCTTGTGGTCTCGAACGAGGGTGCTTCGCGAGAAAACAGACCGAAGGAAGAGAGGCAGGGGGGAAAACACTCGCGAGGGCACCTGCCTAGCCCCCTCGCGAGGTATGCGAGAGAGAGAACATAGGAGAACTAAAGTCGGGAATGGCAGCAATAGGAACCAAATCAACAAGGAACACTGGAAGCAACTTCAATTAAGAGAAAACGAGCCAACTACGGAAAGCAAACGAAAAGCCACGTCCGACACCTAGTCTAGTCTTCAAGTCTTCTCACCAGCGCGGAGCTAAGTGCTGCCACTAGGCGTTGGAGGGAACCCCCGAGGCCCGAGGGCGGCTCTCCGGAGACTCCGGGGCATGTACAGCCCCACTCATTATTATGTGTGAGTGTCACGGGCGGGGATTCTTCACAGGCACCGGGCCTTCTTCACATGCACTGGGCCTTGCTTCATGGGTAGAACTTCCGGAGGTGCTGGATGTTCCAGGCGTTCTAGATGGGCACCCCATCCTGCGTCTCCAGGCACGGCGCCAGGCCTGGAGATATGGACGACCTTAAACGGGCCCTCCCACATGGGTGAGAGCTTATGCAGCCCTTCCTTGGAGAGGACCCGCCTTAGGACAAGGTCACCCGTCTCGAGCGTCCTGGAGAGGATGTTGCGTAGTGGTATCGCCGCAGCGCCTGCTGGTACCTCGCCGCCCTTAGTGCAGCTTCGCGGCGTCGTTCCTCCCCCAGCACGAGGTCCATCCCCCACAAGGCGTCCTGCTGCGTTTCATCAAACGCCAGGACCCGTGCGGAGCGATGCTTGACCTCGTGAGGGAGGACCGCTTCAGTTCCATAGACGAGGAAGAACGGGGTCTCGCCCGTCGGCTTGGTGGCAGTGGTGCGGATGGACCAAAACACGGACTGGAGCTCGTCGTACCAGCCCTTGTTGCAGGCCTCGACCTTCTTCTTGAAGGTCCTGGTCTGGAGGCCCCTCAGGACCTATGCATTGGCGCGTTCAGCCTGGCCATTGCTCCTGGGGTGCGCCACCGATGCATAGCAGATCTGCGTTCCAAGGTTAGAACAATATGTTTTGAAGAGATAACTGGTGAACTGCGAACCGTTATCGGTGATGATGCGGTTGGGGACTCCGAAACGGCTCACGATGCCCTTGATGAACTTGACCGCAGAACCAACTGGGATGGTGCGAACGGCTTCCACTTCCGCCCACTTGGTGAACTTGTCGATGGAGACGTAGAGGTAGCGGTAGCCCCTAGCACCTGAGGGAAGGGGCCCAAGATATCCAGCCCCCACACTGCGAATGGCCACGTGAGTGGTATGGTCCGGAGGCCCTGAGCTGGCTGATGTATCTGCTTGGCGTGGAACTGGCAAGCTTCCCAGGACTTCACTAGCTCAGTTGTGTCGTTAAGCGTCGTGGGCCAGTAGAATCCACTGGGGAACACCATGCCGAGGAGAGTCCGTGATGACGAGTGGTGTCCGCAGTTCCCGCCGTGTATGTCAACCAGCAACTCCTTTTCCTGGTCACTGGAGATGCAGCGTAGCGAAACATTGTTTGGTCGCTTTCTGTACAACTCACCGTCCTGGATGCAGTATGCCGTGGCTTGCCAGGCCACGCGCTCTGCGTCCTCTTCCTTCTCCGGCAACGTCCCTTGCATCAGATATTCCTTGAATTCCGTGGTCCAGCAATCCTCCTAGGGCTCAAGCGCCAAGAGCAGGCGAGCTCCTGAGGTTGGGCCATAGGCTGGGGCTCCCGTGGCAGGTGGCAGCGGGAGCTCCTCCCGAGGCTAAACTGTGCTTGAAAGTGTTGGCGTCGCCGACGGCTTGAAAAGCCGCTCCACGAAGATGCCGGGCTCTTGGGGCTACCGCTTGGACGCCCTCCTGGCGATGTCGTTGGCTTCCTTGTTGGTGCCCCGGGGCACATGCTGCACCTCCAGGCCCATGAACTGCTTTTCCATCTTACGCACTGTCGGATCGTGGGTTCTGGCAGACCCTTAAGGTTCGAACTCTGGGGTGCGCGGAGATTCTGCCCTCTACCTCTCCGTCTCGCAAGGATCTAAACTACCAAAAGAACAACACAAAAGACACAGAGTTTATACTGGTTCGGGCCACCGGTGTGGTGTAATACCCTACTCCAGTGTGGTGAGGTGGATTGCCTCTTGGGTTGATGATGATGAACAGTACAAGGGAGAACAGCCTCGTGAGGGCGTGTTCTAGCTAGGACGATGAACCGCTAGGGGAGTTCAGCCGCCCTTCTCTCTCTCTCTCTCCTTGCTCGGATTCTGGATACCAGATGCCTCTACCCTGGGGGTGGCTAGTCCTATTTATAGGCAAAGGCCTTGGGCCACTTCCCAAATATTGAGCGGGAAGGGCGCCAACAATTGGCCAATTTGAAGGGGAACATACAGTACACTTATCCTGACCAAAGTTGGTCCTCGCCTGCCAATGGCCCTGTGGTGACGCCGCTCTGGGCTCCACGATGAGCTCATTCCCACCGTTGGACTGGTCTTGGTCTCATTGCACCGAAATGGATGCCTTTGCTTGATCCTCTCGCCTGCGCTTGCCCCCTTTGCACCAAAGAGGAAAGGGGAGGACACCGTGCGATCTGGCGCCCGCCTGGCACCCTTGGTCGTCATGGCTTGCGTCATGGGCACCTCGCGAGGTACCCTGCCTTGATCTCTCCGCCTCCTCATGAGCCAACCTGAGGAGGCCGCGCCCGAGGAAGCGTTGTGTCGTCCTCCCCGCGAGGCTTGGCCCCTCGCGAGGGTCTTGAATCTTGCGTTGATGAAGGTGGGCCGTACTGGGCCTTCATTCGAGCCACGCCGCGGGTCGCATGCAGGCAAGTCTGGGGACCCCCGTTCCCAGAACGCCGACAGTAGCCCCCGGGCCCAAGGCGCGCCCGGACTTTGCCGTGCCGAGAGGCGAAAGGGCAAGGGTGAAGCGCCGCGGGCCCTAACAGCCTGCGGCCTTGGGTGCCGCATGGAGGTTGATTGGGCGCGGTCATCTCCGCTTCCCCACAATGCCTCGACGATCGCGCGGATTCGACAAGTCCCTGCATGCAAATCATGTCATGATTACCTGTGATCGTGGAGGCCGACGGTTGGCCTCCGCTGGCTATAAGTATGGCACCGCGCGTGCCCTTCCAGTCCATATCTTCTTGCTTTCTCCTTCGCCTTGATTCTTGCTCCCTCTTGACGCGATGGCCCCGATTCGCCGGTTCTCTGCAGCGAAGAAGGGAAAAGCTCTCCAAGAAGTGCCAGACCCGCTCCCGCCGAAGACGCGACTTGCCCCTCGCAGCCGAGACGAAGGAGATCACCAGGTGGTATCAAGGCATTGGTACGAGCGGCCTCCGCCGGGGTTTCTGCTTCCCTTGTTTGCCCACGCCGAGGGCCTCGGAGGGGGCGACGTCGATCCCAGCAGCAGGCGCCGTCGTCGCCGGGTCACGAAGGTGTTGGTCGTTCCGCCTGGAGTCCATGCCGAGGGCTCCTCCCGCGAGCTCGTGCTCCACGCCGCCATGCCTCCGCGAACTTGGATTCACTTTCCTTCCTTCTTCGCCTCCGTCTTCCCACAGGGAAGACTCCTGGAGTTGTGGCTGAAGCACGCCGACTGCAGCACCCTCGCGACCGAGGCAGAGGTCGCGATGCTCGCCTCGGGCGAGGTCTTCATGACTCGTGGCTGGGGCGAGATCGCTCGGGGCTGCAGAGCAAGGGGCGCCCTCACGATCCACCTGGAGTACGATGGCGCTTCGGTGATGTTCTTCAAGGTCTTCGACGCGAGCGGGCGCCGGCTTGAGTGCTTCCCCAAGAGAGGTGGCCAGGACCTCGCGATGGTGACGGCTGGACCCACCAACCGCCCCCTGGACAGCTCCACAAGCGACGGGAGTGCCGGAGGATCCAGCGACCCCGTCGAGGTCTCCGCGACTTCGGAGACGAGCGACGACAGCTACGAGCCCGCGAGCCAGCGCCGCTCTCGGAGCAGGGCGGCCTCGCTCGACCGCCGCCGACTCTGATCTGGATCGGGTTGGCACCGGTGCCTGACGGCCCACTGTTGATGATGGCGTCGTCTGCTGGGGCGCGTATAGATAGCATCCCTTAGGATCCGTTTCCTACAAGGAATCATACTGCGCCCCGTGGGGGCTTGTAAGGTGTCTGTGCTCCTTTCTGCTAATATGTGACTTTTGCTATGGAACTGTGCGGGTCGCTAATTCCGTCGTAGCTTAGTCTTCCCTTTCGAACCTCGCGAGGGCTTGGCGCTCTGCGTCGACAGGTCCCAGTCCCAAGGCGGCGTCAGCCGTCGCTGGTATGCCAGGTCGCGATGCCGCGGTCAAGGCTAGGAGGTGAGCGACCCGGGGTCCGGTAAGAGCCCCTGAGTCGTGATGCTCAGGAGGTCCCCTTTGGCGCCCAAGCAGCCATCGCTTGATGAGAAAGGGAAACGACGTCGCTGGTACGGAATTGCATTGGGTGCGGGGGTAGCGCCATGGTAACCAGTGCTTTGGATGGTGACTTATCTGGAGGATCAGGGGTCGTCCCCAGTGCATCGCCGGGTCCGTGGTGTAGTTAGAACGGAGTTGCTCGGCGTGGTACTCGCGCATCCCTTCTCCCTCGCCTCTGCTCCCCTTTCTGCTCTACATCCTCGGGTCCCGGCCCTCGAGCTTGTCTCAGCCGTCGCTGGTATGCCAGGTCGCGATGCCGTGGACAAGGCCAGAGGGTGAGGGCTGGAGAGCCGGTAAGAGCCCTGAACCGCGACGCTCAGGCACCCTCCCTTTAACGCGCAAGCGGTTTGCACGGGCGAGGGTGAAGAGGACTCCGTGAGGGCCTCGGTTAGCGCAATTCCCTCCAAGGATCCTGCAGACTCATCACAGAAAGAAGAAGGGGCTGCCATGACAGTCATTAGTCGACCGTTAGTTGCTTAAAAGCTCGCTGGTTGGGGGTAGGTGAGGTGTATCTGGGCGCCCGTGAGCCAGCACGGGACTCACGAGGCCCTACCTCTAGGCGGGTTGCGCCTGGCACTGGACCGTATCTTGAGATGTGTTCCTGCAAAATTTGGTTAGATGCCGGCACTCTACGTCCTCGGGTCCCGGCCCTCGAGCTTGTCTCAGCCGTCGCTGGTATGCTAGGTCGCGATGCCGTGGACAAGGCCAGAGGGTGAGGGCTGGAGAGCCGGTAAGAGCCCTGAGTCGCGATGCTCAGGCACCCCCCCCTTTAACGTGCAAGTGGTCGATATGGAGAAGAAAAGTTGTAGTGGACAGGCATCAAGTGATCTAGCATGATAGGCGAATGCATAGTTGGAAATAAATGTGAGAAAGATACACGTCGCTGGGCCTAGCCCGAGTGGCTTGGGGGTGATGCAGCCCGAGGGGCGCCCCCAACAAAGCAAGCTAACGATCGAAAACTAAAAAGGGATACACGCCGCAGGGACGGACCCACGCGGCCTGGGAGTAATGCAGCCCTAAGAGGGTGCTCCCAGCTGGGAATGGAGCTTGAAAGATGTCACCTGAAGATGTCGACGGCGAAATGGCGTTGGTGCGGCAGACTCGGTGGGCTGCGGAAGCAGATCCTCATGAGCCCCCAGGCCCTGGGGCCTCGGGAGGCTCCGGAGGCGCTGGCGGCTCCTCGCGAATCATCTCCATCTCCTCCAGGACTGCGGAACGCCTGTCTTCATGAGTCTCCATGATGCCCCTCAGGAGGCGCTGGTACGCAGCAGCCACGCTCGGCAAGCCGTAGGGCATGCGAATATAGCTGTGGGGTGGACCTCCGCAACGCCCCACTTGTGAGGGCCAGAGGCGCTCTGTCGTGGCGACTTGATTGAGCCCTGGTACGTCGATGCAGACACGCAGCCCACCATCCTCGCCTGAATGGGGAGCCACAACCGGTAAGCCGCGGCAACCTCTCATGATTCTCGACTCCTGTAGTTCTTGAATGGTCTGGTTAACGAACTCCTGCTGGTCTGACTCTGCTTGCTTCGCTCCTTCTTGAGGGAAACGTGCGTCGAAGCACGCCTCCACGTGGTGCCCAAGCGCCTCCCTCGTGACCCTGGCTAGGTCGGTGGCCCTCAAGGTGAGAGCCCCCGAGCCCTACCTGAGGAGGGCGCTGGGCGCGCTTTCCTATGCGATGGAAGGAGGGTCCCCCTGGACAGGCACAGGCCCTGAGGGGCCTGCCTCCTGAGGGGCAGAGCCTGACCACGTCTTCTTCTTCTTGGGTGTGGTCTTGAGAAGCCTCCTGCTCCCGCGATCTGGGTCTTCTAGCAACGCGGCCTGAAAGGCTCGCTCCAGGGAACACACTGCATCCCTCTCTTCACATGGCACCGTGATGACGCCGCCACTCCCTGGCATCTTGAGGACATTGTAGCCGTGGTGAGTTACGGTCATGAACTTGGCCAGCGCTGGGTACCCGAGGATGGCGTTGTACGGCAGGCGGATGTGAGTGACGTCAAAGTCGATGAGCTCGGTGCGGTTGTTGCTGCGGGCCCCGAAGGTGACAGGGAGGCTGACCTGCCCGATCGGGATTGTGGAACCGTCAGTGACTCCGGAGAAAGGCTTGGTTGGCTGAAGCTGGTCATAGGGCACTTGGAGGTTGTCGAATGTTTCCACGGACAGGACGTTGAGCCCTGCTCCACCATCGATGAGGGTCCTGGTGACCAGTACGTTGCTGATGACTGGGGTGCAAAGCATCGGGAGGACCCCGGCTGTGGCCGCACACTTGAGCTGATCTGCTGAGCTGAACGTGATGGCGCACGCCGACCACTTGAGGGGGCGCATTCCTTCGAGCTTGGGGAGGACTGCATTGACTTCACGGGCAAACTACTTGAAGATGCGTTGGGAGGCTGGGGCTTGAGCTCCGCCTGGGATGCAGGCGATTGCGCGTGGCTGTTCGAAGCCCCCAGCCCCCTCGTCTTGATGGCGGTCTACGTTCCTCCTTGGCTGAGGCGGCAGTGGAGGGAGGCCTGCGTTTCCATGGGGGCAGTCCTCAGGAGGCTGATCCCTCCAGTCCCCCTCGCGAGGCAGGTCCCGCCAGCGGTCCTCGCGAGGTTGGTCACGCCACCCCTGGCGCGGGCCGCAATCTTCCCAGCGTCCTGGGTTTCTTCCTCCTCCTTGGCCGTAGCCTCGGTCGGCGCGGTCAGGGCGACGGCCGAGCCTTCCTTCTCTCACAGCGCGGAGTTCTTGACATTCGTTGGTGTTGTGGGTGTGGAGGTCATGGTACACACATTACTGGCTGCCCCTGGAGGATTCGGGCAGATCTTTGCCCCGCTTGGTGTCCGGTTCTGCCGCGAGTACGGCAGCCCCCTTGCGCTTCACGTCCTTGGCCTTGGGCTTCTTCTCTTCTGGATCTGCGGCGGGCAGCTCGAGGAGGGAGAGACGTCCCTCCTCAGCCCTGGCGCACTTGGTCGCCAAGTTGAACAACTCCAGGGAGGTGCAGAGGTCTTCGTGCATCGCCAGCTCCTCCTTCATCTTGACGTCGCGCACGCCATCGGAGAAGGCTGAGATGATGGCTTCCTCGGACACCTTGGGGATCTTGAGGCGCGCACTATTGAAGCACTGGATGTACTTTTGCAGGGTCTCCCTAGGTTGCTGCTTGATGCGGCGCATGTCGCTCACGGCGGGCGGCCGGTCGCGAGTACCTTGGAAGTTGGCGATGAAGCGGGTGCGCATCTGCTCCTAGGAGGAGATCGTGCCTGGAGCCAGATTCAGGAGCCAGGTGTGAGCTCCTTCCTTCAGCGCCATGGGGAACCAGTTTGCCATGACCTTTTCATCCCCGCTAGCAGCTTCGATGCCCAGCTCGTAGAGCTGGAGGAACTCGGCGGGATCGGTCGTGCCGTGGTAGCGAGGAGGTAAGTCCGGCTTGAACTTGCCGGGCCACGCGACGCTACGCAGCTCGGTGGTGTAGGCGCGGCAGCCTGCGGTGTCCACAGGAGGCTTTGGTTGAGGGAGAGCTTGGCCTTGCGGGCCCCCTTGCGCAGCAGCTGGGAGCAACGCGGGGTCTTGACGTGCCGGAGCTGGAGCAGGGTCGCGGCGAGCCGGAGCAGGGAGCGCTCGGGCAGCCTCTTGCGGTCGAGGGACTTCTTGGCAGCTCCGTTCTTGCTGGGCTGGCGCTTGACGGAGCGGGTTCCGCCCAGGGGCCATGCGCCTTGGGGCCATGGCGTCTTCTTGGAGTGGAGGTGGCTGGTACGCCCCCGGAGCTTCATTGCCCGCGCGGGGCGGGGTGCGGCGCAGCGGAGCGGACGGTGCAGGAGAGCCCCCTGCGGCGCGGACGAGCTCGGCGACGCAGTCGTCAACGGGACGGTAGCGCAGGAGCTTGTTTGCCGCGATGAGTGCAGCTCGAGCCTCCAAGGGCGCGCGGAGCGCGTGGGACGAAGAGCCAGCTGGCGTGAGCGACGGAGTAGCGGTGTGGCCGTCTTGCCGCACGAACGGGTGCTGAGACGACGCTTGTTGCTCGTTCCCCACCGGGCCGGTGGCGGCGTTGACGGCGGGCGACGGGGAACGACGAGGACGCCCGCCGACGGGAGCTGTCTAGGCGACGCGGGAAGCGATGGCGGCCCGGCGCTCGCCGCGGGCCCGACGAGCGTCAGACATGGATGCGACGGTCGGAGGAGAACGGAGTGGTGGAAGGCAGATTCCGCCGCACCCCTACCTGGCGCGCCAAATGTCGGATCGTGGGTTCCGGTAGACCCTTAAGGTTCGAACTCTGGGGTGCGCGCGGAGATTCTGCCCTCTACCTCTACGTCTCCCAAGGATCTAAACTACCAAAAGAACAACACAAAAGACACAGAGTTTATACTGGTTCGGGCCACCAGTGTGGTGTAATACCCTACTCCAGTGTGGTGAGGTGGATTGCCTCTTGGGTTGATGATGATGAACAGTACAAGGGAGAACAGCCTCGCAAGGGCGTGTTCTAGCCGGGACGATGAACCGCTAGGGGAGTTCAGCCGCCCTTCTCTCTCTCTCCTTGCTCGGATTCTGGATACCAGATGCCTCTACCCTGGGGGTGGCTAGTCCTATTTATAGGCAAAGGCCTTGGGCCTCTTCCCAAATATTGAGCGGGAAGGGCGCCAACAATTGGCCAATTTGAAGGGGAACATACAGTACACCTATCCTGACCAAAGTTGGTCCTCGCCTGCCAAAGGTCTTGTGGTGACGCCGCTCTGGGCTCCACGATGAGCTCATTCCCACCGTTGGACTGGTCTTGGTCTCGTTGCACCGAAATGGATGCCTTTGCTTGATCCTCTCGCCTGCGCTTGCCCCCTTTGCACCAAAGAGGAAAGGGGAGGACACTGTGCGGTCTGGCGCCCGCCTGGCACCCTTGGTCGTCATGGCTTGCGTCATGGGCACCTCGCGAGGTACCCTGCCTTGATCTCTCCGCCTCCTCATGAGCCAACCTGAGAAGGCCGCGCCCGAGGAAGCGTTGTGTCGTCCTCCCCGCGAGGCTTGGCCCCTCGTGAGGGTCTTGAATCTTGCGTTGATGAAGGTGGGTCGTACAGGGCCTTCATTCGAGCCACGCCGCGGGCCACAGGCAGGCAAGTCTGGGGACCCCCGTTCCCAGAACGCCGACACGCACTTATGCGAGGTGCGCCTCCATGTGCTCGCTCTCTGGGTCGTACACTTTGTTGGAGAAGTTGACGAGGAGCTGTGAGTCGCCTTTAAAAGTGAGGCGATTCACCCCTAGAGCTGTTGCGGCCTTCAGGCGAGCTATGAGGCCTTCGTATTCTACGATGTTGTTGGAGACCTTCTCGCCCTGCTAAAAGCAGAGCTGCACGGCGTAGTAGATCTTGTCCTGAGTGGGCGAGGTTTGTACTGCCCCAGCCCCGCGCCCTGATGCGCGAAGGCGCCATCGAAATACATGACCCAACCATCCGGCTCCTCGCTTTCTGGTGAGGTGGACCGGTCTTCGCCTACTTCAAGTGACGGGGCATCCGGCCATTCTGCCACAAAATCAGCGAGCGTGGCTCCCTTGATGACCCGGGTGTGCTGAACTCCAACTGGAATGCTTATAGCTCGATGTTCCACTCAGCGGCCCTTCCAGCAGAGTTTGGGCTCCTGAGCACTCTCTCCAACGGGTAGGCTGAGACGACCTTAATGGGGTGGCCCTGGAAGTAGTGCCGCAACTTGCACGAGGCCACCAAGAGTGCGAGCAGGAGCTTCTGAGGCATGGGATATCGTGCCCTTGCGTCCCGCAACACCGTGCTAACAAAGTACACCGGGTGCTCGACAAGGGCTGGCGCGTTGGTGAGGCTTGTGTCTTACGGAGGCCGGGATGTCTCCTGAGGTGGTGGAACTCCTGGTGCCTGGTCGCTTGCGGGGGTCTCTGTGACGTTGTCCTGCTGAGCTTGGACTTCTGTTGGCGCCTCCACGGCTCTTGCTCCGCCTTCCTGATCTTTTGCCTTCTCGACTGGTGTGCCCTTGCCTTGGTGCTCCTCCTGCACCGCCACTAGTGCAGCGCTGGCGGAGTATGGGGTGGCGGTAAGATAGAGCACTAGAGGCTCGAGAGGTCGTGGTGCATCCATCACTTGAGGGCTAGTCAAGTATCTCTTGAGGTCTTGGAAGGCTCAGTCGGCCTCCGGGGTCCACTCGAATGGGCCTTTCTTCTTCATCAGCTTGAAGAAGGGTAAGGCGAGCTCCCCCAGCTTGGAGATGAAGCGCCCCAACGCAGTCACCCGACCAGCTAGCTTCTCCATTTCCTTGAGGGTCTGCGGTGGGCTCATGTCCTCAATGGCCTTGATCTTCTCCGGGTTCACCTCGATCCTCCAGTGGGACACGAGGAATCCCAACAGCTTGCCGGAAGGAACGCCAAACACACACTTCTCCGGGTTAAGCCGCAAGTTCACCTGGCGCAGGCTCTCGAAGGTCTCCGCCAGGTCTTGGATCAAGGTTCTCTCCTCCCGAGACTTCACCACAATGTCGTCGACGTAGGCCTCTGTGTTCCTCCCGAGCTACCGCCCTAAGGCGACGTGCATCAGCCGCTGGAAGGTCGCGCTTGCGTTGCACAGTCCGAAGGGCATGCAGGTGTAGTAGTACACCCCACACGGTGTCAGGAAGGCTATCTTCTCCACATCTTCCACCGCCATCTTGATTTGGTGATACCCTGAGAACGCATCCAGGAAGCACAGCAGGTCGCACTCGGCGGTGGAGTCGACGATCTGGTCTTTGCGTGGGAGAGGGAACGGGTCTTGTGGGCATGCCTTGTTGAGGTTGGTGAAGTCAGCGCACATTCGCTCCTTCCTGCCTTTCTTCGGTACTACGACGGGGTTCGCCAGCCATTCGGGGTAGCGAACCTCGCGGATGGCACCCGCTGCCTCCAACTTGCGGGTCTCCTGGACCATGAAGGCTTGCTTCTCCGTGGATTGCCGTCTCTCCCGTTGCTTGACACGGCGCACATTGGGGCATACCCTTAAGTGATGCTGAATCACCTCTCTCGGGACTCCCACCAGCTGGTTGGGTTCCCATGCGAATATGTTCTTGTTTGCGCGCAAGAATTTTACCAACGCTTCCCCTTGGCCCGGGTCGAGGCCGGCACCTATGGTGAAGGTGGCTCCTGAGGACCCATCCTCATCGACCGACACGTGCTTGGTTTCTTTGTTGTCTTGGGTGAACAACTACTTCTTCTTGGTGGGCGCGGCCTCCTTGGCCTCGGGGGCACCGGCGCCGACGGGCTGCGCCGCCGCAGCGACCTTGATGGCGAGTTCGAGCACCGTCACAGCCTCCTTGGTGTCTCCCTTGACGGTGAGGACACCTTTGCTCCCAGGTATCTTCATGAGGTTGTAGGCCGGATGAGTCGCCGCCATGAACTGGGCCAGAGCTGGGTACCCGAGGATGGCGTTGTACGGGAGACCCATGCGGGCGATGTCGAAGTCGACCAGCTTGGTGCGGTAGCTGTCGCACGTGCCGAAGGTAACAGGAAGGCTGATTTGCTCCAGGAAGTGGGAAGCACCACCATCGACTCCTGAGAAAGGCTTGCTGAGATAGAGCCGCTCGAGCGGCACGTGTAGGAGGCTGAAAGCTTCCACGGAGAGCAAGTTGAGGCCAGCGCCGCCGTCGACGAGGGTCTTTGTGACGACCACTTTGCAGATGGTGGGTGTGCAGAGCATCCGAACCATGCCCGAGCCGGCGGTGGTGACGGGGTGGTCTTCTGAGCTGAAGGTGAGGTCGGCCTCAGGCGCAGCCCAGCCAGGCGGAGCCCCCGAGCGCTTGGAAGCGGCACCGATCCGGCGAAGGAACGGCTTGATGTGGCGATCTGAAGGAGGCACCTGAGAGCCGCCTAGCAGATCCACGACTGCATGGTGCGCTGGTGCCGTGTAGCGCGTAGTGAAGAGGTCGCGCAGCTCCTCCCAAGACGCCACTGTGGATCCGGGAAGGTTGAGCAGCCAGGCGCATGGCTCGCTGGCGAGGGCCATGGGAAGCCAGTTGGCCATGACCTTGTCATCACCTCCGGCCTCGAGGACGGCCTCCTCGTACGCTAGCAGGAAGGCTGACGGATGCTGTCGTGGAATTGTCACGGCAGATGTCCTTAGTGTCAGGACTTAGCCGCGAGGCCAATGCATCTATGCGGTAGCTTGAAGAGGTTGATCGGAACGAGAGACACAACACACAAGACGAGGATTTAGACAGCTTCGGGCCCCGGGAAACATCATCCGGTAAAAACCCTACATGTTGTTTGAGGCTAGGTCTCATTATCATCACGAGGGAGACGCCGTAAACTGGCTCTTTGTGTCTAGCCCTAGAGATTATTGATTGTTCTCTCTCCTCTTTGGGGAGCCCTGCCCCTCCTTATATATGTTGAAGGGGCGGTTTACATGTGGAGTCCTATTAGGATTAGGACTAGTCTATCTCTAATACAAACCGGATACAAGTCCTGGCCTTAACTCCTTGTAAGGCAAATATTCCTTTCCTCTTAAACCGGCCCACCATAGTTGAACCGGCCTTCTGGGCCTTGGGCCTTGTCATCCGTCAGATCCGCCCGCCCGGTTACCAGTGAGTCATAACGACCAAGCGGGTTGCTTGTAAACCGCCAAGGTCAGGGCGGGTCTTCAAATAAACCGCCAAGTCCGGCCGGGTTAACTTCCGGCCGGTTTACGCCGTGGGGTATATCCCAACATTATCCCCCAAGTTTAGCTTGGATTTATCCATGGTAAACTTATGTTGCAAATAAACACCAGAACAAATTTGACAGGTTGTGCTCCGGGTTAAAAAAATTTGTAAACCGGCACCTGATCGTCCTTAAGTCCTTGTCATTTCCTCCTTCTAGAAAATCTGGTTTAACAGGCCAGCTTCATAATCAACTTGCTGACATTGGTTTCTCATAGAAAATATATTGTGAAGAATAACTCCTTTGATTCAGCTCCCAATGACTTAACAAAAATATTGGTCCTTGAAATCCTCATCTGATCTTCATCTGGTTTAAGGACGCAGAACTTGCCGGTTTATCATTGCCAAGATCACCGGTTTATAAATATTGATAGCACCGGGCCCTACTTGTAATTAACATCCAGCTTGAAAATATACCTCTTATATGCCTATCACTTGTAGCCCCCAAGTCTTAAGAAGGTAGCATAGCAACAACTTAAGCCTTGTTTCAATAAATATCACCATCTTGAAGAAATCCAAGTTGTTCATCTCAATCATTAGTCAGAATTGAATATTCCACATATGTAGCCCCCAAGTGCCGGGTTGTCATGCTTGCAGCAACCTGGGACTTGTAATTGTCTGATGCTCATAAAAACTTCAACCAGTGTAGCCCCCAAGGGCCGGGTCATTATGTAATAATGAGCATGGACTTTGTAAATATAATCATGTAGATTTGAGCAATGATGTATAGCCCCAAAGGGTCGGCTCAGTAAGATAATATTGAGCTGGGACTTGATATATACCTCAATGAAAATAACATCATATGGTGTAGCCCCCATCATGGCGCTTGAATCCACATCCACAAGGTTAAGAGCTTTGTGCTTTACCAACTGAGCAGTGGACCCTTCAATAGAAAAAAGCTTTGTACCTTGAATAGTTTGACAGGAGCAATTGGTAGCCCCCAAGGGCCGGCTCATTATAATGTGATGAGTCGGGTCTTCAATAAGGTGAGGAAACAATGACTTTTCATTAGCCCCCAAGTGTCATGGTGCATGCTTGCAGCGACATGAAACTTGTGTATTTGATGTAATCTCAACTTAAATAATGTAGCCCCCAAGTGCCGGGTCGTAAGCCTGCAGCGACTCGGGACTATTCCTTCAATTGTAGAATAAATCGTATCCATTGATAATATGATAGCCATTGCGCTAAAGCGACTTTGAAAACCTTAATCATAATACTGGTTATTGATAACCATAATAAAAATCCAGCCATGTTGGCTATTTGAATAATATAATCCGGTATGAAAACATTATTCATTCAATATCATAATGAAAATTCAGCCAAGTTGGGCTATTTGAATAACCCAATGATTTATAAGCGCATAATTCCAATGGCGCAATCCAAATATATACTGGCAACTTATAGTCCAAAGCCAGACCGGTTTAATAAACACGGGATAATTTATCATCATACTGGCGACTTATAGTCGAAAGCCAGGTCGGGTTAGTAAACACCGGTGATTTGTAATCATGCTTTATTCAACCTGTTTCTGTGACATTGAATCACATCGTTGGTTTACCAACTTTTTGTAATAAGGGTGATAATCCCAATCTTGAGTACTGATAACTCCTTCCATATTGTGTCGGTTTATTATAAAACCGTACCGGGTTATGATAGACACCGGATTATACATATATAATAGCGACTTGTAGTTGAACCAGACTAGGTTAATAATCACCGGATTATAATTTGATCGTGTACTGACAACTTGTAGTTGAAAGCCGAGCCGGGTTGATAAACACCGGTTTACTCCATAATAGGATGGTAACAAAAAATAAAACCAGGCAGATAATCTCCGGTCTAAAAATGGACCGTGTTCCACTAATCTGGTTGTTTGAACCGGTGTAAAATGTGGTCGGTTTAAGAACGCAACCAAAACAAAAAAGCAAATTTATCAAGAAAAGATATTAAAGCAAAGGCAATGATAAAAACCGTTTGCAAAAAGAGGGCTTTACTGAGCCGATCAGATGATGTTACCATGGTCAGACACGACCAAGCTCCCAATAGGTGTAGCTATGGTTCAAGTCAACCAGGTCCCCAAATGAAACCGTGGCATTACGCCGGTCAAGTGGCATGGCAATGGTTCGGGTTCGACCAAGCCCCCAAGTGACTCCATGGCCTTTAGGCCGATCAAGAGGCGTGACCGGTTCAGACTTGACCGTTTCCCCAAGTTTTCTGTTGGCTTTCGCCGATCAAAAGGTGTTGCATCGGTTCGTACACGACCGAGCCCCCAAGTGATCTGGTGGCTTTCGCCTATGAAAAGGTGTTGCATTGGTTCGGACACGACCAAGCCCCCAAGTGACATAACATCGTGCTTTGAAAAGCTAACCCAAGGGGTAAACCGGAGGCCGCTTTAAGACAGAACCTCCGTGTAACCACGCATGATGTAAAAAGAACAGAGACCCCGCTTTATGAAGCAGAAGCCCCCATGTGATCAATAATATGTCAGGCCAATAAGGCAGGATACCCATGTTTGAACCGTGCATCATGGCAGCAGGTCTTCTTTGATAATTTTTAACTTTTTGCAAGAGATAAATTCTTCTTGAACCGGGATCTTGAACCGGATATTGAGAGCTTCAAAGCCTTGTGGGAGACTTCTTTCCCTTGAACCGGATTTTAAACCGGAATCTTCATTTTCAGCCGGAAATTTTCTGACGGCCTTTAAACTCAAATTTGCAAGAAGTTAATTCCTTTTTGAACCGGAAAATCTTAAACCGGATTTTAAAGCTTTAGAGCTTTGTGGGAGAATAGATTTCCCTTGAACCGGATTGTAAAACGGATATTTGAGAGCTTCAGTGAGACTGACTTCCCTTCAGCCATATTTCAAACCGGAATCCTTTCTGATGATCCGAAACTTCTTCATTGAGCCGGGATTTTGTAACTGTCATATACTTTCTAAGCCGGAAATTTTCTGACGGCCTTTAAATTTTCATCAACATAACAGTAGCCTCCGGGACCGGGTTATCTTTCCCTCCATCGTCCTGGGGTTCTTAAACCGGCTGAAACTGGCAAGACTTGCTGCGTCATATCATCGTAGCCCCCAAGTCTTAAGATGACTCAAGGAGTTGTCTTGAGATTCTCTGTACTTGACCATAGCAAAAGGTATATATCATCGGTGTTAATGACGCGATGTAAATCCACAGAAGATTGAGGTGACTGCGGCGGGTTATAAATGATCCCGTATGAGCCGTGTCAGCAACTCGGCCAATGGTTCCTTCCAACTGGCTGTTTGACGTTGACCAAACTGTAGTGACAGCGATTTGTGCACCTTCCCATTGAGCCATCCAGTGCAGACGGCGGTTGATAATATATGATGATTTGCCTTCGTTTTGTTGAAAGAAAACCGGGCTACCCTAGCAGTGACTGGCTTTATACTCAATAAACAGCTCATGCACACAGGTGCGGCCTGGCGTGTTGATGTAGACCAGGCCGCGAGAGATGGGCAGAAAATACGACCGCAGCATCAGAGGCGGCACCGACAGATGAGTCGGTCGCGGCGTTGTAAACCGGTTCGGACGGGCGAGACAAACGCAGACACGGTCCCGGCAAGCTGATGTAAACCGGGCCGTAAGGGCGGCGTCTTGCACGCATCCATTCACCGTGTAATGTGGCACGGACGAACACCGGGCAGGACGTTGCCAGCGCGTACTCCGTACCCATGGTATAAACCATGTTTATAATGAATAATTGTCCTGTATATCAAAATATCCGGTCCAAAGTAATTGTTCCCTTGATCAAAACAATATATACCAAGAAACTAGATTTAGATGGATATCACCTGATATTTTTTGTTCGGACAACGGATGATCCGTTCATCGCGACAGAGGTGGCTCAGGCAGACCAGCGACTCAATATAGTTCCGGCAGCTCAGACAGATGAATCAACCGCAGTGCTGTAAACCGGCGCGGGCGGGTAAGTTGTTCTCCTCGTTGTAAGCCGGCGCAAACGGGTGAGCCGGCCGCGGAGTTGTTGATATAGCGGGGGCGGCGACTTGCGCACGTATCCGTTCAGCAGCACGGCACGAACATGCTAGTGCAAAAATAATATGGGCGCGTGCCCCTTTGCAACACATTTGTGATGAATAATGGTCCTGCAAAAGAATACCACAGACCAAAGTAATTGCTCTCAAACAAAATATGTGCGGATAAAATACTTAGAAAAAATAGCACCTGATGTTTTGTCGGGCAACATGATCGCCTGCCAGCACGGGCAGATGGCGCTGGATAATGCTGGATGTAGTCAGACGAAAAAGACAGCTCGTACATATACACGTCTGATCTGATGTTCCACTAGCACTCAGTAGTCTTGATCCATACAACACTCTTTTGGGAACAAGCTAGCGCATCTTCACATAAACTTTTTCCTTTGACATTTTCAAAACTCCACACAAGTTTTGCTAATGGATCTTCAGGGTGGACATAGTATTTGAACAGAATATAAATCTTTGATTTATTCCTCCTGGCACGTTGAAATCGACCAGATAACCAGGGCGGCCAGCGGCGCACGCATCCATCGGGCGGTGCCTTATAGCCAAACACTAAGGCTGCACGTTCGTCCCCCGGGTCTCTTGTTGCAGACAGATGTTGGTGCGAGCTTTGACGGGCCGGCATAGACCATGACGCCTCAGATAGCAAGGTGGATCGCCGGCTTGACATGCGACAAATTTCAAACTCTGATTTCATTTTCCATGAGCCTCAAACAGTTCGTCTTTAAACTGTAGAGACTTTTCCTGCAACTCCCGCTGAGGCTTCTTTATATTTTCTTTAGAAATAATCAACCTTCCTTCTGCTAGGCTAAGCGGCAGTCCGGTCCGATCCACTGAAACTTTCACGGTGACCCGGTCCGGTCGTGCGGGCAGGCGAGGCTAAACGGTACGAAGCTGACGCCAGTGAAGTAAAGTGGTGCCTTCTCCGGTGAGGTGAAGGTGACACCACGGGGGAACTGCGATGATCCTGGCGGGTCAACGGACGCGGTCGACGCGCAATAGGCAGAGGAGGCGTCCGAGGCGGAGCCAGTTCGGCGGCTTTAGGCAAGGCCTCGCAAGCAGCAATGATGGAGTGTGTGGTGGCGAAAACGGTCAACGGAGCAAATCCTGGTGAAAAAAGCTTCTCTGCTCAACCTGTCCTTGCGTATGTACATACTGCCGAATTTGTAATGAAGGCAGAGGCATGCGGCCGGCTTGATATGGCCAGCGAGTCCACGGTCGTCTAGGCAGAGGCGAAACCGTTGACTGCGGCAGGGGACGTGCGCCCGGCGAGGAGTGGAAAGGCCGGGGCGGCTCGGCAGCACGGCGGCTCACGGGTGAGAGGCGCAGCAGAAGGTGGAACGGCCAGGCGGCCAGTCCCGGCGAGGGCAGTTCGACGGTGGAGGTAAAGATAAGGCGTGGCCGACTTGATGATGCGGTCCATGCAAGGCGGCTCGGAACGAGGCGACGACAGCGTAGTCCGAATCCAGACACCCGTCCCAGTCCTCGTCCGGGTCGTTCTTTGGTTTGACTTCCACATCGTATCTTCCATATCATGGTCTCTTTTCTCTTATGGTAATTTTCTCTTGACGACCTGAGTACTGGTATTTGCATCTAGTACCCTGTCAATTTCGTGTGATGGTGTAGCTTCATCTTAGCTTCCGTCCCTCGGGTGAGAAGCACTAGTTGAATTTAGCAATTTGATTTAAGAAGCTATCTAGGTCTTCACGTGAGGACGTGGTAGCTGACCAGAAGGTTTGCTCCGAAAACCTCGGGATTTGAAGCGAACCCGCATATGTCAGATGCTCTGGATATGATTTGTAACGACCTTGTAGCGTAAAACTTCTGTCCGTCTTGGCTTCCGACGGCGACACAGTGAAAATTGATCTGGTTTTGATGGATCGTCCAGTCGCGGCGGCGCGCACTACGCAACCCTAATTTCTCTTCAACTCCAATCTTGTGCCTGATGTTTCAAACTTTAATCATGACTATGATCATAACTCAATGAATTTTGCCGGCTCTTTCTCCATCCGACGAATTGTAATCTTCTCGATCCCAGAGATAGATCCCTTCAAGAACTCATCACCACCGTGCGCAAGCCCCACGGTGGGCGCCAACTGTCGTGGAATTGTCACGGCAGATGTCCTTAGTGTCAGGACTTAGTCGCGAGGCCAACGCATCTATGCGGTAGCTTGAAGGGGTTGATCGGAACGAGAGACGCAACACACAAGACGAGGATTTAGACAGCTTCGGGCCCCGGGAAACATCATCCGGTAAAAACCCTACATGCTGTTTGAGGCTAGGTCTCATTATCATCACGAGGGAGACGCCGTAAACCGGCTCTTTGTGTCTAGCCCTAGAAATTATTGATTGTTCTCTCTCCTCTTTGGGGAGCCCTGCCCCTCCTTATATATGTTGAAGGGGCGGTTTACATGTGGAGTCCTATTAGGATTAGGACTAGTCTATCTCTAATACAAACCGGATACAAGTCCTGGCCTTAACTCCTTGTAAGGCAAATATTCCTTTCCTCTTAAACCGGCCCACCATTGTTGAACCGGCCTTCTGGGCCTTGGGCCTTGTCATCTGCCTAATCCGCCCGCCGGGTTACCAGTGAATCATAACGACCAAGCGGGTTGCTCGTAAACCGCCAAGGTCAGGGCGGGTCTTCAAATAAACCGCCAAGGTCAGGGCGGGTCTTCAAATAAACCGCCAAGTCCGGCCGGGTTAACTTCCGGCCGGTTTACGCCGTGGGGTATATCCCCGACAGATGCGCTCCGCCGTCGTAGCGCGGCGGCATCCCCGGCTTGAACTTGGGTGGCCACCGCACCTGCCGCAGGGCGGGGGCCAGGGCTCGAAGCCCCTTGGCCCTGTCGTCAACACCGGCCGTCAGAGTCGGTGGCGGGGCGCCTGCCATGAGGGCGAAGCGCGGTGGTGATGGAGCGCAGATCGAAGGAAGGGAAGCTACGGCACACCCCTACCTAGTGCGCCAAATGTCGGATCACGGGTTCCGGCAAAACCCTTATGGTTCGAACACTGGGGGGTGCGCGAAGATTTCCTCCCTACCGATCTACGCCCTAGCTCTCTAAGATCTCGCAGACGAACTCGACGAACTCGCAACACAAGGACACAAGTTTATACTGGTTCGGGCCACCATTGTTGTGTAATACCCTACTCCATTGTGGTGGTGGTGGATTGCCTCTTGGGCTGATGAAGAACAGTACTACGGGAAGAACAGCCTCCTGAGGTTGAGGTGTTCTTGTGCTTGGTGAGCTTGTGTGGGTGAGATGCCTCTGATTGAGTTATCCTCTATGGTGGTGGCTAGTTCTACTTATATAGGCCCTGGTCCTCTTCCCAAATATTGAGCCGGAAGGGAGCCAACAACGGCCAATTTGAAAAGGGACATATAGTACAGCTTATCCTGACAAAAGCGGTCTTCGCCTGCAAAAGGCTTTGGTGGTGACGCCGCCTTGGGCTCCATGGTGACCTCCGTCTTGTCGTCCTTCGGGTCCTGGTCTCATTGCACCGAGGTGGAAACCTTTGCTTGATGCCTCGGTACTCCGTGCCTGCGCCTGCCTCCTTAGCACCAAGGAGCAAACAAGGATGCTGCGCGCGCTGGCGCCCGCCTGGCATCGATCGTCATGGCTCACGTCATGAGAGCCTCGCGAGGTTTTCCTTGCCTTGATCTCTCCGCCCCTCATGAGCCTGGCTGGCGAGGCCGCTCCTAAGGAGGTCTTGTGCCATCCGCCTCGTGAGGCTTGGCCCCTCGCAAGGGTCTTGAATGCCTCGTTGATGAAGATGTGCCGTACAGGCTCCTAGCATAGCCATGCCGTGGGCCGCAGGCAGGCAAGTCTGGGGACCCTTGTTTCCAGAACGCCGACAACGACAACAGTCAGTGCCGCCACCGCTAGCGACGTTCATGTGGAGACGCACGGGGTCAGCTTCTCCCATGGTACGCGCATTCTAGACTAAGGCCCCGTGCATGTCGGTGTAGCGCTGAATGTTAGCTGATAGACACTGTTAATCCCACTGTTTGCCGAAGTAGTTAACAATCAATATGCTCTACTTAAGAAGCTTCCTTGCCCTGTTCTGCACTCAATCTGCTTAGCTGAGATGGCATGCCAAGCCCGATTAGTTGCTAAAATATCTTGCCCTATATTTTGTGACATAGATTGCCATGGTCTAGTAGCCAATCTGTTACGTGAAATAGATGTACACCATTTTATACTCGATCTTTGTTGCTGCGATGGCCTTCGGTAGTTCGATGGCTGTGCGCTCGGCCTCATTGACTGCTGAAACAGCCTTCCATAATTTAGCACTCAAATCTGTTTGCTGAATTAGCTTTACATATATCTCGTTACTTAGATCTGCTCGTCCAAATATCTTGCCATAGCTTTAGACATCGACCTAGGTAGTTTTTTCTGGACTTCATAAAAAAGCATATATGTTTTTCCTGTAATATCTAGTAGAAGAACTAATTTTTATGTCTAACAGATGGACAGGACTTGGATAACTTCTGCTCGAAGATTCTCCGCTGCATATGTCGAGGGGGTTGAAAACTTCATGAACTTTATCAAAGCTGAGTACGGTGGTCCGAAATCAGATGTGCTCTGCCCGTGTAGCAGTTGTATGAATTTAGTTACAAGACCCCAGTAAACTGTGCAAAATCATCTACACTTGTATGGGATGTCGGTCACATATATTAGGTGGGTTCATCATGGTGAAGCTGTGAACGTCAATGTTACTGACTACGTGGAAGCAGCAGATCACCATCTTGATCTGCCTGATGCTCAGGTGGAAGAGGAGGAGGAGTTGGTGGTGGCGGAGCCAGTGAGTTTGACCTACATTGAAACAATGCTATGAAATGCTCGTGCATTTCGTGAACTTTCATCTGCAGAAGAAAAACGGTGGGTCCGCATGTTGGAACAATGCAATGTGGTTGTCTCCCCAGGAAATAAGCTGTTAGTATTCTCAGCTATGGTACCCTTCTTCAGGTGAAGACATCTGAGTGGATGACCAACAAATCATTCGATGCAATGTTGGCTGCTTTCCGCAAATCTTTCCCAGATGTGTCTGAGCTACCACACACCTACAGTAAAATGAAGAATTTCCTTCGTGCAGTTGGAATTGGATATGATATGATCCATGTTTGTAAGAATAATTGTGTTCTGTTCTGGAAGGATTGTGCCAACTTAAGAGAATGCCCGAAATGCAAATCATCAAGATGGAAAGATGGTGATGGTGTGAAGAGGATTCCTCATAATGTTCTGAAACATTTTCCAATTACACCAAGATTGCAGAGGTTGTTTCATGATGCTTAAACAAGAGAGGATGTACTGTGGCATTCTAGGAACCAGGAGTACAGAGATCAGAATGTAAAGAGCCATCCATCTCATGGTAGTTAGTGGCAAAGCTTCAATTAGAAACACAAAAAGTTTGCTGCTGACTCAAGAAACATTAGACTTGGCTTAGCATCAGATAAATTTAACCCATTTGGCCACCAGAGCGCTACATATAGCATGTGGCCAATGCTTGTTATCCCTTACAACATGCCTCCAATGTCTGCACCAAAGAATCAAACTACATGATGGCCCTGCTCATCCCAGGTCCAAAAAGTCCTGGAAATGATTTTGATTTATTCATGGAGCCTCTCGTGGAGGAACTTCAACAACTATGGAGTGGTGTTCTCACTTGAGACCTATATAGCAGCCCACCAGCTGATTTCTTTCTGCGTGCTGTTATAATTTGGTGCATCCATGATTATCTGGCTTTGGGCACTATGTCAAGGCAAACGACACATAGTTACAATGCATGTGTTCGCTATGACAGGAATCCGCTGTCATATGCAATACTTAGCAAGATCTGTTACATTGGACACCGCCGTTTCCTACAAAATACCGAAGACATCTGTTCAATCCAAAGCATGAAAACCATGATGCGCCAAAGAGGCTCACCGCCGATGAGTTGCAAGTGGAATTAGAGAAGGTCAGGCATATTACACCAGGAAACCATCCTGGTGATGGTAGCGGGAAAAGGAAGCGTATCAGCGCAGAAGAGAGATTATTGATTACCCGCAGGTCCACTTTGAGGGACTTGGAGTATTGGAAAGATTTGGATCTGCGGCATAATCTTTATGTGATGCACATCGAGAAAAATATATGTGACAACATTATCGGCACACTTCTTAATATTGAAGGCAAGACGAAGGATACCTTAAAATCTAGGATTGATTTGACACACTGGGTATCAGAAGGGATTTGCAGGTGCAAAGTGAAGGTAAACCATGGGATATGGCACCAACTGTGCATGTCTTGGACAAGTTAAAAAGAAAAGAATTCTGCGAGCTCCTGTCACATGTCAGATTCCAACATGGATTTGCTTCCAACCCTGAAAGGATAGTCAGTGCAGATGGAAACAAGGTACAAGGGTTGAAAATTCATGACTGCCACGTCCTACTTCAAAGGGTTGTACCTCTTATCCTTAGAGGATTGGGCCGCCCTCACTTATACAGATCAGTTGCAGAGTTGGGAAAATTCTTCAGGGAACTCTGTAGTAGAAATCTCAGGATAGATGCTTTGGAGCGTCTTAGAGACAAGATACCAACTATCCTATGCGACCTTGAGAAGATATATCCTCCAGCCTTGTTTGATGTGATGGTGCATTTGACTGTTCATCTACCTGATGAGGCACTACTTAGAGGTCTAGTACAGTATGGCTGGATGTACCCTATTGAAAGGCGGCTAGGCACTTTCAAGGGCTATGTTAGGAACAGAGCTAGACCTGAGGGTTCCATTGCATAGGCCTACATTGCTACAGAAGCATTGACATGAGGACAAACCTAAATTGAGCAGCTTAGCGAAGAGGTGGGTGAAGACAATCCCGGGCTCTATTTTTTCGACTATTCTCTTCGAGTTACAGGGAAGAGTCGACAAGAGGACAAACCTAAAGATTTGAACAAAATGGTTTGGTATGTATTGAATTACTTTCCTGAGATACTGCCTTATATCAAGTAAGTGCTAAGTACTGCAGCTTATACATCATAATCTACTAAACTTGCAGGACATTCTTATATATTTAGATGTTTGACGCGATCACTATGTTGTGCGTCATCTACAAAAAGGAGTTGCTGCTGTAAAATCCAAGAAACATTGACAAACTGGTTATGGCAGGATTTGCGAAATGGTTCAAGAGCCATGTAAGCTTTTGAATTGCTTGTCTATTTTCTAAACATAGGTTAAGAAGATGCGGGAGGATGGGCAGGCAGTTGATGATGCCCTTTACGCACTAGCAATGGGTCCTGATACTCGGGTAAGACATTATGAATCTTGCATTGTTGGAGATGTGCCCTATAACACCCTTGCACGCGACGAAGGCAGGAATACAGAAAAGAGTGCCATCATGAGCACGAATACGTACGACAGAGTGACAACTGAAATGTGTGCTAACATAAGAGACATTGTTCACTTGCAGTATATCTCCAGTTTCGAGGATCATCGGTGTGTGGTTCTGTTGTGTTGTCATTGGTATAATCTGTTTTCCAGGATCGCAAAACCCAGAGCTGATGATTATTTCAAATCCATCAATGTCAAGGCGGCGTACCAGACCAATGAGCCTTTTATTTTGGCAAATCAAGCAACACAGATATTTTTCTTGGAAGACACATTTGCACGTAGCGATGACTGGAGAGTATTGCAAAGGTTTGGGCAGAGGAATTCGTTTAATGAAGTTGCACAACAAGATGATGCTTACATCGCTCCTGATGTACAAGATTCCACAGATGTTCCTAATATCTTTGAGAACCATCATGTCAATGACGTTGGCGAAAAGATTGCCTGTCGTGCTGTGGACATACAAGAGTTGATCAAGAAGAAGCCAATGTTCGAGGACATTGAGGATGAAGAAGAAGATGACACTCTAGGGAATTACAATTCAGACTGATACACATGGCGAAGATGTTGACGCTGCTGCTGCAGATGATGATTAGATTGCTCTTGGCGCATTTGCCTGTCAGAAGACGTTTTTATCTACTATGTGAAATTGTGTTTGCTATGACAACCGAAACCTGATGAACGTGTTGTTTAGTATTTTGCTGTGAGAACATCACTTGTTATGTATGTTGATTGTATGGTGAGTAAAACATGATGACATTGTTGTTTAGTTGTACTCATATTTGGCTGTGAAACTTGAATTTGATGACATAGTTTTTTGTTCGACTGCAATTCGATTGACGTCTTCGAATGGGAACAAAGCTGACCCGATAGGGCCTCTGCTAATTTATTTATTTATTTATTACCACTACAAGAAAGATGTCAACTTGTGACCTTGACTATTAGTCACTGAAAGGTCATTGTTTTTCATTTGCGACCTTCTTGTGACCAAAAACAGAAGGTCAAAAGCTGGCGGTCGTAAACTAAAATTAACGACCTTCTCTGTGAGAAGGTCGTAGACGTTTACGACCAAAATATGCTTATTATTTTGTTTTGGTCACTAGCAGCATCCCCAGGCCACGTAGGCATCCGACGTGGCAATCTGATGTGGCACAAGAGTCAGCCCGGTCCAGTTCAGTGTTTTACATGGGTCGAGCACATTAATTCAGCCCATTTATGATTTTTTTCCTGCCAATTTTGGTCAATTGTTTGGGCCTCACGATTTTTATAGTGCATTTAATTTTGGGGCCTTGGCCTTTTTGCGATCCATTTTTTGGGCCTTGGCCTCTTTGCGATCCAATTTTTTGGGCTGTAGCCATTTCGACCAGTTTTTCATTTGGTCCAATAGACATTTCGGCCAGTTTTTAATTTGGGCCACGCCTCTTTATTTCAAATACAATTTACAGCACAGACATAGAATCAACCCAAATTCAATACCAATATATTCTATTTTTGACCACTTTCAATCCAAGAATACATTTCAAGTAAACATAGAATAATATTCCAAGGATTTGTACATATATCCTAGCATTTGTAAGTTCAGCAAGCAAATATACACCAAATTCTCAGCCAGATCAACAATACATCCAAATTCCCATAAAATACGGCATTACAACAAACACATAAAGCAAGTCGTTGACTTGGACTTCCAGCTTCTTCAAAAAAATCAGCACATAACTCTCCTGTAGATGAGAAGAAAAGCCACATGTTCAGTCTCAATATGGGTAATATATGCTAAAAATAAATCCAAGAACTGTGCAAGAGCCCTAGGTTTTACTATAATTTGGACACCCAGATTGGCGATCCTTCCTTACGTAATGTGTGCAAGTCCAAATAAATTAATAAAAATCCATTTTATAGAGCAAATGATATGCCCCCCTTTTATCTAAAACTGTGGTGTATGCTAGTGACAGAACAAGGGGTAAGACTGTTATGATATGCCAGATTGCCAGCAACAGTGCTTACATGCATCTTCATATTTAAAAAGGTAACATGCATCATATCAAAAAAATGTAAGCATTGAACCTACATCATATCTACAGTAACATCACCAATCAGGTTGCATGTGTATGCTAGAAATCAGGAATCAAAAGGACTTCAGCTTGTTTCGAATATCTTGCCTTTGTTGCTCCCAGTTCAGTAAAGAAATAGTTGAGCAGTTAGTGCTTTGCCTCATGGACTTGGCAGTGCACAATAGATTTCAGAATGGAGCATAAATAGAATACCTGGAAAAGAACAATAAAGAGCTATACAGTTAAGTAAGAATCCTTGGCTGTACAAATAAGTGGAGAGAAAAATAAAAAGCTACAGATTCTAGAATTTCTGTTAAGAAACAGTAACTTGATGTAAAGTCGCTTGAAAATAGAAAACACCTTACAAGCTTGTGAAGCTTACCATGATTTCAAAAGCATGGGTTGTCTAATCTTTTATGCCATCCTCCCAAAATTTGGCTAGATGATTCTACAACTGTAGTTGTACCCAGCTACTCAAAATATAAACATATAGATGAGTGCTTCTCACATGTCACCAGAGGTAAATAGCAATACACATAAATGAATGAGCAGGGGCATATTCTACAGCAAGATGAACCAACAGAGATATATCTTGTAGCCTACAACAATCAAGTTAGAAATCACATCCACTTTCTAATTAACCAGCACCTAAATATATACATGCACTACTTTAGGAAATTTATGACTAGGAGATGTATTAATAGCAGATTACGAACTAATGTACTTGTACTTGATCTAGTTGAATAAATGCAGATTAAGTTCCAGCTACAGCCAGCTCCAACTTATGCTACTAGCTATTGACAGAAAAACACGCAGAGAGAGAGGGGGAGGAGATCGAGCGATAGTATGTCTACAGCAGGCGACCCCGAGGGAAGATGTGGCGCCTCGTGGATTGGTCAACCCCAGGATCTCACGCGCGCCTCCATTGCCGAGGCCGTCCATCTCGCCCGCGAGCTTGATGGTCCAGGCCCCACGACGACCAAGTCGTGATCCATGCGGAGCTCCACGTCCTGCACGGCTGATCCATGGTCCAGTGGACGCTCGGGCTCCACCCTCGAATCTGGCGGCGCCTATAGAAAGATAGTGTAAGCTCTGCTAACAAGAAAAGAAACTTAGGAAAGTCAAACTGGTACAAATCAAATTCAGAAGAGAGTTTACATTATATCTAGCATAGCAAATGAGGATGGCGAGGCCTATGCCGCGCGGCTGCTCGTCCAGGACCCAGCCGAGGCCAACGGGTGGCTCAGGCCTATGTCGTGGGGTTGGGGGAAGCCATGGCGCCGCCGCCCCCCCCCCCAGTTTAAGTTGCTGATGGACGGGCCACGCCGGTGCCGGATCCAGCGCCCGCTCGCCTCGACGTTGCCGGATGTGGCAGACCGGCGGCAAGGGGAGAGGTGGGTGGCGGAGAGGGAGGTGGTGGAGAGGGAAGAGGTGTGGAAGAGAACGAGGCGACTGCAAGGGGGATCTAGATCGGGAGCGGAGTGGTGGCAGTGGAAGGGAGGAAGTGCGGCGTCGCCATCGATTCGATCGGAGTGGCGGCGCCGGAAGGGAGGGAGTGGGAGTTAGGGTTTGGGAGGAAGGAAGGAGCAGTGGGAGGAGGTCACCGTGGTGTGGGATCGATGGATGGACGGATGTGGATGGATGGATGGATGTGTGCCATGTCATCGTTCCGTGGCACACACCTTTCAACCAATGAGAATTTAAGTTTATTTTCGGAGTGGCATAATCCCATTTTTTGTGAAGGACCTAACAAATAGTTGTTGCAAAATTGACCAAATAAAGTTTCTAATATACTAGGCCATATCTAATGAATAATTGACCAAATGGTTGGGTGTCAAACGTTTCGACCCACCTCTGCTGAAAAAGATAAATTTCTGCCTATTCAGCTCGAAGCGCGTCAAATTTGAATTGCAGCTACCTCGTAGTTTGCTCTTTATTTTTCCCAAAAATAATTTCTAGGTACGTAAGTATCTATTTAATCAGAGAAACACCAAAAAAATTTCAAGATTCAACCACTAGCTAGGAACGGTCATTCCCGCCATTTTGACCGCATTTTGAAATGGGCATAAAAAATTCAAAAAAAAATAAAAAAATTGGAAAACCTTCGCATTGTGTCATTATATGTGGCCAAGTTCCCAGAAAAAATAACAAAATTGTAATACGACAATTATTTTAAAAAAGTGTTCTCAGAAACGAGCTATCACGTATGGAGATCAATAGCTTTCAAGCCAAATGATCAATCTTATGGCCACATCCATGGCATAGTTTGTTCAAATGATCTCATATTGTGCACAAGGGTGCATATTGGGATGGCAAATAATGTTGCCTAAGGAAGTTTCCATTTTCTTTGGACGAAAAAACCATTTTCCATTTTTCGAGTGCCCAAAAAGAGGTTTTTTTAAGGACCTCCCAAATATTTGTTGCAAAATTGGACTAAATCATTTTTCTAAAATACTAGGCCATATTTAATGCACAATTGACCAAATGGTTGGGTGTAAAAAGTTTTTGATCCACCTCTCGTGAAAAAGATAAATTTCTGCCTATTCAGCTCGAAGCGCGTCAAATTTGAACTGCAGCTACCTCGTAGTTTGCTCTTTATTTTTCCCAAAAATAATTTCTAGGTACGTAAGTATCTATTTAATCAGAGAAACACCAAAAAAATTTCAAGATTCAACCACTAGCTAGGAACGGTCATTCCCGCCATTTTGACCGCATTTTGAAACGGGCATAAAAAATTCAAAAAAAAATCAAAAAATTGGAAAACCTTCGCATTGTGTCATTATATGTGGCCAAGTTCCCAGGAAAAATAACAAACTTATAATACGGCAATTATTTTGAAAAAGTGTTCTCAGAAACGAGCTATCACGTATGGAGATCAATAGCTTTCAAGCCAAATGATCAATCTTATGGCCACACCCATGGCATAGTTTGTTCAAATGATCTCATATTGTGCACAAGGCTGCATATTGGGATGGCAAATAATGTTGCCTAAGGAAGTTTCCATTTTCTTTGGACGAAAAAACCATTTTCCATTTTCGAGTGCCCAAAAAGAGGTTTTTTTAAGGACCTCCCAAATATTTGTTGCAAAATTGGACTAAATCATTTTTCTAAAATACTAGGCCATATTTAATGCACAATTGACCAAATGGTTGGGTGTAAAAAGTTTTTGATCCACCTCTCGTGAAAAAGACAAATTTCCGCCGATTCAGTTGGAAGCGGGTCAAATTTGAACTGTAGCTGCCTTGTAGTTTGCTCTTTATTTTTTCCAAAAATCATTCCTAGGTACATAAGTATCTATTTAATCATAGAAAAACCAAAAAAATTCCAAGATTCAAGCACTAGCTAGGAACGGTCATTCCCGTCGTTTTGACCGCATTTTGAAACGGGCACAAAAAATTCAAAAAAATCAAACAATTGGGAAACCTTCGCATTGTGTCATTATATGTGGCCAAGTTACTAGGAAAAATAATAAACTTGTAATATGGCAATTATTTTAAAAAAGTGTTCTCAGAAACGAGCTATCACGTGTGGAGATCAATGGCTTTCAAGCCAAATGATCAATCTTATGGCCACATCCATGGCATAGTTTGTTCAAATGATATCATATTGTGCACAAGGGTCCATATTGGAATGGCAAACAATGTTGCCTAAGGAAGTTTTCATTTCCTTTGGACGAAAAAACCATTTTCCATCTTTCGAGTGCCCAAAAGGAGGTTTTTTTTGTGAAGGACCTACCAAATAATTATTGCAAAATGGGACCAAATCATTTTTCTAAAATACTAGGACATATTTAATGCACAATTGACAAAATGATTGGGTGTAAAAAGTGTTGATCCACCTCTTGTGAAAAAGACAAATTTCCGCCGATTCAGCTGGAAGCGGGTTAAATTTGAACTGCAGTTGCCTCATAGTTTGCTATTTATTTTTTCCAAAAATCATTTATAGTTACATACGTACCTATTTAATCATAAATACATGGTTTGGTGGTGATACGTCGAGGTTTGGGCGGTGGCCGAGTGCCCCAACTCTAGAGCGCATAAACTCGCATGCCCGCCGCGTGGTCACCGCGTGACTGTGGCGTTGCCATGTGTTCTGGGCGGCCTAGGCATGTATAGTGGGTTGGGCACTCCCCAGGTAGGTGCTAGGAAGAAAATTACAACATAAGATTCTCGCGAGGAGACCGATCGATGCTCAAACATGAATTAGCAGCCAAGTGTTTGATTAGCGGTACGGGAAATGTACATGGCTAATGGGCGTGAGTTTTGGCTGAGGATTATCAGTTACTAAGAAGACCGTCTTCACAAATTTTCAGCTCAAAAGGAGGAGCCTAGGTGGTACTTGCTTTGCAAACTACCACACTGGACATAACTACGAATGTTGAAGCTCGGCTCAAAATAATGAATGGATTGAGCTGGCATTTGGTGGAGGTTGGTTATTTGGACATAGGAAAGCACTGTAGAAAATGGATACTATTTGGACATGCCAAAGTGGTACTTCCTTCACAAACTGTTGTTCTGAAGAGAATAAGAAAATGAATATTTTTGAATTATTTTTGAACTAGGCAAGGAAGGTTTTTACATATTTGACGAAGATATGACCCAAAGAATTTATGAGATTTTTTTGGGAATTTTGGGAATGACAGAAATATAGGTTGCTTCACAACATTGGGCAAAAACTGCCACATGGACATGACACATAGGCAAAACTGATGAGGTGGCGCCTAGTCATAGCAACCCACCACAATTTACAAGGCTATGACCATCTATATTGGTTGTTAACAACTGGAAATAAGGCAGCGAACTAGTGCTATCTGCTTTATGACCTTTTCGTGTAAGGAAATTACGACCTTTCTGACCAAAATGGTCGCAATGGTTTAGGGTTTGGAGCCCCCCGAACAGCTTTTGACCAATTGGTCTGAAATGGTCATAGATCTATGACCATTTCTTCCAGGGTCACTGACAGAAGGTCACTAGTTGACATATTTCTTGTAGTGTACCAAAAGGGCCTCTGCTATTTATTTATTTATGAGCAAAAAGGGATACCCCCCGATTTCCATTAATAGAAATCATTAGATGTTCACAACACTATGCCCATCCTGCTACACAGGTTTCATTCATTACTAGTTTCAGCAAAGTGCTCATGTCATAGCCATTGAATGCACCACGAGTGCTACATACACTACAAATAAAGAGACAATCATCCTAAAGAGCACATCGATTTTGCCCATTATCTTCACAAGTTCTTTCATCTCCTCATTGTTGTCAAGTCCATTCAGCAGCTGTTGCTTGGCCATGAACAATAATGAAACTGACATCTTTAACCTGCTGCTCTGCACCTTCCTCTTCTGCCATTCCTTCAGTTACTTGTCCAACACCCCAACCTGCTGGTATTGGGATTCCTCGGCTAACCAAATAATCAGCATAGTTGCATTCCCCACATCAGCAACTTCCCAGAAATACAAATCGCACGAATCTTCCCTTTTCTGCATGAACCAAATTAGAAGATCATCAACCAAACTATTAAAAAAATCAGCAACTGAAAGCAGCAGAACAACACTTACACATATTATTACCCCATGATTCGGGCATTTGTAGAAGACTCGGCCAGGGTTGAGGATTGTGGTTGTGACGCGATGGATGACTCTGCGTGATTTGCAGCAATGGCACCACACCAATGGCAGCGGGTTGCGATGAGCAACCGGCTGCGGTGCGTGTGTTGGCGGGGGTGTGATGAGACCCACAGGCGATGGTACGGGTGGCGACTTGGCGCATATCTGGTTGTTGCCTACTGAAGAGTAGGTGGACGAGCAGCCAGCGAACATGGTTGCTGTGGCCAGAGCTTCTGATGCTAGGCAGAGTAAGTAGAGAAGAGGAGAAGTGAACGTTGGATATGTCAGTTTCATTACTTGCAGAGTAGCATAGCACCATATACAGTCATAGTCTATGTTTGGATTCAAACCAGCTATAGGAGCATGTCTCTCTTTTTTCTAAAACTCAGCAACGTCTCTTTACTGGTACACTAGCTTGTTCTGCACGCCTTCTCAAATCTTTGATTTTCTTTCTTTTTTTGCGAGGAAGGAAGGAGGACAAAACTGAGAGTTCCTACAACTCGAACCCAAGGCGCCTCTCGGTTGAAAACCAAGGGTGCTAGTCACTTATGTGGCGAACGTTTCCTGGGAGGAGGACGATAGAGGAACACATTTTCATCGCAGCTTTAGTTGCGACGCAAGATCGAACGATCACAGTTTCGGGAATGTTACCGGTGAACGAGTCCAGTTTTTATTTTCTTCCTATATATAAAAAAGTATGCTACTTGGTTTCGACTTAGTCAACAAACGATTGTGCTAACCTTTACCGTTGGATTGACATTCAACGTCTGTTGTGTTTCTTTATTCTTGTCTTCCTCCAGCCGCCAAAGCCAAACCAGCGCCGGCGGGACCGCCTGCTCCCGCCTCCCACGGCTGGTTGTGCTGCCGCGCACGCATCATGGCCACATCGCACCCTAAAACTCTGTGCATCATCCCCGGCTCCTGTTTTTTCCCATCCGAGGCATCACCATCGTCCGCCGCCTTGGTTCGCTCGCCGCGGCTCCACCCTCCGGTGTTGTAAACATGGTCAACAACCGAGAGGAATAAGGAGATGAATGTGCATGGTGAGGATGACAGTAGGGATCCATAAGTGCACGCAGTAATTTTGTTTTTTCGGGATGGAGAATGGGAGAAGGGTATCAAATCGGTTGTGCGGGAGCTGTGGACTGTCTAGCCCAGGCTATTATTTCATAAGTTTAGCACATGATCAGCCTAGTTGTTTTTTTCCTTTCTGAAAATGGCTAGCCCAGCTATTTTTTTGCAGAATAACCAACGTAGGCCTACTTGCTTTTCTACGCGCTGCTGGGACAGAAATCTTTCAAGGCGAGGAGGGATGCATTTTGCCCAGAAATTGGGCTATAAGTAATAAGAAATGGGCTGTAAGTAATAATAAATGGGCTGTAAAATGAAAAAAAATACAGCAAACACGCAATTACTTCCAAAATACTTTTTTATTTCGGATTTTGATATTTTAAATTTCATTGTTTTTGTGTGGGTAAAATTTCATTGGATTTAAATTAAGGTATGTTTAGTTTTTAAATTAATTTGAATCTGGCTAGAAATTTTGGGCTATATGCTGTTTGGGATAGATTTGGAGGCTAACTTGTGGGTCTACTCGGTTGACGTGTACAAAAGGCTTTGTCAACTTAGTCTACAAACGATTCTAGCAGCAGTGACCGTTGGATGTTAATCCAACGACTTTGCTACTTCTTCAATATCTGATCTTCTTGCTCCAGCCACCCAAACGAGCGCCGGTGGTACTGCCTGCTCCCGCCTCCCATGGCCGGCTGTGCTGCCGCACAGGCCACACCGCCCCACCCTAGTCCATTGCTGGCTAGGCCATTCCTCTACTCACCCACACCTCCTATTATTTTTCGGCGATGGCAGCCGGACCAGTAAACCATTGTACTCCCCACCGCGTGGGCAACCACTGCCAAGTCTCCCCCGGCTCCGTGTCGTTCCCTTCTTAGGCCTCGCCGTCGTCCACCTCCCTGGTGCTCTTGGCGCGGCGTGGTCAACGTGGTCAATGAATGACATCCATCGGACGTGGACTGTACGTGGAGAGGCTGATAGCTGGGTCCACGACCGCACATAAGGAAATGCCTCCTTATTACAGCAAAATAATGATTCCTCCACCTGACATGTGGGACCCACTGAAAGGGCCTCTGTATTTCATGAAAAAACATTCCCCCTGCTGACAGGTCGGACCCACCAGCTATATCTTCGCACGCAAGGAAGTGCTTCCTTATTACGCACAAAAAAATGAATACTCCCCCTGCTAGCTGGGACCCACCATAGTGGGAGGCTGACTTGTGGGCCTACTAAGATGACGGGGACGGAGGGCTTTGTCAACTTAGTCGATGAACGATTCTAGCTCCAGTAGTGCTTCTTCAACCTCTGGTCTGCTTGCTCCAGCCGCCCAAACAAGCGTCGGCCGTGCCGCCGGCTCTTGCCTCCCGTGTCCGGCTGTGCTTGTCGGATTTCTGGTTCCGGCAAAACCCTTGAGGTTTGAACACTGGGTGTGCATGAAGATCTCTCCCTACCTAATCATGCCCTCGTCCTCACCGCGATTTCAAAGGCTAACTCGACGAACTCGCAGAAAGAGAGACACAAGAGTTTATACTGGTTCGGGTGTCAGGACCCCGATTCCAAGTCACATCGACCCAGCCGGTAAAACCTCATATCACTTTGCGGCCTCACGCACGGTAATCCCACGGGTGACGCCTTACCATGGCCCGGGACTGTTTGCGCCTTTTGGCTCACATATATGATAGTGTCGCTAGCATCCATACGACAGAGAACCGGGGCCGACATGCCTAGTCGTGAACCCAAAGCGGCACTTACCCATGGGGACAGTCATACATGAATCAACTTCGAGCATGTCGGTCAGCAGCGTGCGAATCCGGGCTGTAGCACTGGGCTAACAGGACTCCGGATGTCACCGCGTGACATTTCCCAGAAGGGACAGACACAGGAACGAAGTGAAACACATGCCGGCCAGTCAAGTGTCCAGAGCAGTAGTGCTGGGCTAGCAGGACTCCGGTGAACCGGGCTATAGCGGACTACTATCGCTCAGGAAGCACCAGACTACATTTCCCCATATGAGAGGCTGCCAAGGATAAACAAAAAGATTGTCGGATCCCACTCATACCAAGCATTTCAATCATACACACAATATGCCCGATATGAGTACATACAACATGGCATCACAACATAACTCTACGACTCAAAGTATTTATTCATTAGGCTCCGAGGAGCGAGATATTACAAACATGGGTCTCATGACCCAACATTCACAGCATACAAGTCAAAGCACAGGCGGAAGCTTAACATGTCTGAGTACAGACATCTACAAATGAAAAAGGCTGAGAAGCCTGACTATCTACCAGATCCTGCCGAGGGCACAAGATCGTAGCTGAGGTAACAATCTAAACGTCGAAGTCCACCCGGAACTACTAGCGAGACTGACGTCTCTCTGCAAAACATAAAATAGGCAAACGTGAGTACAAATGTACCCAGCAAGACTTACATCAGAACTAGCTACATATGCATCGGTATCAACAAAGGGGGTAGTGGAGTTTAACCG
Source organism: Aegilops umbellulata (assembly GCA_032464435.1). Taxonomy (NCBI): domain Eukaryota; kingdom Viridiplantae; phylum Streptophyta; class Magnoliopsida; order Poales; family Poaceae; genus Aegilops; species Aegilops umbellulata. The sequence goes on from CP136055.1 coordinate 216,507,823, forward strand.
CAGCAAGCCAGCTTTGACTCGGTGGCTATCCTGAACTACGACTGCAAGCAACTCTTTTGAGGTGGCGCACACGAGTCCACATATTCACCATACCAATACACCGCTATGGATCCGCTCTCGTCTCCCCACGAGAAGGCCATCCATAGCACTCACGCTTATCTTGCGAGTTTTAGAGTATCCACTTTCACTTGTCTATGAACTGTTATAAGCAACCCATAAGTCCATTACCCCGGACATGGCTATTCGAATAGATGATGTTAACCCTGCAGGGGTGTACTTCTTCATACATGTTTCCACCACTTAGGGTCTGCACACAACATGTGCTCGCCAGACTTCAAGCGAAAGCCGACGTGGGTGTAGACCATGACCTACCTAAACACTCAAGTCTCTAGTCCAGGTTTATCTCCTATTCAGGTTCCATCCGCAGGGAGTCCGGCCGAGGTTTCCACATACGGCCCTGAACGATGTGTACAGGGTTCCGAGACACCAAACGGGCACCCGGCTGGCCCGGCCACGTTCCTACCGCAACACAGCCCACCCCTACGGTCAGCGCTGCGTGCGGCCCCCAGCATACTACAAACACCAGAAACTACTTGCAACTCCTGGACAGAGGACAAGGGTGGTTAAGAAGTCGAGCGGGGTCATATTTCAGGGCCCAATGCATGGTAGTAGCTGTTTCACGGATCACAAACACAGAACTCAGTTCCTGAGGATGGCTTAAATGAGACAACCCACCATGTACTCCTACATGGCCTCTCACCGCTACCTTTACCAAATCGTGTTCACACACTTAGCTCACACACAGTAGGACATGTTTACCCACCTCCGATTCATCCCCGATGAAACTGACCTGACACAACTCTAAGCAATAGCAGGCACGACAAAATAAGCATGAATAAGTAGGCACATCAGGGATCAAACAATTCCTACTCATGCTAGTGCGTTTCATCTATTTACTGTGGCAATGACAGGTCATGCAGAGGATAAAGGGGTTCGTCTACCGCAGCAAGTAACAGATGAATCGTTGTTGTCCTAATGCAGTAAAAGAGAGCAGGAGCGGGAGAGTGGGATTGTATCAGAATGGACAAGGGGGTCTTGCTTGCCTGGCACTTCTGAAGATATTATAGTTCTTCATCGGTGTCATCGATCACATCGTCGGGAACACGTCTATCGAGAGGGGACAAACACTGGTAGCTCAGAAAGAACACAATCAATGCGATGCCACAATATGATGCATGATCATGACATGGCAATATGCTGTGATTAGAGCTAATGCATCTAGCTATGATTTAAATGAAGTTGGTTTGAATACATGATTCAAATTCCAACTCCATATATGATTATTTAAATGCCCTTTATTTGGTTTGTCCAAAACAGATGACAAACATTGTTCAAACATGCACGAAAATGGTACAGATGGATTCCTTGAATTTTTCTGATAATTTTTCATATATAAATTATTTCATTCTGAGTTATAGATTATTTTCTATGATTTTTAGAAGTTTAGGCAATTTTCTAGATTTTTCTGATTAATAATAAATCCAGAAAATCATTAGCTGCGTCAGCATTGCGTCACTATGACGTCAGCAGGTCAACACGCCAGGTCCAGGTCAAACCTGACGGCTCGGACCCACACGTCAGTGTCTCAGGCTGGTTTGGGTGGATGACAAGTGGGACCGATCAACGTTGACTTGACCAAAGTCAAAGTTGACACGTGGGGTCCATAGGGTCAGCACTAATCTAAACAGGAAAGTAAACCCGGGGTTAATTAGGTGTGGGGTCCATAGTCAGTGAGAGAGGGGGTTCGTTAGTGGCGTCATTAACCACTAATGACGTTCACGTCGGCACGCCGGAGTTTGGTCGGCGACGACTATCCAACGCGGCGGAGGCGCGCCGGAATCACGCTGCGGTTATCGGCTGAGCATTTGGTTTGGTCCTACGGCAAGCTGGAAGTGTGCCGCACCCAGTGGTGCAGCCGGTTGGGTGCGGGGAGGCCGGAAACAACGCTGGCGAGCTTGACAGCGGTGGCCGGAGTTCGGGCAGTTGCGGGGTTGGTGTTGTGGTGTGCAAACGGCCAGTCCAAGGCACGTGAATTGCTCTACAGCGTGCGGCGAGCACATCAGACGCACGCCCGGGACAAAAAGGTCACCGGAGCCACGCCGACGTTGAGCTCAGGCGGCGGCGCGTTTCGGTCATCAAGGGGGCGACGGCTACGGCGATCAAACGACGTGGGGAAGAGGGGGAAATGGTGGCAGAGCTCACAGCGATCACGAAGAGGGGCTCAGCTTGCTCGGGGACGGTTTGGCGACGGCGAATCGACGTCGGCGGTGACTGGCTCCCGAGGTTTAAAATAGTGGCGATGACGACGCTACGGAGCGTCCCGGCTGGCTTGGCTCGGTGGAGACGACGAGGAAGACGACGCGGAGCTCATGGGCACAACAGCGGGGTGAGGGGGAGGTAGTGGCCGCGGTGGTGCTTGTCGGCGGTGACAGACCCATTCGGGTGGGTGAGAGGAAGAGGCCCAGGGGAGGGGAGAGGCCACGGGTGAGGGAGAGAGAGGTCTGGGGCGTGCGTGGCGTCGTCCACATGCGTCGGGGCAACGGTGGGAAGCAGGAGGTGGCGCACGGCAGTGCGCGCACGTCGGGCACGCGCCCATCCTCCTGGCAAAGGAGGAAGATGACAGGGGAGGGGCCAGGTGGGCTCGGCTGGCCACTTGGGCCGCCAGGTGGCTGCGCAGGTGAGGTAAGCCCAGGTAAGGTTTCTCTCCTCTCTGCTTTTCTTGTTTTTGTTTTTATTTGTTTCTTTTCTGTGTTTTGAGATAGTAAAAATACTATTCCATTTAGGAAAAACCTGAAAATATTCAGAGGAACATTTGAAAATATTCTCAACAGCCTAAAAATACCTTCAAGATTATTTGGGCATTTTAAAATATTTATAGGGTTTAAATTGCCCAAATGCAAATACTTATGGCTTGGTGCAAAAATCCAGAATAGCCTCCAAATATATGAAACCATTTTTGGCAGAGGGTTTAGCCAGTACCAAAGATGGTGATCATTTATGAAGTTTGAACCTAGTTGAATTCATTTGGTGCTAGGGTTTCAACATCCCCATTTCAAAATTAATTAAAATTGGATAAGATGCATGGTTGCAATGCCACTAATTACAAGAAGGTTTCTAGGGCAGTGACAACTCACCCCCACTAAACAAGAATCTCGTCCCGAGATTCAAGTCGTGAGGTAAGAAGACAGAGTGGTCGCAAGCTATCACAATCTTCTCGATCCAACTGTCCTTCTCGAAGATGTTGATTCATTGCATCACCCTGATCTCGACGTCTTGCTTTGAGAACTACATCCAACAAGACAATGAGAGGAAAAAGAAAACTCCAGAAGGATCGATCTTCTCGAAGATCGAACAACTCTGGATCAACTCATCGAGTGAGACATTGAAACATCTCTCGAGCTGACACACGAAACATACATTCAGAGGGATGGGGTGTAACAGATGACGAAGGTTCACTAGGTGGACGACAATTCCACACTTAAGAGGGTGGTGAACGGTTGTCAACGTGGCGAGGGGTTAGGTTGCCATGATATCACAACGAGACACCTTAAGTAAGGAGACTCGCAGAAATATTCCCTTAAGTGGCAAAAAGAATTACTTTTGATCCATAGATCATTGAAACTCTTCATACCAGCCTGAGGTAATTCACAATGGGTCGTTTGAAATAGCTCGAAGAAATGGCATACTCGGACTAGGATGGATGGTGTGGACTACCTTGTTGAAGACAACGCAAGGGATGATTTTGCTTGCGCGTGCCCTCAAGAACTTGAGCATTTCCATATTCATCAAGGTTCTACCAACATCCGTGTCGAGGATTCTGGCAACACATCTTACAACCTTGACAAATGGTAATGGACAATGCAAATGCATAGAAATACACCCCTTTCTCATATTTCGCCTTAGCGAGGCCAAGGAAACGAAATCTAGATGATCGACCGAGAGACATTTAGCACCCCGCTCCTAATGTTCTCCTTGATGTGCTAGCGCAACCAATTTGTAGATATGGTTTGATAGCTAGAATATCAAGTAAAAGGTCGGACTTTGGAAGTACAAGAATCCATAAGGAATAACTATGGAAATAAATCCTACGATTTATGGGGAGGTGGCCAACTTTCTCAATCAAGATACTACAGTAATCAGCCTTTCGGTTAGGTGTGTTGGCCACAACATCCACTTTACCGGGTTACAGGGGGACCAATATTATAGTTCTTGAGGAACGTTCCAACCATCATATCTACCTGAGATTCAGATCCGATTGGTGATAGGATACTTCAGACTCAGCATGTCTGAAAAGAAAGTTTGCAACACAATTCGACGAGATGGCGTTGTGAGACTCTCGGGAGATGAACTACGATAGCAAGCTCCAAAACATGAGCTGGTTCTGCTACACACCTGTGAACACACTATCCTAGACAAGCATGACCACATGGTAGTCTTATAATAAAACACTACCGAGTTCTGGTTAGGAACCATCGTCAAAGATATCAAAGACCTTGCATAAGGCATGCTCTTATGAAGGAACTTCTTCTCCTTGAACAATTCAATCAGTGGCTTGGTGTGCTAGGGATACATATAGAATGAAGGTTGCAAGTCTCCAGACCACAGAATACTTCGCACATATGCATGACTGACTTGGGATGATTCCAGGGGAAGCAAAACAAACCTTTCTCAAATTCACGGCGGCAACTTGCAACAAGTGCACATGAATTAGAGGAAGCATCTTCTTTCATCCAAACATATACCTCATGAACGGGACACGAGGGCAACTCTTACAAAGTTTCCAACACTATCTTAATGTTCAACACGAATCCTGGAGGAGACAAGATGCTGCTGATGGGTTCAACAACAACTCATCGGAATTTCCATATCACTGGACTTCCACCATCTTGTGAACGCGGTGATAGTATTGGTTAGACCAGAAGATGTAATGATGTATGCTCGAGGGATCAACCACGAGTAAGACAACATTATGAACATCGTTGGCTCTGGTTTGACTTGATGATAGCCCATACTCAAGTCAAAGTTTTGTCAAGGCAATAGATCCAACAACTGATCACGAGGACCAATCGGTGGAGATATCATCTTTCTTCAACACACACACACAAGGATATCCCTTAGTGATGAACTAAGTCAGACAAGCTTCTATCTTCCAACTCTCCAAGTTATTGTCTAGCTCAACCAACTAGCTCAGGGATATCCAACACAGATTCTTGGAGAAGGGGTGACTTATAAGAAAGCCAACTTGATCACGAACTCAACATAGCGGTCAAGTGACAACCTGGTAATACTTCCGAGAAGATATTTGGAACATCACGAACCATCGATATGTTACTAAGCTCGAGAACAACCTTGCTTTTCAGGGAGTTGATATGATCAAAAGAGTGAGGGATTGACACAATCCTAACTCACTGATCGAAGAGTGCACCAAAAATAAGGACTAGGTAGAACGATCATTCTTAGGATGATGATTTAATAACCAACACACTAAGAATGAGAACATTGTCCATTAACTACCAAGCAACGGAGTTGCTAGGAGTATTGATTTCACACATCACGATTCACTTGTCGTCATTCCGGTTACATCAACACAGGACCGAGGAATGAATAATGATGGAGAGAATATCACTGCGTCAAGAATTCATAAGAGGTGGTGCAATTCTCATGACATTCTTGACATAAAGATGGTAACACTCCAAGGTAGAACAGAGCAAAAGCTAGATTGGCATTTTGATCTGCGGAATACAACTGCTTTGACCCAATCCTAGAATTGGATAAGGTACTGGAGTTTATTTCTCCTCGTCATTCCAGAATGGAATGGCCTGACGGACCACAAGAATAATAAGCATCGATAACACGAATGCACAACTACTCCTGACTATCAATTGATAGACTAGGGTCGGAATACAACTAAAGAGAGACAACTCAAGAAACATACGATTATTCTGAGCTATGGATACTGTCGGATCGTGGGTTCCGGCAGACCCTTAAGGTTCGAACTCTGGGGTGCGCGCGGAGATTCTGCCCTCTACCCCTCCGTCTCGCAAGGATCTTAAACTACCAAAAGAACAGCACAAGGAAGACAGAGTTTATACTAGTTCGGGCCACCGTTGTGGTGTAATACCCTACTCTAGTTTTGTGGGTGGATGGATTGCCTCTTGGGCCGATGATGATGAATAGTACAAGGGGGGAACAGCCTCGCGAGGGCGTGTTCTAGCTGGGACGATGAACCGCGAAGGAATTTCAGCCGCCCTTCTCTCTCTCTCTCTCTCTCTCTCTCTCTGTCTCTCTCTCTTTGCTCGGATTTTGGATACCAGATGCCTTCTAGATGCTCGATGCTGGATGCTGGATGCTAGATCAACACCCCATGCCTCTACCCTGGGGGTGGCTAGTCCTATTTATAGGCAAAGGCCTTGGGCCTCTTCCCAAATATTGAGCGGGAAGGACGCCAACAACTGGCCAATTCGAAGGGGAACATACACTACACTTATCCTGACCAAAGTTGGTCTTCGTCTGCCAAAGGTCCTGTGGTGACGCCGCTCTGGGCTCCACGATGAGCTCATTCCCACCGTTGGACTGGTCTTGGTCTCGTTGCACCGAAAGGGATGCCTTTGCTTGATCCTCTCGCCTGCGCTTGCCCCCTTTGCACCAAAGAGGAAAGGGGAGGACACTATGCCGTCTGGCGCCCGCCTGGCACCTTTGGTCGTCATGGCTTGCGTCATGGGCACCTCGCGAGGTACCCTGCCTTGATATCTCCGCCTCCTCATGAGCCAACCTGAAGAGGCCGCGCCCGAGGAAGCGTTGCGTCGTCCTCCCCGCGAGGCTTGGCCCCTCGCGAGGGTCTTGAGTCTTGCGTTGATGAGGGTGGGCCATACTGGGCCTCCATTCGAGCCACGCCGCGGGCCGCAGGCTGGCAAGTCTGGGGACCCCCATTCCTAGAACGCCGACAGTAGCCCCCGGGCCCAAGGTGTGCCCGGACTTGGCCGTGCCGAGAGGCGAAAGGGCAAGGGCGAAGCGCCGCGGGCCCTAACAGCCTGCGGCCTCGGGTGCCGCGTGGCGGTTGATTGGGCGCGGGCATCCCCGCAACCGCGCAGGTTAAAGGTGTAGTGTCTGCCCTAGCCTTGCTCTTCTCCTTCCCCCGTGGTTGCTCAGATCCCCTTTCTTGCGCCTCTTCTTCCTTCCTCCAGACTCCTAGACCTGCTCCCTTGCGGCCTTGGAAGTTATGGCGCCGCGCCAGCCTCCTGCTGAAGCTTGGTTCTCGCCGGCCCTGGACTCGCCGAACGTGTCGGTGGCGAGCCTCGCCCGGCTGCGCCAGATGGCGGCGGCATGGGGAGTCGACGGAACGCGGGTGTTCAAGGTCGGCTCCGCCATCCCTGAGGGCCGAGGAAGCACCTTCTACCCCCTCTTTGTAAGCTCCATTACTGCGGGCCTGGTGCCTCCTTTCTCCGAGTTCTTCCTCTCTGTCCTCCGCCACTATGACTTGCAAGCTCTGCATCTCCACCCCAACTCCATCCTTCTCCTGGCGATCTTCGCCTACTACTGCGAGGCTTATGTGGGGGTGCAGCCCTCAGTGGCCTTGCTGCGCCACTACTTCTCCCTCCGGGTCACCCGTGGTTCTCCTTCCGCATGCGCGAGCTTCGTCGCGTACGTCAGCGCCATTGCCATTTCGAATCCCGGGAAGAGGATCGAGGGCTTCAGGAGTAAGTGGGTCTTAGTGGACGTCGGGCGCATCCACCCTCGGCTGATCCTACCCACGGAGCAGCCCGTGAATTCCAGCGACTGGTCCCTGGAGGAGCTTACGGACCCCCGCGCAAAGCCGGTCCTGGAGTAGATGGACGCGGACCTGAAGCCGGCCGGCGCGGCGACAGCGAGGCTGACCGGCGCGTCGCTGCTGAGGGAGTTCCTGGAGCACCAGCTGGCCCCGCTTCGGCGGTACTCGCCTCCGATGTGGAGGCCTCACCCGAGTCCCGCGGCCCTAGGCGACGAGGATGTGACCGCGGCACTCTAATCCCTGGTTGGGGGCGAGGTGGCACGGCTGGAGGGCGCGCCGGTGCCCTAGTTCCTTCGCGACGATTGGCAGCAGGTGGTGGAGTCGATGCCGGTCTTCAACGGGGATGGACCCATGCCTGTGGTGGCTCCCGAGGGACTGGTGGATGTGTCTTCCGGCGACCCCAGCGGAGAAGAGGGCGAAGAGGAGAGGGAGGAGGGCCCTGACTCCGAGGCAACTTACGGGGAGTCCAGGGCTCCCCTCCCCCGACGCAAGTCCCGTACTCTCCGCCTCTTGTTGAGCGATGACGATGAAGTCGACGACGTGCTGGGTAGCGGGAGTTCGCCCCCGATCCCAAAGAAGGACAGGACCAAGCTGATCCTCCACGGGTCCGCCCCAGCTCTGGGGCGATCCACGGACGCGCCTTCTGCTTCTGAGGTTGACCCCTCCAGCCGGCTTTCAGGCTTCAAGTACGGCCGAAGGCTGCTCGAGCCCTCCAGCGACGACCTGTAAGTGCTTGATCCCTCGTCTTTTGTTCCTTGTTCCGCCGCTGGGGCTTGATGTTTGCTCCTTTTGGATAGTCTGGCGCCCACGGCGAAGAAACCGAAGGGGGCTCCCGAGGCCCCATCTGCGGCAACTCCTCCTCCTGCGGGTGAGGGCGATCACGAGGCATGGGACTCTCTTGCCCACTCATCCTTGCGAGGCTTGGCTGAGCTGGCTGGGGAGAGCCCAGCCCCCATGGCCCAAGCGACCCCCGAGGTGCTCCTGCCTGCTGCGGCCGCTGGGGCGCAGCAGACTCCGCCTCAGGACACTGTGGTCTTGCCGCTGCTATCTTCTCCTCCCGTTCCACCGACCGCTGCTTCCCCGACTCCTCCTGTTGTCTTGGTGCGCGCCAATGTTTCTCCGCCTTCTTCTTCCATCCTGGAGCGTGCCGCCGCTGAACTGGACCGGCTGCTGCAGGATCTTCTTGGCACCGACCCTCGCTTGGTGGCCGGGCACCTGGAGCTGGCCTCGGGGTGGATTTGCTCTGATGCCTCGATTCGAGCGGCGCTGGTTCAGGCCTCAATGGCCTGTGACAGAGAGAGGGAGGCCACCCTCGAGGCGAAGGCCGCCCGAGACGCAGCCTTGGGAGAGGTGGTTGGAGTCCGTGGCCGCTGCAAGGAGTTGGAGGACGAGCTGCAGGGTCTGCGGGACCAGCTCGCGAGGGAGGTCCGCCTTCGCCAGGAGCAGGAAGAAAGCACGAAGGCTCGCGAGGCGGCCATCAAGGATCGGGAGGCCAAGCTCAAGAAGCATCGCGCCCACCTAGGCGCGCTGAAGAAGGAGCTGGAGGGGACGAAGGCCGAGCTGGACCGCAAGGCTCGGGTTCTTGCCGAGGATCGCGTGGCCTTCGCAGACATGGAGAAAGATGCTCGTGCTTCGCTGAAGACACTCTACGAGAGCGGCCTGGAGGGCCCGCTGGCTGGTGACGAAGATGGCCCCGCCAAGCTGCTTCCCTTCCTGGTTAAGGCCCTTTGAGACGTCGCCCTTGGCCTTGGCCCCACGGCTGAGGCCGAGGCGCGTGTCCTGTCTTCTGCTGCACTGACGCGGGTCTTCGCCCACATCTATCTTCACGATCCCAGCGCCGACCTCGATAGTTTGCTGGAGCCGGTGAGCGGCGAGGGTGCGGCCACCGCTGTCGAAGCCGTGAAGGGGCGCGCGGAGGCGCTGCTGGGGAAGTTCCGGGCCTTCAGCACCAGGCCAAAGCGAGGTGCCACCAGCCCTACTGCTCCACGAAGCGAGGCCACTCCGCGCTGCCCCACCGCCGACTAGTGACTCCGCTGCCGCTCCTGTTCTTCTTTTACTTCCTGCACATGCATCACGCCTCGAGGAGGCATTTAAACTTGCGTTTGGTACTGAGACGACAGTATGGACTGTAATATTTTGCTTTTAATTTCTTTGAGTTTTATGCTTTTCTTCCCTACTTGCATGTGTTCTACGTCAGCAGAGCCCAGCCGCACGCGTACCTCACCCAGCATTAGCCCCGACCGGAAACCAGGACGGGACCAAAGGAGTGAGGGGCTACGTGACAAGTTAGGCTCCTGAGTCGCGATGCTCAGGAGTCCCCCTTGGCGCACGAACTACAAGTAGGGGAGCGTGATGTAGGTGTATCTTCCATTCTACGTCTGCAGAGCCCGGCTCCGCGCGTACCTCACCCAGCATAGCCTTTCGGAACTAAGGAGTGAGGGGCTACTGAGCCAATTAGGCTCGTGAGTCGCGATGCTCAGGAGTCCCCTTGACGCGCAAACAGCGGGCGATGAGGTGAGATGCGAGTGGAACCACCGTTCTATGTCTGTAGAGCCCGGCCCCGCGCGTACCTCACCCAGCATAGCCTTTCGGAACTAAGGAGTGAGGGGCTACGGGACCAGTTAGGCCCCTGAGTCGCGATGCTCAGGAGTCCCCCTTGACGCGCAAACGGCCTTCATACCTTGGCTCTGTTGGGGAACGTAGTAATTTCAAAAAAATTCCTACGCACACGCAAGATCATGGTGATGCATAGCAACAAGAGGGGAGAGTGTTGTCTACATACCCTTGTAGACCGCAGCGGAAGCATTGACTCAACATAGAGGAAGTAGTCGTACGTTCTCCTCGCGATCCGTCCGATCACAGCACCGTTACTCCGGCACCTCCGAGTTCTTAGCACACGTTCAGCTCGATGACGATCCCCGGGCTCCGATCCAGCAAAGCGTCGGGGAAGAGTTCCGTCAGCACGACGGCGTGGTGACGATCTTGATGTGTTGCCGGCGCAGGGCTTTGCCTAAGCACTGCAACGATATGACCGAGGTGGAATTTGGTGGAAGGGAGCACCGCACACGGCTAAGGAACGATCCGTAGATCAACTTGTGTGTCCTAGGGTGCTCCCCTACCCCGTATATAAAGGAGCCAAGGGGGAGGGGCTGGCCGGCCAAGGGGTGGCGCGCCAGGGAGTCCTACTCCCTCCGGGAGTAGGATCCCCCCCCCCCCAATCCTAGTTGGAATAGGATTCCTCAAGGGGGGAAAGAGAGAGAGGGGGCCGGCCACCTTCTCCTAGTCCTAATAGTACTAGGGAAGGGGGGAGGCGCGCGGCCACCTAGGGCAGCCCCTTTCTCCTTTCCACTAAGGCCCACTATGGCCCATTTAGCTCCCGGGGGGTTCCGGTAACCCACCCGGTATTCCGGTAAAATCCTGATTTCACCTGGAACACTTCCGATGTCCAAACATAGGCTTCCAATATATCAATATTTATGTCTCGACCATTTCGATACTCCTCGTCATGTCCGTGATCACATCCGGGACTCCGAACAACCTTCGGTACATCAAAATGCATAAACTCATAATAACTGTCATCGTAGCGTTAAGCGTGCGGACCCTACGGTTCGAGAACAATGTAGACATGACCGAGACACGTCTTCGGTCAATAACCAATAGCGGGACCTGGATGCCCATTTTGGTTCCTACATATTCTACGAAGATCTTTATCGGTCAGACTGCATAACAACATACGTTGTTCCCTTTGTGATCGGTATGTTACTTGTCCGAGATTCGATCGTCAGTATCCAATACTTAGTTCAATCTCGTTACCGGCAAGTCTCTTTACTCGTTCCGTAATACATCATCCCGCAACTAACTCATTAGTTGCAATGCTTGCAAGGCTTAAGTGATGTGCATTACCGAGAGGGCCCAGAGATACCTCTCCGACGATCGGAGTGACAAATCCTAATCTCGAAATACGCCAACCCAACATCTACCATTGGAGACACCTTTAGTACTCCTTTATAATCACCCAGTTACGTTGTGACGTTTGGTAGTACCCAAAGTGTTCCTCTGGCAAACGGGAGTTGCATAATCTCATAGTCATAGGAACAGGTATAAGTCATGGATAAAGCAATAGCAACATACTAAACGATCGGGTGCTAAGCTAATATAATGGGTCATGTCAATCAGATCATTCAACTAATGATGTGACCTCGTTAATCAAATAACAACTCTTTGTTCATGGTTAGGAAACATAACCATATTTGATTAACGAGCTAGTCTAGTAGAGGCATACTAGTGACACTCTGTTTGTCTATGTATTCACACATGTATTATGTTTCCGGTTAATACAATTCTAGCATGAATAATAAACCTTTATCATGATATAAGGAAATAAATAATAACTTTATTATTGCCTCTAGGGCATATTTCCTTCAGTCTCCCACTTGCACTAGAGTCAATAATCTAGATTACACTGTAATGATCCTAACACCCATGGAGTCTTGGTGCTGATCATGTTTTGCTCGTGGAAGAGGCTTGATCAACGGGTCTGCAACATTCAGATCCGTATGTATCTTGAAAATCTCTATGTCTCCCACCTGGACTAGATCCAGGATGGAGGTGAAGCGTCTCTTGATGTGTTTGGTCCTTTTGTGAAATCTGGATTCCTTTGCCAAGGCAATTGCACCAGTATTGTAACAAAAGATTTTCATTGGACCCGATGCACTAGGTATGACACCTAGATCGGATATGAACTCCTTCATCCAGACTCCTTCGTTTGCTGCTTCCGAAGCAGCTATGTACTCCGCTTCACATGTAGATCCCGCTACGACGCTTTGTTTAGAACTGCACCAACTGACAGCTCCACCGTTTAATGTAAACACGTATCCAGTTTGCGATTTAGAATCGTCCGGATCAGTGTTAAAGCTTGCATCAACGTAACCTCTTACGGTGAGCTCTTTGTCACCTCCATATATGAGAAACATATCCTTAGTCCTTTTCAGATATTTCAGGATGTTCTTGACTGTTGTCCAGTGATCCACTCCTGGATTACTTTGGTACCTCCCTGCTAAACTTATAGCAAGGCATACATCAGGTCTGGTACACAGCATTGCATACATGATAGAGCCTATGGCTGAAGCATAGGGAACATCTTTCATTTTCTCTCTATCTTCTGCAGTGGTCGGGCTTTGAGTCTTACTCAATCTCACACCTTGTAACACAGGCAAGAACCCTTTCTTTGCTTGATCCATTTTGAACTTCTTCAAAATCTTGTCAAGGTATGTGCTTTGTGAAAGTCCAATTAAGCGTCTTGATCTATCTCTATAGATCTTTATGCCTAATATGTAAGCAGCTTCTCCGAGGTCTTTCATTGAAAAACTTTTATTCAAGTATCCCTTTATGCTATCCAGAAATTCTATATCATTTCCAATCAGTAATATGTCATCCACATATAATATTAGAAATGCTACAGAGCTCCCACTCACTTTCTTGTAAATACAGGCTTCATCGAAAGTCTGTATAAAACCAAATGCTTTGATCACACTATCAAAGCGTTTATTCCAACTCCGAGAGGCTTGCACCAGTCCATAAATGGATCGCTGGAGCTTGCACACTTTGTTAGCTCCCTTTGGATCGACAAAACCTTCCGGTTGCATCATATACAACTCTTCTTCCAGAAATCCATTCAGGAATGCAGTTTTGACATCCATCTGCCAAATTTCATAATCATAAAATGCGGCAATTGCTAACATGATTCGGACAGACTTAAGCATCGCTACGGGTGAGAAAGTCTCATCGTAGTCAATCCCTTGAACTTGTCGAAAACCTTTTGCGACAAGTCGAGCTTTGTAGACAGTAACATTACCATCAGCGTCAGTGTTCTTCTTAAAGATCCATTTGTTCTCAATTGCTTGCCGATCATCAGGCAAGTCAACCAAAGTCCATACTTTGTTCTCATACATGGATCCCATCTCAGATTTCATGGCTTCAAGCCACTTTGCGGAATCTGGGCTCACCATTGCTTCTTCATAGTTCGTAGGTTCATCATGGTCTAGTAACATGACTTCCAGAATAGGATTACCGTACCACTCTGGTGCGGATCTCACTCTGGTTGATCTACGAGGTTCAGTAGTATCTTGATCTAAAGTTTCATGATCATCATCATTAGCTTCCTCATTTATTGGTGTAGGTGTCGCAGAAACAGTTTTCTATGATGTACTACTTCTCAATAAAGGAGTAGGTACAGTTACCTCGTCAAGTTCTACTTTCCTCCCACTCACTTCTTTCGAAAGAAACTCTTTCTCTAGAAAGTTTCCGAACTTAGCAACAAAAGTCTTGCCTTCGGATCTGTGATAGAAGGTGTATCCAACAATTTCCTTTGGATATCCTATGAAGACACATTTCTCCGATTTGGGTTCGAGCTTATCAGGTTGAAGCTTTTTCACATAAGCATCGCAGCCCCAAACTTTAAGAAACGACAACTTTGGATTCTTGCCAAACCATAGTTCATAAGGCGTCGTCTCAACGGATTTAGATGGTGCCCTATTTAACGTGAATGCGGCTGTCTCTAGAGCGTATCCCCAAAACGATAGCGGTAAATCAGTAAGAGACATCATAGATCGTACCATATTTAGTAAAGTACGATTACGACGTCCGGACACACCATTACGCTGTGGTGTTCCGGGTGGCATGAGTTGCGAAACTATTCCACAATTCTTCAAATGTACACCCAACTCGTAACTCAAATATTCTCCTCCACGATCAGATCGTAGAAACTTTATTTTCTTGTTACGATGATTTTCAACTTCACTCTGAAATTCTTTGAACTTTTCAAATGTTTCAAACTTGTGTTTCATTAAGTAGATATACCCATATCTGCTCAAATCATCTGTGAAGGTGAGAAAATAACGATATCCGCCACGAGCCTCAACATTCATCGGACCACATACATCCGTATGTATGATTTCCAACAAATCTGTTGCTCTCTCCATAGTTCCGGAGAACGGTGTTTTAGTCATCTTGCCCATGAGGCACGGTTCGCAAGTGCCAAGTGATTCATAATCAAGTGACTCCAAAAGTCCATCAGTATGGAGTTTCTTCATGCGCTTTATATCGATATGACCTAAACGGCAGTGCCACAAATAGGTTGCACTATCATTATCAACTTTGCATCTTTTGGCTTCAACATTATGAATATGTGTATCACTACTATCGAGATTCATCAAAAATAGACCACTCTTCAAGGGTGCATGACCATAAAAGATATTACTCATATAAATAGAACAACCATTATTCTCTGATTTAAATGAATAACCGTCTCGCATCAAACAAGATCTAGATATAATGTTCATGCTCAACGCTGGCACCAAATAACAATTATTTAGGTCTAATACTAATCCCGAAGGTAGATGTAGAGGTAGCGTGCCGACTGCGATCACATCGACTTTGGAACCATTTCCCACGCGCATCGTCACCTCGTCCTTTGCTAGTGTCCGCTTATTCTGTAGTCCCTGTTTTGAGTTGCAAATATTAGCAACAGAATCAGTATCAAATACCCAGGTGCTACTGCGAACATTAGTAAGGTACACATCAATAACATGTATATCACATATACCTTTGTTCACCTTGCCATCCTTCTTATCCGCCAAATACTTGGGGCAGTTCCGCTTCCAGTGACCAGTCTACTTGCAGTAGAAGCACTCAGTTTCAGGCTTAGGTCCAGACTTGGGTTTCTTCTCTTGAGCAGCAACTCGCTTGCCGTTCTTCTTGAAGTTCCCATTTTTCTTCCCTTTGCCCTTTTTCTTGAAACTAGTGGTTTTGTTAACCATCAACACTTGATGCTCCTTCTTGATTTCTACCTCCGCAGCTTTTAGCATTGCGAAGAGCTCGGGAATAGTCTTGGTCATCCCTTGCATATTATAGTTCATCACGAAGCTCTTGTAGCTTGGTGGCAGTGATTGGAGAATTCTGTCAATGACGCAATCATCTGGAAGAGTAACTCCCAATTGAATCAAGTGATTATTATACCCAGACATTTTGAGTATATGCTCACTGACAGAACTGTTCTCCTCCATTTTGCAGCTATAGAACTTATTGGAGACTTCATATCTCTCAATCCGGGCATTTGCTTGAAATATTAACTTCAACTCCTGGAACATCTCATATGCTCCATGACGTTCAAAACGCCTTTGAAGTCCCGGTTCTAAGCCGTAAAGCATGGCACACTGAACTATCGAGTAGTCATCAGCTTTGCTCTGACAGACGTTTATAACTTCTGGTGTTGCTCTAGCAGCAGGCCTGGCACCTAGCGGTGCTTCCAGGACGTAATTCTTCTGTGCAGCAATGAGGATAATCCTCAAGTTACGGACCCAGTCCGTGTAATTGCTACCATCATCTTTCAACTTTGCTTTCTCAAGGAACGCATTAAAATTTAACGGAACAACAGCACGAGCCATCTATCTACAATCAACATAAACAAGCAAGATACTATCAGATACTAAGTTCATGATAAGTTTAAGTTCAGTTAATCAAATTAATTAAGAACTCCCACTTAGATAGACATCCCTCTAATCCTCTAAGTGATCACGTGATCCAAATCAACTAAACCATAACCGATCATCACGTGATATGGAGTAGTTTTCAATGGTGAACATCGTTATGTTGATCATATCTACTATATGATTCACGCTCGACCTTTCGGTCTCTGTGTTTCTGAGGTCATATCTTATATGCATAGCTCGTCAAGTATAACCTGAGTATTCCGCGTGTGCAACTGTTTTGCACCCGTTGTATTTGAACGTAGAGCCTATCACACCCGATCATCACGTGGTGTCTCAGCACGAAGAACTTTTGCAACGGTGCATACTCAGGGAGAACACTTCTTGATAATTTAGCGAGAGATCATCTTATAATGCTACCGTCAATCAAAGCAAGATAAGATGCATAAAAAGATAAACATCACATGCAATCAATATAAGTGATATGATATGGTCATCATCATCTTGTGCTTGTGATCTCCATCTCCGAAGCACCGTCATGATCACCATCGTCACCGGCGCGACACCTTGATCTCCATCGTAGCATCGTTGTCGTCTCGCCAATCTTATGCTTCCACGACTATCACTACCGCTTAGTAATAAAGTAAAGCATTACATCGCGATTGCATTGCATACAATAAAGCGACAACCATATGGCTCCTGCCAGTTGCCGATAACTCGGTTACAAAACATGATCATCTCATACAATAAAATTTAGCATCATGTCTTGACCATATCACATCACAACATGCCCTGCAAAAACAAGTTAGACGTCCTCTACTTTGTTGTTGCAAGTTTTACGTGGCTGCTACGGGCTTCAGCAAGAACTCATCTTACCTACGCATCAAAACCACAACGATAGTTTGTCAAATAGACTCCGTTTTAACCTTCTCAAGGACCGGGCGTAGCCACACTCGGTTCAACTAAAGTTGGAGAGACAGTCTTCCGCAAGCCATCTATGTGCAAAACACGTCGAGGGAACCGGTCTCGCGTAAGCGTACGCGTAAGCTTGGTCCGGATCGTCTCGTCCAACAATACCGCTGAACCAAAGTATGACATGCTGGTAGGCAGTATGACTTGTATCGTCCACAACTTACTTGTGTTCTACTCGTGCAAATAGCATCAAACCATAAAAACCTAGGCTCTGATACCACTGTTGGGGAACATAGTAATTTCAAATTTTCCTACGCACACGCAAGATCATGGTGATGCATAGCAACGAGAGGGGAGAGTGTTGTCTACATACCCTTGTAGACCGCAGCGGAAGCGTTGACTCAACGTAGAGGAAGTAGTCGTACGTTCTCCTCGCGATCCGACCGATCACAGCACCGTTACTCCGGCACCTCCGAGTTCTTAGCACACGTTCAGCTCGATGACGATCCCCGGGCTCCGATCCAGCAAAGCGTCGGGGAAGAGTTCCGTCAGCACGATGGCGTGGTGACGATCTTGATGTGTTGCCGACGCAGGGCTTCGCCTAAGCACTGCAACGATATGACCGAGGTGGAATTTGGTGGAAGGGGGCACCGCACACGGCTAAGGAACGATCCGTAGATCAACTTGTGTGTCCTAGGGTGCTCCCCTGCCCCCGTATATAAAGGAGCCAAGGGGGAGGGGCTGGCCGGCCAAGGGGTGGCGCGCCAGGGAGTCCTACTCCCTACGGGAGTAGGATTCCCCCCCCCCCCCCCCAATCCTAGTTGGAATAGGATTCCTCAAGGGGGGAAAGATAGAGAGGGGGCCGGCCACCTTATCCTAGTCCTAATAGGACTAGGGAAGGGGGGAGGCGCGCGGCCACCTAGGGCAGCCCCTTTCTCCTTTCCACTAAGGCCCACTATGGCCCATTTAGCTCCCGGGGGGTTCCGGTAACCCACCCGGTATTCCGGTAAAATCCTGATTTCACCTGGAACACTTCCGATGTCCAAACATAGGCTTCCAATATATCAATCTTTATGTCTCGACCATTTCGAGACTCCTCGTCATGTCCGTGATCACATCCGGGACTCCGAACAACCTTCGGTACATCAAAATGCATAAACTCATAATAACTGTCATCGTAACGTTAAGCGTGCGGACCCTACGGTTCGAGAACAATGTAGACATGACCGAGACACGTCTCCGGTCAATAACCAATAGCGGGACCTGGATGCCCATATTGGCTCCTACATATTCTACGAAGATCTTTATCGGTCAGACCGCATAACAACATACGTTGTTCCCTTTGTGATCGGTATGTTACTTGTCCGAGATTCGATCGTCAGTATCCAATACTTAGTTCAATCTCGTTACCGGCAAGTCTCTTTACTCGTTCCGTAATACATCATCCCGCAGCTAACTCATTAGTTGCAATGCTTGCAAGGCTTAAGTGATGTGCATTACCGAGAGGGCCCAGAGATACCTCTCCGACGATCGGAGTGACAAATCCTAATCTCGAAATACGCCAACCCAACATCTACCATTGGAGACACCTGTAGTACTCCTTTATAATCACCCAGTTACGTTGTGACGTTTGGTAGTACCCAAAGTGTTCCTCTGGCAAACGGGAGTTGCATAATCTCATAGTCATAGGAACATGTATAAGTCATGGATAAAGCAATAGCAACATACTAAATGATCGGGTGCTAAGCTAATATAATGGGTCATGTCAATCAGATCATTCAACTAATGATGTGACCTCGTTAATCAAATAACAACTCTTTGTTCATGGTTAGGAAACATAACCATCTTTGATTAACGAGCTAGTGTAGTAGAGGCATACTAGTGACACTCTGTTTGTCTATGTATTCACACATGTATTATGTTTCCGGTTAATACAATTCTAGCATGAATAATAAACCTTTATCATGATATAAGGAAATAAATAATAACTTTATTATTGCCTCTAGGGCATATTTCCTTCAGGCTCCGCTCGGGGAGAGACGCGCGACGAACCAGGCCCGAGGGACCTGGCTTGGTGGCGTACGCCTGGGCGTGACCCAGTCGTAGCCCCCGTGCCTAGCCCCCTCGTGCGGTGCTCCCGAGGGGAGGCATTGCGATGAGGCCAGCCACTGAGCTCTGGGCTCCCTGAGGTTAATGCGGCCCGGAGGCCACCCTCAGTTGTTTATCACCTGCGCGGGGCATAGCGCTTCCATATGTGTACGGGCATAGCCGCTCCTCGGCAGTGTCGTCAGCCAGCGCGGAGCATGGTGCTTCCACTGGTACGTGGGAGGGGGCTCCCCTCCGGGAGGAGCCCCCGGGGCGTATACAGCCCCACCCTGACATGTGGCCGGCACGGTAGGGCTAGGTGAGGTGTATCTGGGCACCCGTGAGCCAGCGCGGGACTCACGAGGCCCTACCTCTAGGCGGGTTGCGCCTGGCACTGGGCCGTATCTTGAGATGTGTTCCTGCAAAATTTGGTTAGATGCCGACACTCTACGTCCTCGGGTCCCGGCCCTCGAGCTTGTCTCAGCCATCGCTGGTATGCCAGGTCGCGATGCCGTGGACAAGGCCAGAGGGTGAGGGCTGGAGAGCCGGTAAGAGCCCTGAGTCGCGATGCTCAGGCACCCCCCTTTTAACGTGCAAGTGGTCGACATGGAGACACTACTGGAAACTGGGAATTTGCCATCAGCCAGCTCTTTGCCATCTGCGAGCTGATGGCAAAGAACGTCTTTGCCATCTGCTTATAAAAAACAGATGGCAAAGAACTGACAGATGGCAAAGAACATGGTTGCCATCAGCCAATTCTTTGCCATCTGCTAGTGGATGGCAAATAATCTTTGCCATCTGCCAGCAGATGGCAAAGAGGTGGGTAGGGTCCAGTGCTGTAACGGCCTATCAACCCACCTCTTTGCCATCTGCCAGCAGATGGCAAAGAGTCTTTTCCGTCTGTTGGCAGATGGCAAAGAAGTGGGTTGGCCCAATGGATAACGGCGTTGTGACGGCTCAGTAGCCCCACCTCTTTGCCATCTGCCAGCGGATGGCAAAGGCCCATATCTTTGCCATCAGCCAGCGTCTGGCAGATGGCAAAGAGGTCGAACTACCCGGCCCCTCCCCTCTCTCTCTTCCAGCCCGGCCCCACCCCTCTCTCTCTCCCCACCTCACCCACCCCCACCACTTGTCTAAAAAAAACGTCTGCCCCCAAACCGCACCCGCGCGCCCCAGCCGGACGACCCCAGCGCGCCGCCGGCCTGCCACCGCCCAGCACCGCCGCCGGCCCGCCCCTCCCTGCCACCGCAGCCCTCCCCCGCCCCTCCCCGCCACCGCAGCTCCCCCCTGCCCATCCCTCCACCACAGCCCGTCCCAGCACCGCCGCTCGTCCTCCACCGAGCCGGCCCTCCCCCGCCCCTCCCCGGCCACCGCGGCCCTCCTGGCCACCGCGGCGTGCCCCGCGGCCCGCCCCTCCACCGAGCCAGGCTACTGCGCCGCCCCCTTCCCGCGGCCCTCCCCGCCATCGAGATTCAGGTATCTGCTTCGTGGGCAGGGAGTCATGACATGGCAGTTCTTATTTCTGTAAATCTGATAGGTGTGATGGAGAACACGAATCCATTGTATGTGAACTCATCGATGGCAGCAACACCATCATACAAATAGACGAACAAGAGCACGCACAACCAAATCAGCTGGCTTGGCATGGGTGCTTTGCTGGATTTCGGAGTGGAGTTTCTTCTTTGTTGCTTCAGTTTTGTGTGCGTGAGTGCTGGGAGTAACTGGCAAGTCTTAATACTAGTACTCACTGGCCATGAACTGCCAACTGGAGTCATTGGTCCACTACTTTCAGTACACGTCGATTTCAGCTTGAACGAGTCCTGCGGTCCAGCGAGGAATTGAGGATCCTCTTAATGGAGCTGTACACGTGCTCCGGTCTAGTGACCTGTCAAAACACAGCAAGACACAGTCATTGCATTGCACAACGATTTCCCATTTTAACATTTTTCTACAAAGCGAACAAATTGACGGTTTTATTTAGGGGGATATATAAAATTACCACGTTCTCTATACAAGCATTGATATTTTGGACCGTGAGACTACCATCAAAACGCAGAGTAGAATAAGCAGAGTCGACATATATAGCACGTCGGTCTAGTCGTACGAGCTCCATGTGGCATAATAGTCCAATCAAGGCGTCCACACCTCGAGCCGCTCCCAGCCTTCCACGCAGCTACCGCTGATTGCCAGCCAAGTTCTTCTTCCAAAGTTATCTCGGTTCTACAGGTCTAGATCAAGACCTATATACAAGTTGCTGCCTCTACAAGTGCTCCAGAACAGATGGGTGGATTATGACATGGTTCTTTACATGGCAGTTCTTATTTCTGTAAATCTGTTTTAATATCTGTAGTTACAGGTAGTTTTTGTGATCGAATCCTGTGGGAGCATCCTAGTTATGTACAACTTTTGCCCCTTTTCTACAAACTAAGCAAGTCAAATGCGGACGATAAGCTACCAACAATCTTTGGTTCAGTAGCAAAATTACAGGATTTTCGTCACCCTCATGTGAATTATATTTTTCTGATGTTTCAAGTAACTAAGGAAGTGGCATGAATATTCCTTTAAGATACAAACCGGGGTGGGGTTTTTTGGACATACAAGTGTCCTCCGTTTATTTGTCAGGAAATGTGAATGTTACCAAATTGAAAAGCAATCAAGTACTAAATAGACACTCCCTAATTTTAAGATGATTTTTAACCTAGCTTTTTTTGTTTAGTGCAGCAACAACATTAAGGGAGGTAAAGGAGGAGATTGGGCTTGATCCAGCCTTGGTCACTCTCGTTTCCTCGCTTGAGCACTTCTTGCCCAAGGTAAGATGTCTATGAGTTCTCACCTATACCCCTACTGAAAAAAATCACATTGTATAGTGGACAGACTATTTAAGTGCACACTGAAAGGCATGTATATTTGTGTTGATCGGGTGGATTTAAATGTGCAGTTGTTTCGTTGCTGCGAGGGTCTGGTGTTCGACGAGCTCTGCCCCGACGTTCGTGGGTGAGCACAAATGACATCTCCTCCTCCCCCAATCATTTTCTATGTTCCGGTCTTCGTGCCGATCAAACATGCTAGCTATAGGTAGATTGAATCATCAGTATGCGTGACCACTATGCGTCTCCCGTTCGAAAGGGTTACATCTATAAATATGCATGCATTTGCATATTTATAACCGTGATTCTTTCGAATTGTCCAACGTTATCCATGGACAGCCCGAGTATGTGTAGATTGGGTTCGTTTTCCCATATGCTCTGCTCCGGATCCGATGCAGAATTTCGTCAGTGCCTCCCTATTGTTCTCCGGGTACACATCCTCTCTGCTTATTGCCGAGACGTGTATCAGGAGAACAACGGGGAGGTGCTGCCGAAATTTTGTGTCGGATCCGGAGCAGAGCATGGGAAAACGAACCCAATCTACACATACTCGGGTGGGATTAGGACCTATCTTTACCTATTAGCGTCTAGGTTGCATGGACGTAATAAAATTGAGAAACTCTATTAACTGATGAATATATGGTTTGCTGAATTATGTATGTATTTCTTGTGTGTACAGTAGCTAGGCAAGATGAGTGATCGTGCGTGGATGTACACCGGTCACCCTAGTCAGAAACACATGACCCCTGAATGGATGACAAAAACCAAGGGGTTTATCAGAGCCGCATTTGCAAATGGACAGGAAACAACCTGGTGCCCCTGTGTCAAGTGCGACAACTATCATAAGATGTCAGAGTTTGAAATGATCAAACACCTGCAGAAGTGGGGTTTTACGCCCGGTTATACGATGTGGACATTTCATGGTGAGTCTGCCCAACGTTCCAGAGCTGAGGAGGGCCGTCGTCGCACTGACAAGCATGGTACCGGGATGGAAGACATGGTGCAAAACTTTGATGATGCTCGAGAT
The DNA here is from genome assembly GCA_032464435.1 of Aegilops umbellulata. NCBI lineage: Eukaryota > Viridiplantae > Streptophyta > Magnoliopsida > Poales > Poaceae > Aegilops > Aegilops umbellulata. The sequence goes on from CP136055.1 coordinate 216,531,028, forward strand.
TCGGACGATGAGATGGAGGAATCTGCAAAGGCCTTCAATGATATGTTGGAGTCTTCGAAGCGTCCTCTCCACGAGCACACCGAGCTTTGTCACTTGGATGCCATCGCACAAGTAATGGCTCTGAAGGCTCAATTCAACTTGGGCAAAGAATGCTATGACGCGATGGTGACACTATTTGGACGCTTTCTACCCAAAGGCCATATAATGCCTGCAAACCTGTACCAGTCGGACAAAATCCTCCGTGTACTTAAGATGCCCTATGAGAAGATAGATGCTTGTGAGAATGGATGTGCCTTATTTAGGCTCCAGTATGCGGACTTGAACTATTGTCCCATTTGCAAGTCTTCCAGGTATGTTGAGGTAGACAACGGTATGGGTGAGAAGAGTCAGACCAAAATCCCCATTAACGTTCTTCGGTATATGCCAATCATACCAAGACTTCAACGTCTATTCATGGTCGAAGAGACGGCCAGACAGATGCTATGGCACAAATTGGGCAAAAGAATCGAACGGGATGCAGATGGGAATCTGATGATGGTACACACATCGGATGGTGCTGCATGGAAACACTTCGATGCATTGCATGATGAAAAAGCGGAAGATCCAAGGCATCCTCGAGTAGCCATCAGCACGGATGGGTTCAATGTGTTTGGTATGATGGCAGCCCAATACAGTTGTTGGCCTGTATTTGTCATTCCACTCAATCTCCCCCCCGGACAGATTATGCAAAGAAAGAACATTTTCCTGACGTTGATAATTCTGGGGCCTAACTATCCGGGGAAGAATATGAATGTGTACATGCAGCCGCTTAAGGATGAACTACAAGAAGCTTGGGATAATGGGATCAAGACATACGACGCTGCTACAAAAAAAAACTTCCTAATGCGTGTGTGGTACATGTACTCGATGCATGACTTGCCGGCGTATGCGCTATTCGTTGGCTGGTGTGTGCATGGAAGGTTCCTGTGCCCCACATGCAAGGCAGCTCTTGAGTTTCGTCGGCTGCAGGCGGGTCGCAAGTTTTCTTGCTTCGACATGCATAGACAGTTCCTGGATCCTCACCATAAGTTCAAAAAAGACAAGAAGAACTTCATCAAAAGTAGAGATGTCAAAAACTCTGCACCACCTGCGTTGACAGGCCAACAGACCCTGGATCAGTTAAACGCTCTCGAGCTGGATCCAGAGCGTCCAGGGTATTTCAAGGGGTATAATACGGAACACGCCTGGACCCACAAGATATGCTTGTGGGATCTGTCGTACTTCAAAGACCTCCTTTGCCCACACAACATCGACGTGATGCACACTAAAAAGAATGTCGGCGAGGCCATCTTTGGTACATTGTTCGGCATAGAGGGGAAAACAAAGGATAATCCTAAGGCCAGAGTCGATCAGGAGGCTCTATGTGATAGACCGCTACAAAACATGAAACAACCAAAAGGAAATAATTGTATGTGTGGGATTCGACACCTAGTCGTGTGCCTTTGGTAGCCTTCCATACGGGGAAATGCCTCCTAGTGCTTCCACCGAGCCATGGTAGTTCGCTACTGCTCCGGAACACATGGATTGACCGGCATGTGTCCTTCTTTGCTCCTGTGTCTGTCCCTACGGGGAAATGTCACGCGGTGTATCACTGAAGTCCTTGTAGCTTGCAACGACTTGGTTGCACTCGCTGATGACCGACACGTGCATTGCTGGGTCATGTATGTCTGTCCCTGTATGTTTGTGCCACCTTGGTTCTATGACTAGTCATGTCGGCCTGGGTTCTCTGCCATATGGATACTAGCGACATATTTAACCTAGGATAGCTCTAAAATGACCTATACTTGGCATTTTTGTCACCCAAAAGTTCAAATCCACACACCTATCTCAAACTGTCTAGAATCCACTCATGTCATGTAGCCGAATCTGGGACTCACGCTTTCCCTCAATCTACATCCCCAAGAAGCCACATAATTTTTAGCTCGAACGGAGTGTGAGGAGGCGTGAGTCACTGTCATTCTCCATCTAATCTTTTTTTTTGTTGCGAAGACCATCTAATCTACATTTTCAAGGACCATGGTTTGGGTGTGGAAGAATAGTAGAATCTTCTCTACTTCTCATGAACCCCTTGCTTCATCTCTGTTATACAATCTTTGTCCGGCAGAAATCTGGTTGATGTAAGAAAGTGACAAGCGGTCCAGTACAATTTTTATGTGTGTGTATGTACATTCTGTTTCTTTGCTTGGTACAAAATATATTGCAAGGGATGTTCTCTTTTGCTTCGTTTAAATATACTACATACCCTCTACAGACTCAGCTTATTTTCCTTTGTCTGAATATAACACAGACGATTTGTATGCAGTAGTTGTTGAAATTCAGTAATGTTCAGGCTTGTTCCAGTGTTAGTTTTCTTCAGACTTTCAGTGTTCCTTTTTCTGAAGAAAGTTACAAAGGAACTTCTTGTAAATTTTGGCTGTTATCTGTTGAGATTGTATCCTCTATTTTCATTTGGCTAGCTGGATATACTATCTTCTTCTAACTTACTTTTTTCCCCTTTTACAGATTTGCTTAAGATCACGGAAGCTTGGGTTGATGGAGTGCTTGTATTTAGTTTTTGTTTTGACCTTGTGAAACTTGTTACCTATGGATGAAACTGTGTAATATTGATGAAACTATGTATATGTACGGATGAAACTTGCTACTATTGGTAACATGTATTGGATATATGTGTTCATGACTATTGGTAATATGTGTTGAAATGCTATATTGGTCATATAAATATATTTGTGTTTGATATTCTGTGAAAATGAATTGATATAAGAAAAAACAAAATTAAATGGGGCAATATAGTCACTTTGCCATCTGCTGGCAGATGGCAAAGAGCTTTGCCATCAGCTCGCAGATGGCAAAGAGGCCACGTGTCTGGCCTATTTGGGCTCTTTGCCATCTGCCAGCAGATGGCAAACCTCTTTGCCATGTGCTGGCAGACGGCAAAGCATGCAGCCTTTGCCATCTGCTGGCTCATGGCAAAGAGCCTGCATACTTTGCCATCTGCTGGCGGATGGCAAAGCATGCAGCCTTTGCCATCTGCTGGCACATGGCAAAGAGCCTGCATAATTTGCCATCTGCTGGCAGATGGCAAAGAGCCTGCAGCCTTTGCCATCTGCTGGCTGACGGCAAAGTATGCCGTTAGCCTTCTAACGGGGCTAACCCCGTTAAGAGGCTTTGCCATCTGCCAGCTGATGGCAAAGCCACAGGCTCTTTGCCATCTGCCAGCTGATGGCAAAGCCACAGGCTCTTTGCCATCAGCCAGCAGATGGCAAAGAAGCCTTTGCCGATAAGAAGTCAGACAAACTGTTTGCCATCTGCTGGCTGATGGCAAAGCCTTTGCCATCCGCCGACCATGCCTTTGCCATCTGCCATGGCAGATGGCAAATTGCCAGATTCCAGTAGTGAGAAGAAAAGTTGTAGTGGACAGGCATCAAGTGATCAAGCATGATAGGCGAATGCATAGTTGGAAATAAACGCAAGGGAGATACACGCCGCTGGGCCTAGCCCAAGCAGCTTGGGGATGATGCAGCCAGAGGGGCGCCCCCAACAAAGCAAGCTAATGATTGAAAACTAAAAAGGGATACACGCCGCAGGGACGGACCCACGCGGCCTGGGAGTAATGCAGCCCTAGGAGGGCGCTCCCAGCTGGGAATGAAGCTTGAAAGATGTCACCTGAAGATGTCGACGATGAAATGGCGTTGGTGCAGCAGACTCGGTGGGCTGCGGGAGGAGATCCTCACGAGCTCCCAGGCCCTGGGGCCTCGGGAGGCTCCAGAGGCGCTGGTGGCTCCTCGCGAATCATCTCCATCTCCGCCAGGACTGCAGATCGCCTGTCTTCCTGAGTCTCCATGATGCCCCTCACGCGGCGCTGGTACGCAGCAGCCACGCTCGGCAAGCCGTAGGGCATGCGAACATAGCTGTGGGGTGGACCTCCGCAACGCCCCACTTGTGAGGGCCAGAGGCGCTCTATCGTGGCGACTCGATTGAGCCCTGGTACGTCGATGCAGACACGCAGCCCACCATCCTCGCCTGGATGGGGAGCCACAACCGGTAAGCGGTGGCAACCTCTCATGATTCTCGACTCCTGTAGTTCTTGAATGGCCTGGTTAACGAACTCCTGCTGGTCTGACTCTGCTTGCTTCGCTCCTTCTTGAGGGAAATGTGCGTCGAAGCACGCCTCCACGTGGTGCCCAAGCGCCTTCCTCGTGACCCTGGCTAGGTCGGTAGCCCTCAAGGTGAGAGTCCCCGAGCCCTGCCTGAGGAGGGCGCCGGGCGCACTTTCCTATGCGATGGAAGGAGGGTCCCCCTGGGCAGGCTCGGGCCCTGAGGGTCCTGCCTCCTGAAGGGCAAAGCCTGACGGCGTCTTCTTCTTCTTGGGTGTGGTCTCGGGAAGCCTCCTGCTCCCGCGATTTGGGTCTTCTAGCGACGCGGCCTGAAAGGCTCGCTCCAGGGAACACACTGCATCCCTCTCTTCACATGGCACCGTGATGACGCCGCCACTCCCTGGCATCTTGAGGACATTGTAGCCGTGGTGAGTTACGGCCATGAATTTGGCCAGCGCTGGGTACCCGAGGATGGTGTTGTACGGCAGGCGGATGTGAGCGACGTCAAAGTCTATGAGCTCGGTGCGGTAATTGCTGCGGGTCCCGAAGGTGACAGGGAGGCGGACCTGCCCGATCGGGATTGTTGAACCGTCGGTGACTCCGGAGAAAGGCTTGGTTGGATGAAGCTGGTCATAGGGCACTTGGAGGTTGTCAAATGTTTCCACGGACAGGACGTTGAGCCCTGCTCCACCATTGATAAGGGTCCTGGTGACCAGCACATTGTTGATGATTGGGGAGCAAAGCATCGGGAGGACCCCGGCTGTGGCCGGGCACTTGAGCTGATCCGCTGAGCTGAACGTGATGGCGCACGCCGACCACTTGAGGGGGCGCGTTCCTTCGAGCTTGGGGAGGACCGCATTGACTTCACGGGCAAACTTCTTGAAGATGCGCTGGGAGGCTGGGGCTTGAGCTCCGCCTAGGATGCAGGCGCTCGCGCGCGGCTCTTGGAAGCCCCCAGCCCCCTCGTCTTGATGGTGGTCTTCGTTCCTCCTTGGCTGAGGCGGCAGCGGATGGAGGCCCGCGTTGCCATGAGGGCGATCCTCACGAGGTTGATCCCTCTAGTCCCCCTCGCGAGGCAGGACCCGCGAGCGGTCCTCGCGAGGTTGGTCGCGCCACCCCTGGCACGGGCCGCGGTCTTCCCAGCGTCCCGGGTTTCTTCCTCCTCCTCGGCCGTAGCCCCGGTCGGCGCGGTCAGGGCGACGGCCGATCCTTCCTTCTCTCACAGCGCGGAGTTCTTGGCATTCGTTGGTGTTGTGGGTGTGGAGGTCGTGGTACACACAGTACCGGCTGCCCCTGGCGGATTCGGGCAGGTCCTTGCCCTTCTTGGTGTCCGGTTCTGCTGCGAGTACGGCAGCCCCCTTGTGCTTCACGTCTTGGCCTTGGGCTTCTTCTCTTCTGGGTCTGCGGCGGGCAGCTCGAGGAGGGAGAGACGTCCCTCCTCAGCCCTGGCGCACTTGGTCGCCAAGTTGAACAGCTCCAGGGAGGTGCAGAGGTCTTCATGCATCGCCAGCTCCTCCTTCATCTTGATGTCGCGCACGATCGGAGAAGGCCGAGATGATGGCTTCCTCGGACACCTTGGGGATCTTGAGGCGCGCACTGTTGAAGCGCTGGATGTACTTTTGCAGGGCCTTCCCAGGTTGCTGCTTGATGCGGCGCATGTCGCTCACGGCGGGCGGCCGGTCGCGAGTACCTTGGAAGTTGGCGATGAAGCGGGTGCGCATTTGGTCCCAGGAGGAGATCGTGCCTGGAGCCAGATTCAGGAGCCAGGTGCGAGCTCCTTCCTTCAGCGCCATGGGGAACCAGTTCGCCATGACCTTTTCATCCCCGCTGGCAGCTTCGATGCCCAGCTCGTAGAGCTGGAGGAACTCCGCGGGATCAGTCGTGCCGTCATAGCGGGGAGGCAAGTCCGGATTGAACTTGCCGGGCCACGCGACGCTACGCAGCTCGGTGGTTTAGGCGCGGCAGCCCGAGGTGGCCACGGGAGGCTTTGGTTGAATGAGAGCTTGGCCTTGCGGCCCCCCTTGCGCTGCAGCTGGGAGCAGCGCGGGGTCTTGACGTGCCGGGGCTGGAGCAGGGAGCGTCCGGGCAGCCTCTTGCGGTCGAGTGACTTCTTGGCAGCTCCGTTCTTGCTGGGCTGGCGCCTGACGGAGCGGGTTCCGCCCAGGGGCCATGCGCCTTGGAGCCATGGCGTCTTCTTGGAGTGGAGGTGGCTGGTATGCCCCCGGAGCTTCATTGCCCGCGCGGGGCGGGGTGCGGCGCAGCGGAGCGGACGGTGCGGGAGAGCCCCCTGCGGCGCGGACGAGCTCGGCGACGCGGTCGAGCCACTCTTCGTAGACATCATCGACGGGATGGTAGCGCAGGAGCTCGTTTGCCGCGATGAGTGCAGCTCGAGCCTCCAAGGGCGCGCGGAGCGCGTGGGACGAATAGCCAGCTGGCGTGAGTGACGGAGTAGCAGTGCGGCCGTCTCGCCGCACTGATGGGTGCTGAGACGACGCTTGTTGCTCGTTCCTCGCCAGGCCGGTGGCGGCGTTGACGGCGGGCGATGGGGAACGACGAGGACGCCCGCCGACGGGAGCTGTCTGGGCGACGCGGGAAGCGATGGCGGCCCGGCGCTCGGCACGGGCCCGACGAGCGTCAGACATGGATGCGACGGTCGGAGGAGAACGGAGCGGTGGAAGACAGATTCCAGCGCACCCCTACCTGGCGCGCCAAATGTCGGATCGTGGGTTCCGTCAGACCCTTAAGGTTCGAACTCTGGGGTGCGCGCGGAGATTCTGCCCTCTACCCCTCCGTCTCGCAAGGATCTAAAACTACCAAAAGAACAGCATAAGGAAGACAGAGTTTATACTAGTTCGTGCCACCGTTGTGGTGTAATACCCTACTCTAGTTTTGTGGGTGGATGGATTGCCTCTTGGGCCGATGATGATGAACAATACAAGGGGGGAACAGCCTCGCGAGGGCGTGTTCTAGCTGGGACGATGAATCGCTAAGCAAGTTCAGCCGCCCTTCTCTCTCTCTCTCTCTCTCTCTCTCTCTCTCTCTCTCTCTCTCTCTCTCTCTCTTTGCTCGGATTCTGGATACCAGATGCCTTCTAGATGCTCGATGCTGGATGCTAGATCAACACCCCATGCCTCTACCCTGGGGGTGGCTAGTCCTATTTATAGGCAAAGGCCTTGGGCCTCTTCCCAAATATTGAGCGGGAAGGGCGCCAACAACTGGCCAATTCGAAGGGGAACATACAGTACACTTATCCTGACCAAAATTGGTCTTCGCCTGCCAAAGGCCCTGTGGTGACGCCTCTCTGGGCTCCATGATGAGCTCATTCCAACCGTTGGACTGGTCTTGGTCTCGTTGCACCGAAAGGGATGCCTTTGCTTGATCCTCTCGCCTGCGCTTGCCCCCTTTGCACCAAAGAGGAAAGGGGAGGACACTGTGCGGTCTGGCGCCCGCCTGGCACCCTTGGTCGTCATGGCTTGCGTCATGGGCACCTCACGAGGTACCCTGCCTTGATATCTCCGCCTCCTCATGAGCCAACCTGAGGAGGCCGCGCCCGAGGAAGCGTTGCGTCGTCCTCCCCGCGAGGCTTGTCCCCTCGCGACGCTCTTGAGTCTTGCGTTGATGAGGGTGGGCCGTACTGGGCCTCCATTCGAGCCACGCCGCGGGCCGCAGGCAGGCAAGTCTGGGGACCCCCGTTCACAGAACGCCGACAGATACATAGGTTGGTATGTCGAACAAGTTCAACATATCTTTCGGACAACCCATGCAGAAAGGTAGGACTGGCAGAGTCACAATGTAGAACGGAGAACTCATCGAGAGCACTCTTATTGTGATTCTTTCGTTTAGAGAACGTCTGCCTTGGCTGGTTCATGGTATTGGAAGAATGAGATACCACGGACCTCGAGGACTATCGCAAGGTTACTAATATCTTAAGGGAGCTAGCAAATAATAACAACATGAAGTAGGGTGAATCTCAGGTTCAAAAACCTAGGAGTAGAATACCTACTACTAATTGGCATCTGCCGGGGTTTTCCTGGGCTCCCCGAGCACCTATGGGGATGGGGCCCCTTCTCGGTTCGGCGGGGGGCGGAGGTCGCGCGAAGAGCGGATCGAGGCGAGGCACGCGGGGGAAGGTTTTTACCCAGCTTCGGAGCTCTCCGGAGAGATAACACTCCTACTGCTGCTTTGTGGATTGTATTGAGTTCTCGCTCGGGAGCGCCGAGTGCTACAGTACACTCGAGCAGCTAACAAGACCAAGCGCTTCTCTGAGGATCGATCCCCCCCTATGTTGTGCATGGGCCTCCTTTTATATGTCCAAGGGGTCTCCAACAGGTGGCAACGTAGGTAAGGGTAAAAGTGTAAATATGCTGCGGTAGGTACAGCTACCAACACAGTGTATCATACCTAACCCTGACGGCAGGGGACAAAGGCATTAAATGCCCGTCTACGTCGCGCAGACGGTGCAGAAAAGGGACCGTCAGGGGCGCTATCGCTTGCCACGATGGCGATCCTGTCAGCGCTGCATGCCATAGTGTACCCCTCGCTGCACAGCCTTCCGCCACGTACGCTGGGAAGGGTCCCGGAACGACACGTAGGTGGGTGAGCTGGAGCGCGGGTACAGAGTGGCTACCTGCCGCGGCAAGTGCCTTGCCGCGGCCGTTGCCTTGTCGTGCCCGGGAACTTGTCGCTCGCCGGGTCCCGCCGGGACGCGTGGCGTGCCGCGGCAGGTTCTTTGAGATGCTCTTGTTGGGCTTCCCGGCAAGCTCCTCTTGCCGGGGTCTTGTACCTTGAATGGCCTTCCTGGCAAGCTCCTCTTGCCGGGGACTTGTCTTCTTGACTTAAATATTTTGTTCTCGAATGGCTCCAAAGGAACCATAGAGAGCCTTGGTGATCACCTGGCGGGCCTTGCCGCCGGGTGCTGCGACTGCCCGTGCACAAGTTCGGGATACTAGAGTACCACTACTTTAGTACACCAACAGGAGCCCCGGGCCTGGGCCACACACGGTGCCGAGCGCTGTTGGGCCAGGCCCAAAACAGGGCACGGGCACGCACGGCCTGGGTCGCGTTGTACCTTGCTCCGCATACACCACGCCCTCCCGAACGGCACGCGTCGATTGCGGCGTCGTGGGGGAGGTCGTGGGTGGTTCCTTTACTCGGAAAGGTGGAACGTCCTCCCCCTGGCGGTTCGTGTCTTCCTCATAAACGGAGGGAGGTGTGGAGGCGTGGTCTTCGAGGCGTCCACCCCCCACGATCACGGGGTGGGGAGAGGTCGCCTCATCCGTCGCCTCAACTCTGCTCTCCCGCCACGCGGCTTCCATGCGCTTGGAGTGGCAAACGGTGGAGGCGGGAAACCGGGTCGCCACGGGTCGAGGCAGTGGGTCGGGCCCAGTTCCCTGCGCCTTCTGCATCTCGATTGGCTGAGCGGGGCGGCCGAGCCCCCACCCCGCTCCTCTATAAGGAGCGGGACGGGGGGACGGAAGCCCGCATTATCTCATCTCCTTCTTTCTTCAGCTTCTGCTCCTCTTTCTTCCATCCGCCATGGAGAAAGGGAACCCTGGTCCTTCGACGGTAGCGACGAGGGTTGCCGCTAGGCAACGCGTTCCTCCTCCCTCCGCACCCGTGGCGGCAGAGCCAGTCGCAAGGGGAAGAGGGAGGGGACGAGGCCGCGGGCGAGGTCGAGGGCGAGGCCGAGGCGGTCGGGGGAGAGGCGGACGAGGCGGTTCGCCGGCCTCGCCTCCGCCAACAGATCCTCTCCCCGTGGTGGACCACATCGGGGACGACCCTTGCGAGTTCTTCGTCAGGCTGCGTCGGCCGCCTCGTCGCCGCCTTCGTCTCCCGACTCCATTTGTGAGTGTGATGGAGTTGGATCCGCCCGAGACACTGAGGTTGCACATGAGGGGCTGCGGAATCAGCGGTACGCGAGTCCGTGTCGACTTCCCGGCCCCTGATGTGATGTATCTTGGTCGAGGGTGGAAGACGTTCACCCGCATCCACAGCTTGACGGCGGGCCTCACCCTCCATTTTAAGCTGATGGAGGGCGGTCTCCTCTCCATCAAGGTCTTCGGGTGCTTCGGGACTCGGGCACGGTGCTGCATGGAGAGCTCCTCCGATAGCGAAGGCTCCTCCTCGAGCGGGAGTGACGAGGAGGACAGCGACAGCGGTGACGAGGGTAACAGGCGGCGAGATGACGGGTCCGACTAGGTGTCGGGCGCCGCTCCGCGGGGCACCGGCGACCCCATCATCCGCGTCGCTGACTCCTGGAGCCTCTCGGGGAGGCTGCGGAAGAGGAAGAGGGCAGGCGACAAGGCCGTCAACTCAGAGTACGAGGGCACGACGCCCTCGACAGCGTGCTGACGTCCTGCCGCCTCGTCTTCAAGCTTTTGCTTCCGGCGCCGCCATGACCATGCTGCCGCGACGTCCTGTTGGTGTCTTCTGGCACCCGTAGTTCATCTAGGCGCCCCTTTTGCCCTTTTCGCCTCCTTGACCTGTCTCCTGAAGATAGGGACAAGAGAGGGATTACGGGCACCTTATCTCTTTTTAGCTTGTAAGCCCTCGGGCCTTAGTTGCGTTTAAAACTTGTAATCCCATGATTCATGTTCTTCATCCTCTTATGAACTGTACCTGAGTGGAATGCTTTTTAATGAAAAGGGGATGCTTGCCGGGTCACTTGTCTAGCGGGTGGAACCCACGTCAAGGAGCGAATCCTTTATATCTTTTAAGATAGACACTTTCTTTCCTGGCAGCAGGCCCTGCCTTCTTCCCACGTTGCTCGCCCTTTCTCACGCTCTTGGCGGAGGCAGGGAGGAGGCGGGATCAGGCTTCATGCTTCGTCCTTTAGCTGCCGTGACTACGACCTTACCTGGCCCTGGGGGCGGGCCCTAGGGCCTGGAGTTAAGGGAGCATGGTAACTTTTAGGAAGAAACGAGGTTTCGCATACCTCAATCCATAAGAGAATGCATGATAAGGGATAAAAAACTTATCTGAGATAGCAGCCCCCGGCACTCTGGTTCGCCGTGGGCTAATCCTTGCACTTGCAGCCCCCGGCGTTACTGGCTTGTCGGGATCTCGCAGCCCCCGGCAATACTGGCTTGCCGGGGTTCAGATGTTGGCCCGTCCTCCTCCTCCTTTTCGTCCTCAGGTGGTCCGGCAAGGATATGGTGAGTCCTGCGAACCAGGGAAACGAAATAACGGCAAAGGGATGCACGCTCGACCTCTAAGTTAGGGGTTAGCCACTACTAAGCACTATCAACCCTAACCAAAGACGAGACTCGACTCAGCATGCATGCTAAAACTCAGGGCGCCAGCGCTTTATCTTCGCTCAGGGTCTGCGCCTGGCTTTGTACAAAGGATTACATGCAACAGCGGCAAGACTTGTACAAAATGGTGGTTGCCGAACAAGGTCCGACAACCGCGCCTTACGGGTAAAACTTACGAAGATGCTCGATGTTCCAGGAGTTGCTCACCGGAAAGCCATCCTCGGTCTCAAGGCGGACAGCGCCAGGCCTAGTGACTCGTTTCACCCGGTAAGGGCCTTCCCACTTCGGCGTCAACTTGTTGGAATTCTTGGTGGAATGAACGCGCCGAAGAACAAGGTCGCCTTCCTCGAGACTTCTGGCTTTAACTTTGCGGCTATGGTAGCGGCGCAAAGCTTGCTGGTATCGAGCAGCTCGTGAAGCAGCCTGAAGACGGTCCTCCTCAAGGAGGAGTGTCTCATCTTGCCGCAGCTGCTCTTGCTCAAGCTCATCATAAGCGAGCACTCGAGGTGACCCGTATACGAGTTCCGTGGGGATAACTGCCTCTGCTCCATAGACTAGAGCGAAAGGTGTCTGGCCAGTGGCTCGATTTGGCGTCGTCCTGATCGACCAAAGAACCACCGGCAGCTCCTCGATCCAGTTTCTTCCGCACTTGTGCAGCCTGTCGAAAGTGCGGGTCTTGAGTCCATGCAGCACTATTTGCCCTCTCTGCTTGACCGTTGCTCCTAGGGTGAGCAACAGAAGCGAAGCAGACCTTGGAGCCAAGGTCGTGGACGTACTGCATGAAGTTGCGACTCGTGAATTGCGTACCATTGTCGGTAATGATCCTGTTAGGGATTCCGAAGCGGCAAACAATCGACCTGAAGAACTTGACTGCTGACTGTGCTGTCACCTTCCTCACTGGTTCCACTTCTGGCCACTTTGTGAACTTGTCAATTGCGACGTACAAGTACTCAAAGCCCCCGACTGCTCGGGGGAAAGGGCCGAGGATGTCGAGCCCCCAGACCGAAAATGGCCAGGATAAAGGGATTGTCTGGAGAGCTTGATCTGGTTGGTGTATCTGCTTAGAATGGAACTAGCACGCTTCACACTTGGTTACTTGTGCAGTTGCATCCTGGAGGGCTGTCGGCCAAAAGAAACCTTGCCGGAACGCTTTGCCGGCAAGTGCTCTGGCGCCAATGTGATGACCACATATGCCTCCATGCACCTCTGCCAACAGCTTCTGTCCATCTTCCCGGGGAATACACTTCAATTTCACTCCGTTGAGCCTTCTTTTGTACAGTGTGTTGTCAACGAACTAGTACATACTAGACTGCCGGGCTACTCTTTCCGCTTCTTCTGGCTCTTCGGGAAGTTCTCCTGACTGGAGGAAACGGACGATCTGTTGTGCCCATGCTGGAGCCTGCGGCTCGACAACAAGGACTAAAGGCATACCTGCTGCTGCGGGAACATCCGCTTCTACGGCGAGAACCCGCGGTTCAGCCGGAGCTTGATGATCCCCGGCAAGTTTGCCGGAGCGAAACTTGTCGGGAGCGTCTGCTTCGACGAAACAAACCTTGGGGCTTGTCGGAGCAGACTGCTCCTCAGCACTCTTGGTGTTGATCTTGGGGACCCTCTTGGCGGCGGCTTCGGGAAGCTCAACTGGAAGATAGTCACCAGAAATTAACTTTCTCTTCCTGCTCTGTCCAGTTGGTGGCGTCACGGATGGCTGAGTCAGCTTGAGCACAAAGATTCCTGGTTCCACAGGTAACTTAAATGCCCCGCACTTTGACAGGCCATCAGCGATGTCGTTCTGAGTTCTAGGAACATGTTCCATTGGTAGGCCGACAAAGCGCTCTTCCAGCTTCCTCACTTCATCAACGTAAGCTTCCATCAACGGACTCTGATAATCCTTGTTTACTTGGCAGACGACAAGCTGCGAGTCACCCCTGACAATGAGCTGCTTGATCCCAAGGTCTGCCGCGATCCTGAGACCGGCGAGCAATCCTTCATACTCTGCAGTATTGTTTGTTGCTTGCTCCTTGGGAAAGTGCATCTGGACCACGTACTTGAGGTGCTCTCTGGTGGGTGCGACAAGCAGAACGCCAGCACCGGCGCCTTGTAGCGAGAACGCGCCATCAAAGTACATCAGCCACTCTTTGTTTGCTTCCTTGACGGGGATGCTCGTCTTTGGGCTTTCTTCGTAAGGTGTTGGTGTCCATTCTGCTATGAGTTCTGCCAATGCTCTGCTTTGAATAGTTGAAGTGCTCTCAAACTTGAGGCCAAAGCTTGACAGTTCCAATGCCCACTCAACAATCCTGCCTGTTGCCTCTGGATTCTGCAGTATCCTCTTCAGCGGAAAGCGAGTGACAACTGTGATCTCATGTGCTTGGAAGTAATGGCACAGCTTTCTCGAGGCCATAAGCAGGCCGAAAAGCAACTTCTGCACACTAGAGTACCTCGACCAAGCCCCCTGCAGAAGGGAACTTACAAAGTAGACTGGGCGCTGCACCATTTTGTTCTGTATCCCTTCACACATCTGCGCAGATCTATCTTCGTCGGGACCAGAGCTCATCGGGGAAGCCCCTTGCTTGTCGCTGGATGCGCCTGCCGCGGTTGCTGGCTCATCATCTGCCTCTCTCTCCGCTACTAACGCAACACTAACCACTTGATTGGTTGCCGCCATATATAGCAGCAACTTCTCTTGTGGTTTAGGTGCGACAAGTATTGGAGTGGAGGACAGGTATCTCTTCAAGTCCTGCAGCGCAGCCTCCGCTTCCGGAGTCCATTTCATTGGACCTGCCTTTTTCAAGATTTTGAAAAACGGCAGGGCGCGCTCAGCAGACTTAGAGATAAACCTGCTGAGAGCCGCCACGCAGCCGGCAAGTTTTCGTACATCCTTGACGCGCTTCGTTGCTTCGATCTGCTCAATGGCCTTGATCTTGTCGGGACTGGCTTCAATCCCCCGCTGGGACACAAAGAACCCGAGAAGCTTGCCGAAAGGGACTCCAAACACGCACTTCTCGGGGTTGAGCTTGAGGCTGATCTTATGCAGATTTGCAAAAGTTTCTTCTAGATCTTGAATCAGAGTTGACTTGTCCCTGCTTTTGACCACTATATCATCCATGTAGGCTTCCACATTTCTGTGTATTTGCGGCTCAAAAGCAGTATGGACGACCCTTGCAAATGTTGAACCAGCATTCTTCAAACCGAAAGGCATCCGTACAAAACAGTATGTGCCACATGGAGTGATGAACGCGGTCTTCTCCTCATCCTCTTCTGCCATGAAGATCTGATGGTATCCTGAGTATGCGTCAAGAAACGAAAGCAAGTCGCATCCGGCTGTGGAGTCGACAATCTGGTCAATGCGCGGCAAGGGAAATGGGTCTTTGGGACAAGCTTTGTTGACATCGCTGAAGTTGATGCAAAGTCTCCATTTCCCGTTCGCCTTGCGCACGACTACAGGATTAGCCAACCACGTAGGATGGAGCACTCCTCTGACGAGGCCTGCTGCTTCCAACTTCTTGATCTCTTCGCCGATGAACTCTTGGCGCTCCACCGCTTGTTTCCTGACTCTCTGCTTGACGGGTCGCGTGTGAGGACAGACGGCGAGGTGGTGCTCGATTACTTTCCTGGGAACGCCGGGGATGTCAGACGGTTGCCACGCAAACACGTCGACATTCGCCCACAGGAAAGCAACGAGCGCGCTTTCCTATTTATGGTCGAGAGGGGCACTGATGGTGAAGGTACCACCAGTGTCGTCCTCCTTGGCGGACACCTTCTTGGTTGCTGGCGGAGCTGCCATTGTCTTCTTACACTTGCCGGTGGAGCTCGATGGTGCGTCCTCGACGGTAGCGCAGCACTCCGAAGAGGTGCGCTTGCCGGAGTGGGCATCAGAGCTCTTGCCAGACTTGGTCTTCTTCTTCCCCCCGAGAGCTTCAGCGGCAAGTGTCTCGCGATCCGCGGCGGCTGCTGCTTCCCGGTAGATCTTGTCGGCACAGATGAGAGCGTCTTTCTTGTCGCCATGTACAGAGATGACACTTATCAGGCCTGGCATCTTCAGCATGTTGTACGCGTAGTGAGAGGCCGCCATGAACTTGGCGAGCGCTGGACGGCCGAGAATTCCATTGTAAGGCAATGGAAAATCGACAACGTCGAAAGTGATCCTCTCAGTCCTGAAGTTCAACTCACTGCCAAATGTCACCGGCAGCGTGATCTTCCCCTTCGGCTTGCTCCTTCCCGGGTTGATTCCTTGAAACGTGCCGGTCTCTTCGAGCTCGCTGTCAGGGACTTGGAGTCTCCGAAGTACAGCGGAGGAGATCAGGTTCAAGCCGGCCCCGCCGTCAACTAGCATCTTAGTGACCTTGAGGTTGCGGATAGTTGGTGAGACCAACATCGGCAAACACCCGACAGCAGTTGTGCGATCGGGGTGGTCCTCAATATCAAAGATGATAGGCGTGCTGGACCATTTCAGAAGCTTGCGTGATTCGATGGGTGGTTCTGCTGCATTAACTTCCCGTACCCACTGCTTGAGTTGGCGGTGTGAAGTATGCAGAGAAGCACCGCCGTCAACGCACAAAACTTCTGTGGCTTTCTGGAACTCCTGCTCGCTGGTCTCGGCGTCATCCATGCCTTCTTCGTCGTCGTCATCTTCATCCTTGTCGCGGCCGCGGGGAGGTCTGTCGCCTTGCCGCTGCTTGGTGCTGCCGCGGCGTCCCCCCCGGCCAGTGCGCTTCGTACCAGATCCTCCAGCACCTCCTTGGGCCTTCTCCTTGTCGTGTCGCTTGTACTCGGCCTTTTTGCAGCTCAACGAGTTGTTCGACCTTCTTGCAACTCTGGAGGTCATGGCCTTTGGTGCGGTGAATCTTGCAGTACTGCTTGTTGGTGCCATCCTGCTTGTCGGCGGCCGCCACAACCTGGCAGTTGGGGCATGCGGCAACCTCCTTGCCGGAGCCATCAGTCTTGGCTGTCTTGGCGCCACCTTTGTTGCCGGATTGATCGACAACTAGCACATCTTTGCCTTTCCTCTTCCTGTTGTTCCGCCGTCTGTTTTTGCTTGCTGGGGCGGCATCGTCACTGTCGGATCCTGCGGTTCCTACGTTCTCCCCGAGGAGTTTCCTTCCTTCCTCAGCACGTGCACATCTGTCGGCCAGGGCATACAGCTCGCTGACGTCTCTGATCTTGCACATCGCCATCTCCTCCCGCATCCTGCGGTTGCGCATGTTCTGATGGAACGCACTGATGACCGCGGCAGGGTGGATGTCTGGGATGTTGCGTTGCACTTGGCTGAATCTCTGGATGTACTTACGTAGAGGCTCCCCTTCCTTCTGGGCAAGCAGGTGAAGATCACTCTCCTGGCCATGGGGTTTGTGGCCGCCTGTAAAGGCGCCGACAAACTGATGGCATAGGTCCGCCCAGGAAGATATGGAGTTTTCCGGCAAGTGCATGAGCCAGGACCTGACGTTGGGCTTGAGCACCAGAGGGAAGTAATTGGCGAGGATCTTGTCGTCCCGCCCCCTGGCAGGCTGCACCGCAATGGTGTAGATGCTGAGGAACTCCGACGGATGCAGCCTGTCGTCGTACTTCTCTCGTACATCTGGCTTGAAATTCTTCGTGCTAGGCCACTGGACTTGCCGCAGCTCACGGGTAAACGCAGGGCAACCCACCGCGTACGGCAGGTCGTCTGGTTCCCCTGGCGCTTGCATGTCGACAGTGGGGCCAGCGCGTCGGTCTGATTGACGCCGCGTTTCTCTCCGACGCTCGATGCGGGTGCGGGCGTCTTCTTGCTGCCGTTCGTGAAGAACGTGGTGCTGATCGCGATGAGTTCGCGGATCTGAGGAAGCAGTGGAGTCGCTGTCGTGGCGGACCCGGTGAGTCGGCGATTTTGGCCTTTGGGGCGGAGAGTGCACGGTGGTTGCACCCCCACTGGTTTTGTCGCCACCGGCTCGCACTTGGCTGGCCTGCCGCGGCTGCGATGTGGTCGCTGGCCGCGGAGTGTCGCCGTTGGCGAAGCCGATGAGACTCTGAATGGTGGCCCTCCAGTCGTCAATCTTGTCTGGCGCTAGAGGAAAGTCTAGGAGCAGTTGAGCTCGTGCTAGAGCTTCTGCTGGGGTGGCGGGTAGCGGTGGCGAACGTTGCGAGGAGCGGGATCTGCTCGGGCTCCCAACGATGTTGGAAGGAGCAGTATTCCATCCAGGCGATCGTGCCTCGCTCGCGCCAGCACGTCGGCGTGCATGTTGGCCTTGAGCGTCCCGGGATCCGCTAGCTCAATTTGGGTCCAGCGAGAGTATGGTACCGTGCGTACCATGACGTTGTCGGTCCTGCGCCTCTTGAGATGGGCGCAGTGCGTCTATGGACGCCCGGTCGTCGGGGGAGCCGACTACGCTGCCAGCGGGCAGCGCGGTCTTATCCTTGGACTTGTTGGCACCGTGGGCTCCCTCGTCGGCGCCAGTTCCACCGCCGGCGTTCTCCCCGCCGGCCGTTTGCTGCGGCGGCGGTGGATTCAACGCGGACGGCGCAGCCGCCTTCGAAGCCTTCTTCTTCGGCGGCATGTCAATGAAGTCGATGAAGATTCAGCTCGCGTGAATGCCGGATCAGGTTCACACAACCTCGACGCCCCCTACCTGGCGCGCCAGAGATGCCGGGGTTTTCCTGGGCTCCCCGAGCACCTATGGGGACGGAGCCCCTTCTCGGTTCGGCGAGGGGCGGAGGTCGCGCGAAGAGCGGATCGAGGCAAGGCATGCGAGGGAAGGTTTTTACCCAGCTTCGGAGCTCTCCGGAGAGATAACACTCCTACTGCTGCTTTGTGGATTGTGTTGAGTTCTCGCTCGGGAGCGCCGAGTGCTACTGTACACTCGAGCAGCTAACGAGACCGAGCGCTTCTCTGAGGATCGATCCCCCCCTACGTTGTGCATGGGCCTCCTTTTATATGTCCAAGGGGTCTGCAACAGGTGGCAACGTAGGTAAGGGTAAAAGTGTAAATATGCTGCGGTAGGTACAGCTACCTACATAGTGTATCATACCTAACCCTGACGGCAGGGGACAAAGGCATTAAATGCCCGTCTACGTCGCCCAGATGGTGTAGAAAAGGGACCGTCAGGGGCGTTATCGCTCGCCACGATGGCGATCCTGTCAGCGCTGCATGCCATAGTGTACCCCTGGCTGCACAGCCTCCCGCCACGTACGCTGGGAAGGGTCCCGGAGCGACACGTAGGTGGGTGAGCTGGAGCGCGAGTACAGAGTGGCTGCCTGCCGCGGCAAGGCCGTTACCTTGTCGCGCCCGGGAACTTGTCGCTCGCCGGGTCCCGCCGGGACGCGTGGCGTGCCGCGGCAGGTTCTTTGAGATGCTCTTGTTGGGCTTCCCGGCAAGCTCCTCTTGCCGGGGTCTTGTACCTTGAATGGCCTTCCCGGCAAGCTCCTCTTGTCGGGGACTTGTCTTCTTGACTTAAATATTTTGTTCTCGAATGGCTCCAAAGGAACCATAGAGAGCCTTGGTGATCACCTGGCGGGCCTTGCCGCGGGGTGCTGCGACTGCCCGTGCACAAGTTCGGGATACTAGAGTACCCCTACTTTAGTACACCGACAACATCATGGGATGCTTTCGAGAATGGTGGCCAGAATCATCACACCGGAACACAAAACATGGCAAGATTACTAGGTGACTCCCTAAAACACCTAGGGTCATAATAATAGCTCCAACATATATGTCGAGGCAATAGAGTACCTCAACTCACCGATTAGTGTGGTTAATCTGGCCCAAATGAACGTCGGTAACGGGAGGATGGAATTTGCAAATGCATCAGACTAGTTAGAAACCTGGGATGACTCGGACAGCATAACGGCTGTAAATGTTCAAAATGATTTGAGACATTCTGCAAAATGGTGGCATAACCACTCAACGTCACAATATCAAGGTTCTAAGATCAACTGACAACACACGGAAGTAGTAGGAACCGAATTGGGGCTTAAATCCATCAATCCTGCAAGTCTACGGATTAGTAACACGTGATCTTGATAGATAGACGAGAAGGCCTAGTTCTTAATCCCCGTAGAAAAGAAGAGGTTAACTCAGATCAGAAGGCATAAGGCAAAGGAGTAAAAAGTGCATTACGTTCCCTTCCACAATCAATTCCCTTATATAACTAAAGCATTTCTAGTCTCAACTTCGACCAGTTTGGCTTGGTAAACCTACAAGCAGTCAGGACCCCGATTCCAAGTCACATCAACCCAGCCGGTAACACCTCATATCACTTTGCGACCTCACGCACGGTAATCCCACGGGTGACGCCTTACCCAGCAAGACTTACATCAGAACTAGCTACATATGCATCGGTATCAACAAAGGGGGTAGTGAAGTTTAACCGCAGCAAGCCAGCTTTGACTCGGTGGCTATCCTGAACTACGACTGCAAGTAACTCTTTTGAGGTGGCGCACACGAGTCCACATATTCACCATACCAATACACCTCTATGGATCCGCTCTCGTCTCCCCACGAGAAGGCCATCCATAGCACTCACGCTTATCTTGCGAGTTTTAGAGTATCCACTTTCACTTGTCTATGAACTGTTATAGGCAACCCAGAAGTCCATTACCGCGGACACGGCTATTCGAATGGATGATGTTAACCCTGCAGGGGTGTACTTCTTCATACATGTTTCCACCACTTAGCGTCTGCACAGGACATGTTGTCGGCGTTCTGGGAATGGGGGTCCCCGGACTTGCCTGCCTGCAGCCCGCGGCGTGGCTTGAATGGAGGCCCAGTACGGCCCGTCTTCATCAACACGATGCTCAAGACCCTCGCGAGGGGCCAAGCCTCGCGTGGAGGACGACGAAGTGCTTCCTCAGGCGCGGCCTTCTCAGGCTGGCTCATGAGGAGGCGGAGAGATCAAGGCAGGGTACCTCGCGGGGTGCCCATGACGCAAGTCGTGACGACCAAGGGCGCTAGGCGGGCGCCAGACCGCGCAGTGTCCTCCCCTTTCCTCTTTGGTGCAAAGGGGGCAAGCGTAGGCGAGGATCAAGCAAAGGCACCCATTTCGGTGCAACAAGACCAAGACAAGTCCAACGGTGGGAATGAGCTCATCGTGGAGCACAGAGCGGCGTCACCACAGGGCCTTCAGCAGGCGAGGACCAACTTTGGTCAGGATAGGTGTACTGTATGTGCCCCTTCGAATTGGCCAATTGTTGGCGCCCTTCCCGCTCAATATTTGGGGAGAGGCCCACGGCCTTTGCCTATAAATAGGACTAGCCACCCCCAGGGTAGAGGCATCTGGTATCCAGAATCCGAGCAAAGAGAGAGAGAGAGAGAAGGGCGGCTGAACTTCCTTAGCGGTTCCTCGTCCCAGCTAGAACACGCCCTCATGAGGCTGTTCCCCCCTTGTACTGTTCATCATCATCGGCCCAAGACGCAATCCATCCACCCACAAAACTAGAGAAGGGAATTACACCACAACGGTGGCCCGAACTAGTATAAACTCTGTCTTCCTTGTGCTGTTCTTTTGGTAGTTTAGATCCTTGCGAGACGGAGAGGTAGAGGGAAGAATCTCTGCGCACCATAGAGTTCGAACCTTAAGGGTCTGTCGGAATCCCATATCCGACATTTGGCGCGCCAGGTAGGGGTGCGCCGGAATCTGTCTTCCACCGCTCCGCCTTTCTCCAGCCGCCGCACCCATGTACGGCGCCGGTCGGGCCCACGTCGCCTCAGCGGCCCTCGCCGGCGAGTGTCCTCGTCGTACCTCATTGCCCACCATCGGCACCGCCGCCAGCCTGGCGGGGAACAAGCAGCAAGCGCCACCCCAGCATACGCCTGTGTGACGGGGCGACTACGCCACGACATCGATGCCTCCGGTCGTTGCGGCCCTCCTGGGCGGCTCGCAAGCGCCGCCCACGAGTCGCCACGTCAAGCCGTTTGCCCGCCGGGTCAGCACCGCTTCCACACGGCAGGGGGCTTCCTCGGGCCGGGCAGCGCGCGAGGACGATCTAATCTTCAGCTCGGAGGACCACCCCACCAACCTGGCGGGCTCGGGCGTGCTCCCCCTGTTGTGCATCCCCACCGTCTGCCAGGTGGCCGTCACCAGGACCCTCATCGACGGCGGCACGGGCCTCAGTGTGCTTTCAGTCGAGGCCTTCAATCTCTTCTGCATACCCCGGGAGCGGCTGCAGCCCAGTCGATCTTTCTCGAGCGTCGGGGGCGGATCGTCCGACTCCCAGGGACAGATCCGGCTCCCGGTAACCTTCGGCACCTACGAAAACTTCCGCACGGAGATGGTCGACTTCGACATCGCCACCATCGGCCTGCCTTACAATGAAATCCTCGGTTACCCGGCGCTGGCTCAGTTCATGGCCGCCACGCACCCGGTGTACAACCTCATGAAGATGCCCGGGAGCAGCGGTACCCTCACCGTGCATGGAGACACCAGGGACGCCTTGCGGGTACTCGAGCTTGCCTTCAAGGCGGTGGCATCGGCGTAGCCTGCCGACGCGGAGGCCCCTGTGCCCAAGGGGGCTGTGCCCGCCAAGAAAAAGCAGTTGTTCACCCAGGACAAGGCAGAAACCAAGCAGATACCCGTGGACGAGGACGGGTCTTCCAGTGCCACTTTCACCATAGGCGCCAACCTTGAGCCTGAGCAGGAGGAGGCCTTGGTCAGGTTCCTGCGCGCGAATAAGAAGGTGTTCGCTTGGGAGCCCAATCAGTTGGCAAGGATTCCCAGGAGTGTCATCGAGCATCACCTCAACGTGTGCCCGAATGCGCGCCCCGTGAAGCAGAAGGCCAGGCGGCAGTCCGCAGAGAAGCAGGCCTTCATTGTCCAAGAGACGCGCAAGCTAGAAGCCGTTGGGGTCATTCGCGAGGTCCGATACCCGGATTGGTTGGCCAACCCCGTTGCTGTGCCTAAAAAGGGGTGGAAGGAACGCATGTGCGTCGACTTCACCAATCTCAACAAGGCATGCCCGCAAGATCCGTTTCCGCTCCCCCGCATCGACCATATCGTCGATTCCACCGCAGAGTGCGACCTGCTATGCTTCCTAGATGCCTTCTCCGGATATCACCAGATCAGAATGGCGGTGGAAGACGTTGAAAAGACCGCCTTCCTGACCCCGTGCGGGGTATACTGCTATATATGCATGCTGTTCGGACTGCGTAACGCAGGAGCTACCTTTCAGCGGTTGATGCACATCACCTTAGGCCCGCAACTCGGGAAGAATGTCGAAGCCTACGTTGATGACACTGTGCTAAAATCTCGGGAGGCCAAGACCCTGATACAAGACCTGGAGGAGACCTTCGCGAGCCTCGACGCAGTAAGCTTGCGACTCAACCCGGAGAAATGCGTGTTTGGCGTCCCCTCGGGCAAGCTCTTGGGCTTCCTCGTGTCCCATCGTGGCATCGAGGCCAACCCAGAGAAGGTCAAGGCGGTCGAGGACATGAGTCCGCCCAAGACCCTCAGAGAGATGCAGAAGCTCACTAGGTGCGTGACCGCACTAGGGCGCTTTATCTCCAAGCTAGGGGAGCGAGCGTTGCCTTTCTTTCAGCTGATGATGAAAAAGGGGCCCTTTGAATGGACTGAAGAGGCAGATAAGGCGTTTCAAGACCTCAAGAGGTACCTGACCAGTCCCTCGGTCATGGTGGCTCCGCGCCCTCAAGAGCCCCTGCTGCTCTACCTCGCCACCACTCCTTACTCCGCCAGCGCAGCCCTGGTGGCGGTTAGGGAGGAGAGCCAACCCAAGACCGCAGCGGCAGCTCGAGGCAAGGCAAGACGGGAGCATGAGAAGCCTGCAGAAGCCACAGCCGCAGTTGAGGAGGGTCGCCTGCAGAAGAGCACACCAGAGGCAGGAGAAGCCACACGCTCGGGTGGTCCGCCTCCCGAGGGCGCCGGAGCCCCAGATGCTCTCGGCCTGGTTGAGCCTCCAGTTTACTTTGTCAGCACGGTGCTGCGGGACGCGAGGGCACGGTACCCAATGCCTCAGAAGCTCCTCCTCGCGCTACTGGTGGCCTCACGCAAGCTGCGCCACTACTTCCAGGCCCATCCCATTAAGGTCGTCTCATCATACCCCCTGGAGAGAGTGCTCAGGAGCCCTAACTCAGCAGGAAGGGTCGCCGAGTGGAACATAGAACTGCAGGAGTTTCAACTCGAGTTCAGCACAACTAGGGTCATCAAAGGAGCTGCGTTAGCGGATTTCGTGGCTGAATGCGCGGAGGCACCAAGCCTCAAGGACAACGAGGATAGGTCCCTCTCTCCAGGGAGTGAGGCGCCTGAAGGCTGGGTCATGTATTTCGATGGGGCGTTCTCCAGGCACGGCGCGGGGGCTGGCGCGGTGCTGATATCACCCACTCAGGATAAGCTCTACTACGTTGTACAACTCTGTTTCCAGCATGGTGAAAAGGTCTCCAACAACATAGCAGAATATGAGGGTCTAATAGCTGGATTCAAAGCCACGATAGCTCTGGGGGTGAAACGCCTCACCGTCAAGGGCGACTCGCAGCTCCTTGTCAACTTCTCCAACAAGGTATACGAGCCGAAGGACGAGCATATGGAAGCCTATTTAGCGGAAGTCCGCAGGATGGAAAAACAGTTCTGGGGGTTGGAGCTGAAGCACGTGCCCCGTGGCACCAATCAAGAGGCCGACGACATAGCCGGACGGGCATCCAGGCGATTGCCGCGGGAACCAGGCGTCTTCAAAGAGCGGCTCTTCAAACCCTCAACACAGCCGACGCTGTCAAACGTCGCTCAGCCTCGAGAGGAGCTCCCTCGGCCGCCAGCCTCGGGAGCCCCAATCTGCGGACCGACCTCAGGAGCGCGTCTACTCCTGACGATGGAATCTCGGGAGGAGTGCTGGATCGCAGAACTCCGGAGTTATTTAACACAAGGGACCCTACCGGAGAAGGAAGAGGAAGCGGATCGTGTGGCACGGCAGGCCACGACATACTGCCTCAGAGATGGAGAATTCTACCGGAAGCGACCAAATGATGTGACTCTACGCTGCATCTCCCGGGAGCAAGGAAAGGAACTACTAGAAGACATACACAGCGGGGACTGCGGGCATCACTCATCATCCCGAACCCTCGTCGGCAAGGCATTCCGTAGCGGGTTCTATTGGCCCACGGCGCTCAACGACGCAGTCGACTTAGTAAAGGCTTGCGAGGCCTGCCAGTTTTATTCTAAGCAGATCCATCAACCGGCGGGGGGCCTACAGACTATACCCCTCTCATGGCCGTTCGCAGTTTGGGGGTTGGATATTCTGGGCCCGTTCCCTCGGGCGCCAGGGGGCTACCGCTACCTCTACGTCGCCGTTGATAAGTTCACCAAGTGGGCAGAAGTGGAGGCCGTCCGTACCATCCCCGCTGGCTCCGCGGTCAAGTTCATCAGGGGTATCGTGAGCCGGTTCGGGGTGCCGAACCGCATCATCACAGATAACGGTTCGCAGTTTACCAGTAATCTCTTCAAAACATACTGTGCTAACCGTGGGACACAGATGTGGTGGCGCACCCGCGGAGCAATGGGCAGGCCGAACGGGCCAATGCGGAGGTCCTGAGAGGCCTCAAGACCAGGACGTTCAAGAAGAAGCTGGAGGCTTGCGGCAGAGGTTGGTACGATGAGCTGCAGTCCGTATTGTGGTCCATCCGCACGACCGCGACCGAACCAACTGGGGAGAACCCGTTCTTCCTGGTCTACGGAGCTGAAGCAGTCCTCCCTCACGAGGTCAGGCGTCGCTCCACACGGGTCCTAGCGTTTGACGAAGCGCAGCAGGACGCCATGCGGGGGATAGACCTCGTACTGGGGGAGGAACGCCGCCGGGAAGCCGTGTTGCGGGCGGCAAGGTACCAGCAGGCGCTGCAACGATACCATTGCCGCAACATCCGCCCCAGGACCCTCGAGGTAGGAGACCTCGTGCTCAAACGGGTTCTCTCCAGGGAGGGGCTGCATAAGCTCTCTCCCATGTGAGAGGGCCCGTTCAAGGTTGTTCATGTTTCCAGGCCAGGCTCCGTGCGCTTGGAGACCCAAGAGGGGGAGCTGGTACAGAACGCATGGAACATCCAGCACCTCCGGAGGTTCTACCCCTAGAAGGCCCAGAGCCTGTGAAGAAGGCGAACGCCTGTGAAGACCTTTCCTTTTTGGAAAAGGCCAGGAGCCTGTGAAGAAGGCGAACGCCTGTGAAGACCTTCCCTTTTTGGAAAAGGCACGGAGCCTGTGAAGAAGGCGAACGCCTGTGAAGACCTTCCCTTTTTGGAAAAGGCCCGGAGCCTGTGAAGAAGGCGAACGCCTGTGAAGACCTTCCCTTTTTGGAAAAGGCCCAGAGCCTGTGAAGAAGGCGAACGCCTATGAAGACCTTCCCTTTTTGGAAAAGGGCCAGAGCCTGTGAAGAAGGCGAACGCCTATGAAGACCTTCCCTTTTTGGAAAAGGCCCAGAGCCTGTGAAGAAGGCAAGTGCGTGTGAAGCTGATCACCTCTAAGAAGAAAGGCCCGGAGCCTGTGAAGAAGGCCAATGCCTGTGAAGCTCGCCGCCCCGTGACACTCTCACGTAATAATGAGTGGAGCTGTACACGCCCCGGAGTCTCAGGAGCGCCGGCCTCAGGCCCTGGGGCTCCCTCCCACGCCCAGTGGTAGCACTTAGCTCCGCGCTGGTGAGAAGACGTCGAAGACTAGATTAGGTGCCGGACGCGGCTTTTTATTTGCTTTCTGCAGTTGACGTGTTTATTTACATCTGAAATCTTATCGAAACTATCGCTGTTGTCGATTTGTGGTTCGTTGATTTTCGCTCCCCATTTTGATTTCTCTCATGAAAGGCCTCGCGAGGGATGGAATGCCCTCGTGAGCATTTCCGCCCTATCCTCTTAAAGGTTTCATGGCCCGGGCCCTCTTCAGGATCACCCCTCCAGTCCGTCCCCCTCGGGCACCACAGCACGCGCACAGGGCCTGGGTCGGTCGCCCCCCTGGCTGGGGCCGAAAACTACCTATGCAAGGGTAAACAGTTGAGAGGCGAAAAAACAAAGTCAAGGTAATGGCTACAACGGCAATGATTCTTAAACACGCCCCCGCGAGGCTCCATGCAACTGTTTTGTCTTACACAGGAAGCAAAAGGAAAAGGAAAAGGGGAGCCCGGCGCGGCCCACCTCGCATCGGCCTGCAGAGGCGGCGCAGGATGCCTCCGGGGCTCAGGCGGACTCCCTCTCGCGCTTCACCGGGGCGCGGCGATGGACGGAAGAACAGCCACCCCCCAGGCAGGCGCGACGGTGAGGGGGCTGGCTGCGGCCACCGCTGGAGGAGCCGCATGAAGAAGAGTTGGTGGAGCCAGGAGAGCTCCGGGCGCCGCCATCGGAGCAGGCGCTGTCTCCTCCATCGTCATCGGAGGGAGGCCCCTGGCCGCGGTCGTCGCCCTCGGGGCAGCATCCTGCGCGACGACCATCTTCCCCAAACACCCTCACATAGAGGGTGCCGACGCCGTCGAACTTGAAGTGCAGGGTGCACCGCTGGCTCAGGCCGCGCGCGCGGGCAAACGTCGGCCAGCTGCAGGTCAGGGGCCCGTTCCCGGAAGGGGAGACCTCAAACGAAACCCAGGAGGCCCTGCTGCAGCAACCATCAGCCTGAAGCCAGAAGCCGCACCGGGTGCTGGCCGGCAGCTCGCCGATGAAGAAGAGAGGGAGCTGGAGCCAGGTGTTGGTCGGGTCCGCTGACCACACGACGAACTCCGGCAGCACCTCCGTCGAGCGAAAGTGCGGCCTGGGGGGCCGCGCACTCACAGCCTGCCTCCCCTTGGCAGCCGAGCACTCACCGCCACGCGAAGAACCATCCCTGTGACTACGAGGAGCCGCAGCGGGGACCGCAGGATACTTGCGGGGACGACCCTGGCCGCGCTTGGCCGGGGGGGAGTCGGGCCCCGCCCGACTAGCCTTCCCCTTCTCCGCGGCTGAGAACCTCTTTGGAGCCATGCGAGCGACAGGCGGCAAGAGAGAGGAAGAAGAAGAGAAGCAGGAAGGGGCGAACTGGCGGAGCTTACGCGGCCCCATACTTATAGCCGAAGAAGGCCAACCGTCGAGCACCACGATCGTAGGTAATAATGACCCATATCTACGCATGCAGGGACTAGTCAAGTCACACAGTTGGCAGAGCGTCGTGGGGAAGCGGAGACGCCCACGTCCTGTCAAACCACCACGCGGCGCCCTAGGCCGCAGGCTATCAGGGCCTGCGGTGCTTCGCCCTTGCCCTTTCGCCTCTCGGCACGGCCAAGTCCGGGCGCGCCTTGGGCCCGGGGGCTACTGTCGGCGTTCTGGGAACGGGGGTCCCCAGACTTGCCTGCCTGCGGCCCGCGGCGTGGCTCGAATGGAGGCCCAGTACGTCCCGTCTTCATCAACATGATGCTCAAGACCCTCGCGAGGGGCCAAGCCTCGCGGGGAGGACGACAAAGTGCTTCCTCAGGTGCGGCCTCCTTAGGCTGGCTCATGAGGAGGCGGAGAGATCAAGGCAGGGTACCTCGCGAGGTGCCCATGACGCAAGCCGTGACGACCAAGGGCGCTAGGCGGGCGCCAGACCGCACAATGTCCTCCCCTTTCCTCTTTGGTGCAAAGGGGGCAAGCGCAGGCGAGAGGATCAAGCAAAGGCACTCATTTCGGTGAAACGAGACCAAGACCAGCCCAACGGTGGGAATGAGCTCATCATGGCGCCCAGAGCGGCGTCACCACAGGGCCTTTAGCAGGCGACGACAAACTTTGGTCAGGATAAGTGTACTGTATGTTCCCCTTCGAATTGGCCATTTGTTGGCGCCCTTCCCGCTCAATATTTGGGGAGAGGCCCACGGCCTTTGCCTATAAATAGGACTAGCCACCCCCAGGGTAGAGGCATCTGGTATCCAGAATCCGAGCAAAGAGAGAGAGAGAAGGGCGGCTGAACTTCCTTAGCGGTTCATCGTCCCAGCTAGAACACGCCCTCGCGAGTCTGTTCCCCCCTTGTACTGTTCATCATCATCGGCCCAAGAGGCAATCCATCCACCCAAAAAACTAGAGTAGGGTATTACACCACAACGGTGGCCTGAACTAGTATAAACTCTGTCTTCCTTGTGCTGTTCTTTTGGTAGTTTAGATCCTTGCGAGACGGAGAGGTAGAGGGCAGAATCTCTGCGTGCACCCCAGAGTTCGTACCTTAAGGGTCTGTCGGAACCCCAGATCCGACACATGTGCTCGGCAGACTTCAAGCGAAAGCCGGCGTGGGTGTAGACCACGACCTACCTAAACACTCAAGTCTCTAGTCCAGGTTTATCGCCTATTCAGGTTCCATCCGCAGGGAGTCCGGCCGAGGTTCCCACATACGGCCCCGAACGATGTGTACAGGGTTCCGAGACACCTAACGGGCGCCCGGCTGGCCCGGCCACGTGCCTACCGCAACACAGCCCACCCCTACGGTCAGCGCTGTGTGCGGCCCCCAGCATAGTACAAACACTAGAAACTACTTGCAACTCCTGGACAGAGGACAAGGGTGGTTAAGAAGTCGAGCGGGGTCATATTTCAGGGCCCAATGCATGGTAGTAGTTGTTTCATGAATCACAAACACAGAACTCAGTTCCTGAGGACGGCTTCAATGAGACAACCCACCATGTACTCCTACGTGGCCTCTCACCGCTACCTTGACCAAATCGTGTTCACACACTTAGCTCACACACAGTAGGACATGTTTACCCACCTCTGATTCATCCCCGATGAATCAGACCTGACACAACTCTAAGCAATAGCAAGCACGACAAAATAAGCATGAACGAGTAGGCACATTAGGGCTCAAACAATTCCTACTCATGCTAGTGGGTTTCATCTATTTACTGTGGCAATGACAGGTCATGCAGAGGATAAAGGGGTTCATCTACCGCAGCAAGTAACAGATGAATCGTTGTTGTCCTAATGCAGTAAAAGAGAGCAGGAGCGAGAGAGTGGGATTGTATCGGAATGGACAAGGGGGTTTTGCTTGCCTAGCACTTCTGAAGATATTATAGTTCTTCATCGGTGTCATCGATCACATCGTCGGAAACATGTCTATCGAGAAGGCACAAACACTGACAACTGAGAAAGAACACAATCAATGCGATGCCACAATATGATGCATGATCATGACATGGCAACATGTTGTGATTAGAGCTAATGCATCTAGCTATGATTTAAATGAAGTTGGTTTGAATACATGATTCAAATTCCAACTCCATATATGATTATTTAAATGCCATTTATTTGTTTTGTCCAAAGCAGAGGACAACATTGTTCAAACATGCATGAAAATGGTACAGATGGATTCCTTGAATTTTTCTGATAATTTTTCATATATAAATTATTTCATTCTGAGTTATAGATTATTTTCTATGATTTTTAGAAGTTTAGGCAATTTTCTGGATTTTTCTGATTAATAATAAATCCAGAAAATCATTAGCTGCGTCAGCATTGCGTCACTGTGACGTCAGCAGGTCAACACGCTAATTCCAGGTCAAACCAGACGGCTGGGACCCACACGTCAGTGTCTCAGGCTGGTTTGGGTGGATGACAAGTGGGACCGGTCAACGTTGACTTGACCAAAGTCAAAGTTGACACGTGGGGTCCATAGGGTCAGCACTAATCTAAACAGGAAAGTAAACTCGGGGTTAATTAGGTGTAGGGTCCATAGTCAATGAGAGAGGGGTTCATTAGTGGCGTCATTAGCCACTAATGACGTCCACGTCGGCACGCCGGAGTTTGGTCGGCGACCACTATCCAACGCGGCGGAGGCGGGCCGGAATCGCGCTGCGGTAGTCGGCTGAGCATGCGGTTTGGTCCTACGCCGAAGGTGGATGGCATAGTCCTCGGCATGGGGGTGAGGGGCATGCTCGTCGTAGATGACGCCTAGCGCCTGATTGGCCCTTGTCCTGAGGTCACGGAGCGTGGGAGTGTGCTCGCGCAGTAACGTGTGCCGGCAGAGCGCCTCTTCCCTGCTCTGTTGCACGAAGGACTCGGCATTGGTAACTCGCCGCTAAAGCGGGAGCAGCTCAGCACGGGCGGAGGCCAACTCGGCCTGAACAGAGATCAGAGCCGCAGCGGCAGCCTTCTCACGCTGCTCCACCTCATTCAGCTTCGACCGGAGAACAGCGGTTCTACCCTCAGCTTCGGCTTTCAAGAGCTTCAACTTCAGGTCGTATCTGCTGGCAAGATCCGCATGGCCCTCCGCCACCCTGCGGTCAATCTCCTCCTGGATCCTGGCCTCTCACGCGCTTGCGGCATCCTCCGCCTGGGTGGCTTGGCGCTCCCTCGTCTCCAACTGTTCAAGCTCGAGGCTGCGCTCCGTAGCCTCCAGCACTAGCGCTTCCTCGCGCCTCAAGATCTCCTCCTCTTCAGAAGGCGCCCCCTTCATCGACGCAAAAACAACCCTGAGGTCCTCGACCTGCTACTCCAGGGAGGCGTTCAGGGCCTGGAGCTCCTGCATGTGCTTCTCTGCGACCTCGCGGCGGTGCTCAGCCTCCCTGGCCTCTTCCAATGCTCGGGCACTGGCCTTGTGCGAGGTTGCAAGGGATGCCTGAGCCTTCGTGTTGGCACGCTCGCACTAGAGATGCCTGAGGTTGATGGCCACCTTCAATTGATGCCATTTGTCCACTAGCCGAAGACCCTCAGTTTCAAGGCGGGCGTTGACGTCCACGAGCTCTTCCACAAGCCGGCTCAGTGCACCCATCGCCTCCTGGAAGAGCTTTGTAACACCCCCGATGTAACTTGCCATATTTGTAATCCAACTCTTGCCATTTTCGGCATTGTGATATAATTTTTCCTCCGTGGTTGGGTTCCCGTCAGTTTGCATTTTGGTCATGTCATGCATTTCATATCATGTCATCATGTGCATCGCATTCGCATACGTGTTCGTCTCATGAATCCGAGCATTTTCCCCGTTGTCCGTTTTGCAATCCGGCGCTCCTATGTCCCCCGGCGTCCCCTTTTACATTTCTTCGTGAGCGGGCATTAAACACTCTCAGAATGGACCGAGGTTTGTCAAGCGGCCTTGGTATAGCACCGGTAGACCGCCTGTCAAGTTTCGGGTCAATCGGAGGTCGTTTGGTACTCCAACGGTTAACCGGGTAACCATAAAGGCCTCGTGTGTGTTGCAGCCCAAAACCCCTCCAAAACAACCCAATAACCCATCTAAGACACTCCCATGTCCACCGCCGTTCGATCACGATCGCGTGGCCGAAAACCACACTCCATTTGGAGCTCCCTAGCTCCTTCTACCTATAAATATGCCTCCCCCTCCGAAATCCCGGGTCCAATCCACCCTAACCCTAGTCTTTTTCCTCCCCCGCCGTCGCCGGACAAAAATCCGGGCAGCGGACGTGTCCGTCGTCCGCCGCCCGGCCAATCGGGAGCCGCCACGTGGCGCTCCTCCTCCTCCCGCGCCGCCGGCCCGCCGGCCCCGAGGCCGGCCCTCCCGCGCGCCGACCGGGCCGCGCCCGCGCCCCGACCGCGCCCGAGCGCCCCTCCGCCTCGCGCTCGCTGCCGCCGCCGACGCCCCGCCGCGCCGCTCGCCGCCTTCTCCGTCCGCCGCCTTCGCCGCCCGCCGCCGCGCGCCCGCGCCGTCCCGAGCGCACCCGCACCTCCTCCGCCTCGCCCCGCCGTCGCCGGCGCCGGATCCGGCCCGGATCCACCTCGCCGCCGCCTCCCCGAGCTACCCCGGCGAGATCCCGGCGAACCTCGGTTCGCGCGCCGCGGGTTGACTTTTCCCCTCCCCGTTTTCTTCCAAGTCCTTTAATTTTTGTATTACTGTCGCATGTTCATCACATCATAACTTGCTGTATATTGCTCCGTTTCGTGCGTATAATATATCAAATTGTTCGTTTCGATGAGTACATCATTTCATTCTATTGCATGATTTTCATTTGAGCTCATCTTGATGCCCGAAATGCTGTTGGAAGAGGGCTATGTGATGTTAGTTTCTGATTCCTATCAGAACATGCACTTTTGTCATTTTTGCCATGATTGATGTGTACCTCCTATGAAGTTGAGTCCTACATGAGTTTTGTTATATGCCACGTTAACTTTCCAGAGAATTATTCCATGTATTTTTTTTATCTTTGTGGTGACTAGCACAAGCATGCAAACTAGGGTACTTAATGTTGCTGATTTCAGAGACTTAGTAATTTCACTAAGTCCCTGCCTGCTGTTAATTTTATGCCATGTGTTCATGTTGTTTCCGAGAGATCTATGCTTATTTTGAGCATGATCAGTAAGAGTGTTTTGAGCATGTGGATTTGCTCTATCCATCCATGCCTTTGTTTGTAATTATGGAGCGCCATAGCTTGAGTCAATCGAGCTCTACTTTTGCTATAAAATGTTGCTGGCAGATTGTTTACATGTTATTCGATTTTGCCAAGCTTGGTGTAGTTGATCCGTGCATGATATGATGTTATTATTGCCATGTCTAGTTCCTATGCCAGGTCTTCTTGATGTATGTATGCTTAGCTTATCATGAGATGCTCTGTAGTGAGTGCATCGAGCTCACGAACATGCCTACTTGTTATCT
Organism: Aegilops umbellulata; assembly: GCA_032464435.1. Classification (NCBI taxonomy): domain Eukaryota; kingdom Viridiplantae; phylum Streptophyta; class Magnoliopsida; order Poales; family Poaceae; genus Aegilops; species Aegilops umbellulata. The sequence goes on from CP136055.1 coordinate 216,563,887, forward strand.
GTTTTTGACATGTCCAGTTTTCTGCTAAGTCTGAAACCTGTAACGAAACTTGCTTAATTGACATGGGTGTTATTATATTTTATTGTCCTTTTTGGCTTATGGTCAGTAAGGGACTTTTGTTAAGTGCTTTGAGTATAATCATGCCATGCCTTACTTTGCTATGTCCTGATCCTGTAGCATGTTGTTTCATTGCTCTAAACATGTCATCCTGATGTTAGTTTCTGGCATGTTGATATTTTCACCAAGTCTGTGAACCTGTTATCTTTTGCACTTTTGCCATGCTTGTTTGAACCTGTTATGGTGTTATTTAGCCATAGCTCAGTGTTCATCTTTTGTCAAGCATCTTGAGTAGATTACTTTCATATGCTTTGTCAAGCTTTCTTGTTGCTTGCTAAGTAGCATCATGCTGTTAATGGCAGATTATTGTCATTCTTGTATTGCTTGTCTTTTGCAGATTATTCCGGTGATCTTTATATCGATTTCAACCGAAATCACCTCACCTATCCAGTGGCATACTTGGTTTGCCAAGATTATGCCTTGTTCATCTTTGTCCTTCCGGAGCACGCATAAGCATTGCATATCACATCTCGCATATCATGCCATGTTTTGCATCATGTTGCTTGCGCACTGCATCGTGATTGATGTTTGTCCCCTTTGCTTGTGCTCTTGCTTTGGGTAGAGCCGGGAGACGAGTACGTGAACGAGGAACCTGTTGAGAACGCTTACGAGGACCAAGCTTTCGACAACTCTGAGAACCTTGCAGGCAAGATGACCATACCCTCGAAATCACTTCTATCTTTGCTTGTTAGATGCTCGCTCTTATGCTATGCCTTTGCTGCGATACCTACCACTTGCCATATCATGCCACCCATATTGCCATGTCAGCCTCTAACCATCCATGTCCTAGCAAACCATTGTTTGGGTATGTTACCGCTTTGCTCAGCCCCTCTTATAGCGTTGCTAGTTGCAGGTGAAGATGAAGTTTGTTCCTTGTTGGAACGGACTTGTTGTTCCTTGTTGGAACATGTTTACTTGTTGGGATATCACAATAACACTTATTTAATTAATGCATCTATATACTTGGTAAAGGGTGGAAGGCTCGGCCTTATGCCTGGTGTTTTGTTCCACTCTTGCCACCCTAGTTTCCGTCATACCGGTGTTATGTTCCTTGATTTTGCGTTCCTTACACGGTTGGGTGATTTATGGGACCCCCTTGACAGTTCGCTTTGAATAAGACTCCTCCAGCAAAGCCCAACATTGGTTTTACCATTTGCCACCTAAGCCTTTTTCCCTTGGGTTCTGCAGACTCAAGGGTCATCTTTATTTTAACCCCCCCCCCCCGGGCCAGTTCTCCTTCGATTGCTGGTCCAAACTAGAGCGCTTTGCAGCGCCACCTCAAGGCAACTTGAGGTCTGCTTTTAGTTGTACGGACAGCTCATCCGGATGTGCCCTGAGACCGAGATATGTGCAGCTCCTATCAGGATTTGTCGGCACAACCGGGCGGCTTTGCTGGACTTGTTTTATTACTGCCGAGATGTCTTATAGTCCGGGATTCCGAGACTGATCGGGTCTTCCCGGTAGAAGGAATATCCTTCGTTGACCGTGAGAGCTTATAATGGGCTAAGTTGGGACACCCCTGCAGGGTATTATCTTTCGAAAGCCGTGCCCGCGGTTATGAGGCAGATGGGAATTTGTTGATGTCCGGTTGTAGAAAACCCGAAGTTGACCTTAACTAAAACACATCAACCGCGTGTGTAACCGTGATGGTCTCTTCTCGGCAGGGTCCGGGAAGTGAACACGGTGTTGGAGTTATGTTTGACGTAGGTTGTTCTAGGATCACTTCTTGATCACTTCTAGCTTCACGACCATGCTTTGCTTCTCTTCTCGCTCTCTTTTGCGTTGTAGCCACTATATATGCTAGTCGCTTGCTGCAGCTCCACCTCACAATCCTTTCCTACCTATAAGCTTAAATAGTCTTGATCTCGCGGGTGTGAGATTGCTGAGTCCCCGTGACTCATAGATTCTACCACAACAGTTGCAGGTTCCAACGATGCCAGTGCAGATGATGCAACCGAACTCACTTGGGAGTTCGACGAGGAACGTGGCCGTTACTATGTGTCTTTTCCTGATGATCAGTAGTGGAGCCCAGTTGGGGTGATCGGGGATCTGTGTAGCATTTGGGGTAGTCTTCTTTCATTTTGGTACCGTAGTCGGACCTTGAGTGTAATTTGAATGATGGATGTTTATTTATGTATTGTGTGAAGTGGCGACTGTAAGCCAACTATGTATCTCTTTCCCTTATGTATTACATGGGTTGTGTGAAGATTGCCTCACTTGCGACATTGCTTTCAATGCGGTTATGCCTCTAAGTCGTGCCTCGACACGTGGGAGATATAGCCGCATCGAGGGCGTTACAAGTTGGTATCAGAGCCTTCCTCGACCTTAGGAGCCCCCACTGATTGATCGTTTTTAGCGGCCGAGTTGTGTCTAGAAAAATGTTTTGAGTCATTTAGGAATTATATATCGGAGAGTTTAGGAATTCTTTTTACTTCCCAGTCTCCTCATCGCTCTGGTAAGGCATCCTGACGTAGAGTTTTGACTCTTCTCTTCTCAAATTTCACTTAAATTTTTTTAGGATCACGCGGGTATATTAGAATCGTTCTGATGGTTTTATGATGACAACATTGTCTTGGTTGCCTCCCGTCAGTAGGGGTTTTAGAGGAGGTGTCCCGGGGAGTTGAGCTCCGAGGTGTTGTCGTCATAATTTTATCGTTGCGGTTTTGGAATACCTGAGTTTAGTACGCCGACATCGAAAATCTCTTTTGTACAGTTGTTGGTGAGATAACCCTGATAGCCCAGTACTGAGGCGAGTGCGGGAGTATTGCCATGACTTGTATAACGGATGCTTTTCGAAGGTTGAGGTAGATGATTTCCTTGAATTTCTTGGTTATGTGTTGAAGGATGGATACAGCTGGATCTAGGTATTGTTAGTTTGGGTGATATATTTTGTGTCCCCTGTATCCCCAACACCTGATTGCATAACCAGAAAGTTTCGGGAGTTTATAAGTGGGAATTCATGTAGCTCTAGTACTTCTTCCGCAGACATTTGGTTCGTGATTGGGTAATCCTTACCAAGTATTTCTTCACATCCGTACCTTGTTGATTTTATTCCATACCTTTTTTTTTCTAAGTGGCTTCTCAGCTTATAGAAGTGTGATGCTTTACTTTGGAATTCATTCGTTCATTCTTGTTCGAATGTTTATTGTGAAGACTATATGTTGCAATTTCGATCCTTTGATTCAGCTTGAATATATCTTTTTCAAGATGCTAATGGATGTCACCCTCTTCAGGATGGCTCCGCCAACGCGTCAGAATCCGGAACGCAATGAAGGAAGTCAGGCTAACCCTCTGCCACCACCTCCGCCTCCGGAGGCTTGGCAAGCCCTGATGACTGCCACAAATGCCAACGCTCAGATTCTGATTCAGCTCTTGCAAGATCGCAACCAAGGGCAAGGTAATCAAGAGAATCAAGGCCAAGGCAACAATCAGCCGCACTTCGCTTCACTCAACCAGTTCCTTGCTAATCAGCCAAAGACCTTCAGCTACTGTGTCGAGGCCACAGACGCCAATGATTGGCTAGTGGACATCAGCAAGCATTTCGAGTGCAGCAATGTCAGACCTGAGGACTTTGTCAAGTTTGCCTCTTTTCAACTCAAGGGTCAAGCTGCTGAGTGGTTCCAGCAATACAAAGATTCCAGAGGAGGTCGTGTGATTACCTGGGATGAGTTCCGCCGTGACTTCAAAGCTCACCGCATTCCAGAAAGTGTTGTTGAGAGTAAGCGTGAGGAGTTCCACAATCTCAAGCAAGGCAACATGTCTGTCTATCAATACAACACTCAGTTCCAGAATCTCTCTCGTTTTGCGAGGCAAGACATCCCTGATGAGAAGAGTATGATCTACCAATTCAGGCGTGGTCTCAGAGAAGATCTGCAACTTGCTCTCGTGCTTTTCGAGCCGTTAAAGTATGATGATTTCTACAACATGGCGCTGAAACAAGAAGCTGCTCAGCTCAAGTGTGAGGCATCTAAGAAGAGAGTCAGAGACGCACTTCAGTCTTCTTCTTCCTCACTTGTGGCAGCTAAGCAACAGAAGTTCTGGTTGCCTCCTCCTCCTCCGTTCCGTCAGCCTTATCAGCAGAAGAACTCAAGTGGTCGTGGATCTTCCCACCCACCCAATCCTGGCTATCAGAACAAGTCTCAGAACCAAGCTCCAAGGCCAAGTGCTCCTTACCATCGTCCGCTCTCAGAGGTGACTTGTAACAAATGTCAGCAGAAGGGTCACTATGCGAACAAGTGCTTCAACCGAAGGCGCCTTCCGCCTCCTCCTCCTGTGAGATCTTCCAGCAATGCAGTGGTCCAGCATAATCCTAAGTCTGCAATGGTGAACATGATGAATGCAGCTCAAGCGGAGGATTCTTCTGAAGTGATCATGGGTAATCTTCCTGTTAATGATATTCCTGCAAAAGTCTTATTTGATACTGGTGCTTCGCATTGTTTCATCTCAAGACCTTTTGCATCTAAGCATGAGTTGGGTTATCAAGTATTGCCTAGTTCTTTATCAGTGGTGTCCCCGGGTAAGCAAATGACCGCTAATATTTGCGTTCCGAATGTTTCCATCAACATGGGCGACTCTAGATTTCTGGCTAAACCAATTGTTCTTGGTGACTCTGATATCGATCTTATTCTCGGGATGGACTGGCTTTCTAAGCACAAGGCTCAGCTTGATTGTGCTGCCAGGGAAATTCAATTGACTCACTCTTCTGACGATGTGATCATCTATGCCTCTCGTGATGATACCATTCGGTTGTTTTTTCTCAATGAGTATGGTGAATTGGATGCTATCTCTCAGATTCCAGTCGTTTTTGAGTACCAAGATGTCTTTCTAGAAGAGCTTCCGGGTATGCCTCCCCGCCGGCCAGTTGAATTCGTTATTGATCTTGAGCCTGGCACGGAACTCGTTTGCAAGCGTCCTTACAAGCTTGGACCAGATGAGTTGAAGGAATTGAAGAAACAACTCGATGAACAAGAGCGTCTGGGTCTGATCAGACCGAGTTCTTCTCCTTGGGGTTGTGGTGTTCTTTTTGTCAAGAAGAAGGATGGCACGGACCGACTTTGCGTCGATTACCGTCCATTGAACAAGAAGACTATCAAGAACAAGTACCCACTTCCCAACATCAATGAGCTATTCGAGCAACTTAAAGGTGCTAAAGTGTTCTCCAAGCTTGATCTTCACATGGGTTATCATCAGATTCGCATTCGTGAAGAAGATATTCCCAAGACAGCATTTAGAACAAGCTTTGGTTCTTATGAATATACTGTCATGTCTTTCGACCTTGTCAATGCTCCTCCAGCATTCACTCGCTTGATGAATTTCATCGTCAACCCCTACATCAACGAATTTGTCTTGGTCTATCTCGATGATATTTTGGTTTTCTCCAAGAATAAGGAGGATCATGCCAAACATTTGCGATTGGTGCTCGACAAGCTCAAAGAGTATAAATTATATGCGAAGTTCTCCAAATGTGAATTCTGGCTTGATGAATTTCTTTATCTTGGTCATATCATCTCTGCCAAGGGCATTGCTATTAATCCAGAGAGGGTGTCTGCAGTTTTGAATTGGGAACCTTCTCAGAATGTCAAGCAGCTTCGCAGTTTTCTTGGACTTGCAAGCTATTGCCGAAGATTCGTTGAGAATTTCTCAAAGATTGTAAAGCCTCTTTCCAACCTCCTCCAGAAGCATGTGAAGTATGTCTGGTCTCCTGAGTGTGACATTGCTTTCAACACTATCAAAGAGAAACTCGTCACTGCTCCAGTTCTGACTCCTCCTGACGAATCCAAGCCTTATGAAGTTTTCTGTGATGCTTCTCTTCAAGGCCTCGGTGCCATCTTAATGCAAGAGAAGAAGGTTGTGGCCTATACCTCTCGTCAGTTGAAGCCCAACGAAAAGAACTACCCCACTCACGATCTTGAGTTGGTGGCAGTTGTCCACGCACTAATAACATGGAGACATCTACTGTTGGGAAGGAAAGTGGACATATTCACCGATCACAAGAGCCTCAAGTACATCTTCACTCAGCCTCACCTCAACCTCAGGCAAACTCGATGGGTCGAAATGATTCAAGAGTATAATCCGAGTATTGAATATACTCCAGGCAAGGCTAATGTGATTGCAGACGCTTTGAGCAGGAAGGCTTACTACAACAGCTTAATCCTCAAGCCCTTTCAACCAGATCTTTGTGAGGCTTTCCGCAAGTTGAATCTCCAAGTTGTCCCTCAAGGTTTGCTTGCCAACCTCATCGTCTCTCCTACTTTGGAAGATCAGATTCGTGAGGCACAACTGTTGGATACCATGGTGAAGAAGGTAAAACGTGGTATTGACAAGGGCATCTCCAAATACAAGTGCTATCGAGTTGATGACAGAGATACTCTTTTCTTCGAGGACCGGATCGTGGTTCCAAAGGGTGATCTTCGTAAAGTCATTATGAATGAGGCGCACAATTCTCTTCTGTCAATTCATCCTGGAAGTACGAAGATGTACCATGACCTCAAGCAGTCGTATTGGTGGACTCGAATGAAGCGAGAGATTGCTCAATTCGTGAATGAATGTGATGTCTGCAGAAGGGTGAAAGCAGAACACCAACGACCAGCTGGTCTTCTCCAACCTCTTGCTATTCCAGAATGGAAGTTTGATCATATCGAAAAGGACTTCGTGACTGGTTTTCCTAAGTCCAAGCGTGGAAATGATGCTATCTTCGTCGTCATCGACAAGCTCACCAAAGTGGCTCATTTTCTCCCTATCAAAGAGTCTATCACAGTAGCGCAGCTGGCAGAGCTCTACACATCCAGAATTGTCTCCTTGCACGGCATTCCACAATTGATCTCTTCAGACCGTGGCAGCATCTTTACCTCCAAGTTTTGGGATTCTTTTCAGAAGGCCATGGGCACCAACATCCGCTTCAGCACTGCTTTCCATCCTCAAACTAGTGGACAAGTCGAGCGTGTCAACCAAATTCTTGAAGATATGCTCAGAGCTTGTGTTATCTCTTTCAGCATGAAGTGGGAGGATTGTCTTCCTTATGCTGAGTTCTCTTACAACAACAGTTTTCAAGCCAGCTCGGGCAAAGCCCCATTCGAAATTCTCTATGGCAGAAAGTGCCGTACTCCTCTCAACTGGTCTGAAACCGGTGAACGCCAATTGCTTGGCAACGATTTGATCTCAGAGGCTGAGGCTATGTGCAAGGTCATTCGTGAGAACCTCAAAGCAACGCAGTCGCGCCAGAAGAGCTATTACGATAGCAAACATCGTGATTTGGCATTCGAGATCAGAGACCATGTCTACCTCCGCGTCTCTCCAATGAAAGGAACTCGTCGCTTCGGTGTCAAGGGGAAACTTGCCCCTAGATACGTGGGTCCTTTCAAGATCATCGGCAAACGAGGCGATCTCGCCTATCAACTTGAGCTTCCCTCCAACTTTGCAAATGTGCACGATGTCTTCCACGTGTCACAGCTTCGCAAGTGCTTCAAGACGCCTGAGCGCACCATCAACTTCGAAGAGATTGATCTTCAAGAAGATTTGTCCTATCATGAGCATCCCGTTGCTATTCTTGAAGAAACTGAGCGCAAGACTCGCAACAAGTCAATCAAATTCCTGAAAGTGAAATGGTCACACCATTCACACCGAGAAGCCACCTGGGAGCGTGAGGACCACCTACGTTCCGAGTATCCGGAGTTCTTTCAGTCCTAGATCTCGGGACGAGATCCTCTCGTAGTGGTGGAGTGTTGTAACACCCCCGATGTAACTTGCCATATTTGTAATCCAACTCTTGCCATTTTCGGCATTGTGATATAATTTTTCCTCCGTGGTTGGGTTCCCGTCAGTTTGCATTTTGGTCATGTCATGCATTTCATATCATGTCATCATGTGCATCGCATTCGCATACGTGTTCGTCTCATGAATCCGAGCATTTTCCCCGTTGTCCGTTTTGCAATCCGGCGCTCCTATGTCCCCCGGCGTCCCCTTTTACATTTCTTCGTGAGCGGGCATTAAACACTCTCAGAATGGACCGAGGTTTGTCAAGCGGCCTTGGTATAGCACCGGTAGACCGCCTGTCAAGTTTCGGGTCAATCGGAGGTCGTTTGGTACTCCAACGGTTAACCGGGTAACCATAAAGGCCTCGTGTGTGTTGCAGCCCAAAACCCCTCCAAAACAACCCAATAACCCATCTAAGACACTCCCATGTCCACCGCCGTTCGATCACGATCGCGTGGCCGAAAACCACACTCCATTTGGAGCTCCCTAGCTCCTTCTACCTATAAATATGCCTCCCCCTCCGAAATCCCGGGTCCAATCCACCCTAACCCTAGTCTTTTTCCTCCCCCGCCGTCGCCGGACAAAAATCCGGGCAGCGGACGTGTCCGTCGTCCGCCGCCCGGCCAATCGGGAGCCGCCACGTGGCGCTCCTCCTCCTCCCGCGCCGCCGGCCCGCCGGGCCCGAGGCCGGCCCTCCCGCGCGCCGACCGGGCCGCGCCCGCGCCCCGACCGCGCCCGAGCGCCCCTCCGCCTCGCGCTCGCTGCCGCCGCCGACGCCCCGCCGCGCCGCTCGCCGCCTTCTCCGTCCGCCGCCTTCGCCGCCCGCCGCCGCGCGCCCGCGCCGTCCCGAGCGCACCCGCACCTCCTCCGCCTCGCCCCGCCGTCGCCGGCGCCGGATCCGGCCGGATCCGGCCCGGATCCACCTCGCCGCCGCCTCCCCGAGCTACCCCGGCGAGATCCCGGCGAACCTCGGTTCGCGCGCCGCGGGTTGACTTTTCCCCTCCCCGTTTTCTTCCAAGTCCTTTAATTTTTGTATTACTGTCGCATGTTCATCACATCATAACTTGCTGTATATTGCTCCGTTTCGTGCGTATAATATGTCAAATTGTTCGTTTCGATGAGTACATCATTTCATTCTATTGCATGATTTTCATTTGAGCTCATCTTGATGCCCGAAATGCTGTTGGAAGAGGGTTATGTGATGTTAGTTTCTGATTCCTATCAGAACATGCACTTTTGTCATTTTTGCCATGATTGATGTGTACCTCCTATGAAGTTGAGTCCTACATGAGTTTTGTTATATGCCATGTTAACTTTCCAGAGAATTATTCCATGTATTTTTTTTATCTTTGTGGTAACTAGCACAAGCATGCAAACTAGGGTACTTAATGTTGCTGATTTCAGAGACTTAGTAATTTCACTAAGTCCCTGCCTGCTGTTAATTTTATGCCATGTGTTCATGTTGTTTCCGAGAGATCTATGCTTATTTTGAGCATGATCAGTAAGAGTGTTTTGAGCATATGGATTTGCTCTATCCATCCATGCCTTTGTTTGTAATTATGGAGCGCCATAGCTTGAGTCAATCGAGCTCTACTTTTGCTATAAAATGTTGCTGGCAGATTGTTTACATGTTATTCGATTTTGCCAAGCTTGGTGTAGTTGATCCGTGCATGATATGATGTTATTATTGCCATGTCTAGTTCCTATGCCAGGTCTTCTTGATGTATGTATGCTTATCTTGTCATGAGATGCTCTGTAGTGAGTGCATCGAGCTCACGAACATGCCTACTTGTTATCTGTTTTTGACATGTCCAGTTTTCTGCTAAGTCTGAAACCTGTAACGAAACTTGCTTAATTGACATGGGTGTTATAATATTTTATTGTCCTTTTTGGCTTATGGTCAGTAAGGGACTTTTGTTAAGTGCTTTGAGTATAATCATGTCATGCCTTACTTTGCTATGTCCTGATCCTGTAGCATGTTGTTTCATTGCTCTAAACATGTCATCCTGATGTTAGTTTCTGGCATGTTGATATTTTCACCAAGTCTGTGAACCTGTTATCTTTTGCACTTTTGCCATGCTTGTTTGAACCTGTTATGGTGTGATTTAGCCGTAGCTCATTGTTCATCGTTTGTCAAGCATCTTGAGTATATTAGTGTCATATGCTTTGTTAATATGTTTGGGTGCAGTAGCTTAATTTCTTGTTGCTTGCTAAGTAGCATCATGCTGTTAATGGCAGATTATTGTCATTCTTGTATTGCTTGTCTTTTGCAGATTATTCCGTTGATCTTTATATCGATTTCAACCGAAATCACCTCACCTATCCAGTGGCATACTTGGTTTGCCAAGATTATGCCTTGTTCATCTTTGTCCTTCCGGAGCACGCATAAGCATTGCATATCACATCTCGCATATCATGCCATGTTTTGCATCATATTGCTTGCGCATTGCATCGTGATTGATGTTTGTCCCCTTTGCTTGTGCTCTTGCTTTGGGTAGAGCCGGGAGACGAGTACGTGAACGAGGAACCTGTTGAGAACGCTTACGAGGACCAAGCTTTCGACAACTCTGAGAACCTTGCAGGCAAGATGACCATACCCTCGAAATCACTTCTATCTTTGCTTGCTAGATGCTCGCTCTTATGCTATGCCTTTGTTGCGATATCTATCACTTGCCATATCATGCCACCCATATTGCCATGTCAGCCTCTAACCATCCATGTCCTAGCAAACCGTTGTTTGGGTATGTTACCGCTTTGCTCAGCCCCTCTTATAGCGTTGCTAGTTGCAGGTGAAGATGAAGTTTGTTCCTTGTTGGAACATGGACTTGTTGTTCCTTGTTGGAACATGTTTACTTGTTGGGATATCACAATAACACTTATTTAATTAATGCATCTATATACTTGGTAAAGGGTGGAAGGCTCGGCCTTATGCCTGGTGTTTTGTTCCACTCTTGCCACCCTAGTTTCCGTCATACCGGTGTTATGTTCCTTGATTTTGCGTTCCTTACACGGTTGGGTGATTTATGGGACCCCCTTGACAGTTCGCTTTGAATAAGACTCCTCCAGCAAGGCCCAACATTGGTTTTACCATTTGCCACCTAAGCCTTTTTCCCTTGGGTTCTGCAGACTCAAGGGTCATCTTTATTTTAACCCCCCCGCCCCCGGGCCAGTTCTCCTTCGATTGCTGGTCCAAATTAGAGCGCTTTGCAGCGCCACCTCAAGGCAACTTGAGGTCTGCTTTTAGTTGTACGGACAGCTCATCTGGATGTGCCCTGAGACCGAGATATGTGCAGCTCCTATCAGGATTTGTCGGCACAACCGGGCGGCTTTGCTGGACTTGTTTTATTACTGCCGAGATGTCTTGTAGTCCGGGATTCCGAGACTGATCGGGTCTTCCCGGTAGAAGGAATATCCTTCGTTGACTGTGAGAGCTTATAATGGGCTAAGTTGGGACACCCCTGCAGGGTATTATCTTTCGAAAGCCGTGCCCGCGGTTATGAGGCAGATGGGAATTTGTTGATGTCCGGTTGTAGAAAACCCGAAGTTGACCTTAACTAAAACACATCAACCGCGTGTGTAACCGTGATGGTCTCTTCTCGGCGGGGTCCGGGAAGTGAACACGGTGTTGGAGTTATGTTTGACGTAGGTTGTTCTAGGATCACTTCTTGATCACTTCTAGCTTCACGACCGTGCTTTGCTTCTCTTCTCGCTCTCTTTTGCGTTGTAGCCACTATATATGCTAGTCGCTTGCTGCAGCTCCACCTCACAATCCTTTCCTACCTATAAGCTTAAATAGTCTTGATCTCGCGGGTGTGAGATTGCTGAGTCCCCGTGACTCACAGATTCTACCACAACAGTTGCAGGTTCCAACGATGCCAGTGCAGATGATGCAACCGAGCTCACTTGGGAGTTCGACGAGGAACGTGGCCGTTACTATGTGTCTTTTCCTGATGATCAGTAGTGGAGCCCAGTTGGGGTGATCGGGGATCTGTGTAGCATTTGGGGTAGTGTTCTTTCATTTTGGTACCGTAGTCGGACCTTGAGTGTAATTTGAATGATGGATGTTTATTTATGTATTGTGTGAAGTGGCGACTGTAAGCCAACTATGTATCTCTTTCCCTTATGTATTACATGGGTTGTGTGAAGATTGCCTCACTTGGGACATTGCTTTCAATGCGGTTATGCCTCTAAGTCGTGCCTCGACACGTGGGAGATATAGCCGCATCGAGGGCGTTACAAGCTCGTGACGGACGGCACCCCGCTCACGCACATGCTCGAACGCATGACCGGGCCCGTCCTCCACACCGGAAGTCGCTGAAGAGGTCTGAGGTGGCACGCCTTATCCCAGTAGGGGGCTGGGGGCCGGCGCCTTTCCAGTCGCCCTTTGGGCCCCGTCGGGGGCCCAGAGGGGCGAAAGCTCGTTGCCCGAAGGAGAGGCCAGGGTTGATGCCACCTAGCCGTGGTCAATAACCAGAGCAGGAGCCCTTGGCACACCTTCCTCATCCCAAGCAAGGCCGCGAAGGAGGGGCGGCAAGAATGCGGGGTCGAGATGCCAGGCTGGCGCGCTTACCTTGTCGGCCGACCTCGCAACAAGTGCGGTAGGCCGGCTTGGGGCGCCCAAGGTCGACTGAGGAATCGAGTCAGGAGGAGGTTGACTCTCGGGAGACTTCGTCGTCTTAGCAGAAGGGGCCCTGAGAAACCATATTAAGGAGGGGAAATTACAAAGATAAGGTACTCACTCGTCTATGGCAATGTACCTCCTCTGTTTCAATGGACGAAAGGCATCACCGCTGCAGCTTGGAGATCCCTTCCTCTTCCGGAGCACGTCGAAGTTCGATCGAAGCCGGCCGAAGCCCTGGGTGCGGTCACCAGTGACGGGCGCGGTTGGTGTGGCTCCTAAGGAAGCGACCTCAGGGGTACTGGACTACGTGGAGACCTCGTCCCTCACCCCGTGGCGACTTGTCGGGGCCTCTGGGGATTCGGCCTCAGGAGCATCCAGATGCGTCGTCCCTCCGGCCGCTCCCTCAGAACGGCTCTCTGGGCGCCCGCAGGACAACACCTTGTGGCCCCGAGCGGCACCGGTTCCTCAGCAGCCGCGTCGCTAGCGGCTAGCAGTAGTCGCCCCCCTGCTCCCACTTCTGGGGAGATCACTGTGCTGGCGGCAGGCAAGGGAGCCACTAAGATAGGGCTCTCGCGAGGCCCTTTGAGGCCAGCCAGGCATAGTCCCCACTCGTTGAAGGGGGGCATCTCCTTCGTGAACTCCACCTTGTTCGAGCAGCAGTATAGAAGACAACCTTCTCCCAGCAGGCTGGCTGGCCTTGGGTCGCCAGTCAGGAGCTCGAGCACCATGCACCGCGCCTCAGGGGCGAGAGCCGGCACCTGAAGCCTCATGTGGTCCTCGTAGCCGGAGAAGGTCCACAACGGTCGGGAGTGACGCTGAAGCGGAGCAATACGGCACCGAATGAACTCCTTGATAACCCACAAGTATAGGGGATCGCAACAGCTTTCGAGGGTAGAGTATTCAACCCAAATTTATTGATTCAACACAAGGGGAGCCAAAGAATATTCTCAAGTATTAGCAGCTGAGTTGTCAATTCAACCACACGTGGAAACTTAGTATCGGCAGCAAAGTGTTTAGTAGCAAAGTAATATGATAGTGGTGGTAGCGGCAACAAAAGTAAAGACAACAAAAGTAATGTTTTTGGTATTTTGTAGTGATTGTAACAGTAGCAGCGAGAAAGTAAATAAGCAAGAACAAGTATATGGAAAGCTCGTAGGCACCGGATTAGTGATGGATAATTATGCCGGATGCGGTTCATCATGTATCAGTCATAACATAGGGTGACACAGAACGAGCTCCAATTCATTTATGTAATGTAGGCATGTATTCCGTATATAGTCATAAGTGCTTATGGAAAAGAACTTGCATGACATCTTTTGTCCTACCCTCCCGTGGCAGCGGGGTCCTATTGGAAAATAAGGGATATTAAGGCCTCCTTTGAATAGAGAACCGGAACAAAGCATTAGCACATAGTGAATACATGAACTCCTCAAACTATGGTCATCACCGGGAGTGGTCCCGATTATTGTCACTTCGGGGTTGCCGGATCATAACACATAGTAGGTGACTATAGACTTGCAAGATAGGATCAAGAACACACATATATTCATGAAAACATAATAGGTTCAGATCTGAAATCATGGCACCCGGGCCCTATTGACAAGCATTAAGCATAGCAAAGTCATAGCAACATCAATCTCAGAACATAATGGATACTAGGGATCAAACCCTAACAAAACTAACTCGATTACATGATAAATCTCATCCAACCCATCACCGTCCAACAAGCCTACGATGGAATTACTCACGCACGGCGGTGAGCATCATGAAATTGGTGATGGAGGATGGTTGATGATGACGACGGCGACGAATCCCCCTCCCCGGAGCCCCGAACGGACTCCAGATCAGCCCTCCCAAGAGTTTTTAGGGCTTGGCGGCGGCTCCGTATCGTAAAACGCGATGATTTCTTCTCCTTGATTTTTTTCTCCTCGAAAGCCAATATATAGAGTTGGGGTTGGTGTCGGAGGGTGTCCAGGGGGGCCCACGAGGTAGGGGGCGCGCCCTAGAGGGGGGGCACCCTCGTGGACAGGGTAGGCCCCTGGTCTTCATCTTTGGCGAGGATTTTTTATTGTTTTTTCTAAGATGTTCCATGGAGTTTCAGGACATTCCGAGAATATTTGTTTTCTGCACATAAAACAACATCATGGCAATTCTGGTGAAAACAGCGTCAGTCCGGGTTAGTTCCATTGAAATCATACAAGTTAGAGTCCAAAACAAGGGCAAAAGTGTTTGGAAAAGTAGATACGACGGAGACGTATCAACTCCCCCAAGCTTAAACCCTTGCTTGTCCTCAAGCAATTCAGTTGACAAACTGAAAGAGAAAAAGAAAAACTTTTACAAAATCTGTTTGCTTTTGTTATTGTAACTATGTGAAGCCAGCATTTAAGTTTTCAGCATATATCATGACTAACCACATTTGCAATAATTCTCAGGTCTCATAATTACTCATATCAATAGCATAATCAACTAGCAAGCCATAATAATAAATCTCGGATGACAACACTTCCTCAAAACAATCATAATATGATATAACAAGATGGTATCTCGCTAGCCCTTTCTGAGACCGCAAAACATAAATGCAGAGCACCTTTAAAGATCAAGGACTGACTAGACATTGTAATTCATGGTAAAAGAGATCCAATCATAGTCACACCCAACATAGATTAATAGTGATGAATGCAAATGACAGATGTGCTCTACAGATAGTGCTCTTTAATAAGAGGGTGATGACTCAACATAAAAATAAATAGATAGGCCCTTTGCAGAGGGATGCATGGATTTGTAGAGGTGCCAGAGCTCGGTTTTGAAATAGAGATAAATTATATTTTGAGCGCTATACTTTGATTGTCAACATAGCAACTAAGAGATGGCGATATCTTCCATGCTAAACACATTATAGGCGGTTCCCAAACAGAATGGTAAAGTTTATACTCCCCCTCCACCAACAAGCATCAATCCATGGCTTGCTCGAAACAACGAGTGCCTCCAACATACATCAGGTCCCAGGGGGAGTTTTGTTTGCAATTAATTTTGATTTAGTTTGCATAAAGCATGGGACTGGGCATCCCGGTGACCAGCCATTTTCTCGTGAGTGAGGAGCGGAGTCCACTCCTCTTGAGAATAACCCGCCTAACACAGAAGATAAGGACATCCTTGGTTGATACATGATCTATTTGAGCATACAAAACAGAATGTTTATTTGAAGGTTTAGAGTTTGGCACATACAAATTTACTTGGAACGGCAGGTAGATACCGCATATAGGAAGGTATAGTGGACTCATCTGGAATAACTTTGGAGTTTAAGGGATTGGATGCACAAGCAGTATTCCCGCTTAGTACAAGTGAAGGCTAGCAAAAGACTGGGAAGCGACCAACTAGAGAGCGACAACAGCCATGTACATGCATTAAAATTAATAAACATTGGATGCAAGCATGAGTAGGATATAATCCACCATGAACATAAATATCATGAAGGCTATGTTGATTTGTTTCAACTACATGCGTGAACATGTGCCAAGTCAAGTCACTTAAATCATTCAAAGGAGGATACCACCCCATCATACCACATCATAATCATCTCAATAGCATGTTGGCACACAAGGTAAATCATTATAACTCATAGCTAATCAAGCATGGCACAAGCAACTATGATCTCTAATTGTCATTGCAAACATGTTTATTCATAATAAGCTGAATCAAGAACGACGATCTCATCATATTTACAAAAACAAAAGAGGTCGAGTTCATACCAGCTTTTCCCATCTCAGTCAGTCCATCATATATCATCATAATTGCCTTTCACTTGCACGACTGAACGAAGTGAATAATAATAAGGGTGCACGTGCATTGGACTAAGCTTGAACCTGCGAGCATTCAATAAACAGGAGAAGACAAGGCAATATGGGCTCTTGGTTAATTCAACAATAATGCATATAAGAGCCACTTCAACAATTTAATCATGGTCTTCTCCTACTGACCCCCAAAGAAAAGAAAAGAAATAAAACTATTTACACGGGAAAGCTCCCAACAAGCAAAAGAAGAATGGGAAATATTTTTGGGTTTTCTTTTTAATTACTACTACAGCAAGAAAGTAAAGTACTACTAATTTTTTTGGTTTTCTTAAGGTTTAACAAACACACAAGAAGAAAGCAGGAAAAAGTAAATAAACTAGCATGGATATTACAGTGAAAGAGTATGAGCACCGACATCTAGCAATGAGTGTGTGTGAACATAAATGTAATGTCGGTGAGAAATACGTACTCCCCCAAGCTTAGGCTTTTGGCCTAAGTTGGTCTATTGCCAGGGATAACCTGGTGGATACCCGTAAGTGTGGCTAGGGTCGTACTGTGATACAGCAGTTATCGCCTGCTGAGCTGCAGCGTGGAGTCGGGCTGCTTTCGCTCTCCTCTCGTAATCATCTGCCTCCTCTCTGGTAATAGTATAT
This sequence comes from Aegilops umbellulata, assembly GCA_032464435.1. Classification (NCBI taxonomy): domain Eukaryota; kingdom Viridiplantae; phylum Streptophyta; class Magnoliopsida; order Poales; family Poaceae; genus Aegilops; species Aegilops umbellulata. The sequence continues at coordinate 216,580,821 of CP136055.1, forward strand.
CTTTGTTTCGTCTGAAAATCAAAGAAGGCAGGAGCAGGGAGAGTAATACGGACAACGTGCCGTTTGTTAAAAATTAAATGATATAAGAGAGGTGATTCAGGCCTCTCGACAAACTGGTGCGAAGCCATAGAGTTATAATCTAAATATGCAGGAAGCAACTCCATATCACCCTCTCGGATGTCTATTTCAAGAAAATTAGCTAAGCGGGTTGCATAAATTCCTCCAAAGAAATCGCCATTATGTCTATTATGATGCAACCTATGAGCTACAATGGCTCCCATATGATAAGATTGGTCTCGTAACATAGCACTCCTAAGAATGTTGAGGTCAGGGACACACATGTGACATGCCTCATCCTTAGCATTTATGCATCTACCGATGAAGAGAGCAAAATAATGTATAGCAGGAATGTGAATGCTCCCTATGGTAGCCTGCGTTATATCTCTAGATTCCCCTACAATTATACTAGCAAGAAAGTTTCTAAATTCAGATTTAGGGGGATCCCTAATACTACCCCATGATGGAAGTTGGCAAGCAAGAGTGAAATCCTCGAAGTCCATGGTATAAGATTTGTGATAAAGATCAAACATGACTGAAGGAGAATTACGCGAAGATGAATACTCAAACCTCCTCACAAACGAACTTGTGAGATCCTCATACTGGGGGCATTTGTTAGCCTCAAAATCCTCAAGACTGGCATTGCGCAAATATGCTTTTAATTCTTCTTTAATTCCCGCACGGTCCATAAAATTTTCCGACGGGCATTCGCAAGGTCGTACCGGAGCGTCTCTTGGTGGATCCTTGTCAGCATCACGCATAGCAATTTTGGGTCCTTGCTTCCTTGAAGAACTACCTTGGAACATCTTCCTAAGCATATTGCTTTTTCTGAAAAAAATCTGAAATTTTTAGTAACTTCAAACAAAAGTGAACCAACCTCAATAAAACTGATAGCAACTACTCCTACAAGTGCCTAGAGCCTATATCAAGCATTAGAACTACTTGGAACCATATAAATTTGACATGCAATCTCAAGAACATGGTCACCTATGCAGCACAAATTTGCAAAGAATAAAACACTAGAACAAAAACTAATTGGACCAATGGAGGAGTCACATACCAAGGAACAATCTCCCCAAGCAGTTTTGCAAGAGGTGCTTTGAGCAAGGAGATCGAAAATCACAACAAAAGTGGCTGGAACTCGTGCTTGAGTTGGTTTTTCGGGTTTGTGTGAGGCAGAGGAAGAAGATGGGTGTTGGGATAAGTGGAGGAGGGCCACCATGGGCCCACGAGGCAGGGGGCGCGCCCTAGGAGGGGGGCACGCCCTCCGCCCTCGTGGCCAGGTGGCAGCTCCTCCCGTGGTAATTTTTGCACAGTAAATCCTCATATATTCCTGAAAAAATCATATTAAGTTGGCATGTCTTTCTGAGGACTTTTATTTTTGGGATATTTTTATATTGCACGGATAAGATAGGAAACAGACAGAAAAATACTATTTTTATTTTATTTCTACTAAAGAACAGAAAATATAAAGAGGGTACAAAAGGTTGTGCTTCTAATTTCATCCATCTCATGCTCATCAAAAAGAATCCACTAACAAGGTTGATCAAGTCTTGTTAACAAACTCATTCCAATAATCATGAAACCGGAGAAATTTCGAATAACACTAAGTTACCTCAACGGGGATATGCACATCCCCAATAATAAGTATATCATATTTCTTTTTGATAGTAGGAAGAGGAAATTCAAAACCTCCAAATATAATCGATGGAATTTTTCCAATGGAGTTGATACTGTGGACTTGAGGCTGCTTCCTCGGAAAGTGTACCGTATGCTCATTACCATTAACATGAAAAGTGACATTGCCTTTGTTGCAATCAATAACAGCCCCTGCAGTATTAAGAAAAGGTCTTCCAAGAATAATAGACATACTATCATCTTCAGGAATATCAAGAATAATAAAGTCCATTAAAATAGTAACGTTTGCAACCACAACAGGCACATCCTCACATATACCGACAGTTATAGCAGTTGATTTATCAGCCACTTGCAAACATATTTCAGTAGGTGTCAACTTATTCAAGTCAAGTCTACGATATAGAGAGAGAGGCATAACACTAACACTGGCTCCAAGATCACATAAAGCAGTTTTAATATAATTTCTTTTAATGGAGCAAGGTATAGTAGGTACTCCGGGATCTCCAAGTTTCTTTGGTATTCCACCCTTAAAAGTATAATTAGCAAGCATGGTGGAAATTTCAGCTTCCGGTATCTTTCTTTTATTAGTAATGATATCTTTCATATATTTAGCATAAGGATTCGTTTTGAGCACATCAGTCACTCGCATACGCAAGAAGATAGGACTAATCATTTCAGCAAAGCGCTCAAAATCCTCATCATCCTTTTCCTTGGATGGCCTGGGAGGAAAAGGCATGGGTTTCTGAACCCAAGGTTCTCTTTCTTTACCATGTTTCCTAGCAACAAAGTCTCTTTTATCATAACGATGATTCTTTGATTGTGGGTTATCAAGATCAACAACAGGTTCAATTTCTACATCATTATCATTACTAGGTTGAGCATCATCATGAACATCATCATTAACATTTTGATTAGGTTCATGTTCATTACCTGATTGTGTTTCAGTATCAGAAATAGATATATCATTAGGATTATCAGGTGGTTCAGCAATAGGTTCACTAGAGGTTTGCACAGTTCTATCATTTTTCATTTTCCTCTTTTTAGAAGAACTAGGTGCATCAACATTATTTCTCTGAGAATCTTGCTCGATTCTCTTAGGGTGGGTGAGGGAGTCCTGGATTAGGGGGTGTTCGGATAGCCGGACTATACCTTCGCCGGACTCCTGGACTATGAAGATACAAGATTGAAGACTTCGTCCCGTGTCCCGATGGGACTTTCCTTGGCGTGGAAGGCAAGCTAGGCGATGCGGATATTCAAGATCTCCTACTATTGTAACCGACTCTGTGTAACCCTAACCCTATCCGGTGTCTATATAAACCGGAGGGTTGTAGTCCGTAGGGCCAATCATCATACACAATCATACCATAAGCTAGCTTCTAGGGTTTAGCCTCCTTGATATCGTGGTATATCTACTCTTGTACTACCCATATCATCAATATTAATCAAGCAGGAGTAGGGTTTTACCTCCATCGAGAGGGCCCGAACCTGAGTAAAAATATCGTGTCCCTTGTCTCCTGTTACCATCCGGCCTTGACGCACAGTTTGGGACCCCCTACCCAAGATCCGCCGGTTTTGACACCGACATTGGTGCTTTCATTGAAAGTTCCTCTGTGCCGTCGCGATCAGGAAGGATGCCTCTTCCCGTCTTTAAAGACGGTGCCATTACTAAGGGAGCCTTGGCTGTCGGCCAAATCCTCTGGCTAGGTGGTTTTCTCACGACCGCCTGTTCGGCCGTTGCGCCGACGATGACCTCTCGGGACATCGAAAGCAACCTTCACGTCAGCTCAGAACTCGCCGAGCAGTTGGATCCGATGGAGCTCTCTTCCGTAAACGAGCTCTTGGATCGCATCGCCGCACTGGGGGTCGCTACAAATAACGACCGGGTTGGGCTTAAACCCGATCTAAGAGAAATTAACTCTCCCCAAGTCACCCACCACGTTGCCGTGGTAGAGGCGCAGTGCGGCGACCCTTCATCTATCCTAAGGACTAGTTACGTCTGAATTCCCGAACCCTCCAGGCCGGATACCCGAGGAGGGGAGGATACAATCCAAGACCTGAGCTCAGAATCAGGCAACGGGCTAGACACATCGGACAACATCCAAGACTCCGGACTTCAGAGTTCGGAAGTTCTTCGGCCTCCGAATCATAAATTGGGTGAGGTCTCAGATTCAACGACACCCGCCTGCCCGATCATAAGCGATCTTTCCCAAATCAGGCAAAAGCCCGAAGAAACAGTACATCACTACTAGGCCAGATTCCTCCTGGTTATGAATAGGATAAAGGACTGCTGCGAGGGAGACGCAATTTCAATCTTTTGCAGTAATTGCACGGACGAGGGAATACTTAACGCCATAAGTCGTCGTGATATTACACGCTTCGCTGACTTGGCGTCCATAGTACAAAAGTACTGTGCGATGGAAAGCGCCTGGAAAACCGAAATAAAATTTTGGGATAATCCGGCATTCAATAGCAATCCCGTCCGAACGAAGAGGGTGCATCACAGTAAGGCACCCGGATTAAATATCAAAAAGCCAAAAACCTCTAGAGGGCATGGAACCGTACTGGAAAGGTGGCTTGATGGACCCTATAGAATTCACAGTACAGAGGACGCCACACCAACACACATCCTTAGAGCATGTTGGATACTCCGGCAGGTGGCCAAAATTGGCGAGGACCTCCTAATTTCAGAGGCCGAAGAAAGCCAGCCCGAGGACACCAGTACCGTTCTCACAGTCTTCGAGACTTTCGTATCAAATAATATGCGAAAAAGAACACTCCGCAGCCTCACCGAAGTCTATCAGGTAGCAACAATAAACCCATGGAGTAACACTGCTATCACCTTCAACGCGAGTGACGAACCTAAATTCCGAACAGCCCGAGCACCAGCCGCACTGGTCCTCAGTCCCATAGTGGACGGTTGTCGCCTCACAAAGGTACTCATGGATGGAGGCAGCTGATTGAACCTCATTTACGAGGAAACCCTCCAAAAGATGGAAATAGACTAGAACCGCATGGAGCGAAGCAACACAACCTTTAGAGGAATAATCCCCAGTCAGGAAGCGTGCTGCACTGGAAAGATCACACTAGATGTGGTGCTCGGCACGCCGGATAATTACAGGTCCGAAGAAGTCACGTTCCAGGTGGCCCCGTTCAAAAGCGGATACCACGCTATATTAGGACGGGAGGCATTCAAAGTTTTCCAAGCTATACCCCATTACGGGTACATGAAGCTCAAGATGCCTGGGCCAAACGGAATTATCACTCTCGCTAGTGATCCGGACATAGCACTCCGCGCCGAAAACAAGACAGCCGCATTAGCCCTTGAGGCACTATCCGAAACCTTAACGGCCGAAGAACTGACCGCGCTGCGCTCCACGGTTAATAGGGATGATGTGATACTCGATAAGAGATCCAAATCCACATCCTTCAAACCAGCGGACGAAATAGTCAAATTGCAGGTCCATCCAACGGACCCCAATAAAACAGCCTCCATCGGGGCACGACTGAACCCTAATGTAGACGCCGCGCTGTGAGAGTTCCTACGAGAGAACTGGGACATTTTTGCTTGGCACCCTTCAGACATGCCAGGAATCCCATGCAGGCTGGCCGAACACAGCTTAAATACCCAGAAAGGATTCAAACCTGTCAAACAAGCCCTTCGGCGCTTTTCCGAACCGAAGAGACAGGCTATGGGAGAGGAGTTAGCCAAGTTATTGGAGGCCGGATTCATTAGAGATATAAAACATCCGGACTGGCTAGCAAACCTGGTGATGGTACCAAAGAAGGACAAATCCTGGCGCCTGTGCGTCGATTTTAAAGACCTTAATAAGGCCTGCCCAAAGGATCCCTCCCCCCTCCCTCGCATAGATCAAATTATCGATGCCACTGCAGGACACGATTCGTTGTGTTTCCTCGACTCATACTCCGGTTACCATCAAATCAAGATGGCAGAATCGGACCAAGCCGCAACGGCATTCATCACACCATACGGCTCATTCTGCTTCAACACAATGCCCTTCGGGCTAAAAAACGCCGGCGCAACATATCAGCGCATGATCCAAACATGTCTGGCAAACCAGATCGGCAAAACAGTGGAGGCGTACGTGGATGATGTGGTCGTCAAATCAAGACATGTCGAATCTCTAGTAGATGACTTGAGGCTTACATTCGATAACCTCCGAAAATACGACATCAAGATGAATCTGGAAAAATGCGTTTTCGGCGTTCCAGCCGGAAAGCACTTGGGCTTCATTGTATCCGGTAGAGGAATCAAAGCAAATCCAGCCAAGATCCAAGCTTTGTCACAATTGGATGTCCCAAAAGACCTCAAACAAATACAGAAATTAACCGGATGCGTGGCGGCTCTAAGCCGCTTCATCTCCCGCCTGCGAGAAAAGGCGCTGCCCCTTTACCGCCTCCTACGGCGCACCAAACACTTCGAGTGGACGGATGCCGCCACGGCCGGACTCGATGAAATAAAATCCATATTGGCAACAAACCCAGTCCTGGCCGCGCCAAACATCAGCGAGCCAATGCTATTGTACATCGCGGCAATCCATCAAGTTGTCAGCGCAGTGCTCGTCGTCGAGCGGGAAACGGACGGACACAAATTCCCCCTTCAAAGGCCGGTCTACTACGTGTCCACTGGCCTCACTCCATGCAAATCACGGTACCCACACTATCAGAAAATTGCATACGCAGTATTCATGGCATCCCGGAAGCTACGACACTACTTTCAAGAGTGTTCGATTACAATAGCCTCGGAAGTACCACTCAATGACATTATGAATAACCGCGATGCAATGGGCCGGATCGCCAAATGGGCCATCGAGCTCCTCCCGTTCGACATAACCTACAAGCCACGGCGAGCTATAAAATCGCAAGTATTGGCCGACTTCGTCGCAGAATGGACGGAGGCCGAACTCCCTAAAGAGTACGACACATACTCAAACTGGATCATGCATTTCGACGGCTCCAAAATGTTGGCCGGACTAGGGGCTGGCGTTGTTTTGACGTCCCCCATAGGAGACACAGTCCAACATGTACTCCAAATTATGTGCACGGACTCCAACAATGCAACCGAATATGAGGCCCTCCTACATGGTCTCCGAATGGCAGTATCCATGGGCATTCAACGCCTAGAGGTACGCGGGGATTCGAACCTCGCGATCTCCCAAATAAATGGCGACTTCGATGCCAAGGATCCAAAAATGGCAGCTTACCACAATGCCGTCCTAAAAATGTCAGCTCGGTTCGAAGGGCTGGAGTTTCACCATATAGCCCGCGAAAATAATCAAGCAGCGGACGTCCTGGCACGCATCGGAGCAAAACGCAATGCAGTCCCCCCCAACATCTTTTTGGAAAGGTTGTTCAAGCCATCCGTAACATGGGAGGGGGAACCCGCAATTAACAGCCCGGACGCAGCCGAATCACTCGACGCCGAACAACCTGACATAATCGGAGGTCCTGCCAACGAGATTACACCTTCAGCCTAGGTAATAATGGCAGTTATCGCCCCGTGGACAGAACCATTCCTAGCCTACCTTACTAGGCAGGAACTCCCAGAGGACCAAAATGTGGTCCGCTGCATAGTGCGGTGATCTAAAGCCTACAAAGTCCACGAGGGGGAGCTTTATAAGAAAAGCACTACCGGAGTCCTTCAAAGGTGCATGTCCGAAGAGGAAGGGCGGAATCTTCTGGCTGAAATTCACGCCGGACTCGGTGGCCATCACGCTGCTGCTCGGTCCCTTGTTAGCAAGGCTTTCCGCACAGGCTTCTATTGGCCGACGGCCCGAGCAGACGCTCAGGACCTTGTCCAACAATGCGTTGGTTGCCAACTTTTTGCCAACCAAAGCCATATGCCACCCACCGCACTCCAAACTATACCCATCACCTGGCACTTTGCGGTCTAGGGGCTTGACATGGTCGGACCCCTTAAAGGTGGAACCCATAAGAAAAAATACTTACTGGTCATGGTGGATAAGTTCACCAAATGGATAGAAGCCAAGCCTGTCAAAACGGCTGAATCCGGACCTGTGATAGACTTCATATGCGGGGTTGTACACCGTTACGGCGTCCCCCACAGCATCATAACCGATAACGGTACAAATTTTACAGCCGACGAGGTAAAACTATGGTGCAAAAACATGGGCATCAAGCTCGACTATGCTTTAGTCTATCACCCACAAACCAATGGCCAGGTCGAACGTGCAAATGGTCTTATCATGAGCGGCATCAAACCCAGACTAGTGCGGTCCCTCAAGGAATCTAACACGCACTGGGTAGAGGAGCTCGACTCCGTACTCTGGGGGCTGCGGACCATGCCAAATCGCACCACCAGATACACACCATTCTTTATGGTGTACGGCGCAGAGGCAGTTCTGCCCTGCGACATAATTGATGACTCACCTAGAGTGCGCATGTACGAAGAAAGAGAAGCCGAGCTCGATCGGCAGGACAACCTGGACGCCTTGGACGAGGAGCGTGACGTGGCAAAAGCCCGTTCCGCATTTTATCAACAACAGGCCCGAAGATACCAAAGCAGAGAAGTACGGGCCAAAAATTACAATGTTGGCGAACTAGTTCTACGCCTGCCGGATAAGAAAAAGGACAAACTCAAGCCCAAATGGGAAGGTCCATTCATAATCGACCAAGTCCTGACTGGTGGAGCGTATCGCCTGCAAGATGCGTTGGATAACCGACTCGAGCCGAACCCGTGGAACGCCACACGTCTCCGAAGATTCTATGCCTAGCGCCGGACTCCGTGTTCGTCTCCTTCCCCTATCCATTTTTTACATTTTTCTATCTTATATTTCTCTCCTTCCGCTCTTTTTCCTTTATAGCCCTTAAAAGGCTCACTGCATGACGCGCACTCGCGTTCATTTAACCTGGGGGCTTCTTTAACAGAAGCTTATTTATACGGGCTTCATGCCCCACACATGTGTCAAACTTCCGCATGTACCTTTTTTCTCACCAATATATGCATCGATATGACTTAAGTTTTGGCCAAGCTGGGTTGCCTGGCTCCTGTGCTTACCCCTACGTTTCTGATTGTTCGGCTAGGTGGTAAAGCGAACACCTCTGCGATTGTTACTGTCGGGTCAGCCGGATGTGTACCTTAGACTGGGTGAAGCCGAAAGCTAGCGTTCTTAAGGGAATATTTGGTCGGTGGAATAAAGATGATCTTTTTATTAATTTTCATGTGCCCCCAGATGCTTTTTCTATGTTTTACGCAGTCCGGACATGCACCTTAGGGCATGCCTCCCCAGCAAAAGGAACCCTTAACGGAACTATTCTCTCTGGAAGATGTTTCTTACTAACCATGTAATATAACATAACTAGTTGGGCACTTGTCTGATAAAGCACTAATGACCCATACGCCTGGTCTCCATGCATACCACGGTTCTTGTATAACCGCTATGGTATTCGGACACACTCCGGACCGTTAGGTCCCAAGGTTGAAGCGAAAAGGTCGCCAACGACAAACGATCTACAATCTGGCTAGAAGGCATTACATATGTCAATTCAAAATTACACAGTCATTTCGAGTGATTGTATTCCTCATCTATACCATCTAACAGGCTGTCTAATTTACAGTCCTGCTGGGAATACTTTGCGGCCAATTCCACTTGGTCGTACACTAAGCTTACAAGGATCTCCTTCCCGTCAGGCCCCACCGGTCCGACCTCGGCCATATGGTTTGGGTCAGACTTTGTAAAACGGGTCTTCACCATAGCCCAGGCCTCTCTAGCGCCTTGTCAGCAGGCCGATACCTTCCACAACCAGAAGCGCCGCCGAGCAACCTTCAGCTTCTCCGCAAGCTCTCCAAGGCCATCGGTCGTGGAGTGGGCAGGCCATAAGGCTTGGGCAACACCTTGCATTGCCTGCCGAATTCGCTCGTGCAGTTGCAGGAGTTCGGGAAGAAGGTCACCCGTGGAACCGGGCATCTCCTCTGCAGGACAACCTGTGAGCATACCTACAGACAATACTCTATTATTCGACTTCCTCGCCGAACTCATTTTTCAAAGTTCGTTCAAGCACTTACTAAATATGCCGCATCGAAGCCGCTGATTCTCCTTCATGGAGTCCGACAGCTGGCCACGAACGTCCTTAAGTTCAACATCCAGCTTGGTGTTGGCATCCTGGAGATCATTCTTCTCTCGCCTCACCTTTGTCAACGTACTCTCACCAGCCTCTAACCGACGCAAGAGTTGTTGCTTCTCCGGATCAAGTCTGGCGCCATCTGCAACATCAATTGTCAGATTTGCACCCAAGCCGCAAAATACTAATCTTTTGAAGTGTATCTTACCTGAGGGGGTCCCTTTAGGCTCCCCCGCTGCGGCTAGTGCGGCCTCTAGTTGGGCCTTGCACTTTTCCAGCTCCTGGGACAGCACGGTGTTCTTCTCGATAAGAACCTGCATGTTATATGATCCTTAAATCAGTTACTTTAACTGTTTCAAGTCTCGGGGGCTACTGGTATATATATATTTAACCAAAATTTTCTTACCCGTATGTCTTTCACATACTGCTCCGTGGCTCTGGCTAAACCATCTTGAGCGGCACGGAGGTACGCATCTCCCGAATTAAAGGCATCTAAAGCCTCTTGGGAGAAACAAGCATCGCGTAAAATTGTCCGGCGACGCCTGTGGTTCATGGCACTCTCCACTTCAGAATTTGTGGAAGACAGCCTGTCCGCATCCTCTGTCGGAGGAGCGCCCAGTGCACTTCTTGTGCTCGCCTCCGCTTCAGGGCCGGTCACTGGAACCTGGCTGGTGGAAGCGCGATTGGCATCCTCTCCGGATATAGTCCGGCGAGGTCTCTTCGTCCTGAAAAAGGCACGAGCGTTAATATGCCCTGGCAAAATAATGCCGCGGAAACGGAGAATGCGTTACCTTTGCGCCGGCATCTCGGTCCGGACTGCATCTCTTTTTTCCCCACGGGGCCCTGCGGCCCCTCGTGGGCTAGCCGCCGCAGGTTCGCCTTCCCGCCTCGGGAATCTCCCCTGTGAAACACGGTTGTTGTTAGAAACGCCGGAATACGGGAAAATGGAATCCCCTTCAAGGGAATAAAGACTCCGGTTTCTATCACCTGGGAGGCCGGGATTAACCCGGGGTAATCAGCCACAATAGCGACCAAGGTGTTGTCCTTGCTTAGCTGATGAAACACCCGTCGATAAGCTCCATCGATATGTCCGGATCCTCTTCAGAGTCCGGATCGAGGGACCGTTCTGGGTCCTCGGGTTGTGGAGGACGGCTGCTTATATCTTTCACTTCCTGTCGGAGTTCCTGCACTGAAGTCGTCAGACTACGTATCTGACCATGGAAGTATCAAATAAAGGGGCAAGCGCATATGTTCGCTCACCCAACTTGGAGGTTCATACATAGTGAATCCAGCCCGCGGGTTAACGCGGAGGAACTCCTCCTTCTCTCCCTTGTACAAAGATGACAGAACCTTTATTAGGGAGGCAGCCGAGTCCGACCCTTTACGGCCGTAACGCGTGGCGTCATCCTCCCCATTGAAATCCCACATAGGGCAGCCTCTGTATTGAAGTGGCTGCACCCCTCACGTGATGCACACGGCCATGACTCCGATCATGGTTAGTCCGGAATGAGCCAACAGTCTTATCCGGCCCATCAGGTAAAGGACGTCCCTGTCGCTTTCTCTCTGAGAGCTCCGTGGGCGCCAGCTCAGGCGTTTCTTCAAGGGAGCACTGTTGAACTCAGGGAGACCGGCCCGGATAGGGTCCGGCAGTGGGACGTCGTCTATGTAAAACCATTCCAAAGGCCAGTCCTCGGACGCCTTCTTCGGGGTTCCGGATAAGTATCCGGTCCCGACGATGCGCCATGCTTCGGCTCCGCCCACTTGGTATATAGACCCCTCTTGAGAACGGGGCACCAGGCAGAATATCTTCTTCCACAGCGCGAAATGAGCCTCGACGCCTAAGAATAGCTCGCAAAGGGCAACGAAGCCCGCAATGTGTAACACGGAGCCGGGCGTGAGATGATGCAGCTGGAGGCCATAGAACTCCAGAAGCCCGTGGAGAAATTGATGGATTGGAAAACCCAGTCCCCTTATCAGATAGGAAAAAAGGCACACCCGTTCTCCTTTAGAAGGATTGGGGGTGTTCTCCGCTTGTTTTCTGCCACGGTAGGTGGCGAGACTGGCTCGGACCGGGACCATGTATGCCTGAGGGAGGAATCCCTTGGCCTGAAGCGACACTAACTCGCTATGCGGAATGGTGCAACTCTCCCAATCCCCGGGCTTGGGACCGGAGGGGCGAGGGGAGGAGCTTCGACGGCTGGCCATGTTGGAATGGACCTTAGTTGGGAAAGCTCTGATGATAACTCGCGGAGAGGAGAAGATGCGGTTCGGATCTAAATCCCCATCCCGTTAAATAGGCGGCTCATTGGTATGACTAGGGGCGTGGATGTAAGAACACCCCGGGCTTTTCGCATTCGTTCAACACGTGGAAGACAGCCATTATTGGGCGCAGAAGCCAAGGTGCGCTACAAAAATCGGACATTATTCGTACATGTACATAGAATTCGGAAAAGAACCCGCCTTGCAATGCCGAAGACAATTTGTGCGCCGGACTCATCATCATTGAAGCCTGGTTCGGGGGCTACAAAGGGAGTCCTGGATTAGGGGGTGTTCGGATAGCCGGACTATACCTTCGCCGGACTCCTGGAATATGAAGATACAAGATTGAAGACTTCGTCCCATGTCCGGATGGGACTTTCCTTGGTGTGGAAGGCAAGCTAGGCGATGCGGATATTCAAGATCTCCTACTATTGTAACCGACTCTGTGTAACCCTAACCCTATCCGGTGTCGATATAAACCAGAGGGTTGTAGTCCGTAGGGCCAATCATCATACACAATCATACCATAGGCTAGCTTCTAGGGTTTAGCCTCCTTGATCTCGTGGTAGAACTACTCTTGTACTACCCATATCATCAATATTAATCAAGCAGGAGTAGGGTTTTACCTCCATCGAGAGGGCCCGAACCTGGGTAAAAACATCGTGTCCCTTTTCTCCTGTTACCATTCGGCCTTGACGCACAGTTCGGGACCCCCTACCTGAGATCCGCCAGTTTTGACACCGACAGTGGCCTTCAGGATACAAAGGTTCCTGAGTCATTCTACCAGTTCTAGTAGCCACTCTAACAACATAATCATTTTTCTTACTATTCATTTCATCAATTACTTCTTTTTGAGCTTTAAGTACTTGTTCTACTTGAGTGGTAACCATAGAAGCATGTTTGCTAACAAGTTCAAGTTCACCCTTAATATTAGCCATGTAATCACCCAAGCGTCTAATCATATAAGCATTTTCTTTTAATTGTCTACCAAAATAAGCATTGAAGTCATCTTGCTTAAACATAAAGCCATCAAACTCATCGAAGCACTAACTAGCAATTTTAGTAGGAGGGACTTCAGCTTTATCATATCTACAGAGAGAATTTACCTTTACTACCTGTGTCGGGATATCGGGATCAGGAGGTTCTTCAATAAATAAGTGATTGAGATCATATGTTTCTTCAACAGGCGGTAAATTAAGACCATGTATTTCTTCAATAGGAGGTAAATTCTTAACATCTTCAGCTTTAATAGCTTTTTCTTTCAAAGATTTCTTTGCCTCTTGCATTTCTTCGGGACTGAGAAATAGAACACCTCTCTTCTTCGGAGTTGGTTTAGGAATAGGCTCAGTAATTGGAGCGGGAGCTGGCTTAGGGGCTGCCTCAGGAGGTGCCCAATTATTTTCATTTGTCAATATATTATTCAATAGAATTTCAGCTTCATCCGGTGTTCTTTCCCTGAAAAGAGAACCAGCACAACTATCCAGGTAATCTCTAGAAAGCATCGTTTAGTCCATTATAAAATATATCAAGTATTTTAGGTTTCTTAAGAAGATGATCAGGCAAAGCATTAAGTAACTTGATAAGCCTCCCCAAGCTTGTGGGAGACTCTCTTCTTCAATTTGCACAAAGTTATATATTTCTTTTAAAGCAGCTTGTTTCTTATGAGCAGGGAAATATTTAGCAGAGAAGTAATAAGTCATATCCTGGGGACTACGCACATAACCAGGATCAAGAGAATTAAACCATATCTTAGCATCACCCTTTAATGAGAACGGAAATATTTTGAGTATATAGAAGTAACGCGATCTCTCATCATTAGTGAACAGGGCGGCTATATCATTTAACTTAGTAAGATGTGCCACAACAGTTTCAGATTCATAGCCATAAAAAGGATCAGATTCAACCAAAGTAATTATATCTGGATCAATAGAGAATTCATAATCCTTATCAGGAACACATATAGGTGAAGTAGCAAAAGCAGGGTCAGGTTTCATTTTATCTCTAAGTGATTCTTTGTTCCGCTTAGCTAATAACCTTTTTAGCTCATATATATCTTTGCAAGCTAAAATAGCGGCAGAAGATTCTATATCAAAAAGATAACCCTCAGGAATAACAGGCATATTTTCATCATCACTTTCATCATCGTATTCAGATTCAATAATTTCTTTTTCTCTAGCCCTAGCAATTTGTTCATCAAGTAATTCACCAAGGGGCACAGTAGTATCAGGCATAGAAGCAGTTTCATCATAAGTATCATGCATAGTAGAGGTGGCATCATCAATAACATGCGACATATCGAAACAAATAGCAGAAGCAGGTTTAGGTGTGCTAGCTTACTCATAACAGAGGGTGAATCAAGTGCAAGGCTAGATGGCAGTTCCTTACCTCCCCTCGTAGTTGAGGGCTAAATTGTTGTCTTAGCGTCTTTCAAGTTCTTCATAGTGTCCAGCAGATATAAATCCCAAGTGACTCAAAGAATAGAGCTATGCTCCCCGGCAATGACGCCAGAAATTAGTCTTGATAACCCACAAGTATAGGGGATCGCAACAGCTTTCGAGGGTAGAGTATTCAACCCAAATTTATTGATTAGACACAAGGGGAGCCAAAGAATATTCTCAAGTATTACCAGCTGAGTTGTCAATTCAACCACACCTTAAAACTTAGTATCTGCAGCAAAGTGTTTAATAGCAAAGTAATATGATAGTGGTCGTAGCGGCAACAAAAGTAAAAACAACAAAAATAATGTTTTTGGTATTTTGTAGTGATTGTAACAGTAGCAGCAAGAAAGTAAATAAGCGAGGACCAGTATATGGAAAGCTTGTGGGCACCGGATTAGTGATGGATAATTATGCCGGATGCGGTTCATCATGAATCAGTCATAACATAGGGTGACACAGAACTAGCTCCAATTCATCAATGTAATGTAGGCATTTATTCCGTATATAGTCATACGTGCTTATGGAAAAGAACTTGCATGACATATTTTGTCCTACCCTCCCGTGGCAGCGGGGTCCTATTGGAAACTAAGGGATATTAAGGCCTCCTTTTAATAGAGAACCGGAACAAAGCATTAGCACATAGTGAATACATGAACTCCTCAAACTATGGTCATCACCGGGAGTGGTCCCGATTATTGTCACTTCGGGGTTGCCGGCTCATAACACATAGTAGGTGACTATAGACTTGCAAGATAGGATCAAGAACACACATATATTCAAGAAAACATAATAGGTTCAGATCTGAAATCATGGCACTCGGGCCCTAGTGACAAGCATTAAGCATAGCAAAGTCATAGCAACATCAATCTCAGAACATAATGGATACTAGGGATCAAACCCTAACAAAACTAATTCGATTACATGATAAATCTCATCCAACCCATCACCTTCCAGCAAGCCTACGATGGAATTACTCACGCACGGCGCTGATCATCATGAAATTGGTGATGGAGGATGGTTGATGATGACGACGGCGACGAATACCCCTCTCCGGAGCCCCGAACGGACACCAGATCAGCCCTCCCGAGAGGTTTTAGGGCTTGGCGGCGCCTCCGTATCGTAAAACGCGATGATTTCTTCTCCCTGATTTTTTTCTCCTCGAAAGCCAATATATAGAGTTGGAGTTGGCGTCGGAGGGTGTCCAGGGGGCCCACGAGGTAGGGGGCGCGCCCTAGAGGGGGGGCGCCCCCACCCTCGTGGATAGGGTGTGTGCCCCCCTGGTCTTCATCTTTGGCGAGGATTTTTTAATGTTTTTTCTAAGATGTTCCGTGGAGTTTCAGGACATTCTGAGAATATTTGTTTTCTGCACATAAAACAACTCATGGCAATTCTGCTGAAAACAGTGTCAGTCCGGGTTAGTTCCATTCAAATCATACAAGTTAGAGTCCAAAACAAGGGCAAAAGTGTTTGGGAAAGTAGATATGACGGAGACGTATCACTCCTTCACCACCATAGGCGCCGTCACCCCAAGGCCCTTCAGCCTAGCCAGCGGGAGCCAGACATGAGCAAGCCGCTGGTCGACAGTACCTGGCTTGCTCCAAATCGGAGCTTGGGGAGGCCGGAATCCGCGGAAGCAGTAGCAAGGGATTGCGCGCGCCAACATCCACATACACCCATCGCTTCCGGAAACCACCGATGACCGGCGAGAGCTCGAAGTCGATCCCCGAGCCGGTCGTCGCAGCCATAGCCTGGAAAGACACACACCCCAAGCGCTGGCGAGTGTCTGTCAGATGCAGGGAGAAGAAATGGCGGAATAAGGCCACAGAAGGGGCAATGCCCAACATTGCCTCACAAACGAAGACGAAGACAGCAAGAAGGATGATGGATTGGGGATCAAGGTGCAGCGCATTGATTTGATAACGCGAGAGCACCACATTGAAGAAGTTAGAGAAGGGAGGGATCATACCGTCCCAAAGGACGTGAAGATGAAGGGGAACCTCGGTGGCCGTCATGTTGATTTCAGCGCGGGAAGCAGGCCAGGCCACCGTCGCCCCCACTCATTGGAGTCAGCGACGAGCGCCGGGCGCACCTTGCCCATCGCCTCCTGGTTGAGTCCACCGACCGCTCGACAATGGGTTCAAAGATCGGCGGTGCAGGAGCGGAGGTACGAGACTCCTTTTTCCCCTTCTTCTTCCGGCTTGGCGCCATGGCAGCGGGCAGAGATGATTTCAGTTTGGGCCGAGGGAAAAGATCCGCTGTTTGCCAGAAGACGAGGGAGCCACGGAGCACTCGCCTACGATGGGGTGGTGCTGTGTAGGCAACAGTGGCTGCTTAGCCAAGCGGAAATCGAGGTTGTGTGGGGAAGTGGAGACGCCCACGTCCTATCAATCGCCATGCATCAATCAAGGCCGCAGGCTATTGGGGCCCGCGGCGCTCCGCACTTGATCCTTGGCTTCGCCTCGAAGCCAAGTCCGAGTGCGCCTTGGGCCCGGGGGCTACTGTCGGCGTCCTGGGAATGGGGGTACCCAGACTTGCCTGCCTCCGGCCCAGGGTGTGGCTCGTCCAGCGGCCTGGTATGGCCCATCTTCATCAACAACCACTCAAGACCCTCACGAGGGGCCAAGCCTCACGAGGCGGACGACACAAGACCTCCTCAGGGGCAACCTCCCTAGGCTGGCTCCTAAGGAGGAGATATATCAAGGCAAGGGGCACCTCGCGAGGTGCTCGTGACGTGAGCCATGACGACCAAGGCCAGGCCGGCATTAGCAGGCGCAGAGTACTCGTTGCCTCTTTGGTGCTAAAGGGGCAAGAGCAGGCGAGGAATCTGGAGGCATCGGGCAAAGGTTTCCATATTGGTTCAACGAGACCAAGACCAGCAGGCCGGCAGGACGGAGGTCACCACGGAGCCCACGATGGCATCACCACCAGAGTCTTTGGCAGGCGAAGACCACCTTTTGTGAGGATAACTTGTACTAGTTGTCCCCCTTCAAATTGGCCGTTGTGGGATCCCTTCCTACCGATTTGGGAAGAGGACCCATGCCTCTAGATATAGGACTAGCCACCACCGTGGGAGGCATCTAATCTTGGACTGGATCCATTCCGCCAAGGCCACCACACAAGCTCACCGAGCTCAAGAGCACCTCTCCTCAGGAGGCTGTTCTTCCCTTGTGCCTATTCATCCTCTGTCGGAGAGGCAATCCACCACACCACACTAGAGTAGGGTATTACACCACAACGGTGGCCCGAAAGAGTATAAACCCTTGTGTCACTTGTTCTTTGGGTTCGACGAGTGAGGCCTAGAGATCGTTGCGAGAGCGAGCTAGAGAGAGAGATATTCGCATGCACCCCAGTGTTCGAACCTCAAGGGTTTGCCGGAACCTAGAATCCAACAAGTAGAATGCGCACGGTTTCATGTTTTGGATTTACATGAATTTTGAAACCAAGTTTCTAAATGTTCTCGACCGAGCCACAACGCCCAGATGTTTGAATTTCATTCCCATTTCTTGCATGGGACCTAGAAATTCACCCGAGGACACACATGTGATTTTTCAACCAACTTTGGTGCGCTGTAGCATGTGCTTGTAGTTCCAAATTGAATTATGCACATTAAATGACTAGAAACTCAATTAATGTATAAAAAGGCCAAAGGAACCCGGACTAATCCCAAAATTTAACACGACACTCATATAGTTCTATGTTGCCTCTATAAAGAAAATCGGGGGGGCGGGGGGCGGGGAGTGTATATCGCTTCGCACACAAAGTTGACACGTTCCCTTTCGGAACCACGAGCCTTCTTTAGAGAAGCTCCGGTTTGCAAGAAGCTTATACCAAAACTTGTTCCAATTCAGCCAAGTTTTTTACCACAACATGTTAGTGCCATGACATGACACCATGCCAATTTTCATGATTTCCAGGTGAGTTTTGGATTTACAGGAATTTAAAAACCAAGTTTCTCAATGTTCTCGGCTAAGTCACGACGCCCAGATATTTGAATTTCATTCCCATTTCTTGCATGGGTCCTAGAAATTCACCCATGGACACACATGTGATTGTTCAACCAACTTTTGTGCACCGGAGCATGTGCTTGCAGTTCAAATTTGAATTATGCACATTAAATGTCCAGAAACTCAATTAATATATAAAAAAGGCAAAACGGACCTGAAATAATTCCAAATTTTAACAAAATGTAAACTTAATTAATATCTTCTCTATGTGAGGCATTTAATAAATGTCTATTATATATGTTTTGTACCCTATTCATATTTACTAGATATGACAGTTTGATGCTCTCACATAATCTATTATTGGCACCATAGGGTATGTTGATTCCTGTCAACTACCATATCCTAAAGGTTAAAACAAGTATATAATCATCTTCTCTGTTATGCATAGTGCACTACCAACCCCTGTACGATGATGCACATTAAACTATTGATATGAGTTTTGTCGTGGAATTGTCACAGCAGATGTCCTAGTGTGAGGACTTAGTCGTGAGGCCAACACATCTATGTGGTAGCTTGAGAGGGGTTGATCGGAATTGAGAGAAGCAACACAAGACAAGGGTTTAGACAGCTTCGAGCCCATGGGAAACATCATCCGGTAATAACCCTACATGTTGTTTGTGGCTAGGTCTCATTATGCTCATCAGGGAGTCGCCATAAACCGGCTCTCCTAGTTGTGTCTAGCCTTAAGATTATTTCTTGTCTGTAACACCCCGGGTGTAACTTGCCATATTCGTAACTCCAACTCTTGCCATTTTTGGCAATGTGTTATGATATTCCCTCCGTGGTTGGGTTTCCCTTCTTTTTGCATTTTGTCCTTGTCATGCATTTCATGTCATGTCATCATGTGCATCGCATTCGCATACGTGTTCGTCTCATGCATCCGAGCTTTTTCCCCGTTGTCCGTTTTCCAATCCGGCGCTCCTAGGTTCCCCGGCGTCCCCTTGTACCTTTTTCCGTGAGCGGGTATTAAACTTTCTCGGAATGGACCGAGGTTTGTCAAGCGGCCTTGGTATAGCACCGGTAGACCGCCTGTCAAGTTTCGGGTCAATCGGAGGTCGTTTGATACTCCAACGGTTAACCGGGTAACCGAGAAGGCCTCTTTTGTGTGCAGCCCAACACCCCTTCAAAGTGGCCCAAAACCCATCTAAGTCATCTCCTTCCTCTCGGTCGTCGGATCACGATCGTGTGGGCGAAAACCGCACCTCATTTGGACACTCCTACCTCCTCCTACCTATAAATATGTGCACTCCTCCGATTTTTCGGGTCCAAACCCTACCCTAATCCTTCCCCCGCCGCCACCGGACGCGTCCGCGATGGCAGGACACGTCCACGCCGCCGCCCGCATCCACTCCCGTCGCGCCACCTGTCCAGTCGCCGCGCCGGACCAATCCGGCCTCGCCACGTCACCGCCGTCGCCCTCTCTCTCCTCCAGCCCCGCCGTCGGCCCGCGGGGCCCATCTCGTCGACGCCGCCTGCCCGCGCCTCCCCAGCCCAGGCTCGCCCGCCGCCGCCCGCGACCCGCGCGCCGCGCCGCCCGCGAGCTCCCGTCGGCGACCCCGCGCCTCCCGCGGTCGGCCGCCTGCCCCGTCGCCGAGCGCCGCCGCCCCCGCAACTCCCCCGCTGGCGCCGTCCTCGTCGTCCCGCGGCCGGATCCGGTGCCCCTCGCCGCGGATCCGCCGTCCCCGCCATCTCCCTCCTCTCATATCGCATCTCCGGCGCAACTCCGGCCATCCTCGGTTCCCGTGCCCGGAACCCTAGATCTGCGAGGTTGCCCCGATTTTTTCTGTAAGTCCCGAAATTATTGACATAATCATGTCATGTTCATCGCGTCATAACTCTCTGCATACTGCTCCGTTTCATGCGTGTAATATGTCCAATTGTTCGCCTCGATGAGTACATCATTTCATCTCATTGCGTCATTTTCATTTGAACTCATGTTAATGCCAGAAATGCTGTTAGAAGAGGGCTATGTGATGTTAGTTTCAGATCTGTTTCAGAACATGCACTTTTGTCATTTTTGCCATGATTGATGTGTGCATCTTATGAACTGGAGTCCTACATGTGTTTTGTAATATGACATGCCATCCTTACAGGGGTGTATTCCATGTATTTTTGTGATCTCTGTGGTGACTAGCACAAGCATGCAAACTAGGGATCATATTGTTGCTGATTTCAGGGACTTAATAATTTCACTAAGTCATTCCCTGCTGTTATTTTTATGCCATGTGTTCATGTTGTTTCAGAGAGATCTATGCCTCTTTTGAGCATGATCATTAAGGGTGTTTTGAACATATGGATTTGCTCTATCCATCCATACCTTTGTTTGTAATTATGGAGTGCCATAGCTTGAGCCAATAGAGCTCTACTTTTGCTATAAAATGTTACTGGCAGATTGTTTACATGTTATTCGATTTTGCCAAGCTTATTGTAGTTGATCCTTGCAAGCTATGATGTTGTTCTTTCCATGATTAGTTTCTATGCCATGTATTCTTGATGGATGTATGCTTAGTTTATCATGCAATGCTCTGTAGTGAGTGCATCGAGCTCGTAAACATGCCCACTTGTTATCTATTCTTGACATGTCCAGTTTTCTGCTAAGTCTGAAAACTGTAACGTAACTTGCTTATTTGACATGTGTGTTATTATATTTTCTGGTCCTTTTTGGCTCATGTAAGTAAGGGATTTTTGTTCAAGGCTTTGAGTAGGTCCATGCCCTGCCATATTTTGCTATGTCCTGTTCCTGTAGCATGTTGTTTGGTTGCTCTAAACATGGTTTCCTGATGTTAATTTCCGGCATGTTATTTTCACCAAGTCTGTGAACCTGTTATCTTTTGCACTTTTGCCATGCTTGTTTGGACCTGTTGTGGTGTGATTTAGCCGTAGCTCAGTGTTCATCTTTTGTCAACCATCTTGATTAGATCACATCCATATGCTTTGCTGGTATGTTTGGGTGCAGTATCTTAATTTCTTGCTGCTTGCTAAGTAGCATCATGTTGTTAACGGCAGAATCTTGTCATTCTTGTTTTGCTTGTCATTTGCAAACCGTGCATCCGATTCCGGTGATCTTTATATCGATTTCAACCGAAATCACCTCACCTTTCCAGTGGCATACTTGGTTTGCCAAGATTATGCCTTGTTCATCCTTTTTCCTTCCGGAGCACGCATATGCATTGCATATCACATCTCGCATATCATGCCATGTTTTGCATCATGTTGTTTGCACATTGCATCGTGGTTGATAGTTGTTCCTTTGCTTGTGTTCTTGTTTTGGGTAGAGCCAGGAGCCGAGTACGTGAACGAGGAACCTGTTGAGAACACTTATGAGGATCAAGCTTTCGACAAACCTGAGAACCTTGCAGGCAAGATGACCATACCCTCGAAATCACTTCTATCTTTGCTTGCTAGATGCTCGCTCTTTTGCTATGCCTATGTTGCGATACCTACCACTTGCTTATCATGCCTCCCATATTGTTAAACCAAGCCTCTAACCCACCTTGTCCTAGCAAACCATTGTTTGGCTATGTTACTGCTTTGCTCAGCCCCTCTTATAGCGTTGTTAGTTGCAGGTGAAGATGAAGTTTGTTCCTTGTTGGAACATGGAGATGTTGTTCCTTGATTGGAACATGTTTACTTGTTGGGATATCACAATATATCTTATTTAATTAATGCATCTATATACTTGGTAAAGGGTGGAAGGCTCGGCCTTATGCCTGGTGTTTTGTTCCACTCTTGCCGCCCTAGTTTCCGTCATACCGGTGTTATATTCCCGGATTTGCATCCCTAACGCGGTCGGGTGATTTATGGGACCCCCTTGACAGTTCGCTTTGAATAAGACTCCTCTAGCAAGGCCCAACATTGGTTACCATTTGCCTACCACCTATCCCTTTCCCTTGGGTCGGCCAGCCCGAGGGTCATCTTTATTTTAGCCCCCCGGGCCAATGCTTGTCTAAGTGTTGGTCCGAACTAGAGCCCCTTGCAACGCCACCTCGGGGAAACTTGTGGTCTGGTTTTAGTTGTACGGACTGCTCATCCGGTGTTGCCCTGAGAACGAGATATGTGCAGCTCCTATCAGGATGTCGGCGCATCGGGCGGCTTTGCTGGTCTTGTTTTATTACTGTCGAAATGTCTTGTAGCCGGGATTCCGAGACTGATCGGGTCTTCCCGGGGAGAAGGAATTGTTGGGGAACGTAGTAATTTCAAAAAAAAAAAATCCTACGCACACGCAAGATCATGGTGATGCATAGCAACGAGAGGGGAGAGTGTTGTCTACGTACCCTCGTAGACCGAAGCGGAAGCGTTGACACAACGTAGAGGAAGTAGTCGTACGTTCTCCTCGCGATCCAACCGATCACAGCACCGTTACTCCGGCACCTCCGAGTTCTTGGCACACGTTCAGCTCGATGACGATCCCCGGGCTCCGATCCAGCAAAGCGTCGGGGAAGAGTTCCGTCAGCACGACGGCGTGGTGACGATCTTGATGTGTTACCGGCGCAGGGCTTCGCCTAAGCACTGCAACGATATGACCGAGGTGGAATTTGGTGGAAGGGGGCACCGCACACGGCTAAGGAACGATCCGTAGATCAACTTGTGTGTCTTTGGGGTGCCCCCTGCCCCCGTATATAAAGGAGCCAAGGGGGAGGGGCTGGCCGGCCAGGCCTTGGCGCGCCAGAGAGTCCTACTCCCTCTGGGAGTAGGATTCCCCCCCCAATCCTAGTTGGACTAGGATTCTCCAAGGGGGAGAGAGAGGGAGAGGGGGGCGCCCACCTCTCCTAGTCCTAATAGGACTAGGGGAAGGGGGAGGCGCGCAGCCCCTAGGGCAGCCCTCTCACCTCTCCTCCAAGGCCCATGTTGGCCCATTATGCTCCCGGGGGGTTCCGGTAACCCTCCCGGTATTCCGGTAAAATCCTGATTTCACCTGGAATGCCTCCGATGTCCAAACATAGGCTTCCAATATATAACTCTTTATGTCTCGACCATTTCGAGACTCCTCGTCACGTCCGTGATCACATCCGGGACTCCGAACTCCTTCGGTACATCAAAATGCATAAACTCATAATAACTGTCATCGTAACGTTAAGCGTGCGGACCCTACGGTTCGAGAACAATGTAGACATGACCGAGACACGTCTCCGGTCAATAACCAATAGCGGGACCTGGATGCCCATATTGGCTCCTACATATTCTACGAAGATCTTTATCGGTCAGACCGCATAACAACATGCGTTGTTCCCTTTGTCCATCGGTATGTTACTTGCCCGAGATTCGACCGTCGGTATCCAATACCTAGTTCAATCTCGTTACCGGCAAGTCTCTTTACTCGTTCCGTAATACATCATCTCGCAACTAACTCATTGGTTGCAATGCTTGCAAGGCTTTATGTGATGTGCATTACCGAGAAGGCCCTGAGATACCTCTCCGACAATCGGAGTGACAAATCCTAATCTCGAAATACGCCAACCCAATATGTACCTTCGGAGACACCTGTAGAGCACCTTTATGATCACCCAGTTACGTTGTGACGTTTGGTAGCACACAAAGTGTTCCTACGGTAAACGGGAGTTGCATAATCTCATAGTTAAAGGAACATGTATAAGTCATGGATAAAAGCAATAGCAACATACTAAACGATCGGGTGCTATGCTAATGGAATGGGTCATGTCAATCAGATCATTCAACTAATGATGTGATCTCGTTAATCAAATAACAACTCTTTGTTCATGGCTAGGAAACATAACCATCTTTGATTAATGAGCTAGTCAAGTAGAGGCATACTAGTGACACTCTGTTTGTCTATGTATTCACACATGTATTATGTTTCCAGTTAATACAATTCTAGCATGAATAATAAACATTTATCATGATATAAGGAAATAAATAATAACTTTATTATTGCCTCTAGGGCATATTTCCTTCAGGAATATCCTTCGTTGATCGCGAGAACTTACCATGGGCTAAGTTGGGACACCCCTGCAGGGTTTGAACCTTCGAAAGCCGTGCCCGCGGTTATGTGGCAGATGGGAATTTGTTAATGTCCGGTTGTAGAAAACCCGAAGTTGATCTTAATTAAAATACATCAACCGCGTGTGTAACCGTGATGTTCTCTTCTCGGCGGAGTCCGGGAAGTGAACACGGTGTTGGAGTTATGCTTGACGTACGTAGTCTTCCACATTCAGATCCGTTATGTATTTTGCAATTTTCTATGTCTACAATGCTCTGCACGGAGCTATTTTAGCTAATTGCTCCCACTTTCAATATGTATCTAGATTGAGACTTAGAGTCATCTAGATTAGTGTCAAAACTTGCATCGACGTAACCTTTTACGACGAACCTTTTTGTCACATCCATAATCGAGAAACATATCCTTATTTTACTAAGGATAATTTTTGACCGATGTCCAGTGATCTACTTCCTAGATCACTATTGTACTCCCTTGCTTAACACAGTGTAGGGTATACAATAGATCTGGTACATAGCATGGCATACTTTATAGAATCTATGGCTGAGGCATAGGAAATGACTTTCATTCTCTTTCTATCATCTGCCGTGGTCGGGCTTTGAGTCTTACTCAATTTCACACCTTGTAATACAGGCAAGAACTCTTTCTTTGACTGTTCCATTTTGAACTACTTCAAAATTCTTTCAAGGTATGTACTTATTGAAAAACTTATCAAGCGTCTTGATCTATCTCTATAGATCTTGATGCTCAATATGTAAGCAGCTTCACCGAGGTCCTTCTTTGAAAAACTCCTTTCAAATACTCCTTTATGCTTCACAGAATAATTCTACATTATTTCCGATCAATGATATGTCATTTACATATACTTATCAGAAATGCTGTAGTGCTCCCACTCACTTTCTTGTAGGCTTCACCGCAAGTCTGTATAAAACTATATGCTTTGATCAACTTATCAAAGCGTATATTCCAACTCCGAGATGCTTGCACCAGTCCATAGATGGATCGCTGGAGCTTGCATATTTTGTTAACACCTTCAGGATCGACAAAACCTTCTAGTTGCATTGTATACAACTCTTCTTTAATAAATCCATTAAGGAATGTAGTTTTGTTTATCCATTTGCCGGATTTCATAAAATGCGGCAATTGCTAACATGATTCGGACAGACTTAAGCATAGATACGAGTGAGAAACTCTCATCGTAGTCAACACCTTGAACTTGTCGAAAACCTTTTGCGACAATTCTAGCTTTGTAGATAGTAACACTACTATCAGTGTCCGTCTTCCTCTTCAAGATCCATTTATTTTCTTTGGCTTGCCGATCATCGGGCAAATCCATCAAAGTCCATACTTTGTTCTCATACATGGATCATATCTCAGATTTCATGGCCTCTAACCATTTCGCGGAATCTGGGCTCATCATCGCTTCCTCATAGTTCGCAAGTTCGTCATGGTCTAGTAACATGACTTCCAGAACAGGATTACCGTACCACTCTGGTGCGGATCTCACTCTAGTTTACTTACGAGATTCGGTAGTAACTTGATCTTGAAGTTACATGATCATCATCATTAGCTTCCTTACTAATTGGTGTAGTAGTCACAAGAACAGATTTCTGTGATGAACTACTTTCCAACAAGGGAGAAGGTACAATTACCTTATCAAGTTTTCTACTTTCCTCCCACTCACTTCTTTCGAGAGAATCTCCTTCTCTAGAAAGGATCCATTCTCAGCAACGAATATCTTGCCTTCGGATCTGTGATAGAAGGTGTACCCAACAATTTCCTTTGGGTATCCTATGAAGACACATTTCTCCGATTTGGGTTCGAGCTTATCAGGTTGAAGCTTTTTCACATAAGCATCGCAGCCCCAAACTTTAAGAAACGACAACTTAGGTTTATTGCTAAACCATAGTTCATACGGTGTCGTCTCAACGGATTTAGATGGTGCCTCTTTTAACGTGAATGCAGCTGTCTCTAATGCATGATCCCAAAACGATATTGGTAAATCGGTAAGAAACATCATAGATTGTACTATATCCAATAAAGTACGGTTATGACGTTCGGACACACCATTATGCTGTGGTGTTCCAGGTGGCATGAATTTGTGAAACTATTCCACATTGTTTTAATTGAAGACCAAACTCGTAACTCAAATATTTGTCTCCGCGATCAGATCGTAGAAACCTTATTTTCTTGTCACGATGATTTTCACTTCACTCTAAAATTCTTTGAACTTTTCAAACGTTTCAGACTTATGTTTCATCAAGTAGATATACCCATATCTGCTCAAATCATCTGTGAAGGTTAGAAAATAATGATACTTGTCGCGAGCCTTAATATTCATCGGATCATATACATCAGTATGTATGATTTCCAACAAATCTGTTGCTTGCTCCATTGTTCCGGAGAACGGCGTTTTTAGTCATCTTGCCCAAGAGGCATGGTTCGCAAGCATCAAGTGATTCATAATCAAGTGATTCCAAAATCCCATCAGCATGGAGTTTCTTCATGCGCTTTACACCAATATGACCTAAACGGCAGTGCCACAAATAGGTTGCACTATCATCATTAACTTCGCATCTTTTGGTTTCAATATTATGAATATGTGTATCACTGCGATCGAGATCCAATGAACTATTTTCATTGGTGTGTATGACCATAGAAGGTTTTATTCATGTAAACAGAACAACAATTTATTCTCTTACTTAAATGAATAACCGTATTGCAATTAACATGATCAAATCATATTCATGCTGAACGCAAACACCAAATAACACTTATTTAGTTTCAACACTAATCCCGAAAGTATAGGGAGTGTGTGATGATGATCATATCAATCTTGGAACCACTTCCAACACACATCGTCACCTTGTCCTTTAACTAGTCTTTGTTCATTCTGCAACTCCCGTTTCGAGTTACTAAATTTTAGCAACTGAACTAGTACCAAATACTAAGGGGTTGCTATGAACACTAGTAAAGTACACATCAATAACATGTATATCAAATATACTTATGTTCACTTTGCCATCCTTCTTATCCGCCAATCACTTGGGGTAGTTCCGCTTCCAGTGACCAGTCCCTTTGCAGTAGAAGCACTTAGTCTCAGGCTTAGGACCAGACTTGGGCTTTTTCACTTGAGCAGCAACTTGCTTGCCGTTCTTCTTGAAGTTCCCCTTCTTTCCTTTTGCCCTTTTCTTGAAACTAGTGATCTTGTCAATCATCAACACTTGATGTTTTTCTTTGATTTCTACCTTCGCTGATTTTAGCATCGCGAAGAGCTTGGGAATATTTTCCGTTATCCCTTGCATATTATAGTTCATCACGAAGTTCTACTAACTTGGTGATGGTGACTAGAGAATTCTGTCAATCACTATCTTATCTGGAAGATTAACTCCCACTTGATTCAAGCGATTGTAGTACCCAGACAATCTGAGCACATGCTCACTAGTTGAGCGATTCTCCTCCATCTTTTAGCTATAGAACTTGTTGGAGACTTCATATCTCTCAACTCGGGTATTTGCTTGAAATATTAACTTCAACTCCTGGAACATCTCATATGCTCCATGACGTTCAAAACGTCTTTGAAGTCCCGATTCTAAGCAGTTAAGCATGGTGCACTAAACTATTAAGTAGTCATCATATTGAGCTAGCAAAACGTTCATAATGTCTGCATCTGCTCCTGCAATAGGTCCGTCACCTAGCGGTGCATCAAGGACATAATTCTTCTGTGCAGCAATGAGGATAAACCTCAGATCACGGATCCAATCCGTATCATTGCTACTAACATTTTTCAACACAATTTTCTCTAGGAACATATCAAAATAAACACAGGGAAGCAACAACGCGAGCTATTGATCTACAACATAGATATGCTAATACTACCAGGACTAAGTTCATGATAAATTTAAGTTCAATTAATCATATTACTTAAGAACTCCCACTTAGATAGACATCCCTCTAATCCTCTAAGTGATCACGTGATCCAAATCAATTAAACCATGTCCGATCATCACGTGAGATGGAGTAGTTTCAATGGTGAACATCTTATGTTGATCATATCTACTATATGATTCACGCTCGACCTTTCGGTCTCTGTGTTCCGAGGCCATATCTGTTATATGCTAGGCTCGTCAAGTTAAACCTGAGTATTCCGCGTGTGCAACTGTTTTGCACCCGTTGTATTTGAACGTAGAGCCTATCACACCCGATCATCACGTGGTGTCTCAGCACGAAGAACTTTCGCAACGGTGCATACTCAGGGAGAACACTTCTTGATAATTTAGTGAGAGATCATCTTATAATGCTACCGTCAATCAAAGCAAGATAAGATGCATAAAAGGATAAACATCACATGCAATCAATATAAGTGATATGATATGGCCATCATCATCTCGTGCTTGTGATCTCCATATTCGAAGCACCGTCATGATCACCATCGTCACCGGCGCGACACCTTGATCTTCATCGCAGCATCGTTGTCGTCTCGCCAATCTTATGCTTCCACGACTATCACTACCGCTTAGTAATAAAGTAAAGCATTACATCGCGATTGCATTGCATACAATAAAGCGACAACCATATGGCTCCTGCCAGTTGCCGATAACTCGGTTACAAAACATGATCATCTCATACAATAAAATTTAGCATCATGTCTTGACCATATCACATCACAACATGCCCTGCAAAAACAAGTTAGACGTCCTCTATTTTGTTGTTGCAAGTTTTACGTGGCTGCTACGGGCTTTAAGCAAGAACTCATCTTACCTACGCATCAAAACCACAACGATAGTTTGTCAAATAGACTCCGTTTTAACCTTCTCAAGGACCGGGCGTAGCCACACTCGGTTCAACTAAAGTTGGAGAGACAGTCTTCCGCAAGCCATCTATGTGCAAAGCACGTCAAGGGAACCGGTCTCGCGTAAGCGTACGCGTAAGGTTGGTCCGGATCGTCTCGTCCAACAATACCGCTGAACCAAAGTATGACATGCTGGTAGGCAGTATGACTTGTATCGTCCACAACTTACTTGTGTTCTACTCGTGCAAATAACATCAAACCATAAAAACCTAGGCTCGGATGCCACTGTTGGGGAACGTAGTAATTTCAAAAAAAAAAATCCTACGCACACGCAAGATCATGGTGATGCATAGCAACGAGAGGGGAGAGTGTTGTCTACGTACCCTCGTAGACCGAAGCGGAAGCGTTGACACAACGTAGAGGAAGTAGTCGTACGTTCTCCTCGCGATCCAACCGATCACAGCACCGTTACTCCGGCACCTCCGAGTTCTTGGCACACGTTCAGCTCGATGACGATCCCCGGGCTCCGATCCAGCAAAGCGTCGGGGAAGAGTTCCGTCAGCACAACGGCGTGGTGACGATCTTGATGTGTTACCGGCGCAGGGCTTCGCCTAAGCACTGCAACGATATGACCGAGGTGGAATTTGGTGGAAGGGGGCACCGCACACGGCTAAGGAACGATCCGTAGATCAACTTGTGTGTCTTTGGGGTGCCCCCTGCCCCCGTATATAAAGGAGCCAAGGGGGAGGGGCTGGCCGGCCAGGCCTTGGCGCGCCAGAGAGTCCTACTCCCTCTGGGAGTAGGATTCCCCCCCCCCCCCCCCAATCCTAGTTGGACTAGGATTCTCCAAGGGGGAGAGAGAGGGAGAGGGGGGCGCCCACCTCTCCTAGTCCTAATAGGACTAGGGGAAGGGGGGAGGCGCGCAGCCCCTAGGGCAGCCCTCTCACCTCTCCTCCAAGGCCCATGTTGGCCCATTATGCTCCCGGGGGGTTCCGGTAACCCTCCCGGTATTCCGGTAAAATCCTGATTTCACCTGGAATGCCTCCGATGTCCAAACATAGGCTTCCAATATATAACTCTTTATGTCTCGACCATTTCGAGACTCCTCGTCACGTCCGTGATCACATCCGAGACTCCGAACTCCTTCGGTACATCAAAATTCATAAACTCATAATAACTGTCATCGTAACGTTAAGCGTGCGGACCCTACGGTTCGAGAACAATGTAGACATGACCGAGACACGTCTCCGGTCAATAACCAATAGCGGGACCTGGATGCCCATATTGGCTCCTACATATTCTACGAAGATCTTTATCGGTCAGACCGCATAACAACATGCGTTGTTCCCTTTGTCCATCGGTATGTTACTTGCCCGAGATTCGACCGTCGGTATCCAATACCTAGTTCAATCTCATTACCGGCAAGTCTCTTTACTCGTTCCGTAATACATCATCTCGCAACTAACTCATTGGTTGCAATGCTTGCAAGGCTTTATGTGATGTGCATTACCGAGAAGGCCCTGAGATACCTCTCCGACAATCGGAGTGACAAATCCTAATCTCGAAATACGCCAACCCAATATGTACCTTCGGAGACACCTGTAGAGCACCTTTATGATCACCCAGTTACGTTGTGACGTTTGGTAGCACACAAAGTGTTCCTACGGTAAACGGGAGTTGCATAATCTCATAGTTAAAGGAACATGTATAAGTCATGGATAAAAGCAATAGCAACATACTAAACGATCGGGTGCTATGCTAATGGAATGGGTCATGTCAATCAGATCATTCAACTAATGATGTGATCTCGTTAATCAAATAACAACTCTTTGTTCATGGCTAGGAAACATAACCATCTTTGATTAATGAGCTAGTCAAGTAGAGGCATACTAGTGACACTCTGTTTGTCTATGTATTCACACATGTATTATGTTTCCAGTTAATACAATTCTAGCATGAATAATAAACATTTATCATGATATAAGGAAATAAATAATAACTTTATTATTGCCTCTAGGGCATATTTCCTTCAGGAATATCCTTCGTTGATCGCGAGAACTTACCATGGGCTAAGTTGGGACACCCCTGCAGGGTTTGAACCTTCGAAAGCCGTGCCCGCGGTTATGTGGCAGATGGGAATTTGTTAATGTCCGGTTGTAGAAAACCCGAAGTTGATCTTAATTAAAATACATCAACCGCGTGTGTAACCGTGATGTTCTCTTCTCGGCGGAGTCCGGGAAGTGAACACGGTGTTGGAGTTATGCTTGACGTACGTAGTTTCAGGATCACTTCTTGATCATAGTTGTGCGACCGTGTTTTTGCCTTCTCTTCTCGCTCTCATTTGCGTATGTTAGACACCAGATATGCTAGTCGCTTGCTGCAGTTCCACCTCACTACCGTGTCCTACCTTTAAGCTTAAATAGTCTTGATCTCGCGGGTGTGAGATTGCTGAGTCCCCGTGACTCACAGATACTTCCAAAACCAGTTTGAAGGTGCCGACGAAACCGTGCAGGTGACGCACCCGAGCTCAAGGAGGAGCTTGATGAAGATCTTGTTCATTGTGCTGTTTCGTTTTAGTTGATCAGTAGTGGAGCCCGGTTGGGACGATCGGGGATCTGTGTAGCATTTGGGGTAGTCTTCTTTTATTTTGGTTCCGTAGTCGGACCTTGATTGTATCTGTATGATGTAATGCTTTACTCATGTATTGTGTGAAGTGGCGATTGTAAGCCAACTATGTATCTCTTTCCCTTATGTATTACATGGGTTGTGTGAAGATTACCTCACTTGCGACATTGCTTTCAATGCGGTTATGCCTCTAAGTCGTGCTTCGACACGTGGGAGATATAGCCGCATGGAGTGCGTTACTAGTTGGTATCAGAGCCTTCCCCGACCTTAGGAGCCCCCACTGTTTGATCGTTTTTAGCGGCCGAGTTGTGTCTAGAAAAATGTTTTGAGTCATTTAGGAATTATGTATCGGAGAGTTTAGGAATTCTTTTTACTTCCCAGTCTCCTCATCGCTCTGGTAAGGCTTCCTGACGTAGAGTTTTGACTCTTCTCTTCTCAAATTTCACTAAAAAAAAATTTAGGATCACGCGGGTATCTTAGAATCGTTCCGATGGTTTTGTGATGACAACATTGTCTTGGTGCCTCCTGTCAGCAGGGGTTTAGTGGAAGTGTCCCGAGGAGTTGAGCTCTGAGGTGTTGTCGTCATAATTTTATCGTTGCAGTTCTGGAATACCTGAGTTTAGTACGCCGACATCGAAAATCTCTTTTGTACAGTTGTTGGTGAGATAACCCTGATAGCCCAGTACTGAGGCGAGTGCGGGAGTATTGCCATAGCTTGTATAACGGATGCTTTTCGAAGGTTGAGGTACACGATTTCCGGAGTTTTCTTGGTTATGTGTTGAAGGATGGATACAGCTGGATCTAGGTATTGTTAGTTTGGGTGATATATTTTGTGTCCCCTGTATCCCCAACACCTGATTGCATAACCAGAAAGTTTCGGGAGTTTATAGGTGGGAATTCAAGTAGCTCCTAGAATATCTTTCCGACAGATGCATGATATGGGATTGGGTAAATCTCTATCATATGTATTTGTTCCGACTTATTCTGCAAGCCAATCCTTTGTTTTGTTTTATTTGTGGTATTCGAGTTGCTTCGAAGTCAAGTGTTGATTTCGTACCTTTCCGAACCGGTGTTCCCATACTCCGATGTGAATACTAATCCTTCTTGATCACCGAGGTTGTCATATTAATTCTTATCAACCGGCGTGATTATCCTCAAATTAACTCGATCCTTTCAATTTGTGCAAGACCAATTCTTGGTTTTCTCAACGGTATCCGTTTCACCCGTCCCCAAGTTGCCTTTGTTTTCCCGCCCTTCCACCCCTTTTTTCTTCAAGGACTCAGATTTCTTAATCATGTATCCTTTTATTTGTGGGAAGTTTCTCCATTCTTTTCCGTCAATGTTCTTATCCGATGATTCTCAGGAAGATACTAACGGACCTTCAAGTTTATTATTCTTCGTTCTCTTTTCTTCTCCGGTGGATTCCAATTCAACCTTTCGGTGTTGATCATATTCCTTTTCTCATTTCAAGTGCTTTATTATGTCGGTGTATCTCTTAATCATTCACCTCTCGCTATTCATTTGTTCCGAAGTGATGAAGATATCTCAGAAGATTCAACTTTCCATTCTCAATTCACTCAAGTTCTTTTGAGGATGTTATCTCATTCAAGCCATTTAAATCAACTGGTGTGTTCTCCCTTTCAAGTAAGCGTTCAACGGTGGTTCTTTTGAGTGGGCCCTAACCCTCAGGCCTTTTCCCAGGATCTTACCTGACTCTTCTAATTTTCCCGGAGTTATTCTCAAATGCTTTTCCAATTTTGACGTAAGAATGAATTTTCATCAGTCATATGTCTTTCTCCAAGATCTTTCAAATTCTTTTCATCATTGGTTCAACCTTTCCAATTCTCATTCCGGAGTGCCTCAACAATTCATGGTGGGGTTTCTCGTCATCATTCTCCACATTGGAAGACCGAAGAAGAGTTTCTCTTAAATCTTGCCCCATTCTCTTCAAGATTCATTGTTCTAGCTTGTTGCCATCCTCTCATATTTGTTTTCGATTGAGGGAATTCTTTTCACCCATCCGGAGCATTTCATGAGTTGTTTCCATTTCTTTCCTCCGAAGGCCATCATGTCATAAATTCTTCATTCTCAGCTTTCAGCTCTCGTTCTCCAAATCATACCGGTGCATCATTCAAGTATTATATAATCAGTTCATGATCTCTTCGTTCTCATGTATCTAAATTCTCTCAAGTATCTTCCTTCATTTTCTAATTCTTCCCGGTGTTTCTTTATCTTTTCTTTGTTCATTTTCAATTCTTACGGTGGTTCGTTCAAAAGTTCTCTTCCTTCGTTATCATATAGATTCACTTGTTCTTTCCAATCCTACCGGTGGCTCATGAAGACCTTCCCAAATTTTGGCGCTATATTTCCCCTTAATCTTGGCCCAGTGTGAATAAGTGTCATGCAATCCATTGCTTCTCATCAATTTAAATTGATGGAGGATAAACATAAATCTTATTCTTCTTTCATCAAATGGATTAGTTCCTTCCTTCGAAGATTGTTAATGTTGAATAATCTCCCGGGCTCAAGCAGTTCATCCTTTATTTTCCGGAGTTCCAAGTCTTCTCGTTTGTCTCGTCTCGAAGCTCCATCTGAATCAGCGCAAGACTTTAATCTTACTCATTCATCCCTCAATTTTATCTCATCATCCTTTTGTTACCGGAGCTCTTCATGATGGTTCATCAAGGATTTCTTTCATTCTCGATTTGGACTTCAAGATTTCTCTCGGAGCTATGATCCGCTAAACTTTACTCAAAATTTAACATGGTGTTCAACACATGTCTTGTTTGGAGGAGTTCAAGCATTTCTTCATCTTGCATTCCGAAGTGCAATTCTTTCTATCTTATCTTTTGAGGTGGTGTTATGTCATTCTTGACAATTAGAGTTCGCGTTTCATGATTCACATGTTGTCAATAATGAGATATTTTAAATCCACCAATCTCTTCATTGGATTTATCTTGTGTCATGGTTTCACCTAAATCCTTCCCTAAGGAATGTGGCTATTATGGTGCTTATCAATGATCCAAGTTTTTCTCCTATTCTCTCGGCGAATCAAGTTTTCATCTCCATGTTGCTCTCAAGCAATCAATTGTTTTCCGTAGTGGCATGTATTCACCTCTAAGCTTTGAGTTGTTTCCATAAGCCCACAACAAGCTTATCCTTACCATTGTTGTTTTTCAAACAACTCCGTTCCATCCTACTTCATAAGGATGCTCTTTCAAATTCATTTATGGTAGGAGATGTTGGTTTCATTCTTCGCTCTATTCATTCCAACTATCTCACTATCGTGCATTGTCTTCGGAGGCATTGCAATGTTGCTCTTTTCACCCATCACCTCGTTTTGTAAAGATCATGTTCTTTTTCTTGCTTATCCATTTAACGGGAGTGTTGTGTCTATCATTCCTCTTTTAACCGGAGTCTCATCCAAGTGCTTTCATTTTGCCAAGTTCAAATTTTGTTCCTCCATTTCCAACCGGAGTGTTGTATCATCTCTTCAATATCGTCTCATCTTATCAAGTTTTCTTCTCGTTTCTATTGGAGTGTTGTCCAAATTCTGTCATTCTTGTTCCTTGGCTATTTCATCATACCAGTGCGGTCATATTCTTTTTGTTCGTGAAGCTCTTATTTCCATGTCTTTCAACCTACAAGGTTCTCGTGATTTTCCTTGTTCCTCTTTTCTAACGGAGTGTTTCCAACTTTGTTCATCTTCGTTGTTTTCTTTCTTTCATTTTGTTCAACCTCTCAAGGTTCTTTGGTTTCACTCTTTTGTCAAGAAGCAACTTAGTTTTACCTCTTCCTCTTTTTCCCCCGTTTTCCCTCCGGTGCCATCCTAGATCTCGGGACGAGATCCTCTCGTAGTGGTGGAGTGTTGTAACACCCCGGATGTAACTTGCCATATTCGTAACTCCAACTCTTGCCATTTTCGGCAATGTGATATGATATTCCCTCCGTGGTTGGGTTTCCCTTCCTTTTGCATTTTGTCCTTGTCATGCATTTCATGTCATGTCATCATGTGCATCGCATTCGCATACGTGTTCGTCTCATGCATCCGAGCTTTTTCCCCGTTGTCCGTTTTCCAATCCGGCGCTCCTATGTTCCCCGGCGTCCCCTTGTACCTTTTTCCGTGAGCGGGTATTAAACTTTCTCGGAATGGACCGAGGTTTGTCAAGCGGCCTTGGTATAGCACCGGTAGACCTCCTGTCAAGTTTCGGGTCAATCGGAGGTCGTTTGATACTCCAATGGTTAACCGGGTAACCGAGAAGGCCTCTTTTGTGTGCAGCCCAACACCCTTTCAAAGTGGCCCAAAACCCATCTAAGACATCTCCTTCCTCTCGGTCGTCGGATCACGATCGTGTGGGCGAAAACCGCACCTCATTTGGACACTCCTACCTCCTCCTACCTATAAATATGTGCACTCCTCCGATTTTTCGGGTCCAAACCCTACCCTAATCCTTCCCCCGCCGCCACCGGACGCGTCCGCGACGGCCGGACACGTCCGGGACGCCGCCCGCATCCACTCCCGTCGCGCCACCTGTCCAGCCGCCGCGCCGGACCAATCCGGCCTCGCCACGTCACCGCCGTCGCCCTCTCTCTCCTCCAGCCCCGCCGCCGGCCCGCGTAGCCCGGATCGGGCCCGCGGGGCCCATCTCGTCGACGCCGCCTGCCCGCGCCTCCCCGGCCCAGGCTCGCCCGCCGCCGCCCACGACCCACGCGCCGCGCCGGCCGCGAGCTCCCGCCGGCGACCCCGCGCCTCCCGCGGCCGGCCGCCTGCCCCGTCGCCGAGCGCCGCCGCCCCCGCAGCTCCCCCGCCGGCGCCGTCCTCGCCGTCCCGCGGCCGGATCCGGTGCCCCTCGCCGCAGATCCGCCGTCCCCGCCATCTCCCTCCTCTCCGGTCGCATCTCCGGCGCAACTCCGGCCATCCTCGGTTCCCGTGCCCGGAACCCTAGATCTGCGAGGTTGCCCCGATTTTTTGTGTAAGTCCCGAAATTATTGACATAATCATGTCATGTTCATCGCATCATAACTCTCTGCATACTGCTCCGTTTCGTGCCTGTAATATGTCGAATTGTTCGCCTCGATGAGTACATCATTTCATCTCATTGCATCATTTTCATTTGAGCTCATCTTGATGCCCGAAATGCTGTTAGAAGAGGGCTATGTGATTTTTGTTTCAGATCTGTTTCAGAACATGCACTTTTGTCATTTTTGCCATGATTGATGTGTGCATCTTATGAACTGGAGTCCTACATGTGTTTTATAATATGCCATTCCATCCCTACAGGGGTGTATGCCATGTATTTTTGTGATCTCTGTGGTGACTAGCACAAGCATGCAAACTAGGGATCATATTGTTCCTGATTTCAGGGACAATAATTTCACTAAGTCATTCCCTGCTGTTGTTTTTATGCCATGTGTTCATGTTGTTTCAGAGAGATCTATGCCTCTTTTGAGCATGATCATTAAGGGTGTTTTGAACATATGGATTTGCTCTATCCATCCATGCCTTTTTTCGTAATTATGGAGTGACATAGCTTGAGCCAATCGAGCTCTACTTTTGCTATAAAATGTTGCTGGCAGATTGTTTACATGTTATTCGATTTTGCCAAGCTTGTTGTAGTTGATCCTTGCATGCTATGATGTTGTTCTTTCCATGATTAATTTCTATGCCATGTCTTCTTGATGGATGTATGCTTAGTTTATCATGGAATGCTCTGTAGTGAGTGCATCGAGCTCGTAAACATGCCTACTTGTTATCTGTTCTTGACATGTCCAGTTTTCTGCTAAGTCTGAAAACTGTAACGTAACTTGCTTATTTGACATGGGTGTTATTATATTTTCTGGTCCTTTTTGTCTCATGGTAAGTAAGGGATTTTTGTTCAAGGCTTTGAGCAGGTCCATGCCATGCCATATTTTGCTATGTCCTGTTCCTGTAGCATGTTGTTTGCTTGCTCTAAACATGGTTTCCTGATGTTAATTTCCGGCTTGTTATTTTCACTGTCTGTGAACCTGTTATCTTTTGCACTTTTGCCATGCTTGTTTGAACCTGTTGTGGTGTGATTTAGCCGTAGCTCAGTGTTCATCTTTTGTCAACCATCTTGAGTAGATCACAGCCATATGCTTTGCTGGTACGTTTGGGTGCAGTAGATTAATTTCTTGTTGCTTGCTAAGTAGCATCATGCTGTTAATGGCAGAATCTTGTCATTCTTGTTTTGCTTGTCATTTGCAAACCGTGCATCCGATTCCGGTGATCTTTATATCGATTTCAACCGAAATCACCTCACCTTTCCAGTGGCATACTTGGTTTGCCAAGATTATGCCTTGTTCATCCTTTTTCCTTCCGGAGCACGCATATGCATTGCATATCACATCTCGCATATCATGCCATGTTTTGCATCATGTTGTTTGCGCATTGCATCATGGTTGATAGTTGTTCCTTTGCTTGTGTTCTTGTTTTGGGTAGAGCCGGGAGACGGGTACGTGAACGAGGAACCTGTTGAGAACACTTACGAGGATCAAGCTTTCGACAAACCTGAGAACCTTGCAGGCAAGATGACCATACCCTCGAAATCACTTCTATCTTTGCTTGCTAGATGCTCGCTATTTTGCTATGCCTATGCTGCGATACCTACCACTTGCTTATCATGCCTCCCATATTGTTAAACCAAGCCTCTAACCCACCTTGTCCTAGCAAACCATTATTTGGCTATATTACTGCTTTGCTCAGCCCCTCTTATAGCGTTGTTAGTTGCAGGTGAAGATAAAGTTTGTTCCTTGTTGGAACATGGAGATGTTGTTCCTTGATTGGAACATGTTTACTTGTTGGGATATCACAATATATCTTATTTAATTAATGCATCTATATACTTGGTAAAGGGTGGAAGGCTCGGCCTTATGCCTGGTGTTTTGTTCCACTCTTGCCGCCCTAGTTTCCGTCATACCGGTGTTATATTCCCGGATTTTGCGTCCCTAACGCGGTCGGGTGATTTATGGGACCCCCTTGATAGTTCGCTTTGAATAAGACTCCTCCAGCAAGGCCCAACATTGGTTACCATTTGCCTACCACCTATCCCTTTCCCTTGGGTCGGCCAGCCCGAGGGTCATCTTTATTTTAGCCCCCCGGGCCAATGCTTGTCTAAGTGTTGGTCCGAACTAGAGCCCCTTGCAGCGCCACCTCGGGGAAACTTGTGGTCTGGTTTTAGTTGTATGGACTGCTCATCCGGTGTTGCCCTGAGAACGAGATATGTGCAGCTCCTATCAGGATGTCGGCGCATCGGGCGGCTTTGCTGGTCTTGTTTTATTACTGTCGAAATGTCTTGTAGCCGGGATTCCGAGACTAATCGGGTCTTCCCGGGGAGAAGGAATATCCTTCGTTGATCGCGAGAGCTTATCATGGGCTAAGTTGGGACACCCCTACAGGGTTTGAACTTTCGAAAGCCGTGCCCGCGGTTATGTGGCAGATGGAAATTAGTTAATGTCCGGTTGTAGAAAAACCGAACTCGATCTTAATTAAAATACATCAACCGCGTGTGTAACCGTGATGTTCTCTTCTCGGCGGAGTCCGGGAAGTGAACACGGTGTTGGAGTTATGCTTGACGTACGTAGTTTCAGGATCACTTCTTGATCATAGTTGTGCGACCGTGCTTTGGCCTTCTCTTCTCGCTCTCATTTGCGTATGTTAGACACCAGATATGCTAGTCGCTTGCTGCAGTTCCACCTCACTACCCTGTCCTACCTTTAAGCTTAAATAGTCTTGATCTCGCGGGTGTGAGATTGCTGAGTCCCGGTGACTCACAGATACTTCCAAAACCAGTTTGAAGGTGTTGATGAAACCGTGCAGGTGACGCACCCGAGCTCAAGGAGGAGCTTGATGAAGATCTTGTTCATTGTGTTGTTTCGTTTCAGTTGATCAGTAGTGGAGCCCAGTTGGGACGATCGGGGATCTGTGTAGCATTTGGGGTAGTCTTCTTTTATTTTGGTTCCGTAGTCGGACCTTGATTGTATCTGTATGATGTAATGCTTTACTCATGTATTGTGTGAAGTGTCGATTGTAAGCCAACTATTTATCTCTTTTCCTTATGTATTACATGGGTTGTGTGAAGATTACCTCACTTGCGACATTGCTTTCAATGCGGTTATGCCTCTAAGTCGTGCTTCGACACGTGGGAGATATAGCCGCATCGAGGGCGTTACATTGTCCCTCTTGGGGTGCCCTACCCCTCCTTATATATGTTGAAGGGGCCGGGTTACATGACTAGTCCTAGTAGGATTAGGATTACTCTATTACAAGTGGAGTCCTAGTCTTGCTTCCTTTGTAGAAGAATATTCCTTACGCCTTTCCTCTTAAGCCGGCCCACCATCATACGAACCGTCCTAATAGGCCTTGGGCCTTGTCGTTCGTCTGACCCGCCTGCCGGTTTACTAGTGAGTCGCCAAGATCGGGCGGGTTACCCGTGAGTCGCCAAGCTCTGGGAAGGTCACCAGTGAGTCGCCAAGATCCAGTCGGGTCATACATCCAGCCAGGTTACACCGTGGGGTATATCCCCGACATTAGCCCCCAGTTTAATTTGGATTTATCCATGTTAAACTGATCTGCAACATAAAAACAAGAACAGATTTGACAGGTTGTGCTCCGGGTTAAATATTCCGGCACCTGATCATCCTTAAGTCTTTGTCATTTCCTCCTTCTAGAAAATCCGGGTTAACAGGCCAGCTTCATAATCAATTTTCTTGTAGAATAAATATTGTAAATAAAGAATCCATTTGAGTCGGCCTTCAATGCTCTGACTTGACAAAAATATCGGTCTTTGAAATATTCAACTAATATCCAGCCGTCTTGAAAATGTAGAACTTGCCGAGTAATGATTTCCAAAATCGTTGGGTTATAAAAACTGATAATTCTGGGTCATGATTGTTACCAACACCGGTTCATGATTGTTCCCAACGCCGGGTCAAAACTGAGAATTTTGAAGATTTCTCTCCCTCATATCCATATTACCTGTAGCCCCCAAGTCTTGAGCAGAGCAAAGTGATGACTTAAGAATTGATTCAATATAAATACTACCACTTAAAGAAATCCAGGCTATTCATCTCAGCCACCAGTCAAAACTGAATATTCCATATATGTTGCCCCCAAGTGCCGGGTTGTCATGCTTGCAGCAACATAGGACTTGTAATTGCCTTATGCTCATAAAACTTCAACCAATGTAGCCCCCAAGGGCCGGGTCATTATGCAATAATGAGCAGGGACTTTATATATGCTTCATTGAAAATAATATCATATGATGTAACCCTCACCATGGGGCTTGGACCCACGTCCATAAGGTTAAGAGCTTGGTACTCTACCAACTGAGTAGTGGACCTTTCAATATAATGGATTAAGACTTGTGTACATTGAATTTTTGAGAGGAGCAATTGGTAGCCCCCAGGGGCCGGCTCATTATGATGTGATTAGTCGGGTCTTCAATAAGGCCAGTAAAATGACTTTGTATTAGCCCCCAAGTGTCATGGTGCATGCTGGAAGTGACATGGGACTTGCATATTTGATGTAATCTCAATTTGAATAATGTAGCCCCCAAGTGCTGGGTCGTAAGTCTGCAGCGACTCGGGACTATTCCCTCCATTGTAGAAAAATCATATCCGTTGATAGAATAATAGCCATTGCGCTGAAGCGATTTTGAAAATCTCAATCATAATACTGGTTATTGATAACCATAATAAAAATCCAGCCATGTTGGCTATTAAAGATTTGAATAATATAACCCGGTTTGAAAACCAGTTCCTGCACACAAACAAATCATAAGTGCCCTGGCGGTTTACCGCAGGGTGGGTCATGATGCCCAGTATAAGTCCGCTGGTGACCATGGAAGTCCATAACCAGGGTAGGGGGTAATATCCCAAATATGAGACATAATCAGGGCTGCTTGGCCCGACTTGTAAAAAACCATATGTTAAGAAAAGGAGGTGATACAAATCCAAAATAAAAACCCAAAAAACACGAGGCTTTCATAGGCAGCCGAGCCAAAATATCTTCTTCAATGAAACTAGCACGATAGCCGCTGGAGTATCTGCGCTTTCTGTAAGCCGGCTCTCACATGACCCAATCAACTTTTTAACCTGGATAAGTTCAGGGTCTTTAAAAGATTGACTTATCGAGAGTATGGCGGGGTCAGAGTAGCATCGTGAAAAACAGGCCAATCAATGTTTTAACCTTGACATGGTCTCATTTAAGAGATTGACTTGTTAAGAACAGGGCGGGTCATCCAGGATTACCTGGTCGAAGAGCATCTGGCATATAGGCAGGATAACCCCGATTTTTGGTGAATACACCCGGCATCCATGACAATCAAGAGGGTAGTAACGCTATGTTCTCTTTGGTGAATACACCTATGTTTGAACAGGAAGCTCCCAAATGACATATAATGAGCCTCAAGGTAGGATACCTATGTTTGAACTGTGTAGTGCAGCAAGCTCTCTTTGGTAATCCTTTAATTTGGGCAGGAAGCCCCCAAGTGATTTGTAATAAGGCGTGTAAGCCAGAGCAAGAGGGTAAGCACAGCTATGCTCATTAAGCAGGAAGCCCCCAAGTGACCAATAAGATAAGCCAATAAGGCAGGATACCCATGTTTGAACCGCGCATCATGGCAGCAAATTCTCTTTGGCAACCTTTTAGTTTTTCCTGAGAACTCGAACTTGCGAGAGATGGATTCTTTTTGAACCGGATGTTAAACCGGATATTGAGAGCTTCAAAGATTTAAGGGAGAGAGATGTCTCTTGAGCCGGATTTTAAACTGTAATCTTCATTTTGGGCCGGAAATTTTTTGACGCCTTTAAATTTTCATCAATATAACAGCAGCCTCCGGGATCGGGTTATCTTCCCTCCACTGACCCAGAGTTCTTGACTTGCTTTAAACTGTCAGTCATTTACTGTGTCATGTCATCATAGCCCCCAAGTCACAAGGCGACTCGAGGATTGTCTTGAGATTCCCCATATTTGATCGTGATATAAACCGGTATGAGTCATTCAACAGCTCAGTGATATAAAAATCCCTTTTGCATTAGACAACTTGTCATGCATTGAAACACTTGCAAGCTAGAGTAATTGCTCTTTTTAATGAAGCAATATGTAATATAAAAACATACTGGATGAATTTCACCTGATATATTATGCTGGAAATTATCCGCCGCGGAGTTGATGGTCACTATGGTGAAGTTGAAATCAATCACGAGCGAGTCGGCCGGGGGAGCAGACAGATGAGTCGGCCGCGGCGTTGTAAGCCGGTGCGGACGAGCAAGTTGTCTCCTCATTGTAAGCCGGCGCAGACGTGCGAAACGGTCGCGAGAGCGAAAGGACGAGTCGTCCGTGGCGTTGTAAGCCGGTGCGGGAGTCTGTTGAGTAAGGACGACCACCTGTGCCGAATGATGTTGGCGTGCCTCTATCTCCGCGGTATAATGCCACCTTGTAATGTGTAATTCTCCTGCATATAAATACAGCAGGCCAAAGTAGTTTTGCTTAGATGAATTAATATGTACTAAAAATAGACAGGGGCAAATAGCACCTGATACTTTTGTTGGGGAATATAAAGTTGATGCTACATAATGGAGGCGTGTGCTCTTTGGTAATGCTTGCTTTGCAGGCAACAGGGACACGACTGCTGTCCAGTTTCCTATCTGTTACTACCTCAAAAGTCGAGCCCAGCTGCGGATGTCACGATCTGGCTTTGAAAAGAGTCTTGCTACACACACGATGAAATTGGACGATGCACAGACGATGGATTAAATCTGGCCGGACAAACGCTGATTGAGAAAGGCGTCGGCCGCTGGATTTACTGTCGTGCATAGATCGGTCACTTGTGTCGTGCATGAAGCAATTTCGCTTTGAAAAGAGTCTTGCTACACACACGATGAAATTGGACGATGCACAGACGATGGATTAAATCTGGCCGGACAAACGCTGATTGAGAAAGGCGTCGGCCGCTGGATTTACTGTCGTGCATAGATCGGTCACTTGTGTCGTGCATGAAGCAATTTCGCTTTGAAAAGAGTCTTGCTACACACACGATGAAATTGGACGATGCACAGACGATGGATTAAATCTGGCCGGACAAACGCTGATTGAGAAAGGCGTCGGCCGCTGGATTTACTGTCGTGCATAGATCGGTCACTTGTGTCAGTGCATGAAGCAATTTCGCTTTGAAAAGAGTCTTGCTACACATGGCACAGGCGGGGCTTCATCAAGACTTGGAGCCTTTTTTTATACTGCTGCATTATTTCCAAACACCAGTACCCAAAAGTGACTGGTTTTTGCCTTCCTTGAAGCCTAATTAATTTTGTCCTTGCTTTGGTTGATGATGAGGGAGCTCGTGGTCATCTCTTATACATGCTTCTACAACTCTGCTTCTGTTTTCTCCACCCGGCAGCAGAACATGCGAGCGCAAGAGCGGCCTGGGCCAGTGGGCACGCTGGGAGGAGAGTATTGCCCGGGGAAGGCGGCGTGGCACGAGGTCGTGTGGACGCAGGAGCAGCGCAGTAGCCTGCTGTTAAGGTAGGGCCTAGAACCGTCACAGGCGGAGCCGGACGGACAGGTGTAGGAGCACGACCCGCCGACGTGGCGGAGCGGAGGACGGGAGGAGACGCAAGGCCAGCAGATGTGAGGCAGAAACGAGCGGCTTGGCGAAGGCAGGCGGCTCTGCCGTGGGTGGCTCAGAGGCAAGTGGGAGCCGGCCATGGAGGCGGCTCAGAGTAGAAATGGACGGGGCCGTTGGGCCTGCGCTGGACAGCCGGGGCGGCGTCACGGCGAGTGGGCGGCGACATGGAGTTGGGCGCAGGCGAGCTGCTGATGAGGCTCCTGACCCGGCGGGTCGAACGATGAGGGCACGACGGCCGCCGGACGGCTCAGCACAATGGGTCGCAGCGAAGGCAACCAGGCAACCGTTCGTGGCGACTCACGTCGGGTCGGAGGCGGGTCCATAGACGACTCATGGTGGCAACGGAGTAGTTTGGTGATGAAGCTGCCGCTCAGCGAGGCAATCGCCTCGGCGGAACCGCGGGGTTGGTTCAGCAATGGCGGGGGCGGCTCGGCATGGCGGCGGCTCAATCGAC
Source organism: Aegilops umbellulata (assembly GCA_032464435.1). Taxonomy (NCBI): domain Eukaryota; kingdom Viridiplantae; phylum Streptophyta; class Magnoliopsida; order Poales; family Poaceae; genus Aegilops; species Aegilops umbellulata. The sequence continues at coordinate 216,625,788 of CP136055.1, forward strand.
CCGAAGCAGTGGAGGCGGCTCAACGGAGCTTTGGTGGCGGGCGGCTCAGGCGAGCTGTAGGCCAGAGTTGCCGCAGCAGAAGCATGCCACGACGTCGGAGGTAGTCGGGTGGAGCTGGACTGGCTTAAAGCGAGGCGAAGGCGGCCGGCGGCTCAAGGCGGAGCAGTGGCCTGACAGAGGAAGCGAGGACGCTCGGAGGCGGCCGCGGTAGAAGCGGCGCGACGCGGGGTCGGCGAGCCAACGGCTCAATGATTAAGAGCGGAGGCGCGGGGTCGACGATTCGGGGCCCGCGACTGTGTCGATGAAGGCGGCCGGCGACTTGACACGAGGTCCGCGCGAGGGCGGTTTGAGGCGGCTCATGCCGCGATGGTGAAGGCAGCTCGCAGGAGCGGATGACTCAGCGAAGCAGGGGCGCTCGGGAGGAGTCCCAACATGAACGGACGCGGAGAAAACCGGCGAAGTCCGATGGTAACCCGGATGGGAGGCGAGGCGCATCTGCACTCGGACCGGAGTCCGAAGATGAGTCGCGATGGCGATTCAGGGGAGGCAGATTCCAAATCAGCTATGGGTCAAGGCGGCGGCTTGAAGTCCGTGCCACCCAAGGCGGAGACGACGTACCAAAGATGACGTGAGGTGGCGGCGACTTAGCGCAAAGCCGTGGGGGCGAGGTGACTCGGGTGAAGGCAGAACGGGCAGTGACTCTTCCTTTTTCTTTGATCACGCTTTGCTGTAATTATTGAATGAGATAAACGCACCATTGGTCAGCGAACTCCTGCGAGATGAGCACATTGGTCACACAAGTGTCAAAACGTGGAAAAGTGGTCAGTTTGGTTTGTTTTATGAGCAAATTGGTCAATATCCCGTTTCGAGCCGTGACGGGGCCGACGTGGCTGGCTGACTCAGCTTGGGCCCACTGTCAGTTTTTTGTCCTTTATGCAATGCGGCCCCGTCAGTATTTTGGGTTGGGTTTTTTTGCAAATAGTTCGTCCCCTCCCAGTCAAAATCCCCAAATCAGCCCGATTCGTGCCAAATAGCATTCTTCTCACTTCATCCTCTCTTTCGATCTGCCGCAGTCGTCACTTTGCTCGAGATGGAGCAGTTCGAGGGAGAGAGCTGGCGGCCGGAGAACAGGGAGGGGAGTGTCTTCTTCCCGGCGGAGGCCTGGAGGCGCGGCGAGCCGGAGTTGAGGCCTGAGTTCGGCCACTGTGTGCTCCAGCGCACGGCGGGGATGTACCGGGTGGAGGAGAAGTTGCATGGTCGTGCACTGGTGGGTACAGTGGAAGGGCACCGGCCTCCCGTGTCGCCGGCACAGGTGGTTGCTGCTTTGGAGTCGCAATGCGGCCTCTCCCGGGACCACATCATGGTCGAGGTATGTTCCCCTCCGGCGGATTTTCTTGTGCGGTTCCGGTCTGGCGAGGATTGCACTCGCGTGCTCATCTACCACTCCCGTAAGCTTACCGTCGGCGGAGTGACGATCCAGTTTAGCCGTTGGCACCGTGGGATGGGTGGCGAGGCGTCGTCTTTGAAGTTTTTAACTAGGTTGAGCTTAGATGGGCTACCGCAAGAAGCATGGGAGGTTGAGTTTGTTGGCAAGCTCATAAGCAGTCTCGGCGGCGAACTCGTGAAGATGGTGAAGCCAACTGATCGTTGTTTCATCGTTGTTGAAGCGTGGATGAAAAATCCTAACAAAGTGCCCAAGTTATATGAAGTGGAGCTGCCAGAACCTGACCTACCACAAGATTATCCTACCTCAGACTCTGACGGGCCAATTTCACCACCTTCTAGTCAGCTGACACTCGAGAAGCCAACAATTCTGCATGTTGTGACGATCCATATTCTGAAGGTTATAGATCGGAGCCCAATATTAACAGAGTTGCCGCCTGCTTACGATTACGACGATGATTCCAACAGTGCTTGTTGTCACACTTTTAGTTGCTATCCTGGTACAATTGATGGGGCAGAGAGGGCATACATTGGAGGTGGGCATGGATTTGCAGGTCCAGGGACAGATGGCCGTGCAGGTGGTCTTTTCAAGATGTAGATGCAACATCTGATATATGTATCTGTTGTGTTCTATTGTGGTATTGTAGCCTTTCTGTTTAAGAACAAGTGTACCCAGAACTGATGTAACCAGTTTGTTGTATCCAGACCTGCTATTGTTGTATCTTTTATGTTGTGGTTTATCTCTTGTATGCACTATGCTATTTATGTGAAATGAACTAGTTCACAATTTGTGTTGTCAACCTAATGCAGTATGCATTTAGTGTGGAAGAAAGTAGTTGATATGCAGTATGTAACATAACAGAGTCAGAGAAGATACTAGTACACTCTTGCAGAAAAGATGACAATTCAATTCTCAGCAAAGCAGCAGTTATCATTTTGTCATGTTAACAAACCAAACTACAGGTTAAAGTAGCTACATTTGCAAGCCTGTAACACTACCAAAAGTAAAGCAGTTCCCAACAGACAGAATTACAAAGCATGATATCAGTCTTGTGGGGCTGATTGTGTGTTGTTGATCTCTTCTTCATCCTGTTCTGCCATGCTTCTTGCTCCTCCTCCTCTTCTGCCTCCTCTTCTTCCTCCTCTTCCCCCTCTTCTTCCTGCTCTTCCTCCTGCTCTGCCTCCTCTGTCTCCAAACAGTAGAAATTGAAACCCTCCAGCACTTGATGTTCCTGCTGCTGCATTGTTGCTAGTGCTGCCTCTTTCTCTTCTTTGATTTGCACCCCTCCTATTCACTGCACTAGCTGCAGTTCTAGCTACTCTTCTTCTTCCAGACCTATCCCTTGTGTGACCTCTGAGCTGATCATGTGTTACTGTGCTTCTCCTTGGTGGTGGAATATTTGCTCTATATTGTGCAACAAAACCAGATTCCAGAGGGAAAGGCTCAATATCTTCAAATACAATGTTTGGTGCCTGGAATATATAACAGAGTTGACTGATCAAAACATGAAATACATAACAAAAGCAGAACATCGAGTGTTCCATTTTGTGAATTCACCTCATGGGCCAGCTGAGATATCATAGATTCTTTCACATTGGAAGGATCTTTCCTGGGATCTAGTTCTACATGATCAATGTGCTGATCAAAAAATTAAACATTGTATTAGTACTTCTTATGCAAAACATCAAACATTAAATAGTGTGCTACTTATTACCTGTAGTATCTCAGGTATATCAGCATCTCCATTCTCATCAACAACTGTGGGACCTCTGTTTGGGTTAGGAATGGAGATTGGCATGCCCACTTTCTCTTGCACAGTTCTTCTTCTCTTTCTCTTTGGTCTTTGTTGATCTTGCACCTCTGTTGGTTCCTGTTCTACTTGGGTGTGAGATTCTGCTGCTTGTGCTGCTTCTGCCCTTGCAATCTCCTTCAATCTAGGGCATCCTTTCCTGTTATGACCTTCATAACCACAATATCCACAATGAATAGTGACCCCATGTTTGGTCAACTTTGTACCATCCTCATTTTCTTCAGGACCTTTTCTTCTTTTTTTGCTTGATGGTCTACCAACAACCTTCTCATAGAAGGGTGGTTTTACTACTGGGGCATTAACATGCTCCCATTCAGATTTATCTCTAACAGGCTTCACTACTGGACCATAAGCTTGCATAAAAGCATTAAGAGAATAGCAGCTAGATACCATTTGTTCAGGTTTTATTCTCTCATGTCTGCAACAAGCTATTGCATGGTTGCATGGAATGGCAGTTAACTGCCATCTTCTGCAAGTGCAAGCTCTCATGTTTAGCTCTACAATGTAACTAACCCCATTGCTCAAAACTTTGAAAGTTGACCTTCCATATTCAGTAGCAAAGCAATTTGCTGCATAATCTGCATTTTTCTGAACTTTCTGTCTTATCTTTGGACAAATCTGACCAGTCCACTTCTGAGCCTCTTTCTGCATCTTGAGATATCTTGTGCCTATCTTGCAAGCAATGTTTTCTAACATAGACAGGATAGGCAACTCTCTAGCTTCTAATATCCACCTACATGAGCAGTACTAAACATTAGTAATAGACATTTAAATTTAATAAGCATAAGTACTTAGATTTGCAAGCATGTAGAAAAAGATTAGTAGTATATAATTACTTGTTGAAAACTTCAGATGAATTATTTGTAAGAATGTCACACTTGACAAAATCACCGAAGAAAGCTCTGCAATACTCTGAGGGCTTCTTTTCATCTAACCAAGCATGTGCTTCTGGACAATCAACCTTGAACCTATCCATGTTTTGCTGCCACCTTGTAGTGTTGCTTGACCTAGCACATGCCCATAGGTGGTTCTTCACTGTCTCTCCCTTATGGAGCTGGTTCAAGTTCTGGTACAAATGTCTAACACAGAACCTATGTTCAGAGTCAGGGAATATTTCTCTGACTGCTTTCATCAAACCCTGGAACACAAGACAATATGTATATGAGATCTCCATTTATAATATGTTAACATACAATTAGATGTGTTTCAAACAGAACACAACATAGATGAAAGCACACCTTCTGTTTATCACTCATTATAGTGATTGTTGATGTGTTGATGATGTTCAGATCAGTTTTCAAAGTAGTAAGAAACCACTTCCATGAAGCATGGCACTCCACCTCTACTACAGCTAGTGCAATTGGGTATATGCAATCATTGGGATCTACTCCAATTGCTGTCAGAATCTGTCCTCCATATTTGGTCCTTATGTGAGTTCCATCTAGGCAAATTATGGGCCTGCATGACAGTAGCCATCCTCTTTTGCATGCATCCAGACATAAGTATAGAGTGCTCAAAGTTTCACCCATCCTCTTCAAATAGAAAGTGGTGCCTGGGTTTGCTCTCCTTAGCTCATGTCCATAGTCCCAAAGCTGTCCATATTGGGCCTCCTCATCTCCTCTAACCTTTTTCAGACAATATAACCTGGCTCTTGCTAGATTAAATCTATTGGGCTTCATGTTGTACTTCTTCTGCACTTTGTTTTGAAAAGCAGTCAAATTCATCTTTGGGTCATCTCTGAAATCTTCAACAAATTTTCCAGCTAGCAATGGAGCTGTCAGTTCTTTCACTTCCCACACCCTCTCACAAGTATGCTCTCCAACATATGTTTTTACCAACATGCACTCAACTCTACTGTCCTTAACAGCAATCATTCTCCAAGGACAGCCTTCAACACACTTTGCTTCAATTCTAGTAGAATTGTTCCTTGTCTTCTTAATTTTTACTCTATTCTTCACTATGTACATGGACAATGCAGACCTAAGTTCAGTAGGGCTTGAAAAAACCATCCCAAGTTTAAATATTGGATCTTCCATGTCTGTCAATTTGTTGAAAGCAGGGAAATCAAATTTCTGCCTGTCTTCACTATGTGGGAGATCTATTTTCTCTGTAGCAACAACATCTGGATCTTCATCATTTGCATCTTCCTTCACCTCTTTCCTAGCTGCAGTAATTATATCATCTGGGACAGAAGTGTCAACATTTTCATCAAACAAAGTGTCATCTCCAGCTTCAAAATCATAATCAGAATCTGCAAAATCTGGATCAACACTAGAGTCTGATTGATATGCAAGCTCCTCCTCCTCACTCTCAGCACCAAATTCTTCTTCTTCTTCACCAGCAAGTTCCTCTTGTTCCTCACAAACAAAATCCTCAGGAAACAAGTTCTCCTTCCCCTTCTCTGTCATGACAACTTCTTCTTTCACAAAATCATTACTCAATTTCCTCCTAGCAGACATGGATGTGTTTTCCTTGCAGAACTCTCCATATCCACCTGACATCATGTTCAACATGTGCTCACTGAATGTAGGCACACAATTCCTAGCTGGTATGTGCTCTGTCGCAAATTCCTGTTTGCAAGGACTAATTACTTTAGGTAGCTCAACTGGCTGCACAAGCACATCATCCCAAAGTTGTTTCTCAAGAACATTGTCATGATCAATGTACAAATGCATCTGGTGGCCACCTCTTGCACAAGCTGAATCTGCCATAGCTAATGCATGCATTTGAAAGTTCATCTGCTTCAAACCATCTACAACAGTTTTGCCAGGATCCAACCAGTACACTGGAAACCCCATGGCTGGCACAGCATATCCTAGTTGCTTGATCATCCAATCCACCAGAGCACAACAGAATGTGCCCTTGTCACAGCCATCAAAAACATCAATTGATTCCTGCATGTAAACACGGTTCGATCCAACACCACAGAACCATCCATTGTGATGTATTACTAAGCTAAATAAATCACTGCAATCACCTACATTGCAAGAATAAATACAAATTAATCTCTTTGCTGACAACTACAAACGTCTCCAGTGGCAACTAAACCCTAACCACTTATTTTAATCTACATTCATCCTAATCTCTAACAAAAAATCCCCAATTGTACAAACCCTAGAAAGAGAACTGCTGAGATGAAGAAAGGAAGGGGAAGAGAAACAGTGAGAAGATCTTACCATACTCGGGAGCCTCATCCCAGGGAAATCGTCGTCGAGGAAGCAGTTCAGCGCCATCAACCACGCCGACGGCGGATTCACCACAATCACCGCCGCCGTCAGCATCCGCCGATTCGTCGCCGCCGTCAGCCAGCGCATCTACTATACGGGGTCCGGCTACCTCACCATCCTCTCCGCCAGCGCAACCTACGGAGGCAGCCAACGGGCTAGAGGTTGCCGCCGACGGGCACCCAGCCGCCGTCATGTCGCACGGTCGCACGGTCGGGGGTGGGGGCGGTTGCTCAGGGGTCAGTAATGAACGTTATATTATTCCTAGGGGATTTCTTGCAATTTACACCAAGCCACTGCTTACTCAGAACGCCACATTGGCAGCGGCAACGGCTAAAGATACGGGAGTGACCCGTTTGCTCATAAAACGAACCAAACTGACCCGTTTTCCACGTTTTGACACTTGTGTGATCAATGTGCTCATCTCGCGAGAGTTCGCTGACCAATGGTGCGTTTATCTCTTATTGAATTGCAAAGGAAACTTCTGCTGGATAAATCACTCTTCTCCATGGGACTCAGCGGTTCACCACGGCGTGTGTAGCGGACGATGAATGTGCACCGCTAATTTCTCTTGATCTTGTATATGTTGATTTGAGTGATTGTCGATTATGACGTCTTCTACGTCGGCTCTTTTTCATCCAACATATCGCGAGCTTCTTGACCCCTGAGAAAGATCCCTCCAAGAACTCAACACCATCGTGCGCAGGCCCCATGGTGGGCGCCAACTGTCATGGAATTGTCACGACAGATGACCTAGTGTGAGGACTTAGTCGTGAGGTCAATGCATCTATGTGGTAGCTTGAGAGGGGTTGATCGGAATTGAGAGACGCAACACAAGACAAGGGTTTAGACAGTTTCGGGCCCCGGGAAACATCGTTCGGTAATAACCCTACATGTTGTTTGTGGCTAGGTCTCATTATGCTCATCAGGGAGTCGCCGTAAACCAGCTCTCCTAGTTGTGTCTAGCCTTAAGATTATTTCTTATCCCTCCTGGGGTGTCCTGCCCCTCCTTATATATGTTGAAGGGGCGGGTTACATGACTAGTTCTAGTAGGATTAGGATTACTCTATTACAAGTGGAGTCCTAGTCTTGCTTCCTTTGGAGAATAATATTCCTTACGCCTTTCCTCTTAAGCCGGCCCACCATCATACGAACCGGCCTACTGGGCCTTCGGCCTTGTCGTCCGTCTTACCCGCCCGCCGAGTTACTAATGAGTCGCCAAGATCGGGCGGGTTACCCATGAGTCGCCAAGCTCCGGGCAGGTCACCAGTGAGTCGCTAAGATCCAGTCGGGTCATACATCCAGCCAGGTTACACCGCGGGGTATATCCCCGATTAGTTTTGTCTAAACCAGAGGCTTAAAGTTGATTTTCATATTGTTTGAAATTGTGTCAATAAAGATTTTTTAAGAATATTGTATGCTGATGTTGTCGAAGGTGTGTATGAACGATGTTTTTCCCTCCCATTGCAACGCACAGGCATGTTTTGCTAGTGTATAAAAAAGGCCTAATGAACCCGGAATAATTCCAAAATTTAAGAGGGCACTCATATAGTTCTATGTTGCCTCTGTAAAGAAAATCAGGGGGCAAGTAGCGTATATTGTTTCGTACACAAAGGTGACACGTTCCCTCTCAGAACCATGAGGCTTGCTGAGAGAATCTCTGGTTTTGCAAGAAGCTTATACCAAAACTTATCCCAATTCAGCCAAAAATTATACATATGAAAACAGGTTTTAGATTATCCCGAACATATCGCTACCTAGACCAATGTACTGTGATTTGAATTCAACAAAAAATGGATACAAATATTTTAATTGGAGATCGTATGGTACATGTAGTTCAAAGTGAAATATGATTACTGCTATATGCATGTTTTTTGTTATCAAGATAATATTTAAATGATGGTATAACTTGACAACAACCGTATTCAAACAAGGAAAATTGATTCAAATTTAGTCCATATGGTAGATGACAATATATATGTTCATAGGGTGGAGTAAAATGTTAATATATGAAGGAAGATCAAAATGTAGGACTACATCCATTATAAACCGCAAGGTCACCTAATGATATATTCGAATTCAACGTGGATTCAAAAATTGAAATTCGAGATCCTTACATTTTTAATCATATAAAAAGGGGCATGACTCTTTCTTGCGGTGTGAATTGATTTGTTTTTTGTTGTTGTTGAGGGAAGTGCGTATTGATTTGGTACTGTACAGGGTAATTTGTTCTCCTGATTTTTTTACATTTTTCTTGTAGTTTTTACAATGGCATTTATAGCAAGATAGTAAAAGGGGACATGGCTCTCTTGTGTCTTGTATGAATTGTTTGATTTTGTACACGTTAAGTTTGTTCTGCCGAACATGGAATTCGCGCCTTGTTATCCCGAAATTTTCAAGCTCGAGTATCTTTTGTCTCATCTGCTGTGAAACTCCCCCCTCTTCAACCCGCGTCGCGCCTTGTTATCTCGAAATTTTGACGCATGTGAAAACTCCCTCCTCATCCGAAATTGGTCCTGCAGCCCACACACGCGAAATCCGCCTTTTACCCCTCAGCCGGAAATGCCGGCTCGACGCTGATATGTCTCCGACGTATCTACAATTTTTGATTGTTCCATGCTGTTATATTATCAATCTTGGATGTTTTATAATCATTTTATAGTTATTTTATATCATTTTTTGGTACTAGCCTATTGACATAGTGCCAAGTGCCAGTTGCTATTTTTCCATGTTTTTACATCGCAGAAAATCAATACCAAACGGATTTCAAATGCCACGAAACTCCATGGAGAATTTTTATGGGCCAGAAGGAACACAACGAGTCCTGGCTGCGCCTGGGGTGCCCTGAGGAGGGCACAACCCACCAGGGCACGCCAGGAGGCCTAGGCGGGCCCTGGTGGGTTGTGCCCACCTCGGGTACCCCCCGAACCGCCTCTTTGCTCTATAAATACCCCAATATTCCAGAAACCCTAGGAGGGCCTATGAAATATTCATCTAGCCGCCACAGAGTCCAGAACCACCAGATCCAATCTAGACACCATCTCGGATGGGGTTCATCACCTCCATTGGTGCCTCTCCGATGATGCGTGAGTAGTTCTTTGTAGACCTTCGGGTCCGTAGTTAGTAGCTAGATGGCTTTCTCTCTCTCGCTGAATTCTCAATACAATGGTCTCTTGGAGATCCATATGATGTAACTCTTTTGCGGTGTGTTTGCTCGGATTGATGAACTTTGAGTTTATGATCAGATCTATCTTTTTATATCCATGAAACTTATTGGAGTTTCTTTGATCTCTTATATGCATGATTGCTTATAGCCTCGTATTTCTTCTCTGTTATTTGGTTTTGTTTGGCCAACTTGATCTATTTATCTTGCAATGGAAAGAGGTGCTTTGTAGTGGGATCGATCTTACAGTGCTTGATCCCAGTGATAGAAAGGGAAATGACACATATGTATCGTTTCTACTAAGGATAAAACGATGGGGTCTATCTCTACATAGATAGATCTTGTTTACATCATGTCATCGTTCTTATTGCATTACTCCGTTTTTCCATGAACTTAATACACTAGATGCATGCTAGATAAGGGTCTATGTTTGGAGTAATAGTAGTAGATGCAGGCAGGAGTCGGTCTACTAATCTTGGACGTGATGCCTATATAATGATCATTGCCTGGATATCGTCATAATTATTTGATGTTCTGTCAATTTCCCAATAGTAGTTTGTTCACCCACCGTTTGCTATTTTTCTCAAGAGAAGCCACTAGTGAAACCTACGGCCCCCGGGTCTTCTTTCTTATATATTTGCCTTTGCGATCTACTCTTGTCTCTTAAATTTATTTTCAGATCGATTAAACCAAAAATACAAAAATACCTTGCTACCTTTAATTTCTATTTATTTTATTTGTGATCTATGTATCAATTTACTACTAATTTATCTCACGTCTGTTTGCCTATCTTGAGGTGCCGTACCCTGGAAGGGATTGACAACCCCTTTAACACGTCGGGTTGCGAGGATTTGTTATCTGTGTGCAGGGGCTATTTACGTTGTGTTGCTTGGTTCTCCTACTGGTTCGATAACCTTGGTTTCATATCTGAGGGAAATACCTACCGCCGCTGTGCTGCATCATCCCTTCCTCTTTGGGGAAAAACCGACGTAGCTTCAAGCGACATCAAAAGAAACTTCTGGCACCGTTGCCTGGGAGGATCTTCAACATATACCATGTTCCTAAGCACAAATCTCACCTCCTTGCAATTTACATTATTTTCCATTTGCCTCTCGTATTCCCCTCCCCCACTTCACAAAAATTTTGTTGTTTTATTTGCTTCTCTTTTTCCGTTCGCCATTTTCTTGCCGGATCTGTTTTTGTGTGCTTTCTTGTTTGCGTAGTCATGATGCCTCAAAGGAAATATTATGATGTTCCTTGCCCAAATATTTTACCGAAGAACTTAAGGAACACTCTGTTGTGCTAGATGTTATTACAAAACAACTTGATGATATTAGTAGAGTAGTTTGCAATCTTCAATCTAAGTATGCCTTCGCTGGAAGTTTGTTGGGAAAAATATCTGATGCACAAGCTATCTTGGTAAATCAAATGGTTGCTAAACCAATCTCATTGGAAGGTAAAAGTGATGAAGATCTTAAAATGATTGGTATTTCTTCTATTGATTCTTTGTTTAGTAAAGTTAAGATTGATGAAAAAGGGATCGGAGAAGATTCAACTTTAGGTAGAAGGTGTCCCAATATTTCAGAGGGTGAAAATCTTGTTGAGAAAATTGATAAAAGTGGGTTTGGAGAGGTCAAAACTTTAACTAGTGATGTGCCCACTCTTTTGGATTACAAAGAGTTTAATTATGATAGTTTCTCTTTGATTGATTGTATTTGTTTGTTTCAATCCATGATAAATTCACCCCATGCTTATGAACAAAATAAAGCTTTTACTAAACATATTGTTGATGCTATGATGAAAGCTTTCAAAGAAAAACTGGAATTAGAAGTATCTATTCCTAGAAAATTGCATGATGAATGGGAACCTACTACCGAAGTCAATATTAAAAATTATGAGTGTTTTGCTTTGTGTGACTTGGGTGCTAGTGTTTCTACAAGTCCGAAATCTTTATGTGATGTGTTTGGTCTTACTAATCATGAAGAATGTTCTCTGAATTTGCACTTGGCGGATTCTACTATTAAAAAGCCTATGGGAAGAATTAATGATGTTCTTATTCTTGTCAATAGGAATTATGTGCCCATAGATTATATTGTTCTTGATATTAATTGCAATTCGTCTTGTCCAAATATTCTTGGTAGACCGTGTTTACGGACTATCGATGTCGTGATTGATATGAAAGAAGGCAATATTAAGTTTCAATTTCCTTTGAGGAAGGGTATGGAACACTTTCCTAGAACAAGAATTAAGCCACCTTATGAATCAATCATGAGGGCATCTTATGGATCTCTAACCAAAGATGACAAAACTTAGATCCTTGTTTTGTGCCTAGCTAAGGGCGTAAAACTATAGCGCTCATTGGGAGGCAACCCAATGAATTTTTTTTTCTTTTTTCTTTCTGTTATTGAGTGTTAGCATAATTATTCTACTATTATGATTGTGTTTTTGGTGTTTTAATTAGTGTTTGTACCAAGTAGAACCGATAGAATCTTCTTGGGTGATAGTTGTTTGATCTTGCTGAAAAAGACATAAACTTTGTGCTCACGAAAACAATTCTCATTTTTTATCTGAAATAGATTTTTTTCCTGATTCGTTTTTCAGAAGATTATTATACAAATTTGTCAGGTCGTCCTATTTTTTCAGAATTTTTTGAGTTCCAGAAGTTTTCAAAAAAGTCAGATTGCTACAGACTGTTCTGTTTTGACAGATTATGTTTTCTTTGTGTTGTGTGCTTATTTTGATGGCTCTATGGTTTTCTTTGATGACTTTTTGCCATAGAAAAGTTGGAATACCGTAGATATAATACATGAACAAAATATGATTCGTTTGATACAGTACTTATAGTAGTGGTTTGCTTTCTTATACTAATGGATCTCACGAAGCTTTTGTTGAGTTTTGTGTGATTGAAGTTTTCAAGTTTTGGGTTATCTTATGATGGATGAAGGAAGGATGGAAGAGCCTTAGCTTGGGGATGCCCCGGCATCCCAAGCTATTATCCAAAAATGAGCAACCAACTAAGCTTGGGGATGCCCCCGTGTGGCATCCCCGCTTTCTTCCAACGACCATCGGTATTTTACTTGAAACTATATATTTACTCGTCACAGGATATGTGTTTTGCTTGGAGCGTCTTGTATGATATGAGTCTTTTCTTGTTTTATTTTGTGTTTTAATTCTTCATCCCTGCTGGACACACCTATTTGAGAGAGCCAAAATTATGTCATGACTTGTTAGCATTGCTCTCTATGCTTCACTTAAATTTTTTATGAGCTATGGACTTGCTCTAGTGCTTCACTTATATCTCTTGGAGCACGGTGTGCTTAGTATTTTTGCAGAAATGCTCTCTTGCTTCACTTAGATTTATTTGAGAGTTAGTAAAATTTTCAAGAAATTCTCTCTTGCTTCACTTAAATTATTTTAAGAGAAATAAAAATTATGCTCATGATCTTCACTTATATTTGTTTGATATTATGAAAAGCAACACATGAAAAATAGTCCCAAGGTGATAGATATCCAGGAAGGATATAATAAAAACTTTCATGAAGACCATTGGACAAAATAAATTTGATTCTTAGTAATAGTTTTGAGATATGATGATGTGATATGTGAGTTATGTTGATGAGTAGTTATGCTTTAGTAAGAATATTGGTGTTAAGGTTTCTGATTCCCTATGCAAGTACGGAAGTTAATAGTCATGCAATGAAATTATATCCTACTTATGGTGCATTATTCGGTGTTATTTATTCTTATTGCTTGCTTATGAGATAATTCATTTCTTGGTTGTTCTCTTCTCAATGTTTTGCTAGCCTTCATTTTGCACCAAGTATGATCTCTACTTGTGCATCCAAATCCGTTAAACTAGTTTTGCCACATGAGTCCACTATATCTACCTACATGCGGTATTCGTTTGCCGTTCTAAGCAAGTTTGTATGTGCCATCTCTAATTTTCAAAATAAACTTCTCTTTTGTGTGTTTGTTTCGCTCGTGGAGCGGTGAGGGGTGGCTAATATTTTCCATGCTAGATGTGTTATTCTCATGATGAGTGTTTATTCACTTGTCATTGCACGAGAGTAAGGCAAAGGTTTTAGGGATGCCCGGTCCCGAAATGCAAAATAGAATTTACTTTATGTTGTCAAATAAATTCCTTGGAAAGTGTTGGTATGGAGGGCACCCGTGGATACGGTTAGCCATGGAAAGTGAAAGTATGGTGGTAAAAGGAATAAACTTTAGTTTCTGTTTGGGAATCGCCTATGATATATCTAGCATGGAAAGTGTTGGGAACTCTTAAGTCGTTTCCGTTGGTGGGATTGATACACCTCCCAAAATGTTTTTATCTCTAAGTTTTTCGCTTTGAGCTCTGGCACCTCTGCAAATCCCTACTTCCCTCTGCGAAGGGCCTTTCTTTTACTTTATGCATTTTTTATTTTTGAGTCTCCATCTTATCTTATAAAAGCACCAACTAGGAGGCAATATGATCGTACTTAAGTATTGGGTGTAGCTAATATCCGAGTGTGTTTCATGAATGGATCAATGTTTGAGCATGATGGGCTAGGGGTAACTTATTTTAGCATTGATATTTTGAATGACATGGTTTCTTGTTGATATGCTTGAGTATATAAATTATTATATCAAAACTAGACTATTGCTTTGAATAATATAAAATCCTAATGTCCATGCTATAAAGAAAAGAATATGATATGACATGTTAGGCAACATTCCACATCAAATTTTTTGTTTTTATCACTTACCTACTCGAGGACGAGTAGGAGTTAAGCTTGGGGATGTTGATACGTCTCCAACGTATCTACAATTTTTGATTGTTCCATGTTGTTATATTATCAATCTTGGATGTTTTACAATCATTTTATAGTCATTTTATATCATTTTACGGTACAAACCTATTGACATAGTGCCAAGTGCCAGTTGCTGTTTTTCCATCTTTTTTACATCACAGAAAATCAATACCAGAGGGAGTCCAAATGACAGGGAACTCCACGGAGAAATTTTATGGGTCAGAAGGAACAAAAACGGGCCCTAGCGGCGCCTAGGGGTGCCCCGAGGGGGCACAACCCACCAGGATGCGCCAGGAGGCCCAGGCGCATCCTGGTGGGTTGTGCCCACCTCGGGTGCCCCCCAGACCGCCTCTTTGCTCTATAAATACCCCAATATTCCAGAAACCCTAGGAGGGTTGACGAAATATTCATCCAGCCGCTGCAGAGTCCAGAATCACCAGATCCAATCTAGACACCATCTCGGACGGGGTTCACCACCTCCATTGGTGCCTCTCTGATGATGCGTGAGTAGTTCTTTGTAGACCTTCAGGTCCGTAGTTAGTAGCTAGATGGCTTTCTATCTCTCGTTGAATTCTCAATACAATGGTCTCTTGGAGATCCGTATGATGTAACTCTTTTGTGGTGTGTTTGTTGGGATCGATGAACTTTGAGTTTATGATTAGATCTATCTTTTTATATCCATGAAAGTTATTGGAGTTTCTTTGATCTCTTATATGCATGATTGCTTATAGCATCATATTTCTTCTCCGATATTTGGGTTTTGTTTGGCCAAGTTGATCTATTTATCTTGCAATGGGAAGAGGTGCTTTGTAGTGGGTTCGATCTTACGTTGCTTGATCCCAATGACAGAAAGGGAAACGACACGTATGTATCATTTCTACTATGGATAAAACGATGGGGTCTATCTCTACATAGATAGATCTTGTCTACATCATGTCATCGTTCTTATTGCATTACTCTGTTTTTCCATGAACTTGATACACTAGATGCATGCTGGATAGCATCGACGTGCGGAGCAATAGTTGTAGATGCAGGCAGGAGTCGGTCTACTAATCTTAGACGCGATGCCTATATAATGATCATTGCCTGGATATCATCATGATTATTTTAAGTTCTATCAATTGCCCAACAGTAATTTCTTCACCCACCGTTTGCTATTTTTCTCGAGAGAAGCCACTAGTGAAACCTACGACCCCCGGGTCTTCTTTCTCATATATGTGCCTCTGCGATCTACTCTTCTCTCTTGCATTTATTTTCTGATCTATTAAA
Organism: Aegilops umbellulata; assembly: GCA_032464435.1. Classification (NCBI taxonomy): domain Eukaryota; kingdom Viridiplantae; phylum Streptophyta; class Magnoliopsida; order Poales; family Poaceae; genus Aegilops; species Aegilops umbellulata. The sequence goes on from CP136055.1 coordinate 216,641,488, forward strand.
CCAAAAATACAAAAATACCTTGCGCATTTTATTTCTATTTATTTTATTGACGATCTATCTATCAATTTACTACAAATTTATCTCACGTCTGTTTGTCGATCTTGAGGTGCCATGCCCCAAAAGGGATTGACAACCCCTTTAACACGTCAGGTTGCAAGGATTCGTTATCTGTGTGCAGGGGTTGTTTACGTTGTGTTTCTTGGTTCTCCTACTGGTTCTATAACCTTGGTTTCATATCTGAGGGAAATACCTACCGCCGTTGTGCTGCATCATCCCTTTCTCTTTGGGGAAAAATTGATGTAGCTTCAAGCGACATCGGACGCTACATGGTCAAAATCGGTGCGTTTACGCTGGTAACTTACCCTACATTTCGGAAAAGCGCGTCCCTAAGCCATGGCTCCCCCTACCTTCCCCTTCATCCCCCCATTTGTACACCAAGGCCGCCAAAACCCGTGAAACCCCATGCTCCTCCATTGGCCTCCTGACCACCGCTCAGTCGGAGACTTTTCCCCGACGACGTCGCCCACCGCAACAGCTTGCCGTCCCTCAGCCACCGCACCGGATGAGGATTCGTTGTCGATCTCGTCGTCCTTCCAGATCAGCCGCCCTGTCCTCCACCTCCAAGGAGCTGCCCCGACGTTCGCCTCGTCTATCGTGCCACCTCCATCCCCACAGCACCCTCATAATTTCCTCTGATGAAGCCGAGGCCTACTCGACGCCACCAAGGAGGTTCCGCACTCACCGCTGCATTTTATCTTTTATTCGATCTCACGGGGCTGCCATGGCGGGTCTCCAGCGACGGTGCCGTCGCCGGCCACTTCATCCACGGCGTCTCTCCCCCATGTCATTGCTTCCTCGGCGGCGACTTCCACACCAGCACTAGTTGCTGCTGCTCTGGCTCTCGCTTGTGATGCGGCTCTGTTCTTGCTGCCGGTCACGCTGCTGCACTGCTCTCGCTTTCGTTCATGCTGCTGCTCTACTCTGCTATTGCTGTTGGTCGCGTTGCTGCTCCGCTCTTGCTCTCGTTCATGCTGCTGGTCTGCTCTTGCTCTCGCTCGCGCTGCTGCTGCTGCCGCACGACCTCCGATAGCTACAGGAGTTGCTGCTTTAGCACTCGCTTGCGGTGCTGCTACACGACTTGCTCTCTGCGTGCGTTCCCTGCTCGAGCGGCTGCTGATTTAGATCGCTGCTTCTCTGGTACTAGTGCTCGAACGCCCTAACATCTATTGCAATGCTCTGCTACTAGTTCAATCAGTTTCGATGGTAAATTCAGTTCCGATTGTAAAGTTTGGTTTCTTCAGTTAAGTTCAGAGTGAACAATATTTACAGCATCTGTCGGAGCGGCCATGGCGCGGCTGATGCGTTTTACATCTAGCACTTTCTGGTGATGTATTTTACATCATCTATTGCAGATGATATTAGAGTCCCACTTCAGATTAACGTTGTCTGTCTTGTCCTGCTTCAGCCTCGCCGCCGTACACCTCAACGGAGCTGCTCCAACGACGGAACCGTCCATCAAAGCGGGGCAGTACCCTCAGCGCCGTTTCCAGAGGCCTCAGATCTTCTTCCCCGCCTCCGACAGTCACACTAGCATCACCATCTTCCACGTCCAAACCAATGATGCTGAGGTCGACAAGGCTATTCCAAAGAGGTTGTAGACTCATCGCATCACTTTGTTACTCTGCATTCATGTTGATCCCTCAGTGATCCTTTGCTATGGAACTACTATGGTACTACTATTCATGCATTTGGTTAGAAGGAGTGGAGCAAAGCAAAACTGGAGGATTTTTTTCCTTTGGTCTCTCTTTCAAAGAAAAAACGTAGGAATTTTAATATCCACTTGGACGTCCTTTTCAAATTAATATGCATGGAGAACATGACTAATTGCATTACTGGCATAATAAGATTCTTATTTTTTTTCATTTTCACGTGGTTTGACTTTAATTTGACCATGTTTCTCCATTCTTGTGTTCTTCCAATTCATGTGAACCAAACACCCAGGTTGACAGAAATCCTATGTTTCCAAATGCTCTGTTTTGCACGTGCATTCCTATCCTATTACTGTGTTTTTCCTGTCCCTGCGTTTATAGAATCCTCCAATTCTAAGGAGCCCTTGCAGATTTACTTCATTTTCAAATAGGCGACAAGAAAGCTCTGTGTGTTATGTCCTGCTCCTGCCGTGCCATCATCCACCCCACCTGAGGTGCGACATCGTCAGAAGTGTTCACTGTAGTAGAGATAAGCCCTGCAGACTTTCTTTTGCCGCCTCAGATCATCTTCCCCATTGCCGGTAGCCAAGCCAACTGCATTACCATCATCGACTGAGCAGATGAACCTGAGGACTACATAGTTCCGGAAGAGTGGTCGCACTCTTTCGTGTTTGCTTATGTTATACATCGGTTATTATTACCTGCTACTTTATCGTTCAAACTTGAGTTTTAAAATGCCCATGGGGCACATATCGAGGCAGCAACGAATAGTATCTGTCTACTATCTAGTTCATCTGGGGTCTTCTATGTGGTTCATGTTGGGTGGGAAACAAACAGTAGTGATCCATTGTCTATCTTTTTAAACTAAAGCTATAATCTACCTGCTATCATTAGTTTTGGATCTATCCACTCGTTTGCTACCATCAGTCTTGATTTCTGCATGCACCCCTTAGGCCTTACATAATCTAACTATGTTTTTTATTATGCATGTCAGTTATTGTACACAATCGTACTGAAGATGTAGAGAAAAAGAGAAGACCATCGCGTGGGAATATAATGCCATGCAGACACCGCTCCATGGTGGGCAAAGTGGGCCCCCTCCCGCCATTCTAGATTGTATTCCAGAGGAAGATAACTGTTCAGATGGGGATTCAAAGGGAGCCGACCACTCCTATTTACCACCTGAGGTGTCTGCCCTAACCTGGCATGCTGATGTTGGTCATATCATGCATATGGCGCCTCACATTGCTTACATTATACATCTTATATGTCATCAGCTTAGTTTAGATTTTTTACATGTGAATGCCACCTGTTTGGTTTCTATCTCATACTCCCACCATTCCTAAATATTTATCTGTTTAGAGATTTCAACAAGTGACTACATACGGAGCAAAATGAGTGAATCTACACTCTAAAATATGTCTATATACATCCATATGTGGTAGTCCATTTGAAATCTCTGAAAAGACAAATATTTAGGAACGGATGGAGTATATGGGAATTATGCAATGCCATCTTCTTTAGCCAGGCATCATATACGTGAATCATGCAATGCCATCATGTTTAGCCAATCATCGTATATGTGAATTGTATCGTGCCATTTTTTCATAATGTATTCCATTTGTCAACAATGTTTATACATTCATCTACTCTTCCTGAGCATCAGCCATTTGAGTCGGTCATGGGAAAATCCGGAGTGAAAACAAGGTCTTTTGAGCATTCAGTGCGACCTGTCGATGCAGATTTCTTGCTGGTTACAGATAGTTCCTCAGATGAGGATTCAGAGACAGATGACCAGTCGTATCCCCCCCCGAGGTGCATGCTCTTACTTGGCTGGGTTATATTGCTCATATCATGCATATGGTGTCTTGCATTGCCATGCCATGTGCTTAGATTAGACATGCCTTGTGTGAATGCCTCATGCTTGCCTTCTATATCAGATATGTGAATTATGCAATGTCATGTTTTTCAGCCAGTTATCATATATGTGAATTATGCACCGTCATGTAGCCAGGCATCATATATGTGAATTATCTCATGCCATCTTTTTTTTCTTTACATATTCCATTTGTCAACAATCTGCGTATATTGAACTACTCTTCATGTGTATCAGCCATTTGAGCCGGTTATGGAAAAACCAGGAGTGAAAAGAAGGTCTTCAGAGCAGGCAATGGTACCTATTGAAGCATATATCTCGATGGTTACAGGTAGCTCCTCAGAGGAGGATTCAGAGACAGATGACCAGTCCTATATCCACCTAAGGTGTATGCTCTAAGTTGCAATGTTTATATTTCTCATATCATCCATATGGTGTCTTGCATTGCTTAGTTTAGACATCATATGCACAATGTTGAATTCCATCTTCTTAGTTTAGAGATCATACATGCGAGTGCCAGCTGCTTAGTATATGAATCAATTATGTCAATTATATCATGCTATCCCGTATACTTAGACAACATGCATGTGAATTATTTCATCCCAACCTATTTTGGAAAGACATCATATAGTTTTGTCATGTCATCCTGTTTAGATACTCATCATATGTTGAATTATGCCATTATATCCTGTTAAGTTATCCATCATATATCTGAAACTGTGTCATGCTATCATGTTTAGTTAGGCATCGTATATGTGAAATTGTATCATGTTGTCCTGTTTGGTTAGACAACATATATGTGAATTACCACATCTGTCTATCATACAATATCTGTACGTTCAATTTCTTTTCTTGTCTATCAGCCATTTGAATTGGAGGGGGTGATGGCAGTATCTAAGGGAGCAAAAACCCGTTCTTCACAAAAGACAGTGCTACCCGTCGATGCAGATAGAACCATGGTTGTACTGGCCCATGAACTAGCCCCACCACACATAATCGAGACTCTTCTAGATTGCACACTTACACCATTGGACAGAGAACTAGCTACAACCCATCTAACCCCAACCCTAGCAGATACTAACCCACTTCTAGTTGACAAAGCACCATGTCCACCACAGAGTACCCCCACACGACCAGTTTGTAAAGGAACTGTAGTGCCCAAAGCACGAAGACCGTCACAGCAAACCCAAACTCCACATTTAAAGCAGAAGAGCAATTGTTCTTAGGTCAGATTTCGTAGCTATGGTCCATACTCCTTTGCTCTTGCATCACTGTATTTACTCATACCAACTACTTTTGAATTTGAGGGATCCAATTGAAACTCCAATGGCGCAACAACTATGTTTTAAACCTATTTCTTTAACTGGATCATTGTTCTAACTTCTTGCTCTATGTTGATTTCAGTTTTAGTTGTATAAACAGTTATGTTCTCATGTGATGCACATTACAAGTGTTGCCAATGCTGTGTAGTTTCTCACACTTATATTTTGTCTATGCTGTTGTGTCTTAAAAATATATGAGTTGAATTGTGCCTCTATCTTGATTTGGCAAGATAAACTAGAATGATATGGACAATACAGTGACCATAGTACATAGATATATGTTTGTTTCATGCTGTTATCATGTCCACCTTACTACTGAATCGGTTTACCAAAATGAGTTTCATATACTACATGCCAAACATGTGATGTGTTTGCTTGTTTCTCTTATAGTATGCGAATAGAATATTGGAGAAGAGAACCCCACTATGCAATGGTAGAGAAAGAAATGCAGATAAGGTTCAAGATAGTGAGACAACACTGTTGGTCTCCAAGAAAGGCGATAAAAATGATCTTGTAGACAGTGAGAAAACGCCATAGTCCCCCGTTGATGTAGTGTTCGAGTTACTGGCCAGTACCGCTGGCACAAGCTCTTCGAACTCGCTGCCTGAATCACTTCGGCTTCTTCATTCTCAGCTACAAGCTGAAAGGCATCAGTCATCTGTGCTGCGGTAAGGAGCCGAAGGACTGAGAAAGTGCCTGCAGAATTCAGATGCATACTTTCTTGTTCAACAGCAAGCGCTGGAGGATTTAAGTGCCAAACAAGAGAAAGTTAATAAGCTTGCTAAGAATCTTGCCAGCATTATGGGTACCCAGGATATTGTTTCTTGAGATCTTCTGAAGTGGTTTCAGTTCTGGACTTGTTTTGCTGCAGCGTTTATTTGCACTGGTCGCCAACTTTGACAACCAGTGTATGTGATATGCTGCTTTGTTCCCTATATTTGCACTGGTGGCGAACTTTGATGCCTAGTGGATGTAATATGTGTAATAGTCGTGATAGCCTAGTGTAAGTTGCTCGCTTATTTATTTCCTTGTTGTCTTGTTTATTTGTTTGCTTATAGTCAGTGCAGTTCTTTTTTCGCGGTTTCCTAGTGCCGCAATAACCTATTTTTAAGACTAGGCCACAATAACCATGGGCTACATATTTACTGTAGTGATCCTGGGCCTCCTATGGGCGTAGAAACAATGGGCCTTCTACGGGCCGTAGAAACAATGGGCCTTCCACGGGGAGTAGCATCAATGGGCCTTCTATGGGCCGTATGATCGATTGGCCAAACATGGTCCAATAATGGACCGCATTATGGGCCTTAAACGGGCTAGTGTTGGAATCGTCCGTTCATTGGCCGACCATAACGGGTTGTCGTTAATCGGCCGTACTTGATGACGCTATGAAAATGACCCAACGGATTAGGGGGCCAAAAAGGGGCCGACTGTAACCACGGGCTGAATTTGGCCCACAAGAAAAAAGGCCAGTAACAGGCCACAAGTATCTGAATGCTGGAAATGAGCCTAAGAATAAATGGGCCCTGAGAAGGCCGAAAGATAACATGGGCTTGAAATAGCCCAATGGAATAATAGCCCGTTAATGGTTATAAGGCGATATACTATTCATTACGGGCCTGTTTTGCCATGGGCCATTAATGGGCCAAGAGTTACAAAGTGCCTCATACGGGCCGAAAGCCGTCATGGGCCATACATGGGCCGAAAGTTACGACGGGCTAGAAACATATTGGACGGCCCAACTACTGGGCCTAATTCATATAGGTCGTAATGGGCCCTTGGTTAGCGGGCTGTAAATGGGCTCTGTGCGAACATGCCGTTAATAAGCTTTCCGTGGGCCGGCCTGCTATCTTTTGACCAAGTCAAACGGGCCGGCCTTTTCACAGGAGTGGGCCTCTGTTGGGCCGTGCCACGTGCCGACGTATCATTGGTGCCTTCTATCCTATGAGTGGATGACATCTGTGAAGGAAATATGCCCTAGAGGCAATAATAAAGTTATTATTTATTTCCTTATATCATGATAAATGTTTATTATTCATGCTAGAATTGTATTAACCGGAAACATAATACATGTGTGAATACATAGACAAACAGAGTGTCACTAGTATGCCTCTACTTGACTAGCTCGTTGATCAAAGATGGTTAAGTTTCCTAGCCATAGACATGAGTTGTCATTTGATTAACGGGATCACATCATTAGGAGAATGATGTGATTGACATGACACATTCCGTTAGCTTAGCACTCGATCGTTTAGTATGTTGCTATTGCTTTCTTCATGACTTATACATGTTCATATGACTATGAGATTATGCAACTCTCGTTTGCCGGAGGAACACTTTGTGTGCTACCAAACGTCACAACGTAACTGGGTGATTATAAAGGATCTCTACAGGTGTCTCCAAAGGTACATGTTGGGTTGGCGTATTTCGAGATTAGGATTTGTCACTCCGATTGTCGGAGAGGTATCTCTGGGCCCTCTCGGTAATGCACATCACATAAGCCTTGCAAGCATTGCAACTAATGAGATAGTTGCGAGATGATGTATTATGGAACGAGTAAAGAGACTTGCCAGTAACGAGATTGAACTAGGTATTGAGATACCGACGATCGAATCTCGGGCAAGTAACATATCAATGACAAAGGGAACAACGTATGTTGTTATGCGGTCTGACTGATAAAGATCTTCGTAGAATATGTAGGAGCCAATATGAGCATCCAGGTTCTGCTATTGGTTATTGACCGGAGACGTGTCTCGGTCATGTCTACATTGTTCTCGAACCGTAGGGTCCGCACGCTTAAGGTTTCGATGACAGTTATATTATGAGTTTATAAGTTTTGATGTACCGAAGGAGTTCGGAGTCCCGAATGAGATCAGGGACATGACGAGGAGTCTCAAAATTGTCGAGACATAAAGATCGATATATTGGATGACTATATTCGGACATCGGAAAGGTTCCGAGTGATTCGGGTATTTTCGGAGGTACCGGGGAGTTACGGGAATACGAGGAAAAAGCAATGGGCCTTGATGGGCCTTAGTGGGAAGGACTAGGAGGTGGCGCGCGCCCCTCCCAAGCCCAGTCCGAATTGGACAAGGGGTTTGGGGCGCGGCCCCTCTCTCCCTTCCTTCCCCTCTTCCCCCCTTTCCCTGCGACGGTTGAACATCAAGATCGTCACCACGCCGTCGTGCTGACGGAACTCCTCCCCAAAGCTTTGCTGGATCGGAGCCAGGGGAGCGTCATCGAGCTGAACGTGTGCCAAGAACTCGGAGGTGCCAGAGTAACGGTGCTTGGATCGGTTGGACCGGGAAGACGTACGACTACTTCCTCTACGTTGTGTCAACGCTTCCGCTTCGGTCTACGAGGGTACATAGACAACACTCTCCCATCTCGTTGCTATACATCACCATGATCTTGTGTGTGCATAGGATTTTTTTTGAAATTACTACGTTCCCCAACAATCTGTCCCAACGGTGAGCCGATGCGTGTTTCCTCCAACAATGATGATTTTACACATGGAAAATCCCCATTGGTCCGAGCAGTTAACGGGTTATGGGATCCAAACCGGAACCTGATAGCTTAGAGGCAACCCATTACGCTGGATGCCACGTGTCGGTCACCCTTGACGAAAGCACTTCTATGACACGCGATTTATCGACATGGAAGTGGACACTTCCGTGATGATAATTTTGGTAATGTCATGGAACACTTCTATGACAGCACAAGTATGACTATCTTGATTCAACCATAAAATCTTCATGGATGTACATGCATGACAAAAAACGTGACCTACTGTGACAAACACGTATCATCAGGAAGTGTATTTTTTGTAGTGGATCATGCTTGCATTTAGAGCGACCTTCTGATTTACCTTCGGCCTTTTTCTCCTCCACATCATCCTTGAGAAGGCAACGGTTTTCCTCTTCATGAGCCTTTTTCTTTTCTTCTCTTTTAGCTCGTTTGATGGCATTGCGCTCACGCTTTGCAAGCTCATCGGGATAAGATTCACGCGTGCGAAGGGAAGACTCATGAGAATTTGGTGGAGGCGGTGGTCTCTCCTGGGGATCACTTGACTTTATGAGAGAAATTTCCAAGCAGTCACCCCACGATGGATGAAATGCAAAGTTCTTTGCGAACCGAGGATGAACAAATTCATAATGTAACCATTTGCGCATCTAGTGGCGTCGAATCCATTGCAGACGCTTATCTCTCTCCTGCTTTGTTTCTCCAGGAACATTGCTATAATTATCATGGGAGATGATTTCAGATGTGTTTGTAATTGGTTGTCTGCCACCCTTCTTGTTCGTCGAAGCATCCTCTTCTTTCTCATCAGCATTTTGCTCAGATATCTTGCGTTTGCTGGTTGATGGGCCTACCATTGGGACCTTTGCATTCAGAGCTTTTGACTCATTTGTTGTGCCCAAAACAACATCGTCTCCATCGTCCATGCTCATTGGTAGAGCTGAATCCTCAACTACTGCATTGACCTGTGAATAGGCATAGATGCGAGGGAAAATGGGGACAGGGTTATGAATGCTCACAGCGAAGTTTTTGAGATAGAAAACGCTTTGAAGAAGAATTAGATGCAGACTATGAGAAATGTTTCAAATGAAAGAAATGTATAGAACGAACTAGTAGGTTCGAATAAAATACTAGTTAGCATGCTAACCATTCTGTTTGTACGAGATATAACACAAACCATAGATCTGAAATTTTATGTATGCGAGGGACTTACACAAACCACATCCGCTCAAGTTACCTATTAGTATAGATCTAAGAAAGGATGTAAAAATAGGTTATTTCTACCATGGACAAACTCGAATAGGAGGGATGGAAGACCGAGTTTGCACCACACATACCCTAGATTGGTGATGTTCAACAGCTACACCAGTGCGGGGAGAGAGATGTTCAGCAGCGGCGAGGAAGGACTCCAGCGACCTCTTTCCGGTAGTGAAGCGGCAAGGATGATCGATGGCGTCAAACTCAAGGAGGAGTAGTGTTGTAAGGTTTTGGAATGGAACGAGGCGAAGAGGTGAAGTGGATTTGAGGAAGATGGTGATGCGGTATTTATATGCGAGGAGAAATAGTCGCATCAGATGAATTTGATTGAACGGCCATAGTTAAAAGAATTTTGCAATTCGATGGATCCGATAAAATGGTAGTTGATGAAGAGCACGTGGCAACCGTCATAAAATATCATGGTCCTGACTTGGGCGAGAAATCCCAAATTATGGACGGCTTTCGCCAAAATAGATTAAGTTCAGAACGAACTTTTACCGTGGTTAAGGACACTAGGTAAAGTTTCGTTACCAGATGAAACTGAGCATTCATAATGAAACAACATAGACTAGAAGAGATAAAATAGAGGGAAAATAGGGTCCTAGGCATTTCACTCACACAACGAAACACAAACACACGAGAGAAAAGCTATGAGTGAAATACATTCGGACTAACACAAAATCCTTCAACCGAAAGGAAATTCAACAAAGGAGAATTGTGGTGGCATGACCCATCGTTAAGAACTGTATGACCCGAGCGTCGCAACATTATCGTGGCACCCAGTTAGTTTAGTTCTTTGTTAATGTATTTAGTCTTAGAAAGAAAATTTCACTTTGTCAAAATTTTCAAACTCTTTGAGTGTTGTGCACCCATTCCTTCTAAGATGTGGAAGTGTTGGTACGGGTCCTGAGTCCAGCTTACTACATGTTTGTGAAATCCAGGATATTTAGCTCACACCATAACACACACAATCTTTTCTCATCGAGAGGCTTGGTGAAGATATCAGCGAGATTGTCTTTGGTATTGATGTGATTGATAACAATAGCCTCTCGAGCAACATGATTGCGAATGAAATGATGTTTGATTGCAATATGCTTTGTGCAAGAATCCTACACTGGATTGTGTGATATTTTGATCGCACTCTCATTGTCTCAGAATAAGGGAATCTTCTAAGCTTGATGCACTAATCCTTCAGAGTCTACTTCATCCATAATAACTGAGTGTAGCATGCGCCAACAACAATATATTCAGCCTCAGCCGTAGAGAGAGGAACACAATTCTGCTTCCTTGACGACCAACATACTAAAGAACTACCAAGGAAATGGCATGTCCCCGAAGTAGATTTCCTGTCAACACGGTCACTAGCCCAATCTTAGTATGGATATCCAATGGGATCAAATTGTGCTCCCTTAGGATACCATAAACCTAAGGTGGGGGCGTGAGCCAAATATCTCAGAATGCGCTTGACCGCTTGGTGATGCGATTCTTTCAGTGCAGCTTACACATCTGCGTCCAGCTAACCATTCATGGGCATAGGAGTTTTATAGCCCTTCATTTTGGAATCTTGCATTTTGAACTTGTTCAAACATTCTCTTCGATATTTCTCCCGGGATACGAAAATTCTACTATCCTGTTGATGAATTTGCACTCCGAGAATGAACTTAAGCTCACCCATCATAGACATTTGATATTTCTCGGATATCATCCGCCCGAACTCCAAGCTGCAAGCATTGTTAGTACATCCAAAAATAATATCATCCACATAGATTTGACACACGAAAAGATCACCATCCACAGCACAAGTGAAAAGAGTGGGATCATTGGATCCTGGCTTGAATCCTTTGTCGAGCAAAAACCTCTTCAAGGTGTCATACCATGCTCGAGGGGCTTGCTTCAACCTATATAGAGCCTTTTTCAACATGAAAACTTTGTTAGGAAATTCAGTGTTTTCAAAGCAAGGTGGTTGTCTAACATATACTTCCTCATCAATTACACCGTTGAGGAAAGCACTTTTCACATCGATTTGATAAAGCATGATATCATTGTAATTTACATAAGCGAGAAGAATACGAATTTCCTCAAGCTGAGCAACATGAGCATATATTTCACCGAAATCAATACCTTCTACCTATGTATAGCCTTAAGCGACAAGACATGATTTGTTTCTCACAAAAATGCATTTTCATCTTGCTTATTTCGGAATTTCCATTTGGTGCCGATGATATTGTTCTTCTTAGGATTTGGTTTGTTAACCAATTCCCATACATCATTCAATTCGAATTGCACCAACTCTTCTTGCATAGGATTCATCCAATAGGGATCATTCATGGCTTCCTCATACTTGGTAGGTTCTGCCAATGAGACAAAGGAGAAACTGCCATAGTAGTTAGCCAAACGAGTGTGCGAACAAGTTGTGGGTCGATAACCTGGATTCTTGAGATCTTCAAGAATTAATGAAGGATCAACTCGATTAGCCACTCGTAGGTGAGCATTTTCATCTTGATGATCATTTTTATTTTCCTCAACATTAGCATCGGGATTAGCATTTGTGTCACCATTTTCATCGGAGTTTCCATTTTGATTGGCATTCACACTCTGATTGCCATTTGTGTTTGGAGTGACATTTTCTTCGGCAGTGGCTTGACGAGTTGTGCTCGAGTCATGGGGTTGTCATCATCGTAAGAGTCAGGTACATTTCCTTCAACTGGCTTGACGCTCCCAATGGCCATTTTCCGAATAGCATCCAAAATCGGTGGTTCACCTATCACATTAGGAAGGTGCTCCGTTTGGGATCGGTTAGATTCATCTAACTGCACATTTACCATTTCCATAACTTCCCCGAGGTGAGAGTTATATAAACGATAAGTATGCGAGTTTGAGCCATAACCAAGAAGATAACCTTCATGTGCCTGTAGCGATCCGACGTCAAACGGTCAAATCTCTGTGCATAAGGGTCATTCCTGGATCGGTAATGCTGACACAGAGTACTTGAAGGATTTATAACAGAGTTCAATAACACACTTATTACATCGAATGTCTCAAAAGAGAACTTAACACAATAATATGGCTAAAGGCCATCTAATGAAGATAACAATGGAAGCTTCGAAGGTAAATGAGTCCATCAACTCCAACGACATAGCTGAGTGCACGACAACGACCTAGCGCACCTTACTATCCGTCTAAAAAGACTGCAACATAATACGTTGCAGCCCGAATCAGGTCAGCACATGGAATATGCTGGCAAAATAACACTGTAGAGCAATGAACATGTAACAACTATAACTATATGCATATTTGGCTGGTGGAGGCTCTATGGTTAAATTTTTGTAGAAAGCTATTTTTCCCTACAACAAAGGAATATATTTTATTTAACTACAAAGTTTGTTGAAAACATTGAGAATGGAAACCCCATCTCAATCCCAAATTAATAATCATTAACCCAACAAGTTAATTAAGTAAAGTGATGAGATCAACATAATAATTCAAGCACCAAATACTCAAGATGTCCATAACCGGGGACACGGCTAATCATGATTAGTTTGTACACTCTACAGAGGTTTGCGCACTTTTCCCCACAAGACTCGATCTCCTCTGTTGTACTTCTCGCACTGCATGATGTTTGAGAAATGGATGACCAAGACACCGTCTTTCCGAAGAGGTCCCCTTAACCGATAGATAGGTCGGTACACCTACAATCGCCTACATCAGCTATCCCATCATGGAAAGGATTCCCGAAACTTATTCAACTATGCCAGAGCCCATAATGGCTTGTGGCTGCACATGGAAGTTTCTAGCATAAGTTTCTAGCATGAATAATCTTATGATCCCTTTGAGCCTGGATGGCAAACCATAGGAAAAAATCACACGGATACCCCAGGATTCTCCTTTGGACATCACTGGATTACCCCAGGTGCCCACAAACCAATCCACCCAGATGTGTGTAAAAGTAGCCACCTTAAATAAACCCTTAGTTCATAATAATACTCACAACTGTCATGAATCACTCAAACCAAACCACGTCTACGAGCATAGCATAGTAGTATAAGCATAACGTAGAAGTAACTCCCAGGGTTTGAATGAAAGGGCAATAGGTACTACCGCAACAACTAATTCCCAAAACCCACATGTTAACAACTCCTACTCATGCAATGTTCGGGGATTGAGACTAATGCATAAAAACTGGGTAATAAGGGATATGATCAAAGTGTTACTTGCCTTGCTGACGATCTGAAAATCCTAGTGACTCGTAGTAGCATGATTCGCACTCCGAAAACTCTATCGTAAACAAACAATAACATACATAAGCATTCAAGCATAGATGCAATGGTAAAATTCAAGAGAAAAGATCCAAATTGAATGCACAAGAGAAGAGCTTCGATTCACAAAAAGTATCGATCGAATCGGAGCTACGAAACTCAAACTATGATCAAAATAAGTTCAAATTCAAATCTTCTTGAAACCAAACTTTTAATTGTCAAAACCATGTTCAAGTTGGTTAACTGGAAAGAGGGGTTCGAGACGAAGATTTTGGCGTTGGTTTCACTGGATTTGGACGAACGGGCAAAAAGTTGCGATGGTTTGAAGTTGAGGGGCTAATCTGCGATAAAAATAATCGTGGATAGGTCCCTGGCCGAAAAATAAAATAAAAACGAAAACCTAACGAACGAACGTTGGCTATCAGAGACAAATGAATGAATATGTTCGCTAATAGAGACATTCGAACGAATGTTTGCTAATTAGCAAACTCGAAAAAGAAACTGATCTAAACCGATCAAACGAGAAACCCAAAAAAATCGGGTGACAGTTCGATGGTTAAACCGGTTCGCAGAGAAAAACCGGCGACGGCGACTCCGGCATGGTGGAACAGGGGCTTCGCGGTAGCGGCTTGCGGGCGGCGCAAGGCGCAAGGCCCGGGCGCGGGGTGCAGTAGCGGCGGCAGGCGGCAGGCGCGGCAGCGGCGGCTGCGGCTCCGGTCGAGATGGGGAGGAGGAGGCGGCGGGGTCAGCGCCTTATAAAGGGGCCTGGGGGCGGTGGCTTGGAGAAGGGGGCGGGGGCGCGTGTCCGTCTCGGACACGGCGGCGGCTGGCGGCGGCTGGCGGAGAGCGGGGAGGCGGCGCGGCTGGTGGGCGTGCCTACTCGGCTGAGCTTTGGCCCAATCAGGCGGGAAGAGGTTTTTTTAATTAAAATTCCGCCCGAAGAAAAATCATAATAAAATATAAAAAATTCTAAAAATGCCAAAAATAATTTTCACCGTCTAAATCTAATATTTAGAACAAAGTGAACATTTTTCTGGCCTAAAATGCAATTTTCAAAAATGCATATTTTTTCTAATTCAAATAAAATAGCAAATAAAATCCAAATGAAATATAAATTTTATCTTAAATTTTCTTCTCCAATATTCCTTTCTTTTGAATAAGTCATATTATCTTCTCTCTTTTATTTTTAATATTAGAAATATTTGGAGAAAAAAAATATTAAAACCAAAGTGATCCTCTTTTCAAATTTGAAAAAATTCAAATATGAAAATATGTGAAACCTCCGACTCTCTCCTTGGGTCCTTGAGTTGCTTAAGATTTCTAGGATCACCAACAAAACACAACTAAAAATATGATAATATATATATGATGACCTACGTATAACATCCAAATTGAAATTGGGATGTTACAGTGCCCTAGGTGCAAACTTGGAATTATGATTCATGTCAGGAATGTAGCAAGGTGCAACAAAAACATGTTAATAAGAAACATTTGGTTTCTTGCTAGTGATGAGCTCATATGAAGTTTCCTTAAGGAACTTGTGAAGATAAACACGATTCACAACATGACAAGCAGTGCTAATAGCATCAACCCAGAAGCGAATAGGAGTTTTATACCCACTCAGCATTGTTCTCGCCATTTCGATGAGAGTTTTGTTCTTTCGTTCAACAACTCCATTTTGTTGGGGAGTATATGCGGCTGAGAACTCATGAGTAATACCATTTTCATCAAGAAAATCTTTGATATGAGTATTTTTTAACCCAGTACCATTGTCGCTTCTGACATGCTTAATTGGCACATCATATTCATTTTGCGCCTTCTTGGCGAATCTTTTGAAGATGTTTTGTCTTCGAGAAATAATACCCAAGTATAACGAGAGAAATCATCAATAATAACCAGGCCATAATGACTGCCTGTGAAACTTGCATAGTTCTGAGAACCGAATAAATCCATATGAAGAATTCCCAAAGGTCTTGTTGTGGTCAAGACTTTTTTGACGAATGATGCTTCTTGGTCAATTTTCCGGCCTCACACGCAACGCATAGATGATTCTTGTCGAATTTTACATCAGGAATGCCGCGGAGATGATTTTTCTTCAATAGAGTCTGCAAATTTCTCATACCTGCATGACCAAGTCTTCAGTGCCACAGCCATCCTTTGGTTGCTTTTGCAAGCAAACAAGTGTGGACTGAGGGACCCTTAGAGAAATCCACAATATATGAATCACCCTTTCTATTTCCCTTGAAAATGAAGGAATTCTTAGAGGCCATAAAGACAATGCATTTGGATATAGAGAATAGAACTAGCATGCCTAGATCACAAAGCTTGCCAGCTAACATGAGATTGAATCTGATAACCCACAAGTATAGGGGATCGCAACAGCTTTCGAGGGTAGAGTATTCAACTCAAATTTATTGATTCGACACAAGGGGAGCCAAAGAATATTCTGAAGTATTAGCAGCTGAGTTGTCAATTCAACCACACCTGGAAACTTAGTATCTGCAGCAAAGTGTTTAGTAGCAAAGTAATATGATAGTGGTGGTAACAATAACAAAAGAGTAATGAAAGCAAAGTAATATTTTTGGTATTTTTTAGTGATTGTAACAGTAGCAATGGGAAACTAAATAAGCATAAACCAGTATATGGAAAGCTCGTAGGCATTGGACCGGTGATGGATAATTATGCCGGATGCGGTTCATCATGTAACAGTCATAACATAGGGTGACACAGAACTAGCTCCAATTCATCAATGTAATGTAGGCATGTATTCCGAATATAGTCATACGTCCTTATGGAAAAGAACTTGCATGAAATCTTTTGTCCTACCCTCCCGTGGCAGCGGGGTCCTAATGGAAACTAAGGGATATTAAGGCCTCCTTTTAATAGAGAACCGGAACAAAGCATTAGCACATAGTGAATACATGAACTCCTCAAACTATGGTCATCACCGGGAGTGGTCCCGATTATTGTCACTTCGGGGTTGCCGAATCATAACACATAGTAGGTGACTATAGACTTGCAAGATAGGATCAAGAACTCACATATATTCATGAAAACATAATAGGTTCAGATCTGAAATCATGGCACTCGGGTCCTAGTGACAAGCATTAAGCATAGCAAAGTCATAGCAACATCAATCTCAGAACATAGTGGATACTAGGGATCAAACCCTAACAAAACTAACTCGATTACATGATAGATCTCATCCAACCCATCACCGTCCAACGAGCCTACGATGGAATTACTCACGCACGGCGGTGAGCATCATGAAATTGGTGATGGAGGATGGTTGATGATGACGACGGCGACGAATCCACCTCTCCGGAGCCCTGAATGGACTCCAGATCAGCCCTCTCGAGAGGTTTTAGGGCTTGGCGGCGGCTCCGTATCGTAAAACGCGATTATTTCTTCTCCTTTATTTTTTTCTCGCCGAGAGAAAATATATAGACTTGGAGTTGGCGTCGGAGGAGCTCCAGGGGGACCACGAGGTAGGGGGCGCGCCCTAGGGGGGGAGCCCCCCACCCTCGTGGACAGGGTGTGGCCCCCCTGGTCTTCATCTTTGGCGAGGATTTTTTATTATATTTAACTTGACGTTCCGTGGAGTTTCAGCTCATTCCGAGAACTTTTATTTTCTGCACATAAAACAACATCATGGCAATTCTGCTGAAAACAACGTCAGTCCGGGTTAGTTCCATTCAAATCATGCAAGTTAGAGTCCAAAACAATGGCAAAAGTGTTTGGAAAAGTAGATACAACGGAGACGTATCAACTCCCCCAAGCTTAAACCATTGCTTGTCCTCAAGCAATTCAGTTGACAAACTGAAAGATAAAGAAAAACTTTTACAATCTGTTTGCTCTTGTTGTTGTTAATATATCAAGCCAGCATTCAAGTTTTCAGCAAAGATCATAACTAACCACATTTGCAATAATTCTCAGGCTCATGATTACCCATATCAATAGCATAATCAACTAGCGAGCCATAATAATAAATCTCGGATGACAACACTTTCTTAAAACAATCATAATATGATATAACAAGATGGTATCTCACTAGCCGTTTCTGAGACCGCAAAACATAAATGCAGAGCACCTTTAAAGATCAAGGACTGACTAGACATTGTAATTCATGGTAAAAGAGATCCAATCATAGTCATACCCAATATAAATTAACAGTAATGGATGCAAATGACAGCTACGCTCTCCAGCTAGTGCTTTTAATAAGAGGGTGATGACTCAACATAAAAATAAATAGATAGGCCCTTCAAGAGGGAAGTAGGGATTTGTAGAGGTGCCAGAGCTCGGTTTTGAAATAGAGATAAATTATATTTTGAGCGGTATACTTTCATTGTCAACATAACAACTAAGAGATGGCGATATCTTCCATGCCACACACATTATAGGCGGTTCCCAAACAGAATGGTAAAGTTTATACTCCCCCTCCACCAACAAGCATCAATCCATGGCTTGCTTGAAACAACGAGTGCCTCCAACTAACATCAGGGCCCAGGGGGAGTTTTTTTTGCAATTAATTTTGATTTAGTTTGCATAAAGCATGGGACTGGGCATCCCGGTGACCAGCCATTTTCTCGTGAGTGAGGAGCGGAGTCCACTCCTCTTGAGAATAACCCGCCTAACATGGAAGATAAGGGCAACTCTAGTTGATACATGAGCTACTCGAGCATACAAAACAGAATGTTTATTTGAAGGTTTAGAGTTTGGCACATACAAATTTACTTGGAACGGCAGGTAGATACCGCATATAGGAAGGTATAGTGGACTCATCTGGAATAACTTTGGGGTTTAAGGGATTGGATGCACAAGCAGTATTCCCGCTTAGTACAAGTGAAGGCTAGCAAAAGAATGGGGAGCGACCAACTAGAGAGCGACAACAGCCATGAACATGCATTCAAATTAATAAACACTGGATGCAAGCATGAGTAGGATATAATCCACCATGAAAATAAATATCGTGAAGGCTATGTTGATTTTGTTTCAACTACATGTGTGAACATGTGCCAAGTCAAGTCACTTAAATCATTCAAAGGAGGATACCACCCCATCATACCACATCATAACCATTTTAATAGCATGTTGGAACGCAAGGTAAACCATTGTAACTCATAGCTAATCAAGCATGGCATAAGCAACTATGATCTCTAATTGTCATTGCAAACATGTTTATTCATAATAAGCTGAATCAAGAACGATGAACTCATCATATTTACAAAAACAAGAGAGGTCGAGTTCATACCAGCTTTTCTCATCTCAGTCAGTCCATCATATATCATCATAATTGCTTTTCACTTGCACGACCGAACGATGTGAATAATAATAAGAGTGCACGTGCATTGGACTAAGCTGGAATCTGCGAGCATTCAATAAGCAGGAGAAGACAAGGCAATATGGGTCCTTGGTTAAATCAACAATAATGCATATAAGCGCCACTTCAACAATTTAATCATGGTCTTCTCCTATCGACCCCCAAAGAAAAGAAAAACTATTTACACGGGAAAGCTCCCAACAAGCAAAAGAAGAACGGGAAATATTTTTGGGTTTTCTTTTTAATTATTGCTACTACAGCAGAAAAGTAAACTACTACTAGTTTTTTTTGTTTTCTTAAGGTTTATTAGACACACAAGAAGAAAGCAGGAAAAAGAAAATAAACTAGCATGGATCTTACAGTGAAAGAGTATGAGCACCGACATCTAGCAATGAGTGTGTGAACATAAATGTAATTTCGGTGAGAAATACGTACTCCCACAAGCTTAGGCTTTTGGCCTAAGTTGGTTCATTGCCAGGGATAGCCTGGCTGATACCCATATGTGTAGCTGGGGTCGTACTGTGATGCAGCGGCTATCGCCGTCTGAGCTGCAGCATGGCGTCGAGCTGCCTCTGCTTCCCTTTCGTACTCATCTGCCTCCTCTCTGGTAATGGTATATCTTCCTTTTGTCTGAGAATCGAAGAAGGCAGGAGCAGGGAGAGTAATACAGACAACATGCCATTTGTTAAAGATTAGTCGACATTGGAGAGGTGATTCAGTCCTCTCGACAAACTTGTGGGAGGCCATAGAATCAAAATCTAAATAAGCAGGAGGCAACTCCATATCTCCCTCACGAACGTCTATCTCAAGAAAATTAGCTAAGCGGGTTGCATAAATTCCTCCAATGAAATCTCCATTATATCTATTATGATGCAACCTACGAGATACAATGGCTCCCATATGATAAGATTGGTCTCCTAACACAACACTCCTAAGAATGCTAAGGTCAGGGACACACATGTGACATGCTTCATCCATAGCATTTATGCACCTACCTATGAAGAGAGCAAAATAATGTATAGCAGGAAAATGAATGCTCCCTATGGTAGCTTGCGTTATATCTCTAGATTTCCCTACAGTTATACTAGCAAGAAAGTTTCTAAATTCAGATTTGTGGGGATCAATAGTACAACCCCATTGTGGAAGTTTGCAGGCAAAAGTAAAATCCTCTAAGTCCATGGTATAAGATTTGTCATAAAGATCAAACATGACTGAAGGAGAATTACGCGAAGATGAAAACTCAAACCTCCTCACAAATGAACTAGTGATATCATGATACTGTGGGCAATTGTCTGCCTCAAAGTCCACAAGATCGGTGTTACGCAAATATTAAATTCTTCTTTGATTCCCGCTCGATGCATAAAATTTTCCGAAGGCTATTCACAGGGCCGCACTGGAGCGTCCCTTGGGGCCTCCTCATCGGCATCATGCATTGCAAGCCTAGGGCCTTGCTTCCTTGAAGAACCACCTTGGAACATCTTCCTAAGCATATTGTTTTTCTCTGAAATTTTTAGTAACTTCAAACAAAAGTGAACAAAGCTCAACTAAATTGATAGCAACTACTCCTACAAGTGCCTAGAGCCTATATCAAGCATTAGAACTACTTGGAACCATATAAATTTGACATGCAAGCTCAAGAACATGGTCACCTATGCAGCACAAATTTGCAATGAATAAAGCACTAGAACAAAAACTAATTGGACCAATGGAGGAGTCACATACCAAGGAACAATCTCCCCAAGCAGTTTTGCGAGAGGTGCTTTGAGCAAGGAGATCGAAAATCACAACAAAGTGAGCTAGAACTCGTGCTTGAACCACATATTCGTGTTTGTGGGAGGAAGAAGAAAAGGATGGGTGCAGGAATAAGTGGAGGAGGGCCACCGTGGGCCCACGAGGCAGGGGGGCGCGCCCTGGGGGGTAGGGCGCGCCCTCCACCCCCTTGGCCAGGTGGCAGCTCTCCCCGCGGTGATTTCAATACCATAAATCCTCAAATATTCCCGGAAAAATCATATTAAATTGGCATGGCATTTGGAGGACTTTTATTTTCGGGATATTTTTATATTGCACGGATAAATCAGGAAACAGACAAAAAAAATACTATTTTTACTTTATTTTAACTAAATAACATAAAGTATAAAGAGGGTATAGATGGTTGTGCCTTCTAGTTTCATCCATCTCATGCTCATCAAAAGGAATCCACTAACAAGGTTGATCAGTTCTTGTTAACAAACTCATTTCCGAATAACATGGAACTGGAGAAATTTCGAATAACACTATGTTTCCTCAACGGGGATATGCACATCCCCAATAATAAGAATATCATATTTCTTCCTGAGAGTAGGAAGAGGAAATTCAAAGCCTCCAAATATAATCGATGGAATTTTTCCTATAGAGTTGATACTATGAACTTGAGGTTGTTTCCTCGGGAAGTGTACCATATGCTCATTACCATTAACATGAAAAGTGACATTGCCTTTGTTGCAATCAATAACAGCCCCTGCAGTATTAAGAAAAGGTCTTCCAAGAATAATAGACATACTATCGTCCTCGGAAATATCAAGAATAACAAAGTCCGTTAAAATAGTAACGTTTGCAACCACAACAGGCACATCCTCACAAATATCGACAGGTATAGCAGTTGATTTATCAGCCATTTGTAAAGATATTTCAGTAGGTGTCAACTTATTCAAATCAAGTCTACGATATAAATAGAGAGGCATAACACTAACACCAGCTCCAAGATCACATAAAGCAGTTCTAACATAGTTTTTTTAATGGAGCATGGTATAGTTGGTACTCTTGGATATCCTAGTTTCTTAGGTATTCCACCCTTAAAAGTATAATTAGAAAGCATGGTGGAAATTTCAGCTTCTGGTATCTTTCTCTTATTTGTGACAATATCTTTCATGTATTTAGCATAAGGATTTATTTTAAGCATATCAGTAAAACGCATACGCAAGAAGATAGGTCTAATCATTTCAGCAAAGCGCTCAAAATCCTCATCATCCTTCTTCTTGGATAGTTTGTGAGGAAAGGGCATGGGTTTCTGAACCCATGGTTCTCTTTCTTTACCATGCTTCCTAGCAACAAAGTCTCTCTTATCATAACGTTGATTCTTTGATTGTGGGTTATCAAGATCAACATCAGGTTCAATTTCTACATCATTATCATTACTAGGTTGAGCATCATCATGAACATGATCATTAACATTTTCACTAGGTTCATGTTCATTACCAGATTGTGTTTCAGCATCAGACATAGATATATCATTTGGATTATCAGGTGGTTCAGCAATAGGTTCACTAGAAGTTTGCAAAGTCCTATCATTTTTGTTTTTCTTCCTTTTAGAAGAACTAGGTACATCAATATTATTTCTCTGAGAATCTTGCTCAGTTCTCTTAGGGTGGCCTTCAGGATACAAAGGTTCCTGAGTCATTCTACCAGTTCTAGTAGCCACTCTAACAGCATAATCATTTTTCTTCCTATTCATTTCATCGAGCAATTCTTTTTGAGCCTTAAGTACTTGTTCTATTTGAGTGGTAACCATAGAATGCTAACAAGTTTAAGTTCACCTCTAATATTAGCCATATAATCACCCAAGTGTTTAATCATATAGGCATTTTGTTTTAATTGTCTACCAAAATAAGCATTGAAATCTTCTTGCTTAAACATAAAGTTATCGAACTCATCCAAGCGTTGACTAGCAATTTTAGTAGGAGGGATTTCAGCTTTATCATATCTATAGAGAGAATTTACCTTTACTACCTGTGTCGGGATATCGGGATCAGGAGGTTCTTTAATAAATAAGTGATTGAGATCATATGTTTCTTCAACAGGCGGTAAATTAAGACCATGTATTTCTTCAATAGGAGGTAAATTCTTAACATCTTCAGCTTTAATAGCTTTTTCTTTCAAAGATTTCTTTGCCTCTTGCATTTCTTTGGGACTGAGAAATAGAACACCTCTCTTCTTTGGAGTTGGTTTCGGAATACGCTCAGTAATTGGAGCGGGAGCTGGCTTAGGGGTTGGCTCAGGAGGTGCCCAATTATTTTCATTTGTCAATATATTATTCAATAGAATTTCAGCTTCATCCGGTGTTCTTTCCCTGAAAAGAGAACCAGCACAACTATCCAGGTAATCTCTGGAAGCATCGGTTAGTCCATTATAAAAGATATCAACTATTTCATTTTTCTTAAGAGGATGATCAGGCAAAGCATTAAGTAACTTGAGAAGCCTCCCCCAAGCTTGTGGGAGACTCTCTTCTTCAATTTGCACAAAGATGTATATTTCCTTTGAAGCAGCTTGTTTCTTATGGGCAGGAAAATATTTAGCAGAGAAGTAATAAATCATATCCTGGGGACTACGCACACAACCAGGATCAAGAGAATTAAACCATATCTTAGCATCACCCATTAGTCAGAACGGAAATATTTTAAGGATATAAAAGTAGCGAGATATCTCGTCATTAGTGAACAGGGTGGCTATATCATTTAATTTAGTAAGATGTGCCACAACAGTTTCAGATTCATAGCCATGAAAAGGATCAGATTCAACCAAAGTAATTATATCAGGATCAACAGAGAATTCATAATCTTTACCGGGAACACAAATAGGTGAAGTAGCAAAAGCAGGGTCAGGCCTCACTTTATCTCTAAGTGATTCTTTGTTCCATTTAATCAATAACCTCTTAAGTTCACGACTATCTCTGCAAGCTAAAATAGCGGCAGAAGATTCCATATCAAATACATAACCTTCAGGAATAACAGGCCTATCTTCATCATCACTTTCATCAATATAATCAGATTCAATAATTTCTTTCTCTCTAGCCCTAGCAATTTGTTCATCAAGAAATTCACTAAGGGGCACAATATTACCAGGCATAGAAGTAGTTTCATCATAAGTATCATGCATAGCACAAGTGGCATCATCAATAACATGCGACTGATACGTCTCCAACGTATCTATAATTTTTGTTTGCTCCATGCTATATTATCTACTGTTTTGGACTATATTGGGCCTTATTTTCCACTTTTATATTATTTTTGGGAATAACCTATTAACCGGAGGCCCAGCCCAAAATTGATGTTTTTTGCCAATTTCAGTGTTTCGAAGAAACGGAATATCAAACGGAGTCCAAACAGAATGAAACCTTCGAGAACGTGATTTTATCACCGAACGTGATCCAGGAGACTTGGACCCTACTCCAAGGGACAAGAGAGGCGGTCACGAGTGTGGGGGGCGCGGCCCCATCCCTCGTGAGCCCCCTGTTGCTCCACCGACGTACTCCTTCCTCCTATGTATACCTACATACCCCCAAACGATCAGATACGGAGCCAAAAACCTAATTCCACCGCCGCAACTTTCTGTATCCACGAGATCCCATCTTGGGGCCTGTTCCGGAGCTCCGCCGGAGAGGGCCGTCATCACGGAGGGCTTCAACATCATCATCGCCTCTCCGATGAAGTGTGAGTAGTTTACCTCCGACCTTCGGGTCCATAGTTAGTAGCTAGATGGCTTGTTCTCTCTTTTTGGATCTCAATACAATGTTCTCCCCCTCTCTTGTGGAGATCTATTCGATGTAATCTTCTTCTTTTTTGACCATAAACAGTAGGGTAAACACCCTACTTCAACTTTTATTAAGGTAGATGAAACAGAGTAGTCTTATGGGCTTGATGTAATCTTCTTTTTGCGGTGTGTTTGTTGAGACCGATGAATTGTGGGTTTATGATCAAGTCTATCTATGAATAATATTTGAATCTTCTCTGAATACTTTTATGTATGATTGGTTATCTTTGCAAGTCTCTTCGAATTATCAGTTTGGTTTGGCCTACTAGATTGGTTT
The DNA here is from genome assembly GCA_032464435.1 of Aegilops umbellulata. Lineage (NCBI taxonomy): Eukaryota > Viridiplantae > Streptophyta > Magnoliopsida > Poales > Poaceae > Aegilops > Aegilops umbellulata. The sequence continues at coordinate 216,666,586 of CP136055.1, forward strand.
TTGTTGCCATGAGAGAAGTGCTTAGCTTTGGGTTCGATCTTGCGGTGTCCTTTCCTAGTGACAGAAGGGGCAGCAAGGCACGTATTGCATTGTTGCCATCGAGGATAACAAGATGGGGGTTTTATCATATTGCATGAAACTATCCCTCTACATCATGTCATCTTGCTTAAGGTGTTACTCTGTTTTTTACTTAATACTCTAGATGCATGCTGGATAGCGGTCGATGAGTGGAATAATAGTAGTAGATGCAGGCAGGAGTCGGTCTACTTGTCTCGGACGTGATGCCTATATACATGATCGTACCTAGATATTCTCATAACTATGCTCAATTCTATCAATTGCTCAACAGTAATTTGTTCACCCACCGTAGAATACTTATGCTCTTGAGAGAAGCCACTAGTGAAACCTATGGCCCCCGGGTCTATTCTCATCATATCAATCTCCATCACTTTAATCTTGCTTTGATTTTTTACTTTGCCTTTTACTTTTTACTTTGCATCTCTATACCAAAAAAATACCAAAAATATTATCTATCATCTCTATCAGATCTCACTCCCGTAAGTGACCGTGAAGGGATTAACAACCCCTAATCGCGTTGGTTGCGAGTAGCTATCGTTTTGTGCTGGTACGAGGGACTTGAGCGTGGCCTCCTACTGGATTGATACCTTGGTTCTCAAAAACTGAGGGAAATACTTACGCTACTTTGCTGCATCGTCCTCTTCTCTTCGGGGAAAACCCAACGCAGTGCTCAAGAGGTAACAACAACGTATCAGAACGAATAGCAGAAGCAGGTTTAGGTGTCGCAAGCTTATTCATAACAGAAGGTGAATCAAGTGCAGAGCTAGATGGCAGTTCCTTACCTCCCCTCGTAGTTGAGGGATAAATTTTTGTTTAGGCGCCTTTCAAGTTCTTCATAGTATCCGGCAGATATAAATCCCAAGTGACTCAAAGAATAGAGCTATGGTCCCCGGCAACGGCGCCAGAAATCAGTCTTGATAACCCACAAGTATAGGGGATTGCAACAGCTTTCGAGGGTAGAGTATTCAACCCAAATTTATTGATTCGACACAAGGGGAGCCAAAGAGTATTCTCAAGTATTAGCAGCTGAGTTGTCAATTCAACCACACCTGGACTTAGTATCTGCAGCAAAGTTTTTAGTAGCAAAGTAATATGATACTGGTGGTAACAGTAACAAAAGAGTTATGAAAGCAAAGTAATATCTTTGGTATTTTGTAGTGATTGTAACAGTAGCAACGGTAAAGTAATAAGCGTAAACCAGTATATGGAAAGCTCGTAGGCATTGGACCGGTGATGGATAATTATGCCGGATGCGGTTCGTCATGTAACAGTCATAACATAGGGTGACACAGAACTAGCTCCAATTCATCAATGTAATGTAGGCATGTATTCCGAATATAGTCATACGTGCTTATGGAAAAGAACTTGCATGACATCTTTTGTCCTACCCTCCCGTGGCAGCGGGGTCCTAATGGAAACTAAGGGATATTAAGGCCTCCTTTTAATAGAGAACCGGAACAAAGCATTAGCACATAGTGAATACATGAACTCTTCAAACTATGGTCATCACCGGGAGTGGTCCCGATTATTGTCACTTCGGGGTTGCCGGATCATAACACATAGTAGGTGACTATAGACTTGCAAGATAAGATCAAGAACTCACATATATTCATGAAAACATAATATGTTCAGATCTGAAATCATGGCACTCGGGCCCTAGTGACAAGCATTAAGCATAGTGAAGTCACAGCAACATCAATCTCAGAACATAGTGGATACTAGGGATCAAACCCTAACAAAGCTAACTCGATTACATGATAGATCTCATCCAACCCATCACCGTCCAGCAAGCCTAGCTACGATGGAATTACTCACGCATGGCGGTGAGCATCATGAAATTGGTGATGGAGGATGGTTGATGATGACGACGGCGATGAATCCCTCTCTCCGGAGCCCTGAACGGACTCCCGATCAGCCCTCCCGATAGGTTTTAGGGCTTGGCGGTGGCTCCATATCGTAAAATGCGATTATTTCTTCTCCTTTAATTTTTTCTCCCCGAAAGCAAATATATAGAGTTGGAGTTGGCGTCGGAGGAGCTCCAGGGGGCCCTCGAGGTAAGGTGGCGCCCCCCCCACCCTCGTGGACAGGATGTGGGCCCCCTGGTCTTCATTTTTGGAGAGGATTTTTATTATTTTTAACTTGACGTTCCATCGAGTTTCAGGTCATTCTGAGAACTTTTGTTTCTGCACATAAAGCAACATCATGGCAATTCTGCTGAAAACAGCGTCAGTCCGGGTTAGTTCCATTCAAATCATGCAAGTTAGAGTCCAAAACAAGGGCAGAAGTGTTTGGAAAAGTATATACGACGGAGACGTATCAGAATCCAAGAGACTGAACAATTAAAACATCATCAATGGACTTCTCTTTGGATATAGCAATTTTACCTAACCCAATTACGTTGATCAGGCGCAGGGCTCTGGCTGATACCTAAGCCTCGTTCGACCAGCTTGGGGCGGACCTTTTGGATATCGACTGTCACCTCGCTCGGGAGCGCATGAAGCTCGTCTTGAGGTGGAATCAGCTTGAGGTGGCTTCCTAGGAGGCCCTAGACCAGGCCGTGGCCATCGTCGTGGAGGGCCGGAAGGAGGCCACCGAAGCAGGGGTGGCTCGCAACAATGCACTTGGCAAGGCGGAGGCGGCCACCAAGCGTTGCGGCGAGGCGGAATCCCCCAACGCTGGCTACGCAGAGCTCTCCTCCAAGCTCACAATTGAGCTCAAAGGTGTTGCCTAGAAGGTGGACGACATCCTTGAGGAGGAGTGTCGCGGCCTATTTTCCATGGCAGGGACGCACTTCTTCAGCCATCTTCTCCTCTGCGACTCTGGCTTCGACTTCGTTGAGGTGATAGGCCCTGTCCCTCGTGAGTCCCACGACGCCCTGGCAGAAGCCATGGAAGGTCATGTGGCCGTGCTGCTCGTGAAGTTCACTTGCGACATCGACGGTAAATTTGCTAAGGCTGAGGCGGGTGGGGGCGACAGTGGCGATGGCCCTTCTTCCTAAAGTTTATCCTGCAACAGACGATCATGCCTCGTGGAGGCATAAGACTTTGTTTGAACTTGCAATGCATTTGATGCCTGTAATAACTATTTGCACTCCATAGCTTCCCTATCGTGCTCGATTTCATTCTTGCTTGACTTTGTGCTCCGCGTTGGCAGGGCCCAGCTCCGCGCATACCTCGGCCGCCGTTGGGATGTGCCTGAAGAATACCAAGGGGCAAGGGGCTGCGGAACTAGTGAAGGCTCCTGAGTCCGAGCATCAGGGGTCCTCCCTTGATGCGCAAGCGGCCCGTGAGGTGGAATCTGAGCGTTGGTAAGGTTTACCCGGTGTCTCACCTACCTTGCCCTCGTCGGCCTGCACATGGATGCCACACAGGAGACTAGACACCAAGGACTTTGGTGGGGTGACGTGCGCGGGGGCAGGCCCACGAGCTAGAGCCCAGTTCCTTGGGTTTTTCAGTGTTGTCGGGACTGACCCAAGCACAGACATCGTGCCCAGTCCCCACTCGCGTGAGGCCCAGGGGAGGCCGCGAGTAGTGTTGCTGAAGAGCCGAGCGGCCAACCTGAGGTGGATGCGACCCATTGGGCACCCGTAGTTGTTTATCCACCAGTGTAGAGCGTGGGGCTTCCACTGGGCGTGGGCATGACCGTATTGCCGCCGTATCCGCCAGTGCTGAGCATGGAGCTTGCACTGGGTGTGGGTAGGAGATCTATGCTAGAGTCTCCGGGCGTGTACGACCCTATTTCGTTCGTACGCGTGGCTTGCAGTGCAGAACTTGTGGAGGTGTTTTTAGACGCTCGTGAGCCAGCACGGGGCTCAGGAGGTCTTACCTCAGGCGGGTTGCGCCTAGCTCTCGGTGCGGGGGCGCACTCGTGTCACCTGGGTTATGGGTACGACCTGCGCCGAATGACCGTCTAGAGGCCATTGCATGAGAAGGGAAAACACCAAGGACCCATAGGAGGTGACGTGTACGGGTCCGGCCCGCCAGACAGAGCTCGGTCACTTGGGTTTATCAACGCTGCAGGGACGAACCCAAAAATAGGCGCCGTGTCGAGTCTTCTCATGCAACAACTAATGGAACAACACTCGATGCATGGCTCCCACAGTGGCGAAACGCCAACATCCCGGTTGTACGAACTGCGCCGCGCGCCCTTACTCACCTACTCACGATGAGCTCATGAGAGGACAAGGCACCAAGGACCTCGGGAGGTGACATACATGGGAGCTGGCCCACGAGACAGAGCTCGGTCACTTGGGTTTGACAACACTGTAGGGACAGACCCAAGCACAGATGCCATGCCAGTCCTTAGTCATGAGGTGGTCGAGAGTGGGTTCACGAGGTGAGGCGACATTCATAGTGACAAAGCACCCGTCAGGAAAATAAATTTATGAGGGAAATTTTATCTAGGCACAACAAGTTCTGATACATGAGCAAAACATCGCAGCTGCAGGGGTGGACCCTAGCCATCTTAAGGATAATGCAGCCCAAGGGGCGCCCTCAATTGAACAAACCAAAAAGTCACCTGGCAATGATGATGTGGAAGCGTCGAGGTAGCCGATGAAGCATGTCGCGGAGCTTCGCTCCTCATGAGCCACACGGCTCCTCATGCTCGGGAGGCTCGTGCTAACCCACAAGTATAGGGGATCGCAACAGTTTTCGAGGGTAGAGTATTCAACCCAAATTTATTGATTCGACACAAGGGGAGCCAAACAATATTCTCAAGTACTAGCAGTTGAGTTGTCAATTCAACCACACCTGGATAACTTAATATCTGTAGCAAAGTAGTATGGAAGTAACGATAACGGTGGCCAAAGTAACAGTAATAGTTTTGTAGTAATCGTAACGATGGCAATGGTAAAGTAACTAAGTAAAGAGCAATATGTGAAAAGCTCGTAGGCATTGGATCGATGATGGAGAATTATGTCGGATGCGATTCCTCATGTAATAGTTATAACATAGGGTGACACAAAACTACCTCCAATTCATCAATGTAATGTAGGCATGTATTCCGAATATAGTCATACATGCTTATGGAAAAGAACTTGCATGATATCTTTTGTCCTACCCTCCCGTGGCAGCGGGGTCCTATTGGAAACTAAGGGATATTAAGGCCTCCTTTTAATAGAGTACCTGACTAAAGCATTAGCACTTAGTGAATACATGAACTCCTCAAACTACGCTCATCACCAGTAAGTATCCCGATTATTGTCACTTCGGGGTTAACGGATCATAACACATAATAGGTGAATATAGACTTGCAAGATAGAATCAAGAACTCACATATATTCATGAAAATCTAATAGGTTCAGATCTGAAATCATGGCACTCAGGCCCTAGTGACAAGCATTAAGCATAGCAAAGTCATAGCAACATCAATCTCAGAACAAAGTAGATACTAGGGATCAAAACCTAACAAAACTAACTCGATTACATGGTAAATCTCATCCAGCCCATCACCGTTCAGCAACCTACGATGGAATTACTCACGCATGGCGGTGAGCATCATGAAATTGATGATGGAGGAAGGTTGATGATGACGATGGCGACGGATTCCCCTCTCCGGAGCCCCGAACGGACTCCAGATCAGCCCTCATGAGAGAGATTAGGGCTTGGCGGCGGCTCCGTATCGTAAAACGCGATGAATCCTTCTCTCTGATTTATTTCTCCCCGAACATGAATATATAGAGTTGGAGTTGAGGCCAGTGGAGCACCAGGGGGCTCACGAGGCAGGGGGGCATGCCCCCCACCCTCGTGGACAGGGTGTGGGTCCCCTGGCCTTGATTCTTTCGCTAGTATTTTTTATTAATTCAAAAAATATTCTCCGTGAATTTCACGTCATTCCGAGAACTTTTATTTCTGCACAAAAATAACACCATGGCAATTCTGCTAAAAACAACGTCAGTCCGGGTTAGTTCCATTCAAATCATGCAAGTTAGAGTCCAAAACAAGGGCAAAAGTGTTTGGAAAAGAAGATACGACAGAGACGTATCAACTCCCCCAAGCTTAAACCTTTGCTTATCCTCAAGCAATTCAGTTGACAAACTTAAAGTGATTAAAAAACTTTTACAAACTCTATTTGCTCTTGTTGTTGTAAATATGTAAAGCCAGCATTCAAGTTTTCAGCAAAGATTATGAACTAACCTTATTCACAATAACACTTAGGTCTCATATTTACTCATATCAATGGCATAATCAACTAGCGAACAATAATAATAAATCTCGGATGACAACACTTTCTCAAAACAATCATAATATGATATAACAAGATGGTATCTCGCTAGCCCTTTCTGAGACCACAAAACATAAATGCAGAGCACCTCTGAAGATCAAGGACTGACTAAACATTGTAATTCATGGTAAAAGAGATCCAATCATAGTCATACCCAATATAAATTATTAGTAATGGATGCAAATGACAGCGGTGCTCTCCAGCTAGTGCTTTTTAATAAGAGGGTGATGACTCAACCTAAAAGTAAATAGATAGGCCCTTCGTAGAGGGAAGCAGGATTTGTAGAGGTGCCAGAGTTCGATTTTAAAATAGTGATAAATAATATTTTGAGCGACATACTTTCATTGTCAACATAACAACCGAGAGATCTCGATATCTTCCATGCTACACACATTATAGGCGGTTCCCAAGCAGTATAGTAAAGTTTATACTCCCCCACCACCAACAAGCATCAATCCATGGCTTGCTCGAAACAACGAGTGCCTCCAACTAGCAACAGTCCTGGGGGAATTTTGTTTGCAATTATTTCGAGTTGATTTGCTTAAAGCATGGGACTGGGCATCCCGGTGACCAGCCATTTTCTCGTGAGTGAGGAGCGGAGTCCACTCCTCTTGAGAATAACCCGCCTAGCATGGAAGATACAGACAGCCCTAGTTGATACATGAGCTAGTCAAGCATGCAAAACAGAATTTTATTTGAAGATTTAGAGTTTGGCACATACAAATTTACTTGTTACGGCAGGTAGATACCGCATATAGGAAGGTATGGTGGACTCATATGGAATAACTTTGGGGTTTATGGAGGTGGATTCACAAGCAGTATTCCCGCTTAGTACAAGTGAAGGCTAGAAAAAGACTAGGAAGCGACCAACTAGAGAGCGACAACCGTCATGGACATGCATTAAAATTAATAAACATTGAGTGCAAGCATGAGTAGGATATAATCCACCATGAACATAAATATCGTGGAGGCTATGTTAATTTTGTTTCAACTACATGCGTGAACATGTGCCAAGTCAAGTCACTTGAATCGTTCAAAGGAGGATACCACCCTATCATACCATATCACAACCATTTTAATAACATGTTGGCACGCAAGGTAAATCATTATAAACTCCTAGCTAATTAAGCATGGCATAAGCAACTATAATCTCTAATTGTCATTGCAAACATGTTTCATTCATAATACGCTAAATCAGGAATGATGAACTAATCATATTTACAAAAACAAGAGAGGTCGAGTTCATACCAGCTTCTCTCATCTCAATTAGTCCATCATATATCATCATTATTGCCTTTCACTTTCACGATCGAACGATATGGATAATAATAATAGTGCATGTGCATTGGACTAAGCTAGAATCTGCAGGCCTTCAATAAAAAGGAGAAGACACGATAATACGGGCTCTTTGTTAAATCAACAATAATGCATATAAGAGCCACCTCAGCAATTTCATTAAGCTCTTCCCCTCTCGACCCCTAAAGAACAAGAAAAGAAATAAAACTATGTACACGGGAAAGCTCCCAACAAGCAAAAGAAGAACAAGATTTTTTTTGGGTTTTCCTTTTAATTACTACTACTACAAGCATTGAAAGTAAACTAGCTAAAAGCTACAACTAATTTTTTGGCTTTTCTTACGGTTTTCAAACACACAAGAACAAAGCGAGAGAAAATAGGAAAATAAACTAGCATGGATATTACTATGAAAAAGTATGAGCACTGACAACTAGAATGTGTGTGTGAACATAAATGTAATGCCGGTGAGAAATACATACTTCCCCGAGCTTAGGATTTTGGCCTAAGTAGGTCTAGGGCCATGGCTGGCCTGGTGGATATCCAAAGTTGTAGTTGGGGTCGTACTGTGATGGAGCCTTGGGGTACCACTGATTGGCGATCTCCTCCGGATCCCACTGGTAAACAGAATGACGGTGAGGATCGGGTTGTGGATCCGGCTCTGGCTCTGTAGCTGGTGTGGGGTTCTGGTAGGCATGAAATGCCTCCGGCGGAACAAGATACTGGCCTGAAGATAAGTCAAACAAAGAAGGAGCAGGCAAAGTAATAGTCTCAGGGTGATTTTTATCAAATATATGTCTGTAGTTAAGCATCTTTTTCTTATTCTTAACAATAAAATCATGTGCTGCCATACTCTTATAATCTAGAAAAACAGGAGGCATCAACTTTTCTTCTTTCTCATAATGCCTAATAGGTATGTTAAAGTGTGCAGCGAGGCGCGAGGCGAAGATACCTCCCAAGATGGGACCCTTCGTGTGGTTCAGATTTAACTGCTTGGCAACAATAGCGCCTAGACTAAAAGTGTTATCACGAAACAAGGCATGGCACAAAATAACAATATCAGGGGCACTAAGGTTTTCACAGTTACCACGACCAATTAAACATCTATTAGCAAATATCGCAGAGTAACGTGGAACAGGAAAGTGTATGCTAGTAATTCTTGCATCGAAAACTTTCCTCGTTTCCCCTACAACAATCACATCAATAAACCCTTCCACATCATTACGATGTGATTCCTCTATGCTGCCCGTAAAGGGTATCTTACAGACCCGGCAGAAATCAAAAAGGGACATCTCCTTATGTTCATCATATAAATAAAATTCCACTAAAGGTGGTGATCTCCTAGCATGGAAATGAGAATTTTGCATGAAAATATTAGTGAGTAAGAGATACTGTTCGCGTTGGTCACGGAGGAAGTCGGTGAGGCCCGCATTCTCAGCCAAAGAATAAAAATCATCATGAATACCGGCTGCTGTTAAGAACTCATCACAAGGCCATTCACACGGCCGAACTTCCGTGGGTCGAGGGAGATTATATTTGGGCCTATTACCGTCTTCACTTTTTTTATCCTTCGAGCTTCGGATCAAAGAGCCCCTCAATAATTTCTTCATCATTTTCTAAAAATTTCTGGAATTTTTAGTAGCTCAAAATAAAAGTGAACCAAACTCAACAAAATTGATAGCAACTACTCCCACAAATGCCTAGAGACTATATCATTCATTAGAACTACTTGGGACCATATAAATTTGACGTGCAAGCTCACGAACAGGGTCACCTAGGCAGCAAAATTTTGCAATGAATAAAGCACTAGAACAAAAACTAATTGGACCATTGGAGGAGTCACATACCGAAGAACAATCCCCCAAAGCAGTTTTGTGAGTGGAGCTTTGAGCAAGGAGATCGGAAAATCGCAGCAAGGTGAGCTAGAACTCATGCTTGAGCTGGTTGGTGATTTTTTTGGGAGGAATAAGGAGTGTGTGGCAGCTGGAATAAGTGGAGGGGGCCACCAGGGGCCCACGAGGCTCGGGCGCACGCCCGGGGGGGGGGTGGGCGTGCCCTGGACTCTCGTGGCCAGGTGCTTGCTCCCCTGATGTGTTCTCAGTGCCAGATATTCTCAAATATTCTAGAACAAAATCATATTTTATTTTCGGGGCATTTGGAGAACTTTTATTTTCGGGGTATTTTTTATTGGAAGGATAATTCAGAAAACTGACAGAAAAATACTATTTTTTCTTTATTTAATCTAAATAACAAAAGGTAAAAGGAGGGTACAGAAAGTTGTGCTTTCTAACTTCATCCATCTGATGCTCATCGAAAGGAATCCACTAACAAGGTTGATCAAGTCTTGTTAACAAACTCATTCCGAATAACATGGAACCGGAGAAATTTCGGATAACACTATGTTACCTCAACGGGGATATGCACATCCCCAACAATAAGAATATCATATCTCTTCTTGACAGTAGGAAGAGGAAATTCAAAACCTCCAATAGTAATTGATGGAATTTTTCCAATAGAATTGATAGTGTGGACTTGAGGTTGTTTCCTCGAAAAGGTTACCGTATGCGCATTACCATTAACATGACAAGTGACATTGCCTTTCTTGCAATCAATAACAGCCCCTGCAGTATTCAAAAAGGGTCTACCAAGGATAATCGACATACTATCGTCCTCGGGAATATCAAGAATAACAAAGTTCGTTAAAATAGTAATGTTTGCAACCACAACAGGCACATCCTCACCAATACCGACAGGTATAGCAGTTGATTTATCAACCATTTGTAAAGATATTTCAGTAGGTGTCAACTTATTCAAATCACGTCTACGATCTAAAGAGAGAGGCATAACACTAACACCGGATCCAAGATCACATAAAGCAGTTCTAACATAGTTTTTTTAATGGAGCATGGTATAGTTGGTACTCCTGGATATCCTAGTTTCTTAGGTATTCCACCCTTAAAAGTATAATTAGAAAGCATGGTGGAAATTTCAGCTTCCGGTATCTTTCTCTTATTTGTGACAATATCTTTCATGTATTTAGCATAAGGATTTATTTTAAGCATATCAGTAAAACGCATACGCAAGAAGATAGGTCTAATCATTTCAGCAAAGCGCTCAAAATCCTCATCATCCTTTTTCTTGGATGGTTTGTGAGGAAAGGGCATGGGTTTCTGAACCCATGGTTCTCTTTCTTTACCATGCTTCCTAGCAACAAAGTCTCTCTTATCATAACATTGATTCTTTTATTGTGGGTTATCAAGATCAACGGCAGGTTCAGTATCTACATCATTGTCATTACTAGGTTGAGCATCAACATGAACATCATCACTAACATGAACATCATCACTAACATTATGTCGAATATGATTATGCAGTCCGCCCAAGGCCGGGCTCGACGAGTCGTCGAGCGGCTCCCTGGATTCATCGAACGTGAATTCACTTCCTCCCGCTACCTCCCCCCGCCCTACGGGCGATGCCGAGGTGGCGTCCCGACAGGTTCTGGGCCAGGAGAGGGTGGTCCTGGAGGAGGCGCAAGGCGACCTCTCGGACTCTAGGAGTAAAGGGGATAAAACCCCCCAGGGATCCAAGTTCGGCTTTGAGCCGGACACCGCGCCGGAATCGTCAACGGTTCCGGACCGCGGTAGGCGAACTCCTTCCAAGAGGAGCAAGCCTACTGAGCCGGCGGACCCCGTCCAACCGGAGGCGCCGGACAATCTGCTGGAGGTGCTTAACGGCGCCTCCATCGACGAGGAGCACCACACTATTATGAGTGCGGTGATCCAGAAGGTTCAGTCCGCCAAGAGTGGACTGACTGAAGCTCGTTCTAGCCTTCTAACAGGCTTCGTGGTAAGTACAGAATATGTAAAAATATTACCGCATAGACAGTAGCCCCTGATGCTCTGTTTGGCGTTCGGAAAGAAAAGCTGAATAGAGGATCTAATAAAATTTGTAGGAGTCTAATAGAAAAAGAGTCAATATGCGTATGCAGGCTTCGCTGCTTGCGACCGCCGGACTGACTGCGGAGGTGGGCACACTGAAGCAGGGCCTCGAGCGGTCCGAGCAAGAGCTCGGCCTTGCCAAGCGGCAGCTCGAGGAGAAAGAAGGTAAGAGATACCTTATAGAAAAAACAAAAATATAAAAGCACAATTGCAAAAAATATGACAGGATTAACATGGCTATTGTAGGTGCCACAACTGAGGTGGCGACCCTCAAGCAAGCGTTGGCCGAGGCCGAGAAGAGAGCGGCCACGGAGCGCTCCGAGCGGGAGAGGTATGAAGCCCAGGTTGGCGAGGTGCGGCAAGAGCTCCAGGCTCTGATGAAAAAACATGAGAGTTTGGAGCTTGACTCAAAGACGCGAGCGTCCGAGCTCGCGGCAGCTATTGAAAATGCCAAGTCTGCCAAGGCTGAATCCCAGAAGGCCCTCCAGGAGTTGGATGCAATGAAAAAGATAGCGGCGGGTAAGGCATTTTTTATGCAAAGCAAACATGTAAAAGTGAGCTTCTTTTTAGTTACCCGAATCCGGAGCTCTCCAGAAGCATTCGCAGATCTTCCCCGTAGCGCGTCTGATGCCGCCGCATTCTACCGAGCCGAAGAGGGCAGCTCGATGGAGAAGGTGTTCTGGTCTCAGTATGCTGAGGCCGGACACCCTGTGACCCTGAGCGACCTGCTGAAGCAGCTGGTCGAGCTCCACAAGGTAGCCGAACAGGCCATGAAGGGCCTCATAGTTCGGCTGTGGCCTGGAGAGGCTCTGCCTGGGAGCTACTTCGGGCTAGTGTGGCGGCTGGTGGAGGCCTGTCCAAGGCTCGAGGTCATCAAGCTCTCCGTTTGCATGGAAGGTGCCCGTAGGGCCCTTGCCCGCGCTAAGGTGCACTGGGGCAAGCTGGATGGTGAGAAGCTTGTGAAGGACGGGCCACCGCCGGGGAAAGAGCATCGCAAGCCCGAAAACTATCGCAAGCCGAACAGGCCATGAAGGGCCTCATAGTTCGGCTGGTGGATGAATGTTCCAGGGATGTAATTTTTGAGTAAACTCGCTCGTATTGTCCTGTGCGCTGAAAACTTGTTCATATGCGCTAAGCAATACTTTTTGAATTTAAAATATTACTTTCTGTGCAGCTGTTTATCAAAATTGAGAGATGGCCAGTCGTTGGCTTCTGCCCCCGTGCCACTAGTTCTGGGGTATTCGGGATAAACCTGAGCGCTCTTTTTCCCATGTTTGGGTTCTTCGAGGGAGGTGCACAGCACAACGAACAAGGCAATCGGACTATAATGCTTGAACACTCTCACTTAGCCATAGATTTCTATAATTTAAATTTTAGCGAAGCCCCTAGTATTCGGAAGACCGAGTTCGGGGCGCTATCCACGCCTTTGGCCGGACAAAGCCGACTCCTCGCTCTAAGCGGCATAAGTCTTTAGGGACTCGAAAAACCTCTCGAACAACAACCAGTCTCTCGCTTCATCATGGCAGTCAGTTTTAGCTTTCTCTACTGAGGTGCTCCACCTAGCTCAACTAGGGCACAATCGCAGTAGTTCTCCTAGTGCTACCTTAGCCGATACAATGGAACGTAATGCACCAAAACATAGGAGCCAGGCAAACCCATCTATTGACACAAGACATGATTCCGAGCCGATGCATATAATGCTATAAGTTCGGGGTGTCGTACTTGTTAAAGTGTTCGGACTTCTCACACCATATTGGGGGGGGGGTACTGAAGCCCCTGGCGTATTGACCGTACCAAGTTGTACGGGTGCAACATGTCGATAATGAACATATATTTGTGAAAAATAGTAATGCAAAAGTAGAGAAAAGCTATGCATTGTTTATAGAAAGGCTGCGATCGAAGCAGAACGATACAAATAGTGTGATAAGCAAAAGCGGGACTATTTAACATGTCCTTTCCAGGGGCAGGTTGCGGAATAGTATGCAAAACAGGTATACTGCTCGTGATAGAAACCACCTAGGAGTTCTATAATGCGGCGTAGCTTTTCTGCTTCCCTGGTTCTTGCATCGTTTGTGCGGCAGTTGGATTGCCGAACAGGTCTTCCGAAGTATGGAGTCCTGAAAGTAAGAGAAAATAAAGAAATCGGCAGCCCCTAGTGCAGTTTAAGCTGTGTTTCGGGTGTGCCGTGATGGTGCCCCTCCCCCTGTGCCCATGGTATTTCGAGAGCGTAGTTATGTACGCGAAGCACTGGTTTCGCTATTTCGCGAGGGCTGGGGTTGGGGCCGCGTTGCTACGCCTGCTCGGGACGTGCCAGGCGGTCTTGTTGTAGGTTACTCCGGGCGCGCTTGACAGTGTCCGGACGTTTAACGGCCAGACTGGAGAGCTGCCTTGAGAGGCTGCTTTGTACTTCCGCTGCGAGGGCCGCAGTGTGCTCCTCCGTTCGGAGGGAGAGTTCGGTGTTTCCATTGACTGTGATTACTCCTTGAGGGCCTGACATCTTGAGCTAAAGGTATGCGTAGTGCGGCACCGCATTGAACTTTGCAAATGCGGTTTGCCCGAGCAGTGCGTGATAGCCACTGCGGAACGGGACTATGTCGAAGATTAACTCCTCGCTTCGGAAATTATCCGAAGATCCGAAGACCACTTCAAGTGTGACCGAGCCTGTACAGTTGGCCTCTACACCTGGTATGACGCCTTTAAAGGTCGTTTTGGTGGGCTTAATCCGCGAGGGATCTATGCCCATTTTCCGCACTGTATCCTGGTAAAGCAGGTTCAGGCTGCTGCCGCCGTCCATAAGGACTCTTGTGAGATGAAATCCATCAATAATTGGGTCTAGAACCAATGCGGCGAATCCGCCATGAAGGATGCTAGTGGGGTGGTCCCTTTGATCGAAGGTGATCGGGCAGGAGGACCATGGGTTGAACTTTGGGGCGACTGGCTCCATCGCATACACGTCCCTTAACGCACGCTTCCGTTCCCTCTTGGGGATGTGGGTTGCGTATATCATGTTCACCGTCCGCACTTGTGAGGGAAAACCCTTCTGTCCACTGTTGTTCGGCGCCCGGGGCTCCTCCTTGTCATCGCTACGCAGCCCCTTGTCTCTATTTTCGGCATTGAACTTGCCTGCCTGCCTGAACACCCAACAATCCCTGTTGGTGTGATTGGCTGGCTTTTCGGGGGTGCCATGTATCTGGCACAAGTGGTCGAGTATTCGGTCCAAGCTGGACGGGCCCTGAGTATTTCTTTTGAATGGTTTTTTCCGCTGACCGTATTTATAGCCTCTGAATCCGGCATTGACTGTCGTATCCTCGTTGCTGTCGCTGTTAACGCAGCGCTTTTGCTTGTTCCGACGCGACCTGCCACTGTTGTCCTTGGTGTCCGAATTACCAAGGTTCTTGGTCAAGTTATTGCTTCGAGCTAGCCAGTTGTCTTCTCCCGCGCAAAAGCGGGTCATGAGCTTCGTGAGTGCTGCCATGGATTTCGGCTTTTCCTGTCCAAGGTGCCGGGCAAGCCACTCGTCGCGGATATTATGCTTGAAGGCTGATAGGGCCTCAGCGTCCGGACAGTCGACTATTTGGTTTTTCTTTGTTAGGAACCATGTCCAGAATTGCCTGGCCGATTCCTCTGGCTGCTGAATTATGTGGCTTAGGTCATCGGCGTCTAGTGGTCGCACATAGGTGCCCTGGAAATTGTCGAGGAATGCGGCTTCCAGATCCTCCCAACAACCTATTGTTTTTGCTGGCAAGCTGTTAAGCCAATGCCGAGCTGGTCCCTTAAGTTTGAGTGGGAGGTATTTGATGGCGTGTAGATCGTCGCCGTGGGCCATGTGGATATGAAGGAGATAATCCTCGATCCATACCGCGGGATATGTTGTGCCATCGTATGATTCGATGTTCACGGGTTTGAAATCGTCAGGGATTTGATGATCCATTACTTCATCTGTGAAGCATAGGGGGTGTGCGGCGCCTCTGTATTGGGCTATATCATGACGCAGCTCAAATGAGCTTTGTCTATTGTGTTCGGCCCGACCGGATTTATTATATCCGGAGTGAAGATCATCACGTGTCGTTAGGCGTCTGCGCGATCCATAGATCGATCTTGTTTGCCTTGCTTTATCCTCCAGTACGTCTCGCAGGTCTGGCTCATTTTCCCATGCCTTAGTTGAGCGGCACCGGGGCATGGCTTGTTTAGAGGTTCGACAGGCCTCTCTGTCGCGGCCGCGAGGTGGCCGGTCTGCCATGTCATGCATTGGTAAAGTAGTTGTTTCCCCCTCTGATTGGGGTAGCGGCCTGCGCTTAGGATAATTTTTGGAGGGGCGCTCGAGTTCATACTCTTTGGCCGCAAGGACTTCAGTCCATCTGTCAGCTAGCAAATCTTCATCAGCTCTAAGCTGTTGCTGCTTTTTCTTTAGGCTATTCGCCGTGGCTAGAAGCCTGCATTTAAAATGCTCTTGTTCGGCGGAGTCTGATGGTACGACGAATTCGTCGTCGTCGAGGCTTGCCTCGTCTTCGGAGGGAGGCATGTAGTTATCATCCTCAACCTCTCGCTCTGCCGCTCTCTCATGAGGGCTGGCTTCTCCATCTTCCTGCGCCGAATCTTGCTGGATTTGGTGTTCTTCGGTGCTATCCGGGGTAGTATTATCTCCCATGCCGGAATCACCGTTTCTGCTGTGGCGGGATTTAGAGCGGCGCCGTTGACGCTGGCGTTTTGGCTGTTTTTTCGAGGTGTCATCCTCCGCTGTTCCATCGCCATCTCCATCCTTTGGAGCGTCCACCATATATATGTCATATGACGAGGTGGCGGTCCAGTGCCCTATAGGTGCTGGTTCTTGTTCGTCTCCTCCTTCGTCGTCCATACCGTCGAAGTCTTCGAAGCCGAAGTCAAGTATGTCGGTTAAATCATCTACAGTGGCTATTAAGTGGGTGGTGGGTGGTCTTTGAATTTCTTCATCGTCCGAATCCCAACCTCGCAAACCGTAGTCCGGCCTGGGCTCTCTTGATAGAGAGAGAGACTTGAGAGAATTCAGGATATCACCAAAAGGTGAGTGCTGAAAGATGTCCGCGGCGGTGAACTCCATTATAGGCGCCCAATCGGATTCGATCGGCAGGTGCATGGGAGGCCCGGAGTTCGGAGAAGAATCCGACTCCTTGGAGTCATGGGCCGTGCGGAGTATGGGGCTGGCGTTCGGCTCGACGCATTCAAGATCGCAGCCCCCAAGGTGACGTACAACCGTTCATCCTCCAAGAACGCAGCGGGCTCCGAGTCGAGGATCGGGGCCGGTGCGTGTGCGGCCTCCAAGGCACTATTCGGAGGCAGAGCTATATCATGCCCCTCGAGGTAGTGCGGCGCGCTTGGTTGTGGCTCGAACCCGTCGAAGATCAAGTCTCCGCGGATATCTGCCGTGTAGTTTAAGCTTCCAAACCTGACTTGATGGCCAGGGGCGTAGCTTTCAATCTGCTCCAGACGACCAAGCGAATTGGCCCGCAGAGCGAAGCCGCCGAAGACGAAGATTTGTCCGGGGAGGAAAGTCTCACCCTGGACCTCATCGTTGTTGATGATCAAAGGAGCCATCGGGCCTAAAAGCGACGACATAGAGGAACTCTCAATGAAAGCACCGATGTCGGTGTCAAAACCGGCGGATCTCGGGTAGGGGGTCCCGAACTGTGCGTCAAGGTCGGATGGTAACAGGAGACAAGGGACACTTTATTTTACCCAGGTTCGGGCCCTCTCGATGGAGGTAAAACCCTACTCCTGCTAGATTAATATTGATGATATGGGTAGTACAAGAGTAGATCTACCACGAGATCAAGGAGGCTAAACCCTAGAAGCTAGCCTATGGTATGATTGTGTATGATGATCGTTGTCCTACGGACTACAACCCTCCGGTTTATATAGACACCGGATAGGGTAAGGGTTACACAGAGTCGGTTACAATGGTAGGAGATCTTGAATATCCGCATGCCTAGCTTGCCTTCCACACCAAGAAAAGATCCTTCCGGACACGGGACGAAGTCTTCAATCTTGTATCTTCATAGTCCTGGAGTCCGGCTGAAGGCATAGTCCGGCTATCCGAACACCCCCTAATCCAGGACTCCCTCAGTGATGCTCCATCGTCCTCGAGGAACGGGAAGAAGAAGGGCGACATGGTGATTTACCCAGGTTCGGGCCACCTTACGGTGCAAGACCCTGCTCCTGCTTTCTGGTTGATTGCCTCATGAGGAGGATGAGTATGAACTAGTACAAGTGTGAGCTACCTTGTGAGGGCTCAAGGGGGAATGGATTCGATCGCTCTCTACGGTGGAGACTAACCTATATTTATACTGGCCCCGATCCTCCTCCCCAAAGCTTAGGCGGGAAGGGATGCCACAACAGCCAATTTGAAAGGGGACAAGAGTACACCCTAGCCTCACTAAAGGTGGTATTCGTCTGCAAAGCTTCTGGTCGTGAAGCGCAGGTGGGCTCGGTAATGACCTACGTCCTGCCGAGCCCGTGGTCTTGGTCTTGTTGCACCGAAGAGGTAAGCTTCGGGGCATCCCTTGGGAACCCACGTGTTGTCCATGTCCCTCTAGCACCAAAGAGGAAAATGCCCTAGACCGCGCCCGCTGGCGCCCTCTTGGCTCCGCTCGTCATGGCTTGCCTCACCCACATGCATCACAAGGCCGGGTGGCGAGCCTAGAAGTATCCGCCCCTCGGGAGGCATCCTCGGGAGGCCGCCCCTCAGGAGGCCCTGCTTGGCGATGCTTGTCGATGTGTGCTGGTGTCGCTTGAACTACGACGATATTTCCCCAAAGAGGAACGGATGATGCAGCACAACTATGGTAGATATTTACCTCAGTTATGAAACCAGGGTATCAATCCAGTAGGAGAACCAAGCAACAATATGTAAACTGTACCTGCAAAGAAAGAACAAATACTTGGAACTCGACACATATAAGGGGTTGTCAATCCCTTTTCGGGTAACATCGCATGGAATTGTCAAGTTGACGAGATAAAAATTGTGTAGATTTGATAAAATAGATCTTGATAAAATGCGAAAAAAAGTGTAGCAAGGTATTTTTGGGTTTTTGGAATAATAGATCTGCAAATAAAAGTGGCAAATAATAGATCGAAAAGCAAATATGATAAAGAAAATAGACCCAGGGGCCGTAGATTTCACTAGTGGTTTCTCTCAAGAAATAGCACACGGTGGGTAAACAAATTACTGTTGGGCAATTGATAGAAAATCAAATAGTTATGACGATATCCAAGGCAATGATCAATATATAGGCATCATGTCCAAGATTAGTAGACCGACTCCTGCCTGCATCTACTACTATTACTCCACACATCAACCGCTATCCAGCATGCATCCAGTGTATTAAGTTCATGGAAAAATGGAGTAATGCAATAAGAAGGATTACATGATTTAGACAAGATCAATTCATGTAACAATAGCCCCCATATTTTTATCCTTAATAGCAATGATACATGTGTGTCTTGCTGCCCCTTCTGTCACTGGGAAAGAACACCGCAAAATCAAACCCATCACAAAGCACCTCTTCCCATGGCAAGAAAAATCAATCTAGTTGGCCTAACTAAACCAAAGATTGGAAGAAGAAATACGAGGCCATAAATAATCATGCATATAAGAGATCAAAAGAAGACTCAAATAATATTCATGGATATAGATCTAAGCATAAACTCAAAGTTCATCGGATCCCAAGAAACACACCGCAAAAAGAGTTATGATGATATCCAAGGCAATGATCAATATATTGGCACATGTCCAAGATTAGTAGACCGACTCCTGCCTGCATCTACTACTATTACTCTACACATCGACCGCTATCCAGCATACATCTAGTGTATTAAGTTCATGGAGAATTGGAGTAATGCAATAAGAACGATTACATGATGTAGACGAGATCTATTCATGTAGGAATAGCCCCCATCTTGTTATCCTTAATAGCAACAATACATCAGTGTCTTGATGCCCCTTCTATCACTAGGAAAGAACACCGCACGATTAAACCCATCATAAAGCACCTCTTCCCATGGCAACAAAAATCGATCTAGTTGGCCTAACTAAACCAAAGATTTGAATAAGAAATACAATGATATAAATTAGCATGCATATAAGAGATCAAAATAAGACTCAAATAAAATTCATGGATATAGATCTAAGCATAAACTCAAAGTTCATCGGATCCCAAGAAACACACCGCAAAAAGAGTTACATCAAATAGATCTCCAAGAGACCATTGGATTGAGAACCGAAAGAGAATGAGGAAGCCATCTAGCTATAGCCTACGGACCCGTAGGTCTATGATGAACTACTCACACATCATCGGAGAGGCACCAATGAGGATGATGAACCCCTCCGTGATGGTGTTTTGATTGGATCTCGTGGTTCTGGAACTTGCGGCGGCTGGAATTGTGTTTCGTTGACTCCCCTAGGGTTTTTGGAATATTTGGGGTTTATAGGGCGAAGAGGTGGTGCGAGAGGCGCCGATGTGGGCACAACCCACATGTCACGCCTGAGCCTCCTGGCGCGCCCTGGTGGGTTGTGCTCCCCTTGGATCCCCCTCTGGTTCTTCTTGGGCCCATTAGGTGCCTTCTGGTCTAGAAAAATTCTCCAAAATGTTTTGATGCATTTCGACTCCGTTTGGTAATGATTTTGTGAGAAGTAAAAAACAAGCAAAAAAGTAGCTGGCACTGGGCACTATGTCAATAGGTTAGTCCCAAAAAATGATATAAAGTTACTATAAAACATCCAAGAATGATAATATAACAGCATGGAACAAGTAAAATTATAGATATGTTGGAGACGTATCAGCATCCCCAAGCTTAATTCATACTCGTCCTCGAGTAGGTAAGTGATAAAAACATATTTTTTATGTCGAATGCTGCCTAAAATGTTCATCAAATATTCTTTTCTTTTGTAGCATGGACATTTGGACTTTTATATGGTTCAAGGCAATAGTCTAGTTTTGACATGAAGATTTCAATACTCAAGCATATCAACATGCAACCATGTCTTTCAAAATATCAACACTAAAGAAAGCTATCCCTAGCCCATCATGATCAAGCTTTAATCCATTCATGACACACACTCCCATATTAGCTACATCTAATGCTCAAGTATGATCATAGTGCCCCTTAGTTGGGGCTTTATAAGAGAAGATGGAGACTCAAATAACAAAATTGTGTAAATTAAATAGACAGGCCCTTCGCAGAGGGAAGTAGGGATTTGTAGAGGTGCCAAAGCTCAAAGTTTAAATTGAGAGATAAATTTCTTTTTTAGAGGTGTCAGAGGTCAAAGCTCAATGAGTAGGTCAATGATAAAAAGATATTTTTATGTGGAATGCTACCTAGCATAATCTTGATCAAATAGTGTAATCATGGCATGAATATTAAGATACGAGTGATTCAAGGCAATAGTCTATAATTTGATATAAAGACATCAATACTCAGGCATACGAACAAACAATCATGCGTTTCAAAATAAAAATGCTAAAGAACGCTATCCCTACAAAATCAAATAGCCTTGTCATGATTGGTCTTCCTAACATGAATTATTAATCATGAACTACCCCGATGACAAGCTGGGCAATTGGTTCAAACTTTTTAACGCGCTTTAGCTTTTTCAACCTCATGCAATACATGAGTGTGAGCCATGGACGTAGCACATAGAATGCGGTTATATAGATCAATAAGGGCAAACAAAAGGAAGATAAGCTCAGATCGATGCGGCTAATCAATGGGGTATTAGATGCTAATCAATTGATGTCAATGCGAGGAGTCGGGATTGCCATGCAACGAATGCACTAAGAGTTGTAAGTGTATGAAAGCTCTGACTGAAACTAAGTGGGTTTGCCTCCAACTTGCTTGCTCATGAAGACCTTGGGCATTTTAGGAATCCCATCATCGAAATATACAAGCAAAGTTCTATAAACAAAAATTCCCACTAGTATATGAAAGCGATAACTAAGGAGACTCCATATATGAAGAATAGGTGCACATGTTTGGTAAAAGGATAGTAACATTGCACCTTCTCTCTTTTTCTCTCATTTCATTTTTTTGTTTTGTCTTTCTTTTTCTCCTTTTTGTGATGGTCTCTTTTTGGCCTCTTTTTATCTTTTTTTTATTTTTAGTCCGGAGTCTCATCTCGACTTGTGGGGGAATCATTTTCTTCATCATCCTTCCTCACTGGTACAATGCTCTAATACTGATGATCACCACACTTTTATTTACTTATAACTCGATAAAACTGAAACAATATGACTCCATATGAATGCCTCTGGCAGTGTACCAGGATGTGCAATGATCTAGCATAACATGTATAGTAATGAAGAATGGTGGGTGAGCCACAAATACTATGTCAGCTATATGATCATGCAAAGCAATATGTTAATGAACATGTATGTCATAAAAACAGAACGGTGGAAGTTGCATGGCAATATATCTCGGAATGGCTATGGAGATGCCATAAAAGGTAGGCATGGTGGCTGTTTTGAGGAAGATATAAGGAGGCTTATGTGTGATAGAGCGTATCATATCATGGGGTTTGGATGCACCGGCAAAGTTTGCACCGACTCCTAAGGTGAGAAAGGGCAACGCATGGTACCGAAGAGGCTAGAAAATGGCAGAAAGGTAAGAGTGCGTATAATCCATGGACTCACATTAGTCATAAAGAACTCACATAATTATTGTAAAGTTTTATTTTCCCTCGAAGCAAAGTACTACTCCCCTAGGGGGGATATATTGGTAGGAAAATGTCATCGCTCGTCCCCGACCGCCACTCATAAGGTAGACACTCAATAATAAATCATGCTCCAACTTCATCGCATAATGGGAGACTATACGTGCATGGTTCGGGAATGAAAAACCTTAACACAAATATTCTTACTAAACCACAATCATTCACTAATACCCCCACATTTTACCATCTTAATATTGCAAAACTATTGCAAGGAACCAAACATATCATATTCACTGATCTACAAGTTTTATGTAGAATTTTGTGACTCGCCATGTGAAAGACCAATTCCTCTTGACTCTCTAAATATATATAAGTGAAGCATGAGATTTTAATCCTTTATACAAAATACCATGCTCTAATAAATATAAGTGAAGCAAAAGAGAATTCTATAAATAACAGTTTTCCTATGTAGAGAAACGAGCTCCCAAACTTCAAATAATATAAGTGGAGCACATGAAGAATTATATAAAGCCATACTCAAAATATGTAAGTGAAGTGCTCAAAAGTTGTAAGTGAAGTGCAAAGAGCATTCTCAACCAAGGACTATCTCATACCGGCATGGTGCACAAAGGAAAAGGAAAAATAAACACAAAAGATGCTCGAAGAATTTACGCATATCATATGAACAAAACATAAACCGAGACATAGCGATAATTATCGAAGACGAAAGATGTGATGCCTTTCGGGGCATCCCCGTGTTTAGATGCTTGTGTCTCCTTGAATATTTACCAAGCTTGAACTCTTGCACACAAACAACAAATCCTTGCAACCCAAGGCGAACAAGGGGTTGTCAATCCCTCGACGGTTACATGCAAGATTCAATTGTGTAGTAATAGATAGATAGATCAAACAAAAATACAAAATAAAATAAATAAAGTAAAATTGCAGCAAGGTATTTTTAGGATTTTATATATGACAAAAGTAGACCCGGGGGCCATAGTTTTCCGTAGAGGCTTCTCTCTTGAAAATAGCATACGATGGGTAAACAAATTACCGTTGGTCAATTGATAGAAAAGCAAATAATCATGATGATATCCAAGGCAATGATCATGGCTGAGACAAGTAGACCGACTCCTCCCTGCATCTACTATTATTACTCCACAAATGGAGCGCTATCCAGCATGCATCTAGAGTATTTAGTTCATAAAGAACGGAGTAACGCATTAAGCAACATGACATGATGTAGACAAAGTAAACTCACGCATGAATAAACCCCATCTTTTTATCCATAATGGCAATGATAAAAGTACGTATCATGTCCCCTTCTGTCACTAGGATTGAGCACCGCAAGATCGAACCCATTACAAAGCACCTCTCTCATTGGTAGAAAAATCAATCTAGTTTTCCAAACCAAATGAATAGATCGAAGAGAAATACGAAGCTATAACAATCATGCATAAAAGAGTTCAAAGAAAACTCAAATAATATAGATGGATAAATCTGATCATAAACTCACAATTTATCGGATCCCAACAAACACACCGCAAAACGTCATTACATCAAATAGATCTACTAGGACATTGAGGAGAACATTGTATTGGAGATCAAAAAGAGAGTGAGAGCCATCTAGCTACTAACTATGGACCCGTAGGTCTGTGTTAAACTACTCACACATCATCGAAAGGGCAGCAATGTTGATATAGAACCCCTCAGTGATTGAATCCCCCTCCGGTAGAGTGCCAAAAAAGGACTCTAGATGGGATCTCGTGGTACCGAAACTTGCGGCGGCAGAAAAAGTATTTTGGCTGGCTCTGTGTTGGTTTCTCAATTTTAGAGAATTTATAAAGGCAGAGTTAGGTCAAACGGAGACACATGGGCCCCATGAGCCACCAAGGCGCAGCCACCCCCATGGGCGCACCCTGGTGCCTCGTGGGCCCATGTTTCATCTTCTGGTATTCTCGTGAAGCTTCTAGTGTCTCTTTTGTCTAGAAAAAATCTCCAAAAAGTTTCATGCCATCTGGACTTCGTTTGGTATTGATATTCTGAAAAACCAAAAACAGGCAAAAAACAGCAACTGACACTGGGCACTAAGTTAATAAGTTAATCCCAAGAATGATATATAATTGCATGTAATGTATATAAAACATCCAATATTGATACTATAATAGCATGCAACAATAAAAAATTATAGATACGTTGGAGACCTATCATGCATCCCCAAGCTTAATTCCTGCTTGTCCTCGAGAATGTAAATGATAAAAACATAATTTTTGATGTGGAATGCTATCCATCCCATTCATCATATAATATTCTCTTTTGTGGCATGAATATTTGGACTTGGATTATTCAAAGCAATAGTCTATAGTTTGACATGAAAACATAGATACTCAAGCATACCAACAAGCAACCATGCCTTTAAAAATATCAATGCTAAAGAAAGCTATCCCTAGCCCATTATGATTAGTCATTGATCCATTAATAAAACACACTCAATATTAACTACACCCAATGCACACATATGACAATAGTGCTCTCTAGTTGGTGCTTTATAAGAGAAGATGGAGACTCAAAACAAAAATAAAAAATTGCGTAAAAGTAAAATAGATAGGCCCTTCGCAGAGGGAAGCATAGATTTAGAGGTGACAGAGCTCCAAGTTTAAAACAAAGATAAAATTATTTTTAAGATAGGCATACTTTTCCTGTCAACGATACGACTGAAAGTTCCCAACATCTTCCATGCTAGACAGATTATAGGCAGTTCCCGAACAGCAAATAAAGTTCATTTCCTTTCCACCATTCTTTCACAATCTATGGCTAGCCGTATCTATGGGTGCCCTCCGTACCAACAACTTTCTAAGGAATTTT
The DNA here is from genome assembly GCA_032464435.1 of Aegilops umbellulata. Taxonomy (NCBI): domain Eukaryota; kingdom Viridiplantae; phylum Streptophyta; class Magnoliopsida; order Poales; family Poaceae; genus Aegilops; species Aegilops umbellulata. The sequence continues at coordinate 216,691,666 of CP136055.1, forward strand.
TTGTATTTTTTTATTTTGATTCATTTCAGGACTGGGCATCCCTATTACCTTGCCAGTTTCTCGTGCAATGACAAGTGAATAAACACTCATCGTGAGAATAACCCACCTAACATGGAAGATAGTGGCCACCCCCTGCCGTATCATGAGCGGTACAGGCACACAAAACGGATTTTTCTTGAATGATTAGAGTTGGCACATGCAAATTTACTTGGAGAGGCATGTAAATACCGCTTATAGGTAGATATGGTGGAAACATTTGGCACAAATTTGGGTTTAAGGAATTGGATGCACAAGCAGTATTTGCGCTTAGTACAAATGAAGGCTAGCAAATAGATTGAGAAGCAACCAACCAAAAAACGAAAACGGTCATAAACATGCATTAAGAATAACTAACACTGAATAATGCACCATAAGTAGGATGCAAATTTGTTGCATAACTATTGACTTTACCTGCATGCATAGGGAATCACAAACCTTTACACCAATATTCTTACTAAATCACAATTACTCACAAGCAGGACTCACAGATTATCATCTCCATATCACAAAACTATTGCAAGGAATCACACTTATCATATCCAATGATCTACATGAAAGTTTTTATTATATCCTTCTTGAATATTCATCATATTGGGAACAAATTCATATCTTCTGCAAATTACCATTACTATTATGAACTCTCGAAAATATATAAGTGAAGCATGAGAGTTCATGTATTTATTAAAAATATATTCACTGTCGTGCTCAAAATGATATAAGTGAAGTACTAGAGGAAGTGCCTAGCTCAAAAGATATAAGTGAAGCAAATAGAGTATTCTAACAAATCATGAAAAATCTCTGCCCCTCTCAAATAGGTGTGTCCAAAAAAGATGATTGTGACAAACTAAAAGGCAAACAAAACAAAGACTCTTATAATACACAACGCTCCAAGCAAAACTCATATTATGTGATGAATAAAATATAGCTCCAAGTTACCGATGGTCGGTAGAACAAAGAGGGGATGCCTTTAGGGGCATCCCCAAGCTTAGTTGCTTGGGAGTACTTGAATATTACCTTGGGGGTGCCTCGTCCATCCCCAAGCTTAGGTTCTTGTCCGTCCTTATTCCTTCATCCATCGTGATCTCACCCAAAACGTGAAAACTTCGGCACACAAAACTTAACAAAACCTCGTGAGATCCATTAGTATAATAAAGCAAATCACTACTTTAAGTACTATTTCAAATAAATTAATATTTTATTATTTCATTATACCTATTGTATTGTAACTCCATCATGTCATATATCCCCCATCATAATCCATAGATTCAACAAATAAAGCAAACAACGCACCAAAAACAGAATTTGTCAAAAACAGAATAATCTGTAGCAATTTGAAAAATAACTATACTTTGGTAACTCGAAACATTTGGAAAATTTAGGACAAAGTGGAAAAAATTGTATATCGATCATGTGTAAAAATTCAGAATTTTTCGACGCTCTATTGAATTTTAACAATCCTGTCACTGAGCGAAAAAGGTTCTATTTTGTATAGAATCAAAGCAACTATCATTCGTCGGCGTTCTGGGAACGGGGGTCTCCAGACTTGCCTGCCTGTGGCCCACGGCGTGGCTCTGCAAGCGGGCCCGTACGGCCCATCTTCACCAACAAGCATTTGAGACCCTCGCGAGGGGCCAAGTCTCGCGACGCGGACGACATAAGACCTCCTCGAGAGCGGCCTCACTAGGCTGGCTCACGAGGGTCGGAGAGATCAAGGCAAGGCAAACCTCGCGAGGTTCCAATGACGTGAGCCATGACGATCGAGACCAGGCGGGCGCCAGGCGGGTGCCAGGCGGGCGCCAGCGCGCACAGTGTCCTTGTTTCCTATTTGGTGCTAAGGAGGGAAGCGCAGACGAAGATTACCGAGGCGTCAAGCAAAGGTTTCCATATCGGTGCAACGAGACCAAGACCAGCAGGATGGCAAGACGGAGGTCACCATGGAGCCCAAGGCGGCGTCACCACTAGAGCCTTTGGCAGGCGAAGACTGCTTTTGTCAGGATAACTTGTACTAGTTGTCTCTTTTCAAATTGGCCATTGTGGTGTCCCCTTCGCGCTCAATATTTGGGGAGAGGACCAAGGCCTCTATAAATAGGATTAGCCACGACAGTAGGAGGCAACTGAGCCTCTGCCATCTAATCTTGGACTAGATCCAACCCATCCTCACACCAACCAAGCACAAGAACACCTCGCCTCAGGAGGCTGTTCTTCCCCTTTTACTGCTCATCCCCAGCCCGAGAGGCAATCCACCACACCACACTGGAGTAGGGTATTACACCAGAATGGTGGCCAGAACCATTATAAATCTTGTGTTTCTTGTGTTACGAGTTCTTCGAGCTAGCTGTTGAGATCGTGGCGAGGTTGAGGGCGTGATTTGGTAGGGGGAGAAAGGCTGGCGAACCCCGTCGTCGTGCCCAAGAAAGGCGGGAAGGAGCGAATGTGCATCAACTTCACCAACCTCAACAAGGCGTGCCCCCAAGATCCGTTCCCGCTTCCACGCATCGACCAGATCGTCGACTCCATCGCCGAGTGCGACTTGCTGTGCTTCCTGGATGCGTTCTTAGGATATCACTAGATCAAGATGGCGGTAGAAGATGTGGAGAAGACAGCCTTCCTGACCCCGTGCGGGGTGTACTGCTACACTTGCATGCCTTTCGGGTTGTGCAACGCAGGTGCAACCTTCCAGCGGCTCATGCACATTGCCTTGGGTCGGCAGCTCGGGAGAAATGCTGAAGCCTACATCGACGACATCGTGGTGAAGTCTCGGGAGGCCAGGACCTTGATCCAAGACCTGGAGGAGACCTTTGAAAGCCTCCGCCAGGTGGACTTGCAACTCAAACTAGAGAAGTGCGTGTTTGGCGTCCCTTCGGGCAAGCTGCTGGGCTTCCGTGTGTCCCACAGGGGGATCGAAGCCAACCCAGAGAAGGTCAAGGCCATTGAAGACAAGAGTCCACCGCAAACCCTCAAGGAAATGCAGAAGCTTGCTGGACGGGTGACTGCGTTGGGATGCTTCATTTCCAAGCTGGGAGAGCGTGCCCTACCCTTCTTCAAGCTGATGAAGAAGAAGGGCCCATTCGAGTGGACCTCGGAGGCCGATCAAGCGTTTGAAGACCTCAAGAGATACCTGACCGGCCCTCCAGTGATGGTGGCGCCGTGACCTCTCGAGCCCCTAGTGCTTTACCTTGCCGTCACTCCCTACTCCGCCAGCGCAACTCTAGTGGAGGTTCGGGAAGAACGCCAAGCCAAGGGTGCATCACGTCGAACTACGCCCCCAGCAGGGACGGAGCAGGACCAGAAGGGCGCCGCAAAGGCCGCAACTGCGGCAGAGGAGGATCAAGCTCGGTAGGGCGACGCCCCCGAGACCGCAGGGACCCCGATGAGCGATCAGGCGTTGGGGGCTCCGCCACCTCAGGAGGTGCCCCAGCTTCCAGAAGGCGCAAGCCTCATCAGCACACCTGCCCTCGTCGAGCACCCGGTATACTTCGTCAGCACGGTGTTGCGGGATGCAAGGGCCCGGTACCCCATGCCTCAGAAGCTCTTACTCGCGCTCTTGGTAGCCTCGCGTAAGCTACGACATTACTTTCAAGGCCATCCCATCAAGGTCATCTCAGCCTACCCACTAGAGAGGGTGCTCAGGAGCCCTAACTCCGCCGGGAGGGTCGCCGAGTGGAACATCGAGCTGCAGTCATTCCAGTTGGAGTTCAGCACCACCAGGGTCGTCAAGGGAGCCACGCTTGCTGATTTCATGGCAGAATGGACGGACGCCCCGGCGCTTGAAGTAGGCGAGGATCGGTCCCTCTTGTAGGGAAGTGAGGCACCCGACGGCTAGGTCATGTATTTCTATGGTGCCTTCGCGCGCCAGGGCACGGGAGCTGGAGTAGTGCTCGTCTCGCCCACTCAGGACAAGCTCTACTACACCGTGCAGCTCTGCTTCCAGTAGGGTGAGAAGGTCTCCAACAACATTACAGAGTACGAAGGCCTCATAGCCGGCCTGAATGCTGCGGCGGCACTGGGGGTGAAGCGTCTCACCATCATGGGCGACTCACAGCTCCTCGTCAACTTCTCGAACAAGGTATACGAGCCAAAGGACGAACGCATGGAGGCATACCTCGCAAAAGTGCGCAAGATGGATAAGCAGTTCCTGGGCCTGGAGTTGCAGCACGTGCCCCGGGGAACCAACAAGGAAGCCGACGACATCGCCAGAAGGGCATCCAACCGACAGCCCCAAGAGCCTGGCGTCTTCGAGGAACGGCTCTTCAAGCCATTGGCGACACCACCGCTTTCATGGACAGCACAGCCTCGGGAGGAGCTCCTGCAGCCACCAGCCACGAGAGCCCCAGCCTATGGCCCAACTTCGGGAGCGTGTCTACTCTTGGCGCTCGAGCCCCAGGAGGGATGTTGGACTAAGTAATTCAAGGAATACTTGATGCAAGGGACGCTGCCGGAGAAGGAGGAGGACGCGGAGTGTGTGGCCCGGCAAGCCACGGCATACTGCATCCAGGACGGTGAGTTATACAGGAAGCGGCCAAATGGCGTTTCACTGCATTGCATCTCCAGGGAACAGGGGGAATAGTTGCTAGCCGACATACACGATGGGGACTGCGGGCACCACTCGTCCTCACAAACCCTTGTCGACAAGGCATTCCGCAGCGGATTCTACTGACCTACGGCGCTCAACGACCCAGCTAAGCTGGTGAGGTCCTACGAGGCCTGCCAATTCCACGCCAAGCATATCCATCAGCCAGCTCAGGGCCTCCAGACCATTCCACTCTCGTGGTCGTTCGCAGTTTGGGGACTGAACATCCTAGGCCCATTCCCTCGAGCGCCTGGGGGCTACCGATACCTCTACGTTGCCATCGACAAGTTCACCAAGTGGGCGGAGGTGGAAGCCGTCCGCACCATCCCGGCTGGCTCCATGGTCAAGTTCATCAAGGGTCTCGTGAGCCGTTTTGGGGTCCCCGACCGCATCATCACCGATAATGGCTCACAGTTCACCAGTAATCTCTTCAAAACGTACTGCACTAACCCTGGAACGTAGATTTTCTACGCTTCAGTGGCGCACCCCCGGAGCAATGGTCAAGTTGAACGCACCAACGCGGAGGTCCTGAGAGGCCTGAAGACCAGGACCTTCAAGAAGAAGCTCGAAGCCTGCGGCAGGGGCTGGCACGACGAGCTGTAGTCCGTGCTATGGTCCATCTGCACCACCTCCACCAAGCCAACGGGAAGACCCCGTTCTTCCTCGTCTACGGAGCAGAAGTGGTCCTCCCTAACGAGGAACCACTGTGGCAACGTCCGCTCCAGGACGCTCGAGGTGGGTGACCTTGTCCTGAGGCGGGTGCTCTCTAGGGAAGGGTTGCACAAGCTCTCACCCATGTGGTAGGGCCCGTTCAAGGTCGTCCATGTCTCCAGGCCTGGCGCCGCGCGCCTGGAGACTCAGGACGGTGTCCCATCCAGAACGCCTGGAACATCCAGCACCTTCGGAAGTTCTACCTGCTACCTCTTGAGCTTGCTTTGGTTTTACCCGAAGAGGAGAGGATGATGCAGCAGAGTAGCGTAAGTATTTCCCTAAGTTTTTGAGAACCAAGGTATCAATCCAATAGGAGGCCACGCTCAAGTCCCTCGTACCTGCACAAATCGATAGCAACTCGCAACCAACGCGATTAGGGGTTGTCAATCCCTTCACGGTCACTTACGAGAGTGAGATCTGATAGAGATAATATTTTTGGTATAAACATGCAAAGTGAAAAGTAAAAGGCAAAGTAAAAAAGCAAAACACGATTAAAGTGATGGAGATTGATATGATGAGAATAGACCCGGGGGCCATAGGTTTCACTAGTGGCTTCTCTCAAGAGCATAAGTTTTCTACGGTGGGTGAACAAATTACTGTTGAGCAATTTACAGAATTGAGCATAGTTATGAGAATATCTAGGCATGATCATGTATGTAGGCATCACGTCCGTGACAAGTAGATCGAAACAATTCTGCATCTACTACTATTACTCCACTCATCGACCGCTATCCAGCATGCATCTAGAGTATTAAGTTGAAAACAGAGTAACGCTTTAAGCAAGATGACATGATGTAGAGAGATAAATTCATGCAATATGAAATAAACCCCATCTTGTTATCCTCGATGGCAACGATACAATACGTGCCTTGCTGCCCCTTCTGTCACTGGGAAAGGACACCGCAAGATCGATCCCAAAGCTAAGCACTTCTCCCATGGCAAGAACTACCAATCTAGTCGGCCAAACCAAACGGATAATTCGGAGAGACTTGCAAAGATAACCAATCATACATAAAAGAATTCACAGAAGATTCAAATATTGTTCATAGATAGACTTGATCATAAACCCACAATTCATCGGTCTCAACAAACACACCGCAAAAAGAAGAAGATTACATCGAATAGATCTCCACAAGAGAGGGGGAGAACATTGTGTTGAGATCCAAAAAGAGAGATGAAACCATCTAGCTAATAACTATGGACCCGAAGGTCTGAGGTAAACTACTCACACTTCATCGGAGAGGCTATGATGATGTAGAAGCCCTCCGTGATGATGGCCCTCTCCGGCGGAGCTCCGGAACAGGCCCCATGATGGGATCTCGTGGATACAGAAAGTTGCGTCGGTGGAATTAGGTTTTTGGCTCCTGTTCTGATCGTTTGGGGGTACGTGGGTATATATAGGAGGAAGAAGTACGTCGGTGGAGCCTCGGTGGGCCCACAAGGGTGGGGGCGCGCCTGGGGGTGTAGGGCGCGCCCCCCTACCTCGTGCCCACCTCGAAGCTTCCTTGGCATAGGATCCAAGTCTCCTGGGTCATATTCGGGAAGAAAATCACGTTCCAGAAAGGATTATTCTGTTTGGACTCTGTTTGATATTCCGTTTCTTCGAAACACTGAAATAGGCAAAAAACAGCAATTCTGGGCTGGGCCTCCGGTTAATAGGTTAGTCCCAAAAATAATATAGAAGTGGAAAATAAAGCCCAATATAGCCCAAAACAGTAGAAAATATAGCATGGAGCAATCAAAAATTATAGATACGTTGGAAATGTATCAGGCATCCCCAAGCTTAATTCCTGCTCGTCCTCGAGTAGGTAAATGATAAAAAGAGAAACTTTGATGCGGAGTGCTAATTGGCATAATTTCAATGCAGAATTTCTTAATTGTGGTATGAATATTCATATTAAAAAGATTCAAGACAAAAGTTCTTATTGACATAAAGAATAATAACACTTCAAGCATACTAATAAAGCAATTATGTCTTCTCAAAATAACATGGCCAAAGAAAGTTATCCCTACAAATTCATATAGTCTGGCTATGCTCCATCTTCACCACACAAAGTATTTAAATCATGCGCAACCCCGATGACAAGCCAAGCAATTGTTTCATACTTTAACATTTTCAAAACTTTTTCAACCTTCATGCAATACATGAGCGTGAGCCATGGATATAGCACTATATGTGGAATAGAACGGTGGTTGTGGATAAGACAAAAAGAGGGGAAGATAGTCTCACATCAACTAGGCGTATTAACGGGCTATGGAGATGCCCATTAATAGATATCAATATGAGTGAGTAGGGATTTCCATGGAACGGATGCACTAGAGCTATAAGTATATGAAAGCTCAACAAAATAAACTAAGTGGGTGTGCATCCAACTCGCTTGCTCACGGAGACCGAGGGCATTTTGAGGAAGCCCATCATTGGAATATACAAGCCAAGTTCTATAATGAAAATTTCCCCCTAGTATATGAAAGTGACAACATAGGACTCTCTATCATGAAGATCTTGGTGCTACTTTGAAGCACAAGTGTGGTAAAAGGATAGTAACATTGTCCCTTCTATCTTTTTCTCTCATTTTTTTATTTTTTTTATTTGGGCCTTTTTTTATGGCCTCTTTTTTTTCGTCCGGAGTATCATCCCGACTTGTGGGGGAATCATAGTCTCCATCATTCTTTCCTCACTTGGGACAATGCTCTAAAAAATGATGATCATCACACTTTTATTTTTCTTACAACTGAACAATTACAACTCGATACTTAGAACAAGACATGACTCTATATGAATGCCTCCGGCGGGGTATCGGGATATGCAATGAATCAAGAGTGACATGCATGAAAGAATTATGAATGGTGACCCGCATGATTCTAGGGGGATAGATTTGTAGGAAAATACCATCGCTCGTCCCCGACCGCCACTCATAAGGAGGACAATCAATAAACACTTCATGCTCCGACTTTGTTACATAACGGTTCACCATACGTGCATGCTACGGGAATCACAAACTTCAACTCAAGTATTCTTTAAATTCACAACTACTTCCACTAGCATGACTCTAATATTATCACCTCCATATCTCAAAACAATTATCATGCTTCAATCTTTTCTTAGTATTCAACGCACTCAAAAGAAAATTCCACAAATCATGAATACCAAGCATATTAATATTAAGCAATTTACCATGCTATTATGACTCTCAAAATAATTTAAGTGAAGCATGAGAGATCAATAGTTATTTAAAACAAACCACCACCGTGCTCTAAAAGATCTAAGTGAAGCACATAGAGCAAAATTATAACGCTCAAAAGATATAAGTGAAGCACATAGAGCAAAACTACATAGCTCAAAAGATATAAGTTAAGCACATAGAGTATTCTATAAAATTTTAATTTCATAGATGGCTCTCTCAAAGGTGTGTACAGCAAGGATGATTGTGGCACACTAACAAACAAAGATACAAATAATACAAGACACTCCAAGGAAAACACATATCATGTTGATGAATAAAAATATAGCTCCAAGTAAATTACCGATGGAAGTGGACGAAAGAGGGGATGCCTTCCGGGGCATCCCCAAGATTTGACTTTTTGGTGTCCTTGGATTATCTTGGGGGTGCCATGGGCATCCCCAAGCTTAGACTCTTGCCACTCCTTGTTCCATAATCCATCAAAAGAATTCACCCAAAACTTGAAAACTTCACAACACAAAACTCAATAGAAATCTCGTGAGCTCTGTTAGAGAAAGAAAACAAAAGACTACTTCAAGGTACTGTAATGAACTCATTCTTTATTTATATTGGTGTTAAACCTACTGTATTACAAGTTCTCTATGGATCATACCCTCCAATACTGGCCAGAGATTCATCAAAATAAGCAAACAACACACGAAAAACAGAATCTGTCAAAAACAGAACAGTCTGTAGTAATCTGTAACTAACGCAAACTTCTGGAACTTCAAAAAACTCTATCAAAATTAGACGACCTAGAAAATTTCTTTATTGATCAGCAGCAATTGGAATCAGTATTTTATCACGTTCTGATGATTTTTAATAATTCGGGCACTAAATGCAAAGTTTCTAGAAATTACAGCAAGATCAAATAACTATCTGTAACACCCACGATGCGGCTATATCTCCCACGTGTCGGAGCACGACTTAGAGGCATAACCGCATGGTGGTTTTGTCGCAAGAAGGGTCATCTTCACACAATCCCATGTAATGAACAAGAATGGGATAAAGAGTTGGCTTAGAATCGCCACTTCACACAATACATAACTTAAACAATCATCATACAGAGTACAATCAAGGTCCGACTACGGAACCAAAATAAAGAAGACAACCCCAAATGCTAGATCCCCAATCGTCCCAACTGGGCTCCACTACTGATCATCAGGAAAGGAAACATAGTAACTGTGACGCCCCTGATTCAATCGTACACTAATCATGCACGCAAATGTGTACGATCAAGATCAGGGACTCACGGGAAGATATCACAACACAACTCTACAAATAAAATAAGTCATACAAGCATCATAATACAAGCCAGGGGTCTCGAGGTCTCGAATACAAGTGCTCGATCATAGACGAGTCAGCGGAAGCAACAATATCTGAGTACAGACATAAGTTAAACAAGGTTGCCATAAGATGGCTAGCACAAACTGGGATACAGATCGAACGAGGTGCAGGCCTCCTGCCTGGGATCCTCCTAAACTACTCTTGGTCGTCGTCAGTGGGCTGCACGTAGTAGTAGGCACCTCCAGTGTAGTAGGAGTCGTCGTCGACGGTGGCGTCTGGATCCTGGGCTCCAGCATCTGGTTGCGGCAACCGGGTAGAAGGGAAAGGGGGGAAAGGGGGAGAAAAGCAACCGTGAGTACTCATCCAAAGTACTCGCAAGCAAGGAGCTACACTACATATGCAGGGATATATGTGTAAAGGGCCATATCAGTGGACTGAACTACAGAATGCCAGAATAAGAGGGGGATAGCTAGTCTTATCGAAGACTACGCTTCTGGTCGACTCCGTCTTGCAGCATGTAGAAGAGAGTAGATTGAAGTCCTCCAAGTAGCATCGCATAGCATAATCCTACCCGGCGATCCCCTCCTCGATGCCCTGTTAGAGAGCGATCACCGGGTTGTATCTGGCACTTGGAAGGGTGTGTTTTATTAAGTATCCGGTTCTAGTTGTCATAAGGTCGAGGTACAACTCCGGGTCGTCCTTTTACCGAGGGACACGTCTATTCGAATAGATAAACTTCTCTACAGGGGTGCACCACATAACCCAACACGCTTGATCCCATTTGGCCGGACACACTTTCCTGGGTCATGCCCGGCCTCGGAAGATCAACACGTCGCAGCCCCACCTAGGCACAACAGAGCGGTCAGCACGCCGGTCTAAACCTATGCGCGCAGGGGTCTGGGCCCATCGCCCTGAGCACACCTGCACGTTGCGAACGCGGCCGGTGAGCAGACCTAGCAACCTCCAGTACAACGGAAGTCACGTTACGTGGTCCAACCCGGCGCGCGCCACTCAGTCGCTGACGTCAAGAAGTGCTTCGGCTGATACCATGACGCCGAGTGCCCATATCTTTCCCGCGTAGTTGGTTAGTGCGTATAGACCAAATGGCCAGACTCAGATCAAATACCCAAATCTCGTTAAGCGTGTTAAGTATCCACGAACGCCAACAGGGCCAGGCTCACCTCTCACCTAGGTAGCCCCGAACTGCCCTGCCGCTCCGCCACAAAGATCCACACAGAGGGCCGTCGGGACAAAGGTCCTTTCAGCCCCCAATCCGTGAATCACTCGCGGGTACTCCTCGAGCCAACCCGACTTTGGTCACCACATGTATCATGTATATAGTATATACCCGTGATCACCTCCCGAGTGATCACGGCCCGATAGTATAGCACAGCAGACGAACAAGAATGTAGGGCCACTGATGGTAAACTAGCACCCTAAACTAAGCAAGTAGGATTGCAGGTAAAGGTATCAATAGTAGTATCAAAGACAGGCTATGCATCAGGATAGGAGTAACGAAAACAGTAACATGCTACACTACTCTAATGCAAACAGTATAGAGGAGAGTAGGCGATATCTGGTAATCAAGGGGGGGGGGCTTGCCTGGTTGCTCTGGCAAGAGAGAGGGGTCGTCAACTCCGTAGTCGTACTGGGTAGCGGCAGCGTCGGTCTCGGTGTCTAGCGAGAGAAGAGGGGGGAGAAACAATAAATACAATGCAAACAGATGCATAACTATGCATGACAAAGCAAAGCGTGACGCTAGGCGTGCCCTAACGCGGTATGAGATGATACCGGTGAAGGGGGGAAACATCCGGGAAAGTATCCCCGACGTTTCGCGTTTTCGGGCAGAGGGGCCGGAGGGGGAAAGTTGCGAGTTGGATAGGTTAGGGAAGCATGGTGGACGAACAGGCTGCGTATCCGGGTTCGTCTCGTCGTTCTGAGCAACTTTCATGTAGAAAACATTTTCATCCGAGTTACGGATTATTTTATATTAATTTTCAAAGTTTTAATGATTTTCTAAATTTCTGGATTAAATTTAATTCGAAATACTAAATGAGAAAATTGCTATGTGTACCCAGAGGGTAACAAGCCACTTAGTATGACAGGTGGGGTCCAGGGGTCTAGGTTGACCCAGTCAAATGTCAAGTCAGCAGTTGACTAGTCATCTGTTGACTGGTCAAACCTGGGTAGTGGGGGCCAGGTGTCATACTCTGTTTGGTAACTAACCAAGTTAATTAGTTTAGTTAACAGATTAGTTAAGTTAATTAGCTAGTTAGATTTAATTAATCAAGATTAATTAATTAATTAATTTTTAATATTCATATTTTAAAATCCTTTTTTTACATTATCTAACAGGGGCGGGGCCCATGTGTCAATGGCCCAGGGCCTAACGGGGCGGGCTAAACGGGCGTGGGCGCTAGCCCGCGGGGCGCGGTTGCGGGCAACGGGCGCCAGGGCGCGCGCTCGCCGGCGGGGAGTGCTGCGGGGCGAGGCCAGCGGTCAGGGTGCTGATGGCCGCGGTGGCCGACGGGGTGGCCGTGGGCGGTCCTGAGCAGAGGAGGCAAGCGGGGCGACATACGCGCGGCGGCGCGTTCGGGCGTTGACGGGGCGATGCAGAGCAGTGGCAGGGGCGCGTCTGTGCGCGGACGAGGCCAGGCGCGGTTCAGGCGGATGGGCGCGCGCGGGGTGGCACGTACGCTGGCGGGGGTGAGGGCAGCAGCGGCAAACAGCAGGCAGAGTCGGCGCGTCACGCGGCTTGCGGCGGCCAAGCAGCCAGCGAGGCTGCGGCGGATTCGTGGACGCGATGCGAGGCGCAGGGGCATGGAAGACGGCGAACGCGGCGAGGCCAGAAGGGGCGCGACCGAGCATGCTCGTGGACGCGCAGTGAGCGGGGAGGGGGCGTATCGGTGCGGTGAACGCGGGAAAAGAGGGAAACAGGGGCGGCTCATAGCGTTGCCGAGAAGGGGGGTCGACGTGGCTTGTGGAGGAGGACGAGGACGCGAGATCCGGCGACGACGGAGGAGATCCAGCGAATGGCGCTCGGTGATTGCGGTTCGGGGCGGCGTCGAGCTTGGGGTCCGGGGATGAGGAGGAGGAGGTCGGGGACGAGTGACGCAGAAGGGGAGGCGGCACCGACGATGGCGGGCGGCGGGCGTCTCTGGTGGGGATCCCGGACGGTGGCGGCGAACGCCCCCGATCCGATCTGGATCGGGGAGGGGGACAGAGGAGGAGTGGAGCGAGTGGGGGAGGTGGGGCGACTGGGAGAGGGGTTAGGGTTACAGGCGTGGGGGGTACTAAGGAGGCCCGACTGGGCCTAGTGGGCCGGCCGGTGCGGCTGCCAGCTGGGCTGTTCCGTCCAGCATGGGGGGGGGGTCTTTTTGCCTTTTTTGTATTTATTTGTTTTCTGTTTATTAGTTTCCTATTTTATTTTCTATATAATTTTGTTTTATAAAATATAAAAGTAGTACCTAAATTAGTGTTACAAAATACCCCAATGCCACAAAAAGTTTGGTGACAAAATAAAATAGTTTAGTAATTTATTAATTGTAAAACGCATTTAATTAATTGTTTTTGCTATTGTTTAAATCCTTATAGTTCATTTAAGCATTTTATAAAAAGCTTGGTTTCTCCACCATAACTGCTTACGATTTATTTGGAACAACCCGAACATTTTAGTTTTAATTTTTGAAAACTTTTGTTGTTTGCTTTTAATTCAATTTTGAATTTGGATCGGTTTCGAACTAATGCGAGATTAGCAACAGTAATCAAGGTGACGTGGCATCGCTAGCAGAGGTTTACTGTAGCTTAACTATCCGGGCGTCACAATTCTCCTCCACTACAAGAAATCTCGTCCCGAGATTTAGGACCGGGAGTAAGGGGGGAAAGGTCTGGTTAGGTAATTCTAACGAATCTCCTCTGATTTGGTTGCTATTCTCGAAGAGGTCAATCCATTACATTGATGTCTTCATTCCACTGCTTCAGGTCATCATTATGAAGTCTTCATCCTTTCTTCGGGGGTTCCATCGTTCTTACGAATAGGTAACTGTCGGTGTACTAAAGTAGGGGTACCTTAGTACCCCGAACTTGTGCACGGGCAGTAGTAGCGTCCCGCGGCAAGGCTTGCCGGGGGAGCAACAAGAGTCTCCACGGCCCTTTCTGGGCCGGACGAAGGCCAAGTGATCGAGCCTAGAAGACCAGGCCCCGGCAAGAGGAGCTTGCCGGGGCGAGAAGGCGAGGTCCGGCAAGAGGAGCTTGCCGGGCCAAGGCGACAAGGCCCCGGCAAGAGGAGCTTGCCGGGACGACTAAGCCGAAGCACCAAGGCCCCGGCGGGAGGAGCTCGCCGGGACGGCTGAACCAAGGCACACCAAGAGAAGCCCGCCGCGGCGCTCCGCGCGCCCCGGCAAGGCCTGACGAGCGGCAAGCTCTCAGGTGCGGCAAGACAACCACCGCGGCAAGCCACTTGCCGCGGCAAACCACCACCTCAGGCATGCGCTCCAGCTCACCTGCCCACGCGTCACTCTGGAGCTTCCCCGGAGACACGTGGCGGGGCGCCGCGCAACCTGGGGCGCGCGCGTGGCGTGCTACGTTGGCGGAGTCGCCCCCGTGGCAAGCGGAGGCGCCCCTAACGGTCCGCCTCGGCACTGTTCAGGCGATCCAGACGGGCATTTAATGCCTTTGTCCCCCGCCGTCAGAGTTAGGTGCGATAGCACTGTGCGGCCACTATGCACGCAGTTCCTTGCCATTTTTACCCTCACCTACGTCGCTACCTGTGGGGAACCCCTTAGCATATAAAAGGAGGCCCATGCACACGTAGGAAGGGGGATCGAACCCTAGAGGAGGAGAGAGATCCAGACCCGAAGAAGGACGCCCAGTAGACCCTCGTCTACGTCCAGCTCCAACTTACTGTAGCTTCTTGCGCTCCAGAGCAAGAACTCTAATCAACCAGACAAGCAGCAGTAGGGTTTTACGCATCCATGCGGCCCGAAGCTGGGTAAAATCGTTGTGTGTGTGTGTCGCCTCGATCTGCTCTTTGTGCAACCTCCGCCCCCCGCTGAACCGACAAGGGGCTCCGTCCCCATAGGTGCTCGTGGAGGCCGATATCCCCCGACATCTTTGGCGCGCCAGGTAGGGGGTGCGTCGAGGTTGTGTGAACCAGGTCCGGCGTCCGCGCGAGCCAGACTCTCATTGTTTGCGCCGGCATGGCGCCGAAGAAGAAAGCTTCGGAGGCGACCGGTCCGTCAGCGCCGAACCCACCGCCCATGGAGCAGACGGGTGGTGGAGAGGATGCCGGCGGAGGAACGGGCGCCGTCGAACCAGTTCTTGGTCCCGCGACGTCCGAGCTCGCCCCGCGCCCCTCTCAGGAGGCGCGAAACTAGCAGCGTCATGGTACCCATGGTACCATACGCTCGCTGGACCCAGACCGTGCTGGTGGGTCCCAAGGCACTCAGGACCAGCATGCGATCCAGCGTGCCGGAACGAGCGTCGCGCGGCTGCCTGGACCGGGTGCTGCTCCTTCTAACATAGTTAGGAGTTCGAGCACATCCCGCTCCTCGCGCCGTACGCCGCCTCTGCCCGCCGCCCCAGTGGAAGCTCTCGCACGAGCTCAGCTGCTCCTAGACTACCCTCCAACGGCGGACAAGCTCGACGACTGGAGGGCAACCATCCAGAGCCTCATCGGTTTCGCCAACGGCGACACTCCGCGGCAGCACAGCGCGTTGCAGCCGCGGCCAGTCACCCAGGCGAGAACTGATGGCGCCAAGAATGGAGGGGGTGCGACCACCGTGCACTCCCCGCCCCAGAAGTCGCGGTCGCCGACTCGTCGGGCCCACCTCGACAACGACTCCACCGCGTCGTCGAACCCGCGAACTCGCCGCGACCAACGCCAAGTCCTTCACGAATGAAGGGAAGAAGACGCTCGAACCCGCATCGAGCGCAGAAGAGAGGCGCGGCGTCAATCAGACCAGCGCGTTGAGCCCTCAGGAAACATGCCCGCACCGGGGGAACCAGGCGAACTGCCGTATTCGGTAGGCTGCCCCGCGTTCACCCGCGAGCTTCTAGTGGCCTAGCACGAAGAACTTCAAGCCCGACGTGCCCGAGAAGTACGAAGGCAAGTCGCATCCGTCTGAGTTCCTCAGCATCTACACCATTGCGGTGCAGGCTGCCGGGGGACGGGACGATAAGATCCTTGCCAACTACTTCCCGCTGGTACTCAAGCCCAACGCCAGATCCTGGCTCATGCACTTGCCGGACGGCTCCATCTCCTCCTGGCCAGATCTATGCCATCAGTTCGTTGGTGCCTTCACGGGCGGCCACAAACCCCATGGCCAGGCGAGCGACCTTCATCTGCTTGTTCAGAAGGAGGGGGAGCCTTTGCGCAAGTTCATCCAGAGGTTCAGCCGTGTGCACTACGACATCCCAGACGTCCACCCCGCCGCGTTGATCAGCGCGTTCCACCAGAACGTGCGTAACCGCAAGATGCGGGAGGAGATGGCGATGTGCAAAATCAAGGAGGTCAGCGAGCTTTACGCCCTGGCCGACAAGTGTGCACGCACTGAGGAGGGGAGGAAGCTCCCCGGAGAAAGTGTTGGAGAAGGAGAATCCGATAGTGAAGGTACCGCCCCGGCAAGGAGAGGCCGGCGGCGGAACGGCAAAAATAAGAAAAACCCAGAGGTACTGGTTGTCGAGAAGTCCGGCAGCGAGGGCTCCGCCAAGAAAGCCCAGGCGGGAGGCCCCGGCAAGGAGATTGTCGGGTGCGCCAACTGCCGGGCGGTGGCCGCTGCCGATAAGCGAGACGGTACTGACAAGAAGTACTGCAAGATCCACCGTACCAGGGGCCACGACCTCCAGAGTTGCAAGCAAGTCGAGCGGCTCGTCGACCTGCAGAAGGCAGAGTACGCACGACGCGACAAGGAGAGAGCCCAAGCAGGTGGCGGGGGATCCGGCACGAAGCGCCCCGGCCCGGGGGAGCGCCGCGGCAAGGACAAGCAGCGGCAAGCAGACAGACCTCCCCGGGGGCGCGACAAGGGCGAAGACGATGACGACGACGAAGACATGGAAGACCCCGAGACCAGCGAGCAGGAGTTTCAGAAAGCCACTGAGGTCTTGTGTGTGGACGGCGGTGCCTCCCTGCACACTTCCCACCACCAGCTTAAACGGTGGGTGCGGGAGGTCAATGTAGCGGAGCCACCCGTCGAGTCACGCAGACCCCTGAGATGGTCCAGCACGCCTATCATCTTCGACATTGAGGACCACCCTGATCGCACAACCGCGGTCGGGTGCTTGCCGATGTTGGTTTCCCCAACGATCCGCAACCTCAAGGTCACTAAGATGCTAGTTGACGGCGGGGCTGGCTTGAATCTGATCTCCTCTGCTGTCCTCCGGAGACTCCAAGTTCCTGACAGCGAGCTCGAAGAAACCGACACATTCCAAGGAATCAACCCGGGAAGGAGGAAGCCGAAGGGAAAGATCACGCTGCCGGTGACATTTGGCAGCGAGCTGAATTTCAGGACTGAGAAGGTCACCTTTGACGTCGCCGACTTTCCGTTGCCTTACAACGGGATCCTCGGCCGACCAGCGCTCGCGAAGTTCATGGCGGCCTCCCACTACGCGTATAACATGCTCAAGATGCTTGGCCCGATAAGCGTCATTTCTGTCCCTGGCGACAAGAAGGATGCCCTTATCTGCGCCGACCAAATATACCGGGACGCAATAGCAGCAACGGCCCGCGGCCCTCTTGCCGCTGGAGCTTCCGGGGGAAAGAAGAAGTCCGGCAAGTGCTCTGGCGCCCACTCCGGCAAGCGCGCCTCTTCGGAGTGCTGCGCTGCCGTCGAGGACGTGCCATCGAGCCCCGCCGGCATGAAGACCAAGTCCGGCAAGTGCTTTGGCACCCACTCCGGCAAGCGCGCCTCTTCGGAGTGCTGCGCTGCCGTCGAGGACGTGCCATCGAGCCCCGCCGGCATGAAGACCAAGTCCGGCGAATGCTCTGGCGCCCACTCCGGCAAGCGCGCCTCTTCGGAGTGCTGCGCTGCCGTCGAGGACGTGCCATCGAGCCCCGCCGGCAAGAAGGCCAAGCCCGACGAATGCTCTGGTGCCCACTCCGGCAAGCGCGCCTCTTCGGAGCGCTGCGCTGCCGTTGAGGATGCACCATCGAGCCCCGCCGGTAAACACAAGGAGACGACGGCTGCTCCACCAGCGACCAAGAAGGTGCCCGCCAAGGAGGACGGCACTGGTGGTACCTTCACCATCAGTGCCACTCTCGACCCCAAATAGGAAGGCTCGCTCGTTGCTTTCCTGCGGGCGAATGTCAATGTGTTTGCCTGGCAACCATCTGACATCCCCGGCGTTCCCAGGGGAGTGATTGAGCACCACCTCGCCGTCTGTCCTCATGCGTGGCCCATCAAGCAAAAAGTCAGGAAACAAGCGGTGGAGCGCCAAGAGTTTATCGTGGAGGAGATCAGGAAGTTGGAAGCGGCAGGCCTCGTCAGAGGCGTGCTCCATCCGACGTGGTTGGCCAATCCTGTTGTCGTGCGCAAAGCAAACGGGAAGTGGAGGCTTTGCATCGATTTCACCGATGTCAACAGAGCTTGCCCTAAAGATCCATTTCCCTTGCCGCGCATCGACCAGATTGTTGACTCCACGGCCGGATGTGACCTGCTTTCATTCCTTGACGCCTACTCCGGGTACCACCAGATCTTCATGGCTGAAGAAGACGAAGAGAAGACTGCGTTCATCACTCCATGCGGCACATACTGTTTTGTGCGGATGCCTTTTGGACTGAAGAACGCAGGCTCGACGTTCGCGAGGGTTGTCCACACTGCTTTCGAGCCACAGATCCACAGAAATGTGGAGGCCTACATGGACGACGTTGTGGTCAAGAGCAGAGACAAGGCAACCTTGGCTCAAGACTTGGAAGAGACCTTTGCGAACTTGCGCAAGATCAGCCTCAAGCTCAACCCCGAGAAGTGCGCGTTCGGAGTTCCCTCCGGCAAGCTTCTCGGGTTCTTCGTGTCTCAGCGTGGGATCGAAGCCAACCCCGACAAGATCAAGGCCATCGAGCAGATTGAAGCACCAACGCGTGTCAAGGGCGTGCGAAGACTTGCCGGCTGCGTGGCGGCTCTCAGCAGGTTTATTTCCAGGTCTGCGGAACGCGCCCTGCCGTTTTTCAAAATCTTTAAAAAGGCAGGTCCAGTAAAATGGACTCCGGAAGCGGAGGCTGCGCTGCAAGACTTGAAGAAATACCTGTCCTCCGCTCCTATACTTGTCGCGCCTAGACCGCAACAGAAGTTGCTGCTCTACCTAGCGGCAACCAATCAAGTGGCTAGTGCTGCGTTAGTTGCAGAGAGGGAAGCTGATGACGAGCCAGCAACCACGGCAAGCGCGTCCGACGGCAAGCAGGGGGCTTCCCCGACAAGCTCTGGCCCTGGCAAAGGCGGATCCGCGCAAGCGCAAGGGGAAGTGCAGAAGAAGAAGATGGTGCAGTGCCCAGTTTACTTCGTTAGTTCCCTCCTGCAGGGGGCTAGGTCGAGGTACTCTGGTGTGCAGAAATTGCTCTTCGGCCTCCTCATGGCCTCGAGGAAGTTGCGCCATTACTTCCAAGCACACGAGATCACAGTGGTCACTCGCTTTCCGCTTAAGAGGATACTGCAGAATCCCGAAGCAACAGGCAGGATTGTCGAGTGGGCACTAGAACTATCAAGCTTTGGCCTCAAGTTCGAGAGCACATCGACCATCCAGAGCAGAGCATTGGCAGAGTTCATAGCAGAGTGGACGCCGACACCGGACGAAGAAATTCCAGAGACGAGCATCCCCGGCAAGGAAGCAACCAAAGAGTGGCTGATGTACTTTGATGGTGCCTTTTCGCTGGAAGGCGCCGGTGCCGGCGTGCTGCTCATCGCGCCCACCGGAGAGCACCTCAAGTACATCGTCCAGATGCACTTTCCCAAGGAGCAAGCAACCAACAATACGGCAGAGTATGAAGGTTTGCTCGCCGGTCTCAGGATCGCGGCGGAACTTGGGATCAAGAAGCTCATTGTCAAGGGTGACTTGCAGCTCGTCGTCCGCCAAGTGAACAGGGATTACCAGTGCCCGTTGATGGAGGCTTACGTTGATGAAGTGAGGAAGCTGGAAGAGTGCTTTGACGGCCTGCAAATGGAATACGTTCCAAGAGCAGAGAACGACATCGCCGACGGCCTGTCAAAATGTGCCGCACTAAAGCTACCTGTGGAACCAGGGACTTTTGTGCTCAAGCTGACTCAGCCATCCGTGTCACCATCGACTGGGCCAAGCAAGAAGAGAAGATTGGTCTCTGGTGACTATCTCCCGGCAGAGCTTCCTGAAGCCGCCGCCAAGAGAGTCCCCAAGATCGACACCAAGAGTGCTGAGGAGCTGCCCGCTCCGGCAAGCCCCAGGGTTTGTCCCGACGAAGCAGGCGCTCCCGGCAAGTCATGCCCCGGCAAGCTTGCCGGGGAACGTCAAGCTCCGGCTGAGCCCCAAGTCCTCGCCGTAGAAGCTGATGTTCCCGCAGCCGCCGACATGCCTTTAGTCCTCGTCGTCGAGCCACAGGCTCCGACGTGGGCACAGCAGATCGTCCATTTCCTTCAGACAGGAGAACTTCCCGAAGAACAAGAAGAAGCGGAAAGAGTAGCCCGGCAGTCCAGTATGTACCAGTTCATCGACGACGCACTGTACAGAAGAGGACGCAATGGGGTGAAATTGAAGTGCATTCACCGGGAAGACGGACAGGAGCTGTTGGCGGAGATACACGGAGGCATATGTGGACACCACATTGGCGCCAGAGCACTTGCTGGCAAAGCGTTCCGGCAAGGTTTCTTCTGGCCAACAGCCCTCCAGGATGCAACTGCACAAGTAACCAAGTGTGAAGCGTGCCAGTTCCATTCCAAGAAGATACACCAGCCAGCTCAAGCTCTCCAGATGATCCCTTTGTCCTGGCCCTTCTCGGTCTGGGGGCTCGATATCCTCGACCCCTTCCCCCGATCCGTCGGGGGCTTTGAGTACTTGTTCGTTGCCATCGACAAGTTCACAAAGTGGCCAGAAGTGGAACCAGTGAGGAAGGTGACTGCCCCGTCCGCGATCAAATTCTTCAGGTCGATTGTTTGCCGCTTCGGGATCCCCAACAGGATCATCACCGACAACGGTACGCAGTTCACAAGCCACGCTTTCATGCAGTACACCCAAGATCTCGGCACCAAGGTCTGCTTCGCTTCTGTTGCTCATCCCCGGAGCAACGGTCAAGCGGAAAGGGCCAACGCCGAGGTACTGCGCGGCATCAAGACCAGTAGTTTTGACAGGCTGCTCAAGCGCGGACGGAACTGGGTCGAGGAGCTGCCGGCGGTTCTTTGGTCAGTCAGAACGACGCCAAATCGAGCCACCGGCCAGACACCATTTGCTCTAGTCTATGGAGCAGAAGCAGTTACCCCCACGGAACTCGTATACGGGTCACCTCGAGTGCTCGCTTATGATGAGCTTGAGCAAGAGCGGTCGCGTGAAGATGACGCACTGCTCCTCGAGGAGGATCGTCTCCAGGCTGCTGTGCGATCCGCTCGCTACCAGCAAGCTCTGCGTCGCTATCATAGCCGCAAGGTTAAACCCAGCAGCCTCGAGGAAGGCGACCTTGTTCTTCGGCGCGTTCAGTCGGCCAAGATACACAACAAGTTGACGCCGAAGTGGGAAGGCCCTTACCAGGTGAAACGAGTCACGAGGCCCAGCGCCGTTCGCCTCGAGACCGAAGATGGTACTCCGGTGAGCAATTCCTAGAACATTGAGCATCTTCGCAAGTTTTACCCGTAAGGCGCGGTTGCCGGACCCCGTCCGGCAACCAACTCTTTGTACAAAAGTCTTGCCGCAGTTGCATGTAATCCTTTGTACAAAGCCAGGCACAGACCCTGGCAGCAATGAAGCGCTGGCGCCCCCAAGTTTTAGCATGCATGCTGAGTCGAGTCTCGTCCTTGGTTAGGGTTGATAGTGCCTAACAGTCGCTAACCCCTAACTTAGAGGTCGAGTCCGCGTCTTTTTCCCGTCCTTTCCCTTTGGCTCGCAGGAGTTGCATACCCTTGCCGAGCCGCTCAAGGACGAAGAAGGGGAGAAGGGTGAGCCAGCACCCGCGCCCCGGCAAGCCAGAGTTGCCGGGGGATGCAACCTTAGATAAGTCTTTACATCCCTTATCATGCATCCTCTCATGAGCTGCGGAATGCGAAAACCTTGCTTCCTCCTAAAAGCTGTCGTGCTCTCCTAAGCGACAAACCCCAGAGCGCGTTCCCGGGGCCCGCTTCTGATAGTAGCCGCGGTGGCAAGAGGAGGGAGCGAAGGGCCAGAACCCGCCTTCTCCCTGCCTCCGCCAAGAGCGTGAGGAGGGCCAAGAGGCGCGGGGAGACGGCAGGGACCGTTGGCGGGCGGGGAAGTGTCTATCTTAACGATGCAAAGGGTTCGCTCCTTGCCGCGGGATGTACCCGCGAGACAAATGGTCCGGCAAACACTCCCTTTTCATTAAAAACATTCCACTCAGGTACAGCTCAGAGAGAATGAAAAACATGAAAGACGGGATTACAAGATTTAAACACAACTAAGGCCCGAGGGCTTACAAGATAAAAAAAGATAAGGTGCCCGTAATCCCTTTCTTGTCTCTCTCCTCAGGAGGTAGGACAAGGAGGCAAGAAGGGCAAAAGGGGCGCCTAGACGAGCTACGGGTGGCAGAAGACGCCAAGAGAGCATCGGGGCTCCGCCCCGGGGCTCCGGAGGCCGGATGGAGACGGCGACGCCGAAAGCGGAGCTCGAGAAGGAGGCTGCGGGACGTCAACACGCTGTCGAGGGCATCTAGCCCTCGTACTCCGAGTTGACGGCCTCGCCGCCAGCCTCTTCCGCAGCCTCGCCACTCCGGCCGCCCGAGAAGACGAAGCCCCGGCAAGAGGAGCTTGCCGGGCCGGAGAGAAGACCCCGGTGGTCGCCGCCGCGCGCAGGGGTGGTGACGGCGTCTGGGGCGAAGTTGGAAGACGAGGCAGCGGCCTTGCCGCCCGCCCTCTTCCTCTTCCGCAGCCTCCCTACGCCAGCTGCCCAAGGAGACGACCCCGGGGAGTTCACGGCGCGAGCGACGCGGACGATGGGGGCCGCCGGTGCCACGCGGAGCTGCGACCGGCACCTAGTCGGACCCGTCATCCCGGCGACCGCTCCCCTCGTCGTCGCTGTCGCTGCCCTCCTCGTCACTCTCGCTCGAGGAGGAGCCTTCGCTGTTGGAGGAGCTATCCACGCAGCACCGGGCCCGGGTGCCGAGGTCCCCGAAGGCCTTGACGGAGAGGAGATCGCCCTCCATCAGCTTAAAATGGAGGGTGAACCCCTCCATCAAGCTGTGGATCCGGGCGAACGTCTTCCACCCGCGGCCAAGAAACATCACGCCGGGGGCTCGGGATTCGACGTGGACCCGCGTACCAGTGATCCCGCAACCCCTCATGCGCAGTCTCAGCGTCTCGTGTTGTTCCGCCTCCAAGACGTCCGCGAAGGGAGCCGGGAGGCGGAGGCGACGGCGAGGCGCCCGGCGCAGCCTAATGATGAACTCGCAGGGGTCGTCCCCGAGATGAACCGCCGGGGGAAACGGAGCCGCCGGCGGAGGTGTGGCCGGCGCGCCGCCCCGCGCGCCTCGAGTGCCTCGGCCCCGTCCACGGCCTCGTCCACGACCTCGCCCCCTCCCCCTTCCCCTTACGGTTGGCTCCGCCGCCGCGGGAGCAAGGGGAGGAGGGGCGCGCTGCCTGGCGGCAACCCTTGCCGCCACCGAAGAAGGACCAGGGTTCCCTTCCTCCATGACAGTTGGGGAGAGGGGACCAGGGATGTAAGAGAAGGAAGAAGGAAGGAGTGCGGACCCTCGTCATCCCCTTCCGCTCCTTATAAAGGGGCGGAGTGGGGGCTCGGCCGCCCCGCCCGACCAATCAAAGCAGAGGAAGGGCAGGCGACGGTGCCGATCCTCTACTTCGACCCGCGTCGGCCCGGCTTCCTGCCTCCACCACCGCAACCCCAAGCGCATGGAGGACGCGTGGCGGGCGAGCAGGGCCGAGGCGACAGATGAGGCGACCTCTCTTCCCCCCCCCCACTCGAAAGTGGGGGCGGATGTTTCGCCTTTCCAAATAAAGAGGTCGTGCCCGACGTGACGCATGCCTGCGGGCCTCAAGCCCCGTGCACGCCACCCACGTCACGCACGTCTCGCACGCCTCGCCCCCCACGACGCCGCGACAAGCGCACGCCACTTGGGGAGGGCGCGACGGGCACGGAGTTGAGGAGCAGCGCAACCCAGGCCACGCGTGCCCGTGCACTGTTAGGGCCTGTCCCAACAACGCTCGGCACCGTGTATGGCCCAGACCCGAGGGCTCCTGTCGGTGTACTAAAGTAGGGGTACCTTAGTACCCCGAACTTGTGCACGGGCAGTAGTAGCGTCCCGTGGCAAGGCTTGCCGGGGGAGCAACAAGAGTCTCCACGGCCCTTTCTGGGCCGGACGAAGGCCAAGTGATCGAGCCTAGAAGACCAGGCCCCGGCAAGAGGAGCTTGCCGGGGCGAGAAGGCGAGGTCCGGCAAGAGGAGCTTGCCGGGCCAAGGCGACAAGGCCCCGGCAAGAGGAGCTTGCCGGGACGACTAAGCCGAAGCACCAAGGCCCCGGCGGGAGGAGCTCGCCGGGACGGCCGAACCAAGGCACACCAAGAGAAGCCCGCCGCGGTGCTCCGCGCGCCCCGGCAAGGCCTGACGAGCGGCAACCTGGGGCGCGCGCAACCCACCACCTCAGGCATGCGCTCCAGCTCACCTGCCCACGCGTCACTCTGGAGCTTCCCCGGAGACACGTGGCGGGGCGCCGCGCAACCTGGGGCGCGCGCGTGGCGTGCGACGTTGGCGGAGTCGCCCCCGTGGCAAGCGGAGGCGCCCCTAACGGTCTGCCTCGGCACTGTTGAGGCGATCCAGACGGGCATTTAATGCCTTTGTCCCCCGCCGTCAGAGTTAGGTGCGATAGCACTGTGCGGCCACTATGCACGCAGTTCCTTGCCATTTTTACCCTCACCTGCGTCGCTACCTGTGGGAAACCCCTTAGCATATAAAAGGAGGCCCATGCGCACGTAGAAAGGGGGATCGAACCCTAGAGGAGGAGAGAGATCCAGACCCGAAGAAGGACGCCCAGTAGACCCTCGTCTACGTCCAGCTCCAACTTACTGTAGCTTCTTGCGCTCCAGAGCAAGAACTCTAATCAACCAGACAAGCAGCAGTAGGGTTTTACGCATCCATGCGGCCCGAAGCTGGGTAAAATCGTTGTGTGTGTGTCGCCTCGATCTGCTCTTTGTGCAACCTCCGCCCCCCGCCGAACCGACAAGGGGCTCCATCCCCATAGGTGCTCGTGGAGGCCGATATCCCCCGACAATAACGGGGCAGATTGGCAACGACAAAATGCTGTAAGGCTATTAATCTGGGATTAACCCATGAATGATCATACGAGTGCCTCTCGATTTGAACAATTAAAACACATCAAGAGTAAAGTTCGAAGGTACAATAAGAAGTTTCAAGCAGATAGATAGTTGCTCGAAGTCTGAACCTGAGTGAGAAAGGGGTTCAGAGTAGTGAGAGTAAGTATTGCGTTTGGTGACAGATTTGATGATCCCTCGGAAGGTGGCTCGTGAAATCCATACGAGGCCACACACGAGGAACAACCTTGGGAACAGGGGGTGCAGGAGAGTCAGGTTTCGATCCTGGGACCTGTGGGTTATGGGCCCACCATGTGGTTCAAAAATAGGAAGGACGCCGACATAATGCACGGTCAGGGTAGCAAGGCATGGCAGAGGATAGCCTGTCAGTTATGTTGGCAACAACGTTGGTACCAAGGGCGAGGGACGAAGAGAACCATTTTCCTGCTCGTTGAACGAGGCAGACTAGTAGGCAAAGTTCTTGTCCATCGGTGGTTACCGAAATGTCATCAACAAAATTAATAGGGTCTTTCTGACTGAGTGGTACAATGAGGTGTTTACATAAGCAGGGATATTAATACTGCTTAGACCAAAATGATCACCAGAAAGGTTAAACCAAATAATGGAAAGGAAAATATGGCTATCAGATATTTCAGGGGTATATCCTCCCCAATGATAAGCAGAGCATGATATCCATGACATGATATAATGTAGAAAACCCTTTAGGTAAGGGGAGAAAAATTTCATGATATTATCCATACAACGGTGTTCGGATAGTTGAGCAAGAAACAATTAGCATTGGGCTTCAAATGTTCTTGTTGAAGAACGGAGTACCATAGACGTGCTTCGAGATAGCATTGACATGGTCAACAGGTGAAAATCAGACTTTGGAAACAAAAAGGATCCATCAGGAATAACTTGTAGAATAAGTCTTACCATTTCTCATGGAAGAATAGATAACCTTGATAAAAAGGAAAACTGTAACATTAGGTCCTCCGGCCAGGTGTGCTAGGCATGACACCTTATCGGGTTAAAGACCAATGTTATAACTCTTGCGAATATGTTCCAGCCATCATATCTGACCAAATTTCAGATCTGATTGGTGTCAGGATACCTCGGACTCGGGATGCCTGAGAAGAAAAGGTGCAACACAATTGACGAGATGACAATGTAAGATTCTCGGGAAATAAACTATGGAAGCGAGTTCCGAACAAGGGTCCATGATTAAGCCAAGGAGAGGATGAGGAGGTGGTTGATGGACTCAGCGACCATTTATCGAGAATTCCAAAAGGATGGATTTCCACAATCATGTGAACAAGGCGATAACATTTTTTAGATCAAATCACATAATGATGTATGCTCGAGGGAAACATACACAATTTAAACATTGGTTGAAAGGTGCACCCGAAATATGGGCTTAGGTAGCATGATCAGTATTAGAATGGTGATCGTGATAAGTATCACTTGTATCAAGAATTCTCCAGAGGTGGTGAAATTCTCATAACAATCCTGACATAAAAGATGGTAATACCCCAAGGTAAAGAAGAACAAAGGCTGGAAAGCAAGGATCTCAAGGTATAACACAAAACACGAGCAAGTTTGTGTTGGAGGGAATACAATAAAGTGGTCGATGATATCACAAATCATCGAGGCAAGGATGGTATTTCTCATCAAGAACTCGATATAAATCTTGGAAGAGCTCAGGATGTTGATGATGGCCATGACAATTTATGTCGAGAGGTTTCATGGAGATGTAATTGGTCGGCGATGACATCAAGTCAAAGGAATGATGAAGCGAAATGATCTTGGGACCATGAGTAGGACACAAACTCGAAATCAAGCTTGCTGTTCAAGGGGAAACGATAAGACAAGCAAGATCGACGTAAGCTTAGCTCATCACCGAAAGTGGTGCTCCGGAAATAAGGACCAGGTAGCACAGTTAAAATCAGCACGATACTGATATAGCCGATCGGCTAGAAATGACATGATCGAGTACAAACTCGTAAGTAAAGAAGATCACTAACAGTTGTTTAATCACGATGCGGACTCGATTTAGTTACCGATGTCCTTGAGTGTTTAATAACTCAGGGCCCGTGAAAAATTGGAATCAGTGAGAATGTAGCACTTGATGGAGAACTCATAAGAAGTTATGCAGTTCCATGATAATCTCGAGATACCGGGGGGTAATACTCGACGACAAATCAAAGTAGAGGTTGGATTAGGGTAATGCTCTGCAGAAGACAAGTGCTTAAACTTGCACGAGAAATGGTATTTAAAGAAGAACACGGTCGGAATCCACGATCATAAGGGATCGAACCACGGATACAAGATGAACTTATTATAACAAGGAGGTAATTATTTTTACGAGCAGCTTCCGTGATAAGTTATACACCGTGTCCCTGGGCATGAATGCAAGGTTCAAGGTCGACTCCCACTTCTCCAATGTATAACCTTCCATTCACTTTTCGCTTGATAAAGGCATTAGTGTTGAAAGTTTTACCTGGTGAAATAGCAGATGAGTATGACTCGTGAAAACTTCCGAGTTCACACATATAAAGGAAGGCATAGGTTCAACCCGTTAGGGTATCGTGGAAGCATATACCACCGGCTTCAATAGTAAATACCACCAGCTCGAAAATAGAGCATGGTTGGCCAAGCAGATGATACAATTTACCAAGGGCATTGTGTATCAAGTAAAGAACTCACGAGAATTTTGGTTGTGAAGGACATTGTCGGATAATAATCCAATAAAGGTTCTGGTGGTCCTCAAGGGATCGTATGTGAGCATCGGTACTCACCCAAAAGAAGAAAGGAAGCCAGGCGATCAGAATGTCAAAACAACTGACTAATTCAAAGCTCAAATGCAAAGGAATTATGAGTTCCAAATCAAGGGATCAAAGGCAAACACTCTGATCAAGGATGGATAAGTTGAGTAGGCTTAGGGATACAATCGACGGCGATTGGATTGGTTGCGAACCAGCTCAGTCTGAGCCGGAAAGATAATTTAAAAGGATCACCTGATGATTGCGTGCATTCGCACACATATAGAATCAACGGACTTAAATGATATTGACAAAGGATGCCAATAAGATTACTAGACTTATGGGATTAACCAAAATGTAAGCAAGCGAGAATTTCAAGAGCAATAGGCTCCTGAGGATTTTTGGAAGATCGAATGGTATTTCGAAGATTGATGACATACATGAATCAACTGGGGATGAGTGGATACTCGGTAAGTGTGAGAAATTATCCGTAGGGATATTCATGTGTCAAGAACTGCAAGGCAGCAAGCTCAACGGATTATCGAAACAAGGACGAGTGTTTCGGGGTATCTTGTAATAACAAGACCAACTGGGGAGGAATGTAAGAATAACAGCTGTAAGTAGTTATCCTTAAGGGTTTACGGTGGACGGGGAATTGCAAGAGGGATGGCACAAAGTATCGAGGGAACATCCGAGAGTAATGTCAGAATCTTCCGTTGAAGCAGTCGATCATCCGTATTAAAGGGCTCTCCGGCAGGAAGTGGTAACGAGAACCTAGAGTTAGATTTTAGCAAAATCATTTAACCCGAATAGAAGAGCTGTCAGAGTCCCAGAGTATAGATGAGGAGTAAAAGATCCTAATACCACCCGATGGCGACGTGTGCCCGTAAGACACACATCCATGTTAGTAAAATTTTTGCAATGTCTATACTCAACTTCGGCCAAGGAGTTGGAAAGGGGGATTCCTACAGGCAGTCGGCTCTGATACCAACTTGTGACTCCCCTGATTCAATCGTACACTAATCATGCACGCAAATGTGTACGATCAAGATCAGGGACTCACGGGAAGATATCACAACACAACTCTACAAATAAAACAAGTCATACAAGCATCATAATACAAGGCAGGGGCCTCGAGGGCTCGAATACAAGTGCTCGATCATAGACGAGTCAGCGGAAGCAACAATATATGAGTACAGACATAAGTTAAACAAGGTTGCCATAAGATGGCTAGCACAAACTGGGATACAGATCGAACGAGGCGCAGGCCTCCTGCCTGGGATCCTCCTAAACTACTCTTGGTCGTCGTCAGCGGGCTGCACGTAGTAGTAGGCACCTCCAGTGTAGTAGGAGTCGTCGTCGACAGTGGCGTCTGGATCCTGGGCTCCAGCATCTGGTTGCGGCAACCTGGTAGAAAGGAAAGGGGGAAAAGGGGGAGAAAAGCAACCGTGAGTACTCATCCAAAGTACTCGCCAGCAAGGAGCTACACTACATATGCAGGGATATATGTGTAAAGGGCCATATCAGTGGACTGAACTGCAGAATGCCAGAATAAGAGGGGGATAGCTAGTCTTATCGAAGACTACGCTTCTGGTCGCCTCCGTCTTGCAGCATGTAGAAGAGAGTAGATTGAAGTCCTCCAAGTAGCATCTCATAGCATAATCCTACCCGACGATCCCCTCCTCGATGCCCTGTTAGAGAGCGATCACCGGGTTGTATCTGGCACTTGGAAGGGTGTGTTTTATTAAGTATCCGGTTCTAGTTGTCATAAGGTCGAGGTACAACTCTGGGTCGTCCTTTTACCGAGGGACACGGCTATTCGAATAGATAAACTTCCCTGCAGGGGTGCACCACATAACCCAACACGCTTGATCCCATTTGGCCGGACACACTTTCCTGGGTCATGCCCGGCCTCGGAAGATCAACACGTCGCAGCCCTACCTATGCACAACAGAGCGGTCAGCACGCCGGTCTAAACCTATGCGCGCAGGGGTCTGGGCCCATCGCCCTGAGCACACCTGCACGTTGCGAACGCGGCCGGTGAGCAGACCTAGCAACCTCCAGTACAACGGAAGTCACGTTACGCGGTCCAACCCGGCGCGCGCCACTCAGTCGCTGACGTCAAGAAGTTCTTCGGCTGATACCACGACGCCGAGTGCCCATATCTTTCCCGCGTAGTTGGTTAGTGCGTATAGACCAAATGGCCAGACTCAGATCAAATACCCAGATCTCGTTAAGCGTGTTAAGTATCCACGAACGCCAACAGGGCCAGGCTCACCTCTCACCCAGGTAGCCCCGAACTGCCCTGCCGCTCCGCCACAAAGATCCACACAGAGGGCCGTCGGGACAAAGGTCCTTCAGCCCCCAATCCGTGAATCACTCGCGGGTACTCCTCGAGCCAACCCGACTTTGGTCACCACATGTATCATGTATATAGTATATACCCATGATCACCTCCCGAGTGATCACGGCCCGATAGTATAGCACAGCAGACGGACAAGAATGTAGGGCCACTGATGGTAAACTAGCACCCTAAACTAAGCAAGTAGGATTGCAGGTAAAGGTATCAACAGTAGTATCAAAGACAGGCTATGCATCAGGATAGGAGTAACGAAAACAGTAACATGCTACACTACTCTAATGCAAACAGTATAGAGGAGAGTAGGCGATATCTGGTGATCAAGGGGGGGGGGCTTGCCTGGTTGCTCTGGCAAGAGAGAGGGGTCGTCAACTCCGTAGTCGTACTGGGTAGCGGCAGCGTCGGTCTCGGTGTCTAGCGAGAGAAGAGGGGGAAGAAACAATAAATACAATGCAAACAGATGCATAACTATGCATGACAAAGCAAAGCGTGATGCTAGGTGTGCCCTCACGCGGTATGAGATGATACCGGTGAAGGGGGGAAACATCCGGGAAAGTATCCCCGGCGTTTCGCGTTTTCGGGCAAAGGGGGCGGAGGGGGAAAGTTGCTAGTTGGATAGGTTAGGGAAGCGTGGTGGATGAACGGGCTGAGTATCCGGGTTCGTCTCGTCGTTCTGAGCAACTTTCATGTAGAAAACATTTTCATCCGAGTTACGGATTATTTTATATTAATTTTCAAAGTTTTAATGATTTTCTAAATTTCTGGATTAAATTTAATTCGAAATACTAAATGAGAAAACTGCTATGTGTACCCAGAGGGTAACAAGCCACTTAGTATGACAGGTGGGGTCCAGGGGTCTAGGTTGACCCAGTCAAATGTCAAGTCAGAAGTTGACTAGTCATCTGTTGACTGGTCAAACCTCGGTAGTGGGGGCCAGGTGTCATACTCTGTTTGGTAACTAACCAAGTTAATTAGTTTAGTTAACAGATTAGTAAAGTTAATTAGCTAGTTAGATTTAATTAATCAAGATTAATTAATTAATTTTTAATATATATTTTTAAAATCCTTTGTTTTACATTATCTAACAGGGGCGGGGCCCATGTGTCAATGGCCCAGGGCCTAACGGGGCGGGCTAAACGGGCGCGGGCGCTAGCCCGCGGGGCGCGGTTGCGGGCAGTGGGCGCCAGGGCGCGCGCTCACCGGCGGGGAGTGCTGCGGGGCGAGGCCAGCGGTCAGGGTGCTGATGGCCGCGGTGGCCGACGGGGTGGCCGTGGGCGGTCCTGAGCAGAGGAGGCAAGCGGGGCGACATACGCGCGGCGGCACGTTCGGGCGTTGACGGGGCGATGCAGAGCAGCGGCAGGGGCGTGTCTGTGCGCGGACGAGGCCAGGCGCGGTTCAGGCGGATGGGCGTGCGCGGGGTGGCACGTGCGCGGGCGGGGGTGAGGGCAGCAGCGGCAAACATCAGGCAGAGTCGGCGCGTCACGCGGCCTGCGGTGGCTAAGCAGCCAGCGAGGCTGCGGCGGATTCGTGGACGCGATGCGAGGCGCAGGGGCATGGAAGACGGCGAACGCGGCGAGGCGAGAAGGGGCGCGATCGAGCATGCTCGTGGACGCGCAGTGAGCGGGGAGGGGGCGTATCGGTGCGGTGAACGCGGGAAAAGAGGGAAACAGGGGCGGCTCACAGCGTTGCCGAGAAGGGGGGTCGACGTGGCTTGTGGAGGAGGACGAGGACGCGAGATCCGGCGACGACGAAGGAGCTCCGGCGAATGGCGCTCGGTGATGGTGGTTCGGGGCGGCGTCGAGCTTGGGGTCCGGGGATGAGGAGGTCGGGGACGAGTGAGGCAGAAGGGGAGGCGGCACCGACGATGGCGGGCGGCGGGCGTCTCTGGTGGGGATCCCGGGCGGTGGCGGCGAACGCCCCCGATCCGATCTGGATCGGGGAGGGGGACAGAGGAGGAGTGGAGCGAGTGGGGGAGGTGGG
Source organism: Aegilops umbellulata (assembly GCA_032464435.1). Lineage (NCBI taxonomy): Eukaryota > Viridiplantae > Streptophyta > Magnoliopsida > Poales > Poaceae > Aegilops > Aegilops umbellulata. Next base: position 216,724,035 of record CP136055.1, read on the forward strand.
GCGACTGGGAGAGGGGTTAGGGTTACAGGCGTGGGGGGTACTAAGGAGGCCCGACTGGGCCTGGTGGGCCGGCCGGTGCGGTTGCCAGCTGGGCTGTTCGGTCCAGCATGGGGGGGGTATTTTTCCCTTTTTTTGTATTTATTTGTTTTCTGTTTATTAGTTTCCTATTTTATTTTCTATATAATTTTGTTTTATAAAATATAAAAGTAGTACCTAAATTAGTGTTACAAAATACCCCAATGCCACAAAAAGTTTGGTGACAAAATAAAATAGTTTAGTAATTTATTAATTGTAAAAGGCATTTAATTAATTGTTTTTGCTATTGTTTAAATCCTTATAGTTCATTTAATCATTTTATAAAAAGCTTGGTTTCTCCACCATAACTGCTTACGATTTATTTGGAACAACCCGAACATTTTAGTTTTAATTTTTGAAAACTTTTGTTGTTTGCTTTTAATTCAATTTTGAATTTGGATCGGTTTCGAACTAATGCGAGATTAGCAACAGTAATCGAGGTGACGTGGCATCGCTAGCAGAGGTTTAGTGTAGCTTAACTATCCAGGCGTCACAGTAACGGCCACGTTCCTCGTCGAACTCCCACTTGAGCTCAGTTGCGTCATCTGCACTGGCATCGTCGGCACCTGCAACTGTTTTGGTAGAATCTGTGAGTCACGAAGACTGCAATCTCACACCCGTGAGATCAGGACTATTTAAGCTTATAGGAGGGATGAAGTAATGAGGTGGAGCTGCAGCAAGCACTAAGCATATATGGTGGCTAACATACGCATATGAGAGCGAGAAGAGAGGCAAAGCACGATCGTGAAGCTAGAAGTGATCAAGAAGTGATCCTGAAACTACTTACGTTCATGCATAACTCAAACCGTGTTCACTTCCCGGACTCCGCCGAAAAGAGACCATCACGGTTACACATGCGGTTGATGTGTTTCAAATAAGTCAAGTGTCAAGTTCTCTACAACCGGACATTAACAAATTCCCATCTGCCTCATAACCGCGGGCACGACTTTCGAAAGATAATACCCTGCCGGGGTGTCCCAACTTAGCCCATTATAAGCTCTCACGGTCAACGAAGGATATTCCTTCTACCGGGAAGACCCAATCAGTCTCGGGATCCCGGCTACAAGACATTTCGACAATGGTAAAACAAGACCAGCAAGACCACCTGACTGTGCCGACAAATCCCGATAGGAGCTGCACATATCTCGTTCTCAGGGCACACCGGATAAGCTAAGCGTACAGGTACCAACGTAACGCAAGTTGCCAAGGGACGGTCCCGCACGGTGGTCTAGTTTGGACCAGCACTCAGAGGAGCACTGGCCCGGGGGTTAAAATAAAGATGACCCTCGGGCTCGCGAAAACCCAAGGGAAAAAGGCTTAGGTGGCAAATGGGAAAACCAAGGTTGGGCCTTGCTGGAGGAGTCTTATTCAAAGTGAACTGTCAAGGGGGGCCCATAAATCACCCAACCGTGTAAGGAACGCAAAATCAAGGAACATAACACCGGTATGACGGAAACTAGGGCAACAAGAGTGGAACAAAACACCAGGCATAAGGCCGAGCCTTCCACCCTTTACCAAGTATATAGATGCATTAATTAAATAAGAGATATTGTGATATCCCAACAAATCCATGTTCCAACATGGAACAAACTTCAACTTCACCTGCAACTAGCAACGCTATAAGAGGGGCTGAGCAAAAGCGGTAACATAGCCAAACAACGGTTTGCTAGGATAGGATGGTTAGAGGCTTGACATGGTAACATAGGAGGCATGATATAGCAAGTGGTAGGTATCACAACATAGCAAAAGAGCGAGCAACTAGCAAGCAAATATAGAAGTGATTTCGAGGGTATGGTCATCTTGCCTGCAAGGTTCTCAGAGTTGTCGAAAGCTTGATCCTCGTAAGTGTTCTCAACAGGTTCCTCGGTCACGTACTCGTCTCCCAGTTCTACCCAAAACAACAACACAAGCAAAGGAACAACTATCAACCACGATGCAATGCACAAACAACATGATGCAAAACATGGCATGATATGCGAGATGTGATATGCAATGCATATGCGTGCTCCGGAAGGGAGAAGATGAACAAGGCACCAACTTGGCCAACCAAGTATGCCGCTGGAAAGATGAGATGATTTCGGATGAAATCGATATAAAGATCACCGGAATCGGATGCACGGTTTGCAAATGACAAGCAAAACAAGGATGACATAATCTGCAATTAACAGCATGATGCCATTTAGAATGCAACAACAAACTAAGCTACTGCACTCAAACATAACAACAAAGAATATGAAAGTGATCTACTCCAGATGCTTGACAAAAGATGAACACTGAGCTACGGCTAAACCACACCAGAGCAGGATCAAACATGCATGCCAAAAGTGCAAAAGATAACAGGTTCACAGACTTAGTGAAAAGAACAACATGCCAGAAATGAACATCAGGATGACATGTTTAGAGCAAGAAAACAACATGCTACATCAACATAATATAGCAAAACAAGATATGGCATGAATATAATCCAAGCATATAACAAAAGTCCCTTACTGACCATGGGACATAAGGAAACAGAAGATATGATGGCACCCATGTAAACATAGCAAGTTTCGTTACAGATTTCAGACTTAGCAGAAAACTGGACATGGCAAAATCAGATATCAAGTAGACATGTAAACGAGCTCAATGCACTCACCACGAGTCATTTCATGACAAACTAATCATATACCCAGCAACTAGGAATGGCATAGAAGCTAAAAATGGCAAGAACAACAACATAGCATGCATGGATCAATAGCAACAACCTCGGCAACATCGCTAAACAAGTTAACAATCTGCCAGGAACATTTTATAGCAAAAGTAGAGTAAGATTGAGTCATGCTATGGCACTCCATAATTTCCAAAAGGACTATGGATGGATAGACAATAAATATATAAACAAAACATACTTAATGATCATGCTCATAAGAGTCATGGATCTCTCTGTAGCAACATGAATACATGGCATAAAAATAACAGTAGGGAAAAACTTAGTGAAATTCGAAGTCCCTGAAATCAACAACAACATGATGCCTAGTTTGCATGCTTGTGCTAGTCACCACATAGATCACAAAATACATGGCATACACCCCTGTAAAGACGGCATGGCATAGACCAAAACACATGTAGAGCTCAAGATCATAGGATGTACACATCAATCATGGCAAAAATGAGAAAAGTGCATTTGCTGAAACAGATCTGGAACTAACATCATATAGCCCTCTTCCAACAGAATTTCGGGCATGAAGATGAGCTCAAATGGAAACGGTGCAATGGAATGAAATGATTTACTCGTCGAGGTGAACACTTTGATATGCTACATGCCCAAAATGGAGCCATGGATGCAGAGATATGATGCGATGAACATTGCATAAAAATAACAAGAAAAAATGACTTGGAGGAGAAAACGACCTCCGAGAATTTCGGATCTAGGGTTCGTCCGAAGCATGGAAAAAGATGCGGCGGCGCGGGCTTCGCCGGAGTTGCGTGGGGAGCCGGATCCGGGCAGCGCCGGCCCGGATCTAGCCGGAGGTGAGGCCGGCGACGGCGGGGAGGAGCGGGCGCGGCTCCGCGGCGGCGCGCGGCCGCGAGGGGTCGGCGCCGGCGCGCGGAGGCGCGGCGGCGGCCGGCGGCGAGGAGCGGGTGGCGCGCAGGAGGCGGCGCAGAGGCGGCTCGGGCCGCGGCGTGCGGCTGGAGCTCGCGGGCTCGGGGGGCCCGCCCCGGGCCTGGCGGGCCGGCGGCGCGGGGGCGGCGGAGAGGCCACGTGGCACGACGCCAGTGGCTACGGGCGGCGGCGCGACTTCGTCCGGCCGGACCGGACGTGTCCGGTGCGGCGAGAGGGAGAGGAGCTAGGTTTAGGGTAGGGGAGACCTGAAAATTTCGGGAAGTAGCTATATTTATAGTTAGGAGGGGCTAGGAGGCTCCAAATTGAGCATGGTTTTCGGCCACGCGATCGTGATCGAATGGCCTAGACGATAGAAGGGGTTTAGGTGGGTTTTGGGCCACTTAGGAGGGGTGTTGGGCTGCAACACACACGAGGCCTTTTCGGTCCCTCGGTTAACCGTTGGAGTATCAAACGAAGTCCAAATGGTACGAAACTTGACACGCGGTCTACCGGTAGTAAACCAAGGCCGCATGGCAAGTCTCGGTCCAATCCGGAAATGTTTAACGCCCGCACACGCAAATAGGTAAAAGGGGGCGCCGGAGGACGTAGGAGTGCCGGATTGCAAAACGGACAACGGGGAAAATGCTCGGATGCATGAGACGAACACGTATGCAAATGCGATGCGCATGATGACATGATATGAAATGCATGACATGGCAAAATGCAAAACGAAGAAGAACCCAACCATGAGGGAAAATCATAACTTAGTGCCGAAAATGGCAAGAGTTGGAGTACAATTATGGCAAGTTACATCCGGGGTGTTACACTATCATCCAAGAAGATCCAATAGGTCTAGCTTGGCACAAACACTAATTAAAACACAAAACCACATCCAAAAAGAAGGTAGATGGGTTATTTATTCCCCAACATAAGAAAAACACAAAAAAAACTAAAAATAAAATTGGGTTTCCTCCCAACAAGCGCTATCGTTTAACGCCCCTAGCTAGGCATAAAAGCGAGGGTAGATCTAAGTATTGCCATCTTTCACAGTAGGAGAGAAAAGAGTAAATTTCCTTTCTATGGCATTTATCCTCCTATTTTGGGAAAACACATGGCCATTAATGGATGAAGTAAGATTAAGCACATTACGGAAATTTTCATCTATACTAGATTTCATCTCTTTGATAATTTTGTTTTGTTAAAAGCATAAGAGGGTGGTAGATTCAAATTTATCATTCACGGGGTGCCCAAATATAGTTTTCATTCTTTCATAGGTATCTATAGCATCCCCTTCAAGAAAACCCTTTTCAAAAATAGAATCTAGAACTTGTTTGAAAGAAGCAGGTAATCCAACATAGAAGCCTTTTAAGTAAACCTCAATTTGATATTGTGGTATGTAGCTAGCCCTAATCGTCAATAACCTATCCCAAGCATCTTTTAAAGACTCATCAATTAAATAAGAAAAAATTCCAGAGTCATCTTCATCAAGATCATTAAAACTCTCATTGATAACCCCGGTGGGTCTTTCAATAGCATCATTATTTTTTAGCTTAGAGAGGATAGAGGGGTCATCCAAGGTAAGACCCTGGAAAGGACCCTTTATTCTTTTTGATTCGGCCATAGAAACAGGAAGGCAAACGGAAAAGGAGAAGGAGAAAGAGAAGGAGAAGGTGAATAAAACAGCAAGGGTGAAGTGGGGGAGAGGAAAACGAGAAGCAAATGGCAACTAATGTAATGCGAGAGATAGGGATTGTGATGGGTACTTGGTATGTTGACTTTTTGCGTAGACTCCCCGGCAACGGCACCAGAAATTCTTCTTGCTACCTCTTGAGCTTGCGTTGGTTTTCCCCGAAGAGGAGAGGATGATGCAGCAGAGTAGCGTAAATATTTCCCTCAGTTTTTGAGAACCAAGGTATCAATCCAGTAGGAGGCCACGCTCAAGTCCCTCGTACCTGCACAAATCGATAGCAACTCGCAACCAATGCGATTAGGGGTTGTCAATCCCTTCATGGTCACTTAATAGAGTGAGATCTGATAGAGATAATATTTTTGGTATTTTTGGTATAAAGATGCAAAGTGAAAAGTAAAAGGCAAAGTAAAAAGCAAAACAAGATTAAAGTGATGGAGATTGATATGATGAGAATAGACCCGGGGGCCATAGGTTTCACTAGTGGCTTCTCTCAAGAGCATAAGTTTTCTACGGTGGGTGAACAAATTACTGTTGAGCAATTGACAGAATTGAGCATAGTTATGAGAATATCTAGGCATGAAAATGTATATAGGTATCACGTCCGTGACAAGTAGATCGAAACAATTATGCATCTACTACTATTACTCCACTCATCGACCGCTATCCAGCATGCATCTAGAGTATTAAGTTGAAAACAGAGTAACGCTTTAAGCAAGATGACATGATGTAGAGACTTGAAAAGATAACCAATCATAGATAAAAGAATTCAGACAAGATTCAAATATTGTTCATAGATACACTTGATCATAAACCCACAATTCATCGGTCTCAACAAACACACCGCAAAAAGAAGAAGATTACATCGAATAGATCTCCACAAGAGAGGGGGAGAACATTGTATTGAGATCCAAAAAGAGAGAAGAAACCATATAGCTAATAACTATGGACCCGAAGGTCTGAGGTAAACTACTCACACGTCATCGAAGAGGCTATGATGATGTAGAAGCCCTCCGTGATGATGGCCCTCTCCGGCGGAGCTCCAGAACAGGCCCCAAGATGGGATCTCGTGGATACAGAAAGTTGCGGCGGTGGAATTAGGTTTTTGGCTCCTGTTCTAATCGTTTGGGGGTACGTGGGTATATATAGGAGGAAGAAGTACATCGGTGGAGCCTCGATGGGCCCACGAGGGTGGGGGGCGCCCCTGGGGGTGTAGGGCGCGCCCCTCTACCTCGTGCCCACCTCGAAGCTTCCTTGGCGTAGGGTCCAAGTCTCCTGGGTCATATTCGGGAAGAAAATCACGTTCCAGAAAGGATTATTCTGTTTGGATTCCGTTTGATATTTTGTTTCTTCGAAACACTGAAATAGGCAAAAACAACAATTCTAGGTTGGGCCTCCGGTTAATAGGTTAGTCCCAAAAATAATACAGAAGTGGAAAATAAAGCCCAATATAGTCCAAAACAGTAGAAAATATAGCATGGAGCAATCAAAAATTATAGATACGTTGGAGGCGTATCACTACCCACGAAGAAAGGCCCAACGCCTGTGAAGAAGGCCCAGTGCCTGTGAAGGTCTCCGCTCGTGACACTCTCATGTAATAATGAGTGGGGATGTACACGCCTCGGAGTCTTAGGAGTGCCGCCCTCGGGCCTCGGGGGCTCCCTCCCATGTCATAGTGGCAGCACTTAGCTCCGCACTGGTGAGACGACATGAAGACTAGACTACGTGCTGGACGCGGCTTTTCATTTGCTTTCCGTAGTTGGCTCGCCCCTCTATAATTGAAGTTTGCTTCTGGAGTTCTCCACTGATTTGGTTCTGTCGCCTTCTACCTCTGTTTTCGTCTTCAGTTTAGCCTGTGCTCTCTCTCGCATTCCTCGTGAGGGGGCTGGAATGTGCCCTCGTGAGTGTTTTTCCTTTTTCTGCCTTTTGTCTGCTTTTTGCGAGGCACCCTCGTTCGAGCCCACAAGCTGGCGCACCTCTCCTAATCTGTGCCCCTCGGGTACCGCGATACGAAGCACTGGGTCAAGGCCAGCGGCGCCTGTGACCAAGGCTTGGGTGAACAATAAGCCTCCTAACGAATTTTTTGCAGTTCCTAAGCGCGTACCAATCCAAGGAGGCCTCGACAGGCACCAGGAAGCAAGAGCCTCATGAATAGGAAACTACTCCCAGCAAGTCAAGCTAAGTCATCTCTACATAAAACGACGATGTTGCGACACAACACAGGAACGATAAACATGGCAAAATAAATGAGAAATCATAGTTTGTTGCACGCCCCTCCGGGGCCCATACTGGTTTCTTTCTTAATACAGGAAGGAAAGGAAGAACGAAATAAAAGCGGCGTGTGCCCCTACAGCGGTCCTCGAGGGCGGGCTCTTGGCGCCGTCCCGAGCTCAGCCAGACCCCACCTCGCGCTTCACGGAGGCGCGATGACGAGACGACCCGCTGCCGCCTATGAAGCGGGCACGGCGGCATGGCAGCTGGTCGTAACCACCGCTGTTGGAGCTGTCGCCGGGGGAAGAGCCGTGGTAGCTGGACGAGGCATGGTCGGCACCAAGGGTGGGTTCGCCCTCATCCTCATCTCGACCATTGCCAAGGCCGAGCACCTCCTCGCCATTGTTGACCTCGGGGCAGCACCCGGCGCGGTGACCGTCTTCCCCAAACACCCTCACGTAGAGGGTCGCGTCACCGTCATACTTGAAATGGAGGGTGCACGGCTTGCCCTGGCCGTGCGTGTGGGAAAACGTCTGCAGCCGCAGGCCAGGGCTATGTTGCCCGCAATGGAGACTTCAACCATGACCCAGGAAGCCCTGCTGCAGCGGTCGTCCACTGCAGCCAGAGCCCGCCTGGACCTGAGGCCGGTAGCTCGTCGATGAAGAAGCGCGGGAGCTGAAGCCAGTTGCCGTCCGGGTTCTCCGACCAGACGATGAACTCCGGTAGCACCTCCGCCGAGTGGAAGCGCGGACGGGGAGGCCCGAGACCACGGCACGTCTCCCGTCATCAACAGGGCTGCCACGACCGAAGCGACCCCTGCCACGTGAAGCTGCACCGCCGCGGCTGCGAGGGGCTGTGGCGGGGGTTGCGGTGTGCTTGCGGGGACGGCCGCGTCCATGCTTGGGCACCAGAGAGCCGGGCCTCTCGCGAGGGGCCTTCCCCTTCTCCGCGGCGGAGAACCTCTTCGATGGCTCCATTGGTGTCGCTACTGGCAATGGAGCAAAGAGGGAGAAGCTAGCGGAATGGGAAGAGATGGGTGATGGGGGCTATGTCCCCCTCACCATTTATAGCACAAGAAGGCCAACCAGCGCCCCGACGATCACAGGTAATGATGGTTTTTCCTTGCATGCAGCAGGGACTCGTCAAGTCGGGCAGTTGCCGAGGCAGCATGGGGAAGCGGAGACGCCCACGTCCAATCAACCGCCATGCATCGACCGAGGCCGCAAGCTGTTGGGGCCCGCGACACTCCGCCCTTGCCCTTTGGCTTCGCCTCGAAGCCAAGCCCAAGAGTGCCTTGGGCCCGGGGGCTACTGCCGGCGTTTTGGGAATGGGGGTTCCCAAACTTGCCTGCCTGCGGCCCACGGCATGGCTCTACAAGCAGGCCCGTACGGCCCATCTTCGCCAACAAGCATTCGTGACCTTCGCGAGGGGCCAAGCCTCGCGAGGCGGAGGACACAAGACCTCCTCGGGAGCGGCATCACTAGGCTGGCTCGCAAGGGGCAGAGAGATCAAGGCAAGGCAAACCTCATGAGGTTCCAATGACGTGAGCCATGACGATCGAGACCAGGCGGGCGCCAGTGCGCACAGTGTCCTTGTTTCCTCTTTGGTGCTAAGGAGGCAAGCACAGACGAAGAGTACTAAGGCATCAAGCCAAGGTTTCCATATCGGTGCAACGAGACCAAGACCAGCAGGATGGCAAGATGGAGGTCGCCATGGAGCCCAAGGCGGCATCACCACCAGAGCCTTTGGCAGGCGAAGACTGCTTTTGTTAGGATAACTTGTACTAGCTGTCCCCTTTCAAATTGGTCGTTGTGGCATCCCTTCCCGCTCAATATTTGGGGAGAGGACCAGGGCCTCTATAAATAGGATTAGCCACCACAGTAGGAGGCAAACTGAGCCTGAGCCATCTCATCTTGGACTAGATCTAACCCATCCTCACACCCAACAAGCACAAGAAAACCTCCCTTAGGAGGGTTTTGCCGGAACCCGAGATCCGACATCATCCAAATCATCCAAAAGGCTTCGCTTGGAAAAGACACTAATTAAAACACAAAAAAACAACCAGAATAGTATCATAATTGTGTGCACACAATAAAACATAAAAAGATAGCCATTGGGTTGTCTTCAAATAAGATCTTTCTTTGTAGCCATTAAGATAGGCTTGAGATTTCAACGATGCTCACATGAAAGATAATAATTGAAACATAAAGAGAGCATCATGAAACATGAGACAAACACATTTAAGTCTAACTCCCTTCCTATGCATAGGCATTTTATAACTAAATAAATTATTAAGACATGAAATATCTAGCATATGCAAGTAAGAAGAAGGAAACAATAACAATATCAACATGAAGAGAGGTAATTTAGTAACATGAAGATTTCTACAACCATATTTTCCTCTCTCATAATAATTACATCTAATATCATAATCAAATTCGACTATATAGCTATCATATAATATTTTCTCTCCATGATCTACATGCATAAAAGTTTACAATCTTCCAAGGTAGTGGGATTAACATCAAGTAGATTCATGACCTCTCCAAACTCACTTTTATCAAAGATTTCATAATATTGAACACTCTCCAAATATGTGGGATTATTTTTTACCTAAAGTTGACACTCTTCCAAGCCCACTTTCAATATTATGGCAAACATTATTATCAATATCATATTCATCAAGAGGCTTAAATAAATTTTCAAGATCATAAGAAACATTATCACCCCACGCATGATCATTCCAATAAGTAGTAGACATAACAAAGTTATCATCCCCACGCTTGTAGCTTTGCATATCATTAGCACAATTGTCATTAGTAGAATTTGTAGTAACACCATTGCAATCATGCTTTTCATTCAAGGGGCTATCAAGTGTGGGTGCAATAGCAATAATTTCATGTTTAACATAAGGACTATAGCAAGTTTGTCTCCATAGGCATCACTAATATTGGCATCATGTCCATAAGAATAGCAAGCATCATGTTCATCAAGTGGGGATATTTCAATCAAATCAACAGAATCATAATTATCTATACATTCATGCATAACATTATTCTCTTCCAAAGCAGCAGACATTCACCTCATGAATTCGCTAACATAGGCTTTAGTAGCATAGTTTTCATGGAAATATTTAAGTATGTCAAAATTTACAGATTTGTAGAGAGTAATATCATACTTTTCGATCAAAGAAGCAACTTCATAAGTACCATTAAAAGCAACAAATTCTTGTATTTGTTTGATATCATAGTATGTATAAACACCTTTGGCATAAGAAGATAAGATTTCATTATAATTAAACTCACATAGGCAGGGAAGGTGTTTTTAGGATAAGATTTCATTATCATTAAACTCACAAAGGCAGGGAAGGTGTTTTTAGGGTTCTCCGAGCAACAAGTAAAATCATAAATTTCACATAGATCCCAAGCATAGCATAACAAACAATTTATTTGATTCCATAAGAGTCTCCCTTTTTGAGACAAACGGTGATGCACAAAATGATCATACTGATCTAATGATTTTCCCTCAACTAAACTAGTTGGGAATTCAGCACGAGCACATACGGATCAAAGATGATCCAAGTAGAAAACTTAAGTGAATCCATAGTCATCTTAATTTTCGCTTTCATTTTCTGTTTTAAGTGTGCATAGGAAGGCAAAGAAAACAAGAAAGCAAGCAAAAGGCAAACATACTTTTGTGCTTTTGTGAAAATGTTTTAGAAGTGGGGAGAAGAAAACAAAAGGCAAATGGCAAATAATGTAAGTGCAAGGAGATGAAAGTTTATGCATAGGTACTTGATAGGTGTTGATGATGTCTCCCCGGCAATGGTGTGGGAAATTCTTCCTGCTACTTGTGAACTGTGTTGGGATTTCGTTGAAGAGGACAGGATGATGCAATACAGTAGAGATAAGTATTTCCCTCAGTTAAGAACCATGCAATACCTTGTTAGCAGCACCTTCACACAAAAAACAAATCCTTGCAACCCAACGCGAACAAGGGGTTGTTAATCCCTCGGCGGTTACGTGCAAGATTAAATTATGTAGTAATTGATAGATAGATCGAACAAAACTACAAAATAAAATAAAGTAAAATTGCAGCAAGGTATTTTTAGGATTTTATATATGATAAAAGTAGACCCGATGGCCATAGTTTTCACGAGAGGCTTCTCTCTTGAAAATAGCATAGGTTGGTAAACAAATTACTGTTGGGCAATTGATAGAAAAGTAAATAATCAAGACGATATCCAAGGTAATGATCATGTGTATAGGCATCACGTCTGAGACAAGTAGATCGACTCCTGCCTGCATCCACTACTATTACTCCACACATAGACCGCTATGCAGTATGCATCTAGAGTATTAAGTTCACAAAGAACGGAGTAACGCCTTAAGCAAGATGACATGATGTAGACGAAGTAAACTTATGCATGAATAAATCCCGTCTTTTTATCCTCAATGTCAATGGTACAAATACGTGTCATGTTCCCTTCTGTCACTGGGATTGAGCACCACAAGATCAAACCTATTACAAAGCTCCTCTACCATTGCAAGAAAAATCAATCTAGTTGGCCAAACCAAATGAATAGATCAAAGAGAAATACGAAGCTGTTGCAACCATGCATAAAAGGGTTCAGAAAACTCAAATAATATTCATGGATAAATCTGATCATAAACTCACAATTCATCGACTCCCAACAAATACACCACAAAAGTCATGACATTAAATAGATCTCTAAGAACATTGAGGAGGACATTGTCTTGAAGATCAAAAAGAGCGAGAGAGCCATATAGCTACTAATTATGGACTCGTTGGTATGTGGTAAACTACTCATAGATCATCGGAAGGGCAGCAAGGTTTATGTAGAGCCCCTCCATGATCGAATCCCCCTCCATCAGAGTGCCGGAAAAGGCCTCCAGATTAGATCTCGTGGTTCTGGAACTTGCAACGATGGAAAAACTATTTTGGCTGGATATCTGTCGGTTTCTTTATTTTAGAGAATTTATAGAGGCGAAGCTAGGTCAAATGGTACCACGTGAGCCCCACGAGCCACCAAGGCGCGGCCACCCCCCTCGGAATGCCCTGGTGGCTCGTCGGCCCACGTTCCATCCTCTGGTCTTCTCCCAAAGCTTCTAGTGTCTCTTTTGTTTGAAAAAAATCTCAAAAAAGTCTCGTGGCATTTAGAATTCGTTTGGTACTCACATTCTGAAAAACCAAAAATAGGAAAAAAATATCAACTGGCACTGGGGCACTAAGTTAATAGGTTAGTTCCAAAAAAAAATATAATTGCTTGTAAAGGTATATAAGACATCCAAGATTGATACTATAATAGCATGGAACAACCAAAAATTGTAAATACATTGGAGACGTTTCAATTACCCATTGTATTCTATCACAATTCTATGGCTCCCAAGTCAATGGGGCTCAACAAGATTTCAAACATAAGCAAATAAAGGAACTGTAACGGCAATCCATGAAAACAGGACAATGTGTAAAGATGAAGATGGTACATATACTTCTGCAACTCAAATAATTCTGAAACGTTAAGAAAGAAATTGCATAGTTGTACTGTGTAAAAATTTCAGAACTTTTCAACGTTCCAGCGAATTATCAAAATCCACGCAATAGAGAGAAAGTTTTTGTTTTTGCACAGCAAACACTAAACCAAAAATTCAAATACCCTAAAGGTAAATCTTGGCACATTATCTTTATAAAATGGATTTGTACAAGGGATAATTAGTTTTCCTGAAAAGTTTTTGTAATCAAGGTTCAGAAAGTTCCCATGGGCGTGAACAAAGTTCAAGGCTAGGCCCAACTTCCACATTGCTCATATCTCTCACTTCCACTTTTATTTTTCTAACAATTTTAGGTTCCCCTCTATATTCTTTTCTGTTTTTGAACTTTTCTAAAAGCACACAACAGAAGACTCTCTAAAACTTTTGGGTTGTCTCCCAGGCAGTGCTTTTTTTAAAACCATGAAGCTAGGCATATAGTGCCCAAGGTATATCAAAGCCAATTTTAATTAACAATGATTTATAGTTTACTAGTGAGCGCAAAGCAACATATATCACATAACAATGGAGTCTAACTCTCTTCCTATGCATCGGCATGTCATAAAAGAACAATTCATGCACACATAACAAAGGCCGATACATAGCATATACAGTTTCTTGCAATTTTATCATATCGGAAACATAGAAAGGCGGAGATGTAGTTCCTCCGTCATAATAATTGCAATTATGAGTAGCAAGAACATGCATATTATATTCATCAAAATCATCCTGTGTAATGGTAAAACGCAACCCTTCAATATAATCCTCAATAAGTGCAAACTTCTCCGATATAGTATAGTTGGGAGAATTCAAAAATATAAGAGGACTATCATGTGTGGGTGAAATAGCAACAATTTCATGTTTAACATAAGTAACTATAGAAATTTCATCTCCATAAGAATAATTCATATTGGCATCATGTTCACAAGCATAGCAAGCATCAATTTAATCAAAAAGGGGTATTTCAAATGAACCCAAGGGATCATAGAAATCGTCATAGCATTCATCCTTCGTTAAGCATGAAGGGAAATTAAATAAATACAAGTTGAATAGTTACTCTCATTAGAAGGTGGGAACGGGTGATCAATCCGCTCTTCCTCCTTTTGTTCTTCGCTCTCCTCCTCATCTTTTTCATCTAATGAGCTCAAAGTTTCATCAATTTCTTCTTCCATAGATTCATGAAAAATGTTAATATCTTCTTGGATAGCAGAGGCTTCCTCAATATATTATTTAACATAAGCATTAGAAGCATAGTTTCCATACCAATATTTAAGTATGGCAAAATTTTCAGGTTTGTAAAGAGCACTTTTCAATCAAAGAAGCAATTTCATTGGCACCCTTAAAAGAAACAAATTCTTTAGTTTGTTCAATATCCTAGTAATTATAAACACCTTTAACATAATAAGATAAGATTCCATTATCGTTAAGTTCACATTGGAAGGGCAGATGTTTTTAAGGTCTTCGAAACAACAAGTAAAATCATGTATTCACATAAATTCCAAGCATAGCAATGCAAACTATTATTTTGATGCCATAATACTTTTCCTTTTTGAGACAAGAGGTGTCGCATAAAATAAGCATGTTCATCTAATGATTTTCCCTCAACTAAGCTAGTTGGATTTTTAGCACGAGCACAAATGATCCAAGTAAAAAGCTTCAGGAGTGGCAGATTTTGGTTGGTTCCTCAACCACTGGGTTAGCAAGTACAACTAATTTTTTTGGTATTTTGCATTTCCTACCCATAACTAATTATAGAAAACAAGAGAAAAATTAAAAACTACTCAGAGATAAAGCAAACAAGCACACACAAGAATATTCATGCCACGCTATTGCTCCCCGGCAACGGCGCCAGAAAAAGGTCTTGATAACCCACAAGTATAGGGGATCAATTGTAGCCTTTCTTGATAAAAGTGTCGAACCCAACGAGGAGCTAAAGGTATAATTTATATTTCCTTCAAGTTCTATCGGCCACCGATACAACTCTAGGCACACTTAACGTTCGCTTTACCTAGAAGAAGAACAAAACTTCTTTGTAGGTGTAATAGGATAAGTTTGCAAGAATAAAACTAGAAGTACTTAGCTAGAATAAAACTATGAGTAATTTGCAAGATAACAAAAGTTAGTTTTTTAGCAGAAAGCTTTTTGTAACACAAGAGAAGGATTTGTCCCTAGGCAATTGATAACTACACTAGTAATCACTATTCCAATTTTATATGAGGGAAAGGCATGAGCTAACATACTTTCCATACTTGGATCATATGCACTTATGATTAGAACTCTAGCAAGCATCCGAAAGTATTAAAGATCATTAATGTGAAACCCAACCATAGCATTAAGTAACAAGTCCTCTTTACTCCCATATGCAACAACCCCCTTACTCTGGGTTTAAGCTTCTGTCACTCTCGCCACCCACTATACGCGAATCATGAATGTATTGCAACACCCTACAGCGGGAATCCCCCATGTGTGCGCACCACAGAAGGGACAATAGGAAATCACCAAAATAAAACATACAACTCAAACCAATCACGATCATTAATCAACCCATATGACAAAACGAATCTACTCAAACAGCATAGGACGGCAACACATCATTGGATAATAATATGTGGCATAAAGCACCATGTTTAAGTAGAAATTACAGTGGGAAGAGAGAGGTTACACTGCTGCATAGAGGGGAAGAGTGTTGGTGTTGACGACGGCGAAGTTGGTGGTTTAGATCGTTGTCACGATGATTGCCCCGGCGGTGTTCTAGCGCCACCGGGAGAGAGGGGGAGAGACCCCCCACTTCTTCCTTGCCCCCTAGATGGGGGTGAGTTTCTCCTATGGCCGATGGCATGCATGGCTCTCGGAGGGCAAGAGCCCTTCCGAGATTGAATCTCTCTCTCTGTTTTCTTCTGTTTCACGATCATGTTTTCTGGCCGAAAACCGTTTCTTATATTCCTGGTGATTCGTAAGCCCGATCAGGCTGAAATTTTAACACGATTTTTTTCTCGATATATGCTTCCTTGCGACCGAAGAAG
Organism: Aegilops umbellulata; assembly: GCA_032464435.1. Lineage (NCBI taxonomy): Eukaryota > Viridiplantae > Streptophyta > Magnoliopsida > Poales > Poaceae > Aegilops > Aegilops umbellulata. The sequence goes on from CP136055.1 coordinate 216,740,163, forward strand.
GACTCAAACCGACTTACGTGGTGCCCACAAGGCAACCCCGTGCGGCCAGGGGGTGGTGGCGCCCTGATGCATTGTGAAGGTAGTGGGTCTCTGTTTGCATTGATTCCACCTCCCAAAAATTACATATCTTCCACAATTAATATTTGCAAAATTTTATCGCGGTTGGAATTTGTTTGATATGGATTTTCTGCGAAACAAAAAACATGGAAAAAACAGGAACTATCACTGGGGACTGGATCAATATGTTAGTCTGAAAAATAATATAAAATGCTGCCAAAAGTATGTGAAAGTTGCAGAATATTAGCATCAAAATAATAGAAAATATAGATGCGATGGAGACGTATCAGTGACGTCCCCCTTGCCTTTGTTTTATGCAAGGAATTGTTGTGTTTGTGTGAAGGTACTGCTAACATTATTAGTGTGGTGCCTCCTACCGGTTCGGTAAACATTGGTTATTAACTGAGGGAAATACTTCCCGCTGCTATGCTGCATCACCTTTCCTCCTTGGGGGAATCCAACAACTCCTGTGGGAGTAACACTTTCAGGCCTCTGGGACCGAGGGTACCCAGGCCCGTCTGCCTTCGTCCCAGGGTGCGGCGCATGGAAAAAGTCCAACCAGTGGCCCACCAGCAAACGCCATGAGCAAGACCCCTCGTGAGGCCCCCATCGGCAAGCGTCCTGAGATGACTAGGCGGCTACATCGGAGCCTCACGAGGCCCTCTCGTGACGTGGTCTCCTGAGGCCGCCTCCCGAGGCCCCCTCGCAGAGGCCAGGAAGTTAGGAGCTGCTCAGCCGGTCGCGTGTCCTTGTGCCTTCACGTGGGTGATGCGCACAACGACGAAGGACGCCAGAGACCGTGCCAGCTAATGTCACCTGAAACTGTGTCGGTATTTCCCCAAAGAAGAAGGGTCCAGTAGGAGAACCAAGCAATACTATGTAAATGGTACCTGTATACAAAGAACAAATACTTGCAACCCGACGCGTATGTGGGGTTGTCAATCCCTCTTCGGGTAACAGCGCCATTAATTGTAGAGTTGACGGGATAAAATTTGTGGTAGATTGGATAAATAGATCTTGATAAAACACGAAAGAAAAGTTGCAAACAAAAAGTGCAGAAAGGAATTTTTGGGTGTTTGGAATAATAGATCTGAAAACAAAAGAGAACAAAAATAGACCTCAAAGCAAATATGACAAAGAATAGACCGGGGGTCGTAGATTTCACTAGTGGCTTCTCTCAAGAAATAGCACATGGTGGGTAAACAATTACTATTGGGCAATTTATAAAATAGAATAGTTATGACGATATCCAAGGCAATGATCAATATATAGGCATCGCATCCAAGATTAGTAGACCGACTCACTCCTGCATCTACTACTATTACTCCACACATCGACTGCTATCCAGCATGCATCTAGTGTATTAAGTTCATGCAAAAATGGAGTAATGCAATAAGAATGATGACATGATTTAGACAAGATCAATTCATGTAACAATAGCCCCATATTTTTATCCTTAATAGCAATGATACATGTGTGTCTTGCTGCCCGTTCTGTCACTGGGAAAGAACACCGCAAAATCAAACCCATCACAAAGCACCTCTTCCCATGGCAAAAAAAATCGATCTAGTTGGCCTAACTAAACCAATGATTCGAAGAAGAAATACGAGGCCATAAATAATCATGCATATAAGAGATCAAAGAAGAGTCAAATAATATTCATGGATATAGATCTGATCATAAACTCAAAGTTCATTGGATCCCAACAAACACACCGCAAAAAAGAGTTACATCAAATATATCTCCAAGAGACCATTGTATTGAGAATTAAAAGAGATAGAGAGAGAGAGAGAGAGAGAGAGAGAGAGAGAGAGAGAGAGGAAGCCGTCTAGCTACCGCCTATGGACCCGTAGGTCTATGGTGAACTACTCACGCATCATCAAAGAGACAACAATGAGGATGATGAACCCCTCCGTGATGGTCTCTCGATTGGATCTTGTGGTTCTGGAACTTGCGGCGGCTGGAATCGTGCTTCATCGACTCCCTAGGGTTTCCGGACTATTTCGGAATTTATAGGGCGAAGAGGCGGTGCGGGAGGTCACCGACGGGGGCACAACCCCCCTGGGCGTGCCCTAGTGGGTTGTGCCCACCTCGAGCCTCCCTTTTGGTTGTTCTTTGGCCCACTGGGTGTCTTCTGGTCCAGAAAAAATCTCCAAAAAGTTTCGCTGCATTTGGACTCCGTTTAGTATTAATTTTCTGCGAAGTAAAAAACAAGCAAAAAACTACAACTGGCACTGGGTACTATGTCAATAGGTTAGTCCCAAAAATGATATAAATTTGCTATAAAATGATCTTAAAACATCAAAGAATGATAATATAAAAGCATGGAACAAAAAATTATAGATACGTTGGAGACGTATAAGCATCCCCAAGCTTAATTCATGCCCGTCATCGAGAAGGTAATTGATTAAAACCAATTTTTTGATGTGGAATGTTGCCTAACATGTTCATCACAACTTATTTTCTTTTGTAGCATGGACATTTGGACTTTTATATGGTTCAAAGCAATACTCTCGTTTCGACATGAAGATTTCAATACTCAAGCATATCAATAAGTAACTATGTCTTTCAAAATATCAACACTAAAGAAAGTTATCCCTAGCCCATCATGCTCAATCATTGATCCATTCATGAAACACACTCACATATTAACTACATCCTATGCTCAACTATGATCATAGTTCTCCCTAGTTGCTGCTTTATAAGATAATATGGAGACTCAAATAAAAATAAATATTGCTTAAATAAATAGAAAGTCCCTTCGCAGAGGGAAGTAGGTATTTGTAGAGGTGCCAGAGCTCAAAGCCTAAATTTAGAGATTTAAAAAATTGAGAGGCATACTTTTCCCGTCAACGAAAACGACCGAGTAACTCCCAACACTTTCCATGCTAGATATATTATAGGCGGTTCCCAAACAGAAAATAAAGTTTATTCCTTTTTCCACCATTCTTTTACAATCCATGGCTATCCATATCCACGGGTGCCTTCCATACAAACCCTTTCCAAGGAATTTATTATTTGACAACATAAAGTGAATTTCTTTTCCATTTCGGGATTGAGTATCCCTATTACCGTCGTACTCTCGTGTAATGACAAGTGAATAAACACTCATCTTGAGAATAACACATCTAGCATGGAAAATATTGGCCACCCCCTGGCGCTTCATGAGCGGTACGAGCACACAAAAAGGAAATTCATTTTGGAAATTAGAGATGGCACATACAAATTTTCTTAGAACGACACGAAATTACCGCATATAGGTAGGTATGGTGGACTCATATGGCAAAACTGGGTTTAAAGATTTTGGATGCACAAGTAGTATTTCTACTTAGTACAAGTGGAGGCTAGCAAAAAGATTGAGAATCAACCAACCAATAAACGAAAAATCACATAAGTGAACATTAAGCATAGCTAACACCAAATAATGCACCATAAATAGGATGTAATTTCATTGCATAACTATTGACTTTTGTGCTTGCATACGGAATCACAAACCTTAACACCAAAGCGTAATTACTCACCAACATGATTCACATATCACTATCATCATATCTCAAAACTATTACAAAGAATCAAGTTTAACTTTTCCAATGATCTTCATGAAAGTTTTGTTCATATTCCTCTTGAATATCTATCACTTTGGGACTAATTTCATATGTTGCTTTTGATAAGCTCAAACAAATTTAAGTGAAGAACATGAGCATAAAAAATTCATCTCTCAAAATAATATAAGTGAAGCATGAGAGAATTTCTTCAAAATTTACTAACTCTCAAATAAATCTAAGTGAAGCATGAGAGCATTCCTTCAAAAATATTAAATCACACCGTGCTCTAAATTATATAAAGTGAAGCACTAGAGCAATTCCGTAGCTCAAAAAATTTAAGTGAAGCATACAGAGCAATTCTAACAAATCATAGCATAATTTTGGCTCTCTCAAATAGGTGTGTCCAGAAAGGATACCTGTGACAAACTAAAAATCAAAACAAACAAAGACTTATATAGTACAAGACGCTCCAACCAAAACTCATGATATGTGACGAATAAAAATATAGCTCCAAGTAAAATACCGATGGTCGTTAGAAGAAAGAGGGGATGCCTTCCGGGGCATCCCCAAGCTTAGTTACTTGGTTCTCCTTGAATAATAACATAGGGTGCCATGGAGCATCCCCAAGCTTAGGCTCTTTTCACATCTTACTCCTTCATCCATCGTGATCTCACCCAAAACATGAAAACTTCAATCACACAAAACCTAAGAAAACCTTCGTGAGATCCGTTAGTATAACAAAGCAAATCACCACTCTAAGTAGTGTTGAAAACCCATTCATATTTAATTTCTGAATTATATCTATTGTATCCTAACTTTAATATGGCTTATACCCCCGATAAAGCCCATAGATTCATCAAAATAAGCACACAACTCAAAGAAAACAGAATCTCTCAAAAACAGAAGAGACTGTTGTTGGGAAACATGGCATGCAATTTCAAAAATCCCTATGCTCACGCAAGATCTATCTAGGAGAAGCATATCAACGAGAGGGGGAGAGTGTGTCTACGTACCCTCGTAGACCGAAAGCGGAAGCGTTTGACAACGCGGTTGATGTAGTCGAACTTCTTCTCGTTCCGACCGTTCAAGTACCGAACATACCGCACCTCCGAGTTCTACACACGTTCAGCTTGATGACGTCCCTCGAACTCTTGATCCAGCAAAGTGTCGAGGAAGTAGATGAGTTCCGTCAGCACAACGGCGTGGGGACAGTGATGGTGAAGTGATCCGCGCAGGGCTTCGCCTAAGCACCACGAGAATATGACCGAGGGAGTAATCTATGGAGGGGGGCGCTGCACACGGCTAACAGATGTTGTTGTGTGTTCTAGGTGCCCCCTCCCCATGTATATATAGGTGGGAGAGGGAGGGGAGTAGCAAGGGGGCACCCCAAGTAGGAGGAATCCTACTTTGGTGCCTCCCCAATTTGGCCTCCCCCCTTCCATAAGTTCCAGAGGGGGAAGGAAGGAGGAGGGAGGAGGGAAGGAAAGGGGAGGCCGAATTCCTCCCCTTGCTTCTCTCTTCCCCTCTTTGCTTCTCCTCTGGTTCGGCCCATATGGGGGCACAGAAGCCCCTGCTGGATGGTGCGTTTCCCCTCTTGGCCCATTAGGCCCATACCTTTTGCCGGCGGTGCCCGGAACCCCTTATGGTGACCCCATATGTACCCGGTACCCTCCGGAACACTTCTGGTATCCGAATACTATCATCCTATATATCAACTTTTACCTCTCGACCATTTCGATACTCGTCATCATGTCCGTGATCTCATCCGGGACTCCGAACAACATTCAGTCACCAAGTCACATAACTCATATAATACAAAATCGTCATGCAACGTTAAGCGTGCGGACCCTACGGGTTTGAGAACTATGTAGACATGACCGAGACACCTCACTGGTCAATAACCAATAGCGGAACCTGGATGCTCATATTGGCTCCTACATATTCTATGAAGATCTTTATCAGTCAAACTATTATGACAACATACGTTATTCCCTTTATTCATTGGGATGTTACTTGCCCTAGATTCGATCGTCGGTATCCACATACCTAGTTCAATCTCGTTACGGGCAAGTCTCTTTACTTGTTCCGTAATACACCATCTTGTAACTAACTCATTAGTCACTTTGCTTGCGAGGCTTCTTATGATTTATATTACCGAGAGGGCCCAGAGATACCTCTCCGATACTCGGAGTGACAAATCCTAATCACGATCTATGCCAACCCAACAAACACCTTCGGAGATACCTGTAGAGCATCTTTATGATCACCCAGTTACGTTGTGACATTTGATAGCACACAAGTCATTCCTCCGGTATCCGGGAGTTGCATAATCTGATAGTCGAAGGAATATGTATTTGCCATGAAGAAAGCAATAGCAATAAAACTGAATGATCATAATGCTAAGCTAACAGATGGGTCTTGTCCATCACATCATTCTCCTAATGATGTGATCCCGTTATCAAATGACAACTCATGTCCATGGTCAGGAAACCTTAACCATCTTAACTAGTCAAGTAGAGGCTCACTAGGGACACTATGTTTGTCTATATATTCACACGTGTATTTAGGTTTCCGATCGATACAATTCTAGCATGAATAATAAACATTTATCATGAATAAGGAAATATAAAATAAAAACTTTATTATTTCCTCTAGGGCATATTTCCTTCAGTCTCCCACTTGCACTTGAGTCAATAATCTAGTTCACATCGCCATGTGAATTAACACCAATAGTTCGCATCTTTATGTGATTAATACCCATACTTCATTTCGCCATGTGACCAACACTCAAAGGGTTTACTAGAGTCAATAATCTAGTTCACATCGCTATGTGATTAATACCCAAAGAGTACTAAGGTGCAATCATGTTTTGCTTATGAGAGAAGTTTAGTCAACGGGTCTGCCACATTCAGATATGTATGTATTTTGCAAATTTCTATGTCTACAATGCTTTGCATGGAGCTACTCTAGATAATTGCTCCCACTATCAATATGTATACAGATTTAGACTCAGAGTCATGCAAATTAGTTTCAAAGCTTGCATCGGCGTAACCCTTTACGACGATCTCTTTATCACCTCCATAACCGTGAAATACTTCGTTAGTGATCTACTCCTGGATCACTATGTATCCCCTTCCCAAACTCATGGCAAGGTACACAATAGGTCTGGTACATAGCATGGCATACTTTATAGAACCTATGTCTGAGGCATAGGGAATGACTTTCATTCTCACTCTATTTTATGCCGTGGTCGGGTTTTGAGTCTCACTGAACTTCATACCTTGCAACAGAGGCAAGAACCCTCACTACAAAAAAAACATTTCCGTGATGATACGTGTTTGTCACAGTAGGTCGCGTTTTCTGTCATGCATGTACATCCATGAAAAAATTTATGACAAAATCAAGATAGTCATACATGTGCTATCATAGAAGTGTTCCATGACATTACCAAAATTATCATCACGGAAGTGTCCACTTCCATGACGATAAATCGCGCGTCACAGAAGTGCTTTCGTCAAGGGTGACCGACACGTGGCATCCACCGTAACGGAACGCCGTTAAGCTATCGGGTCGGGTTTTGGATCCGATAACCCGTTAACAGACCCGACCAATCGGGATTTTCCATGTGTAAAATCATCATTGGCTGGAGGAAACACGTGTCGGCTCATTGTTGGGACAGATGTCATCCACTCATTGGACGGAAGGCGCCTATGATACGTCGACACGTGGCACAGCCCAACAGAGGCCCATCCCTATGAAAAGGCCGGCCCATTTGACTTGGTCAAAAGGTGGCGGGCTGGCCCATTGAAAGCCCGTTAACGGCCTGTTCGCATATAGCCCATTTACAGCCCGCTAACCCAAGGCCCGTTACGCCCTATCTGAATTAGGCCCAGTAGCGTCATCTGGGCCACCCAATATGATTCCAGCCCGTTTTCACTTCAGACCCATGTATGGCCCATGAAGTCTTTCGGCCCATATGAGGCCCTATGTAACTCTTGGCCTATTAACGGGCCATGATGAAACTGGCACGTAATGAACAGTGTATCACTTTACACCCATTAACGGCCCGTGGTGAAACTGGCCCATAATGAACAGTGTATCACTTTATACCCATTAACGACCCGTTATTCTGTTGGGCCGTTGTCGGCGTTCTGGGAACGGGGGTCCCCAGACTTGCCTGCCTGCGGCCTGTGGGGTGGCTCAAAGGGGGCCCAGCGCGGCCCATCTTCATCAAAACGAGACCCAAGACCCTCGCGAGGGGCCAAGCCTCGCGGGGCGAACGACGCGGTGCTTCCTCAGGCACGGCCTCGTCAGGTAGGCTCACGAGGAGGCGGAGAGATCAAGGCGGGGTACCTCACGAGGTGCCCGTGACGCAAGCCATGACGACCACGGGTGCCAGGCGGGCGCCAGTCCGCGCAGTGTCTCCCTTTCCTCTTTGGTGCAAAGGGGGAAAGCGCAGGCAAGAGGATCAAGCAAAGGCATCAATTTCGGTGCAACGAGACCAAGACCAGTCCAACGGTGGGAAGGAGGTCATCGTGGAGCCCAGAACGGCGTCACCACAGGGCCTTTGACAGGCGAGGACCAACTTTAGTCAGGATAAGTGTACCCGATGTTCCCCTTCCAATTGGCCAATTGTTGGCGCCCTTCCCGCTCAATATTTGGGAAGAGGCCTAGGGCCTTTGCCTGTAAATAGGACTAGCCACCCCCAGGGTAAAGGAGAGGAGAATCGGAAGGGACGAACACACACAGAGAGAGAGAGAAGGGCGGCTGAACTCCCCTAGCTGTTCATTGTCCCGGCTAAGAATAGGCCCTCGCGAGGCCGTTCTTCCTTGTATTGTTCATCATCAGCAGCCCAAGAGGCAATCCACCCACCACACTGGAGTAGGGTATTACACCACATCGCTGGCCCGAACCAGTATAAACCCTGTGTCTTTTGTGTTGTTCTTTCAGTAGTTAGATCTTAGCGAGACGGAGAGGTAGAGGGCATAATCTCCGCGCGCATCCCAGAGTTCAAACCTTAAGGCCTTGTTTGGATACGGTGTTTTAGGAGAACTGGTTTTCGGTAGACTCACATAACCGTGTAACAAACTTAAACCTTGTTTGGATTCCGCAGGAAAAACATGGATAAGTAGGATTCAGTTTCCACAAAACTAGTAATACGCGTTTTGTGAAAAACGACTAATAGGCGTTTTTGTGAAAACACGATTGTAGAAACTCACGGAAACTGATTTCTCCTTCCGCACGAAATTCATCAGCGCAGTTTTTGCCTTACCGCACCTAAAGTTCATTCAAAGCCGCCGTCCGACATGCACGCCGATTGACTTTGAGCACAAGCGCTCTACCGTCGGCCGGGTCGAGCGGAAGCGGCCACGTCGTTCGCGCGCGCCAAATCGTTGAACGGAAGAGCCCAGCGTCGTGCGCGAACGCCTGAGTCGTCGACGAAGCGGCCGCTGCCGCCGTTCGCATGCACCATGTTGTCCAGAGCAAGTGGTCTCCGCCGAGCGCGAACACCAGAGTCTCGAGGGGGGAGCGGCCGCTGCGCACGGCGAGCCGTTGAGTGGAAGTCGTTGCCGTCGTCGGCACTTCAGCGGCGTCCCCCTTACGAAGCCTCCAATGGAGGAGAGAGGAGCAGCAATCAGGGCCTAGGCCCTGATTCGTCTAAGGCCGAGAGGAATGGAGCAGCAATGTCAGCGAACGAAGGACGAAGGATGAATTGGAGAGAGCGGAGGAGAAACTCGAGGGGAGTAACTGCATATACGTGTACTTCAATCGATAGGCAATGGCGGCCAATTTGGGGAAAGTGACGAGCAAAGATTAACGAGTCATGGGGCTTATCTACCTTCCTAACCAAACATAGTTTTTCATAAACTGATTATTCATAAAAACATAGATAAAACCGATTTTCCTATAAATCAGCTTAAAACGCATTTTCTATAATCCCATTGCTAATCTCCTCTATCCAAACAACCACTAAGGGTCTGCCGGAACCCGAAATCCGACATTTGGCGCGCCAGGTAGGGTGCGTAGGAATTTGTCTTCCACCGCTCCGTTCTCCTCCGGCCGTCGCGTCCATGTCTGACGCTCGTCGGGCCCGCGCCGAGCGTCGGGCCGCCATCGCTTCCCGTGTTGCCCAGACAGCTCCTGTCGGTGGGCGTCCTCGTCGTTCCCCGTCGCACGCCATCAATGCCGCCACCGGCCCGGCGGGGAACGAGCAGCAAGCGTCGTCTCAGCATCCATCCGTGCGGCAAGACGGCCGCACCGCTACCCCATCGCTCACGCCAGCTGGCTCTTCGTCCCGCACGCTCCTTGCACCCTTGGAGGTTCGAGCTGCGCTCATCGCGGCAAACGAGCTCCTGCGTTACCGCCCCGTCGACGACGTCTACGAAGAGTGGCTCGACCGCGTCGCCGAGCTCACCCGTGGCGCCAGCGGGGATGAGAAGGTCATGGCGAAATGGTTCCCCATGGCGCTCAAGGAAGGAGCTCGCACCTGGCTCCTGAACCTAGCCCCAGGCACGATCTCTTCCTGGGACCAGATGCGCACCCGCTTCATCGCCAACTTCCAAGGTACTCGCGACAGGCCTCCCGCCGTGAGCGACATGCGCCGCATCAAGCAACAACCCGGAGAGACCCTGCAAAAGTACATCCAGCGCTTCAACAGTGCGCGCCTCAAGATCCCCAAGGTATCCGAGGAAGCCATCATCTCAGCCTTCTCCGATGGTGTGCGCGACATCAAGATGAAGGAGGAACTGGCGATGCATGAAGACCTGTGCACCTCCCTGGAGCTGTTCAACTTGGCCACCAAGTGCGCCAGGGCTGAGGAAGGGCGTCTCTCCCTCCTCGAGCTACTCGCCGCAGACCCAGAGGAGAAGAAGCCCAAGGCCAAGGACGTGAAGCGCAAGGGGGCTGCCGTGCTCGCGGCAGAGCCAAATACCAAGCGGGGCAAGGATCTGCCCGAGTCCTCCAGGGGCAGCCGGTACTGTGTGTACCACGACCTCCACACCCACAACACGAATGAATGCCAAGAGCTCTATGCCGTACGAGAAGGAAGGATCGGCCGTCGTCCTGACCGTGCTGACCGTGGCTACGGCCGAGGAGGAGGAAGAAACAGAGGACGCTGGGAAGACCGCGGCCCGCGCCAAGGGTGGCGTGATCAACCTCTTGAGGACCGCTGGCAAGACCTGCCTTGCGAGGGGGATTGGCGGGATCAGCTTCGTGAGGATCACCTGCAGGGCAACGCAGGCCTCCCTCCACTGCCGCCTCAGCCAAGGAGGAACGAGGACCACCATCAAGACGAGGGGGCTGGGGGCTTCCAGGAGCCGCGCGCAATCGCCTGCATCCTGGGCAGAGCTCAAGCCCGAGCCTCCCAACGCATCTTCAAGAAGTTTGCCCGCGAAGTTAATGCAACCCTCCCAGGCTCGAAGCAACGCGCCCTCTCAGGTGGTCGGCCTGTACCATGACGTTCAGCTCAGCGGATCAGCTCAAGTGCGCGGCCACAGCCGGGGTCCTCCCAATGCTTTGCTCCCCAGTCATCAACAACATATTGGTCACCAGGACCATCATCGATGGTGGAGCAGGGCTCAACGTCATGTCCATGAAAACATTCAACAATCTCCAGGTGCCCTATGACCAGCTTCAGCCAACCAAGCCTTTCTCCGGAGTCACCGATGGTTCCACGATCCCGATCGGGCAAGTACGCCTCCCTGTCACCTTCGGGGCCCGCAGCAACTACCGCACCGAGCTCATCGACTTCGACGTCGCCCACATCCGCCTGCCGTACAACACCATCCTCGGGTACCCAGCGCTGGCCAAGTTCATGGCCGTAACTCATCATGGCTACAACGTCCTCAAATTGCCAGAAAGCGGCGGAGTCATCACGATGCCATGTGAAGAGAAGGATGCAGTGTGTTCCCTGGAGCGAGCCTTTCAGGCCGCGTCACTAGAAGACCCAGATCGCGGAAGCAGGAGGCTTCCCGAGATCACCCCCAAGAAGAAGAAGGCGTCATCCGGACTGGCCCCTCAGGAGGTGGGCCCCCCCAGGGCCAACGTTTGCCCAAGGGGATCCTCCTTCCATCGCATAGGAAAGCGCGCCCGGCGCCCTCCTCAGGCAGGGCCCGGGGGCTCTCACCTGGAGGGCCACCGACCAGGCCAAGCTCACGAGGGAGGCGCTTGGGCACCACGTGGAGGCGTGCTTTGAAGCACGTTTCCCTCAAGAAGGAGCAAGGCAAGGAAGGTCAGATCAGCAGGAGTTCGTCAACAAGGCCGTTCAAGAACTACAGGAGTCAAGAATCATGAGAGGTTTCCGCCGTTCACCGGCTGTGGCTCCCCATCCAGGCGAGGATGGTGGGCTGCATGTCTGCATCGACGTACCAGGGCTCAATCAGGTCGCCACGACGGAACGCCTCTGGCCCTCGCAAGTGGGGCGTGGTGGAGGTCCACCCCACAGCAACGTTCGCATGCCTTACGGCTTGCCGAGCGTGGCTGCTGTGTACCAACGCCTCATGAGGAGCATCATGGAGACTCAGGAAGACAGGTGTTCCGCAGTCCTGGCGGAGATGGAGATGATTCGCGAGGAGCCACCAGCGCCTCCGGAGCCTCCTGAGGCCCCTGGGCCTGGGGGCTCGTGAGGATCGGCTTCCGCAGCCTACCGAGTCTGCTGCACCAACGCCACTTCGTCCTCGACAACTTTAGGTGACATCCTTCAAGCTTCATTTCCGGCTGGGAACGCCCTCCCAGGGCTGCTTCATTCCCAGGCCGCGTGGGTCCGTCCCTGCGACATGTATCCCTTTTTATTTTCGGTCATTAGCTTGCTTTGTTGGGGGCGCCCCTCGGGCTGCATCATCCCCAGGCCGCTCGGGCCAGGCCCGGGTGGCATGTATCTCCCTTGCGTTTATTTCCAGCTATGCATTCGCCTATCATGCTTGATTACTTGATGCCTGTCCAAGGCATCTCTTCTTCTCCATGTCGACCACTTGCACGTTAAAGGGGGGGTACCTGAGCATCGCGACTCAGGGCTCTTACTGGCTCTCCAGCCCTCACCCTCTGACCTTGTCCACGGCATCGCGACCTCGCATACCAGCGACGGCTGAGACAAGCTCGAGGGCCGGGACCCGAGGACGTAGAGTGCCGGCATCTAACCAAATTTGCAGGAACACATCACAAGATACGACCCAGTGCCAGGCGCAACCCGCCAAGAGGTAGGGCCCCGTGAGTCCCGCGCTGGCTCACGGGTGCCCAGATACACCTCACCTAGCCCTACTATGCCGGCCACGTGTCAGGGCGGGGCTGTACACGCCCCAGGGGCTCCTCCCGGAGGGGATCCCCCTCCCACGTACCAGTGGAAGCACCATGCTCCGCGCTGGCTGACGACACTGCCGAGGAGCGGCTATGCCCGTACACATACGGAAGCGCTATGCTCCGCGCTGGTGATAAACAACTGAGGGTGGCCTCCGGGCCGCACCAACCTTAGGGAGCCCAGAGCTCAGCGTCTAGCCTCATCGTAACGCCTCCCCTCGGGAGCTCTGCGCGAGGGGGCTAGGCACGGGGGCTACGCCTGGGTCACACCCGGACGTACGCCACCCAACCAGGCCCTCGGGCCTGGTTCGTCGCGCGTCTCTCCCCGAGCGGAGCCAAGGTATGAAGGCCGTTTGAGCGTCAAGGGGGACCCCTGAGCATCGCGACTTAGGGGCCTAACTGGTCCCGTAGCCCCTCACTCCTTAGTTCCGAAAGGCTATGCTGGGTGAGGTACGCGCGGGGCCGGGCTCTGCAGACGTAGAATGGTAGTCTCGCTTTCATCTCGCATCATCGCCCGCTGTTTGCGCGTCAAGGGGGACTCCTGAGCATCGCGACTCAGGAGCCTAACTGGCTCCGTAGCCCCTCACTCCTTAGTTCCGAAAGGCTATGCTGGGTGAGGTACGCGCGGAGTCGGGCTCTGCAGACATAGAATGGAAGATACACCTACATCACACTTCCCTACTGGTTGTTCGTGCGCCAAGGGGGACTCCTGAGCATCGCGACTTAGGAGCCTAACTTGTCACGTAGCCCCTCACTCCTTTGGTCCCGTCCTGGTTTCCGGTCGGGGCTAATGCTGGGTGAGGTACGCGCGGGGCCGGGCTCTGCCGGCGTAGAACACAAGCAAGTAGGGAGGAAAAGCATAAAACTCAAGGAATCTAAAAGCAAATATTACAGTCCATACTATCGTCTCAGTACCAAACGCAAGTTTAAATGCCTCCCCGAGGCGTGATGCATGTGCAGGAGTTAGAAGCAGAACAGGAGGGATAGCGGAGTCAGTTGTCGGCGGTGGAGTAGCGCGGAGTGGCTTCGCCTCATGGAGCAGCAGGGCCGGCAGCGCCTTGCCTCGGCTTGGAGCTGAAGGCTCGGAACTTCCCCAGCAGCGCCTCTGCGTGCCCCTTCACGGCTTCGACAGTGGCTGCGGCACCCTTGCCACTCACCGGCTCCAACAGACTGTCGAGGTCGGCGCTGGGATCGCGAAGGTAGATGTGGGCGAAGACACGCGTCAGCGCAGCAGAAGACAGGACACGCGCCTTGGCCTCGGCCGTGGGTCCATGGCCATGGGCGACATCCCCAAGGGCATGAACCAGGAAGGGAAGCAGCTTGGCGGGGCCGTCCTCGGCGCCGGCCAGCGGGCTCTCCAGGCCACTCTCGTAAAGCGTTTTTAGCGAAGCCTCCTTCTCCATGTCCGCGAAGGCCATGCGATCCTCAGCAAGGACCCGGGCTTTGCCGTCCAGCTCAACCTTTGTCACCTCCAGCTCCTTCTTCAGCGCGCCTAGACAGTCGCGACGCTTCTTGAGCTTGGCCTCCCGGCCCTCGATGGCCGCCTCGCGAGCCTTCATGCCTTCTTCCTGCTCCTGGCGAAGGTGGACCTCCTTCGCGAGCTGGTCCCACCGGCCCTGCAGCTCGTCCTCCAGCGCCTTGCAATGACCACGGACTTCAACCACCTCCCCCAGGGCCGCGTCTCGAGTAGCCTTTGCCTCGAGGGTAGCCTCCCTCTCTCCGTCGCAGGCCGTCAAGGCCTGAACCAGCGCCGCCCGAATCGAGGCGTCGGATCGAATCCATCCCGAAGCCAGCTCCAGGCGCCTGGCCACCAGGCGAGGGTCGGCGCCAAGAAGATCCTGCCGTAGCCGGTCCAGTCCAGCAGCAGGACGCTCCAAGACAGCAGGAGGAGTTGGGGAAGCAGCGGTCGGTGGAACGGGAGGAGAAGGGAGCGGCGGCGAGACCACAACATCCTGAGGCGGAGTCTGCTGCGCCCTGACGACTATGGTGGCGGCAGCAGGCAGAGGCACCTCGGGAGTCACTTGGGCCATGGGGGCTGGGCTCGCCCCAGCCAGCTCAGCCAGGCCTCGCGAGGACAACCGGGCAGGAGAAGCTCGTGCGTCACGGTCGCTTTCCCCTACAGACGGAGGCGTTGCCGCGGATGGGGCCTCGGGAGCCCCCTTCGGCTTCTTTGCCGCGGGCGCCAACCTATTCAAGAGAAGCGAACATCAAGCCTCAGCAGCGGAACAAGAAATAAAAGACGAGGATCAAGCGCTTACGGGTCGTCGCCGGTGAGTTCGGGCAGCCTCCGGCCAAACTTGAAGCCTGAGAGCCGGTTGGAGGGATCGACCTCAGAAGCAGAAGGCGCGTCTGCGGGTCGCCCCGGAACCGGGGCGGACCCGCGGGGGATCAGCCCGGTCCTGCCCTTCTTCGGGATCGGGGGCGAGCTTCCGCTACCCAGCACGTAGTCGTCCTCATCATCATCGCTTGACGAAAGGCGGAGAGAACGGGGTCTGCGCCGGGGAAGGGGAGCCTTCGACTCTCCGTCAGTTGTCTCGGAGCCAGGGCCCTTCTCCCACTCCTCTTCGCCCTCCTCTTTGCTGGAGTCGCCGGAGGACACGTCCACCAGTCCCTCGGGAGACACAACGGGCACGGGCCCGTCCCCGTTGAAGACGGGCATGGACTCCACCACCTGCTCCCAGTCGTCGCGAAGGAACAAGGGCGCAGGCGCGCCCTCCAACCTTGCCACCTCGCCCCCGACCAGAGATTGGAGAACCGCGGTCAAATCCTCGTCGCCCAAGGCCGCGGGGCTCGGATGAGGCCTCCACATTGGAGGTGAGTACTGCCGAAGCGGAGCCAATTGGTGCTCCAGGAACTCCCCAGCTGCGACGCGCCGGTCAGCTTCATCGCCGCCATGCTGGCCGGCCTTAGGTCCGCTTCCATCTTCTCCAGTACCGACTTTGCGCGAGGCTCCATGGGCAGGATCAGCCGAGGGTGGATGCGCCCGGCGTCTACCAAGGCCCACTTGCTCCTTAAGCCCTCAATCCTCTTCCCGGGATTCGAAATGGCAATGGCACCGCCGTACGCAACGAAGCTCGCGCATGCGGAAGGAGAACCACGGGTGACCCGGAGGGAGAAGTAGTGGCGCAGCAAGGCCATTGTGGGCTGCACCCCCACATGAGCCTCGCAGTAGTAGGCGAAGATGGCCAGAAGAAGGATGGAGTTGGGGTGGAGATGAAGAGCTTGTAAGTTGTAATGGCGAAGGACAGAGAGGAAGAACTCGGAGAAAGGAGGCACCGGGACCGCAGTAATGGAGCTTACGAAGAGAGGGTAGGAGGTGCTTCCTCGGCCCTCGGGGGTGGCGGAGCCGACCTTGAACACCTGCGCCCCGTCGATGCCCTGCGCCGCCGCCATTCGGCGCAGCCGGGCAAGGCTCGCCTCCGACACATTCGGCAAGTCCAGGGCAGGCGAGAACCAAGCTTCGGCCAGAGGCTGACGCGGTGCCATGTCTTCCTGGGTCACACGGGAGGAGCAGATCTAGGAATTTGGAGGAAGGAAGGAGAGGCGCAAGAAAGGGGATCTGAGCAGCGACCGGTGAAAGAGAAGAGCAAAGTTTGGGCAGACGTCGCGCCTTTAATAACCTGCGCGGTTGCGGAGGCGCTCGCGTCCAATCAACCGCCAAGCGACGCCCAAGGCCGCAGGCTGTTAGGCCCGTGGCGCTTCGCCCTTGCCCTTTCGCCTCTCAGCACGGCCAAGTCCGGGTGCGCCTTGGGCCCGGGGGCTACTGTCGGCGTTCAGGGAACGGGGGTCCCCAGACTTGCCTGCCTGCGGCCTGCGGCGTGGCTCAAAGGGGGTCCAGCGCGGCCCATCTTCATCAACACGAGACCCAAGACCCTCGCGAGGGGCCAAGCCTCGCGGGCCAAACGACACGGTGCTTCCTCAGGCATGGCCTCGTTAGGTAGGCTCACGAGGAGGCGGAGAGATCAAGGCGGGTTACCTCATGAGGTGCCCGTGACGCAAGCCATGATGACCACAGGTGCCAGGCGGGCGCCTGTCCGCGCAGTGTCTCCCTTTCCTCTTTGGTGCAAAGGGGGCAAGCGCAGGCGAGAGGATCAAGCAAAGGCATCCATTTCGGTGCAACGAGACCAAGACCAGTCCAACGGTGGGAAGGAGGTCATCATGGAGCCCAGAACAGCCTCACCACAGGGCCTTTGGTTGGCGAGGACCAACTTTAGTCAGGATAAGTGTACCCGATGTTCCCCTTCGAATTGGCCAATTGTTGGCGCCCTTCCCGCTTAATATTTGGGAATAGGCCCAGGGCCTTTGCTTATAAATAGGACTAGCCACCCCCAGGGTAAAGGAGAGGAGAATCGGAAGGGACGAACACAGAGAGAGAGAGAAGGGCGGATGAACTCCCCTAGCAGTTCATTCTCGCGGCTAAGAATAGGCCCTCGTGAGGCTTTTCTTCCTTGTATTGTTCATCATCACCAGCCCAAGAGGCAATCCACCCACCACACTGGAGTAGGGTATTACACCACATCGGTGGCCCGAACCAGTATAAACCATGTGTCTTTTGTGTTGTTCTTTCAGTAGTTAGATCTTAGCGAGACGGAGAGGTAGAGGGCATAATCTCCGCGCACACCCCAGAGTTCGAACCTTAAGGGTCTGCCGGAACCCGAAATCCGACAGCCGCTTCCAGCCCATGTTATCTTTCGGCCTTCTCAGAGCCCATTCAATCTTGGGCTCATTTCCAGCATTCGTTTACTTACGGCCCGTTACTGTCATTTTCTGCTTGTGGGCCAAATTCAGCCCGTGGTTACAGTCGGCCCGTTTGTGGTCCGTTAATATGTTGGGCCGTTTTCATAGCGTCATCAAATACGGCCTATTAACGATGGCCCGTTATAGTCGGCCCATGAACGGACGGTTCAAACTCTAGCCCGTTTACGGCCATAATGCGGTCTGTTTGGCCCATGTTTAGCCAATCGATCATACGGCCCGTATAAGGCCCATTGATGATACGACCTGCAGAAGGCCCATTGTTTCTACGGCCCGTAGAAGGCCCATTGTTTCTACGGCCTGTAGAAGTCCCACTGTTTCTACGGCCAGTAGAAGGCCCAGTGTCACTATAGTAAATATTATCCCATGGTTATTGTGGCCTAGTTTTAAAAAATAGGTTATTGCAGCCACTAGCTAACCGCGGAAAAAGAGCTGCAATGACTACAAGCAAACAAATAAACAAGACAACAAGGAAATAAATAAGCAAGCAACTAACGCTAGGCTATCACGGCTATTACACATATTACATCCACTAGGCATCAAAGTTCGCCACCAGTGCAAATATAGGGAACACAACAGCATATAAACGCCGCAGCAAAACAAGTCCAGAACTGAAACCACTTCAGAAGAGCTCAATAAACAATATCCTGGGTACCCATAATGCTGGCAAGATGCTTAGCAAGCTTATTAACTTTCTCTTGTTTGGCGCTTAAGTCCTCCAGCGCTTGTTGTTGCACCAGAAAGTATGCATCTGAATTCTGCAGGGACTTCCTCAGTCCTTCGGCTTCCTGTCTCATAACATCTGATCGATGTCTTTCAACTTGAAGTTGAGACTCAAGAAGCCGAACTGATTCAGGCAACGAGTTCGAAGAGCTGGAGCCAGCAGTGGTAGCCAGTAGTAACTCGAACACTACATCAACACAGGACTTTGGGGTTGTCTCAGTGTCTTCAATATAGTTTTTATCAGCTTTCTTGGAGACCAACAGGGATGTCTCACTATCTTGAACCTTATCTGCATTACTTCCTTTACCATTGCATAACAGGGTACTCTTCTCCAATATTTTATCAACGTTCTAAAAGAGAAACAAACAAACACATCTCAGGTTTATATGTAGTATATGAAACTCATTTTGGTAAACCAGTTCAGTAGTAAGGTGGACAGGATAACAACATGAAACAAACATATATCTATGTAGTATGGTCACCGTATGGTCTATATCATTCTAGTTTATGTTGCCAAATCAAGATAGATACAGTTCGAATCATATCTATTTAAGACAAAACATCATAGATAGAATATAAGTGTGGGAAACTACACAGCAATAACAACACTTGTAGTGTGCATGGCATGAGAACATAACTGTTTATTCAATTGAAACTGAAATCAACATAGAGCAAGTTACAACAGCAAACAGCCAAACACGTTGAAGAAACAGGTTTAAAACATACCTGTTGCGCCACTGGAGTTTCAATTGCATCCTTCAAATATGAAATTAGTTGGTATCAGTAAATACAGTGATGCAAGAGCAAAGTAGTATGAACCATAGCTAGGGAACCTGACCTGAGAACAATTCTTCTTCTACTTTAAGCGTTGACTTCGGGTTCGGAGTGGTGGTCCTCGTGATTTGTGCACTGCAGTTGCCTTACTAACTGCTCGTGTTTGGGTGCTTTGTGGTGGAGACAGTGTTGTGTCAACGGGAACTGGGTGTCTATCTGCTGGGGTTGGGGTTAGAAGGGGTGTAGCGGGTTCTCTGTCCAATTGGGTAGGGGTACAATCTGCATGAGTGTGGGTTATGTGTGGTGGGGCTGGTTCTTGGGCAAGTACAACCGTGGTTCTATCTGCATCGACAGGTAGTACGATCTTTTCTGAAGACCGTGTTTTTACTCCCACAGATACTGCCATCACTCCCTCCAATTGAAATGGATGATAAACAAGAAAAGTAATTGAATGTACAGACATTGTAAGATAGACAGGTGCAATGGATAGTAGGGAAGAAAACAGGGCATGAAATAATTCACATTTATGTTGTCTAAGCAAACAAAATAGCAGGACATAATTTCACATATATGATGGCTAATTAAACAGGATAGCATGACACAGTTTCACATGTATGATGGCTAACTAAACAGGATAGAATGACATACTTCAAAATATGATGACTATGAAAACAGGATGACATGATATAACTATACGATGTGTCTATTAAAGTGGTTAGCATGCCATAAATCACAAACATGCCGTCGATGGAAACATGATGGCATGATATAATTCACGGATAGAATGACATAATTCAAAATATGGTGACTATGTAAATAGGATGAGATGATATAACTATATTATGTCTTTAGAAAATGGGTTGGCATGCCATAATTCAGATACATGATGTCTATGTAAACATCATGGCATGACATAATTCAAATATATGATTTATATACTAAGGAAGTGAGTAGAGGGCAATCGCATATATGATGTGTCAACTAAGGAGATGGCATTCAATATTGTGTATATGATGTAAAAACTAAGCATTGCAATACAACATATGCATTATATGAGTAATATAACCCTGGCAAGTTTGAGCATACACCTCAGGGGGATAATAGGACTAGTCATCTACCTCTGAATCCTCCTCTGAAGAGCTACCTGTAACCAGCAAGATATCTGCTTTAGTAGGTAGCATTGTCTGCTCTGAAGACCTTGTTTCCACTCCAGATTTCTCCATCACCAATTCAAATGGCTGATGCACAGGAAGAGTAGTTGAATATACAAACATTGTCGACAAAAGCAATGAGAAATACAAAAAAAGGATGGCATGATATAATTCACATATATGACGCTTGCCTAAACAGCATGGCATTGCATAATTCATATACATAATGCCTTGCAACAAGATGACATTGCATAATTCACATATATAATGTCTTGCAACAAGATGGCATTGCATAATTCACATATATGGTAATTATACACTAAACAGGTGGCATTCACACAAAGCATGTCTAAACTAAGAAAATGACATAGCAATGCAAGATACCATACGCACGATATGAGCAACATAACCCTGCCAAGTTAGGGCATGCACCTCAGGGGGGGGGGGAATATGACTGGTCATCTGTCTCTGAATCCTTCTCTGAGGAGCTATCGGTAACCAGCAAGACATGATCTTCGTGAGATAGCATTGTCTGCTCTGAAGACCTTGTTTCCACTCCAGATTTTTCCATGACCGTGCCGAATGGCTGATGCACAGGAAGAGTAATTGAATGTACTAAAATTGTTGACAAATTTAACACGTAATAAAAAAAATGATGGCATGATATAGTTCACATATAAGATGACTGGCTAACCAGGGTGGCATTGCAAAATTCACATATATGATGCCTGGCTAGACAAGATAGCATTGCATGATTCACATATACCATAAAGAAACTAAATAGATGGCATTGACACAAAGCATGTCTAAACTAAGCAGATGACATCTTTAATGTATACAGTAAGCAATGCAAGGCACCATATGCATGATATTACCAACATCAGCATGCCAAGTTAGACCGAAGAGCTCATGGGGTAAATAGGAGTGGTCTTCTCCTTCTGAATCCCCCTCATAACAGTTATCTTCCTCTTGATTACGATCCAAAATGGGTGGAGGGGGCTGCCTTTGCGCCCACCATGGAACGACGTCTGCATGAAATTTTATTGCCACGCAAGGCTCGTCTCTTTTGCTCTACATGATCAGTTCCATTGTGTACAATAACTGGCATGCATAGGAATAAAACATAGTGAGATTATGTAAGGAGTGCATGCACAAATCCACAGTGATGGTAGCAAACTATGGATAGACCTAAAACCAATGATAGTAGGCAGATAATAGCTTTAGTTAAGAAGTACAGATAATGGCTCCTTTAATGTTTGTTTGCACCCAGCATGAAACTCATAGTAGACACCGGAGATTAACCAGATAGTAGACAGATAGTACTGATTGCTGCCCCAATATGTACCCCACAACCATTTAAAAACTCAAGTTTCAGCATTAGTTTGAACCTAACTCGGAGTCTAATAGGTGAACACGACGATAATCTAGCATGTCATCATATTAAGCAACGCATAATGTAAGCAGACACGGAAGAGTGTGACCTCTGTTGCGGACCCGTTTAGTCCTCAAGGTCATCTACTCAGTTGATGATGGTAATGTAGTTGCCGTGGCTGCCGGCGGCGAGGAAGAAGATCTGAGGCGGCAAAAGACAGTCAGGAGAGCGGATCCCTGCTGTGGTGAACTCTTCCGTCGTTGGAGCAGCTGAGCTTGGGTGGAACACAGCGCCGTAGGAGAAGGACAAACCACACAAGGTTTTCTTTCACACATATCTGTAACAGAAGTAATTGAGTAAGGGCTTGTTTGAATTTGAGGATTCTAAGAATGCAGGGATAGGAAATAGACAGGAATAGGATAGGAATGCACGTGGAAAACAGAGAATTTAAAAACACAAGATTTCTGCCAATTTGGGTGTTTGATTCACAACAATTGGAAGACCACAGGATGCAAAAAAGCATGGTGAGATTAAGTCAAACCACAAGAAAATGTACGGTTATAATGCTATTATGCTACTATCTCTTTGTCTTGCGCTTGATGAATAGGAATATGAAAAGGAGGAAAAGTGGAAATTAGAATTCCCACGGTTTTTCTTTCAAGGAGACACTAAAGGAACAAATCCAACAGTTTTCCTTTGCTCCACTCCTTTGCACCAAATTCATGAAAAGTAGTACCATAGGAAACTTTTCAATTCCGATGTTTTTCATTCACTTTTCCTTTCAAGCACTGGTAATTATAGTAGGCAGGCTTGAGCAAGGAAAATCCTACACTAAAAAATGTTTTTGTGCTACTTCTATTACTTTGGAACCAGGGCACTACCATACTAGCTCAACTCCCAGGCCCATCGACAAATGCACAACTCAAACGTGCAGAGATAAATAATGATGGCGTTCAAGAGAGTCCATCACGGATAGCTAAGTTGCCTGGTACCTCACTGCTTGTCATATAGTAGGATAAAATAATGGTATTTCCCGTTACTACGAGTGCTCAGTGGACAATATATATAACATGTAGAGTAAAAAGAGATGCAACAAGTGTACAACCTATTTGGCGAAGCCATGTAGATCTCAGCGTGATTGGGTTGGCCGGTGAGGATGCTCCGGCTGACTTGGCTGTCTGAGGAGGGGAAGAAGATCTTAGGCGTCTAGAGGTGGAGACCGAGGTACTGCTCTGCTGTGATGGAGGGTTTCGTCGTTGGAGTAGCTCCGGTGAGTTGTACAACGCCGAGGCTGAAGTAGGACAAGAGAGACAATGAACAACGTTAACCTGAGTGGAATTCTAATAGCATCTCCAATACATGACGTAAAATACATAACCATAAAGTGCTAGATGTAAAATACATCAGCCGCTCACCTCTGAACTTAACTGTCGAAGCTGAATTTAACTGTCAAAACTGAACTTAACTGTCGAAACTGAACTTAACTGTCGAAACTAAAATTTCCTGTCGAAACTGAACGCACTCGCAAGGTGAGGTGACGGTGTCTTGGACTAGGGGGTACTCACCATGTCGTCTCCCAATCTATTAGACTGGGCCGAGGACCCCCGTGGCCGTATACTCATGGGCCAGTTCGGACAGCTGCCGCATATAAGGAAGATTCCACAAGACTTGGCGATCAAGACAAGGACTTCTCCCCACCGGCGTATTCGGCTAGGACTCTTGTTAACCTAGGCCTATGGTGCATTATATAAACCAGGGCCAGGCTAGTCGATAGAGGAGAGAACAACAATCATACCATAGGCTAGCTTCTAGGGTATAGCCTCTCTGATCTCGTGGTAGATCTACTCTTGTACTACCCATATCATCAATATTAATCAAGCAGGACGTAGGGTTTTACCTCCATCAAGAGGGCCCGAACCTGGGTAAAACTTCGTGTCCCTTGCCTCTTGTTACCATCCAGCCTAGACGCAAAGTTCGGGACCCCCTATCCGAGATCCGCGGATTTTGACACCGACATTGGTGCTTTCATTGAGAGTTCCGCTGTGTGATCGACAAAAGGATCGATGGCTTGCCTGCAGATCAACTGCGACTTCGGCATCTTCGTCACCAGCTCGACTGGTCACCTTGGTTTGACCAAAAATTGCGCCCAATGTTTGGAACACCATTTTCGGACGAGGGCCTTCATCAAACATCAACTCCGATCTCTATCAAGATCACGGAGGAATCATCCATGGAGCTCGGGGGCTCAACGTCAACATTGCCCTCAAGCGACCGTGCTGTTTTTCTGGACAGCGAACTCGTATCTGCTGCCACCACCTCCTCGAGTATTGCTTGGACGATTGCTTTGATGAATTGTGCGGAATTGAGTCTACAACAACCCTAGAAAATTTTGTTGAGTTCCGATGGAGGAATCTCTGGCAATCCACGATATACCGGAGCCCTGTCAAATCTGGACGGGAATTTGGATGTGTTTAGGGCGTGGTGTCCAGCTTCTACCTCGGATGTCCTTTGGAAGATCCAACCGCTGATCGGCTGCGGAATTCCTGTATCTACCACCTCTCAAAATTTCAGTTCGATCCGACCGTCCAAACTCTGGCAACCTTTCGATTAGTGCATCACTTTTCGGATCTGTTTTATGAGCCAAAACGAATCCGATCCGAGTTCATCTTTTCTATGAACGGGATTTCGGACATCCCTTTTGAAGGAAGTTTTGTATGGGGTATTGTGTTTTGTTCCCGAACACATCCCACTAACTTTAAGATCTTTTGAACATGATCTTCAACATCATGCTCGTGTCAAACCAGTCCGGCAATATTACTCCACGAGTGCCGACCTGCGTTAAGACACGGCGTCACTTTGTTGAGCCGAGCTCAACTTCTTCGAATCATCATCTCGGCAAGCCAAATAAGAGTCCGGCATCGCGAAGTACAAAACATCACCAACGTCGCCGCCCCACGGATTACACGGAGCGGGCATACCGGCATCGCTGCACGGTTGCTTCATCAAGCCGGCATCGACCACGTCACGACCTGCATCGACAGGGCCGCACTATCGTTTCTTCAATCTGTTGTCCATCACGCCGACCTACTTCGACTCATCGGCTGAATCGGGGCTTCGACATCTCGGCTGGACCGGGGGCTTCGCCATCTCTTCATCAACCTACTCCGGACACTTCGGTGTCACTAGCCGACCAGCTCCGTCACATTAGCTGGGCTGAGGGCTTTGCCTCGGCGAGCCAACCTTTACCAGCATTGCCATGTCGTCGTTTTATCGCCCATCAGGCAATGGGTGTGCGGAGCGAGTCCCAATTTTGGGAATCACCTTCATTCGGATTGCTACAACAAATAAACCAGGTGCTATCAATCCCTAATATTTTTTGCTTGTTTGGGTTCATTTTTTCCAAGGAATTATTACTCTGGTTTGTCCATCATATGTACACAGGTCTACCAAATGGTGGCCGCATTCACGACACTCGTATGGTGGTTCGGTCAGTTTCCATACATAGTCTGGCGAACGCCGCATCCGGCGCTCGGACCGACCTGCGAATTCAGGCTTTGCCACGCCTTTACCGCATCACGCTGACGCCCTGCACCGACATTGACTTCGGCGCCAGGCCATATTTCTTTTATTACTCACTTTGCATAAATTATTCATTATGCAACGATTTTTTTTAATTATCATTATTACTATTTTCTCCCGTTTGCACTATTTTTGTGCACAGGAAAATGATCCGGGGACTTCGCCGTCACTCTGCCGGCCTGCATCGACCATGCTATGTCACCACTTCGGCGTGTCGAGCTCTCTGCTCCGCCACCTCGGGACCGGCTTGGGGGATAGAACCTTGTCCCGCATCAAGCTCGGACTGCGAACACATTAACCAGCTAAGTCGCTTTCATGCTCAAAGCTTTAATTTCTAACTTGTGTTCGGTTCGACCAAGCGTTATACTTTTTTGGAAAAAAATTGCTTGTAAATTTTTTTCCTTGTCCAAACTCTGTTTGTGACGCATAAATTCAAATACCCAGTTTACTTGGGGGCTTCCTTTATGAAGCTTTTTCTGTTGTATATGATTATACTTGTACGACTTCGTTCCTTGTTCGTGTATTACGCCACAATATGCACCATATTGACTTAAGCGATTTGCAAGCTGGGTTGCCTCGCTCCTGTGTTTGCCCCTACGTTCCCGATTGTTCGGCTAGGGAGTAAAGGGAGCACCTCTGCGATTGTCACGATCGGGTCGCCCGAGCCGGACCTCAGACTGGGTGAAGCCGAAAGTTAGCGCTCTTATAGTTTTCAATGATGGTCGGCACACAACGGAACTCATGAGTACAAAAAATCTATTGCACAAGTCTCATAATAACAACGAGCACCGAAGAAAGGTATCGGTGGGGGTACTATTTTCTTCGAAGATGCTTCTTACACTTCGCAGTAATATAGCATAAGTTTCTTGAGCGCGCTTTGTCTGTTACAGCCTTATGGCATGATTGCCTGGTTATTGGAAACACCGTCGATATTCTCGACCGATGGAGTACATAACACTTTTCGGTCCTTGACCGAAGAGGGAGAAGCCGACGGTCGGTTAAGACGCGTTTAAAGTTCGGTTGAACATAGATATGATATAAGTACTTCGGTACATGCAATCTTTCTCCTACCCAAGTCACTTGGGGGCTCTTAAGTTTATTTGAGCCGTTTTATAATAAGTGTTCTTCTTCTTAGTCGTTGCAAAGTTTTATTATTATTATTTATCACTCCTTTTTTCGACACGAGTGTGCGGTCACTAGCCGGGGAGCCTAATTTCTCTCTCAAAGCCGCTAGAGTTTAGTTTGCTAAACTGGCCTCATGAGAAGTACTCCGCCCTCGGGATAGGAGGTTGAAGCTGTAGGCTGACCCGCTCGAAGTCTTGAGATAGGATGTGTCATGTTAAAGCACGACAAAAGCACTTCTTTTTTCTAAGACCAATTTTCGAATTGGCACCGAACACTTGATATTGTTCGGACGTCATGTTTTTACTGACGTTTCTTGGTTTTCCAAGCTTTTTGGCACTTTTAAACTATTTGTGCTTTTCCAGCATTAGTCTCGCAGTGCAACGCCGGACACCTTTTAGGGATTCGGCAAAAACATTCTCAGATATTGCTATATATGCATCGGTTTCGAATTGTGTCTTCGGTCAATAGTTGGGTTTCCTGGCTCCTGCACTTGCTTCCTACGTTCCGTTTTGTTCGGCTAGGCGTGCAAAGGGAGAACCACTGCGATTGTGCTTCCAGCTCACATGGTTAAGCACCTCAATGGAGAAAGCCGAAAACTGACTGTCACAATAAGCGTAAACTGGTCAGCGATCCAATGACTATGTTAAATAACAGGCCATTCATAACATTGGCCAAAGTGTTTACGGCTTGACCTCGACTGTCGCCGAACACTACCGGGGGCTATTAACTAGCCTCCCAAACTAAATCCTCGATATTTTGCTCTTACATTGGAGCTGAGGTTTTATGATCATGCTTAGCATGACAACCCAAAGAAAGGAACCGATAGCGGGACTATTTTCTTTGGAAGACATTTCTTCTGTTAAACAGTAATATAACATATCTCTTCGCGTACCTTTGTTTATAAAACCGTATGGCCAGATTGCCTTGTTTGTCGTCCTCATAAAGGCTTTATAAAGTAAGACAAACACTCCTCGGCTATTGACCAAGGAGGTGGAAGCCGATGGTCGGTCAACAAAGTTTTGTACAATGCGGATCCGAGCATTAAATGACGTAAAGTACTTGGATACATAGAGTCATTACACACAATTTGTGATTTTACTATGGATATCGATCCTTAATTCGGCCACCCGTGCTTGCATTAAGGATCGGGGGCTACTGGGCTTCGGGCTTTTAAACATATTAAAGGGGCACATCGATCCCCTGATCTGGTGTTGCCACCCGACCAGTGTCTCGGGGGCTACTGCATTTCTTGTCCAATGTAGAAAATTTTATGTGCAATATAGTTTCCGAGGAGAGTTTGATCCTCATGTTGGTCGGCCGCATCCAACCTGAGTCTCGAGGACTGAGCACGCCGCTCTTAGTGTCCCGAAGTATTCTGCCGATCTAGGAGTTGATCCTCAGGCCGATTTTGCAAACCGACCTGAGTCTCAGCGGCTACTGGGATCAGCGGTCTTATGTCATCCTTCATGTGCATCTCGGCTTTTAGACCGATACCCACCTTGAGGGCTACTGGCTATATATCTCGGTAGAGAATAAATTGCACCAGTCAAAAATAATGACAAAAATCGGCCCACATTCATGGTGGTGCACCACCTCGGAAGCAGTCCGGCATAAAGCTCGGGCGCTAGTGGCTGGATCCATAGAGGGCATTTCCGGCATTAAGCTTGGCTAAACTCCTTCAAACTTCTTTGAACCAAGGTGATTTACGACACCTCAGATACAGTCCGGCGTTGGAGCTCGGATACAGTGCGACGTTGGAGCTCGGATACATTCCGACATTAGAGCTGGGAAGCGGTCCGGTGTTGGTGCTCGGCCGCAAAGGATACCTCGAATGCAGTCCGGCGTTGGAGCTCGGACGCAAGAGGACACTGCCTCCCGGGAACAACTTCAAACCCGAGGTGTGGCATAAAAATAAACAAGGCATTGATAAAGGCTGGAAACTTGAAGGGGCTCCTCGGATACCCGACGTGTAAACCCGTCGAATGCATTTCGGCGATCCTCAAGATCGAAGATAAAGAAGATTTGTTGAACCAGTTTTCAAGACCGACGACCGAAGATGAAGAACAGTTCGGAAGAATCGAGGAGTGTCCCTAACTTGAAGACCGGTTCAGGGGGCTACTGACGGTGTCCTGGACTAGGGGGTACTCACCACGTCGTCTCCCAATCTATTAGATTGGGCCGAGGACCCCCCGTGGCCGTATACTCATGGGCCAGTTCGGACAGCTGCCGCATAGAAGGAAGATTCCACAAGACTTGGCGATCAAGACAAAGACTTCTCCCCACCGGCGTATTCGGCTAGGACACTTGTTAACCTAGGCCTATGGTTCATTATATAAACCAGGGCCAGGCTAGTCGATAGTGGAGAGAACAACAATCGTACCATAGGCTAGCTTCTAGGGTTTAGCCTCTCTGATATCGTGGTAGATCTACTCTTGTACTACCCATATCATCAATATTAATCAAGCAGGACGTAGGGTTTTACCTCCATCAAGAGGGCCCGAACCTGGGTAAAACTTCGTGTCCCTTGCCTCCTGTTACCATCCAGTCTAGACGCACAGTTCGGGACCCCCTACCCGAGATCCGCCGGTTTTGACACCGACATGAGGCTACACGTCGGTCGACTGACTTTTTCATCTCTGGTCAGTCGACTTTGCAGCCGTTGGATACGAAATCAAGGGCCTGCGGTTCATCTTCAACCTCCCCCTGAGCCGCCAGCCACCACCGGCCAAACAGCAGCCCGCCGCCGCCCGCCGTCGGCGGTGCGCCGCCCCGCCCGCCCCGAAAACACTCCCCACCGCCAGTCCGCCACCGCCCCGGCCATCCCTCTAGCCCCCCCATGCCGATCTTTTTCTCTGGCGATCCCCATGCCACCGCCCCGCCAATGCCCCGCCACCACCGGCGACCACCGCCCCCATCTTGAACCCTAAGATAGATAGTGGGGTACCTCTCTGGCGAGCCCCCCTCCCCGATGCGGCTAGTTCTTCCTTCCCCCTGCGAGCCCCCCCACCCCCTGAAAATCGACTGACCCAAAAGTCGATTCAGTCGACTGAAGTGTAGCTAAATCGGAGCAGCATCACAAGCAAGAGCAAGAGCGAGAGCAGCAGCGCGAGCAAGAGCAATAGCAAGAGCAGACCAGGCAGGTGACCGAGAGCAAGAGCAGAGCAGCAGCAGCTCCTACTAATATGGACGTCGCCGCCAAGGGAGCGACGCCATGGAGGAAGTGGCCAGCGACGCCGCCGTGGATGGAGCCGCGCCGTGTCGGCTCGGGACTGAGCGCCGGCAGCACCGTGAGATCGAATCAAGAAGAAAATGCGGCGATTAGTGTACAACCTCTTTGGTGACGCCGATTAGTCCGCAGCTTCATCCGAGGAAACGGTGATGATGATGCTCTTTCGGTGGTGCAGGTAAAGACGGCGGTGTGGGAATGGAGGTGGCGCGAAAGACGAGGGCAACGTTGGGGCAGCTCCTTGGAGGTGGAGGACGGGGTGGCTGAACCGGCGGGACGATGATATCGACGACGGATCCTCATCCGGCACGGTGGATGAGGAACGTCGAGGTGTTGCTGTGGACGACGTCGTCGGGGAAGTGGCTCCGGCTGGGTGGCGGATGGAGCAGGGTGTGGGGTTTCGTCGCGGGTTTTCGCGGCCTCGGTGTATGAATGGGTGGGCGGATGGGATGGCAGTGGGGAACCATGGCTTAGAGACGCGCTTGTCCGAAATGTGGGGTAAGTTACTAAAGTACCCCCACCGATTTGAGGCAGTTCTTTCGGTTTAGGGGTACCACGGGCATTTCGTGTGTCGGGATTTCACAAGAGGTGGGAGTTTTCGCGCGCGTTGTAATGTCGGAATAGCAAGGCGCGGGTTGAGATGGAGGGAGTTGTCGGAGCACAACGAGACAAAGATATATCTGAAATATTACGGGCTAACAAGGCGTGGGTTGAAGAGGCGGGAGTTTCGCAGCACGATAGACAGAGACGCTAGCTTGAATTTTCGGCATAACAAGGCGCAGCTTGAAATTTCGAAAGAACAAGCTTAGCGTGTACCCAAAAAAAGACAATTTGCACCTCAACACGCACAACACACACACAAACACCATTTAGACTAGAGTAAGGTACACGTGCATTGCACGCATGAGATTTGGCAACCAAATTATGAATTAATACCACATTATAGCATGCAAGCTTTGAGTCATATATGCATGATGTAGATGTTTGTTTAATTCTTATAGTTCATTTCATTCAAAAATCATCTAGTTTTTATAAGAAAGCTAATCTATTTTAAGATTCATGGAATTGTGCGTCGTAAGACATAAAGTAAAAACAAATAATGGCAAATCATGTAGAAAAACATTTGGGCAATTCTGATACGGAAGATTCTAGAACAAATAAGAAGTGCTTGTTTTTTGATGTTTGTGCATTTTGCTTAAGTTCAACCATGGAGTCTTCTAGATTATACGTGTGGCGAAATCTGGTGGAATCTAGATGATATCCAACGGCCAGTAGTGCTCAAATTTGCCATCTTTGGACCATCGGATTCGCCTCATCCAACGACCATCTTTCAAAGTTAAAGTTACCCGCACACAATAAAAATATATATAATATAATATATAGGGGTATAGATATAGATATGTGATGCGAAAGCCGCCCATCATCTCCAATTAGAATAGTGTGTCCATGCACGGATGCGACGTGGCCAAATGATGTCTGCCATCGGTATCTCAAATTCAAATCGCTCTGACCTTGTTCAATGTGTATACATTACAACATGCTCGTTTCCAAACCACACCGCGCAGATCTTCGTTATATTCATGCATGCATGAGTTTCAAACATCAGGATCTCTTACTCAAATATTTGAATTCAACTTTACATTGATTATGACCTCACCTATTCTTTTACACCCACACATTAGTCTTCTCTTTATAATTGTACCACTAACTTTCTCTCGTGCATGCATGCACACACACTACTAGTCGGCATTATCCATCGCACGCATGCAATCTTTTTTTCAGGTCGGTCTCTGTTGGGGATATTACTACTGGGCGTAAACCGGCCTACCAGGGCCGGGTTAACTTCATCAATAGTCCCAGAGTGTTAAAGCCCAAGAAGATAGATGAAGGCCTAAGGCCGTAGTCGGTTCAACACTTGTGACCGTAAACCGGCCTTGTATGTAAACTTGTATTATAAGTTAGGAATAAGGAGAGACCAACCCGGGTACGAATATGAACCAGAGATTGGGACTCTGTGAACCGACGGGCGTCACCCATGTATATAAGGGGACGACCCGACAGCGGTTCAAAGGACAGACAACCACAACTCGAGACTTAGGCGAAGCTTGTTTGCTCCCTAGTCATCGAAACCCCATCAATTCCATCACAACTAGACGTAGGCTTTTACCTTCATCGAAGGGGCCGAACTAGTATAAACCCTCTGTGTCCCTGTATCCGCTTTAAACCCTTCGAGTTAACCCGTTGCGATGGCTCCACGACTAAGTCCTTTTGCTAGGACATCTTCCGTGACAAAACCACAACAGTTGGCGCCCACCGTGGGGCTATCGTACGATGGTTTCAAGTTCTTGGAGGGCCGCTTCGAAGGACTCGAGGGATACGCTGTGGGCCGGATGACAAAGAGTCGTCGCGGCAAGATCTACATCGATGATGCAGGCTGGGGCCCCGAGGCCAGCTCGATTGAGTACGGGTACCGGGTCCCCTTTGGTGGCATACACGTCTTCATCGGCAAGATCGGTGAACCGGGCCCTGAGCTGGACACCTGCACCGACCTCGTCGAGACAGCTCAGCGTGCGCGACCTGCCCGGGTTAAGCCGGCCGTGAAACATGCTTTCGTGGGAGTCATCCATGGAGGAAGCTATGAGGATGGATCAGGATCTGGTGGCGAAACCATCGTCTACTCTGGCGACGAGTCGTCAACCGGAGAAACTGAGTCTTTGTATCAGCTACAAGATGGCCGGACTGGGGGCTGTTCCGATGACGACAGTATTCCGGACCCCTCTGATCTGCCCAACCGGGTTGGAATATTCATGGCCGGTACGCAAGCAGTGCTTCATTCATCAACTGCTGCAGCGATGGTTCCCGGTTTAGCAGCGGCAACGGCTGCCGCGGCAGGAGGCTCTGTGCGCCCGCCGGCTCAAGTCTTATCATATCTGTTCGATGCGTTGGCTACGCTCATGGCAGAGGCTAACCCGGCGGATCAAGACGCCCACAACGCGGATATTGCAAAGGTGAGGGAGCAGATCACTCAAGCCAAAGCGGATTTAGCAGCTGAAGAGGTCAGGATGACTGCAGTGCGAGCCGCATTGGACGCGCAAGCTTACAAACTCATGCTGGACCAGAACGCATCACAGGAAGTCATGAGGAGGAAGTACCGATCTCGTTTGCCTTCAGTTTTCGAAGCAAGGGACCTTTTCAACACCCCTGGAGCGGCAGATTGGCCGCAATGTACATGCCTATGTAGATGATATTGTGGTCAAGTCAACGGAGAAAGAGACTTTGATTGATGATTTGAAGGAGACCTTTGACAACCTGAGGACGTATAAGATGATGCTCAATCCGGCCAAGTGTGTCTTCGGTGTACCGGCAGGTAAGTTGTTGGGTTTTCTGGTGTCCAACAGGGGAATCGAGGCTAATCCGGAGAAGATTACGGCCATCACCTCCTTGGCTAAACCGAAGTGTATCAATGACGTTCAACGGTTGGCTGGCCGGATTGCCGCGTTGAGCCGGTTTATCAGCCGTCTTGGTGAGAAAGCAATCCATTTGTATCAGATGTTGAAAAATACGGATCAATTCGTCTGGAGTTCTGCTGCTGATCAGGCATTTGACGACTTAAAGCGACAATTGGCCAATCCGCCCGTGCTCGCCGCTCCCATTGACAAGGAGCCATTGCTGCTGTTTGTTGCCGCTAATGCTCGCGCGGTCAGTGTAGCTATTGTGGTGGAGCGGAAGGAGGCAGGCAAGGAGCATCCAGTTCAACGCCCGGTTTATTATATCAGCGAGGTGCTTATTGAATCCAAACAAAGGTATCCACATTGGCAGAAGCTGGTATATGGAGTTTTTATGGCAAGCCGGAAGCTGAAGCATTATTTCCAAGGGCATCCCATCACAGTGGTCAGTTCTGCCCCCTTGGGTGATATCATCCAGAACCGGGAAGTGACGGGCCGGGTTGCCAAGTGGGCTATAGAGCTTGGGCCGCACGGTTTAAAATACGTGCCTCGGACGGCGGTGAAGTCCCAAGCGCTTGTCGATTTCATCAATGATTGGACGGAGCTGTAGGCCCCTGAAGAGAAGCCGGATCACACATATTGGACCATCCATTTTGATGGGTCACGGCAACTGAAGGGCTCGGGGGCTGGAGTCGTATTAACTTCCCCACGAGGTGACAAGTTCTGTTATGTTCTCCGCTTAATGTTCCCTTGTACTAACAATGCAGCTGAGTATGAAGCCTTGCTCCATGGTCTCTGGATGGCTAAAGAGATGAATCTAAGCCGGGTTAAGTGCTTCGGTGACTCGGATCTAGTGGCTCAACAAGTGTCTGGCACTTGGGACTCTAAAGACCCACTCATGGCTACATATCGTCGTGAGGTGGATATTGTTGCGGGTCACTTGAAGGGTTATCAGGTGGACCACGTGGACCGTCAGAAGAATGAGGCGACAGACGCCCTGAGCCGATTGGGCTCCCAACGTAAACCGGTCCCGCCTAATGTTTTCCTTGATGTGCTGCACAACCCGCCGATCAAGCTCCCAGGTGAAGCGGATTTGGCTGTTCCTGACCCGGAGGCTCAATTGGTGGCAGCTCTTCACGTCATTCTGGATTGGACACTTCCTTACCTGGCATACATGAACCGGGGCGAGTTACCAGAGGATGAGACTCTGGCCAGACAAATAATACGGCGGTCCAAGTCCATGACAATTGTTAATGGCGAGTTGCACCATTGCAGTGTATCAGGAGCGTTTCAACGCTGTGTATCTCCTGAGGAAGGCTGTGAAATTTTACGTGAGATCCACGAAGTGGATTGTGGTCACCACGCCTGTTCAAAGTCTTTGGTGGCTAAAGCGTTCTGGCACGGTTTCTATTAGTTAACTGCTCATGCTGATGCGGAGGATCTGGTCAGACGATGTGATGGTTGCCAAAAGTTCTCAAGACGTGCTCATGTACCGGCTCAAGAATTGAGGATGATTCCAATCACTTGGCCGTTTGCAACTTGGGGGCTAGATATGGTTGGGCCTTTCAAAAGGTCCAAGGATAAGAAGACCCACCTCCTGGTGGCGGTTGATAAATTTATAAAGTGGGTGGAGGCGGAGCTTGTTAGCAAGTGTGATGCAGCCACGGCGGTTTAGTTCATCAAAAAGGTGATTTTCTGGTTTGGCTTTCCACACAGTATCATCACAGATAATGGTACCAATTTGTCCAAAGGTGCCATGCAGGAGTTTTGCAAACGGGAGCACATCCGCCTTGACGTTTCATCAGTGGCGCACCCACAGTCCAATGGTCAAGCAGAAAGAGCTAATCAGGAGATCTTGAGAGGCATAAAACCGCGACTTATGGTTCCTTTGCAAAGGACGCCGAGTTGTTGGGTAGAAGAGTTGCCATCCGTATTATGGAGCATTAATACCACACCCAACAGATCAACAGGATACACGTCGTTTTTCATGGTCTATGGAGCGGAGGCGGTTCTCCCTAGTGATATCCGTCACGATTCACCTCGTGTGACGGCTTATGTTGAAGCGGCCAACGAGACAGCTCGACAAGATGCTTTGGACCGGTTGGATGAAGAGCGAGACATAGCAGCTGCCCGCTCGGCGATTTACCAACAGGATCTTCGTCTCTATCACAGTCGTCGAGTCAGAATCAGAACCTTTCAAGAAGGAGATTTGGTGCTTCGGCTCATTCAAGATCAAACCGATATGCATAAGTTATCCCCGCCTTGGGAGGGACCTTTCGTGGTCAGCAAGAATCTGCACAACGGGTCATACTATCTGATCGATTTTCGAGAGCGAAAAGACTCACGCAAATCAGAAGAGGAGACCAACAGACCGTGGAACATAGCTCATCTTCGGCCTTACTATACTTGAGCCATTGGCTCTGCTTATGTATATATTATGACAATGTACATATTATAAATACAATAAACTGGATCCTCAGCTAAAGCGGGGTATCTATTCTTTTACATCATGCATGGTTACATGGAGTTGTTTTGTCTTAAAGCAGCCTCCGGTTTACCCCTTGCAAAAGTTATAAATATCACTAGGGGGCTCGGTCGTGTCCGAACCGATGCAACACCTTTTGATAGGCGAAAGCCACCAGGTCACTTGGGGACATGGTCAAGTCTGAACCAGTCATGCCTCTTGATCGGCCTAAAGGCCATAGAATCACTTGGGGGCTTGGTCGAACCCGAACCATTGCCATGCCACTTGATCGGCGTAACGCCACGGTTTCATTTGGGGACCTGGCTGACTCGAACCATAGCTACACCTATTGGGAGCTTGGTTGTGTCCGACCATGGTAACACCATTTGATCGGCTCAGTAAAGCCTCTTTTTTGCAAATGGTTTTATCTTTGCCTTTGCTTTAATAATTTTCTTGATAAACTGCTATTTTATCTTGGTTGCGTTTTTAAACCAACAACATTTTACACTAGTTCAAGCTGCCAATTTGGTGGAACACGGTCCATTTTTTGAACCGGATATTATTTACCCGGTTTGATTTTTTCTATTAACATCCTATTTTGGAGTAACAAAATGTTTATTATGACCAAGCACGGTTTACATAGTAAACCGGCATTGTATATACAGGAGCTGTTTTCTCCCATGACGGTGTAGGTTTATCAAATCGCCGTGTCAAGATTGGCTAAGCCTACTTCGCGCCCAATGATGGCAGGTATTTTGTATCACAAAATTTGATCATATATGTCAATCTCCTTGCATATATATATATATATATATATATATATATATATATATATATATATATATATATATATATATATATATATATATATGAAATTCATAAACCGGCTGGTAGTACAACCGCCCTCGTAGTTTAAGATTTTATGATTGCAGAAGGTATAGATTGGCAATTTCGATCTTTCAACCAAGCGTATCAGTTCAGATGCACGAAGGCATCTGAGAAGCAAAAGTATTGGCTATCCTATTACAAGGCAACATGGTGCCTGAATAAGATCATTGTTTTCTGGCAAAATATAACAAGGGAGCCTATTAAACCGGTCTCCGGTTCAAGCTTGGTCACCGCCTTGGTCTGATGGTCGCGGGTCGCCCTGCGCCGCTTCAGTTTCTTCTGCCCTACCCAGCGGCTGGAAGTCAACAGTGGTCCAGTCGATTCCCATTAACTCTTGAAAAACAGCTTCATCATGGATCAGTGAAGACGGTTCAATATCAGGAGCGTAGGTATGCTTACAGATTGGCGGGATCAAATTTTCTGCTTCGGGAACTGGTGCAGCCACTCGTTTGTTCTGATTATTATATTGGGCTTGATAATGGGTCAAATCTGCCTCTTCTACCAATTGACAAGCCAGAGGGCGCACTGCCCGGTTTATTGCCCTCAGATCCTCTTCATTGAACTCTGACCCGTCTTCCTTCAAACTGGGATAGCCCTGAGCTGCTTCAACGGGATTGAAGTCTGGCACCCATGCCTTTGCTCGGATTAAAGCATTGATGGCACCGGTTCGAGCAGCTGATTTTTTCAGCTCTTCAATCCGGGCAGGAAGCATTGATAATCTGTTAAGAGTATCTTGGATTAACGTGGGTGTCGGATTGTTATGTGACGCAGTCGAGATGATCCGCTGCGCTCCAGTATACAGCTGTTCGATTAATGTGTAGGCAACCTTCAACTTCATTCGAACATCTGACCCCAAGTGGTTAATGCGGGTGCCTGCAACATGATAGAGCAGTTCACAAACCGGACATATCATAGGAAGACCGAAATTATCACAGAAGTCAAAGAACGCTTACCAAAGATGGCGGCAGTCATTGCATGCACTTGTCGCTTTACGCTGGTCAGTTCGTCGGTCACCGGTTTAAGGGCAGCTTCAGCAGTTTCAATTTTCTTGATCAAAGCGTTTTTCTCAGTGGCCCAATCCGCCTGATCTTTCTTGAAGCCCTCCTTCAGCTGTTCCATGACGCTTAAAGCGCTGGTCAACTCCTCTTTTGCTTTGGAGGTTTCAGCTTGTTGAGATTTTAAGTTCGCTTGAAGATCGGCGAGTCGGTTTTCTTTGGTCTTCAGCTCAGCCTGCATTCAGACAGTTATATGGTTTAACAAAACGGTATGGATATTAAAGTACCAACCACATAACGAATTATGCACTTGGCACTTGGGGGCTAATGCCTATTTGATCTACAACTGTCAACTAATCGCAAAGTCCCAAGCTCAATACAAGTATTCAACTTGGCACTTGGGGGCTAATGGCTATTTGCTCAAAAATTATCAGTGGAATTCGAGACATTCAGGTTTATATTATTAAAGTCCTGGTTTAACTACATTAAGTTGAACCGACCCTTGGGGGCTACATCAGCACATTCTGAAGTATGCAGATTTATATTTCACAAGTTCCGGTTTAACAGAAGATTACAAACCGGCCCTTGGGGGCTAGGGGAATCAGCAAGGCTAAAAGAATATACAAGCAGGAAGAGGCATATGAAAGTTACCTCAAATTTATCCTTCATCATGTTCACTAGGCCAGCTTCATGATCGCGACTGGTATATAGCCGGTTCA
Source organism: Aegilops umbellulata (assembly GCA_032464435.1). NCBI lineage: Eukaryota > Viridiplantae > Streptophyta > Magnoliopsida > Poales > Poaceae > Aegilops > Aegilops umbellulata. The sequence continues at coordinate 216,778,273 of CP136055.1, forward strand.
GATAACCAGAATGAAGATCCTGAGCACTCAGTGCAGCATAAGTCGCCAAATCAACATTCCATTTGCCCTTGCCCATTGCGGCAAATTCATCCTTGGCAATATGTCGGGACAAAGCGACAGGGTTGCTGGGTTCGGTATGACCAATGCCAGTGATGACAACTTCATCATCCTGGGCATCACCGGTTTGCACTGTGGCGGTCGGTTTACCAGTAGCTTTGGATGGATTTGCGGATTTTTCATTCCGGACGGGACTTCCAGGCTGGTCAGCAGGACCGGAAGCATCAACATGCCTCTCTTCAGCAATAAAAACCACATCTTGCGCTGGCGGGTCATTCGGCATGTATTCATGAATGGCCGCTCCAACATCTGGAGTGGCGCCCGGTTCAGGGGCAGTTTCTTCTTCGGCCGCTTTATCCAGGCGAGCTTTCTTGCTCGGCCTCGGTTTGGCCCTGAAAGGAGCAGCAAAATAAAAAACAGTATAGGTTGAAAGTTAAAATATCAGGAATATTATCATGAGTACAAGATTACCCAAGCACGGTCTTAAGCGGTGGCAGCTGAGTACCCGTTGACTCGCCGGAGGATGAGTGGGAGGTAACCTGATAATCGGAGTCAGATGGGTTAAGCGGTTGACGAAAACGGCCCGCTTTAGGACAAGTACTGACAAGCAAATTAGAGACCTGTGAACGGTGTCTCCGAACCGGACTGCTTGGTAAACCGGCAGAGGTAACTACCTGGCCGCTGTGCCGAGTCGTGCGGCGCACTTCATGCTGTTTGGTCTTCATAAGAAAGTTGGGATCCAAATGAGCAAGAGGATGAGAAAATTTAACTTTCCGGATTTCCTGACGAATTTTTAGTGAAGGCAAAGAGTTCGAATCAGAAGAGAGAATAATTACCTCTGCATCATCAGCATGGCTAGCTTCGGCATCATCCTGACAAGTATTATCATCAATAAGGCGTGTAAAAGAAAGCCAAGTAAATCGAGTTCTACCTTAAGGTCCGGATTAATCACATCATCATCAGCAGGCGGATTAGAGGATGAAGTGGTTTTCCTCCTATGAGCAGGTTTCTTAAGGACCTTTGTCTTTGGACGGGTCAGCCTCTCCGGTTTGTCTGCCTTCTCCTGCGAAAGCTTCTTGCTCCAAAACGGATCATCACCCTGTTTTAACAGATATTGGTATCAAGTATTAAGCAGATGTAACATTATCAGAGTTAATGAAAGGGGAAATTCACACTCACAGCTGGCGGTTTGTTGGTAGCACAGAAAGGAAGCAGGCCGGTTCGGGCATAGACATATTCCGGTTCGTTCAAAATTTTCTTCACAGCTTCTGTGACTGCTTCGTCAGTAAGCTGGATGTTCACGTGCCGCAGAGGGTTGTTAACACTGCCCGTATATTCACACATCAAACCGGAGCGTTGGCTGAGAGGCAGTACGCTTCAGGATATCCAGCAACGAGGAAGATCCACTCCTGTTAAACCGTTGGCCATAAAGGCTCTGAGCTTGGACAGTTGGGGAGCATATTTACTCCTCTCTTTGGCCGTCAGCCTCTGTGGAAAGGGGTGTGTGTTGCTAAGCCGTTCCGGACGATAGACGGGCAAGGGATTTTACTTTGCAGGAGAGGTGTCTTTGCAATAGAACCACGATTGATTCCATTCTTGGGGATGGTTGTGCAGCTTGGTGTGAGGATAAGTGACCTCTTTCCGCTTTTGAATCGCCATGCCACCTAATTCCATATTGGAACCATCAGTAAATTCTGTGCGGCGGTTTAGATGGAACAAATCTCGGAATAACTCAACTGAAGGTTCCTCTTGAAAGAACACCTCACAGAGCACTTGGAAATGACATATGTTGGTGATAGAATTGGGGCCAGTGTCTTGCGGACGAAGTTGGAAGTTGGCCAAGACGTCCCGATAAAATTTTGAACCGGGTGGATTAAAGCCTCGGGCTAAGTGATCCGCAAAAACTACAACCTCTCCTTCTCGGGGTGTGGGAGGACATTCTTTTCCTGGGACCCTCCAGTGGATGGTATTCTTGCTGCTCAAAGCGCCAGTCAAGACTAAGTTATTCAGTTGTGTCTCTGTAACACGAGAAGGAGCCCAGTTTCACTCATATACTTGCTTGGCCATGGTGGAGTCTACAAAATAAGCAATCCCGGTTTGAGATTGTGTTGGGTATAAAATATACACTGATATGATCAGGATCAAACCGAGGATAATTACATTCAAACTGAAGCTTTGTGAGGCGATGGGCTAGGACTAAGGGATCCTGGCGGTTCAATAAGGGGACTAATGGTATATACCGATCTATTGATTTTTCCTGGCGGTTCAATAAGGCGATCTAAATATTGAAAGCATTGGAGGTTCCGAAATGGCTAAGTATGCAGAAACAGGTTTCACAAAAGTTCCAGTACAGCAATGGATCTAAGGTAGCTTCAGAAAACAGAAAAGATATTCAAAGGCGTTAAAGCAGGGACGAAGTGAATCAATGAGCAGATATACAGATGAGATCCACGGACTTTAAACACGAGGCTATAGGTGGATGCCGAAAGCTACATGGCATTCAGAACAAGGTTTTACAGATCCATACAGAGGCTAACGCACGAGCAGGAGCAGTCGACGAACATCGCAAGAACAGGGAACCCTAGAACAGATCTAGGGTAAGAAGAACAGAGGACTTACCAGAGCTGAGGAGAGTGTAGAAGATCACCGCAGTTTTCTGGTGCGTTCAGGTCGATGCAGCGGCCAAGGTCGAAGATGAAAGCGACGGCGGCGGCGGAGCTTCGAAGCTGACGATGCGAGGAAGACGAAGATGAGAAGGCAGGAAGGGGAAAAAAGGAAATGACCCTTCGGTCCTATTTATAAGACAAAAGGACATGTGTCAGGCGCGACAAACCAGGGGCCACCGAACGGAGCTGTCGCCTCGATTTTCGCAGCCCTATTAAAATGATGAGTCATTACGAATACTTTCTTTATGACAGATGATGTCACCCCGGTTTAAGAGCAATTGGAGAAGATGACGTCAAGACGGTTCAACAATTACCAGAAGATGATAAAGAGGAAGATTTCTGCTAAGGATTGACATGAACACGTTCAAATCAATCTGGGGCCTAATGTTGGGGATATTACTACTGGGCGTAAACCGGCCTACCAGGGCCGGGTTAACTTCATCAGCAGTCCCAGAGTGTTAAAGCCCAAGAAGATAGATGAAGGCCCAAGGCCGTAGTTGGTTCAACACTTGTGGCCGTAAACCGGCCTTGTATGTAAACTCGTATTATAAGTTAGGAATAAGGAGAGACCAACCCGGGTACGAATATGAACCGGAGATTGGGACTCTGTGAACCGACGGGCGTCACCCGTGTATATAAGGGGACGACCTGACAGCGGTTCAAAGGACAGACAACCACAACTCGAGACTTAGGCGAAGCTTGTTTGCTCCCTAGTCATCGAAATCCCATCAATTCCATCACAACTAGACGTAGGATTTTACCTTCATCGAAGGGGCCGAACTAGTATAAACCCTCTGTGTCCCTGTGTCCGCTTTAACCCCTTCGAGTTAACCCGTTGCGATGGCTCCACGACTAAGTCCTTTGGCTAGGACATCTGCCGTGACAAAACAACGATAGTCTCCCATGAAGGCACACACCCACACACATCCCCCTCTCCATCATATCGGGCATTCTTTATCTCTCACGTGTGCATGCGCAACGATCCATGTTCCTCTATGTATGTGTGTATATAGTTAGGTCTTTCATAGTTTTCCCCACAAACCGATCAATCGATATATCCAATGAGGTCTCACCCTCTTTCCCACGTCCACATCGATCAATCTATACCTCTCTATATAGGATTAACATATATAGCTAATACACCCACATTAATTATATATCCAACGGCCCCCTCTCATCATCCATGCCTTTCGCTTCATCTCTCAGACGCGTGCACAATGGCGAAGATAGGGGCAATAAGGGCCCTGCCCCCCTCCCCCTAACATCACTATATATCGAGGCTAATATGAATGTGATCATTAGACAATTGCTGCTAAAAATGGTTTAAGTTCATGAATTGACCCTCCTCGTAAAGGATTAGCAATGCTTGGCCCCCTAGCTCATTTATTTTTCATGGCTCCGCCACTGCGCGCAACAGCGCACGTGTTCGCCCCCTCTCTCTAAATATCGATCTCGCACTTGTGCATTCCTTCATAGTCTCCCTCCACTCGGCCCCTCGCACCATCTTCTAGGCCCCCACCGGATTTTGCCACATGTACAATCTAGCAGCCTCCATGGTTGAACTTAAGCATAATGCACAAACCTCAAAACAACAGTGGTTCTCTTTTGTTCTAGAATCTTCCGTATCATAACTGCCCAAACTTTTTTTCTAGTTGAATTCCCATTATTTGTTTTTACTTTATGCTTTACAACGCACAATTCCATGAATCATAAAATATATTAAGGGCTTCTTTGATTCAAAGGATTCTCAAAGGAATTTTGGAGGATTCTAATCATTAGGAATTTTTCCTATCTTGGTTGTTTGATTCATAGGATTGTAAACCATAGGAATTTTTCCATATGATTCATTTGCACTATATTTCATAGGAAACATCCCATCCACTCAAACCTCTTTGAAGGAATTCTGCGTTTTTTCTATGCAGAATCAAACACTCGTACAATCCTGTAGGATTCAAGATGACATTCCACTATAATCCCATGTTTTTCCTATTCCCGCGTTCTTAGCTTTTTTATAAAAAATAATTGATTTTGAATGAGATGAACTATAAGAATTAACGAAGGGCTACATCGGGCATATATGACTCAGAGCTTACATGCTATAGTGTGGTATTTATTCATAATTTGGTTGCAAAATCTGATGCGTGCAATGCATGTGTACCTTACTAGTACTTCGTGTATGTGCAGAACACGTAAATTAGAATACCAATGGCACGCTACACAGTGTATCTCTTACAGTTCATGAAGCCATGTGGCACATGTGGAGGCGTTGTCGCGACCTCCTTGCGTGGATTGATCACAGTGATGTGCTGCTGGTTCCAGAAGAATGTACTCGTCCTCCCTGAGCCATACTGGCAGTACATGCACGAAGCAAAGATGTGCACGCACGCCACGCACGCACTCATTCCCTCGCACGCACACGCGGGTACATGGGCGGATGCAATTTTGTACCAAGATCCACCCCATGTGATAATTTGACGCGTGTAAAGTCGTTCACTTCATTGATGGTCAATTAACACACCGCATGCAAATTGAGTGGACGTGAGGGCGGAAGAAAGACATTATTACTCCACTGCACGCATGCGAGTAGTTAAATCGTGGGTTGCTAGTAGTACTTCCATTGGTCTCCTTCGTATTTTGTGCCAATTTTTTGTTGTAACATAATATTTACGCATTTGAGCAGTGTAGTACTTGAAATTTATGTTCTGCTAAACTCATCGGGAACCGTTTCCGGCCTCGAAACCAAAACCATCAATTAATCTTTACCTTCTTCCCATCACATTCGAAAGCCTGCTCACACCTACTAGTACGTACCAAACCTGAATGTGTTCCGACTATGCAGGTATTAGTACTAGTGCTAGTACTTAGGTTATAAAAAGGGGAACTACCTAACCGAAAATTACTCTACCTTTCCTCCTCATAAGTGCTTCTTCTTCGTCCGTCGTTGCCATGGCCGGTGAGCAGAGCTCTAGGTCGAGAACTACTCGTAGCAAGGGAGCAGCAACCAAGGCTGCGGAAAAAAAAGAGGGCTCGCCGCCATGCAGAGACCTTGAAAGATCTCTCACGGGCAGGCGATGGCTCCCAGGAGCGCCCTAGCCGCGGAGGCGAACATGCCGAGCCGACGGAGCTGGAGTCGTTATCCCTCAACGGCATGCCCGATCAGCTCAATAAGCAGAAGGAGTTCATCCAAGCCTTGATGGAGTTTCTAAAGGAGAGCCTTGACAACATGCCCGCTGAGCTCAATCAGCAGGGGGAGTTGACAGCCGGCTTGGTGATGCTGCTGAAGAAGAGCATTGCCTCGGAGAAGAAGGCGACCGGTGAAATCATGCGACTTCGAGAGGACAATGCGAAGCTCTGCCACGAGATCGACCTGTTGAAGGAGAAGAAAGCCGGCTGGAAGAAGCTGCATGAGAATAGTAGTTCCTCGATGAAGATGCTGCAGGCCCTCATCATGGAACAGAAGGAGGAGTTGGTGAAGCTCCGCATCGAGCACCCGGCTGCTGTCAAGGTACGTAATGCGGCCGTGGAACAGATGATGAAGGCTCGCGTAGAGAAATCTCGCGTCATGGACAGAATGAATATGATGGCGGAGGAGACACGCAAGGAGATGGAGGTCGTGGAGGCGATGAAGAAGTAGTTATGACTCCGCGGCGAATTAGATCATTTGGGGTGATAATCTTCCTTCTTCTTTTGCTCATGTGTTTCATCTTTTGCTTCGGGTGTTTCGCCGCACGTGTCACGTTCTCTGCGAGGCATGAATAGAACAATGGTTTTTTAGGGAATGAATAGAACAATGCTAACAATGAGATGACTAGCAAATTAGATCATTTTTTATCGCCATATGGCACTGGGCTGCCGTGTTTCGTGCTCCTCCGTCGCAGTACTACTCTAGTGGAAAACTTCAGTATACCGCATGGTTCTTTGCTCCTCCTCAATCAGGTCGTCGGCGCATTTGTACGAGCAGTCAAATCACAAGGCCCCGCCTTCCAGCAGTAATGAGCCGTCAAAACACAAAGGCCCTCGCCTCTAGTGAAACCGACCAAGCTAGACTGCCCCTCCCTCTAGCCTTTTAAAAAATGTATACTTTTGTACTACAGCAGTAGTACCGATGGATTGCACCATGGAGCAAAACTTGAAAAAAAAAGGTGGTACATATAGAGAGCGCTCATCGCCAAATTATGCATATAGCACTATTAAAAAGGCTAGTCACAATAATGGTGTCCCGCACAACCCACCCCTCAAATAAAACTAAGAGGGTGCTTGGATACCTTTTAGTCCCATGACTAAAAGTAGTGGGACTAAAACATGCTAGCCTCACCCATGCTTGGATCCAAATACTAAAAAGGCTAAAATCAAGTTAATGAGCATTTATTATCCTCCAAACTCTCCAATCCAGAACTCGCCTGTGTTAAAGGAGAGGAGTTAAATTAGTAGAGAGAGGACTAATCCACATTTTAGTAGGGGTACCCGTGACTAAAAATTTTTAGTCTCAAGACTAATTTTAGCCCCTCTTTAGCCAGGGGTGCTTGGAACTTTAGCCTCTTAAAGAGACTATTTTTAGTCAGACTAAAATAAGTCCCTTGGATCCAAGCACCCTCTAAGCATCCTGGAATTCATTGACAAAACTAAGCACCCTGAAATTCTTTGACAACTAAACTGCTGGCTATATGATGTTGGCCATATATATTGTACGTATATAATGTGAAGAAACGATTGGTAGTACTATACCAACTAAAAGATGAAATGTAAGAAATACTAGTATGTACGTACTGAAGAGTTAAAGTAATGAGAAGAAACATAACATAGTTCTGCTGGGGGCTCAGCACAACACACCCCTCAAATTAAATTAAGCACACCTGAAATTAAACTTTGCAACTATTTCGGTAGACACTGCATTAGAACCACCATGAGCAACGACACTGCCACCTTACTCATAGTCCTCGTCCACGTCCTCGACTTTGTCCTTGTCCCTCTTCCTCTTGGCCGATACTTCTTTGCTTGAACCGCACACTTGGTTGTTGCTCTTCATCTAACCCTTGTAGATATTTAAGCAAAGGTAGCCATCCATTGCAGTGTAGGGGATGTGGTCTATATCTAGTACATTCTGCTGCCATGCATGACGATGAAACCTGTATGGAGGTTTCTCCAGTTTACCGTACGAAGGATGAACCATGGCTCCTACCAGAGTCAGCATTGAAGGCTGAAGAGAGGACACCAGCCGATTCTTCTGGTGGTCGAAGGTGTTGCCTACAACGAGGCCTATCCGACGCAGGACTTCTTTGTCGTTACCAAAGTCTACAGTAACAAATTTGACTAGGTTTCTCCCGAGGAAGTCCTTAAAACCCTGGCACTCAACGTCGGCATGGCATATGTGCTAGACCAAGCATAAGTCATGCACGCAAACTTGGATCACGACGGGCTTCGTCCTCTCTTCGTCCTTTAGATCCTTCTCTCTTCCCAGGATTGTGGTGTACTCAACATCTAGCCCAGCAACCCACTCATCATCTGAGTTTTCGAATATGCGTCCGAAGCAAGAAAGGCATCCTTTCACCGTTGCGGAAGAACGGGTGTGGATGACGTCGAACTCATCGCCGGTGATGGTTCTAACCTTGTACTCACCGCCGATCATGGAGATTTGGGACGCCATGGATTTGGGAGGAGGGTTAGGATTAGTGGAACTTCCGTAATGTGAATGGACGGGACGACTAGGAGCGAACCGCCGTAGTATTGAAGGACGTGCGGGGATGAGTAGGAGCGAACTGCCCAGCGTGCAAATGGCAGGGTAGTGGCTTTCCATTCTCCCATGATACGGGCTTCCGAGAGCCCTTGGACCTGAGATTGAACGATTGCATGGCGTGATTCTAGACCTATGGGTGAATATCCTATCCTGGAGGGTTATTCTGCAAATTTTCACCAACTTAGCATGCGGCTGTTTGATCTCAGATCCAAGGGCTGCCAGCAGCCCGTATCATGGTCGCGCCTACCACGACCGTCACATCGCTCGCGCGGTCACACCCTTGGAGATCTAACACGGTGCGTTAGGCTATCTGATGTTGGCATGTCATACATAGTCATCACTTAGTCACTCATACTACAACAAGGTTGGCTATAAGTGTAGTTTTTTACTCCTCTCTATCTCTTTCTTCGTACTCCCTCCGTCCCATAATATAAGAACGTTTTTGACACTAGTGTAGTGCCAAAAACGTTCTTATATTATGGGACACAGGGAGTACTAGTATTTATTGCATTTCCCAAGGAGTGACCTCTTCCAATGGAATGGTGTTGCTAAGTTTGCTTCATTTAATTAGCTATAGACTCAAAATTGTCTTTTCATCTAGGTACACGCGCTTAGCACCGTTTCTTCCTTGGGTCACCAAACTAGTCTCTCTCTTCTTGATTAACTTGCCACATCAGAATTTATGCCTATGTGGCAAGCTTAAGCACCTGTAGGAGCAAGTAAAAGTAAGTACAATAGTGCTCTTTACATGGCATTTTTGCATATGTGGAGGAAAGAGAGGCACGGAAAAAGTGGAGAAGTGGGCTCTCATGCAAGAGCCAGCCTCTACTACATGGTGGAGCATTGGGAGAGGCATCTGTATGGAGGTGGTCAGGAATCGGGAGATTCACGCCGGTCATAGCGCCGCAGTTAAAATGATAATGGCAAGTTAAATCACGGGGCCCCACCTGTCCAGCAGTAACTGGCTGTCAAATCACACAGCCCTACGTTTGCAGCAGCCTACTCCCTCGTCTTCTCGCGTCTCGGTCGAACCGACTAGGTGGAACTGCCCCGCCTACCGCGTAGGAAAAGCCCCGCCCTCGACTTTTAAATAGTATACAATATACTAATTTTGTATCCATGGATTGCGCCCGCGCCATGGAGCAAAGCGTCTGGAAAATGGCGGTACACATGTACAGAGTATACAGCACGCCCGTCGCGTTCGCGTCGCACCCCAGACGGTCGGTCGGTCTGGCACGCTGCTCTCCGAATGGAACGTGCGTCATATTGCGTTTGCACACACATGTGGGACGGCAATTGAGAACCGACCATAGGCACACTCCCCGGCCCCGCAAGTCGGGTGACTTAATAGAAGAGGGAGACGAGCGATAGTACTAGAGAAGTGTTGTACTACGTTGGTGCCTGGACGACCCCTGCAAGAAACGGAAGATCAGTTCGTCCATGCATGTGACCAGACTCCAGCAGACACGCCTGGATTGGCTATCGTCTACATATCGTGTAGGCTGTGTTGTACATGGCTGTAGTTGTGGTGAGAAATCTAAAAAAAGTTTTCTTGTCATCTCGCAAAATTAGGTGTCATGTGCTTCGGATCACTGCGAGGGTTAAACAGCGACAACTGAGTTGGGCTAGTCATTGGGGGCACATGCACGAACAGTGAATACTCGGTTGCCATCTAGGTCAAGACGGCTATGTTAATTAGGACATCTATCGACGGACCCCTTTTCTACGAGTTTATCTTTAATTTGAGCTTTGTTCCTCGTCTAGTTTGTCCGTCGGGATTCATGTTGTCTCCTTTGGGCAGTGAGGTTATGATTTCTTGTCATGTGGCATTTTTTCGTGTTATATGTTATAATCCGGCGCTTCAGATCAAAATGACGACAACTGCGCCTCTGGGACACGTGCATGAAGACTTCTCGACAGTCATTGACGAGGTCAAGCTGGCTCCGGTAGACAAAAGAAAACTAGTACTGCTCCACTATATAGGCAAGAGCCTCCATGCTTTGCTTGCTAGTGTTGCTCTCTTCACACTATCTCGGCCTCTCCAGATCTAAACACGACAGCGATGGACACTCCCTCTCTCTCTCTCTCTCTCTCTCTCTCTCTCTCTCTCTCTCTCTCTCTCTCTCTCTCTCTCTCTCTCTCTCTCTCTCTCTCTCTGCTCACCGCTGATCACAGATCCAGCCGGATCCTCTCCGCCGGGGAAGGTGAGAAGGTGCAACGTTCATGCAGTCGTCCTCGGCGACGGCTCTTACCCACTGCTGGGCGCATCCCGATCAGCCTGCCTTGCCGTTCTCTCCCAAGCACCGCTGGCGAGGGAGGGCCTCCGACCCCTTCTTCCTCGCTGCCGTAGTGTGGGCAGATCCGGCCTCCCGCCGCCCACCTAGCGACATCCCAGTGACCATCAGGTATAACTTCCTTCGAAACCGGCCTTGCTCTACTTCCCGAGCTCCTGACGTCGCTGCATTTGTATCTTTTACTATTTCTCAGGGCCCCTCGTAGATAGGATCGATCGGCTGTTCGAAAACCACGTAATTTTTTTACGTTTAAGAGGTAAAACTAGTTCATGCACTCGAATCTAGTACTACTTGGTTCAAACAAGGAAGAAAGGGGGTGGGGGTGGGGGAGGATTTGTTACCTGAATCTAGGACTTGGTCGAAAGAGGAAATAATGGGGGCGAAAAGTAGCAGAGACTGGCTATCCAACTGGTCTCTAGGTCTAATAGGGAAATAAAGGGAAACGCAGTACAAACTCAATATAAACCCGATCTATTGGTTGAAAAAGGAAAGAATGTGGGGACTGGGGGACAAGTCAACAGAGTAAGTCCAGCACTAGATTTGCTAGCCTCACACAGTATAAGGTGGCTATACCGAACAAAAATGGGACCAACCCAGATATCCTATTTTGATGTTTGTTGCCCCGAGCCACTCTTATGTAATGCCACTAGTAAAATGTAGCAGTCGCACTGTTAAAAGTAAGGACACGTTAAACCAATGTTGTTTCAATGTAATGCCTCCAGTAATATGAATCAATGGCACTTCTTTACATGTCCTGCTAAAATTTCCCATTAAGATAAGTTGATTCTTTTTGTTAGAAATGTAACTGTCCTGGTCCGCCTACTCTCCCGTGCCCAAAGTAATGTCGTATTTAACGGTTGTCATAGTTAATACTAATGCCCACACTAATATCTAGCAATGCCAGTGCTTTAGAAGTTGCTACTGTCCTTGTAGGATTGGCATTCAGATAAGGAACATGCTACTTTTCATTTGATGCATGTTTCATCACTTGTTAGTCACCCTCCTTTCCACCTTTTTTGTGCAAACAGAGATATACATTTCACGCTCGATCTTAGTTGAACTGCACAAATGATATCCAAATTATAGTTGAACATTCCAGGAGATTCACAACCAACCTTGATGTTGCTCAATTTTATTGCAACTAATGAAGAAGAAGCTCTGTGGGTTTCGTTTTCTGATGGAAATGGAACCGGGGCTGGAGCCCTTTTCTTAAAACAAATTGAAGAAGAAGATGCTAGCTCACGGGACATTGCTTCACTTTAGGTGAACTGCACCAAAAGGTCCCATGAATTGAATCATCCATGTTGGTGACTGAAAGAGCCATCTTCAGCATCCCAGTCTAAGCACCCCCGTCCTCCATCCTTGCGACGGACGGTACACCTCGTTTGCCACCTGCTCGACCCTAGTGTCACTGATAAAATGAAGTAATAATATAGTTAAAATAGAGCGAGTGTCATGTCTGTCATTTCATTTCCAATCTAGATAAACAAAGTGCTTCTCTTTGTTAATGTATGTTTCATCAACTAGTCCCATTGTTAAAGTTTAAGCGTTTCTGCAAACAGGGGTGCTTAATTTTAGTTGATATGTACAAAAATAGAGATTTGAATGTCTCAAGGAGCCTCCTTGTACTACCACTGTACACTAATGTTCATCACTGGCAGAAGGTGTATCTGGGAGACTTGGGACGTTGTCCAGTGTGAGGCGTACCGTATGAGGCATCGCAGGGCCCATGTCGCCCTCGCAACATGGCATACTATGATACTATCGCAATATTTTCTTCTATTTATTTTGTGTGTTCCATCAACTAGTGCCACTATAATGTAATCACGCTTTTTCATTATTTGTGCAAACAGGGTTATTCAGCTACATTTTGGTGGAACTGCAAAAATGTACATATGGAACCGGCATATATGCAGAGTGCGAGGTGTGCCAAGTAAAAAATTAATGACACCAACCATGCTGCATGCACGCATTGGCATCCACCACCACCAATGGAATGTGTGGCGCTCTCTGTGGACGGATCTTTCTCGGCAGCAAATCATCTAACCAAATACTAGTAGCTTATATTGGCAGTTTTCTAGGGAGTACTCTTTTCTGAAAGAAGCACCAAATTATTTTTCTTTATTTTACACTGTGTCACAACTTTGACCCAAAGGTCCAGAGCTATTTTAGGGTGATTGGTGTAGTACTCGGAGACTGATTGTAAGCATGATTTTCATTAGCTGTCACACTAATTGTAAGCATGAGGAGGTGGAAGATTAGGTTAGTGCAAAGCTTACCTTAAACCCTACCGCCGCCGTTGAAACTAGGCGAGCGTCGAGGGAACCGTGGAGAACGACGAGGAAGCGACGTCGCGCCATCCGGCCTCCTCTTACGGTGGGAGAACGAATACTCCTGTGGCTCTGGCTGGCTCTGCACCCTCACGAACGGCACACCATACTCGATCGATTCGTTATCCTCTGGGTGCTCGACCTTCGACCTGTACGCCCACCACCTCCGCCTGACTGTCACCTCGGGCGAATCTGTCTGCTCCATCGCCCAGAGGAGATACTCGATGAACTCGGAGGACTGCGGTGTGACTGCCGCCAAGGAGTACATGTACATTGCCGCCGTCTCGCTCTTTCGCATACATTGCCACATGGCCTGCACCGTCCTCGAAATCTCCCACTCATTGTCAAACCAACTAAGGATCTCCTTCAACCTAGCTAACTTTGCCTGGTCGCCGCCAGCGATCTGCCTGATTCGCTGCTGCATCCTCTCCATAGATGTCCTTCTGAGTGGTCCGGTGCTAGCTTTGGAAGATGGGAGGAGATACGGTGGTCTTGCAATAGACAAGAGGGAGAGGCGAGACGGTGGTTTTGGAATGGAGATGATGGAGAGGAGAGGAGGTGGTTTTGCAATGGAGAAGATCAAAAGAGGGAGAGTCGAGACGGTGGTTTTGGAATGGAGATGATGGAGAGGAGAGGAGGTGGTTTTGCAATGGAGAAGATCAGAAGAGGGAGAGGCGAGACTGTGGTTTTGGAATGGAGATGATGGAGAGGAGAGGAGGTGGTTTTGTAATGGATAAGAGGGAGAGGAGCGTGCGGCAGCGATTTAGGATTGGACGAGAGGGTCGGTGCACTGTGACTGGATCAAAATCAAAATCAATTTAACCTTCAGTTAAGAAAGCGACCCCACATTAACTAGTCTCCCATTTATTCTGGGTCATAATTGACCATGGTTTTCGCACATAAAATATATGTTATACGTTTTAAAAATAATAAAATTTGAAAGTACATTCAGATACGAACCAAACGATACAATTTTTGGTGACATGCATTCACATTTTGCTTGTCAAATACAGTACGTGGTCAAACTTTGACCCAAAATACGCAAAACAACAAAAAAATACTTCCAAGACCAGCGCCGCTCCTCTCCTCTTCCATTTCAAAACCACCGCCCCTCCTCTCCTGTTCTAGTCCAAAACCAGCGTCGCTCCTCTCTCGTTCTAATCCAAAACAAGCGCTGCTCCTCTCCTCTTCCATTCAAAAACCACCGCCGGCGAGTGAAGGTGCTGTGGAGAAGTAGATCGATGGAGGAGTACAACCAATACGTGAGGATCGCAGACGGCGACCCTGTGAAGCTAGATAGGATGTTGGAGATACAGTCTTGGTTTCACAACAAGGACCAACAAGCGGCGACGACGACATCTATGGCCAAATATCTGCAACAGAGCGAAAAGGCAGCGATACTCCCGGAGGGAGTCACGCCGGAGTACATAGAGCTGCTCCTCTGGGCCATGGAGCAAATAGATTCACCGAATCTGATCGTGAGGGAGCGGTGGTGGGAGTATCGATCCCAGATGGAGCATCCACCAGAGATTGAAGGATCGAGCATCTACAGGGTGCCGTTTGTGAGGGCGTCCTGCCAGAGCGAGCCGGTGGAGTCTTCGTCGACCAAACCCAACTGCGAGAGGATAAAAGTAGTTGGCCCGACAACGCTTCCCCGCCATCGTCTCCCTTGCCGTTCACATCGTCTCACGGGGTGGCTGTCTGCCGCCGAGGAATAGGAGGGGGCTGCCACCCCAGCCCAATAGTCGGGCAGGTTGTGAATTGTCAGGAGGAGCTTAGGGTTGTCAGTATTTGCAAGTTGTGAATTGTGTTTTGTGTTGTGTATTTTGAGAGTACTTTCAGATATGAATGTCTTTTGAATTTCAGATTTGCAGTATTGAGCATATGAAGTATTTTATGAATTCTAGAGATCTATTTTTAGCACTTAAAAAAATGTAGTTTCATAGGAGTATAAAAGTGCAGACAATGTGATTCTCAGAGAAGAAACTGATAAGAAACTGCAACTTTCAGAGGTGGAGCATTTATATTAACACGGCCTTTTCAAACAGGACTAACATCATGTTGGAAGTTTTATTCATGGTCCAAAATGGAACTACCAACCAGTTAACATCATGTTGATCAACATTCATGCATAACACATCTTCATATGATGCACGGTCAAAATGCCTACACAATGTCGAGTATGGGAAACACAGAGAAAACGAGGGACGAAGTTTTGGCAAGTGTTGGACGTGGTTTTGGGCTGCCCCGTCTAGGCTTTCATTTTTAACATGCGCAGCCCACGACCTCGGACGGGGGGTCCATAGGCCTGTTTGTATTTTCTTAGGGCCGTCATGTATCGACCGGCCTATGGACCTCCCATCTGAGGTTTTATTTTTGTCAGCCCAATTTATGTATTTTTTTGAAGAAAACGCAGAGGTCTGTTCTATTTTTCTATATAAGAATAGGAGCGTCAGGTCCAACTTATGTTTCCCTTCTAACTATATTATATATATTTAAATTATTTTATATGTTATTATATATTATTTTTATTGTCATCACATATTTAACAGATACTTACATATGTAAGAAAACAATATCCCACATCTTATTAACTTATAAAAATAATTTCTTCACAAATAAAATCCTGGATTGTTTTGGCACGAAAATCCTACTGATTGTGTACAAAAGGTTGATAAGATTTAAGTACAATGTAATAATATCACTTATTATTTAAATATATTTATAACAAAATGCTCAGCCCCTTTTTATTTTTTGATAACATTGCTGGCCCAGCCCAACATTATAATTAGAATCAGCCCAGCAAAATCTTGTATTTCGAGAAAGTTCAAATGGCCTGTAATTTTTTAGGAAATAAAATAAACGGGCCGCATGGATGCTACATTATTTGTTCACCTAGCCCAGCTAATGGTTGTAATTCAAAAAAAGATCAAATTGACTATAAATTCTACCGCTCAAAAAAAGACTGTAAATTCTGAAAAATGGGTTGAATACGTGCCACATTTTTGGAGGCCGAAATGTGGGCCAATAGGTCGAAGCCAACGCAAGTCATTGTCAATTTAGTCAACAAATGATTCTGACATGTTAGCTGTTGGATTTACATCCAACGACCGGCATCCATCTTCAATCTCTCGTCTTCTTCCACCAGCGCCGCCGGGACCACCTCCCGCCTCCTGCTACTAGCAGCTCTGCTTAGCACGCTTCGCTATGAAGCGCTACTCCACCGTTGGCCAGCCGATCCCTCCACCCCTCCACACTACCTGTTCTTCTCCACCGACTACCGAACCACACCGCACTAGAACCAGTTAACCCTCGTACACCTCTCTGTCTGCGACTCTACTCCCGCGTCTTCCCATCTCCACCTTGGATGCGCTCGGCGCGGCGTGGTCAACGTGGTCAACGAACGACACCATCGGAAGTAGACTATGTGTTAAGAGGCTGACAGCTGGGTCCACGGCCGCACATAAGGAAATGCCTCCTTATTATGCGCAAAATAATGATTCCTCCACCTGACATTTGGGACCCACCGGAAGGGCCTCTGTATTTCGCGAAAATAACGTGCCCCCCGCTGACATGTCGGACCCACCAGCTATCTTCGCACGCAAGGAAGTTCCTCCTTATTACGCACAAAAAAATGAATATTCCCCCTGCCAGCTGGAATCCAGCATAGTGGGAGGCTGACTTGTGGGCCTACCAAGTTGACGGGGACGGAGGGCTTTGGCAACTTAGTCAATATGAACGATTCTAGCTCCTGTTACCGTACGATGTTCATCCAACGGCCGTAGTGCTTCTTCAACCTCTGGTCTTCTTGCTCCAGCCGCCCAAACCAGCGCCGGTCGTGCCGCATGCTCCTACCTCCCGTGGCCGGCTGTGATGCCGCGGAGGCCTCACGCCCCCTACTACTCCCACCGCTGGCTAGGCCATCCCTCTACTCACCCACACCCCCTGTTATTCTGCGGCGACAGCAGCCTCACACCGCAGCCGAACCAGTGAACCCTCATACTCCTCTTCGTGTGGGCATCCACTACTGCGTGTTCCCCGGCTCCGAGTCGTCCCCTTCCTAGTCCTCGCCGTCGTCCACCGCCATGGTGCTCTCGGTGCGGCGTGGTCAACGTGGTCAAGGAACTACTTCCATCAGACGTGGACTGTACGTGGAGAGGCTGACAGCTGGGTCCATGGCCGCAGCAAGGAAGTGCCTCCTTATTACGCGCAAAATAATGATTCCTCCACCTGACAGCGGGGACCCACCGGACAGGCCACCGTATTTCGCGAAAAAACATTTCGCCCTGACTGCTGGGACCCACCAGCTACACCTTCGCACACAAGGAAGTGCGTCCAGGCAAAAAAACAAAACGATTCGCCCCCCTGACTGCTGGGACCCACCAGCTACATCTTTGCACGCAAGGAAGTGCCTGACAGTCGGGACCCACCTGGTCGAAGCGTACGTAGCGTTGTCATTCTGGTCGTGAACGTGTACGTACATATATACTGGTGGTTGTAGAGGTGCGCACGTGTCATAGTAGAGGCGCGCACGTAGCATGTACATGTATGTACAGCGGCCAGGGTGCTAGAAAGAAAATACGGCCATGTACGTACATACGGGCAGGGTCTCAAACGCCTACTCGTGCATACGTATGGCGAGGGCTCGTGTACATGGCCGGGTCGGAACGGAGATACAGCATCGTCGTCGTCGTGTTCATGGGGAGGCAACGGAACGTGTCATGTTCATGGGGAGGCAACGTAATGCATCATGTTCATGGGGAGGCAACGGAACGCGTCGTGTTCATCGGGTGGCAACGGAATGCGTTGTGTTCATCGGGAGGCAACGAAACGCGTGGGAGCCAATCGGCTGGGTCAGAACGGAATGCATGGTCGTGTTCATCGGGAGGGCTTGGACCGAACAGGTGATGGAAACGAGGCCTGGCGTACCACAAAACAGAGCAAACGACCTTGTGTTCGACCGGCCACGTTCGAAACGGGGTCCTGTTCATCGGGAGGGGTGTGGCGTACCGCAAAACGGAGGAAACGGACCTCCTACGGTCGAAATGGGGGTCCTGTTGATCGGGAGGAGTGTGGCGCGTACTGCAAAACGGAGGAAATGGACCTCCTACGGTCGAAACGGGGGTCCTGTTGATCGGGAGGGGTGTGGCGTACCGCAAAACGGAGGAACGGACTTGTGTTGGAGCGCTACGGTCGAAACGGGGGTCCTGTTCATCGGGAGGGGTGTGGCGTACCGCAAAACGGGACTCCACGGGATACTGTTCATCTCCACCGTCGACCTCCTCCAGCCTCCACGGGCTACCGTCGACCTCGTCCAGCCTCCACCGCGGGCTACTCCACCGGCTACTGTTCAACCACCCCACCACCGTCTACTATTCATCCAGGCCTCCACACCACGGGGTCCTATTCAACCACCCCTCCACGGGCACCCCTCCATCGTCTACTGTTCATCCAGCCCTCCACACCACGGGGTCTTGTTCAACCACGCCTCCACGGGCACCCCTCCACCGTCTACTGTTCATCCAGCCCTCCATCACACAACGGGGTCCTGTTCATCCAGAGGCAACGCCACCGCTCACTGTTCATCCAACCCCCCCGGAACGGTCATTTTTCATCCCATCGATTGGCTTCAGTTAGCAGCAGTAGCGAAGGAATCGCTCGATCGGGTTTAGTTAACAGCCATCGATCGATCGCTCGGGTTCAATAACTCGTAGCCTGCAGTGCAATCGCTCGGGTTCAGTTAGAGCCCAACGCCTCGCTCGGGTTCAGTTAGAGCCAACGCCTCGCACACATGCGCGTACGTGTACGAGAGAAATACGCATCGCTCGGCCCCCGGCCTCCCACCGTAACCGGGAAATCCCCAAAATTTTCCTCCCCCTCGCTTCTACCATGGTTTTTTCTGTCATGGACGGCCCAAAGAATGTCATGCAGCTGCGTCTCCAGCCCGCCCAGGACGAAAAGCCCATTTTCTGTCATGATTTTTTGTCATAGAAGTAGGAGCCCACCATATCTATGATGATACCGGGTTTTGTCACAATTATCGCCATAGAAGTGTCATATGTATGACAGAAAAAAATTCGTTCGGCCCAAAATGTCACGGATGTGTCTTTTTTTTGTAGTGCCTTTCTTTTACTAATCCAATTTGAACTTCTTCATAATCTTGTCAAGGTATGTACTTTGTGAAAGTCCTATTAAGCATCTCTCTATCCCTATAGATCTTGATGCCCAATATATAAGTAGCTTGACCAAGGTCTATTCAAGTATCCTTTTATGCTATCCAGAAATAATATATCATTTCCAATCAACAATATGTCATCCACATATAATATCAGAAATGCTACAGAGCTCCCACTCACTTTCTTGTAAATACAGGCTACACCGTAAGTCTGTATAAAACCATATGCTTTGATCTTCTCATCAAAACATATATTCCAACTCCGAGATGCTTGCACAAGTCCATAGATGGATCGCTGGAGCTTTCACACTTTGTCATCATCTTTAGGATCGACAAAACCTTCTTGTTGCATCATATACAATTCTTCTTTAAGAAATCCATTAACGAATATAGTTTTGACGTCCATTTGCCAAATTTCATAAAATGTGGCAATTGCTAACATGATTCGGACAGACTTAAGCATCGCTATGGGTGAGAAAGTCTCATCGTAGTCAACCCCTTGAACTTGTCGAAAACCTTTCACGACAGGTCGAGCTTTGTAGACAGTAATGTTACCATCAGCGTGAGTCTTCTTCTTGAAGATCCATTTATTCTCTATGGCTCGCTGATCATCGGGCAAGTCAACCAAAGTCCACACTTTGTTCTCATACATGGACCCTATCTCAGATTTCATGGCCTCAAGCCATTTATCATAATCTAGGCTCATCATCGCTTCTTCATGTCAGGACC
The DNA here is from genome assembly GCA_032464435.1 of Aegilops umbellulata. Lineage (NCBI taxonomy): Eukaryota > Viridiplantae > Streptophyta > Magnoliopsida > Poales > Poaceae > Aegilops > Aegilops umbellulata. The sequence continues at coordinate 216,798,258 of CP136055.1, forward strand.
CCGATCCAAAGTCACACCGATCTAGCATGTAACACATCATATCACTTTGCGGCCTCACGCACAGTATCCCCATGGGTGCCACCTTACCTGGCTCAGGACCGTTTGCGCCTTTTGGCTCACGTATATGATAGTGTTGCTAGCATCCATATGACAGAGAACCTAGGCCGACATGACTTGTCGTAAACCCAAGGTGGCAATAACTTACAGGGACAGGCATACATGACCCAGCAATGCACGTATCGGTCATCAACGTATGAACACAAGTTATAGCAAGCTACGAGGACTTAAAGGAACAATGCGTGACACTTCCTCGAAGTGACAGGCACAGGAGCAAAGAAGGACACATGCCGATCATCCCATGTGTTCCGGAGAAGTAGCAAACTACCATGGCTAAGTGGAAGCACTAGGAGACATTTCCCCATAAGAGAGGCTACCAAGAATAAACAACTAGAGTGTCGGATCCCACACATATGAAGCATTTCAAATCATACACACAATATGCTCGATATATGCAAATACAACATGGCATCACAACAACACTTTACGGCTCAAAGTATTTATTTAGAAGGCTCCGGAGAGTCATACATAGTAAGAATTACAATCATGGGTCACATGACCCAACATAAAGAGCATACAAGCAAGAGAAGCATAACATGTCTGAGTATAGACAACTACAAATGAAAAAGGCTGAGATGCCTGACTATCTACAAGACCCTCCCAAGGGTACAAGATCGTAGCTGAGGTAACAAGCTAAACATCGAAGTCCATGCGGAACTACTAGTGAGAGTAAAGTCTCCTCTGCAAAACACAAATTAAGAAAACGTGAGTACAAATGTACCCAGCAAGACTTACATCAGAACTAGCTACATATGCATTAGTATCAACAAAGGGGTGGTGGAGTTTAACTGCAGCAAGCCATCTTTGACTCGGTGGCTATCCTGTACTACGACTGCTGGTAAGTCTTTTGAGGTGGCGCACACGAGTCCACATATTCACCATATCAATACACCACTATGGATCAGCTCCCGTCTCCGTATGAGAAGGCCATCCATAGCACTCACCCTTATCTTGCATGTTTTAGAGTATCCACTTTCACTTGTCTATGAACTGCATAAGCAACCCCGTAGTCCATTACCGTGGCCGCGGCTATTCGAATAGATCATTTATAACCTTATAGGGGTGTACTTCTTCACACATGTTTTCCCCACTTAGCGTCTGTACACGACATTTGCTCGGCAGACTTCAAGAGAAAGCCGACGTGGGTGTAGACCACGAGCTGACTAACCACACAAGTCTCTAGTCCAGGTTTATCACCTATTCAGGTTCCATCCACAAGGAGTCCGACCGAGGTTTCCACTACGGCCCTGAACGATGTGTGCAGGGTTCCCGAAGCACCAAACAGGCGACTCAGTACGACGTGCCACTTTGCCTACCGCATCATAGACAACCCCTCCGGTGAGCGCTACGCACGGCCTCCAGCATGCTACAAACACGAGAAACTACTTGCAACTCCTAGATAGAGGACAAGGGGGTTAATAAGTTGAGCGGGGTCATATTTCAGGGCCCAACGTGTGGTAGTAATTGTTCTTGGATCACAAACACAGAACTCGGTTCCTGAGGACGGTTTCAATGAGACAACCCACCAATTACTCCTACATGGCCTCTCACCGCTACCTTTACCAAATCGTGTTCACTCACTTAGCTCTCAGCAGTAGGACATGATGACCACATTCCAATTCATCCTCGATGAATCGTACCTGACACAACTCTAAGCAATAGCAGGCATAACAAGCAAGCATAAATGAGTTGCCACATCATGGCTCAAACAACTCCCACTCATGCTAGTGGGTTTCAACTATTTACTGTGGCAAAGATAGGTCATGCAGAGGAAAGGGGTTCAACTACCGTAGCATGTAACCGTTGATTCATTGTTGTCCTAATGCAGTAAAAGAGAGCAGGAGCGAGAGAGTGGGATTGTATTGGAGTGATCAAGGGGGTATTGCTTGCCTGGCACTTCTGAAGATAGTAATAGTTCTTTGTCGGTGTCATTGATCACATCGTCGGAACCACGTCTATAGAGAGGAAACAAACACTGGCAAACAAGAGAGAACACAATCAATGTAATGCAACAATATGATGCATGATTATGACATGGCAATATGTTGTTGATTGAGCTAATGTAGCTAGCAACAATTTAAATGAAGTTGGTTTGAACCCAAGGTTCAAATTCAACCCCACATGTAATTATCTAAATGCCAATTATGCAAATTGTTATATACAACAACCATAGATTGTTCAAACATGCATGAAAATGCAATAAACCGATTCCTTGGATTTTTCTGATAATTCTCCATATATAAATCTTTTCCATTGGAGCTATAGATTATTTTCACTGAATTTTCAAAGTTTGGAGTATTTTCTGGAATTCATAAATCAGTTTTTGACTTATTTAAATTCTAGAAATACTTTACTACGTTAGCATTGTGCAAGACAGATGTCATCAGGTCAACTGGGTCGGCCAGGTCAAACCTGACCTGCGGGACCCATTGGTCACGGACTCAGCTAACCCTAACTAAAATGTCAGCAAGGCTGGGCCCACATGTCAGCGAGTCGGTGGGTTAATTAAGTTTAGGTAATAACTTAACCAAAAGTTAGGAAGGGCCAGGCCCACATTTCAGTTGCCCAGGGGAGGTCAAACCCCTGGTCAAACAAGTCAAACTCGTCGGCAGCTTGACGCCGGCGAGGCCAGACGTAGTGGAGGGCTGCAGGATTGCTCCTCCGGCATCCAAATGGATGGTCGAGGGGCCTATGGGTTGCGGAGACTCGTCTGCATCGAGTGGTGGTGGCGGCCAGGCCAGCAGTGGCCGGAGTTGACGCCGGCGAGCTCCGCTGCGGCGGCCGGAGCTCGGGTATGCACGGGGTCGATGATGCGGTGCACAGAAGAGAGAAAGGAGGTGCTAGAGGGGCTCTACGCGCGGCGGTGAGCATGTTGGACGCGCGCCTGGGACCAAATGGTCACCGGAGCATCGGTGGTGGCGAGCATAGGCGGCGCGTTCGGTCGCGGACAAGGCGGTAGCTACGACATGTAAACGAGACGGAGGAGAGGGGTATTCGGGGGAGGAGCTCACGGTGATTGCGTTGAGCTACTCAGCGGGCTCTGGGAGGCATCAGAGCGGGCGAAGCGGCGAGGCGGATCTCTGGCAGCCGACGATGAAGAAGACGGTGGTGGCGATGAAGTAGGGCCTCCGGGCGTCACGTAGCTCGGTGGAGAGGATGAGGAAGACGGGGTGGAGCTTCTTGGTGGGTCACCGAAGCATGTGAAGTGCCCGCTGTGGCAGCAAGCGGCGGCGACGAGCGCGCTCAGGTGCACTTCGGGGAGAGAGCAGAGGATGCAAGAGGAGTGGATAAGCCAGAGTGGTCGGGGGGTTGCGTGGCATCTCCAGCCAGCCTCCAGCGTCGGCGGAAGCAGGAGATGGCTCTGGCGCGTGATACGTCCATTTTGCATCATGTTTTTATGTCGATATTTATTGCATTATGGGCTGTTATTTCACAATATGTCACAATACCTATGGCTATTCTCTCTTATTTTACAAGGTTTACATAAGGAGGGAGAATGCCGGCAGCTGGAATTCTGGGCTAGAAAAGGAGCAAATATTAGAGACCTATTCTGCGCAACTCCAAAAGTCCTGAAACTCCACGGAATATCTTAAAATAAATAAAGAAAAATCCTCGCCAAAGATGAAGTCCAGGGGGCCCACACCCTGCTCACGAGGGTGGGGGGTGCGCCCCCCTCTTAGGGCGCGCCCCCTACCTCATGGGCCCCCTGGTGGGTCTCCGACGTCCATCTTCTGCTATATGAAGTCTTTCGATGAGAAAAAATAGGAAGCAACCTTTCAAGACGAGACTCCGCCGCCACGAGGCGGAACCGAGGCGGAACCAATCTAGAGCTCCAGCAGAGCTGTTCTGCCGGGGAAACTTCCCTCCAGGAGGGGGAAATCATCACCATCGTCATCACCAACGCTCCTCTCATCGGGAGAGGGCAATCTCCATCAACATCTTCACCAGCATCATCTCATCTCCAAACCCTAGTTCATCTCTTGTATCCAATTCTTTCTCAAAGTCCAGGATTGGTGCTAGTAGGTTGCTAGTAGTGTTGATTACTCCTTGTAGTTGATGCTAGTTGGTTTATTTGGTGGAAGATCATATGTTCAGATCCTATACGCATATTATTACCTCTCTGATTATGAACATGAATATGCTTTGTGAGTAATTATGTTTGTTCCTGAGGACAAGGGAGAAGTCTTGCTATTAGTAGTCATGTGAATTTGGTATTCGTTTGATATTTTGATAAGATGTATGTTGTCTAGCCTCTAGTGGTGTTATGTGAACGTCGACTACATAACACTTCACAATTATTTGGGCCTAGGGGAAGGCATTGGGAAGTAATAAGTAGATGATGGGTTGCTAGAGTGACAGAAGCTTAAACCCTAGTTTATGCGTTGCTTCGTAAGGGGCTGATTTGGATCCATATGTTTCATGCTTGTAAGTGCATCTAGTGCCCCTTAGTGATTTTGGTGTATTGAAGACTTATAGGTTAAGTATCTAATGTGTTTATGAGTGTACATAGGTCTATAAGTCTATGAGGAGTTTTATATTTACAGAGAAAGTCGACCCCTAAAAATGAAGTTCTTCGACTGAAGAGTTTGATATACCGAAGACTTTCTGAAGACTTTGAAAGTGAAGAAATTGGTGTGACCTTGAAGACTTGATATTCATTCGAGGAACATGAAGCGTGAAGACTTTTGTTTTCGTAGTTTCATTTTCTCTTTCTTGAGTCATAGGAAACACCGTACTGTTAAAGGGGGTCGAGGAAATACTAAGCAAAATTTCCATTTGATGCGCAACTCAAATCCTACACCTGCCAATCCCTTCGAGTGAAGCCATTGGAAATCTCATACAGTTCAGTCAATTTCTTCAGTGACAGAGACGCAGTTCTTCTGGTCACTGAGGAATTTGTCCTGACTGAGGAGTTAGGAATTCGCCAGTCCGGATTGCCTACACTGTGACGAACATGATAGCCCTGAGGAATTTGTATCTCAAATTTCCGACCGTTGTTGTGCTACGCGCTAGCTGTCCCAAAATATCTTATCCATCCAACGGTCATATCATTGAAGGGCATTTATGCCTTATCGTGTCGGGATGCTCCCTAGGCTATAAATAGCCGCCCCCTACAACCACTAGCTGGTTGGCTGCTCTGAGAGAAACTGGCACTTGTCATTTGAGAGAAACCCATCCTCCGAGGACTTTGAGTGAAAATCATCAAGTGAGGAAAATCCAAAACCCAAATCCAAACACCTACAAACCCAAAGTGATTGAGCATCACTGAAGAGATTGATCCTGTGTGGATCCGACGCTTGTTACCTTTGAAGACTGTGCTTCTTCCAGACGGTTAGGCGTCATGGTCTAGAGCATCCAAGAGGAATTGTGGATCGCCGAGTGACCGAGTTTGTTAAGGTTCGGAAGTCACCTGAAGACTTACCACGAGTGATTGGACGAGGACTGTGTGTCCTTAGTTCAAGGAGAATACAGTGAGGACTTGGTGTCCCGAGCTGCGTGCTCAGGACTGGGTGTCCGGGACTGTGTGTCCTCGAGTTTAAATACTCAGCCGCTCCAACCAGATGTACAACTGAGACATCAATTGGAACTGGTCTACCAAATCATTGTCTTCACCAAGCTTACTGGTCCCATTTCCTCAACTCTTTCATTTCCTCAGTATTGTGTTGCTTGTTTATCATATGTGTTTGAAGACTTTGACTGAAGACTTTCTCCATTTCCTCAGTTCAAATTCTTCAGTCTGTTTGTCTTCATTCTGTGTTATCCTGTGTTTACGCTTTCTGTACTCTGTGCTAGTCTTCATTTCACCATGATGACCATGCTTGTGTTCTGCTTTGTTTTCATCTGAGTACTTATTCCGCTGCTAGTAGTTCTTCGCTAAGGAATTTCCTCACTAGCAAATTCCTCAGTGAAGAATTTCATAAAAATCGCCTATTCACCCCCCCCTCTAATCGATATAACGCACTTTCAACGCTATGGTTAGGTTTACCTTAATACTTTTGTTGTAGTTGTGGATGCTTGCAATAGAGGTTAATCATAAGTGGGATGCTTGTTCAAGTAAGAATAGCACCCAAGCACCGGTCCACCCACATATCAAATTATGAAAGTACCGAACGCGAATCATATGAATGTGATGAAAACTAGGTTGACGATATTCCCATGTGTCCTCGGGAGCGGTTTTCCTTATATAAGAGTTTGTTCCGGCATGTCCTTTTCTACAAAAAGGATTGGTCCACCTTGCTGCACTTTATTTATTTTGTTACTTGTTTCTCGTTACAATTTATCTTGTCACAAAACTATCTGTTACCACTCATTTCAGTACTTGCAGAGAATACCTTGTTGAAAACCGCTTATCATTTCCTTCTGCTCCTCGTTGGGTTCGACACTCTTACTTACCAAAAGGACTATGATAGATCCCCTATACTTGTGGGTCATCAAGACACTTTTCTGGCGCCGTTGCCGGGGAGTGTAGCGCCTTTGGTAGGTGGAATTTGGTAAGGAAAAATTTATATAGTGTGCTGAAATTTACTGTCACTTGTTATATGGAAAGTAATTCTCTGAGGGGCTTGTTCGGGGTATCTTCGCCCCGTCCAGTAGAGCAAAGAGTTGCTCCTCAACCTACTGAACCTATTGAAAATGAAACTCCTTTTAAATTTCCTTCGGGTATGATGGAAAGACTGCTAGCTAACTCTTTTACAGGAGATGGAACAAAGCATCCTGATGAGCACTTATTATATGTGGATGAAGTTTGTGGATTATTTAAGCTTGCAGGTGTACCCGATGATGTTGCTAAGAAGAAGGTCTTCCCTTTATCTTTGAAGGAAGACGCATTGATATGGTATAGGCTATGTGATACGAGATCGTGGGACTATAAAAGATTGAAATTGGAATTTCATCAAAAGTGTTACCCTATGCATCTTGTTCATCGTGATCGCAATTATATATATAATTTCTGGCCTCACGAAGGAGAAAGCATCGCCCAAGCTTGGGGGAGGCTTAAATCAATGTTATATTCATGCCCCAATCATGAGCTCTCGAGAGAAATAATTATGCAAAGTTTTTATGCTCGGCTTTCTGAAAACAATCGCACCATGCTCGATACTTCTTGTGCTGGCTCTTTTATGATGAAGACTATTGAATTTAAAAGGAACTTATTGGATAGAATTAAACGCAACTCTGAAGATTGGGACCTCGACGAAGGTAAGGAGTCAGGTATGACACCTAAGTTTGATTGTGTTAAATCTTTTATGGATACCGATGTTTTCCGTAAGTTTAGCACTAAATATGGACTAGACTCTGAGATAGTAGCTTCTTTCTGTGAATCTTTTTCTACTTATGTTGATCTTCCTAAGGAGAAGTGGTTTAAATATCATCCTCCTATAGAAGTAAAAGTATATGCACCTATTAAAGTTGAAGAAAAGACTGTCACTTATAATGATCCTATTGTTCCTACTGCTTATGTTGAAAAACCACCTTTCCCTGTTATAGTAAAGGATCATGCTAAAGCTTCAACTGTTGTTCGTAAAAAGCAATATTAGAACTTATACACCTCATGATCAAGTTAAAGTAGAACCTAATATTGCCATTGTTAAAGATCTTTTGTCTGATAATATTGATGGGCATGTTATTCAGTTCGAAGGTGAAACTGCTAGAATTGCTAAGCCTTGTGATAAAGATAAACATAGACATGTGGTAGGCGTGCCTGTTATTTCTGTTAAAATAGGAGATCATTGTTATCATGGCTTATGTGATATGGGTGCTAGTGCAAGTGTTATACCGCATACTTTATACGAAGAAATTAAGAATGAAATTGCACCTGCTGAGTTAGAAGGAATTGATGTCACAATTAAACTTGCCAATAGAGATACTATTTCACCAATTGAGATTGTTAGAGATGTTGAAGTCTTGTGTGGGAAAACTAAATATCCTGCCGATTTTCTTGTTCTTACTTCTCCACAAGATAGCTTTTGTCCCATTATATTTGGTAGACCCTTCTTGAACACTGTTAATGCTAGGATAGATTGCGAAAAGAATGTTGTTACTATTGGCTTGGATGATATGGTTCATGAGTTTAATTTCTCTAAATTTAGTAAACAACATCGTGAGGAAGAATTACCTAGTAAGGATGAAATTATTGGTCTTGCTTCTATTGCCGTACCTCCTAGTGATCCTTTAGAACACTGTTTGCTAGACCATGAAAATGATATGTTCATGAATGAAAGAAGGGAAATAGATGAAGTATTATTTAAACAGGAACCTATTCTGCAACACAACTTGCCTGTTGAAATTTTAGGGGATCCTCCTCCACCCAAGGGTGATCCCGTGTTTGAGCTTAAACTGTTGCCTGATAATCTCAAATATGCTTATCTTGATGAAAAGAAGATATATCCTGTTATTATTAGTGCTAACCTTTAAGAGCATGAAGAAGAAAGATTATTGAAAACTCTGAAGAAGCACTGTGCTGCTATTGGATATACTTTTGATGATCTTAAGGGTATTAGTCCCACTCTATGTCAACATAAAATAAATTTTGAAGCAGATGCTAAACCCGTTCGTGATCCTCAACGACGCCTGAATCCTAAAATGAAAGAAGTGGTAAGAAAAGAAATACTCAAGCTTCTGGAGGCAGGTATAATTTATCCCGTTGCTGACAATCAGTGGGTAAGTCATGTCCACTGTGTCCCTAAGAAGGGAGGTATTACTGTTATTCCTAATGGTAAAGATGAATTGATTCCACAAAGAATTATTACAGGTTATAGGATGGTAATTGATTTCCGCAAATTAAATAAAGCTACTAAGAAAGATCATTACCCCTTACCTTTTATTGATCAAATGCTAGAAAGATTATGCAAACACACACATTACTGCTTTCTAGATGGTTATTCTGGTTTCTCTCAAATACCTGTGTCAGCTAGAGATCAATCAAAGACTACTTTTACATGCCCTTTTGGTACTTTTGCTTATAGACGTATGCCTTTTGGTTTATGTAATGCACCTTCTACCTTTCAAAGATGCATGATGGCTATATTCTATGACTTTTGTGAAAATATTTGTGAGGTTTTCATGGACGATTTTTCCGTCTATGGTTCCTCTTTTGATGATTGCTTGAGCAATCTTGATCGAGTTTTGCAGAGATATGAAGAATCTAATCTTGTCTTGAATTAGGAAAAGTGCCACTTTATGGTTAATGAAGGTATTGTTTTGGGGCACAAAGTTTCCGAAAGAGGTATTGAAGTTGATAAAGCCAAATTTGATGCTATTGAAAAGATGGCATGTCCCAAGGACGTCAAAGGTATAAGAAGTTTCCTTGGTCATGCTGGATTTTATAGGAGGTTCATTAAGGACTTCTCAAAAATTTCTCGGCCTCTGACTAATTTATTGCAGAAATATATACCATTTGTCTTTGATGATGATTGTGTAGAAGCATTTGAAATACTTAAGAAAGCATTAGTCTCTGCACCTGTTGTTCAGCCACCTGATTGGAATTTACCCTTTGAAATTATGTGTGATGCTAGTGATTATGCTGTAGGTGTTGTTTTAGGGCAAAGAGTTGATAAGAAATTAAACGTTATCCATTATGCTAGTAAGACTCTAGACAATGCTCAAAGAAATTATGCTACTACTGAAAAAGAACTTTTAGCAGTTGTATTTGCTTGTGATAAGTTCAGACCTTATATTGTTGATTCTAAAGTAACTATTCACACTGATCATGCTGCCATTAAATATCTGATGGAAAAGAAAGATGCTAAACCTATACTTATTAGATGGGTTCTCTTGCTACAAGAATTTGACTTGCATATTGTTGATAGAAAGGGAGCTGAGAACCCCGTTGCAAACAACTTATCTAGGTTAGAGAATGTTCTTGATGACCCACTACCTATTAATGATAGCTTTCCTGATGAACAATTAAATGTTATAAGTACTTCTCGTAGTACTCCATGGTATGCTGATTATGCTAATTATATTGTTGCTAAGTTTATACCACCTAGCTTCACATACCAACAAAAGAAAAAGTTTTTCTATGATTTGAGACATTATTTCTGGGATGACCCACATCTTTATGAAGAAGGAGTAGATGGTGTTATTAGACGTTGTGTACCTGAGCATGAACAGGAACAGATCCTACGCAAGTGTCACTCCGAAGCTTATGGAGGACACCACGCTGGAAACAGAACTGCACATAAGGTATTGCAATCCGGTTTTTTGGCCTACTGTCTTCAAGGATGCCCATAAGTTTGTCTTGTCTTGTGATGAATGTCAAAGAATTGGTAATATTAGTAGACATCAAGAAATGCCTATGAATTATTCACTTGTTATTGAACCATTCGATGTTTGGGGCTTTGATTATATGGGACCTTTTCCTGCCTCTAATGGATACACTCATATTTATGTTGCTGTTGATTACGTTACTAAGTGGGTAGAAGCTATTCCAACTAGTAGTGCTGATCATAACACCTCTATTAAAATGCTTAAGGAAGTTATTTTTCCGAGGTTTGGAGTCCCTAGATATTTAATGACTGATGGTGGTTCACACTTTATTCATGGTGCTTTCTGTAAAATGCTTGCTAAATATGACGTTAATCACATAATTGCATCTCCTTATCACCCGTAGTCTAGTGGTCAAGTAGAATTGAGTAATAGAGAGCTCAAATTAATTTTGCAGAAGAATGTTAATAGGTCTAGAAATAATTGGTGCAAGAAACTTGATGATGCATTATGGGCATATAGAACTGCATATAAAAATCCTATGGGTATATCTCCGTATAAAATTGTTTATGGAAAAGCATGTCACCTACCTCTCGAACTAGAACATAAGGCATATTGGGCTATTAAAAAGCTCAACTATGATTTCAAACTTGCTGGTGAGAAGAGGTTATTTGATATTAGCTCACTTGATGAATGGAGAACACAAGTATATGAAAATGCCAAGTTGTTTAAAGAGAAAGTTAAAAGATGGAATGACAAAAGGATACAAAAGCGTGAGTTTAATGTAGGTGATTATGTATTGCTATACAACTCTCGTTTAAGATTTTTTGCAGGAAAACTTCTCTCTAAATGGGAAGGCCCCTATGTTATCGAGGAGGTCTATCATTCCGGTGCCATAAAAATCAACAACTTCGAAGGCACAAATCCAAAGGTGGTAAACTGTCAAAGAATCAAACACTATGTCTCAGGTAATCCCATAAATGTTGAAACCAATATTATTGAAACCGTAACCCCGGAGGAATACATAAGGGACACTTTCCAGAACGTTTCAGACTCCGAAAAGGAATAGGTACGTGGTACGGTAAGTAAACCAACTCCAAAACAAGTTTTAAGGCAATATATCTCCATTTTGGAATATTTAGAAAAATAGAAAAATAAGTACCAGTCCGGGAAGGACACGAGGGCCCCACGAGGGTGGTGGGCGCGCCCCCTACCTCGTGAGCACCTCGTGTGCCCTCTGGACTCCGTTTTCTTGCACGATACGTATTTGGTCGATAAAAATTCATTATATATTCTCCCAAAGGTTTTGACTCCCGTATCACACAAATATCCTCTATTTTCGTTTCGACCTGTCCCGCTGCAGATTTGATCAACATGTCTTCCCAGGATTCGGAAGGAGAAAGCTATGTGGATGATTATTTAGCAAATACCAAGATCTATGGAGATGTGGAACACGACGGCTGGACCACGGAGGAAGAAGAAGACTATGAACCCAAGGGGAAGGAGGAGACGAGCTCAGATGAAGATGAAGCCCCATTGCCTCAACCTGGGGACATGCACGTGGAGTTCAAAAAGTCAAGTCTCCCTGATAGGGTAAAGAAACCAAAGTTTGAGTTTATCCCTTTTCGTCTCTTGAAGGAAAATAAGCAAGGCCTATGCAAAAAGATATTAACTCTAGAGTGGGAGATTGATGATCTGAGGAATCAAAACATCGTCCTCAAGCGTAAATTAAGGGAGAAGTCTACGCCACCAACTAAGTCAACAACACCATCAGCTTCTTCACCGACAAAAGAGACATAATCACTTGGGTATGGGCACTCCCCTTGGTAACTGCCAAGCTTGGGGGAGGTTCCCCGGTATCGTATCACAATCACAACTCCTATCTTTACCGTTTTTCTTAGTTCGATCCTATTAGTAGTATCTTGATCTAGTAGAATAAAGTTTATGGCATGATCTAGTTTTGAGTTTTGCTTTATGATCTCTCTTTGTAATCGAGTCCGTGAGCTATATATAATAAAGATTAGTGTTGAGTCAAGGGCCTGATTATTTTTGCCATGATCTTGGGTGAATAAAAGAAAAGAAGAAAAAGAATAAAAAAAGAGGGGAAACAAAAAGTTCATATTGATCTTATTGAGAGTAATGACTTCACATAGAAAGAGTATGATGATTAAAAGTTGTTGGGAGTTGGCAGACATAGCTTTGGTCATCGTTGCAATTAATAGGAAGTAATAAGGAAAGAGAGGTTTCACATATAGATATATTATCATTGACATCTTTTATGATTGGAAGCACTCATTAAAATATGACATGCTAAAGAGTTGATGTTGGACAAGGAAGACAACATAATAAGTTATGTATTTCTTATATCTGAGATAAAGTATGTTGTCATGGATCCTCTAACTTGTTGAGCTTGCCTTTCCCCCTCATGCTAACCAAATTCTCAGCACTAAGTAGAGATACTACTTGTGCTTCCAAACACCCTTAAACCAGTTTTGCCATGAGAGTCCACCATATCTACCTATGGATTGAGTAAGATCCTTCAAGTAAGTTGTCATCGGTGCAAAGCAATAAAAATTGCTATAAATATGTATGATTTATTGGTGTGGGAGGAATAAGCTTTATACGATCTTGTGATGTGGAAGTAATAAAAGCGACGGACTGCATAATAAAGGTTCACATCACAAGGGGCAATATAAAGTGATGTTCTTTCACATTGAGATTTTATGCATCCAACCATAAAAGCGCATGGAAACCTCTGCTTCCCTCTGCGAAGGGCCTATCTTTTATTATTATCTTCTACCTTATGCAAGAGTCATGGTGATCTTCACCTTTTCTTTTTCATTTTATCCTTTGGCAAGCTCAGCATGTTGGAAGGAACATGATATATATATATATATATATATATATATATATATATATATATATATATATGTATATATATATATATATATATATAATTGGATGTAGGGGAGCATGAACCATTATTGTTGACATTACCCTTGAGGTCAAAGGTTGTGGGGCAAAACTATAAGCCCCTATCTTTCTCTGTGTCCGATTAAAACTCCGTAACCACAAGTATCACGTGAGTGTTAGCAATTATGAAGGACTAGATGATCGTTCAGTATGTGGACTTGCTTTTAAGCTCTGACATAGACTCTTTCCGATGTTATGATAAATTGCAATTGCTTCAATGACTGAGATTATAGTTTGTTGGAGCCCAATAAGGTTTATGATTCATACCTTTGTATTGTGAATAGATCATCGCTTGAACATGAGTAATCATATGACAAAATCTATATATGTTGCTATTATGAGAATAATCATGATGCCTTCATGTCCGTATTTTATTTTTATCGACGCCTCTACCTATAAACATGAGGACATATTTATTGTTATCGGCTTTTCGCTTGAGGACAAGCGAGGTCTAAGCTTAGGGGAGTTGATACGTCCATTTTGCATCATGCTTTTATGTCGATATTTATTGCATTATAGGCTGTTATTTCACAATATGTCACAATACTTATGGCTATTCTCTCTTATTTTACAAGGTTTACATAAGGAGGGAGAATGCCGGCAGCTAGAATTCTGGGCTGGAAAAGGAGCAAATATTAGAGACCTATTCTGCGCAACTCCAAAAGTCCTGAAACTCCACGGAATATCTTAAAATAAATAAAGACAAATCCTCGCCAAAGATGAAGTCCAGGGGGCCCACACCCTGCTCATGAGGGTGGGGGGCACCCGCCCTAGGGCGTGCCCCTACCTCATGGGCCCCCTGGTGGGTCTCCGACGTCCATCTTCTGCTATATGAAGTCTTTCGATGAGAAAAAAATAGGAAGCAACCTTTCGGGACGAGACTCCGCCGCCACGAGGCGGAACTGAGGCGGAACCAATCTATAGCTCCGGCAAAGCTGTTCTGCCGAGGAAACTTCCCTCCGGGAGGGGGAAATCATCACCATCTTCATCACCAACGCTCCTCTCATCGGGAGAGGGCAATCTCCATCAACATCTTCACCAGCACCATCTCATCTCCAAACCCTAGTTCATCTCTTGTATCCAATTCTTTCTCAAAGTCCAGGATTGGTGCTAGTAGGTTGCTAGCAGTGTTGATTACTCCTTGTAGTTGATGCTAGTTGGTTTATTTGGTGGAAGATCATATGTTCAGATCCTATATGCATATTATTACCTCTCTGATTATGAACATGAATATGCTTTGTGAGTAATTACGTTTGTTCCTGAGGACAAGGGAGAAGTCTTGCTATTAGTAGTCATGTGAATTTGGTATTCGTTTGATATTTTGATAAGATGTATGTTGTCTAGCCTCTAGTGGTGTTATGTGAACGTCGACTACATAACACTTAACCATTATTTGGGCCTAGAGGAAGGCATTGGGAAGTAATAAGTAGATGATGGGTTGCTAGAGTGACAGAAGCTTAAACCCTAGTTTATGCGTTGCTTCGTAAGGGGCTGATTTGGATCCATATGTTTCATGCTATGGTTACGTTTACCTTAATACTTTTGTTGTAGTTGCGGATGCTTGCAATAGAGGTTAATCACAAGTGAGATGCTTGTTCAAGTAAGAACAGCACCCAAGCACCGATCCACCCACATACCGAATTATCAAAGTACCGAACGTGAATCATATGAACGTGATGAAAACTAGCTTGACGATATTCCGATGTGTCCTCGGGAGCGCTTTTCCTTATATAAGAGTTTGTTCCGGCTTGTCCTTTGCTACAAAAAGGATTGGGACACCTTGCTGCACTTTATTTACTTTTGTTACTTGTTGCTCGTTACAATTTATCTTGTCACAAAACTATCTATTACCACTCATTTCAGTACTTGCAGAGAATACCTTGCTGAAAACCGCTTATCATTTCCTTCTGCTCCTCGTTGGGTTCGACACTCTTACTTATCGAAAGGACTACGATAGATCCCCTATACTTGTGGGTCATCAGGGCGTGCCGGCACGCAGCGACCATGTGCGCGGCATCCGACTGGCGGGAGATGGACGACTGGCAACGCCACGTGGTGGGCTGCGCCGGCTACAGGGGTTGGGCGAGGTAAGTCCTTTTCTTTATTTATGTTTCTTTGTTTCTGTTTTTTTATTTCTTTAGCCATTTTTTTGAATTTAAACAAAATTCAAACAATGCCAACATATTCTGAACAATTTTATGTTACTTCTCCAGACTATTCCAAAGGCACATAAAATATACTAGAGACTTTTGGAAATATATTCCATATATTAAGAATATAGATCCAAATTCAAATTCAATAGTGATTTAAATCCAGAGCCCAAATAATCCCCTAAAAGTGTTCCAAAATTTTGGTTCGATATAAAAACTCTTGCCAAAATTCTCAAAACTATTTTCAGGACATTTTGGATTCACTGAATGCATTTTCAGGGTTCTTGCCCTTTCTTAAAAAAAATTGAGGCTTCCACTTTCCTCAATCAAGTTTCTTGAAATTAACATGATGCATGATGCTCACTGATGCAACTAATTACAAGCCTTATTCTAGGGCTGTGACAACTCACCCCCACTAAACAAGAATCTCGTCCCGAGATTCAAGACGTGAGGTAAGAAGACAAAGGGGACATGGAACTTGCACAGTCTTCAAGATCCAATTGCACCTCATAAGAACGTTGATTCGTTCATCATCTTGGTCACGACGTATTGCTTTGAGAACTCCATCTAACAGAACGGCAAAAGGAACGAGGAGCCATTACAAGAATTGATCTTCTCAGTGATCGAGAAACACACAATGAACTCCTGAAATGGGATGTAAGAACATCTCTTGAGCCAAGAGACAAACACATATCGAGAGGAAAAGGAAGAAACAAATGGCGAACGTCTAATTTGGTAGGCAGGAGCTCCACGCTTAAGTAAGATGGTACATAAGTGTCAGGTAGCGAGGATTAGTTGCCATGATTTTGTAACAGGGCACCTTAGGGAAGGTGACTCGTAGAACTATTCCTCAAGTAGCAAAAAGAATTACTTTTGATACGAAGATCATTGAAACTCTTCATACCAGGCTAAGGAAATTCACAAACGATCGTTTGAAGGAGTTCAAAGAAATGGCATACTCAGTCTAGAATGGATGATGTCGACTACCTTGTTGAAGACAACACAATGTGTGATTATTCCTTATCATCAGAAATGGATGGGACCCATGGTAGGACCACTTTTGAAGATGATCCTAAATAGCAATTACTAAGAATGCGGACCATAGTAAAATGGCACAATGGAGGGTGCAAGCTGGGGACAAAGTGCAAATGTTGGGAATGTTCCAACCATAATATTTGCCTAAGATTCAGATCTGGTTAGTAACGGGATATTTCAGACATCATGTCTGGAGAAGAAAGTTTGCAACACAAATCGACAAGACGATGGTGCGAGATTCTTGGGAAATGAACTACAATAGCAAGCTCCCAAACATGAGATGGTTCTACGACACACATGTGAACATGATGTCCCAGACAAGCATGACCACACAGTAGTGTTACAACGAAACACTACCGAGTTTAGGTGGGGAACCATCATCGAGGATATCGAAGTCTTGTGCGTTACCATGGATTAGCACTTAACTCCTTTTCCTAGAACAAATCAGTCAGTGGCTTGGTGTGCTACGGAATTCATATGGAATGAAGATGATCAGTCAAACAGACCACAGAATACTTTGCACATGCATGGCTGACTTGGGATAATTCCAGAGGAAGTAAAAACAAGCCTTGTCAAATTCACGACAGCATCTTGCATCAAATGCACATGAATTAGAGTAAGTCACTTCTTACATCAAAACATCTACTTCACGAGCTAACAAAAAGATGATGCTTACAAAAGTTTCCAACGCTGGATTTAATGTTCAACATGAATCATGGAGAAGGTAAACATGTTGTCGATGGGCTCGACAACAATTCATCAAGGCCTCCATATAGATGGAATTCCACAATTACGTGAACACGATGATAGCATTGGTCAGACCAAAAGATGTAATGGTGTATGCTTGAGGGATTAACCACGAGCAAGACAACGTTACGAACATCATTGGTTCTGAGTTGATTTGAGGATAGCCCACACTCAAATCAAAGTTTGGAAAAGACAATAGATCCAACAATTGATCACGAGGATAAATCAATGACGATGTCTTTCTTCAACACACACAAACACAAGGATATCCCTTTGGCAATGAACTAAGTGGGACAAGCTTTCATCTTCCAACTCTCCAAGTTGTTGTTTAGCTCAACCACCTAGTTCAGGGTATCCAACATAGAATCTTGGAGAATGGGTGGCTTACAAGAAACCAACTTGATCACGAGCTCAACATAATAGTCAGGGAACAACCTGGTGATACTTCTGAGAAGATCATTGGAAAATCATGAACCACCTATATGTTATTAAGCTCGAGAACAATCTTGCTTTCCAGGCAAGATGATATGATCAAAAGAGCGAGGGATTGATACAATCCTAACTCGATTGAAGGGTGCGCCAAGAAAATGGACTAGGTAGCACAATCAATCTTAGAATAGTGATCCAATAACCAACACGCTAAGAATGATATTATTGCCCATTAACTACCAAGCAACATGGTTCCTAGGAGTATTGATTTCACACATCACGATTCACTTGTCAGTATTCCGGTCACAACAACATGGAGCTAAGGAAAGAACAATGATGGCAGGAGGTATCATTGTATCTAGAATTCATAAGAGGTTGTGCAATTCCCATGACATTCTTGACATATATATAGTAATACTCCAAGGTAGAACCAAACAAAAGTTCGATTGGCATTTTGTTTTGCGGAATACAACTACTTTGACATAATCCAAGAAATGGATGAGGTGTTGGAGTTTGTTTCTCCTAGTCATTCTGGAATAGAACGGCTTGACAGACCACAAGAATAACATGCATCGATGACACAAATGCACTATTACTCTTGACTATCAACTGATAAATGAGGGTCGGAATACAACTGAAGAGGGACAACTCAAAGGGACATCTAACTTTTTGAATCGTGGATGCATAGATTAGTATGTCGAACAAATTCAACATATTTCTTCTGGATAACCCATGCAGAGAGGTAGGACTAGCAGATCCACAATGTAGAATGGAGAACTCATCAAGAGCACTCTAGTTGTGATCTTTTGGTTCAAAAGAACTTCTGCCATATTGGTTCATGGCATTGGAAGAACGATATACCACGGACCTCGAAGACTATCACAAGGTTACTAATATCCTAAAGGAATAAGCAAACACTATCAACACGAAGTAAGTAGGGTGAATCTTGGCTTCAAGAACCCAGGAATAGAATGCCTACTATCTAAATGGCATCACACGATGCTTTCGAGAATGACGGCCAGAATCATCACACTGGGAACACAAAACATGGCTAGATTACTAGGTGATACCCTAAGACACCTAGGGTCAAAATAATAGCTCCAACATATATGTCGAGGCAATAGAATACCTCAACTTACCGATTAGTGTGGTTAAACTGGCCCAAAGGGACATCGAAAACGAGAGGAAGGGATTTGCAAATGCATCAGACTATTTAGAAACCTGGAATGACTCGGACAACATAACGGCTATAAATGCTCAAAAAGATTTGATACATCCTGCAAAATGGTGGCATAACCACTCAACAACATCGTATTAAGATTTCGAGTCCAACTAACATCACACTCTAGTAGTAGAAACTGAACCGCGGCTTGAGACCAACAATCCTAAGAGTCTACGGATTAGTAACACGTGATCCTCATAGAAAGATGAGAAGACTAGTTCTTAATCCCCGTCGAAGAGAAGAGGATGACTCAGATCAGAAGGACATAAGGTAAAGGAGTAAAAAGAGCCTTATGTTCCCTTTCATAATCAATTCACTTATATAACTACAACATTTCTAGACTCAACTTCGACCAACTTGGTGGTAATCCTACAGGCAGTCAGGCTCTCATACCAAAGCTGTCAGGACCCCGATCCAAAGTCACACCGATCTAGCACGTAACACATCATATCACTTTGTGGCGTCACGCACGGTATCCCCACGGGTGCCACCTTACCTAGCCTGGGACCGCTTGCACCTTTTGGCTCACATATATGATAGTGTCGCTAGCATCCATATGACAGAGAACTCGTGCCGACATGACTAGAGGTGGCCCTAACTTACAGGGACATGCATACATGACCCAGCAATGCACGTGTCGGTCACCAATGTATGAACGCAAGTCGTAGCAAGCTACAAGGACTTAAAGGAACAATCTGTCACATTTCCCCGAAGGGACAGACACAGGAGCAAAGAAGGACACATGCTGATCATCCCATGTGTTCCGGAGCAGTAGAAAACTACCATGGCTCAGTGGAAGCACTAGGAGACATTTCCCCACAAGAGAGGCTACCAAGAATAAACAACTAGAGTGTCGGATCCCACACATACCAAGCATTTGAAATACTATACACAATATGCTCTATATGTGCAAATACAACATGGCATCACAACAAAAATTTACGACTCAAAGTATTTATTTAGAAGGCTCTGGAGAGTCATAGTAAGAATTACAATCATGGGTCACATGACCCAACATACAGAGCATACAAGCAACGGAAGCATAACATGTCTGAGTACAGACAACTACAAATGAAAAAGGCTGAGAAGCCTAACTATCTACAAGACCCTCCCAAGGGTACAAGATCATAGCTGAGGTAACAAGCTAAACATCGAAGTCCACGCGGAACTACTAGTGAGACTGAAGTCTCCTCTGCAAAACATAATTTAAGCAAACATGAGTACAAATGTACCCATCAAGACTTACATCAGAACTAGCTACATATGCATCAGTGTCAACAAAGGGGTGGTGGAGTTTAACTACAGCAAGCCAGCTTTGACTCGGTGGCTATCCTGTACTACAACTGCTAGTAAGTCTTTCGAGGTGGCGCACGCGAGTCCACATGTTCACCATATCAATACACCACTATGGATCCGCTCCCGTCTCCCTACAAGAAGGCCATCCATAGCACTAACGCTTATCTTGTGTGTTTTAGAGTATCCACTTTCACTTGTCTATGAACTGCATAAGCAACCCAGTAGTCCATTACCGCGGACGTGGCTATTTGAATACATCATTTATAACACTACAGGGGTGTACTTCTTCACACATGTTTCCACCACTTAGCGTCTTCACACGACATGTGCTCGGCAGACCTCAAATGAAAGCCGACGTGGGTGTAGACCACGACCTGACTAACCACACACGTCTCTAGTCTAGGTTTATCACCTATTCAGGTTCCATCCGCAGGGAGTCTGGCCAAGGTTTCCACTATGGCCCCGAACAATGTGTGCAGGGTTCTCGAGGCACCAAACGGGCGACTCGGTACACCATGCCACTTTGCCTACCGCATGATAGCCCACCCCTCCGGTCAGTGCTACGCACAGCCTCTAGCATGCTACAAACACCATAAACTACTTGCAACTCCTAGACAGAGGACAGGGGGTTAATAAGTCGAGCAGGGTCATATTTCAGGGCCCAACGTGTGCTAGTAACTGTTCTTGGATCACAATCACAAAACTCAGTTCCTAAGGATGGTTTCAATGAGATAACCCACCATGTACTCCTACATGGCCTATCACCGCTACCTTTGCCAAATCGTGTCCACTCACTTAGCTCTCAACAGTAGGACATGATCACATTCCAATTCATCCCCGATGAATCAGAACTGACACAACTCTTAGCAATAGCAGGCATAGCAAGCAAGCATAAATGAGTAGGCACATCATGGCTCAAACAACTCCTACTCATGCTAGTGGGATTCAAATATTTACTGTGGCAAGGACAGGTCATGCGGAGGAAAAGGTTTCAACTACCACAACATGTAACAGTTGATTCGTTGTTGTCCTAATGCAGTAAAAGAGAGCAGGAGCGAGAGAGTGGGATTGTATCAGAGTGATCAACAGGGTTTTTCTTGCCTGGCACTTGTGAAGATAGTAATAGTTATTTATCAGTGTCATCGATCACATCGTCAGAACCACGTCTACCGAGAGGGAACAAACACCAGCAAACAAGAGGGAACACAATCAATGCAATGCAACAATATGATGCATGATTATGACATGGCAATATGTTGTTGATTGAGCTAATATAGATAACAAACTTGAAATGAAGTTGGTTTGAACCCAAGGTTCAAATTCAACCCCACATGTGATTATTCAAATGCCAATTATGCAAATTGTTATATATAACAACCTTAGGATCTTTAAACATGCATGAAAATGTCGTAAACAGATTCCTTGGATTTTACTGATAATTTTTCATATTTAATTCTTTTTCATTGGAGCTATAGATTATTTTCTATGATTTTTCAAAGTTTGGAGTATTTTCTGGAATTCATAAATCATTTTCTAATTTATTTACTTCCAGAAATACTTTAGTTCGTCAGCATTGTGCAAGGATGATGTCAGCAGGTCAGCTGGGTCGGACAGGTCAAACCTGACATGCGCGACCCATTGGTCTGTGACTTAGCTAATTAATTGCGTTAATTAGCGCTAAGCTAACCCTAACTAAAATGTCAGCAGGGCTGGGCCCACATGTCAGCGAGTCAGTGGGTTAATTAAGTTTTGGTAATAACTGAACCAAAAGTTAACAGGGGCCAGGCCCACATGTGAGTGGCCCAGGGGAGGTCACACCCCTGGTCAAATGAGTCAAACTCGCTGGCGGCTTGACGCCGGCGAGGCTAGACGCAGTAGAGGGCTGCGGGATTGCTCCTCTGGCATTCAAATGGATGGCCGAGGGCATCTATGGGTTGCGGAGACTCGTCCGCACCGAGTGGTGGTGGCGGACGGGCCAGTAGTGGCCGGAGTTGACGCTGGTGAGCTCGGCTGCAGCGAACGGCGCTCTGGTGTGCGTGGGATCAATGATGCGGTGTGCATACGAGAGAAAGGAGGCGCTAGTGGGGATCTACTCATGGCGGTGAGCACGTTGGACGCGCGCCTGGGACTAAATGGTCACCGGAGCGTCGGCGGCAATGAGCGCAGGTGGCAGCTACGGTGTGCAAACGAGACGGGGGAGAGGGGTATTCGGGAGAGGTGCTCACGGTGATTGCTTTGAGGTGCTCTGCGGGCTCGGGGAGGCATTAGAGCGGGCGAAGCGGCGAGGCGGATCTCCGGCGGTCGACGGTGAAGAAGACGGTGGTCGCGATGATGCAGGGCCTCCGGGCGTCACGTAGCTCGTGGGAGAGGACGAGGAATATGTGGCGGAGCTTCTTGGCGGGTCGCCGAGGCCTATATGGTGGTCGTGGTGGCAGCGAGCGGCGGCGACGAGCACGCTCGGGTGCACTGCGGGGAGAGAGCAGAGGAGGGGAGAGGAGGAGTGGATAGGCCAGAGTGTTCGGGGGGTTGCGTGGCGTATCCGGCCAGCCTCCAGCATCGGCAGAAGTAGGAGGTGGCTCGGGCACGTACCGACGCGCGGCGACCATGTGCACTGCGTCCGACTGGCGGGAGCTGGACGACGACTGGCAGCGCCAGGTGGTGGGTTGGCCGGCTACAGGGGTTGGGCCAGGTAAGTCCTTTTCTTTATTAATGTTTCTTTGTTTCTGTTTTTTTATTTCATTAGCCATTTTTTTGAATTTAAACAAAATTTAAACAATGCCAACACATTCTGAACAATTTTATGTTACTTCTCCAGACTATTCCAAAGGCACATAAAATATATCAGAGACTTTTGGAAATATATTCCATATATTAAGAATATAGATCCAAATTCAAATTCAATAGTGATTTAAATTTAGAGCCCAAATAATCCCCTAAAAAGGTTCCAAAATTTGGGTTTGATATATAACTCTTGCCAAAATTCTCAAAACTATTTTCAGGGCATTCTGGATTGACTGAATGCATTTTCAGAGTTCTTGCCCTTTATTTAAAAATTTTGAGGCTTCCACTTTCCTCAATCAACTTTCTTGAAATTAACATGATGCATGATGCTCACTGACGCAACTAATTATAAGCCTTATTCTAGGGTTGTGACACTTCATAGTTCGTAGGTTCATCATGGTCTAGTAACATGACTTCCAGAACAGGATTACCGTACCACTCTAGTGCGGAACATGCTCTGGTTGACCTATGAGGTTTGGTAGTAACTTAATCTGAAGTTTCATGATCATTATCATTAGCTTCATCTCTAGTTGGTGTAGGCATCACGGGAACTGTTTTCTGTGATGAGCTACTTTCCAATTCGAGAGAAGGTACAACTACCTCATCCAGTTCTACTTTCCTCCCACTCACTTCTTTCGAGACAAACTCCTTCTCTAGAAAGGTTCCATTCTTGGCAACAAAGATCTTGCCTTCGGATCTATGGTAGAAGGTGTACCCAATTGTTTCCTTAGGGTATCCTATGAAGATGCACTTCTCCAATTTGGGTTCGAGCTTATCAGGCTGATGCCTTTTGACATAAGTGTCGCAACCCCAAACTTTAATAAATGACATCTTAGGTTTCTTGTCAAACCACACTTCATACGGTGTCGTCTCAAGGGATTTAGACGGTGCCCTATTTAACGTGAATGCAGCTTGTCTCTAATGCATAACACCAAAACGATATGGTAAATCGGTAAGAGACATCATAGATCGCACCATAACTAATAAATTATGGTTATGACGTTCGGACACACCATTACGGTGGTCTCCAAGGTGGCATGAGTTGTGAAACTATTCCACATTGTTTTAAATGAAGGCCAAACTCGTAACTCAAATATTCGCCTCCACAATCAGATCGTAAACTTAATTTTCTTGTTACGATGATTCTCCACTTCACCCTGAAATTCTTTGAACTTTTCAAATGTTGCAGACTTGTGTTTCATTAAGTAGATATACCCATATCTGCTCAATTTATCTATGAGGGACAAAAAAGAATGATACCCGTTGCGAGCCTCAGTACTCATCGGACCGCATACATCGGTATGTATTATGTCCAACAAGTCATTGGCTCGCTCCATTGTTCCGAGGAACGGAGTTTTAGTCATCTTGCCCATGAGGCATGGTTCGCAAGTATCAAATGATTCATAATCAAGTGATGTCAAAAGTCCATCTGCATGGAGTTTCTTCATGCGCTTTATGCCAATATGACCAGAACGGCAGTGCCGCAAGTATGTTGCACTACTGTAGCGACCTGACCCGAATGGATCAAGTCTCTGTGCTTAAGTGGCATCCCTGGATCGGTATGCTGACACACACAGTACTCGAGGATTTATAACAAAGGTAAATCACATGTATAAAGTAATGTAAATACTATTACCTCAATTCAAATATAGCGGAAGCAACAAGGTTGTGGATTCCCATCAACACCAACGGCAAAGTTGAGTGTAGAAATCGTAACCCTAACGTATTACTTACTCGTCGTAAGAAGTCCTGCAACATGAGACCTTGCAGCCACAAAGGGTCAGTACATTGAATGTACTGGCAAATTCACACCATAGAGAATGATGAACAATGGCTATCACTACATGCATATATGGCTGGTGGTAAAGCTCTATGGTTAAGGTTTTTGCGAAAAGCCAATTTTTCCCTACTACAAAGGAATAAATTTTATTTAACTATCATGGTGGTTGTTAAACATTGAGAATGGTTGACAGCATTCTCAATCCCAATTAAGCATCATCATTAAAACCCCACAAATTATTAAGTAACGTGATGAGATGACCAGGATAATCCAAGAACTAGATACTCAAGATGTCCATAACCGGGGACACGGCTAATCATGATTAGTTTGTACACTCTGTAGAGGTTTGCGCACTTTTCCCCACAACACTCGATCGCCTCCGTTGGATTCCTCGCACTACATGGTGTTTGAGAAATGCATGACCGAGACATAGTCTTTCAGAAGCGCTAGCACCTTACGATGGATAGACCGGTACACCTACTTTCCCCTACGTC
Source organism: Aegilops umbellulata (assembly GCA_032464435.1). Classification (NCBI taxonomy): domain Eukaryota; kingdom Viridiplantae; phylum Streptophyta; class Magnoliopsida; order Poales; family Poaceae; genus Aegilops; species Aegilops umbellulata. Next base: position 216,823,485 of record CP136055.1, read on the forward strand.
TGCTAGTCTACCCTATAAGAGTTCGCACGACTTAATCAACTATGCCAGAGCCCATAATGGCTTGTGGCTACACACGGAAGTTTCTAGTATGAATAATCTCATGATCCCTTTGAGCCTGGGTGGCGGTCCATAAATAAAAACAACAGGCAATCCTGGAATACCCAGGTACCTCAATCCACCCAGATGTGTGTTTAAGTTGCCACCTTAAGTAAACCGTTAATTAACAATCTCACATCTGTCATGGTCTCAAAACCCAATCCACGTCTACGAGCATAGCATGGCAATATAAGCATAGCGTAATAGTAACTCCCAAGGGTTGAATGCAGGGCAATAGGTTCCTACCTCATCAACTACTTCCCAATCCCATAACTTAATTAGATCCTAATCATGCAATGTTTGAGGATTGATCTAATGCAATAAAAACTGGGTATGAAAGGGATATGATCAAAGTGTGAAATTGCCTGCAATGTTGATGAAGATGATTCGCACTCAAAACTCTTGATAGCTCTACTCGTCACACTCCGGTCAATCTATCGTAAGCAAGCAGTAATAACCACACATAAGCAATCACTCAAAAGACCAGAAAGATCGAAGAAGTCGATTCGGAAAACATCCAAACCAAGCAAATAGCTCTTTCAACATAAAACAATTTCTAACAGTACCAAAATTATGTGAATTTGGCCTTATCAGAAAGTTTAGGTCATGAGCTTCGATGTGCAAAAAGAATCAACTCAAGCGGAGCTACGGAACTCAAGTTATGATCAAACGAAGTTTGAATTCAAATCTGATCTAATTCAAATTTTAAACTTTCAAAAACATGTTTTGAGTTGGATTACTGGATAGAGGAGATCATAACGAAGACGTGGGCGTTGGTTTTGTTGGATTTGGTCAAACGAGTAAAAAGATGTGGTCGTTTGAAGTACAGGGGCTGAACTATAAAATAAAAACAACTACAACTAGGTCCCTGGCGTAAATAACCAGAAAACAAAAAGACTAAATAATGAATGCTCGTTTATAAGATCTAAACAGTGGACATTCTCTATTTAATAAAGCCCAAAAAACAAATCTTGTCTAGGATTTTTTTTAGAAAAACCGAACTAAACAAGGAAAACCGAGAAAACCGGGGCAGCGGTTATACCGGTTCGCGGCGGGGTAAACCGGCGGCGGATCTGGCGACGGCGGCATTCTCTCGCGAGGTCGGTGGTGGGGCTGCGCAGTGCGGGCGGCGCTGCAGGCAGTGGGGCAAGGCGGCAGCGGCAGGAGGCGTCGCGGGGCTAGGCGAGGCGCGGCTGCGGCGGCGGTGTTGCGATGCGGCTCGTGGCGGCGGCGAGAAGAGAGGAGAGAGGGGGGGCGACAGCTTAAATAGGGGGGCGAGGGGGTGGTGTGGAGGAGGGGTAAGGCGGCGGAGGGAGTCCGGCGGCGGCATGAGTCGCCGGCGACGGCGGCTTCGCTCGCGACTCTGTCCCGAGCTGGAGATGGGGGCGGTGGCGCGGTACTTGGCTGGCTCGGCTGGGCGAGGCCCACTTCGGTTGGCCCGAAGTTTCCTTTTTTTTAAGTCAGTCGAGAAAGAAAAATAAATAAAAAATAACTAAAAATTTATATATATAATATATCAAAATTTTCAAAAAAAGATTTTCTACATCTTGAACATTTTTCTAACGTCAAATAAAATCCACACAAATTCGAATAAAGCAAAGAGTGCTACTCGTCTAATAAAATCCAATAAAAATCATTTTAAGAATATCAAAATTAATTCAAATTTATTTCTCTCCAATTTTCTGATGTAGGGAGTCATGTTACCCTATTTTCCATATATTTTTATTTTGGAGAAAAATAATTTTGAATAAAATCCAAATAACTCCAAATTAAAAATAATTTCCAAAAGGACTTTGAATTTGATCCTTTGAAACTCCCAACTCATATTTGGTATGTTTTGTAGAAGTCATTTTATCTTCGCTCGTGAAAATCATTGAGTTGCATAAAGTTTCAAAATTGGAACATATTTCCAAATGGAATTCAAATATGTTTCAAACACCCTTTTCATTTATTTTAAATGGAAGAAGTCATGTCATCTTATCTTGAGGGTTTTGTATTTGAAAAGATTTTGAATTCATGAAGATCATAAATGGAAAATGAAAGTTTGGGAAAGTCCTTTTATTCCCTCTCTTTTAACTTTCAAAAAGTTTCAAATTTCACTCAATGTCACACAATCAATCAAATCTATCTATTTAATATAACATTTCAAAATTTAGAATTTTGGGATGTTACAAACCTACCACCCTTAAAATGAATCTCGTCCTCGAGATTCGGAGAGGCTAGAACAAAAAAGGTTGGGGTTTGGGGGTCTTCTCAAAATCCATCGATCATCACAAGGGATCTGGGGTGCTACCACCCTGAAAAGCATTGTTATGGTTCCATCCAAACTCATATACTTCATCCTTGTTCTTGAGGGTGTCTGTCTTCTCGGGTTCTCGGAAAATTCCTTCTCTGGGCTCTTCCGATAGTGGCATAACCTTTTCCTCAATTCTTCTGTCCTTTCATCTTGGTAAGGTTATTCCGAGACTGGGTCTTCTTAGCTGAGGGTCTGGCGCCAATGCTAAACAACTATCGATATCTCATGGTGGTCAACAATTTATGGTTTCTCCTACAGGAAATGGGTCTGGGTTGATCCTCACCGTATAACCTACGGTTGGCACAGCTGCCTTGTACAAGGGAAAAAATTCTTATACCATTCTAAGGTTTAAACAAGGTTTTGATCGTCGTCACTCTACTATAGGTAAGTCACTCAGATTTACCATCCCATATAGCAAGGCGAATAATAAGAGTAAGTCGGTATGGTGATCAATCCATCCCGCACCCAAGTCATTACGTTGTATACGGTTTAGCGAATCTCGCATTCTAACACTCGGTCATCCTCACAAGCATTGCAGAATTTCTCTTGTTGACGAACCAAGTTCGGATAAATCCATGGATTCTGCAAGCCGAACAAACAACCATCGTTCCTTCACAACTCTCAGGTTTTGCATAAACTCCTATAAAATCGTCTGTCGATAAAATCGTAACTTCTTCCAGGGTTTTTCCTTCAGCAAGAGTGTGTTTGCTTCTTGGCAGGTCCTGGGGCATGTGGGTTATGGCCCATCTCATCACTTGTAAACCTTGAACTCATCATCAGGGCAACTGATCCTTATTCCAACATCCAGCTTCCTGGCATTCTTAATTCCATCCAATTATACTGTCTTCTTTCCTTCTTTTGGCACCAAACTAGGGCATGATTACTCAGACTCATCATGGAATTACAGTTGCTCCATATTTCCAACATCATAACTCCTTTATCCCATAGTACTTCATCTCTTCATACTCCTGGGGTGTCCCACATACCGAGATAAAAATTTATACTTATGAAGTCCATACTCCACTTCGTGGAACATCATTATCCTTTCCAGGGTCAAGCGTCCTTACAGGGGAATATTGGCCATATCTGCATGGCACTTCTTCAACTGGGAAACGTGAAACACATCATGAATTCCTGACAGTCCTTTGGGTGACTCCAACTTTGTTGGCCACTTCTCCCATACGCTCCAAAACTCGGTATGGTCCTACAAATCTCGGGGCTAACTTTCCCTTAACCCCAAATCGTCTAACTCCTCGCAGAGGGGACACACGAGGACATGCTCTGTCTCCAATTTCATAGACTACCTCCTTGCGTTTTTGAGTGTGCATAACTCTTCTGCCTGGACTGAGCTACCTTCAGTCTATCTCGAATCAACTTAACATTCTCTTCTGACTCCTTGATCACATTTTGTCCAAACAACTGACGGTCTCCAACTTCATCCCACATCAACGATGTCTGGCTCCTTCTCCCATACAAAACTTCAAAAGGGGCCATCTTCAAACTGGCTTGGTAACTGTTGTTGTATGAGAACTCTGCGTAAGGTAGATTATCTTCCCTACTAGATCCATAATCTAGCGCACACACTCTCAACATGTTCTCCAGAATCTGATTGACTCTCTCGATTTATCCATCTGTCTGCGGATGAAAGGCTTTACTGAACTCTAGCCTAGTACCCAAAGTCCGGTGCTGCTGATTCCAAAACTTTGAGGTAAACTGTGTTCCTCTATCTGATACGATGGTCCTCGAAACTCCATGCAGACATACGATCCTGGTCAAATATATTTTGGACAACTTCGCACTTGTATAGGTGGTTTTCACTAGGATAAATTGAGCCACTTTGGTCAAGCGAATCAACTACTACCCAGATAGAATCATATCCCGATCGGGTTCTCGGAAATCCGGTAATGAAATCCATGCCAAACTTATCCCACTTCCATTCGGGCATCGGCATAGGCTGTAGTAATCGTGCTGGCTTCTGATGCTCTGCTTTTACTTTCTCTGGCATACATCACTTACGACTACATACTCCGCAATATCCTTCTTCTTACAAGTCCACCAGAAACACTCCTTCAAATCCAAATACATCTTGGTGTTTCTAGGGCGAATCGAGTATGGTGAGTCATGAGCCTCCTGAAGTATTAACTTCGTGATCTTTGCATTATTGGGCACATATACACGGTCCTCGAACCATAAGGTGTCGTGCTCATTCTTATGAAAACCTTTGTCCCTTCCTTTGCTCACCCTCTCTTTTACCTCAGCAATCACTTTGTCATCCTTCTGAGCTTCACGAATCTTTCCCAACAATGTAGACTGAACTTCTATTGTTGCAACAAAACCTTTGGGAACAATCTCCAACCGAAGTTCCCTGAGATCCTCGGCTAACTCCTTTGGTAATCCTCCGGTTATGAGGGTATTCGTCCTTATTTTCTCTATGGTTGTGTCCTATTTCTCCACAAAGCTTGCATGCACAAGGTTTCTTCATATCCTTTCCATAAGGCCTCAATTTCTGGGACACAAGCCAAGACTTTAACAGAGTCCTCTTAAATTCCTTCCAAGTGGTTACTCCTTGCCATCCATTGATGGTTGGGTACATCCTATACCAGGTAGTGGCAACTCTTACAAAGCACTGAAGAGCATGCTGGGTCATATCCTTTTCGGTTATAGTGTTATTCTCCATATGATCCTCCATGTTTTGAATCCATCGGTCTGTCTCCAATTGACTCATTGGTCCAGAAAATATAAGCTCATCTCCATTCATCCTCTATTGGGTCCATGAGTTTTGGGGTGGGATAGGAGAGGTAGAGAGGGAATGCACACAATACAAACAATGGTTTTGAAAAGACAAATTTTATTGTGGCTGTAAAAAAAATATCAAACAAATGACAGTTCACAATTGTCGCATCTAACGCAGGTATATAACAGGGGTTTGGTCTTCTAATGGTCAATAAATCTTCAAAGTCATCAAACTCCTCAAATCTTGTTCATGCCTCCAATGGCTTCTTCCGATCATGATTGTCCTTCTAAAATTCTTTTGCTAGATCATCTCTGTTGACGTGAAATCTCTCGTGACGTCCTTTAATATTCCTGGAGTTGCATTCCAAACTTCTGGGTTTCAACATCCTTGGTATGAACCATGTCCTTTTGTCCTTCAGTCCCTGACGAATCTCCTGTATCTCAAGGTTTTGCTCCTCCAGCTTGGCTACTCTCATCTTCAGGGTCCAGAGTTCTTCATGAAATACTTCCTTGTCAAATATAGCTTCTTGTAGGTCCATCTTAACTTCTTGATGTAACATTCTAGATCCTGGTGATACACCGGCTAAGGTTAAAACCTCATCTTGCTGATAGGTGCTCCATCAGCCTTCTACCATCCAATCCTTCCATGCATATGCATGCTTAACTCAGCATAGTGACAATGGCATAAGCGGGCGATAACCTCATGGATAGCTGTGTTTCTGCTCTTGTCGTTTCCATGAGCTATCTCTCCATAGTTGATATCTCCTGCCTTGGGGTTTTCCTTGACAGAACTTTGAGTTTTTAACTCTCTCCATGCTCCGGTCTTTCTCCAACACACCTTGATCTCGGGTATTGACAACTTCCATAGTCTGCCAAGTTCCATAAGGGTAGCCTTCCTAGGTCACACAAATTTGGGGATTCTTCAGAGCCTTCAAAATCTCCTAGTCTTCGGAGTCTTCAACCATTGTAGTTTCCATTATCATAATGTATGGTAAGTCGTCTTCATTCCAAAGTGGTCTTAGTTGTCCGATATCTTGTCCTTCTTGGAGTGGTCTCATCAGTCGAATCTTCGGGTGGTCAAAAGGGGAAAGGGGTATAGTCTCACTAAAAGGGAATATTTGAATAAGCTCAGAAGAGAAGAAAGGTAAAAGGTATTTGGAAAAGGAAAGTTGTAGAGAAAAATCTTGTTATTGGCTTGCCAGTTTCTAGGGTCATGTCCTACAGTCAACATGTGCTATGATACCATCTTGCAGCGACCCGACCCGAATGGATCAAGTCTCTGTGCTTAAGTGTCATCCCTGGATCGGTATGCTGACACACACAGTACTTGAGGATTTATAACAGAGGTAAATCACATGTATAAAGTAACGTAAATACTATTACCTCAATCCAAATATAGGGGAAGCAACAAGGTTGTGGATTCCCATCAATACCAACGGCAAAGTTGAGTGTAGAAATCGTAACCCTAACGTATCACTTACTCGTCGTAAGAAGTCCTGCAACATGAGACGTTGCAGCCACAAAGGGTCAGTACATTGAATGTACTGGCAAATTCACACCATAGAGAATGATGAACAATGGCTATCACTACATGCATATATGGCTGGTGGTAAAGCTCTATGGTTAAGGTTTTTGCGAAAAGCCAATTTTTCCCTACTACAAAGGAATAAATTTTATTTAACTATCATGGTGGTTGTTAAACATTGAGAATGGTTGACAGCATTCTCAATCCCAATTAAGCATGATCATTAAAACCACACAAATTATTAAGTAACGTGATGAGATCAACAGGATAATCCAAGAACTAGATACTCAAGATGTCCATAACCGGGGACACGACTAATCATGATTAGTTTGTACACTCTGCAGAGGTTTGTGCACTTTTCCCCACAAGACTAGATCGCCTCCGTTGGATTCCTCGCACTACATGGTGTTTGAGAAACGGATGACCGAGACATAGTCTTTCAGAAGCGCTAGCACCTTACGATGGATAGACCGGTACACCTACTTTCCCCTACATCTGCTAGTCTACCCTATAAGAGTTCGCACGACTTAATCAACTATGCCAGAGCCCATAATGGTTTGTGGCTGCACACGGAAGTTTCTAGTATGAATAATCTCATGATCCCTTTGAGCCTGGGTGGCGGTCCATTAATAAAAACAACAGGCAATCCTAGAATACCCAGGTACCTCAATCCACCCAGATGTGTGTTTAAGTTGCCACCTTAAGTAAACCGTTAATTAACAATCTCACATCTGTCATGGATACTCTCAAAACCCAATCCACGTCTACGAGCATAGCATGGCAATATAATCATAGCGTAATAGTAACTCCCAAGGGTTGAATGCAGGGCAATAGGTTCCTACCTCATCAACTACTTCCCAATCCCATAATTTAATTAGATCCTAATCATGCAATGTTTGAGGATTGATCTAATGCAATAAAAACTGGGTATGAAAGGGATATGATCAAAGTGTGAACTTGCCTGCAATGTTGATCAAGATGATTCGCACTCAAAACTCTTGATAGCTCTACTCGTCACACTCCGGTCAATCTATCATAAGCAAGCAGTAATAACCACACATAAGCAATCACTCAAAAGACCAGAAAGATCGAAGAAGTCGATTCAGAAAACATCCAAACCAAGCAAATAGCTCTTGCAACATAAAACAATTTCTAATAGTACCAAAATTATGTGAATTTGGCCTTATCAGAAAGTTTAGGTCATGATCTTCGATGTGCAAAAAGAATCAACTCAAACGGAGCTACGGAACTCAAGTTATGATCAAACGAAGTTTGAATTCAAATCTGATCTAATTCAAATTTTAAACTTTCAAAAACATGTTTTGAGTTGAATTACTGGATAGAGGAGATCATAACGAAGACGTGGGCGTTGGTTTCGTTTGATTTGGACAAACGAGTAAAAAGATGTGGTCGTTTAAAGTACAAGGGCTGAACTGTAAAATAAAAACAACTACAACTAGGTCCCTGGCGTAAATAACCAGAAAACGAAAAGACTAAATAACGAACGCTTGTTTATAAGATCTAAACAGTGGATGTTCACTATTTAATAAAGCCCAAAAAAACAGATCTAGTCTAGGGTTTTTTTAGAGAAACCGAACTAAACAAGGAAAACCGAGAAAACTGGGGCAGCGGTTATACCGGTTCGCGGTGGGTTAACCGGCGGCGGATCTGGCGACGGCGGCATTCTCCGGCGAGGTCAGCGGTGGGGCTGCGCAGTGCGGGCGGTGCTGCAGGCGGCGGGGCAAGGCGGCAGCGGTAGGAGGCGTCGCGGGGCTAGGCGAGGCGCGGCTGCGGCGGCGGTTGTTGCAGCGGCGGCGGCGTTGCGATGCGGCTCGAGGCGGTGGCGAGAAGAGAGGAGAGAGAGGGGGCGGCAGCTTAAATAGGGGGGTGAGGGGGTGGCGCGGAGGAAGGGTAAGGCGGCGGAGGGAGTCCGGCTGCGGCACAAGTCGTCGGCGACGGCGGCTTCGCTCGCGACTCTGTCCCAAGCCGGAGATGGCGGCGGTGGCGCGGTACTTGGCCGGCTGGGCTGGGCGAGGCCCAGTTCCGTTGGCCCAAAGTTTCCTTTTTTTAAAGTCAGTCGAGAAAGAAAAATAAAACAAAAATAACAATATATATATATATAATATACCAAAATTTTCAGAAAACGATTTTCTACATCTTGAACATTTTTCTAACGTCAAATAAAATCCACACAAATTCGAATAAAGCAAAGAGTGCTACTCGTCTAATAAAATCCAATAAAAATCATTTTAAGAATATCAAAATTAATTCAAATTTATTTCTCTCCAATTTTCTGATGTAGGGAATCATGTTACCCTATTTTCCATATATTTTTATTTTGGAGAAAAATAGTTTTGAATAAAATCCAAATAACTCCAAATTAAAAATAATTTCCAAAAGGACTTTGAATTTGATCCTTTGAAACTCCCAACTCATATTTCATATGTTTTGAAGAAGTCATTTTATCTTCGCTCGTGAAAATCATTGAGTTGCATAAAGTTTCAAAATTGGAACATATTTCCAAATGGAATTCAAATATGTTTCAAACACCCTTTTCATTTATTTTAAATGGAAGAAGTCATGTCATCTTCTCTCTAGGGTTTTGTATTTGAAAAGAATTTGAATTCATGAAGATCATAAATGCAAAATGAAAGTTTGGGAAAGTCCTTTTATTCCCTCTCATTTAACTTTCAAAAAGTTTTGAATTTCACTCAATTTCACACAATCAATCAAACCATCAATCAAATCTATCTATTTAATATAACATTCCAAAATTTAGAATTTTGGGATGTTACAACTATCGTTATTAACTTTGCAAGTTTTGGCATCAATATTATCAATATTTGTATCACTGCGATCGATATTCAATAAACCATATATATTGGGTGTATGCCCATAGAAAATTTTATTCATGTAAATAGAAAAACAATAATTCTTTGACTTAAATGAATAACTGTATCGGAATAAACACGATCCAATCATATTCATGCTCAACGCAAACACCAAATAATATTTATTGAGGTCCGACACTAATCCCGAAGGTGAGATGGTGATCTTATCGATCTTGGAATCACTTCCAACACACATCGTCACCTCGCCCTTAACTAGTCTCTGTTCATTTTTCAACTCCTGTTTCGAGTTACTAATCTTAGCAACTAAACCGGTGTCAAATACCCAGGGGCTACTACGAGCACTAGTTAGTTACACATCAATGACCTGTATATCAAATATACCTTTGTTCACTTTGCCATCCTTCTTATCCGCCAAATGTTTTGGGCAGTTCTGCTTCTAGTGACCATTTCCTTTGTAGTAGAAGCACTCAGTTTCAGGCTTGGGTCTAGCTTTGGGTTTCTTCATGGGAGCGGCAACTTGTTTGTCATTCTTCTTGAAGTTCCTTTTCTTTCCCTTTTGCCCTTTTTCTTGAAACTAGTGGTCTTGTTAACCATCAACATTTGATACTCTTTCTTGATTTCTACATTTGCCGATTCCGGCGTCATGAAGAGCTCGGGAATCGTTTCGTGATACCCTGCATATTATAGTTCATCACGAAGTTCTAGTAGCTTGGTGATAGTGACTTGAGAACTCTGTCAATCACTATCCTATCTAGAAGATTAACTCCCACTTGATTCAAGCGATTGTACTACCCAGACATTCTGAGCATATGCTCACTGGCTGAGCTATTTTCCTCCATCTTGTAGGCAAAGTACTTGTCGGAGGTCTCATCCCTCTCGACACGGGCATTAGTCTGAAATGCCAATTTCAGCTCTTGGAATATCTCCAATGGTCTATGGCGTTCAAATCATTTTGAAGTCTCGGTTCTAAGCCATAAAGCATGGCACACTAAACTATTAAGTAGTGATCATATCGAGCTTGCCAAACGTTTGTAACATCTGCATCTGCCCCTGCAATAGGTCTGTCACCCAGCGGTGCATCAAGGACATAATTCTTCTATGCAGTAATGAGGATAATCCTCAGATCATGGACCAAGTCCGCATCATTGCTACTATCATCTTTCAACTTATTTTCTCTAGGAACATATCAAAAATAAACGGGGAGCTATCTCGCGATCTATTGATCTATGAGACAATTTGCAAATACTATCAGGACTAAGTTCATGATAAACTAAGTTAAATTAATCAAATTACTTAAAAAACTCGCAGTTAGATAGACATCCCTCAAGTCATCTAAGTGATACGTGATCCAAATCAACTAAACCATGTCCGATCATCACATGAGATGGAGTAGTCATCAATGGTGAACATCGATACGTCTCCAACGTATCTATAATTTTTTATTGTTCCATGTTGTTTTATTATCAATCCTGGATGTTTTATAATCATTTTATAGTCATTTATATCATTTTTGGTACTAACCTATTGACATAGTGCCAAGTGCCAGTTGCTATTTTTTCCATGTTTTTTACATCGCAGGAAATAAATACCAAACGAAGTCCAAATGCCACGGAACTCCACGATGATTTTTTTGGGCCAGAAGGAAGGCAATGGGCCCTGGTTGCACCTGGGGGTGCCCCGAAGGGGGCACAACCCACCAGGGCGCACCTCGGGTGCCCCCGGACCGCCTCTTTGCTATATAAATGCCCCAAAAATACCAGAACCCTAAAAGCATTGACGAAATATTCATCCAGCCGCCGCAGAGTCCAGAACCACTAGATCCAATCTAGACACCATCTCGGATAGGGTTCACCACCTCCATTGGTGCCTCTCCGGTGATGCGTGAGTAGTTCCTTGTAGACCTTCGGGTTCGTAGTTAGTAGCTAGATGGCTTTCTCTCTCTCACTGAATTCTCAATACAACGGTCTCTTGGAGATCCATATGATGTAACTCTTTTGCGGTGTGTTTGTTGGGATCTGATGAACTTCAAGTTTATGATCAGTCATATCTTTTTGTATCCAAGAAATTTATTTGAGTTTCTTTGTTCTCTTATATGCACGATCTCTTATAGCCTTGTATTTCTTCTCCGATATTGGGGTTTTGTTTGTCCAACTTAATCTATTTATCTTGCAATGCAAAGAGTTGCCCGGTAGTGGGTTCGATCTTATGGTGCTCGATCCCAGTGACAGAAAGGGAACCGACACGTATGTGTCGTTGCTACTAAGGATAAAAAACTAGATCTATATCTACCGCCATATAGATAGACGGATCTTGTCTACATCATGTCATCGTTCTTATTGCATTACTCCGTTTTTCCATGAACTTAATACACTATATGCAAGATGGATAGCGGTCAATGTGTGGAGTAATAGTAGTAGATGCAGGCAGGAGTCGGTCTACTAATCTTGGACATGATGCCTATGTAATGATCATTGCCTGAATATCGTCATAATTATTTGAAGTTCTAGCAATTGCCCAACAGTAATTTGTTTACCCACCGTTTGCTATTTTTCTTGAGAGAATCCATTAGTGAAACCTACGGCCCCCGGGTCTTCCTTCTCATATATTTGCTTGCGATCTATTTTTCCTGTGCATTTTTATTCAGATCTATTAAACCAAAAATACAAAATACTTTGCTGCACTTTATTTTATTTTTGATCTATTTATTTAATCTAATACAACTTTCTCCCGTCATCACGCAATTTCTGGCGCCGTACCCCGAAAGGGATTGACAACCCCCTTAACACGTCGGGTTGTGAGGTGTTGTTATTTGTGTGCAAGGGCTGTTTACGTTGTGTTGCTTGATTCTCCTACTGGTTCAAAAATCTTGGTTCCATATCTGAGGGAAATACCTACCGCCGCTGTGTTGCATCATCCCTTCCTCTTTGGGGAAATACCGATGTAGCTTCAAGCGACAACAAAAGGAATTTCTGGTGCCGTTGCCGGGGAGGATCTTCAACATAACCAGGTTCCTAATCACAAATCTCACCTCCTTGCAATTTACATTATTCTCCATTTGGCTCTCGTTTTCCTCTCCCCCACTTCACAAAAAATTGCCGTTTTATTCGCCTCTCTTTTTTCGTTCACCATTTTCTTGCCGGATCTGCTTTTGAGTGCAATCTTGTAGTGTGTTCATCATGACTCAAGAGAACACCAAATTATGTGATTTTAAAATACCAACAACAATGATTTTATTGGCACTCCGCTTGCTCCTCCCACCACTAGTGCGGAGACTTGTGATATTAATACCGCTTTGTTGAATCTTGTTATGAAAGACCAATTTTCTGGTACTCCGAATGAGGATTCCACATCTGTCGGTGTACTAAAGTAGGGGTACCTTAGTACCCCGAACTTGTGCACGGGCAGTCGTAGCACCCCGCGGCAAGGCTTGCCAGGTGATCGCCAAAACTCTCCATGGTCCCTTTTTGGGCCGTCCAAGAACAAAGTATTTGAGCCAAGGCCCCGGCAGGAGGAGCTTGCCGGGAAGGCCACCCGAAGAGAGCAAGGCCCCGGCAAGAGGAGCTTGCCGGGACGGCCGCTCGAAGCACAAGGCCCCGGCAAGAGGAGCTTGCCGGGAAGGCCGACCAGGGCACGACAAGAGACTTGCTGCGACGCGCCACGCGTCCCGGCAAGGACCGGTGAGCAACAAGCTCCCGGGCGCGACAAGGCATAAACCGTGGCAAGGCGCTTGCCGCGGCAAGTCACCACCCCATGCCTGCGTTCCAGCTCATCCACCCACGTGTCGCTCTGGGGCCATTCCAGGCGTACGTGGCGAGAGGCTGTGCAGCCAGGGGCATGCGGTGGCGAAGCAACGCTGACAGGATAGCCGTCGTGGCAAACGGTGGCGCCCCTGACGGTCCCTTTTCTGCACTGTTTGGGCAACCTAGACGGGCATTTAATGCCCTTGTCCCCTGCCGTCAGAGTTAGGTATGATAGCACTGTGCCAACAGCTGTACCCAACATAGCGTTTTCCAGTTTTACCCCCGCCTACGTTGCCACCTGTGGGTAACCCCTTGCGCATATAAAAGGAGGCCCCATGCGCAACGTAGAGGGGATGAAGGAGGGAGGAAGGAGGAGGCCACTCAGGCTCGGTCGGATTAGTTGCCTGAGTGTACTGTAGCACTCAGCGCTCCCGAACAAGAACACAATACAAACCACGAAGCAGCAGTAGGGTTTTACTCATCCGTGCGGCCCGAAGCTGTGTAAACCCCTTGTGTGCATCGCCTCTATCCGCTCTTCGCGCGACCTCCGCCCCCCGCCAAACCAGAAAGGGGCTCGGTCCCCATAGGTGTTCGTGGAGGCAGATTTCCCCCGACATCTTTGGCGCGCCAGGTAGGGGGCGTCGAGGTTGTGTGAACCTGATCCGGCGTCTGCACAGGCTAGATCTCCATCATCTTCATCGACATGCCACCGAAGAAGAAGGCTCCGGAGGTGGCTGGTCCGTCTGCGTCGAACCCACCGCCCCTGGAGCAAACGGGTGGTGAGGACGGCGCCGGCGGCGGAATGGACGTCGTCGAGCCAGCTCATGGTGCCACGGCGTCCGAACATACGCCGACACCTCTCGGCGCAGGTAAGCCCTGGTATGACCAGGCAACCTTTCGCTCTATTCCATGGAGCGGGGGCAGTTAGCCCCACGGATCTCGCATACGGGCCACCTCGAGTGTTCGCTCACGCTGAGCTCGAGCAAGAGCAGCTGCGACGAGATGACGCGCTGCTCCTTGAGGAGGACCGTCTTCAGGCCGCTGTGCGAGCTGCTCGCTACCAGCAAGCTTTGCGCTGCTTTTATAGCCGCAAAGTTAGTGCCAGAAGTTTCGAGGAAGTGGGAAGGCCCTTACCGGGTGAAACAAGTCGCTAGGCCTGGCGCTGTCCGCCTTGAGACCGAAGATACCACTCCGGTGAGCAACTCCTGGAACGTTGGGCATCTTCGTAATTTTTGCCCGTAAGGCGCGGTTGTCGGACCCCGTCCAGCAACCACCCTCTTGTACAAGTCTTGCCGCTGTTGCATGTAATCCTTTGTATAGAGCCAAGCGCAGACCCTGTGCACAGATTAAGTTCATGTGTTCCGCGCATCTTGTCGATCTCATGCTTTTTATTCTTTGCATGCATTATCTGACACTCTATGCAGCACTGACCCCCGGTAAGCGATGACGGGCCATGGGGCTCCGAACCTTTATTTTCTCTTCTTCCTTTTCTTCTCAAGAAAAGGAAGGTTCCCTCGCCCACAAGTTTGCCAGGGAGGGAAGGGGGAAGATAATGGTGAGGACCAGGCGACGTTCGATGAAGTTTCGCCTTGCCAGAAAGCGACCTTGCCGGGCAGCGAGCCACGGAAAAGCTAAGTTGCCAAAGTTTGAGCAATCAAGTTTTTAAATTCTAAGGTTATCTTCCTCGAAGGACCGTACTTTGTATGGAAAACTTGTGCGCGGAGGAACCAGCTCGTGGCTAGTCGCGCCCTTACTTCGTTTCGAGTCCGCTCAACGTTTAAGTATGCTACGACCAGACTCGCGCCCTTACTTTGTTTCGAGCTTGCTCAGCGACTTGAGTGTGCTGCAACTGCAGTTGCGCCCTTATTTCGCTTCGAGCCTGCTCAACAACTTAAGTGAACCGCGGCTAGTCACGACGAGGTTTCTTGCCAGCAACGGCACCGCTAGCGGGCTGCTGATGTCCCGCACTCAGCAAGTGTGCCTACGCCGGCAAGTTCCCTAAAAGCGTAGGGCAATAACATACAAAGGAGGGAATCAAATAGAGGAAGTAACAGTGCATTCACTACCTAAGATGAAGTTATATTAGAAGATAGCTTGTCGCAGCCCTAATGAATTGTTTTCATAACTCGGCCAGCGGCGGCAAGAAAAGAAAAGGGCGGGCGGCCTAATCCACACGGTCGCCCTCGATCCTCTTGATCCCGGCCACCCTTTCCACAATGGGCGCGACGAGGGCCCTAATCTCCTCCAGGTCAGCGTCTGGCAGCAGGGATCTGAGGACGTTGGTGAGCTTGAGGCCTGGGTTGCGGAAGACGATCTTCACCAACACCTTCTCAAGGGCTCCAGCGCAGGCATCGCGCGTCTCCTCGGCCAGCCGCTCTGGGATCGTATCCCGGAGTTCCTGAAGGGCCGTCGCCACGCCTTTGAAGAACGAAGTGAGCTTGGCGCTAGGCGGGAGGTTCGCGCCGGAGGGATACTCGTGACCCTCCATCCCCAGCAGCGACAGCTCCTTGTCGATGGAGGCGGCGATGTCCACCAGACCCTCCGTCCACTGCTCCACCGTCGCCCGGAAGTTGTTCTGGGTAACGGCGGCGCTCTTCAACAATGCCTCGTTGTCCGTGATCTCCTTCTGCAAGGCCGTCTCTCGCTCCTTGGCGTTGTCCAGCGTCTTGGACAAGTTGGCCAGCTTCATCTCGAGATCAGCATTGGAGTCCTTGGCAGCGTCAAGCTCCTTGATCTTATCGGCGAAGCGTCCTTGCAGCTCGCCGAGGGTATAAGCACCCTTCTCGCGCTCTTGTTTGAGCGCGGCGAGCTCCTCGCCGCTCGCCTTAAGATCAGTGTCGAGCTGCGCCACCCTCGTCTCCAGCTCCTTCTTGGCGGCCTCGGCGGCCGCGGCAGCATCTTGCGCTTCCTTGAGGGCTCCGCCAAGCGCTTGCTCGCGCGCGGCGACCTCCTCCTCGTGGCTGGCGAGGCTGGCTTTCTGCTGCACCAGCTCGCCCTCCCGCGCGGACAGCCCCTCGGCGGCAAGCCTCTGCTGCTCTTCGGATTCGGCCTTCTCGAGGATGAAGGCCGTCCGCGCCTCGTCGAGTTGCCTCCGCTCCTCCGCCAAGGATCGAAGGGCCTCCTGGTTGAGCTCCGGGAGCTCCTCGGCGCGCTTCTCCATGTCCACTCCCGCCTTCGCGACAAGCGCTTCCCGGCGTTCCACCTTGGCTTGTCGGGCGCGGTAGAGTGACACCAGTTTCCGGAGCAGCCGCTCCTCCTCAGGCTCACCGCCGCTGCTGCTTGGCGCATCAACCAGCGTCAGCCCGGCGGAGGCGAGCACCTCTCCATCCAAGGTCTCCCCCTCGACCGGCGCCCTAGAAGTAGACTCCCAGGGGAGCTTGATGAAGATATCATCGCCGGCCTTCAGGTAGACGCCTGGCTGAGGTTCCTCGGGGTCCGATGCTGCGGCGGAAGCAGGATCGGCGGTCGGCGCAACGCCTGGTGCTCCTGCGGCCCCAGGGCCGTCAGTACGATCACCGACCCCCTCGCCAGCGGCTGCTGCGGCAGCCTTGGAGGCCTCTTCGCCGGCCAGGTCTTCACCACCGTCCGCCTCCGGTGGCGGCCACGTTGTCGGTATGGCCGCGCACATCCTCCTCGACGATGACCTCGGTCTCCATCGGGTCCGTGGCGGGCGGGTCTGAAGGCCGAAAGAGGGAGAGAAGTCAAGCAACTATCCAAAGAAGGAGATCCAAAAAAAAAGAGAAGAACCCCAGGGGAGTTTCAAGGCAAGAAGGTTACCTACGCCAGGGTCTGCGGTCACGGTCTCCGTCGCCAAGGGGTCGCCGGTGTTGTCCCTTGTCGGAGACTGCTCCCTTGCCGGAGATAGCTCCCTTGCCGGAGACTGCTCCCTTGTCGGAGATTCCTCTCTTGCCAGGGAACTCCCCCTTGGCGGTGTAGTTGTAGCAGGTGGCGCATCGGGGGCGGTCTCCGGACGCTCCTGCTGGGGCTGCTCTGCTCCTACGCAAATCAACAGTCAGATATCAAAAAACGAAGAGTACCCAGGCGTGCCCAACGGCAGGAAGCAAATCATATGCTTACGCTGGGGGCTGCGCTGGGGGCTGCTCTGAGGATTACTTGGTGGGTCCGACAAGGTCATCTCAGGTGCACCCCCTGCCGTCACGGTTGGCTCATCGTCCAGGATGACCACCGGGACCTTGGCTCTCTTTGCCGCCCTCTGAGCCAGAGTCCTGAAAAGGAGTAAATTCAGAGGAAAGCAAATGAGATGCGAGACACAACTGCAAGAATTGAAGAAATACAAGTACAACGAGGATCTTACTCCTCTCCCTCTTCCTCGTCGGAGCTAAGCGCGGAGAAGTCAAAGACTGGCCCGCTTCTGGCGTGAGGAGGGGGAGGAGTAGGCTCCCTCGGCCGCTTGGCGGAGGCAGTGGTGGCGCTAGCCTGAGACGGCCTTGCCCCGGCTGCCGCCATGGCGCGAGGGGCGGCAGGAGCAGAAGCGGCGGCCTGCGAAGACCCCGCTCCTGCTGCCACAGCGGAGCGTGTCACGCGGCGCTGTGGCTGTTGGCTCGTCTGCCGCCCCACCACGTCTCCAGCCTTGCGGAGACGCCTCCGTGGTTGAGCCGGGGGCTTCGCTTGCGACAAGCTGCCCAAAGGTTGGGAGGAAGAGGCGTCCGTCTCCGGCAAGCCGCTCGTGTCCTCGGTGGGCTTGTCCGCCTCGACGCCGTGCCCGGCAGGCTCTTCCTCGCCGACAAACTCCGCTCGATCGGCAAGGCTTACCGCCTCCGCTGCGTTCGCCTCCTCCACTGTGAATCCAAATTCGCCCGCGGCTGCGGCTGCCGCCGCCTCTTCCATCCTGGAGGCGATGCGCGCCAACTCCTCGTCGGTGGTGTCCCGGGTGAGGCCCTTCTGCTCGGCCGGGTCGACCGGCACCTCCACCAAGTCGTCGAAGAACGCCCGCACGACGTCGCCAGCAGGCTCCTGCCAAGTGGAGTCGATCCCGTGCGAGTCGCACAGCGGCATCATTGCAAGGATGCGGCTGAGCGACGAATTGTTGCACAATGGGACGACGCCTTGCGGCAGCCTGAACCATTCCGGGTGATCGGTGTCATGCTTGAACAGCTCCCTGAGCGTCCTGTCAAGTTCCAAGACAGTGAAATTGAAGTTGAGGCCAGGGTGCAGCCTCATGATGTCTGCCGCATTCTGGAACTCCCAGGCAGGTCTCCCTTTCTCCTGCAGGGGAGCGATGCGGCGGCGGAGGAAATCTGCGCCAACAGCGCCAACTGTGATCCCGACAAGCCTGAGCCGCAGGATCCGGGTAACGGCAATCTGCAGCTTGTCGTCGTCCGGAGCCACGTCGCTCCAATCCCTGCCGCGCACCACAGGAGTTCAGCGCACGACAGTGAATGGCTGCGGGTTCTCCTCGACGATCAGGCACCAGTCTGCTCTCCACTCCTCCCATTTGCTGCAGAGCTCTCCCTCTAGATAAGCATCCTTCTTGCCGGGCTTCGAGATCCAGGCGATTCCGCCGGAGAGAGGCTCTCCTCTCTCTACTCGAGGCGTTAAGAAGTGGCGGAAGAGGGCTACGTTTGGATAGACTCCGACAAAGTTTTCGCAAAGATGTGCGAAAATTGCCATGGTCAGGACAGCATTGGGGTGAAATTAAGGAGATGGAACCCGTAGGTGTTCATGATGTCGCAGAAAAATTCAGAGAAGGGCGGGCAGAGCCCGCAATAGAAGAACAGAGGAAAGACGGGATACCTAGTCGGATACTTCTCCTGGGCGGCGGCGGGAAGAACCCTCGTGCGCGGATGCGCTCGCGTCCCCGTCGACCAGAAGAGGTAGAATTCCTCCCTCAGGTCCAACACGTCGAGCTGAGGGGGGAAGGTTGCCCGCTCCTTTCGCATCGCCTCAAGCCGCTGCGCCTCGGCCGACTTCGCAGCCTTCCCTTTCCCCTTGTCGCCCTTCGGGGCCATGGCGGAAGCAGGGAGGGAGGTCGACGGCGTTGGTAGCACTGGTGGCGACGGAAGGGGCGGAACGCTGCTCCCCTTGGGAAGTGGCGGAGATTTTCGAGGAATCGCAACTGGCGGGTGGGCGGACTGCCCCCGTTTCCCCTGCTTATAAGGGGGAGGGAGGGCGTTTCGCCTTTCCGAATAAACAAATCACCTGCGACGTGACGCCTGCCTGCGGGGCTCAGCCCCGCGCATGCCGCCCACGTCACCCACACCTCTCCGCACGATGCCGCGTTCGACGCGTGCCGTTCGGGGAGGACGTGGTGGATGCAGAAAAAGATGCAGCGTGACCCAGGCCGCGCGTGCCCGTGCACTGTTTTGGGCCTGGCCCAACAGCGCTCGGCACCGTGTATGGCCCAGGCCCGGGGGCTCCTATCGGTGTACTAAAGTAGGGGTACCTTAGTACCCCAAACTTGTGCACGGGCAGTCGTAGCACTCCGCGGCAAGGCTTGCCAGGTGATCGCCAAAACTCTCCATGGTCCCTTTTTGAGCCATCCAAGAACAAAGTATTTGAGCCAAGGCCCCGGCATGAGGAGCTTGCCGGGAAGGCCACCCGAAGAGAGCAAGGCCCCGGCAAGAGGAGCTTGCCGGGACGGCCGCTCGAAGCACAAGGCCCCGGCAAGAGGAGCTTGCCGGGAAGGCCGACCAGGGCACGACAAGAGACTTGCTGCGACGCGCCACGCGTCCCGGCAAGGACCGGTGAGCAACAAGCTCCCAGGCGCGACAAGGCATCAACCGCGGCAAGGCGCTTGCCGCGGCAAGTCACCACCCCGCGCCTGCGTTCCAGCTCATCCACCCACGTGTCGCTCTGGGGCCATTCCAGGCGTACGTGGCGAGAGGCTGCGCAGCCAGGGGCATGCGGTGGCGAAGCAACGCTGACAGGATAGCCATCGTGGCAAACGGTGGCGCCCTTGATGGTCCCTTTTCTGCACTGTTTGGGCGACCTAGACAGGCATTTAATGCCCTTGTCCCCTGCCGTCAGAGTTAGGTATGATAGCACCGTGCCAACAGCTGTACCCAACACACCGTTTTCCAGTTTTACCCCCGCCTACGTTGCCACCTGTGGGTAACCCCTTGCGCATATAAAAGGAGGCCCCATGCGCAACGTAGAGGGGAGGAAGGAGGGAGGAAGGAGGAGGCCACTCACGCTCGGTCGGATTAGTTGCCTGAGTGTACTGTAGCACTCAACGCTCCCGAACAAGAACACAATACAAACCACAAAGCAGCAGTAGGGTTTTACGCATCCGTGCAGCCCGAAGCTGGGTAAACCCCTTGTGTGCATCGCCTCGATCCGCTCTTCGCGCGACCTCCGCCCCCCGCCGAACCAGAAAGGGGCTCGGTCCCCATAGGTGTTCGTGGAGGCAGATTTCCCCCGACAACATCCCATCTTAATACCTTCGTGGAATTATGCGATATGCAAAATAAAAAAAGACGTGGACAATGATGTGGTCAAGATGAAGTTATTTCTGTTTTCTTTGCATGATTCTGCAAAATTTTGGTTCTCTTCTTTGCCTCGCAATAGTATTGATTCTTGGAATAAGTGCAAAGATGCTTTTATCACTAAGTATTTTCCTCCCGCAAAAATTATTTCCCTTAGAACCCAGATCATGAATTTCAAGAAACTTGAACATGAGCATGTTGCACAATCTTGGGGAAGGATGAAAATGATGCTAAGGAATTCCCAACTCATGGGTTAAATCTTTGGATGATCATACAAAAAATTTATGCGGGGTTGAATTTTGTTTCTCGTAATCTTTTAGATTCCACCGCGGGTGGTACTTTTATGGAAATTACTTTGGGTGAAGCCACCAAATTGCTTGATAATATCATGGCAAATTATTCACAATGGCATACCAAAAGAGCTCCTACTAGTAAAAAATTTAATTCGGTTGAAGAAATTTCTTCTTTGAGTGATAAAGTTGATGCTCTTATGAAATTGGTTGCTAGTAAAAGTACTCCTATTGATTTTAATGATATGCCTTTGTCTACTTTGATTGAGAAAAATAGTGATGTTATTGATGTGAATTTTATCTCTCGAAATAATTTCAACAACAATGCTTATAGAGGTAATTTTAATCCTGGGCCTTTTCCTAGTAATTCCTCTAATAATTATGGTAATTCCTATGGAAGTCAATCTTATAATAATAATAGGAACACCGCCGATCTTGATAATAATATTAAAGAATTTATCAACACACAAAAAGTTTTCGACACTTCCATAGAAGAAAAGTTGAATAAAATTGATGATTTGTCTAGAAGTGTTGATATAATTGCTCATGGTGTGGAAAATCTCAAGATGAAAACTTTTCTGCCTAAAGTAGATGAATCAATTAAAGCTCTTTATGTTTCTATGGATGAAAGTAAGAAAAGAACTGCTATGCTTAGAGCTAAAAAAGAATTTTTAGAGAAAGCTTTTTCTAGTGATTATTCTTGCAAAGATGATGAAGATCTTAAAATGATTGGTGTTTCTTCTATTGATTCCTTGTTTAGTAAAGTTAAGTATGATGAAAGAGGGACTGGAAAAGAGTCAACTTTAAGTAGAAGGCGTCCCAATATTTTGGAGAGTGAAAATTTTGTTGAGAAAGTTGATGGAAGTGGGTTTGGAGAGGTCAAAACTTTAGCTAGTGATGTGCCCACTATTTTGGATTACAAAGACTTTAGTTATGATAGTTGCTCTTTAATTTATTGTATTTCTTTGTTGCAATCCATGATAAATTCACCCCATGCTTATGAGCAAAACAAAGCTTTTACTAACATATTGTTGATGCCATGATGAAAGCTCTTGAAGAAAAAATGGAATTGGAAGTTTCAGTTCCTAAAAATTGCATGATGAATAGGAACCTACTATCAAATTCAAGATTAAAAATTATGAGTGTTTTGCTTTGTGTGACTTGGGTGCTAGTGTTTCTGCAATTCCTAAATCTTTATGTGATGTTCTTGGTCTTACCAATCTTGAAGAATGTTCCTTGAATTTGCACTTGGAGGATTCTACTATTAAAAAGCCTATGGGAAGAATTAATGATGTTCTTATTCCTGCAAATAGGAATTATGTGCCCATAGATTTTATTGTTCTTGATGTTGATTGCAATCAATCTTGTCCTATTATTCTTGCAAGACCGTTTTTACGCACTATCGGTGCCGTGATTGATATGAAAGAAGGCAATATTAAGTTCCGATTTCCTTTGAGGAAAGGTATGGAACACTTTCCTAAAACTATAATTAAGCCACCTTATGAATCAATTATGAGGGCATCTTATGGATCTCGAACCAAAGATGAAAAAACTTAGATCCTTGCTTTATGCCTAGCTAAGGGCATAAAACTATAGCGCTTGTTGGGAGGCAACCCAATGAATAAATTTTATTTTTGCTTTTTGCTTTCTGTTCTTGAGTGTTAGAACAATTATCCTACTATTATGATTGTGTTTTTCGTGTTTTAATTAGTGTTTGTGCCAAGTAGAACCAATATGATCTTCTTGGGTGATAGTTGTTTGATCTTGCTGAAAAAGACAGAAACTTTGTGCTCACAAAAATAATTATTAAAATTCACCAGAACGTGATAAAATGCTAATTCTTTTTGCATAAGATCAATATACAAATTATCCTGGTTCTCCTAATTTTTCATAATTTTTGGACTTCGAGAAGTATTCGAACAAATCAGATTGCTACAGACTGTTCTGTTTTGACATATTCTATTTTCTTTTGTGTTGTGTGCTTATTTTGATGGCTCTATGGTTTTCTTTGATGATTTTTTGCCATAGAATGTTGGAATACAGTAGATATAATACAAAAACAAAATAAGAATTGGTTTGATACAACACTTATAGTAGTGATTTATTTTTCTTACACTAACGGATCTCATGAAGGTTTTGTTGAGTTTTGTGTGATTGAAGTTTTCAAGTTTTGGGTTATCTTATGATGGATGAAGGAAGGATGTAAGAGCCTAAGCTTGGGGATGCCCCGGCATCCCAAGCTATTATCCAAAAATGAGCAACCAACTAAGCTTGGGGATGCCCCCGAGTGGCATCCCCGCTTTCTTCCAACAACTATCAGAATTTTACTCAAAACTATATTTTTATTCGTCACATGATATGTGTTTTGCTTGGAGCGTCTTGTATGATATGTGTCTTTGCTTGTTTTATTTTGTGTTTTAAGTCATCAATCCTTGATGGACACACCTATTTGAGAGAGCTAAAAATGTATCATGACTTGTTGGAATTGCTCTCTATGCTTCACTTAAATCTTTTATGAGCTAGGCCTTGCTCTAGTGCTTCACTTATATCTTTTTGAGCATGGTGTGGTTAGTATTTTTGAATAAATGCTCTCTTGATTCACTTATATTTATTTTAAAGTTAGTAAAATTTTGAAGAAATTCTTTCATGCTTCACTTAAATTATTTTGAGAGAAAGAAAATTTGTTATGCTCATGATCTTCACTTATATTTGTTTGAGCTTATGAAAAGCAACACATGAAAATTAGTCCCAAAGTGATAGATATCCAAGAAGGATAAAGAAAAATAAAATGTCATGAAGATCATTGGACGAAATAAACTTGATTCTTAGTAATAGTTTTGAGCTATGCTGATGTGATATCAGAGTTATGTTGATGAGTAATTGTGCTCTAGTAAGAATATTGGTGTTAAGGTTTGTGATTTCCTATGCATGCACGAAAGTCAATAATCATGCAATGAAAATTATATCCTACTTGTGGTGCATTATTCGGTGTTAATTATGCTTAATGCCTGCTTATGATATTATTCGTTTCTTGGTTGGTCGCTTCCCAATCTTTTTCTAGCCTTCATTTTGCACTAAGTATGACCTCTACTTGTGCATCCAAAATCCTTTAAACCAGTTTTGCCACATGAGTCCAATATATGTACCTATATGCGGTATTATTTTGCCATTCTAAGCAAACTTGCATGTGCCATCTCTAATTTTCAAAATAAACTTCTCTTTTGTGTGTTTGTTTCGATCGCGGAACAGTAACGGGTGGCTAATATTTTCCATGCTGGATGTGTTATTCTCAAGATGAGTGTTTATTCACTTGTCATTGCACGAGAGTAAGGCAAAGGTCTTAGGGATGCCCAGTCCCGAAATGCAAAAAAGAATTTACTTTATGTTATCAAATAATAAATTCCTTGGAAAGTGTTGGTATAGAGGGCACCCGTGGATACGGTTAGCCATGGCAAGTGAAAGTATGGTGGAAAAAGGAATAAACTTTATTTTCTGTTTCTGAACCACCTATGGCATATCTAGCATGGAAAGTGTTGGGAACTCTAAGTTTTCGTTGGTGGGATGGATACACCTCCCAAAATGTTTTTATCTCTAATTTTTTTCGCTTTGAGCTCTGGCACCTCCACAAATCCCTACTTCCCTCTGTGAAGGGCCTTTCTTTTACTTTATGCAATTTTTTGTATTTTGAAATTTGAGTCTCCATCTTCTCTCATAAAAAGCACCAACTAGGAGGCAATATGATCGTGCTTAAGTATTGGGTGTAGTTAATATTCGAGTGTGTTTCATGAATGGATCAATGTTTGAGCATGACGGGCTAGGGATAACTTATTTTAGCGTTGATATTTTGAAAGACATGGTTGTTTGTTGATATGCTTGAGTATCTAAATTATCATGTCAAAACTGGACTATTGCTTTGAATCACATAAAAGTCCAAATGTCCATGCTATAAAGAAAAGAATATGATATGACATGACGAACAACACTCCACATCAAAAATTATGTCTTTATCACCTACCTACTCGAGGACGAGTAGGAGTTAAGCTTGCGGATGCTGATACGTCTCCAACGTATCCATAATTTTTTATTGTTCCATGTTGTTTTATTATCAATCTTGGATGTTTTATAATCATATTATAGTCATATTATATCATTTTTTGGTACTAACCTACTGACATAGTGCCACGTGCCAGTTGCTGTTTTTTACATCGCGGGAAATTAATATCAAACGAAGTCCAAATGCCATGAAACTCCACGATGATTTTTTATGGGCCAGAAGGAAGGCAATGGGCCTTGGTTGCACCTGGGGGTGCCCCGAGAGGGGCACAACCCACCAGGGCACGCAGGAGGCCCAGGCGCGCCCTGGTGGGTTGTGCCCACCTCGGGTGCCCCCCCGGACCGCCTCTTTGCTCTATAAATTCCCCAAAAATACCAGAACCCTAGAAGCATCGACGAAATATTCATACAGCCGCCGCAGAATCGAGAACCACCATATCCAATCTAGACACCATCTCGGATGGGGTTCACTACCTCCATTGGTGCCTCTCCGATGATGCGTGAGTAGTTCCTTGTAGACCTTCGGGTCCGTAGTTAGTAGCTAGATGGCTTTGTCTCTCTCGCTGAATTCTCAATACAATGGTCTCTTGGAGATCCATATGATGTAACTCTTTTCTGTGCGTTTGTTGGGATCTGATGTGCTTAGTGTTTATGATCAGTCATATCTTTTTATATCCATGATAGTTATTTGAGTTTCTTCGATCTCTTATATGCATGATCTCTTATAGCCTCGTATTTCTTCTCCGATATTTGGATTTTTTTTGTCCAGCTAGATCTATTTATCTTGCAATGGGAAGAGGTGCCTGGTAGTGGGTTCGATCTTACGGTGCTCGATCCCAGTGACAGAAAGGGAACTGACACGTATGTATAGTTGCTACTATGGATAAAAATACGAGAACTATATCTACCGCCATATAGATAAATGGATCTTGTCTACATCATGTCCTTGTTCTTATTGCATTACTCCATTTTTCCAAGAACTTAATACACTAGATGCATGCTAGATAGCGGTCAATGTGTGGAGTAATAGAAGTAGATGCCCGGTAGTGGGTTCGATCTTACGGTGCTCGATCCCTGTGATAGAAAGGGAACGGACACATATGTATCATTGCTACTAAGGATAAAAAGACGAGATCTATATCTACCACCATATAGATAAATGGATCTTTTCTACATCATTTCATTGTTCTTATTGCATTACTCTGTTTTTTCCATAAACTTAATACACTAGATGCATGCTGGATAGCGGTCGATGTGTGGAGTAATAGTAGTAGATGCAAGCAGGAGTCGGTCAACTAATCTTGGACGTGATGCCTATGCAATGATCATTGCCTGGATATCATCATAATTATTTGAAGTTGTATCAATTGCCCAACAGTAATTTGTTTACCCACTGTTTGTTATTTTTCTTGAGAGAAGCCACTAGTGAAACCTACGGCCCCCGGGTCTTCTTTCTCATATATTTGCATGCGATCTATTTTTCCTTTGCATTTTTATTCAGATTTATTAAACCAAAAATACAAAAATACTTTGCTGCACTTTATTTTATTTTTGATCTATTTATTTAATCTAATACAACTTTCTCCCGTCATCACGCAATTCCTGGCGCCGTACCCCGAAAGGGATTGACAACCCCTTTAACACGTCGGTCTGCGAGGTGTTGTTATTTGTGTGCAGGGGTTGTTTACGTTGTGTTGCTTGGTTCTCCTACGGATTCGATAACCTTGGTTTCATATCTGAGGGAAATACCTACCGCCGTTGTGCTGCTTGATCCCTTCCTATTTGGGGAAATACCGGCGTAGCTTCAAGCGACATCAAACATCTCTATGTTGATCATATCTACTATATGATTCACGTTCGACCTTTCGGTCTCCAGTGTGCCGAGGCCATGTCTATACATGCCAGGCTCGTCAAGTTTAACCTGAGTATTCTACATGTGCAAAACTGTCTTGCACCCTTTGTATTTGAACGTAGAGTCTATCACACCCGATCATCATGTGGTGTCTCAACACGATGAACTATCGCAACGGTGCATACTCAGGGAGAACACTTATACCTTGAAATTTAGTTAAGGGGTCATCTTATAATGCTACCATCGTACTAAGCAAAATAAGATGCATAAAAGATAAACATCACATGAAATCAAAATATGTGACATGATATGGCCATCATCATCTCATGCTTTTGATCTCCATCTCCAAAGCATCGTCATGATCTCCATCGTCACCGGCTCGAAACCTTGATCTCCATCGTTGTGTCGTGGTCGTCTCGCCAACTATTGCTTCTACAACTATCACTAACGCATAGTGTTGAAGTAAAAGCAATTACATGGCGTTTGCATTTGATACAATAAAGAAACAACCATAAGGCTCCTGCCAGTTGCCGATAACTTTTACAAAACATGATCATCTCATACAACAATGTATATCACATCTTGTCTTGACCATATCACATCATAACATGCCCTGCAA
The DNA here is from genome assembly GCA_032464435.1 of Aegilops umbellulata. Taxonomy (NCBI): domain Eukaryota; kingdom Viridiplantae; phylum Streptophyta; class Magnoliopsida; order Poales; family Poaceae; genus Aegilops; species Aegilops umbellulata. The sequence continues at coordinate 216,850,986 of CP136055.1, forward strand.
AAACAAGTTAGACGTCCTCTACTTTGTTGTTGCAAGTTTTATGTGGCTGCTACGGGCTTCTAGCAAGAACCATTCTTACCTACGCATCAAACCCACAATGGTGTTTCATCAAGTTTGCCATTTTAATATTCTTCAAGGACTGGCCGTAGTGAAATTCGATTCAACTAAAGTAGGAGAAACAGACACCCGCCAGCGACATTTATGCAAAACTAGTTGCATGTCTGTCGATGGAACCGGTCTCATGTGTGTGGACATGTAAGGTTGGTCCGGGTCGCTTCATCCCACAATACCGCCGAACCAAAATAAGACGTTGGTGGTAAGCAATATGACTATCACCACCCACAACTCTTTGTGTTCTACTCGTGCATATCATCTGCGCATAGACCTGTCTCGGATGCCACTATTGGGAAACATAGCATGCAATTTCAAAAAATTCCTACGCCCATGCAAGATCTATCTAGGAGATGCATAGCAACGAGTGGGGGAGAGTGTGTCTATGTACCCTTGTAGACCGAAAGCAGAAGCTTTTGACAATGCGGTTGATGTAGTGGAACTTCTTCTCGTTCCGACCGATCAAGTATCGAACGTACGACACCTCTGAGTTCTGCACACGTTCAACTCGATGACGTCCCCCGAACTCTTGATCCAGCAAAGTGTCGAGAAGTAGATGAGTTCCGTCAGCACAATAGCGTGGTGACAGTGATGGTGAAGTGATCCGCGCAGGGCTTCGCCTAAGCACCGCGAGAATTTCACCGAGGGTGTAATCTTGAAGGCGGGCGCTGCACACAAACTAACAGATGTTGTTGTGTGTTCTAGGCGCCCCCTCCCCATGTATATATAGGTGGGAGAGGGAGGAGAGCAGCAAGGGGGCGCCCCAAGTAGAAGGAATCCTACTTGGGAGCTTCCCAATTCGGCCTCCCCCCTTCCATAAGTTCCAGAGGGGGAAGGAAGAAGGAGGGAGGAGGGAAGGAAAGGGGAGGCCGAATTCCTCCCCTTCCTTCTCTCTTCTCCTTCACCTCTGGTTCGGCCCATATGAGGGGCGCAGCAGCCCCTGCTAGCTGTTGTGTTTCCCATCTTGGTCCATTTGGCCCATATCTTTTGCCGGAGGTGCTCGGAACCCCTTCCGATGACCCGATATGTACCCGGTACCCTCCGGCACACTTCCGGTATCCGAATACTATCTTCATATATATCAATCTTTACCTCTCAACCATTTCGAGACTCCTCGTCATGTCCGCGATTTCATCTGGGACTCCAAACAACATTCGGTCACCAAATCACATAACTAATATAATACAAAATCATCATCGAACGTTAAGCGTGCGGACCCTACGGGTTCGAGAACTATGTAGACATGACCGAGACACCTCACCGGTAAATAACCAATAGCAAAACCTGGATGATCATATTGGATCCTACATATTGTATGAAGATCTTCATCGGTCGAACCGTTATGACAACATACATTATTCCCTTTGTCCATCGGTATGTTACTTGCCCGATATTTGATCATCGGTACCCACATACCTAGTTCAATCTCATTACTGGCAAGTCTCTTTACTTGTTCCGTAATACATCACCCCATAACTAACTCATTAGTCACTTTGCTTGCAGGGCTTCTTATGATGTGTATTACTGAGAGGGCCCAGAGATACCTCTCCGATACTCGGAGTGACAAATCCTAATCTCGATCTATGCCAACCCAACAAACACCTTCGGAGATACCTATAGAGCATCTTTATGATCACCCAGTTACGTTGTGACGTTTGATAACACACAAGGCATTCCTCCGGTATCCGGTAGTTGCATAATCTCATAGTCGAAGGAATATGTATTTGCCATGAAGAAAGCAATAGCAACAAAACTGAACGATCACAATGCTAAGCTAACATATGGGTCTTATCCATCACATCCTTCTCCTAATGATGTGATCCCTTTATCAAATGACAACTCATGTCCATGGTTAGGAAACCTTAACCATCTTTGACCAATGAGCTAGTCAAGTAGAGGCTCATAGGGACACTATGTTTGTCTATGTATTCACACATGTATTTAGGTTTCTGATCAATACAATTCTAGCATGAATAATAAACATTTATCATGAATAAGGGAATATAAAATAACAACTTTATTATTGCCTCTAGGGCATATTTCCTTCAACTTTAGTAATATGAAACTTCGTATACTTCTGTAACTCCAAAAATTCTGGAAACTTAGGACAACGTAGGAAATTTGTATATCTATCTTGCGTAAAAAAACAGAATTTTTCATCGCCTCTGTGAATTTATACAATTGTTTTACTGGACGCAAAAGTTTCTGTTTTTTCTACCAGATCAAATCAACTATCAACCAACATGATCCCAAAGGCTTTACTTGGCACAAACACAAATTAAAACATTAAAAACAATCATAATAGTAGCATAATTGTGCAAACACTCAAAAACAGAAAGAAAAAGGAAAAAATAATTTTTTTTCATTGGCTTGCCTCCCAACAAGCATTATTGTTTTATGCCCCTGGCTAGGCATTGACATTTCATTGATGCTCACATAAAAGATAAGAACTGAAGCGCAAAGAGAGCATCATAAAACATGTATCAAACACATTTAAGTCTAACATACTTCCTATGCATCATAATTTATAAGCTATCATATAAAATTTTCTCTTCATGATCCTCATGCATAAAAGTTTCATAATCTTCCAAGATAGTGGGTTTAACATCAACTAAAGTCATGACCTCTCCAAACCCACTTTTATCTAGTATTTCATAAGATTGAACACTCTCCAAATATGTGGGATTATTTTTAGCTAAATTTGACACTCTTCCAAACCCACTTTTAATATTATCGCAAGCATATTCCTTATGAGATTTAAATAAATTTTCAAGATCATAAGAATCATTATCACCCCAATCATAATCATTGCAATAATTAGTGGACATAGCAATATTAGCAACCCCAAGCTTGGGGTTTTGCATATTATTAGCACAATTGACATTAATAGAATTTATACTAACATCATTGCAATCATGCTTTTCATCCAAGGAGCTATCATGAATCAGTTTATAAATTTCTTCTTTTAACACTTCATCACAATTTTCCGATTCATGAATCTCAAGCAAAACTTCATAAAGATAATCTAGTGAACTCAATTCACTAGCAATTGGTTCATCATAATTGGATCTTTTGAAAAGATTACCAAGTGGATGAGGATCCATATCAATAGGATTTTAGCAAGCGAAGATGCAAGCAAATAGAAGACACATGGCAACACAAGCAAACGAAAGATCGGACTAGAAAAAGGCAAACGAAAAAGAAGGCGAATAAAACGACAATGTTTTGTGAAGTGGGGGAGATGAAAATGAGAGGCAAATGGAAAATAATGTAAATTGCAAGGAGATGAGATTTGTGATTAGGAAAATGGCAAATAATATTTTCCTCTCCCCGGCAACGACACCAGAAATTCCTTTTGATGTTGCTTGAAACTGCGTAGGTACTTCCTCAAATAGGAAGGGATGATGCAGTACAACTACGGTAGGTATTTCCCTCAGTTGTGAAACCAATGTATCAATCCAGTAGGAGAACCAAGCAACACTATGTAAATGGTACCTGCACACAAAGAACAAATACTTGCAACCCGACGCGTATGAGGGGTTGTCAATCCCTATTTGGGTAACGGCGCCAGAAATTGTCAAGTTGACGGGATAAAATTTGTGGTAGATTGGATAAATAGATCTTTATAAAGCATGAAGTAAAATATGCAAATAAAAAGTGCAGCAAGGTATTTTTAGGTTTTTGGAATAATACATCTGAAAACAAAAGCGAATAAAAATATATCCCAAAGCAAATATGATAAAGAATAGACCCGGGGGCGTAGATTTCACTAGTGGCTTCTCTCAGGAAATAGCACATGGCAGGTAAACAAATTATTGTTGGGCAATTGATAGAAAATCGAATAGTTATGACGATATACAAGGCAATGATCAATATATAGGCATCACGTCCAGGATTAGTAGATCGACTCCTGCCTGCATCTACTACTATTACTCCACACATCGACTGCTATCCAGCATGCATCTAGTGTATTAAGTTCATGGAACAACGAAGTAATGCAATAAGAACGATGACATGATGTAGAGATCTATTCATGTAGGAATAGCCCCCATCTTGTTATCCCTAATAGCAACGATACATGTGTGTCTTGCTGCCCCTTCCGTCACTGGGAAAGAACACCGTAAGATCAAAACCATCACAAAGCACATCTTCTCATGGCAAGAAAAATCGATCTAGTTGGCCTAACTAAACCAAAGATTCAAAGAAGAAATATGAGGCTATAAATAATCATGCATATAAGATATCAAAGAAGACTCATATAATATTCATGGATATAGATCATAAAATCAAAGTTCATTGAATGCCAACAAACACACCGCAAAAAAGAGTTACACCAAATAGATCTCCAAGAGACCATTGTATTGAGAATCAAAAGAGGGAGAGGAAGCCATCTAGCTACTGCCTATGGACCCGTAGGTCTATGGTGAACTACTCACGCATCATCGGAGAGGCACCAATGAGGATGAACACTCTGTGATGGTGTTTAGATTGGAACTCGTGGTTCAGGAACTTGCGGCGGCTGGAATTGTGTTTCATCGACTCCCCTAGGGTTTGTGGAGTATTTGGGAATTTATAGGCGAAGAGGCGATGCGGGAGGTCACCAAGGGGGGCACAACCTCCCTGTGCACGCCTGGGCTCCTAGGCACGCCCTGGTTGGTTGTGCCCACCTCAGGCCTCCCCTCTGGTACTTCTTTGGCCCACTGGGTGTCTTCTGGTCCAGAAAAAATCTCCAAAAAGTTTCACTGCGTTTGGACCCCGTTTGGTATTGATTTTCTGTGAACTAAAAAACAAGCAAAAAACAACAACTAGCACTGGGCACTATGTCAATAGGTTAGTCCTAAAAAATGATATAAAGTTGCTATAAAATTATTGTAAAACATCCTAGAATGGTAATATAACAGCATCGAACAATAAAAAATTATAGATACGCTTAAGACGTATCTCAAGTAGGCATGGATGAGGAGGATTTCCTCTTTGGTGCTAAGGGAGCAGGGTCAGCATGCTGGTTCCCAAAGCGATCCCCAAAGATTGCTTGATCGGTGCAAAAAGACCAAGGCGACTGTCGCGCAGGGCGGAGGTCATCACCGATCCCACCGACGCGTCATGGACAGATAGTTTGCAGGCGAAGACCACCTTTTGTTAGGATAGACTGTGCTCGTGTCCCCCTTCAAAATTGCTATTTTGTGGCAACCTTCCCGCCAATGCTTTCAGAGGAAGAGGACCAAGGCATGTATAAAAGGAGGGCAGGGTGCCACCATAGAGGAGGTAGACGATTCTTCCCCTCAACACTTGTACTCGAGCTCTTTCCCCAGTGCAATCCAACCACTAAGTAGGAGTAGGATTTTACACCGCAAGTTGGCCCAAACCTAGGTAACTGTTGTGTCTATGGCCTGCTTTCGCTAGCTCGCTCTCGCCGTAGCTTCGCTCGTGGCTAGCTGCAAGGTAGGATAGGGCGGTAGGAACGAGTGCACCCCAGAGTTCGAACCTTAAGATCCCCGGATCCCCGATTCCGACATTTGGCGCGCCGGGTAGGGGTGCACCACCGTTCTTTCGCTCCATCTCGCCTTCTACTTCGCCAAGCACTGGGACGATCGCGAGTTTGAGGGCTACCGGGCCTTCACCTGCGATTTGTGCTGGGTGGCTTGGACTACGAGGTTCAGACCAGAGCTACCCCTGCATTATGATGGCACCCTTGACCCAACGGAGTTTCTTTGTCTCTATGCGCTGAGCATCCTAGCGGCGGGCGGCGATGACAAGGTCATGTCACATTGGTTCCCCACGGCCCTCGGCGACAACCCGCGCCTCTGGCCTACGAACCTCCCAGGAGCTTCAATCTCTTCACGTGAGGAGCTTTGCAGCCGGTTTGTCGCTAGCTTCGGCTGGCACGGTGGGGGCAACCATGGGCCTCACGCGGTGGCCTACATGCTCGATAGAGCCCAGGCCCCTGCGTCCAGCCGCCACCTCAAGTGGTTCTCCCGGGAGGCGAGTGTTGCCCTCTCCCCTGAGGCCTGGACCTGCGCGAGCTCACAAATGGGCCTGGCATGCCATCACCTTCGACTCCGAGGACCACCTCGAGTCCGCGGCCGCTGTCGATGCGCTTCCCATGCTGTGCACCCCTACCATCAGCAATGTCGCAGTCGCCAAGACCATCATCGATGAGGGCGTCGACCTCAACATGATCTCCATCAAGACCTTTGACATGCTCCAGGTGCCTTACAACCAGCTGAAGCCAACCAGGCCCGTCATTGGGGTGATCGTTGGGTCCATCGCCCCCCTGGGGCAAGTGCGCCTCCCCGTCACCTTCAGAACCCATGAAAATTACCGCACCGAGCTCATCGACTTCGACGTGGCGCACATCGACCTGCTGTACGACGCCATCCTGGGGTATTCGATGCTCGCCAAGTTCATGGCAGTGACCCACCCCGGCTCTAATATTATCAAGATGCTGGGCTGCAGTGGCATTATCATCATCGCCGACGACAAGAAGGATGCGGTTTGCTCCCTCAGGCGCACCTACAAGGCCGCGGTGGCGGCGCACTCGCCTGCCAGGGATGCGGCGGAGTCTCCCGAGGCCGCTCCTGTGAAGAACAAGCAGTTATTCTCCAAGGATCATGCCGAGATGAAAAAGGTGTCACTGGATGATAGCGGCTCGGGCCCTACCTTCACCGTTGGCGCCGGTCTTTCTCCTGTGTAGGAAAACGTGCTTTCCACCTTCCTTCGGGTGAATTCGGGTGTGTTCGCCTGGAAGGCATCTGACTTGTCCGGGGTCCCAAGGGAAGTGATCGAGCACCAATGGGTGGTGTGCCCTAACACACGCCCAATCAAGCAAAATGCACGACGTCAGGCGCCAGAGAAGCAAGAATTCTTTGTCCAAGAGGTGCACAAGCTGCAGGAAGCCAGAGTCATCCAATAGGTATGCCATCCTGAGTAGCCCGCCAACCCAGTCGTCCTCCCCAAGAAGGGCGGCAAGGAGCATATGTGCATCGACTTCTCGAGCCTCAACAAAGTCTGCCCTCAGGACCCCTTTTCGCTGTTGCGCATTGACCAAATAGTGGACTCTACCGCCGAGTGTGATCTACTTTACTTCCTGGATGCCTTCTTGGGCTACCACTAGATCAATATGGCGGTAGAAGACGTGGAGAGGACGAACTTTATCTACCCGTGCAGCGTGTTCTTCTACACCTGCATGCCCTTCGGCTTGAGGAGTGTCGGCGCCACCTTCCAGCGGTTGATGCACATCACGCTGGGGCCTTAGCTGCGAAGGAACGCAGAGGCCTACGTTAATGACATTGTGGTCAAGTCGTGCAAGGTGAGAACGCTCATCGAGGATTTGGAGGAAACGTTCACCAACTTGAGCAAGATCAACCTAAAGCTCAACCCCGAAAAGTGCATCTTTGGAGTTCATTTCAGCAAGCTCCTCGGCTTCCTTGTCTCTCACCAGGGAATCTAAGCCAACCCCAAAAAAATCAAGGCCATTGAGAAGATGCACCCCCCGAACCCTCAAGGAAATGCAGCGATTCGCAGGGTGCATGGCTTCCCTAGGGCGCTTCATCCCCAAGTTCGCCGAGTGGGCCTTGCCGTTCTTCAAGCTCAGGAAGAGAACTCGCCCCTTCAAGTGGAATCCTGAAGCGGACATAGCCCTTGAAGACCTCAAGAGGTACCTTATGACCCGCCCATCATGGTTGCGCCGTGCTCCCATTAGCTGTTGCGCTCGTGGCGGTGCTAGAGGAGCGAATTGGCACCAAAGGAAAGCCCTCCGAGCCTCGCGAGCCCCCCGAGCTCCAAAATCCTTCCGATCCTCGCGAGCCTTCCAAACTCCTCGGGCCTTCCGTGCGCCCATGATCCCTCCAGGCTCCATGAGCGCCATGAGCCTCCCGAGCCCCATGCGCCACCCAAGGAGCAGGCTGCCACCGTGACAACGCGCCTCATCGAGCAAGGGATGTGTGCGAGTGCTACCCCATGCAACGGAAGCTCCTCCTCATGCTTCTCATCGCCACTAGGAAGCTGCACCACTATTTTCAAGGCCACCCCACCGAGGTCATCTCTTCATACCCCCTGGAGCAAGTCATGCGCAGCCCCAATGTCGCCGCCGAGTCACCGAGTGGAACATCGACCTAAAGGCCTTCCATCTGGAGTTCTATCCCAACAGGGTCATCAAGGGAGTGACGCTCGCTGATTTCGTGGCAGAGTGGACGGATCTATATGAGGAAGAGCCTCGCGAGAGTAAATCCCTCCTACCTGGGGATGACACGCCTAGCGGCTTTGTCATGCACTTCCACGGTGCCTTCTCTAGGCAAGGTGCGGGGGCTGGGGTCATGCTCGTCTTGCCAAGCGGAGGCAAGCTCTACTACGCCATCCAGCTCTGCTTCAGGCATGATGAAAAGGTCTCCAACAACATCACGGAGTACGAGGGCCTCATCGCTGGCCTCAAGGCCACCTCTGCCCTGGGCGTCAAGAGCCTCACTATCAAGGTCGATCCTCAGCTCCTCGTCAACTTCTCCATTAAATAATACAAGCCAAAGGACGAGCACATGGCGCCCTACCTAGAGGAGGTACGTAAACTCGATAAGAGTTTCCTTAGCTTAGAGCTGCAACACATCCATGCGACGTTAACTAGGAAGCCGATGACATCGCCAAACGAGCATTTTGATGTGAGCCCTAGAGCCCAGGCGTCTATGAAAAAAGACTCTCAGGCCATCAGCCACACACCCCGTTGTCGGCACAGCGCTACTTCACGAAGAGCTTCCCGTCGCGCCATCCACGGGTGTGCTGGACTACAGCCCGACCTCGGGAGCCCACTTGCTGCTGGCGTTGGAGCCTCAGGTTGACTGCTGGGCTGTGGAGATCAAGGCTTACCTACTCCACGGCACGTCGCTCGATAGGCCACTGCATACTGCTTGCGAGATGGTGAGTTGTACCGCAGGCGCCCCAATGGCGTTTCATTGCAGTGCAACTCGGAAGAGCAAGGACGCGAGCTGCTCGCCGACATCCACGGGGGAGATTGCAGACACCACTCCTTGCCACACACCCTCGCTGGTAAGGTGTTCCTAAGTGGATTCTATTGGCCCACAATGCTCCGTGACACTCCCGAGTTGGTCTGATCTTACGAAGCCTCCCAGTTTCACGCCAAGCAAATCCACCAGCCTGCACAATGGCTCTAAACAATCCCACTCTCACGACCCTTTGTGGCCTGGGGGCTGGACATACTAGGCTCTCTCATGTGTGCGGCTGGTGGCTACCTCTACCTCTACGTTGCCATCAACAAATTCACCAAATAGGCGTAGGTCGAGCCCGTGCGCACCATCCCGGCAGGCTCGATCATCAAGTTTATCAAGGGCCTCGTGAGCCAATTTGGTGTCTGCAACCGCATCAACACCGACAACGGCTCTTAGTTCACGAGTGGCCTCTTCAAGTCCTACTACGATAACCTCAGCATGCAGATATGCTACACCTCTGTGGCGTGTCGGCGGAGCAACGGCCAGGCCGAGCTCGCCAATGCTAAGGTCCTCTTGGACCTCAAGATAAGGAGCTTCAAGAAGAAGCTCGAGGCATGCGACTAGGGCTATCTGGATGAGCTGCAGTCGGTGTTGTGGTCCATCCGCACCATGACTACTAAGCCCACCGATGAGATCCCATTCTTCCTCTTCTAAGGGGGCCAAGGCGGTCCTTCCCTCGGAGCTTAAGCATGGCTCCCCGCGAGTCCTTGCATTTGACAAGATGCGTCAAGATGACTCGCGGGAGGCTAACCTACTGCTCCTGCAGGAAGCCCCCCGCTAGGCCGCCCTTTGCGCCGCAAGGTACCAACAGACATTGCATCGTTACCACAGCCGCAACATCCGCCCTTGTACTCTTGAGGTTGGAAGCCTCGACATGCGTCGGATCGTCTCCAGAGAGGGGTTCCACAAGCTCTGACCCATGTGGGAAGGCCCTTTCAGGGTCACTCATGTCTCCAGGCTAGGCTGTGCTCGCTTGGAGACGGAGGACGGAGTTCCTATGCCCAACTCCTGGAACATCCAACACCTCCGCAAGTTCTAACCGCGACCATCACACGTACGAACGGAATGGGTCTATACACGCCCTGGAGACTGTTATTGTGTTCGCCTCACGGCCATGCAAGAGCTCTAGCCCACGCCCAAGTGGAAGCCCATGCTCCGTGCTGGTAGAATGATCAAGTCTTGATCACACCCACGTCCAAGTGGAAGCCGCATGCTCTGCGCTGGTGGAATAATCGAACCGCGATCATGCCCACACCCAAGTGGAAGCCCCATGCTTTGTGCTGGCGGAACGATCTAACCACGATTATACCCACACCCAAGTGGAAGCCCCACATGCTGCGCGCTAGAGGAACAACGAGTAGAGGGCGGCCCATGGGCCGCACCAACATCAATCTGATATGTGCCGGACAAGGCAATCGCTTTTTGCTGTGTGGTGAATTTTATGATCTGGTTTCAATAAAAAAATAGGCTTTCCATTCAAGATGTTTTTCGCTGGTTTTCCGCCTCACGAGCTGCACGTGCTCGCTGCCTCTCTCTTGAGCCCCTCGTGGTAAAAAATTGGCTTTGCATTCAGAATGCTTTTCACTGGTTTTCTGCCTCACGAGCCGCACATGCTCGCTGCCTCTCTCTTAAGCCCCTCGTGAGTCGGGGCTGGAAATGGTACATGTGCTCGTGTTGGTCCCAGCAGTGCTGAAAAACCCAGGCAACCGGGCTCTGGCTTGCCGGCCTGCCCCCATGCATGCCACCCCACCAAGGTCCTTGGTGTCTCATCTCCACACGAGATGCTCACGAGTGGACCAATGAGTGTGCGGCGCCCCCTTACAGCATAACCTTTAGTGGGGACCTTTCGTGTGTGGTCGCCCTGGGGGGGCCAACCCAAGCCAAGCCCCCTCTCGAGCAGCCTCACGAGAACTGGCATTTTCCTTAGCATGAACCACCTGAGCATCAAAAAGGGAGCTCCCAAAGCATCGCGCCTCGGGAGCGCTCACTAGCCCCAGGAGTCCCTTGCCTCCTGGCATTGTCCGGGCATCATGACCTGACGTACTAGCGACGGTTGAGGCCCACTCGGGGGCTAGGTCCGGATGATGTAAAGCATAAGGCAAAAAAAGGAAAAGCGAGCCCGGTAAGGAGCTTCTCGGGAGTGCAAGCGCCCATTACAACATTTAACATTTAGGGAAAAGGCATTGTCCTTACAACCCCTCGGGGCCACGGGTAACCATGAGTAAATTAACAAAAGAATGGCCTTAGGAGACGGGACGCTGCTGCCGCTACCAATGACGTGACCTTGTTTTCCTCAGCTCCGCCTCGACTGTCGCTGCTATTATGGGCGAACTGCGCATGCAGTGCATCAACATGGTTCTCCGCCGCCTTTCCGGGGGCGTTGCGAAACTCCTCTATGACTGGAGCAATCACCGCCTCAAAGTCAAAGTCGGGGTCGGTCCGGAGGAGGTTGCTAAAGATGCGCGTTGCCGCCTGGGTCAGAAGATCGCGACACTATTCTTCAGTTATTCCGTCCATCTTTTTAGCGCTCTCCGCGAGCCGTTCCACGATCTTGGTAAAGAACCGAGGTAGTTGGTGTCGTCGGTCTCAAGGGGGCTGGAGACGTCCCCCTTGCAGATAGAACCCAGGGCGCGGCGTGCCCACAGTTCGAGGGCGTGGAACAGCTAGGAGCGCTCGTTTTGCCGTCCTCGTTCTCAAGTAGCCTCATCCCTCACTTGCTCCATGACGGCGGTGATGCCCCCACCTCTTCTTGCAAGGAGGCCAGCTCGGCCCCAGCGATAGCCAGCGCCTTCAGCACGACCCCTTGCCGGTTCTCCGCTTCAGTTAGCATCTTCTTGAGGCCATCGATCTCATGTTGGATTTCCTTGCGCCGCATCTTGAAATGGTCTTCCTGCAGCTTCAGCTTAGTGCTATGATCCTTAGCAAGTGCCTTGCGGCTCTGCGCGACCCTCAAGTCGGTGTCCTCTTGGGTCTTCTTTTCCTTAGCTGCCTGGTTGGTGTTGGCCCTCTCCACGGCGCTGGGTACAAGAGGGCTTGGGCGGCAGCTACTTCGCGGTCCAACACCTCCATCCGCTCGCACTCCAAGTCCTGCGCATATGCCATAAGTGTGAGGCCGCGCTTGCGGACCTCAAGGTCCGCCTCGCGAATTTCGAGTTCCTCCTCGCAGGCGGAGAAGGCGTCACGCCGGCCTGCAGCTGATGCTCCAGTGCAGCGATTTGATTTTAGAGTCCCTTCTCGCGGGCCTCCACCGCCTCATGCAGCCGGATTGCCGCCTTGACTTCTCGGAAGGTACGCTCACTAGTCTCCCGCGCTTCTGCGGCGGACTTCCCCCCCCCCCTCGCATGGGCGGACTCGTTCTTGATATGGCCCAACTTGACGGTGACTTCAAGTTCATCCCACCGTGGGCCAGGTAAAGGCACTCTTCAGCTAGCCGCGCCTCGATACCCGTAAGCTCCGCTTTGAGCCGGCCTACTGCGGTCATGGCGCTCTCCAGGACCCCGCGCCTGATAAGGGAGCGACTGTTCACGGGAGCCAGAGCCCAGTCCGGGTCGGCCCTTCGCCGCCCTCAGCCTCCGCGGCATGTGAAGGCTCAGCGTCGTTGGGCCGGGGCATGGGGTCCGCACGGACTTTCGCCTCCCTGACTTGTTGGGAAAGCACGCCAAGTGAACTGGGCACCTCCTCGCGCTCCAGTAACCCACCGTGGCTCCCTGAGCAACCTTCAGCTCCGGCTGGGCATGGGGCGACGACTTGTGTCTCCACCTCCACTGCCATAGCGCCAGAACCGGTGGCGGGCGCTTCGAGGGCCGCAAAGTAGCATCCCGGGGGCACCTCAGGAGGAGCCGCGTGCGCTTCCCCTTGCGCGGGCTCGGCGCCAACGAGTGGGCGGTGAGTGTACTCCACATGCCTCGCAGCTGCGACAAACGGTGATGTGCTCCCTGCCAATCCAGGTGGCTCCATCTCCTTCTTCTTGTTCGAGGAGGACCTACGCGGGGCGGACACTAAGGCACACGAGGCTTGATGGGTACGAAGAGGGGGAGGTGAACACTTACATATCCTTGGCGACCCACTTCCTCTTCTTCGGCGACCGCGGCAGGACCCCGCCACTGTTGCCCACGTGAAGCCTCTTCTCTCGGTTAGCCCCGCGAAGAGGGCCCATGGGACCGGCGACCCTAGCTTCGGCGCTGGTCTCCGTTGCATGGGGGCCATAGGGATGACCCTCGACATCATCCTTGGTGGCCCGCTACCTCGCCGTCGCCGCCACCAGAGGCCCACTTGCGCCCCCATCGCCCTGAGCGTGGCGGGCGCGGCCTCAGGATGGACGATGTCATCGGCGCTTCCAGCTGTGCTGCATGCGGATCGCTGGCCCTGCTGGCATGGCCCGCAGGCGTCCCCCGTGACACCCCTCGAGGCCTTGTCGTCCTCACGACCTCCCAAGTAAGGGAACACCAGAAAGGGGTTCTCCTAGGGCCCCTCATGGCCCTCCGAAAGGAGCCCCCACTTGTCAAAGTGTGGCATCACACCGACAAACACCTCCTTGTTTCGATAACAATACAGGAGGAGCCCTGCCTCGGGAGGCTCGGCCGCTTCTTCCTCTGCGGTCAAGATGCAAAGCACCCCACCCAACACCTCTGGCGGCAGGCTACCCTTTTGCAGCCGCATTGCGTCCTCCAGGCCAGTGAAAGTCCAAATCATGCAGGAGTGGCGCTGAAGGGGGGAAATGCGCCAGTGGAGGAACTCCCTCACGACCGTGACCATCTTTATCCCTGCCGCCCTCAGGACGGCAAACCTCTTCCACACATGTTTCAGTCTCAGGTGGACGAGACTCTCGTGCTCCCATCCAGAGCTCCTCGCCGCTAGGGACGTCGGAATCAGCAGTAGGAGGTTGAATTGGGTTGCGTCCACGTACACCCATTGCCGCCTAAAGCCCTCCGCCTCGTGGGCAAGCTCCATGTTGATGCCATCGCCTATCGTGTCCTCCACGATGCAGAGCGATAAGCATCCGAAGCGTTGGTTCGCCGCAGTCAACTGCATGCTGAAAAAATGGCGAAGCAGGGCCACTGAAGGGGGATGCCCATGAAGGCTTAACACAAGAAGGCGAAGGCAGAAAGAAGAAGAACGGAGGTCGAGTCAAGGTGCCAGGCATGGACCTGGTAGTGAGATAGGATAGCATTGAAGAAATCAGAGAACGAAGCCAGCAAGCCGATGAAGAGCGCATGAAGGGGAGCATCGATGCAAGTAGTGTCGAGCTTGGTGGGCGGGCGTGAAGCCGACCAGATTTGAGTAGCCCCGATTCGTTGGAGGCGGCTGCGGTCATTGGGAGAACCTTATCGAGCCCCTCGACATTGATGACTGTGGACCTGCCCAGGGCAGGCTCCGACGCGGCCTTCCCAGCCATCTCCCTCGTTGCTTTCTTTTTTCTACTAGGGGGCGCCACGGCGAAGCAGCTGGGGCGGAGGCGATGGGAACCCGAAGAAGGGAGAAGGAACCATGCACGAAAAGGGAGGCGAATGCGGGGCAAGGAAGGCAATGATGGCTTTGCGCCGCGCGCAGGTAGGATTTATGTCTGTCCGGGCGGTTGTCGAGGTGTCATGGGAGAAGTGGGGGTGTCCCCCCATCATCGGGCGCCACACGTCATGCCTGGCATGTTGGCGGTTAGGGCTCGTGCTGTTTCACCCCCCTAATGGGCAGAGATGTGCGCGCCGCAGGCTGAGGGGCTACTGTCGGCCCCGTGGGACCGGGGGTACCCACGCCTGTCTACCTTCGGCCCAGGGCACGGCGCATGACAAAAGTCCAACCAGTGGCCCACCAGCAAATGGCACGAGCAAGACCCCTCGCGAGGCCCCCATCGGCAGGCGTCCTGAGATGATTAGGCGGTTGCACTGGAGCCTCTTGAGGCAGTCTCCTAAGGCCGCCTCCTGAGGCCCCCTCGCAGAGGCAAGCAAGTCAGGAGCTGCTCAGCCGGTCGCAGGCCTCGTGCCTTCACGTGGGTGACACAAGCAACGACGAACGATGCCAGAGATCGTGCCAGCAGGCGCTGAGGAGGATATCCTCTTGGGTGCTAAGGGAGTAGGGCCAACACGCCGATTCCTAAAGCGATCCCCAAAGGTTGCCTGATCGGTGCAAGAAGACCAAGACGATGGGCGCATAGGGCTGAGGTCATCACCGAGCCCACCGGCGTGTCATGGACGGCGGCTTTGCATGCGAAGACCACCTTTCGTCAGGATAGACTGCGCCCATGTCCCCCTTCGAAATTGTTGTTGTGTGGCAACCCTTCCCGCCAATGCTTTCGGAGGAAGAGGACCAAGGCATGTATAAAAGGAGGGCAGGGTGCCGCCGTAGAGGAGGTAGACGATTCTCCCCCCAGCACTTGTACTCGAGCTCTTTCGTTGGTGCAATCCAACCACGAAGCAGGAGTAGGGTTTTACACTTCAAGGTGGCCCGAACCTGGGTAACTGTTGTGTCTCTTGTCTGCTTCCACTCTCGCCGTAGCTAGATGCAAGGTAGGATAGGGCGTTAGGAATGAGTGCACCCTAGAGTTACGAACCTTAGGGTCCCCGGAGCCCCGATTCCGACAAACACATGTACACTTCAGTCAATAACACCATGGCAGAGGAGCAGCCGGCACCACAACCATTGTCAGTGTTTCCGCCGGCCCATGAGGACCAGTGACATAGCCTCTCTCACCCCGAGCAACACAGGTGTGCAAAGGGCCAAATCTATGACGAGCTCGAGAGTAAGAAGGTCATGGTGGCCATGACCGCGGGGAACCCCAACTTCATCTCCGAGTAGCGTGGGCTGTACGAGGCCGCGCGCCGCCTGTAATATGGTCACGGCGTAGTCGGAAACATTGGCGGTGCTGGCGATCATGGACTAGAACGTAGTTGCGTGTCATTCACGCCACCAATAATGCTTCAATGTAACGGGCACATCAACGAGTCTGGCCCATCCATGTACATGATCGGCCTCACATGCACTGGTGATGGACAGGTCGTGCAGTCCAACGAGGAGTAGGGCATGGGAGATAGTGAGGCCTCAAGTCATGTGAGCATGTTCATGTCCCATGTCCTACTCTTCATTGTTGGCGGCCACACCTTTACTCCGCGGGGCTGAGCTAGCCATCGGACATGGACACCCACGCCCGACATGGGAACGAATGGGAACAACAAAGACTCAAAGGACGTGCATCGTCTTAGATTTAGTCTAGGTTTAGGTATGGTCACATTTTTAATGAAATTTCTCGAAAATGTAATGAATGTGCTCCAGCTTAGATCGAAATCATCTAGTTCCTGCATAATTTGTTTGGTTCGTTCAAATACAGTTTGAAATATATGCGGGCATTGTTGAATGGTCTGCTCTAGTATCATCATATGCGTTTGCCGATGGGTCCATTTTGGGTGTCATCGTTTGAGATGCCCTTACTAAGTGATAGAGGTAGGCACCTAGCTGGTTAGAGCATCTACAACCGGGGCCCCATACCCGCCCCAAACGCCCGACGGTTACCAGTTTAGTGTTCGGGCCAAAAAATGCCACCCAACCGGGCTCCCCATATCCGGCCCAAATGACCGAACTGACCGGCACTCCCCATACATCGGACTGTCCTGCTAGCCCCCTCCCGTGACGATGCCCCCCACAAATACCCCACCACATCAGATGAACCCTAGTCAAACCCTCACTTTCTAACTCCACACTCATCTTCTCCCCTTCCCTCGTCGCCTTCGCTTCCTCCCAAATTCGTCACCTCCCCTTGCCATGGCCAACTCCGGCCAGGACTCTGATAGCGAACCCGATCCCATGGACTAGGACGGACCCGTGAAGGAGGTGGACGGCGGATCGAGCAGCGACACGCCGGATGAGGAGGATCTCACGCTCCGCATTGCCATTTCTCGCACGTGGACACCGGCGGGAGTTCGAGCTCCGTCGCGTCTGCCACTAGCTACTCCATGTGTGTGGCGGTAGGGTGCCTTTGTGTGCATTTTTTGCACCTTCTAACTTCTTTTGTCTTCAATTTTTGGCATACAACATTTAAACAACATATGTATGACATATGAAGCACACAGGGCCGCAGGACGTGCTTTCTGAAACGGGGATGGACTCTTCCAATCCTTCTTCGGCACATTCCTCTTCTCACGCTGGGTTGGCTGAGTTGCTGGAGGTCCATCTTCATCATCGTACTCCTCCTCCTCCTCCTCCTCATCCTCATCGTGCTCTTCCTCTTCCTCACCATGTTCTTCTTCTGCGCCCTCTTCTTCATCTTCCTCTGCATCATCATCGGCGCCGCTCTCCTCCTTGTCATCTTGAACCACCCTAGATGACGAGGCTGCATGGCTCGATGAAGCAAGGCTACGCATCGGTGCAGGAGGAAAAACATCCTCGGTCTTTGTAGCGCACCCAAGAAGGCCCACAAGCCAGCGTGCTTTGTTGACGTATTTCTGCAATGATAAAGAAACAATATGAACTTCTCGGATGTCCAATGATAACGAAAATGAACTCCGTATTACCTTCACCGTTTCCCTCAACTTGTTCTCACTAGCTCGAGTCCCAGGGACAACACTAAGCGCATCAGAGGCATGAAAAGTGCTTTTGTTTAGCTCCGAAGACTGTAAAGTAATAAAATGAGTCAATAGCACAAAAAGCTGATTTCATCAAACCGTCGGTTCAAAAGAGGTAAAAACAACATACCACTCTGTTCATGAGGGGTCCGTACTCCCTAAACCCGCCTTGAAGCTGTCTGATGCTCTCGTTGTAGGTTTCATTCTCTGAGGCATCATCGAACAGGTCTTCGGCATCTGCTATCGTCCACTAGGGCCTCAGACGTAGACGATGCTTGATGCCATCATCGTACCACAGCATGTGATCCTCGTACTCGTCCCAGTCAATCACTCTCCTCTCCGTGTATTTGCATCCTTTCCGCTCGTTCCATTCCTTCACGTATCTCGCATGTTCGGCTTCCCAATCCGTGATTGATTGATTCTTCTTCCTGCTCATCCTGCAATGCATAATAAAGAATGTAAAACACCCTTCTTTTATGAATGTAAAGCATCAAAACAAGAACTTAGAATCGATGAGGACGGCTTGTGGTACTCATAGATGTAGGTCGTAGCCACCGGTATCGTGGCCGGCTGGTGGTGTGTGTTGCGCCTTACCAAATTGTGCGGCAACGCGCTGTGGCAAGTGGTACTCCACGACATAGACACAAATCATGGGCACGATGCACCGGAAGAGAAGACGGTTCTGCTTGCACATGCTGTTCAGCTCGAACCCCCACTCTCGATCATCACTATACGGCCGCCAAGTAACCTATAACCAAACAATGTTAGGCTCAAGTGAAAGTGTTACCGAAACAATGGTAAGCTCAAGTCACAATGTAGTTCTTATACCTGGAAAGGCGTGAGAGCATCAAGCTCATTGCTGAAGACCTTGTACAAGGCCTTCTATTCGCCCGTGTAGACACGCACCACGTCCCAAGCGTATGCGACGGTCGGGTTCCGATCATATCCGTCATCTTGGCCATAGTCCGTCCATGCACGCGAGCGCAGCTTCTCCGGACGACGCACCGGGATTCGCTCCCACATCCAAATGGAGAGGCCCCATACACATCCACACATACCGGACGCGACTTCCGCTCTCTGGGTCGCGTCGTCAAGCTACAAACCATGTTCAGATGATAAGATGTCAAAATGTAAAGCAGCACACGTCTGATATTTGAAAGAAAGTGATATTCACTTACCGAACGGTATAGGTAGGCGAGTCCGGCAGCCCCCCAGCTGTACGCCGCATCCCAGTCCTTTAGGAAGTCAAGATACATCCATAGGGTAGAGTTCCCGAAGCAGTCCGGAAACACTACCTCCGTGAGAATGTACCACAGGTAGGCCCTAGCGTACTGCTCCACCACCCGGGCCTCGACATCTTCCGGGAACTTGCTCCGGTGCTCGAGGAGCCATGGCAAGGGTATGCCGGAAGTCCGGTTGCTCTTAGCGGGGGGCAGTCGCTGATGAGGCTGACAACCCTATCGTGCCAGTTCGCCCTCTCCACTCTTCCTGTGAGAGCACGAGCCTCGAGCGGTAGTGCCGTAATCATCGCCCAATCCTCGAGGGTCACGGTCATCTCCCCACATGGAAAATGAAAGATGTGCGTCTCTGGCCGCCACCGGTCGATCAAAGCCGTGAGAGCTGAGTGGACGAGCGTAGGCGGCTTACGCTTGAACTGCAGGACAAAACCCAATAGTCGGGCTCTCCTGAAGAACGGTGCGTACCACTTGTCGTACACCATCTTAACCGTCGTCTTGTGAGCCCTCATCCGTAGTGGAGGCAGCATCTGTGAAAATCAATAACCAAAGCATAATTAGCATGGACATAATAGTTAGCAACTTGTTTTCATCAATTCAAAAGATTTTGTTTTAAATGGTAATTACCACTCCATTCTCAATGAAACGGGGACGGTGACGCTTGTCGAACCTAGGGTCAAGCATTGTGTACTTCGTGCCGATGTCGTCCGCAAGAGGTGGCCTCCTAAAAGAATTGCATAAGCATATCAAAAGATTTTTCAACATGAACTAGGGTTCAACATTAACTACGGAACATATCGATGCATAACAAAAATTAATCACATCCAACAAAACCTATGAGAGCAATCTTTGAATAATCATATATCAAGATTATCATGAACATGAACTAAATACAATACATATATCAAGAACTAAATAAAATACTTTTACGAAGATGCAATCACCATGGTTCAAATGCATCATAACACATATTTCTCCAACAACATCCAACATGCATCATCTCATATTTTGTTAAAAAACAAAAAAAATGAACTAGGGTTCATCTTGAGGATTCATACACTACATATAACAAATATATCAAATATTCACCATACACTACATCCAATACTAGCATCATAGCATAGGAACATGCATGAACTAGGGTTGATCTTAACACAACCATACCAACTATTCAATATAGTTCATATATTAACCAAAATCAATCCTAGGGTTATTTTTTTCTTCAAATAGGAGTGACTTGAATCGAATAATGTGACGAATCGAAAGGTGTTTGATTAAAACTTATTGAAGGGATTAAAAGAGCTTACTTTTCTTTCTTCGGGGCCATCTATCGGAGGGGGGGAGTGGAGGGGATGAGAGAGGGCGAGTTGGAGCAACTGCTCTGTTCTTCGTGGTGGGGGGCGGCTGGGTGGGGGGGAGAAGGGGGTGGGGGCGGCCGGCCCGCGGTTTATATATGCCCACACCCTATCGCCAGAGACTCCGGCGGTAGGTTTAGACATCCTACCGCCGGGTGGAGCGGCGGTACAGTGTGACGGAGGGGGCACGGAGGCCGTTATCGTTGCTGACGTGGACAAGTTTGCTACCGCCGCAGCCCTTGGCGGTAGGCTATATGATCCTACCGCCGTGCCTCGTGGCGATAGGGGAAAGGGTCAAATTTCAAAAAACTTTTAAACTAGGGTCAGATCTCAATTTTGTTTGACAAAAGGGTCAAAACACGAAATTTTCCCGGCTCTCGTCAGCGACGGATGGCTGAGAGAGAAAGAGAAACTGTACAGTGAGGTTTAATGTTTGTGTATAATGGATCGATTTGATTGCTGTTGCGGACCATGAGTGTGTAGCCGTGGCATTCGTGGTGATTGCGCCACTAAAGCCAGGCCGTTCAGAGCACGGACTGAGGATGGAGGTCCTAAAGCCAGGCCGGCGGCATGGGCGGTTCTGCACAGTGGCGTTCATGGCGGATGTCCATTCATGGCTTAAGGGAACACGTTGCCTGTGCGTCGTGCTGGGTGGCGGCAAAGATCACTGCACCTCGGCCGTGCCGAGCAGCTGGTGCGCTGATGCGTGGCACAATAGCGGCTTCGCAGCTGGTCAGCTGACAATGATGAGTACGGGCTGCAAGGACGGTGATAGCGACGGGCCAAGTGCGCCGGCGCGCGCTCTAGGCGCGGCCCAACCTTGTGGCTGGTGCTGGATCGGCAGAGGGGGAATGACTGGCTGGTGCGTATGCGTGCATGGGAACAAATGGATACTCTTATCCGGAAGCCACCAATGGGAGGCCGTCTCTTATCCGCGCCTCGCATAGATAACACTTGCCTGCCCTGACAACACGCCTCTCAACCACGAGTGGGATCGATCCTCCCGCGTACCAAGCCACCGACCAACATGGCAGCGTCTCTCCAAGCCGCGGCCACGCTGATGCCGGCCAAGATCGGCGGCCGGGCCTCCTCCGCGCGACCGTCGTCGCACGTCGCCCGGGCGTTCGGCGTCGACGCTGGCGCCAGGATCACCTGCTCCCTGCAGTCCGGCATCAGGGAGGTCGCAAGCAAGTGCGCCGACGCCGCCAAGATGGCCGGCTTCGCCCTCGCCACCTCTGCCCTCCTCGTTTCCGTAAGCTGACTAATCCATTCTATTCCCGTCCATGGCCTTTTACTCCTGTCCAGTCCAGCTAGCTAGAGTGACGCGCGTGGGTGCAGGGCGCGAGCGCGGAGGGGGCGCCCAAGAGGCTGACCTTCGACGAGATCCAGAGCAAGACCTACATGGAGGTGAAGGGTACCGGCACCGCGAACCAGTGCCCGACCATCGACGGCGGCGTCGACTCCTTCCCCTTCAAGGCCGGCAAGTACGAGATGAAGAAGTTCTGCCTGGAGCCCACCTCCTTCACCGTCAAGGCCGAGGGCATCCAGAAGAACGAGCCGCCGGCCTTCCAGAAGACCAAGCTCATGACCCGTCTCACCTACACCCTTGACGAGATGGAAGGCCCGCTCGAGGTCGGCGCCGACGGCACCCTCAAGTTCGAGGAGAAGGACGGCATCGACTACGCGGCCGTCACCGTGCAGCTCCCCGGAGGCGAGCGCGTGCCCTTCCTCTTCACCGTCAAGCAGCTCGTCGCCACCGGCAAGCCCGAGAGCTTCAGCGGGCCCTTCCTCGTGCCCAGCTACAGGGGTTCGTCTTTCCTCGACCCAAAGGGCCGTGGTGGCTCTACTGGCTACGACAACGCCGTGGCGCTACCCGCCGGAGGCAGAGGAGACGAGGAGGAGTTGGCCAAGGAGAACGTGAAGAACGCGTCCTCCTCCACGGGCAACATCACGCTCAGCGTCACCAAGAGCAAGCCGGAGACCGGCGAGGTGATCGGCGTCTTCGAGAGCGTGCAGCCGTCAGACACCGACCTCGGCGCCAAGGCGCCCAAGGATGTCAAGATCCAGGGTGTGTGGTACGCGCAGCTCGAGTCTAACTAGAGCAGAGCAGAAGTGAAGATACTCATCTTGTGTGCATGCTTACGTGGGATGATCGGTGGAGAGGAAACAATCGAGGCAACAATGTGTGTTTGTGTGTGTATCTAGTAATCTAAACCCAGGGTGTCGGTTTATATTTTAGCTTCTGTTATTGTTTCTTCCTCGCCAATTCATGATATTGATCCGCCATGAATGTTCACAAAATTATTTGTTGACACTTTCTTCGTTTTACCTTCCTTTTGATTCCGGAAATTTTACAGTATGTATTATAAATTAACAGGCAAATAATTTAGTACCATGATAAGTGTCACGTGTGTGGTACAAACACATGGCAACTTCGAATGTTTTTCAGGGCTAATTTAGTGATGCAAGTATGACAACTTTAATGGTCAAGCGTGACAACTTTTTTTTTGAATGATAAGTTTTTTTTTTCAGATGACAACTTTAGTTGTAAAAAATGTCAAGGCTGGAGTGCATTGTGCCACATGTGTGGTAGTTATTATTTGTGATAATTTAAGACTAGTAGAAATAAAGGTAAAGAGCCATTGATGTAAATATATAAACGGGCCATTAATTTTGAGAGCATGTTCATGCACTTCACTTGAGCTAGCATCTTTTGTTAGACGACATCACTGTCATTTCATATAGATAAAAAGAGAATTTATGGCGAACCAACATGTAGTTGGATAATTAGGAGGACAATGATATCTCTAACCAAACAGAGTTCAAGTTTTAGACTTACATTGGTGTTTGCATTTTTCCAGATTTATTCCAGGCCTTCCGGCAACGTGCGTCACTAGGAGGAAATGTTTTGTTGTAGGGTGAAACCCTAAGATCGGTCTTTTCACACTTGGAGGGGAAAGAGGGATGAACACCAAGAACACAAAGAGGAATTCACTCCAACAAAACCCAATCACACATCCACTAGAATAGCAAACACATACCACGAGAGTACAAGAACAATCAAAGGAAACAAGCACTAGGTAAAGTTCTTCCCACTCTAAGAGATGAGGTCTTGATGATGATAGTCTTCTCCAAGAGGAGGTCTTGAAATCCACAAGTGGATCCTCTCCAAAGAGGCCTTGATCTCCAATGGAGTGGTAGAAGGACCAAAGCTCTCAAATATCTCACATATGTCTTTGCTAACCCTAAACATAAACCTAGGTACCGAATATATAGGCTTGGAGCGAGGTGGATGAAGTGGAGGCCCAAAACCCGAACTCAGTCAGCCATCTTGTAGGGCCCGTGCGCACGGGGTGCTACAGCCGTAGCTCCCTGTGTAGCCCGTGGGCACGGGTCTCAGGGGCTCGTGCGCACGGGGTCGCCTAGGACTTCCTGTCCTGCTCCTTTGTGCCTCCTTCTTCTTCCTCAAGTCCTTGGGGTGCTTCTCCTACTCCTTGGTGATTCTCCTTAGCTGCTTGGGAATGTTCCTCTTCGTACCTAATGATACATAGTGCATTTTGGTGAGGTAGCAACCAAGTCCCATTCGTGTCCATATGCATGTCAAGTAGGAAGGAGTTCACCTCGGTTTCCATTGCGCGTGCTCGAGCTCTTTCCATAGGCCCAAGTGGTGCTTGATGTGTTGGTGTAGAGTCCATGGGGATGATGGAAGGATGCTCCGCATCATATCCCCCCCCCCCTTGGGAGAGATCCGTCTGCGGATCGTGATCTTCATCAGCATGGTACTTGGCCAAGTCCTTCACATTGAAGATGTCACTTACGTTGTACTTGTGGCGTGGGATGTCGATCTTGTAGGCGTTGTAGTTGTAGCGTGCTAGCACCTTGAAGGGTCCTTCGGTTGGTGGTAGTAGCTTGGACTTGCGCTCGTTGGGGAAGTAGTCCTTGCGAAGATGAAGCCATATGAGGTCTTTCGGTTGGAACACCATTGGTGTCTTGTTGATGTTGAGCTTGGTGGCGATGCGATGTACTTGACGCTCGATCATTGCCCTTGTATATTCATGTATCTTCTTGAGAAAGCTTTCCCTTGCACTTGCGTCCATGTTTGCGCGTTCTTGGAGCGGAAGAGGTAGAATGTCCAATGGGGACAATGGGTTCAAGACGTAGACAACCTCGAAGGGGGACTTGCCGGTAGTAGAGTGCCGAGCTCGATTGTAGGCGTACTCGGCGATGGGTAAGCATTACTCCAACTCCTTGATGTTCTTTTTTATCAACACGCGTAGGAGAGTAGATAGCATCCGGTTGGTGACTTCCGTTTAGCAATCGGTTTGGGGATGATGGGCCGTCGAGAATAGTATCTTGATGCTGAGCTTGGCGCATATTGTCTTCCAAAAGTAGCTTACGAACTTGACGTCGCGGTCCGACAGAATGGTCATTGACACTCCATGCAACCTCAAGATTTCCCTACAAAAGAGATTTGCAACATGTGAAGCATCGTCTATCTTATTGCATGGGATGAAATATGCCATTTTTGAGAATCGATCCACAACAACAAATATGGAATCCTTTCCGTTTTTGAGTTCTAGGAAACCCAGCACAAAATCCATACTAATATCTTCCCATGGTTGATACGGAATTGGTAGTGGCATATGTAAACCATAAGATTGAGATTGTGACTTAGCTTTGTGGCATGTAGAGCATTTGTTGGTGAAGCGTGCCACATCGTGGAACATCTTTGGCTAAAAGTACTTGAAGGAGAATGTGGCAAAGGTCTTGTCGCGCCCGAAATGTCCCATAAGTCCTCGGTCGTGGGACTCTTGCGAAAGTAGCAAACGAAGCGAAGACTCCGGTATACAAAGCTTGTTACTGCGCATAAGGTAGCCATTCTTGATATAATAGTTCTCCCAACAAGTGTTAGCAAGACATTTGGCATAAGGAATCGGAAACGTAGGATCATGTGCATAAAGATCTTAAAAATGCTCAAAGCCAATAACATTCAACTCAAGTTCATTAACTAACATGCATTTGCGGGAAAGAGCATCCGCCGTGACATTTTCTTTACCCTTAATGTACTTGATTACATGAGGAAAAAATTCAATAAATTCACTCCATTGAGCATGCCGTTTGTTCAACTTGGTTTGACCTTTAAGGTACTTCAGTGTCTCATGATCGGTGTGTATGACAAATTCATGTGGGCGAAGATAAAGCTCCCAAACATGCAGTACTCACACTAAAGCATAAAATTATTTGTCATATATGGATAGTTAAGTTGAGCACCGGAATTGTTTTCACTAAAGTATGCAATGGGTCGATTTTCTTGCATCAAAACTCCACCAGTTCCATTACCGCTAGCATCACAATGAACCTCAAAAGTTTTGTTGAAATTAGGCAATGCAAGAATTGGGGCATGTGTAAGCAAAGATTTGAGATCATCAAATGCGGTAGATTGAGATGGAACCCAAACAAAGGGTGCATTATTCTTACTCAAAGTATGCAACGGTGCGGCAATAGTGTTAAAGTCTTTCACAAAGTGACGATAAAACCCCGCTAGACCAAGGAAACTACGCACTTGTTTCAAATTAGTGGGTTGTGGCCAAGTTTTAATTACTTCAATTTTACACTCATCAACATGAA
This sequence comes from Aegilops umbellulata, assembly GCA_032464435.1. Taxonomy (NCBI): domain Eukaryota; kingdom Viridiplantae; phylum Streptophyta; class Magnoliopsida; order Poales; family Poaceae; genus Aegilops; species Aegilops umbellulata. The sequence goes on from CP136055.1 coordinate 216,876,860, forward strand.
CTGATGTAGGGTGGAACCCTAGGGGCCGATCTTTCACGATTGGAGCGGGTCCTACAAAGAACACGAGGGGAAACACCAGGGGAAAACGAGAGAAGTCACTCAAACCAACAAGATTCGATTACACATGTGCTAGATCCTCGAAACACAAAGAGATACATGATCCATGATCAAACAAGGGACGATGCAAGTAGCAAGCTCTTCTCTGTGAGGAGGTCTTGAGAGTCTTCCCGTTAGGGGCCTTGAATCCAAGATGGATATTCTCCATAGAGGCCGCAGTCTCTCTCGATGGAGTAGATCCGGATGGATAAGCAAAGCTCTGTCTCTCAAATAAGGTATCACAATGCTGACCATAGAAAGTGGGACCAGGAGGAGTATATATAGTCTAAGTGGACGAAGGGGTACATGGGCCTCGGCCCAATATGCTGTCAACATACAGGCGTCGGACGTCCAACAGCAACCGGTCGTCCGGTGGCTTGCGAGGGTCCGGACATCCGGTACTTGTCGGAAGTTCGACGATTTGGCTTGGGATGGTCGGTGTCGGATTTTCGACCGGCTGAAAGCACAAATGCTCCCTGGGTGATTTTGGTAATTAATGTCAACATATCTCTTATTGGACTAACATTTTCATCTAGTACATTCAAGAAAGTTCAACAAAGGCGTGGCATGGACAAGAGGATGTGGAACCCCATCAAGATGGTAAAGACAAAGATTGGCAAGAGCTCAAGACTCTACATTTTCATTTTAGTGGTCCAAGATCACATTGAGTCCTTAGGAAAGCCAATACTATTAAAAGGGGAAGAGGTGTTGCTTAATGGCTTGCTTGCTCAAAGTGCTTAGTGATACGCTCCAAAGCCCTCAACCACTTTCTCATTTCCACATATGTCCTTAACCTAAAGTCAAACTCGGCCCCACCGATTTGATCTATCCAGCGCCACCGAGTTCACTTGAGATAGCCACTGCCAGAAACCCTAATTAGTTCGGTCTCACCGATGGGATCTTGGTCTCACCGAGATGGGCTTGCAAACTCTCTGATTCCTATTGCAACTATTTTGGTCTCACCGAGATATGCAGTCGGTCCCACCGAGTTTACCAAAATCGGTCTCACTGAGTTTGTGTAACCGGTCAACCAAGTTGAGGCCTAGCACATCGGTCCCACCGAGTTGATCATGTCGGTCCCATCGAAAACTCTAACGTTCACATTTTGAACCATATCAGTCTGACCGAGTTTCTCTATAAGGTCCCAGCGAGTTTGGTAAATTGTGTGTAACGGCTAGATTTTGTGTGGAGGCTATATATACCCCTCCATCCTTCCTCCATTCATGACGAGAGCCATCAGAACGTGCCTACACTTGCACTACTCATTTTCTGAGAGAAAACCACCTACTCATGTGTTGAGACCAAGACATTCCAATCCAACCACAAGAATCTTGATCTCTAGCCTTCCCAAGTTGCTTTCCAATAAAATTATCTTTCCACCATATCCAAATCTGTGAGAGAGAGTTGAGTGTTGGGGAGACTATCAATTGAAGCACAAGAGCAAGGAGTTCATCATCAACACAATATCTATTACCTTTTGGAGAGTGGTGTCTCCTAGATTGGTTAGGTGTCACTTGGGAGCCTCCGTCAAGATTGTGGAGTTGAACCAAGGAGTTTGTAAGGGCAAGGAGATCGCCTACTTCGTGAAGATCAAGTCCTTCATGTGTGATGGCCATGGTGGGATAGACAAGGTTGCTTCTTCGTGGACCCTTCATGGGTGGAGCCCTCCGTGGAATGACGCAACCGTTACCCTTAGTGGGTTGAAGTCTCCACCAACGTGGATGTACGATAGCACCACCTGTCAGAACCACGCCATAAATCTTCGTGTATCCAATTGCGTTTGCATACTCCAATCCCATCCCTTTACATTTTCGCAAGTTGCGTGCTTTACTTTCTGCTGCTCAAATACTCTTGCATGCTTACTTGAAATGTATTGTAAATGTTTTAAACTTGTGCTAAAACTCCACCTTAACTTGAAGAATTTAAAAACTGCTACTTTTCTTTGTTGAGGGTCTAATCACCCCCCTCTAGACACCTCTTCTCGATCCTTTCAATTGGTATCAGAGCATTGGTCTCCATTGGTTTGGTTTAATCACCATTGGAGGAAGATGGATGAGTCTACGTTGGGGAGTCTTAGACGTAGGGTACCTATACTTGATGGAGAGTTCTTCCATGAATGGAACAATGAAATTCTTGAGATTTTCATTAAATATCACTTAAACAAGTACATTACTACCCCTTGTGCGCCTCTTGTTGACCCCTTGCATCCTACCTCTGATGCGTCTATTGACATGATCCGCAACCTTAGAGCTGTCAATCTTATCACTAGAGGTTTGCCTAGAAGTTTGATTGTTTGCTTGCCTACTCTTGATTGTGCTTACAACATATGGAGATTCCTTGAGGAACAATTTCCAAACTATTCCTTGGTAAATCTAGATGTGATTCTTCATAAGTCAATTGCCTTAAGTAAGATGAATTCCAATGACCCTAGTTTGGTGATTGTTTGTTTGAGCTCCGTGACCTTATGCGTGCCAAAGGAGATGTTGGAACCATTAGCAATATCATCTTGGAAGTCATTAGAATTCATAAAGATGAAAATTGTCATGATCATATATCTAATGAATCACTCTCTCTAGGAAATGATCAATCGCAAGACGATGTTGAGCATGGATACTATGATGAGGATGATGATAGTGACTTCGATCTCGATGAGTCTATGAGACACTTTGGTCTTATAGCTAATCTTCACGGCTACATGGTTGAAGGAAAGGAATGGGTTCTTGATAGTGGATGTATTGATCACATGACCGGAGACAAGGATATGTTTCATGAGCTTGCTGATAATGACGACCCTCCAAAATATGTCACTTTTGGTGATAACTCAAAGGGCAAGGTGGTTGGCCTTGGTAAGGTGTCCATCTCACATGATAGCTCCAAACAAAATGTTATGCTCGTTGAATCTCTTGGCTATAATTTACTTTCCATATCTAGACTAGCTGATTTTGGCTTCAATGTCCTATTTACTGAAGTAGATTGCCAAGTGTTTCGAAGAGATAATCACAATATGGTCGTTACCAGTATACGTAGAGGTGATCTATACATTGTTGATTTCACTAAAAACTCTCAACCTAGAACTTGCTTAATTGCTAAATCTTCTAAAGGTTGGTTGTGGCATAGAAGGTTAGGTCATGTGGGCATGCGAGATCTTGATAGGCTTATTAAAGGTGATCATATCCTTGGAGTGAAAGATGTTATATTTGACAAGGATAGATTGTGCAGTGCTCGTCAAGCAGGAAAACAAGTTGGAGGAAGCCACCCTGTGAAGAACATTATGACCACAAGAAGACCGCTCGAGCTACTTCATATGGATCTCTTTGGTCTAGACACCTATAAAAGTCTCGGTGGAAACTCTTTTGGTTTAGTCATAGTCGATGATTTTTCAAGATTTACATGGGTGTTCTTTCTTGATGATAAATCACAGGTCCAAAAGATCTTCAATAACTTCGCTAGGAAGGCCCAAAATCAACTTGAAGTGAAGATGAAGAAGGTTTGCAATGACAACGGAACGGAGTTCAAGAACGCAAATGTGGACAGCTTTCTTGATCAAGAAGGGATTTCACATGAGTTCTCAGCTACGTACACGCCTCAACAAAATGGACTTGTTGAGAGTAAGAGCCAGACTCTTATTGAGATGGCGAGGACGATGCTTGATGAGTACAAGACACCAAAACACTTTTGGGCGGAAGCGGTTGAGACAGCTTGTCAGGCAACAAATCGTCTATATCTTCACAAGCTACTCGGCAAGACGACATACGAGCTTCTCACGGGTAACAAACCCCAAGTTGGATGCTTTAGAGTATTTGGCTCAAAGTGCTATATTCTGGATAAGCGTCGTCGTTCTAAATTTGCTTCTAAATCTCATGAGGGTTTCCTACTCGATTATGGCTCAAACTCTCACACTTACCGTGTCTACAACAATTTCACTCGAAAGGTTGAAGAGACGGTAGATGTGAAGTTTGATGAATCTAACGGCTCACAAGTAGAGCAATTGCCAATTGATGTAGGAGATAAAGACCCTTCGGAAGCAATCCAAGATTTTTCCATTGGCAAGATTCATTCAACAGAGGTGAAGGAGAGTACCTCGTCCGTCCAAGTGGAAGCTTCTATCTCACGACAAGGTGCACCAAGGGTTGACACGGAGGCATCCACAAGTGGTACACGCCAAGATGAAGAAAAAGAGGAAGCGGTACACCAAGATGAACCTCATCAACCTCCTTCTCCACCACGACAAGAGAACAACAACATCAACAACTAAGAAGGCCAAGAGGAAGAACAAGATGATGAAGAAGATGTTCCACCCCGATGATGTCACTTGAATCTACGTCGGTATTTCCCCAAAGAGGAAGAGATGATGGAGCACAGCGACGGAAGGTATTTCCCCAAAGAGGAAGAGATGATGGAGCACAGCGACGGTAGGTATTTCCCTCAGATATGAAACCAAGGTTATCTAACCAGTAGGAGAACCAAGCAACACAACTTAAACAGCCCCTGCGCATAGATAACAAATCCTCGCAACCCGACGCATTAAAGGGGTTGTCAATCCCTTCTGGGTACGGCGCCTCAAGATAGGCAAACAGACGTGAGATAAATTGTAGTAAATTGATAGATCGAACGCCAAATAAAATAAATAATAATAAATTGCAGCAAGCTATTTTTGTATTTTTGGCTTAATAGATTTTAAAATAAATGCACAGGAAAAGTAGACCGCAAAGGCAAATATATGAGAAAGAGACCCGGGGGCCGTAGGTTTCACTAGTGGTTTCTCTAGAGAAAAATAGCAAATGGTGGGTGAACAATTTACTGTTGGGAAATTGATAGAACTTCAAATAATCATGACGATATCCAGTCAATGATCATTACATAGGCATCATATCCAAGATTAGTAGACCGACTCCTGCCTGCATCTACTACTATTACTCCACACATCGACTGCTATCCAGCATGCATCTAGTGTATTAAGTTGATGGAGAAACGGAGTAATGCAATAATAACGATGACAAGATGTAGACAAGATCTATCTATGAAGAGAGAGACCCCATCGTTTTATCCATAGTAGCAACGATACATATGTGTCGGTTCCCCTTCTTTCACTGGGATCAAGCACCGTAAGATCGAACTCACTACAAAGCACCTCTTCCAATTGCAAGATAAATAGATCAAGTTGTCCAAACAAGACCCAAATATTGGAGAAGAAATACGAGGCTATAAGAGATCATGCATATAAGAGATCAAAGAAACTCAAATAACTTTCATGGATATAAAAAGATATAACTGATCATAAACTCAAAGTTCATCAGATCCCAACAAACACACCGCAAAAAGAGTTACATCATATGGATCTCCAAGAGACCGTTGTATTGAGAATTCAGCGGGAGAGAGGAAGGCATCTAGCTACTAACTACGGACCCGAAGGTCTACAAAGAACTACTCACGCATCATCGGGGAGGCACCAATGGATGTGGTGAACCCCATCCGAGATGGTGTCTAGACTGGATCTGGTGGTTTTGGACTCTGCGGCGGCTGGATCAATATTTTGTCGACTCCCATAGGGTTTTTGGAATATTGGGGTATTTATAGAGCAAAGAGGCGGTCTGGGGGGCACCCGAGGTGGGCACAACCCACCCGGGCGCGCCTGGGCCTCCTGGCGCGTCCTGGTGGGTTGTGGTGTCCTCGGAGCACCCCCGGGCGCAGCCAGGGCCCATTATATGTCTTCTGGTCCATAAAAAATCTCCGAGAAGTTTCGTTGCATTTGGACTCCGTCTGATATTGATTTCCTGCGATGTAAAAAACATGCAAAAAATAGCAACTGACACTTGGCACTATGTCAATAGGTTAGTACAAAAAAATTATATAATATGACTATAAAATGATTATAAAACATCCAAAATTGATAATATAACAGCATGGAACAATAAAAAATTATAAATACGTTGGAGACATATCAGCATCCCCAAGCTTAACTCCTACTCGTCCTCGAGTAGGTAAGTGATAAAAACAGAATTTTTGATGTGGAATGCTGCCTAACATGTAAGATCATATTATTTTCTTTATAACATGGACATTTGGACTTTTATGTGATTCAAAGCAATAGTCTAGTTTTGACATGATAATTTAAATACTCAAGCTTATCAACAAGCAACCATGTCTTTCAAAATAATAACACTAAAATAAGTTATCCCTAGCCCATCATGCTCAACCATTGATCCATTCATGAAGCACACTCGCATATTAGCTACACCCAATACTTAAGTACGATCATATTTCCTTGTAGTTGGGGCTTTTATGAGAGAAGATGGAGACTCAAATTCGAAATAAAAATTGTATAAAGTAAAAGAAAGGCCCTTCGCAGAGGGAAGTAGGGATTTGTAGAGGGGCCAGAGCTCAAAGCGAAAAACTTAGAGATAAAAACATTTTGGGATGTGTATCCTTCCCACCAACGAAAACAACTTAGAGTTCCCAACACTTTCCATGCTAGATATATCATAGGCGGTTCCCAAACAGAAAATAAAGTTTATTCCTTTTTCCACCATACTTTCAGTTTCCATGGCTAGCCGTATCCATGGTTTCCCTCCATACCAACACTTTCCAAGGAATTTATTATTTGACAACATAAAGTAAATTCATTTTTCATTTCGGGACTGGGCATCCCTAAAACCTTTGCCTTACTCTCGTGTAACGACAAGTGCAAAAACACTCATCGTGAGAATAACACATCCAGCATGGAAAATATTAGCCACCCCTCACAGCTCCGTGAGCGAAACGAACACACAAAAGAGAAGTTTATTTTGAAAATTAGAGATGACAAATGCAAATTTTCTTAGAACGGCAAAAGAATACCGCATATAGGTAGATATAGTGGACTCATGTGGCAAAACTGGTTTAAAGGTTTTTGGATGCACAAGTAGAGATCATACTTAGTGCAAAATGAAGGCTAGCAAAAGATTGAGAAGCGACCAACCAAGAAACCGATAATCTCATAAGCAAGCATTAAGCATAATTAACACCGAATAATGCACCACAAGTAGGATAATTTCATTGCATGACTATTGACTTTCGTGCTTTCATAGGGAATCACAAACCTTAACACCAATATTCTTACCAAAGCATAATTAGTCATCAACATAACTCACATATCACATCATCATATCTCAAAACTATTACTAAGAATCAAGTTTATTTTGTCCAATGATCTTCATGAAAGTTTTTAATATATCCTTCTTGGATATCTATCACTCTGGGACTAATTTTCATGTGTTGCTTTTCATAAGCTCAAACAAATATAAGTGAAGATCATGAGCATATTTTTTTCTTTCTCTCAAATTAGTTTAAGTGATTGAAGAGAGAATTTCTTGAAAGTTTTACTAAATATCAAATAAATCTAAGCGAAGCAAGAGAGAATTTATTCAAAAATACTAAATCACACCGTTCTCAAAAAGATATAAGTGAAGCACTAGAGCAAGTCCATAGCTCATAAGAATTTAAGTGAAGCAAAGAGAGCAATTCTAACAAGTCATGACATAAATTTGACTCTCCCAAATAGGTGTGTCTAGCAAGGGATCAAGACTTAAAACACAAAATAAAACAAGCAAAGACTCATATGATACAAGACGCTCCAAGCAAAACACATAGTATGTGACGCAAAAATATAACTTTGAGTAAAATACCGATGGTCATTAGAAGAAAGACGGGATGCCACTCGGGGGCATCCCCAAGATTAGTTGGTTGCTAATTTTTGGATAATAGCTTGGGATGCCGGGGCATCCCCAAGCTGAGGCTCTTCTACTCCTTATTCCTTCATCCATCGTAAGATAACACAAAACTTGAAAACTTCAATCACACCAAACTCAACAAAACCTTCGTGACATCCGTTAGTGCGAGAAGAATAAATCACTACTATAAGTGTTGTGTCAAACCAATTCATATTTTATTTTTGCACTATATCTACTGTATTCCAACTTTTCTATGGCAAAAACTCATTAAATAAAACCATAGAGCCATCAAAATAAGTACACAATGCAAAGAAAACAGAATCTGTCAAAACAGAACAGTCTGTAGCAATCTGTTTTGTTTGAATACTTCTGGAACTCCAAAAATTCTGAAAAATTAGGATGACCTGGGTAATTTGTATATTAATCTTCTGCAAAAAGAATCAGGGCAAAAGCTATTTTATGTGATTTATGAAAACTATTTTGGTGAGTGCATAAGTTTCTGTTTTTCAGCAAGATCAAACAACTATCACCCAAGAAGATCCTAAAGGCTTTACTTGGCACAAACACTAATTAAAACACAATCATAACAGTAGCATAATTGTGAAAACACACAAGAACAGAAAGCAAAAAGTAAAAAATAAATTTTATTCATTGGGTTGCCTCCCAACAAGCGCTATAGTTTTACACCCTTAGCTAGGCATAAAGCAAGGATCTAAGTTTTGTCATCTTTGGTTCGAGATCCATAAGATGCCCTCATGATTGATTCATATGGTGGCCTAATTCTGGTTCTAGGGAAGTGTTCCATACCCTTCCTTGAAGGAAATTGGAACTTAATATTGCCTTCTTTCATATCAATCACGACACCGATAGTGCGTAGAAACGGTCTACCAAGAATAATAGGACAAGACAGATTTCAATCAATATCAAGAACAATAAAATCTATGGGCACATAATTCCTATTTGCAAGAATAAGAACATCATCAATTCCTCCCATAGGCTTTTTAATAATGGAATGCGCCAAGTGCAAATTCAAAGAACACGATTCAATATCGGTAAGACCAAGCACATCACATAAAGATTTCGGAGTTGTGGAAACACTAGCACCCTAGTCACACAAAGCAAAACACTCATAATTTTTAATCTTGACTTTGATAGTAGGTTCCCATTCATCATGCAATTTTCCAGGAATTGAAACTTCTAATTCCACTTTTTTTTCAAAAGCTTTCATCATAGCATCAATAATATGTTTAGTAAAAGCTTTATTTTGTTCATAAGCATGGGGTGAATTTATGATGGATTGCAACAAAGAAATATAATCAATCAAAGAGCAACTATCATAATTAAAGTCTTTGTAATCCAAAAGAGTGGGGACATCAATAGTTAAAGTTTTGACCTCTCCAAACCCACTTTTATCAATTTTCTCGACAAGATTTTCACCCACCGAATCATTGGGACACCTTTTAGCTAAAGTTGCCTCTTCTCCAGTCCCTTTTTCATCAATCGTAAGTTTACTAAACAAGGAATCAATAGAAGAAACGCCAATCATTTTAAGATCTTCATCACTTTTATCTTCTAACGATATTGGTTTAGCGGCCATTTGATTTACTAAGGTAGCTTATGCATCAGATATTTTTTCTAGCAAACTTTCGGCAAAAGCATACTTAGATTGGAGATTGCAAACTTCTCTACTAATATCATCAAGTTGTTTTTTAATAAAATCTAGCACAACAGAGTACTCCTTAAGTTCTTCAGTAAAATACTTGTTATGCTCAAATTGTGTAGTCATATATTCCTTAGTACTTTTCTCAATTTCAACCAAAATATTTGGGTAAGGAACATCATAGTATTTTATTTGAGGCATCATGAAACAAGAACGCACACAAAACAGATCTAGCAAGAATGGTGAACGAAAAAGAGAGGCGAATAAGACGGCAATTTTTTTTTGAAGTGCGGAGAGGAAAACGAGAGGCAAATGGCGAACAATGTAAATTGCGAGGAGATGAGATTTGTGACTATGAACCTGGTATATGTTGAAGATCCTCCTCGGCAACGGCGCCAGAAATTCCTTTTGATGTCGCTTGAAGCTACGTCTGTATTTCCCCAAAGAGGAAGGGATGATGCAGCACAGCGGCGGTAGGTATTTTCCTCAGATATGAAACCAAGGTTATCGAACCATTAGGAGAACCAAGCAACACAACATAAACAGCCCCTGCACACAGATAACAAATCCTCGCAACCCGACGTGTTAAAGGGGTTGTCAATCCCTTTCAGGTACGGCGCCTCAAGATAGGCAAACAGACGTGAGATAAATTATAGTAAATTGATAGATCGAACGCCAAATAAAATAAATAAGAATAAATTACAGAAAAGTATTTTTGTATTTTTGGTTTAATAGATCTGAAAATAAATGCAAAGAAAAAGTAGATCGCAAAGGCAAATATATGAGAAAGAGACCCAGGGGCCGTAGGTTTCACTAGTGGCTTCTCTTGAGAAAAATAGCAAACGGTGGGTGAACAAATTACTATTGGGCAATTGATAGAACTTCAAATAATCATGACGATATCCAGGCAATGATCATTACATAGGCATCACGTCCAAGATTAGTAGTCCGACTCCTGCCTGCATCTACTACTATTACTCCACACATCGACCGCTATCCAGCATGCATCTAGTGTATTAAGTTCATGGAGAAACGGAGTAATGCAATAAGAATGATGACATGATGTAGACAAGATCTCTCTATGTAGAGATAGACCCCATCGTTTTATCCTTATTAGCAACGATACATACAAGTCGATTCCCCTTTAGTCACTGGGATCAAGCATCGTAAGATCGAACCAACTACCCATTGCAAGATAAATAGATCAAGTTAGCCAAACAAAACCCAAATATCGGAGAAGTAATACGAGGCTATAAGTGATCATGCATATAAGATATCAAATAAACTCAAATAACTTTCATGGATATAAAAAGATATAACTAATCATAAACTCAAAGTTCATCAGATCCCAACAAACACACCGCAAAAAGAGTTACATCATATGGATCTCCAAGAGACCATTGTATTGAGAATTCAGCGATAGAGAGGAAGCCATCTAGCTACTAACTACAGACCCGAAGGTCTACAAGGAACTACTCACGCATCATCGGAGAGGCACCAATGGAGGTGGTGAACCCTATCCAAGATGGTGTCTAGATTGGATCTGGTGGTTCTGGACTCTGCGGCGGCTGGATCAATATTTCGTCGACCCCCATAGGGTTTCTGGAATATTGGGGTATTTATAGAGAAAAGAGGTGGTTCGGGGGCACCGGAGGTGGGCACAACCTACCAGGGCACGCCTAGGTCTCCTGGCACGCCCTGGTGGGCTGTGCTCTCCTCGGAGCACACCCCCAAGGCACAGCCAGGGCCCATTATGTGTCTTTTGGTCCATAAAAAATCTCCGCGAAGTTTTGTTGCATTTGTACCGCGTCTGATATTGATTTCCTGCAATGTAAAAAACATGCAGAAAACAACAACTGGCATTTGGCACTATGTCAATAGGTTAGTGCCAAAAAATGATATAAAATGACTATAAAATGATTATAAAACATCCAAGATTGATAATATAACGGCATGGAACAATAAAAAGTTATAGATATGTTGGAGAGGTATCACCTGACCCAAACAAACACTCTCATGAGTTAGAGCAAGAGTTTGAAGAGACCATCCCGTCGAACAAATCTTCAATGATATCCAAATCGGGAGAATCACTCGCTCTAAAACTCGTTTGGCTAATTTTTGTGAACACTATTCATTCATCTCTAGCATTGAACCTATGAAGGTTGAAGAAGCATTAGAAGATCCCGATTGGGTAAATGCCAACACGAAGAGCTACACAACTTTGAGAGGAACCAAGTGTGGATATTGGTTGAGAAGCTCGACAACAACCACAACATCATTGGTACCAAATGGGTATTTTGGAATAAGCAATATGAAGATGGACAAGTTGTACGCAACAAGGCATGTCTCGTCGCTCAAGGCTACACTCAAGTCGAAGGTATGGACTATGGTGAGATGTATGCCCCCATTGCTATACTTGAGTCCATACGCATCTTACTTGCTTGTGCCAATCATCATGATATCACATTGTACCAAATGGACATTAAAAGTGCTTTTCTAAATGGTGAAATTTAGGAGGAAGTTTATGTTAAACAACCAACCGACTTTGTTAATCCTAAGAAACCCAACCATGTTTACAAACTTCACAAAGATCTTTATGGTCTTAAACAAGCTCCTAGAGCATGGTATAAATGCTTGACCAAGTTCCTTATTGAAAAAGGCTTTGAGACTGGAAAGATAGATTCTACTCTTTTTACTAAAAGGGTTAATGGAGAATTATTTGTGTGCCAAATTTATGTTGATGATATTTTATTTGGTTCGACTAACCATCATTTTAGTGAAAAGTTTGGAAAGCTAATGTCGCAGAAGTTTGAGATCTCTATGATGTGTGAACTCAAGTTCTTTCTTGGTTTGCAAATCAAGCAAACTAAGGAGGGCACCTTTGTTTCTCAAACAAAGTATAACAAGGACTTATTCAAGAAGTTCAACATGCAAGAAAGCAAAGGTATGAAAACACCCATGCCTACTAGTGGACATCTTGACTTGACTAAGGATGGCAAATCGGTTGACCAAAAGGTTTACCGCTCTATGATTGGTTCATTGTTATATCTATGTGCCTCCCATACCGATATTATGCTAAGTGTGTGCATGTGTGCATGATATCAAGCAGCCCCCAAAGAATGTCATCTTAAGGCTGTGAAAAGGATAGTGAGATACTTAATTCATACACCAAATTTTGGCATTTGGTATCCTAAGAGGTCTTCTTTTGATCTTGTTGGCTACTCCGATTCAGACTATGCCATAGACAAGGTTGATAGAAAGTCCACTTCAGGTACTTATCAATTTCTTAGTAGATCTCTTGTGTCTTGGTCCTCGAAGAAACAAAACTCGGTATCCTTATCCACCACCGAAGCGGAATACATTGCCGCCAGTTCATGTTGTGCTCAGTTACTTTGGATGACCCAAAATCTTAAAGATTATGGGATCTATGTGAAACATGTTACATTGCTTTGTGACAATGAAAGTGCTATTAAGATTTCTCACAATCCCGTGCAACATTTTCGAACTAAGCATATTGAAGTTCGTCATCATTTCATTCAAGATCATGTTGCTAAAGGAGACATTGATCTTAAGCATGTTCATATCGATAAGCAATTGGTGGATATATTCACCAAACCGCTTGATGAGAAAGTATTTTGACATTTGAGAGGTGAATTGAACATCATTGATGCTTCAAACTTGGAGTAGAGACTCCATTTGGATACATGCAAGGCATGTGTCTTTGACTAATCTATGATATTTCTCTTATGATGATGATCATATGTCTTGGATATACTTGCACTCTTGCATGCTATCTAACCCTTATAGGTACTGGAGTGAATCTAAATCTATGAGATTGCCACTCACTCCCATCTTGAGCAATCCCCTACATCACCAAGTCTCTAAAAATTTTGGTGGTTGAAGACAAGGAAGCATGAATCCCTTCAAACATATCCTTTGACAATCTCTATATATCAAATTTCATTTGGTATCAAACTTCATGCTTGTCATTTTGGATACACAAGTGCTCTTCCTAGCAAGACTAACCCATGTAGGTAGATGAACTCAAACTACAAGTGGTGCTCCCAACTCATTGATGAGCTACATCAACCTTGAGCATCCCACACAAGTTCAACTACATGATCAAGTTCAACACCACCACCCAAGGTATGTTATTCCATCTTAGAGAAGCTTTACCCCAAGTCATGGGTCAAAGCAGCTCAACAAGATGTGAATACATCTAAATGCTTAAACGAAAAATGGCAACACCATTTTGAGCTTAAACGATGAGTATGACCTATGATCAAGTGTTCTCACTTGACTCCTCAGTCAATGTACTCTAACATAGGTGAATTTGTCGCCGACCAATTCTAGATGAAGTTCTCCAGTGTTGTTTTGCGTTCTTGCATTTGGCTCTTGCATGTTTGTTTCCCTTTAAAAAAAACTTAATCTGGATTTCTTTTTTTTCTCTGTTATGTTCTGCATTCCCTGCATCCAATTCATTGCAAATATTTCAGATAATTCCTTGCAAATCTTTGTGAGATCTTATTTGCCTAAGTGAGTTGAGATGACAATTGTTTTCTCTATGTTGAATTCGGCCTCACCGATTTGTTCTTCTTGGCTAAACCGAAACAACTCGGTGCCACCGAAGAAGAAGACTTGGTGTTACCGAATTCAACACTGAGAAAACACTTTGTTATTTGCATCATGTATATTTGTTCCGTCTCCACTCGATGATTCTTTTCCTCTACCAACATCTTATATTACATGTTGCTTTGTAATGTGACTCAAGGAACAAACCTACTTGACTCATGCTCCAGAAGATCCCTTCTTGGAAATTGATGTCAAAGGGGGAGAGAGAGCACATCGAAGCTTATCACATAAGAGAGAATGCACACCTTAAGCTTCTCTAGATGCTTGTTATCCATAGAGGAGAGAAGTCACATGTCTTCAAGAGGGGAAAGACATGTTAAGTATGTGTTATGTTTGATTATGATTGCTTTTGCTCTGATTTTCTTTTCCCTATCCTCTCCCATTATCCAACATAAGATTCAGGGGGAGAAAGACATCTAAGGGAAGGAAATCTTTGAATTCATTGCATATCTTTACTCTTTGGGGACATGTCTATATCCAAATAGAGTACCTAGTATTCACTCTCTACATGTCATCCCAATCTTGGTGTTCTTGTGGTTTCCTATTCTTGCATTGCTTAGTAGGTGTTCTTGTGTTATCTAACCCTGTTTTCTAAAGTGCACCTCCTCCAAAGTTAGCTCAAGACCACAAGGTAAGTATATGCATCATACTCATGTGCATGATAATCTCTTGCTACTGTACATATTGTTTGCAAGAAGGAATCATGAACATGGAGGTACATTTCCTATAGTTACATCATTTGCTCTGATGCATATAACCAAGATACATGTAACTCATTTCTTGCTCTGACATGTTTATGCATTCACATGCTCTTATATTCCATATTCACATGATTGCATACATGTAGGGGGATCCTATGCATGTTACATGTCCTTCCCAAGCTTTACTTATTATTCTTCATATCTTTATCTGAAGCTTTGATGTATGTTGTCATCAATTACCAAAAAGGGGGAGATTGAAAGCACAAGTACTCCATGGGTGATTTTGGTAATTAATCTCAACATATCTCTTGTTGGACTAAGATTTTCATCTACTATATTTCAGAAAGTTCAATAAAGGTGTGGCATGGACAAGAGGATGTGGAACCCGTTCAAGATGGTAAAGACAAAGATTGGCAAGAGCTCAAGACTCTACATTTTCATTTTAGGAAAGCCAATACTATTAAAAGGGGATGAGGTGTTGCTTAATGGCTTGCTTGCTCAAAGTGCTTAGTGATATGCTCCAAATCCCTCAACCACTTTCTCATTTCCACATACGTCCTTAACCTAAAGTCAAACTCTATCCGGCGCCACCGAGTTCACTTGACATAGCCACTGCCAGAAACCCTAATCAGTTCGGTCTCACTGAGATGGGCTTCCAAACTCTCTAATTCCCGTTGCAACAATTCAGTCTCAGCGAGATATGCAGTCGGTCCCACCGAGTTTGCTTGACCAACTCTCTGTTTTCTCATTACCAAAATCGGTCTCACCGAGTTTGTGTAATCGGTCAAACCGAATTGAGGCTTTACCCTAACCCTAGCACACTGGTCCCACCGAGTTGATCATGTCGGTCCCACCGAAAACTCTGACGTTCACATTTTGATCCATATCGGTCTGACCGAGTTTCTCTATTCGGTCCCATCGAGTTTGGTAAATTGTGTGTAATGGCTAGATTTTGTGTGGATGCTATATATACCCCTCCATCCTTCCTCCATTCATGCCAAGAGCCATCAGAACGTGCCTACACTTCCACTACTCAATTTCTAAGAGAGAACCACCTACTCATGTGTTAAGACCAAGACATTCCAATCCAACCACAAGAATCTTGATCTCTAGCCTTCCCAAGTTGCTTTCCACTCAAATTATCTTTCCACCATATCCAAATCTATTAGAGAGAGTTGAGTGTTGGGGAGACTATCATTTTAAGCACAAGAGCAAGGAGTACATCATCAACACACCATATATTACCTTTTGGAGAGTGGTGTCTCCTAGATTGGTTAGGTGTCACTTGGGAGCCTCAGTCAAGATTGTGGAGTTGAACCAAGGAGTTTGTACAGGCAAGGAGATCGCCTACTTCATGACGATCTACCTTAGTTAGGCAAGTCCTTCATGGGCGATGGCCATGGTGGGATAGACAAGGTTGCTTCTTCATGGGCCCTTCGTGGGTGGAGCCCCCCATGGACTTGTGCAACTGTTACCCTTCGTGGGTTGAAGTCTCCACCAACGTAGATGTACGATAGCACCACCTATCGGGACCACGCCAAAAAATCTCCATTTCTCCAATTGTGTTTGCGTACTCCAATCCCATCCCTTTACATTTTCGCAAGTTGCATGATTTACTTTCCGCTGCTCAAATACTCTTGCCATTCTTACTAGAAACATATTGTGAAAGTTCTAAACTTGTGCTAAAACTCCACCTTAACTTGAGGAATTTAAAAACTGCTACATTTCTTTGTTGAGGGTCTAATCACCCCCCTCTAAACACCTCTTCTCGATACTTTCACCGGCGTCGGATGTGCAGGGCGTCGGTCGTCCGGTGGTCTCCATACTTCTGACGTTTTGGTTCTGTCACGGCGGTGTCGGTCGTCCGGAGGGGCTCGATCGTCCAGGGGCTGGAGCGTGTCAGACGTCCAGTCGGCGTCGATCGTTCGTTCGGCCACTAGGGCATGCGCAGGCTGGGACTCGGCTAGCTGGCTGGAGCTCCCCGGCGTCAGACGTATGATGAGTACTGGTCGTCCGGTGGCTGTCAGCTTCAGGCAGCTTCTTCTCTTGGTCCTTGTACTTGGTGTCCTCGCCCTCTTGTCCGTTGGGTGTAGCTGTTCCATGGCTTTCCTCCAAGCACCTAATCACACATAGGGTCTCCGCTTGAGGTAGTAGTCTTGTCTCATGTGTAGAAAGTGGTAGTTCGGAGAGAAGCGGGTTCACCTTATCTTTGATAGCCCTTGCTCGAGCTCTTGTCATTGGTCCAAGTGGTGTCGTGGGAGACGTAGGTAGGTCCATGGGGATGACCTTTGGATGCTCTGCATCATCCCCCACCCTTGGGAAAGATTCGACCTTGGATCAAAATCTTCATCACCATGGTAGGTAGAGAGATCTTTGACATTGAAGATGTCGCTCATGTTGTACTGGTCGCGCGGGGTCCGTCGGGGAGACTGATCTTGTAAGCATTATTGTTGTAGCGTGCTAGCACCTTGAAGGGTCCATCGGCTTGAGGTAGAAGCTTGGACTTGCGTTCATTGGGGAAGTGTTCCTTGCAAAGGTGTAACCAAACAAGATCTCCGATATTGAATATCATGTGTTGCTTGTTGATGTTGAGCTTGGTCGCGAGTCATTGTACTTGGCGCTCGATGGTGTGCCTTGTATCTTCATGCATCTTCTTGAGGTAGTTCAGTCATGCACTCACTGCCAGATTACGGGTTCTGGAAAACCCTTGAGGTTCGAAATCTGGGGTGCACACGAAGATCTCTCTCCCCCTAGCTCGCGCTCTCACCATGATCTCAAAGCCTAGCTCGCCGAACCCGAGGAACAAGGGACACAAGAGTTTATACTGGTTCGGGCCACCGATGTGGTGTAATACCCTACTCCAGTGTGGTGTGGTGGATTGCCTTGTAGGCTGGGATGAACAAGTACAAGGGAAGAACTACCTCCTGAGGAGAGGTGTTCTTGAACTCGGTGAGCTTGTGTGTGTGGATGGAATGGATCTGATCCAAGATCAGTTGCCTTCTACGATGGTGGCTAGTCCTAGTTATAGAGGCCCGGGTCCTCTTCCCAAATATGAGGCAGGAAGGGATCCCACAACAGCCAATTCGAAGGGGGACAACTAGTACAAGCTATCCTGACAAAAGGTCGTCTTCCCCTGCCAAAGGCTCTGGTGGTGACGCCGTCGTGGGCTCCATGATGACCTCCATCCTGCCGTCCTGCTGGTCTTGGTCTCATTGCACCGATATGGAAACCTTTGCCTCATGCCTCGGGACTCCTCGCCTGCGCCTGCTCCTTTAGCACCAAAGAGGAAACCAGTACTCTGCGCCCGCTGGCATGCCTGGCCTTGGTCGTCATGGCTCACGTCACGGGAACCTCATGAGGTGCCCCTCGCCTTGATCTCTCCACTCCTCGTGAGCCAGCCTAGTGAGGCTGCCCCTGAGGAGGTCTTGTGTCGCTCGCCTCTCAAGGTTTGGCCCCTCGCAAGGGTCTTGACTGTTTGCTAGTGATGATGGGCCATACCAGGCCGTTAATGGAGCCACGCCGTTGGCCGCAGGCAGGAAAGTCTGGGGACCCCCGTTCCCAGAACGCGGACAGTAGCCCCCGAGCCCAATGCACGCTCAGACTTGGCTTCGAGGCGAAGCCAAGGGGCAAGTGCGGAGTGCGGCGGGCCCCAACCGCCTGCGGCCTTGATTGATGCGTGGTGACTGATGGTACGTGGGCGTCTCTGCTTCCCCACGCTGCCTCGGCAACTTCCCGACTTGACGAGTCCCTGGTGTTTGTAGAAAAGCCATCATTACTTGCGATCGTGGAGCCCGGCGGTTGGCCTCCTCCTGCTATAAATGGGAAGGGGGGCAGAGCCCCCGTCGCCCATCTCTTCCTCCGTTCCGCTTGCTTTTTCTTCCTTGCGTCACTACTAGCAGCGACACCCATGGTGGCAATACGGAGATTCTCGGCCGCCAAGAAGGGAAAAGCCCCCCGCGAAGAGCCGGGGCCACTCCCGCCGAAGAAGAGGCTGGCCCGTTGCCGCGGCATCGTTGTCGGTATCAAAACCAGCGGATCTCGGGTAGGGGGTCCCGAACTGTGCGTCTAGGCGGATGGTAACGGGAGGCAAGGGACACGATGTTTTACCCAGGTTCCGTCCCTCTCGTTGGAGGTAAAACCGTACGTCCTGCTTGATTAATATTGATGATATGGGTAGTACAAGAGTAGATCTACCACGAGATCAAGGAGGCTAAACCCTAGAAGCTATCCTATGGTATGATTGCTGTTCACTCCTACGAACTAAAACCCTCCGGTTTATATAGACACCAGAGAGGGTTAGGGTTACACAGAGTCGGTTACAATGGTAGGAGATCTACATATCCGTATCGCCAAGCTTGCCTTCCACGCCAAGGAAAGTCCCTTCCGGACACGGGACGCAGTCTTCAATCTTGTATCTTGATAGTCCAGGAGTCCGGCTGAAGGTATAGTCTGGCTATCCGAACACCCCCTAATCCGGGACTCCCTCAGTAGCCCCCAAACCAGGCTTCAATGATGATGAGTCCGGCGCGCAGATTGTCTTCGGCATTGCAAGGCGGGTTCTCCTCCAAATCCGTGTACCTGTTGAATAAAGTCCGGTTTCTTGTAAACGTTGCGCTCCTTGGCTTCTACGCCCAATAATGGCCGTCTCCCACGTGTCAGATGAATACGAAAAGTCTGGGTGTTTTTACATTCACACCCCTAGCCGCGTAAATGAGCCTCCTATTTAAGGGGACGTGGATTTAGATCCAAACCACACCTTCTCCCCTCCGCGAGTGTTCATCAGAGCGCATCCGACAAAGGTCCATTCCACCATGGCCAGCCGTCGCAACTCCTCCTCTCGCCCTTCCGGCCCTCAGCCTGGAGATTGGGAGAGATGCTCCATCCCGCATAGCGAGCTAGTGACGCTCCAGACCAAGGGATTTCTCCCCCCGGCCTATATGGTCCCGGTTCGAGCCGGTCTTGCCACCTATAATGGCGGAGAGCAAGCGGAAAGTGCCACTAATCCCTCCAAAGGAGAGCGGGTATGCCTTGTCCCTTATTTATCAAGAGGGCTCGGATTTCCAATCCATCCGTTTCTCCGGGGGCTACTGGAGTTCTATGGCCTCCAGCTACACAATCTTACGCCTGCCTCCATATTGCATATCGCGGGCTTCGTAGCCCTCTGCGAGCTGTTTTTGGGTGTCGAGGCTCATTTCGGGCTGTGGAAGAGGATGTTCTGCCTGGTGCTCCGTTCTCAGGAGGGGTCAATATATCAAGTGGGCGGAGTCGAAGTGTGGCGCATCGCCGGGACCGGATATCTATCCGGAACCCCAAAGAAGGCGTCCGAGAATTGGCCTTCGGAATGGTTTTATATAGAGGACGTCCCGCTGTCGGACCCTGTTCGGATCGGCCTTCCTGAGTTCGACACTGCCCCCCTGAAGAAGCACCTAAGCTGGCGTCCACGGAGCCCTCAGGGGGAAAGTGACAGGGACGTCCTTTACCTGATGGGCCGGATAAGATTATTAGCTCATACCGGACTAACCATCATAGGAGTCATGGCCGCATGCATCATGCGGGGGGTGCAGCCGCTTCAGTATAGAGGCCACCCCATGCGGGACTTCAACGGGGAGGATGACCCCACCCGTCACGGTCGTAAGGGACCGGATTCGGCTGCCTCCCTGACAAAGATCTTATCCTCTTTGTACAAGGGAGAAGAGGAGGATTTTCTCCGCGTCAACCCACATGGCGGATTTACTATGTACAATCCTCCGAGTTGGGTAAGTGGACACTTTTACTTGCCCATCCGCTTTATATTCCCATCGTTTAAGTATACAGTCTAACAACTTCAACGCAGGAACTGTGCCAGGCTGTTAAAGAAATAAACAGCCCTCCTCCACAGCCCGAGGATCCGGGACGGTCCCTCGACCCGGCCTCCCAAGAGGATCCGGACTTATCTGTGGAGCTGATTGATGGAGTGTTCCATCAATTGAGCAAGGACAACACCTTGGTGGCCATTACGGCCGATTACCCAGGGCTAATCCCGGCCTCCCAGGTAACTGAGATCGAAGTCCCAGTACCCCAAAAAGGGGTCCACCCTCTCGTGTTTTCAATTTCCTGATTACAACCGTGCTTAGCAGGGGAGGTTTTTGAGACGGGAGGATGAACCTGCGGCGACAAGCCAACAAGGGGCTGCAGGGCCCCGTGGGCAGAAAAGAGGTGCAGTCCGGACCGAGGCGTTAGCGCAAAGGTATAGCGCGCCCTCTTATCCTAGGTGTTATACCTTCAATGCATATTAACACTTGTGCTCTCTTTAGGATAAAGAGACCTCGCCGGACTATATTCGGAGAGGCTGCCAATCGCGCCTCCACCAACTAGGCTCCAAAGCCTGGTCCGAAGGCTGAGCCGAAACGAGGCGCGCACCGGACGCTCCTCCGACGGAGGATGTGGACAGGTTGTCTGCCACTAATTCGGAGGTGGAGAGTCCCTGAACCACAGGCGTCGCCGGACAGTTCTTCGCGACGCTTGTTTCTCCCCAGAGGCGTTGGATGCCTTCAATTCGGGAGATGCATACCTCCGTGCCGCTCAAAATGGTCTAGCCAGAGCCACGGAGCAATATGTAAAAGACATAAGGGTGAGAAAATTTAATGGTTATATATATCAGTAGCCCCCGAGACGTGAAGCAGTTAAAAGAATTGATTTAAGGATCATTTAATAATGCAGGGTCTTGCGGAAAAGAATACCTAACTGTCCCAGGAGCTAGGAGAGTGCAAAGCCCAACTTGAGGCCGCACTAGCCGCGACAGGGGAGCCCAAGGAGACCCCCGTTGGTAATATATACTTTCAATATATAAGTAGGTAATATATACTTTCAATATATAAGTATGTTGTGAAGTGCAGCGTATGTGCAAATCTGACAAACAAAATTGCAGACGGCGCCGGATTAGATCCGGAAAGGCAACAACTCCTACGCCAGTTAAAGGCTGGTGAGAGCATGCTGACAAAGGTGATGCGAGAGAAGAATGATCTCCGAGATGCCAACACTAAGCTGGGCGTCGAGCTGAAAGATGTTCGTGCCTAGCTGTCAGACTCCGTTAAGGAGAATCAACGGCTTCGGCGTGACATATTTAGTAAGTGCTTGAATGAACCTTTGAGAAAGAATTCGGCTGGGAAGTCGACTAACAGAGTAATGTCTGTAGGTGTGCTAACAGGTCGTCCTGCAGAGGAGATGCCCGGTTCTACGGGTGACCTTCTTCCCGAGCTTTCGCAACTGCACGAGCGAGTTCGGCAGGCGATGCAAGGCGTCGCCCAGGCCTTGTGGCCATCCATCTCCATGCCCGAAGGTCTTGGAGAGATGGCAGAGAAGCTGAAGGGAGCGCGGCGGCGCTTCCGATTGTGGAAGATATCGGCCTGCCGTCAAGGCACTAGGGAGGCCTGGGCCATGGTGAAGACGCGGTACACAAAGGCTGACCCCAACTACATGGCCGAAGTCGGTCCTGTGGGGCCCGATGGGAAGGAGATCCCTGTAAGCTTAGTATACGGCCAAGTAGAATTGGCCGCAAAGTATTCCCAGCAGGACTGTAAATTAGACAGCCTGTTAGATGGTATTGGAGAGGAATACAATCAGTCATAATGACTATGTAATTTAATTGACACTTGTAATGCCTTCTAGCCGGATTGCAGATCGTTTGTCATGGCCGACCTTTTCGCTTCAGCCTCGGGACCTGACGGTCCGGAGTGTGTCCGAATTCCCATGCGGTTATATAAGAACCGGGGTATGCATGGAGACCAGGCGTAGGGGTCATTAGTGCTTGAACAGACAAGTGCCCAACTATTTATGTTATATTACATGGTTAGTAAGAAACATCTTCCAGGGAGAATAGTTCCGTTAGGGGTTCCTTTCCCTGGGAGGCATGCCCTAAAGTGCATGTCCATTTTGTGAAAAAGACGCAGGAAAAAGCATCTGGGGGCGCATAAATAAATAAGTGAAAAGATCATCTTTTAGGTCACCGACCGAATATTCCCTTAAGAACGCTAGCTTTCGGCTTCACCCAGTCTGAGGTACACATCCGGCTGACCCGGCAGTAACAATCGCAGAGGTGCTCCCTTTACCGCCTAGCCGAACAATCGGGAATATAGGGGTAAGCACAGGAGCCACGCAACCCAACTTGGCCAAAACTTAAGTCATATCGATGCATATAATGGTGAAATAAAAGGTACATGCGGAAGTGTAACACATGTGTTGGGCATAAAGCCCGCATAAATAAGCTTCTGTTAAAAGAAGCCCCCAGGTTTAATGAGTGCGAATAGCACGACATTTGATGAGCCTTTAAAGGCTATGAGAGAAAGGGAGGGGAGAAGGAGAGAAATGTAAGACATACAGTATATAAAAAATGGACAGAGGAAGGAGACGAACATAGAGTCCGACGCTAGGCATAGAATCTTTGAAGATGGGCTGCGTTCCATGGGTTCGGCTCGAGCCGGTTATCCGATGCATCTCGCAGGCGGTACGCTCCACCAGTCAGGACTTGGTCAATTATGAAGGGACCTTCCCACTTGGGCTTGAGTTTGTCCTTTTTCTTGTCCGGCAGGCGTAGAACTAATTCGCCAACGTTGTAATTTTTGGCTCATACTTCTCTGCTTTGGTATCTTCGAGCCTGCTGTTGATAGAATGTAGAACAGGCTTTTGCCACGTCACGCTCCTCCTCCAATGCGTCCAAACTGTCCTGCCGATCGAGCTCGGCTTCTCTTTCTTCGTACATGCACACTCGAGGTGAGTCATGAATTATGTCGCAAGGCAAAACTGCCTCTGCGCCGTACACCATGAAGAATGGTGTGTATCCGGTGGTGCGATTCGGCGTGGTCCGCAGCCCCAAGAGTACGGAGTCGAGCTCTTCTACCCAGTGCGTGTTAGATTCCTTGAGGGACCACACTAATCTGGGTTTGATGCCGCTCATGATAAGACCATTTGCACGTTCGACCTGGCCGTTAGTTTGTGGGTGATAGACGGAAGCATAATCGAGCTTGATGCCCATGTTTTTGCACCAGAGTTTTACCTCGTCGGCCGTAAAGTTTGTGTCGTTATCGGTGATGATGCTGTGGGGGACGCCGTAACGGTGTACAACCCCGGATATAAAGTCTATCATGGTCCGGATTTGGCCGTCTTAACAGGCTTGGCTTCTATACATTTGGTGAATTTATCCACCATGACCAGTAAGTATTTTTTCTTTTGGGTTCCGCCTTTAAGGGGTCCAACCATGTCAAGCCCCCAGAACGCGAAGGGCCAAGCGATGGGGATAGTTTGGAGGGCAGTGGGTGGCATATGGCTTTGGTTTGCAAAAAGCTGGCAACCGACGCATCGTTGGACTAAGTCCTGAGCATCTGCCCCGGCCGTCTGCCAATAAAAGTCTGTACGGAAAGCATTGCTTACAAGGGACCGAGCTGCAGCGTGATGACCACCGAGTCTGGCGTGAATTTCAGCCAGTAGGTTCCGCCCTTCCTCTTCGGAGATGCACCTTTGAAGGACTCCGGTAGTGCTTTCCTTATAAAGCTCTCCCTGATGGACTTTATAGGCTTTAGATCGCCGCACTATGCAGCGTGCCTCGTTTTGGTCCTCTGGGAGTTCCTGCCTAGTAAGGTAGGCTAGGAATGGTTCTGTCCACGGGGCGATGACGACCATTATTGCGTGGGCTGAAGGTGTAATTTCATTGGCAGAGCCTCCAATTATGTTAGATTGTTCGGTGTCGGCCAGTGCGGTTGGGTCCGGGCTATTATTTTTCGGTTCCCCTTCCCATACTACGGATGGCTTGAACAACCTTTCCAAGAAGATGTTGGGGGGGGGACTACATCGCGTTTTGCGCTGATGCATGCCAGGACATCTGCCGCCTGATTATTTTCCCGGGCTATATGGTGAAATTCAAGCCCTTCGAACCGAGCTGACATTTTTAAGACGGCGTTGGGGTAAGCTGCCATTTTTGGATCCTTAGCATCAAAGTCTCCATTTATTTGGGATATCGCGAGGTTCGAATCCCCGCGCACCTCTAGGCGTTGAATGCCCATGGGTACTGCCATCCGGAGACCATGTAGAAGGGCCTCATATTCGGCTGCATTGTTGGAGTCTGTGTACATAATCCGGAGTACGTATTGAACTGTGTCTCCTGTGGGGGACGTCAAAATGACGCCAGCCCCTAGACCGGCCAACATCTTGGAGCCGTCGAAATGCATGATCCAATTTGAATATGTGCCATACTCTTTAGGGAGTTCGGCCTCCGTCCATTCTGCGACGAAGTCGGCCAAAACTTGCGACTTGATAGCTCGCCGTGGCTTATAGGTTATGTCGAACGGGAGGAGATCAATGGCCCATTTTGTAATCCGGCCCATTACATCACGGTTGTTTATAATATCGTTAAGTGGTACTTCCGAGGCTACTGTTATTGAACACTCTTGAAAGTAGTGTCGCAGCTTCCGGAATGCCATGAATACCGCGTACACAATCTTTTGATAATGCAGGTACCGCGATTTGCTCGGAGTGAGGACAGTGGACACATAATAGACCAGCTTTTGAAGGGGGAATTTGTGTCCATCCGTTTCTCGTTCGACGACGAGCACTGCGCTTACGACCTGATGTGTTGTTGCAATGTACAATAGCATTGGTTTGCCAATGTTTGGCGCAGCCAGGACTGGGTTTGTTGCCAATATGGCTTTTATTTCGTCGAGTCTGGCCATGGCTGCATCCATCCACTCGAAGTGTTCGGTGCGCCGAAGGAGGCGGTAGAGGGGTAGTGCCTTTTCTCCCAAGCGGGAGATAAAGCGGCTTAGAGCCGCCACACATCCGGTTAATTTTTGTATTTGTTTGAGGTCCTTTGGGATATCCAATTGTGATAGAGCTCGGATCTTGGCTGGATTTGCTTCAATTCCTCTACCGGATACAATGAAGCCCAAGAGCTTTCCGGCTAGAACGCCGAAAACGCATTTTTCCGGGTTGAGCTTGATGTCGTATGTTCGGAGGTTATCAAATGTGAGCCTCAAGTCGTCTACTAGAGATTCGACATGTCTTGTTTTGATGACCACATCATCTACATATGCCTCCACTGTTTTGCCGATCTGGTTTTCCAGACATGTCTGAATCATGCGCTGATACGTTACACCGGTGTTTTTTGAGCCCGAAGGGCATTGTGTTGAAGCAGAATGGGCCGTATGGTGTGATGAATGCCATTGCGGCTTGGTCTGACTCTGCCATCTTGATTTGATGGTAGCCAGAATATGCGTCGAGGAAACACAATGAATCGTGTCCTGCGGTAGCGTCGATAATTTGATCGATGCGGGGGAGGGGGAAGGGATCCTTTGGGCAAGCCTTGTTAAGGTCTTTAAAATCAACGCACAGGCGCCAGGATTTGTCCTTCTTCGGTACCATCACCAGGTTTGCTAGCCAGTCCAGATGTTTTATATCTCTGATGAATCCGGCCTCCAATAGCTTGGCTAGCTCCTCTCCCATGGCCTGTCTCTTAGGTTCAGAAAAACGCCGAAGAGCTTGTTTGATAAGTTTGAATTCTTTTAGGATATTTAAGCTGTGTTCGGCCAGCCTGCATGGGATTCCTGGGAGGTCTGAAGGGTGCCAGGCGAAGATGTCCCAGTTTTCACGTAGGAACTCTCGCAGTGCGGCGTCTACATCAGGGTTTAATTGTGCCCCGATAGAAGCTGTTTTATTAGGGTTCGTTGGATGGACCTGGAATTTGACTATTTGGTCTGCTGGTTTAAAGGAGGTGGACTTGGATATTTTGTCAAGTATCACATCGTCCCTGTTCACCGTGGAGCGCAGCGCACTCAGTTCCTCAGCCGCTAGGGCTTCGGATAGTGCCTCAAGGGCCAGTGCGGCTGTCTTGTTCTCGGCGCGGAGTGCTATGTACGGATCACTAGCGAGAGTGATAATTCCGTTCGGCCCGAGCATCTTGAGCTTCATGTACCCGTAATGGGGTATTGCTTGGAAGGTTGTAAACGCTTCCCGCCCTAGCAGAGCGTGGTATCCGCTGCTGAACGGGGCCACATGGAACGTGATCTCTTTGGACCTGTAATTATCTGGTGTGCCGAACACCACATCTAGTGTGATTTTTCCTGTATAGCACGCTTCCTGACTGGGGATTATTCCTCTAAAGGTTGTACTGCTTCGCTCAATGCGGTTCCAGTCTATTTCCATTTTTTGAAGGGTTTCCTCATAAATGAGGTTCAATCCGCTGCCTCCATCCATGAGTACCTTGGTGAGGCGAAAGTCGTCCACTATTGGACTGAGGACCAATGCGGCTGGTGCTCGGGCTGTTCGGAATTTAGGTTCATCGCTGGCATTAAAAGTAATAGCAGTGTCACTCCATGGGTTTATTGTTGCTACTTGGTAGACTTCAGTAAGGCTACGGAGTGTTATTTTTCGCATATTATTTGATGCGAAAGTCTCAAAGACTGTTAATACCGTATTGGTGTCCCTGGGGTGGCTTTCTGTGGCCTCCGTAATTAGGAGATCTTCGCCAATTTTGGCCACCTGCCGGAGTATCCAACATGATCTAAGGCTGTGAGTTGGTGTGGCGCCCTCTGTATTGTGAATTTTACAGGGTCCATTAAGCCATCCTTCGAGTATGGTTCCATGCCCTGTAGAGGGTTTTTGGTTTTTGGTGTTTGACCTGGGTGTCTGGCGATGATGCACCCTTTTATTTCGGACTGGGTTTGTATTCAGGGTCGGATCGTCCCAAAATTTTATTTCAGTTTTCTAGGCGCTTTCCATCGCACAGTTCTTTCGTACTATGGACGCCAAGTCAGCAAAGCGTGTAATATCACAGCGACTTATGGCGTTGAGGATTCCCTTGTTCGTGCAATTATTGCAGAAAATTGATCGCGGCAGTCCTTTATCCTGTTCCTAACCAGGAGGAATCTGGCCCAGTAATGATGTACTATTTCTTCGGGCTTTTGCCTGATTTGGGATAGATCGCTTATGTTCGGGTGGGTGGGTGGAATTAAATCTGAAACATCACCCAATTTGAGACTCAGAGGCCGAGGAGTTTCCGAACTCAAAAATTTGGATTCTTGGATGTTGTCCAATGAATCCAGCCCGTCGCCTGACTCTAAGTTCAGGGCTTGAGTGATATCCTCCCCTCTGCGGGTATCCGGCTTGGAGGGATCGGGAATCCGTACGTAGCTAGTCCTTAAGATAGATGAAGGGTCGCCGCCCTGTCCCTCTATCACGGCAACGTGATGGGTAACTTGTGGAGAGTTAATCTCTCTAAGATCGGGTTTAAGCCCAATCTGGTCGTGATCCATAGCGACTCCCAGGGTGGCGATGCGATCCAAGAGCTCGTTTATGGAGGAGAGCTCCATTGGATCTAACTGCTCGGCTAGTTCCGATCTGACATGAAGATTGTTTTTGATGGCCCGAGATGTCATCGTCGGCGCAAAAGCCGAACAGGTGGTCATAAGAAAACCACCTAGCCGGAGAGTTTGGCCGACAGCCAAAGCTCCCTTGGCAACGGTGCCGTCTTTAAAGACGGGATGAGGCATCCTCCCTGATGGAGACGGCACAGAGGAACTCTCAATGAAAGCACCAATGTCGGTGTCAAAACCGGCGGATCTCGGGTAGGGGGTCCCGAACTGTGCGTCTAGGCGGATGGTAATAGGAGGCAAGGGACATGATGTTTTACCCAGTTTCGGGCCCTCTCGATGGAGGTAAAACCCTACGTCCTGCTTGATTAATATTGATGATATGGGTAGTACAAGAGTAGATCTACCACGAGATCAAGGAGGCTAATGCCTAGAAGCTAGCCTATGGTATGATTGTTGTTCTCTCCTACGGACTAAAACCCTCCGGTTTATATAGACACCGGAGAGGGTTAGGGTTACACAGAGTCGGTTACAATGGTAGGAGATCTACATATCCGTATCGCCAAGCTTGCCTTCCACGCCAAGGAAAGTACCTTTCGGACACGGGACGAAGTCTTCAATCTTATATCTTCATAGCCCAGGAGTCCGACTGAAGGTATAGTCCGGCTATCCGAACACCCCCTAATCCGGGACTCCCTCAATCGTCGTGAGGCCGGAGGTGACGAGGCCTTGGCATGAGCGGCCTCCTCCCAGATATCGGCTGCCTTTGTACGCCCAGGCAGAGGGCTCCGGAGGAGGAGGAGGTGGCAATCAACGCCGACCGCGTCATGGCTGTGGTGGCCACGCCACGGTGGTGTGCGCTGTCGCCCCAGGAACCCACACCGAGGGCTCCTTGCGCGAACTGGTGGTATCGGCGGCGATGCCCCTGCACTCTTGGATTCGCTTCCCGCAGTTCTTCTCCGTTGAGATGCTGTCGAGGGGTCCCCTTGAGCTGTGTCTGCAGCACGCTGAGTGTGATGCCCCAGCGATGGGGGCGGAGGTTGAGGTCGTCTCCCCGGGCAAGATCTTCATGACCTGCGGATGGGGTGAGGTCGCCCGAGTTTGCTGTGCGGAGGGCGCCCTCACCATCCACTTCGAATACGATGGCGCCTCCATGATGTTCTTCAAGGTCTTCGACGAGGAAGGCTGCCTCCTCGAGTGCTGCCCTGGAGGGGGTCATCGAGACGGCACAGCGGCAGGAGCCGGGCCTGCCGCTGGCCTTGCCAGCAATTCCTCCGGCAGCAGCGATGGCGCTTGGGAGTCCAGCGACTCTCCTGAGCCCTAAGAGACTCCAGAGACGAGTGATGACAACTACGTGCCCCTGAGCTCTCACTGTGCCTGGAGTGCAGCAGCAGCGTCCGCCCGCCGCCGACGCTGATCTGGATGGGGTGGGCGTCGGCCTCCCATCACCCACTGTTGATGATGGCGTCAGTGGAGATGCCCGTAGTTATGCTTCTGATAGTCTTTTCCTTTTGTTCCCTACGAGGAATTAAGATGGAGCCCACAGAGGTGTGTAAAGAATCTATAGCGCCTTTTGTGTTAATATTATCCTCATTATAAAAGCTTATGTTCGCACGTCTTGCTCCAGCTCGCACTACAAAAAAATACACTTCCGTGATGATACGTGTTTGTCACGGTAGGTCACGTTTTCTGTCATGCATCTACATCCATGACAATTTTATGACAGAATCAAGATAGTCATACCTGTGCTGTCCTAGAAGTGTTCCATGAAATTACCAAAATTATCATCACGGAAGTGTCCACTTCCATGACGATAAATCGCACATCACAGAAGTGCTTTCGTCAAGGGTGACCGACACGTGGCATCCACCGTAATGGAACGCCGTTAAGCTATCGGGTCCGGTTTTGGATCCGATAACCCGTTAACAGCCCGGACCAATGGGGATTTCCATGTGTAAAATTCTGATTGGCTGACGGAAACACGTGTCAGCTCCGCGTATGCACAGGTGTCACTCATCCAATGGGCGAGATGCGCCTATGATATGTTGACACGTGGACCGGCCCAAAAGTGGTCCATAAAGTTTAAATGGGCCGGCCCAACTAAAGGCCTGCAAGATTTTGCGGACCATAATGGGTCGGCCCAGCTAAAGGCCCACGAGATTTTGTGGACCATAATGCGTTGGCCCAGCTAAAGGCCCACAAGATTTTGCAGGCCATAATGGGCCGGCCCAGGTAAAGGCCCACAAGATTTTTGTAGGCCATAATGGGCCGGACCAGGTGAAGGCCCACATGGTTTTTGTGGACCATAATGGGTCGGCCCAGCTAAAGGCCCACAGGATTTCGCCGACATTAATGGGTCAGCTCAGCTGTAGGCCCACAAGATTTTGAGGACCCTAGTAGGCCGACCCATTAACTGGCTGCCATGTTTTGGGCCAAATGCCGGCCCATATTTGATCCGGTCCATTAATGGCCTGCCACGTTCCGCGCCTAACAATGGCCCATATGAGATCCGGCCCATTAAAAGCCTACCACATTTTGGGCCAAATTACGGCCCAGATCAGGTCCGACCCTTTAAGAGGCTTTGGATTAAATTATGGCCCATATCAGATTCGGCCCGTCAACTGGACACTATTCTTTTGGGCCCACTTGCTAAAGGCCCATTTAGTAATTCATCCTGATATTAGTTTTGGCCTGTTAAGGGCCCGTTTAACATTTCGGCCCTGTATTAATTTCGGCCTGTTAAAAGCCCGTCATATAGTTGGGCCTAACTACGGCTTGGTTTGCATCCGGCCTGCTCGCAGCCGATAATCTGATTGGGCCAAACAAGGACCGAGACAATTTTGGCATGTTAAAAGCCCTTGATTTGATTGGCACAATCATGGGCCGGGGTCCATTTCTGGCTTCTACCGGCCTGTGAGCTGTTCAGCACGTTTCAGGCCCAACCTACTTCTCAGCCTCTTAAAATCCCATTGAGTTTTCTTGCGAAAAGAGGCCCGCCGGTTTACTCGGCCTATTAAAGGCCCAAATCTACTAGTGGGCCAGTTTACATTTAGGCCTTCTAACAGACCAAGATGACGGGGCCCATGATCCGGATCATACATCATGATTGCATGACGGCCCGATTATGTACCGTAATTTTACGGTTTGGCCGCTTTACTGCAAAGACAGGATATATATACAGTAAAATAACTGCAGCATCGTGAATAAGAAAAAACCTAGACTATACAATAAAGAAATTACGGCATATTACATCTACTGGGCATCAAAGTTCGCCACTATGATAATAAAGCACAAGCAAATAGCATATTACATACACGGGGCATCAAAGATCGCCACCGGTGCAACTAAACACGCTGACAAAATAATATACAAAACCAACAGCACTTCAATAGAGGTCAAGAAAGGTTAGCCCTGCTGGGGAGCTGCAGCGCAAGCAGCTGAGCAAGATGATGAGACTACGCTTGTTTAACACTTATATCCTCCTCACTCTGAAAGATAAGCAAGCAGACAGATGACAGGTTTTGCACATAAAAGTATCAGTGCTGACAATTCATCCATTTCTTACTCACGAATAAAGTGACATAGTTTAAAATTGCATTAACACAATATGGTATTGTTCAGGTCAAGACATGGCAGGAAATGACATTGTGAAGGAGTTGGCAGCTTCACGACACCACTCAATTACAGATCAAGAGCTCATAAGTATCAATGGTTAGTGTGCTGTCAATTTATCCCATTTCAGATTGGCAAATAAAGAGACGGTTTAAATAATAGTAGAACGATATGACATTGTTCATAGTTAAGACATTGCACAATATGACATTGTGTTGTAGTGGGTAGGTTCACCACACCACTGGATTAAGGATAAAAAACAGACACATACATGCAGTGCAAAAGAAGATCACTTGCCCTGTATAATTTAATTTACATGGTATGTGGAAGGAACTTGGTTGTACAACTGAAAACTTAAATTGAGAAGGACAAACTTTTGTTTATGAACTACATAATAAACTTTAAACATGCAATTTAATGCAAACACAAAAAATAAACAACTGTTGCAGTCATGCCTAACCAAATATACACAACAAAGTTTGAAGCCTTGAGAAGGACAAACTTACATTATTGGTGAAGGCAGGCTCTATAAAGCCCTTGTCCATGCTGATGGGGGCACAATTCAAGAAGTTTACCACAGAATCTTCTTCATAAGCATTGCCTTTATTCTACGCTTTGTTAAGAGTAAATATAGACGTGACAATATAAGAGAAAATGGTGAATATTTAAGATAAGATGAAGAGTGATGCTACATAACCAAGTAGCTATAAATGTAAGTACAACGATAAAGGCAAAAGGTACAACCAAGAACAATGCAGAGCTAAACTTATTCAGTACCATCGGTGTTATCCAACCTTATGGTAAGAGTAAATATAGATCTTATGTGTAGAAAATGGAGGGCAAAGGAAAATAAGCTGCAGAGTGATGGTACATGAACAACTACCTGTCAATATAAGTACACTGATAAAGGACAGTAGGTACTTACAAGAACAATGCAGAGATAAAAAAATTCATTGGCATTGGATATATTCTACACTAATGTAACCATTCATACAGATCAGATAATTTGGAGCGAACAATTGATAAGCAAGCTATCATGCATATTGCTGTCACATAATGAACCAGGTATGTATGCAAGTACAGTGATACAGGACAACAGGTACTAACAAGAGCAAAGCAGCGGGGCAGCACATTTGTGATATCCTGTCGTTCTTTTCAAACTGGAATTCTTTTTCGAGCAGATTTCCTGCAAAAAAGATCCGTAAGGCACATGCGGAAAAGTAGAAGTTCAAATTTCATGCGATATCATAGAAAGTACCTCATCCTCGGAACGAGACCAGTGTATAACAAGGTTTTTCCATTCAATGTCTTGTAAATTTAGCGCAGGAGACTTCACCAGAAATTCGTTTATAGACTTGCCATCAAAGTGTGATTTCCTCAGGTAACACCAATACCGCTGCAACGCTTCCTTGAAAAGCGCAAGCAAGCTTTGCTCGTCATGACTATCCAGATTGATCCTCGCCTACTTACAACAATGTAATGTAAATCATTGATGTGTTCAATCAACAGAAAACAGGAAAATAATCACCATGAATAATAGCACTTACACGTAAGTGGGACAGGAAGATGTGAAAATGGTGTTTGTCTTCACTATAATCTTCCCACGATGGCAATATATGCATGTAGTCCCTAACAACATTGAAAGCATTGTCTTTTAAACTAGGAATAACTGGAATGGGGTTCCAATCTGCAGGAATTGGCTGTCTCTGCAGTTGGGATAGGTCTTCGGCCGGTGGACTTGCTGTACTTTTTGCTGGAGTGGGATTTTTTTGTGGTACGGCTGGTGCTATGGCAACTGAAATCGGCATACCTTTTGCTGGTTGTGTGGTGCAACTAGTGGTGTGGCTAGTGAAGTATGGGCACAGTCTCCTGGAGTCGGTCCTACATTTTGGGTCACTGGTTGTACATCAAATATAAGTGGGGTGCTGTCTGATTTCTCCGGCACAACCACATTTTTCAAGGACTTTGCTGGTGCTCCTTCAGGTTCGGCAATCACCCTCTTCCTTTTTGATGTATGATGGACAAGAACAGCATTTGAGTGAAAAAACATGGTATGATGGCAGATGGAATATGTATTGATAATGGATGGGCATGGCATCTCGACATATATGATGAGTAAACTAAGCAGATGGCCGTGCAACAAAGTAGAAGAAATGCAAGACAACATATGCAAGATACGCGCAATCAATAAAACCTTGCCAAATTAGAATAGACACCTTGATGGGTGAACAGGATATGCCATCTGCCTTTGACTCCTCGAGGTTAGAATAGTCATTAGGATCATATTCTGAACAAGAATCAACTGGTGGGGAGCGTATGAGTTTCATTGCATCCAGAATGGCACTCAATGCCTTGGTGCCAATTTTGTAAGTCATTGCGGTGTTTAGCTTCAAGAGTGGACTGCTGCTAGTGCGACACAAAGCAGCTACACAGATCATAGTGTAGATATAACGGGAAAACCGTAAGCATTAGAGTAAAATCAGCAAAGTGGAACTTGCTGAAATATATGTGCTAGTATTGCCGGTACGGCTAGAAAGGCTTCGGATACCAACTCTCTTCAACTGAAGGTGTCGTACTGTTAATATCAGTGTAACTCTCAAAG
Organism: Aegilops umbellulata; assembly: GCA_032464435.1. Classification (NCBI taxonomy): domain Eukaryota; kingdom Viridiplantae; phylum Streptophyta; class Magnoliopsida; order Poales; family Poaceae; genus Aegilops; species Aegilops umbellulata. The sequence continues at coordinate 216,911,206 of CP136055.1, forward strand.
GCGACATAGCTCCCCACATTTCCTTGCTATTCTTATAGAATTCAAGTGGGCAGGCCACTACAAATCCTATTCCCATGTTTACAATCCTATGAATCAAAGAGGCCCGAAGATTTCAAAGTGTCCATACCAACCGACCGTATAGACCTCTACACTGCAAATGTCCATGCTCATCTTCACTATAAGGAACATACTGTACTACTATCATACCCCCGCCGTTCCAAAATATAAGTCTTGGTAGGGATTTCCACTATGGATCACATACAGATGTATCCAGATACATTTTAGAGTGTAGATTCACTCATTTTGCTCCATATGTAGTCCATGGTGGAATCTATACAAAGACTTGTATTTAGGAACGGAGAGAGTACTTATTAAAGAAGAACGGAAGAGGAACATGCTAAAGAAGAGCAAGCAGATTTTGGATAATAAAATGTTCGTTATGCAGTGCCCACACATGATGAACCAAAGCGCATTAAGAAAGCAACTCCCTGTTGTCTCTCTATATGTGGTGCATGTGCTTTTTCGAAAGTAAAGTAGGAACATTGGCTGACCAATTAAATGTTATCTGTTTTAGTAATATCAGCATCATATCAGATTTGTAATTGAGCAACAAGTTTGGAATTATGAGTGGCACGTTGTTTAGTTTGATGGATTCAGGAGCAGTGCTAAGCAGGTACGATGATGGTACTGAATATAAAGGCATGTCTGCATGCAAGTCGCGTGACTTTTGTCATTTGGGTCAGTCGACCATTTCAGGCGGTTGGATGAAGATCCTACGTCTCCTAACCCTTCTTCTCCCTCGTCTCTGATTCTTCCCATACAGAACACCGCACGGGCCGCCGGCTAGACCACTGGCCCCCACCGCCTGTGTTCGTCCGCCACCCCCACCCGCACCACCGCCCCCACCCGCGTCGAGTTTTCTTCGTTCGGCGAGGCCCCACCACCGCCCCCACAACCAAAGTCCCCACCCAAGCCCCTTGGTTCGCACCGGCGAACTCCGGCGAGCTCTGAAAAATCGACTGACCCAATTTTGAAATTTAGTCTACTGTGATTTAACTAGTGTGGAATATAAAAGGCGAAAACCATAAGCATTGGGAGTATAGTGTTGAGCGTGCCATGGCGGATATGAAGGTGCAAAACGGACAAAGGCAACTTCGCAACCAATGTTTTCTTTCAACTAGCAAGTAAGTGATGGACAAGAAATCAGAGTAAAGTAGTGGCGATCTATTTTCTTGCTGCGATAAATAAGTTGAGCAGATACGAAAGAGTACCGCCTTTGGTGCGGCGCCGTGTATGCATCTGCTGAGAATTTGACGGTGCTGCAGTAGCGATGGCTGTCAGTGGCGTGGAAGCAGATCTAGGAGGTTAGACTGTGGCGGCGGGGCGCGGTGGACGTCACGATTGTAGGAGCAGCACCGGCAAGGTGGACGACGGCGGAGATGAAGCGAGAGGACGGATGCAAGGATCCCGGAACGAAACTATGGATGAGAGAGGTTGATCTCTTGTAATGGACGGCGGCGTCCGGGTATCAGCTCCGGCATGGTGGAGGAGGACGGCGGTGGATGGGTGGCGGACGGAGGAGGCTGGGGTGGAGAGGGTGTTTTGGCGCCCACGGAGTACGAATGGGTAAATGGAGGTGGAGAGGAAGGGGGAACCATGTCTTCAGGGTGCGCTTGTCTCAAATGCGAGGAAATTTACAAACATAGCCCCCGTCTCAAATTTCATACATCACAGCAATATTAGTCGGTTGGGGATAGGACGGTAATCTCGCATACACCAAATATTTGCCGTCGAGAGTTTGTTTTTAGCACCCACTGTGTATGAATCGGGGAGGGAGTCGATTTCGGCCGAGGACACACTGTGTTTTGGCGCCCACCGTGTATGAATCCGGGTGAGAGGCGGTTATGTCATGTTTGAGTGAAATTACAAACCTACCCCTATCGAAACCTGTAGAAATCGAGCAGATAGGCTTTGCGTGGCAGGGATAGGCAATAGTAATTTCCATCTCATAGATTTTGGTTTCGGGCGGTTACTGCGACTTTCCCGCTTCGTTCAAATTTTGCAGTGTGCACGTTTACCGTGCCAACTCAATTCGATCCCGTTTGTACTCTATTTTTTTCCGGGCGGGATCCATTTTCGATTGGAATAAAATTCTATATACATCATTTTTTATATATACTTTCAAAAGCACAACAAAAAATTCTGCTCCTTTATATGTATAATATGATTTATAAATACAATGATCTCAAAATCATAAGGTTGAATTCAAAAAATTAAACCAAATTATGTTCTACTAAAATGTATGGATCAGTAATATCTACATATTAAATAAAATAGACGCGCGTGAATTCATATGAGTATGCATGTTTGATAGATAAATTTTGGTTCGAGTACGGATCACATGTATCATCATCTCGAATTCAAATATTTGAATCCCTTTTATGTTCACTCCTTTCATGCCCATCTCTCTCGCATGCATGCTCCTTCATGTAGCTATCACTCTCTTTTCTCCAGCTCACCCGCACGCTCACTTCATGTTTCTTCTATCCTCACAAACATGGTCTCTCGATGTCTCCCTTGAGAAGTGTCACACTCTCCCTATCATTATACATTACATGGTTTTCATTATCTCTCACGTCTCTACCGTTCTCTCATATCACTAGGTACCTAAGCTTTCTTTTTCACCGCCACACACACAGTCTCCACTCGTCTTTCACTTTGTCTTTCTCTCTATGGGATTCTCTCACACACCCTATATGTCTCTAGATATGAATCATACCACTAAAATTACTCTCTCTCTCTCTCTCCTATAGACATCACATTTGTTGTGGTCTCCTTTTCGTCTCCATCCCAGACTGACATTATTCATTTGTTTACCGATCAGAAAAACTCCCCCCCCCTCTCTCTCACACACACACACAACTCCTGCTTCCACTCCCCTTCCTGACTACCGTCTCTCTCTCACACACACAAAACTCTCGCTTTCGCACCCCCGACTTGTATTTCTCTCATAAACATTTATTGACTAGCCTCTAGATAGGTTTATACACCCTCACACTCATGCTTCCACTATCGCATACATGTCTCTCTCCCGCTCCTTGTATCTATGTAGATTTTTCTTCCCTTCTTGAGACATGCCCTCTCGATCGTGCACACACACTATCGCCTAACTTCAAGCTGATACCTCTCGCACACACACTCTTTGTGTCTTTGTCACACATGCACTCCATCCTCCTCCTCTCTCCCTCTCTCTCTCACACACATGGGCTTTTTGCAATAACTAGCATGATGCCCATGCATTGCACGGAACATCAAGATGCATTTGTATGAGTAGTTTATCTTGTGGGAGAAAAGGATGAACAAGGGAAGGCCTTATTTGCAAGTGTGGAGAGGGGTGTGGGTATCTTTTGCAAAATTGCCATAGTTTCCTTCCTATTCGTCATATATAGATCGGACGGCCTATATTCCAGGATGGCAGGCACATGATCATCACCGACTATGCTTTTTACAAGAGTAGGGATAAAAACAGAGTTGGTGATGATGGTGGGCCTACCATCCTGCAATATAGGTCGTCCGATTTATATCTGATGGATAGGGATGAAACTATGACAATTTACCCGCACTCCTCTCCACATTTGCAGATAAGGCCTTCCCTCGTTCATCCTTTTCTCCCACAAGATCTTGATGTTTCGTGCAATGCACGGGCATCTTGCTAGTAAGATTAGAAATTAGACATGTACCACTTCTTGAATCTTGAAACCAACAACATTCCTCCCTTATCTCATCAAAACCGCCAAAGAAATATATTTTGAGTGAAACATAACATTTTTTTAGTGATATATGTATTTCAAAAATAGACTTTTTTCTATCAAATCGGTGAATATGTATTAATCTACTCTGATCGTGTGGCGCATTGGCACATTGCTAGTAGTTATTATAATTTTTTGGACACCAGACAAACGGTGGAGTACATATACAAAGAGAAGAGGTGCACACACGCAGTCGGTCTCTCGCTGTCTCGCACACATGAGTGTTACGTAAAGGCAACATTAACGAATAAACCCTAAAACCCTAGGTGCACGATTGCTGCATTCGCGGGTACCGGGTACATGGTGGAGCGCACCTTTGTAGGAATAGTTAGCTCGCGTGATAATTTGATCCGTAGGAGTTGATGGTTGGGACCACAGGTGAACGACTTGGAGGCGGTGGCTCGCCAGTTGCCCAGATCGAGTAGCCACGTTTGAAATATCATTTTTTAGCGGGGTTAAGAGTTCCGATTTTCAATGGCGCGTTATAAGTACTAAGTAGTTTTTAGAACGATCGGTATGGAGCAAAAATGGAATTCATAGTACTACGTACCTCCTTGGCGTATGGTTGTATGGGTTTATGTTGCGAGATGTTGAACCTGGTAGTTCTATGGCAAATACTATGGTTTAGATTTAGATGTTGGTTTTCAGTAATGAAAATCAGAAGGGGGAAACCCTTCTTTGATTAAAAAAAAACTACTACCTCCGTTCTAGTTTACTAGTCCCCATCGTATTTTGGGTCAAAGTTTGTCCACGATTTTTACTTGTAAGATGTGAATGGAAAACGAGATTTTGTTATATGCAAACCAAAAAGGACTGGAGGGAGTGATTGCTCTGACACGGACGCGACCTCTCATAGCGCAGGCATTGAACCAGCATGCCGGCCAAGATGACCCCACTCGCTGCAGGCCCGGCTGAACACGCCTCCTCGCCACATGCAACCGGCTTCAGACTGCCCCGTCTGCCTTCATTGAATCCGCACGTGTGTCGGCAACACGTCCTTCCACGAGCCAGCCGACATTTTAGAACACAAAAAATGACCAAAATATAATTAATTACGCATGGGCTTGACTTGTTGTGCTCGCGCTGGTAGCAGGAACTAGAGGTTTTTCTTTATTCATAATTCTCCTCAATTTTTTTGGCTTTGAAGTGAATCATGGTTATGGACATTATGTATGAATGTGGAGATATCTGTGAACATGAGTTTGATGTGGAAGTTGAACTTGGAATGTCGGGCTTGCGCGTGAACTATACCATGTCCAATGTTTCGTCTGTTATTGTTTGGAAAATAATTGCTGTTATTACATGACCCGAAAAATATATTTTCTGCCACATCAGTAGATGCACGGACATCACAATAGGCATGATGACTGGATAAACATTTGAACATAGCTACTATGAAGGAAATCTTGTATTGATAACAATTTTAGATAGCAGGAGATGCCTAGCCTGCTCTGCCTCTGCTAGCTTATTTCTGGCTTCTTCCATATCTTCTTTGGCATGGGTGAAGAGAGCATCTGATTGGTCTTTTCGCTTCTTCAGGAACTCAGCTACATTCCCAAGGGCTGCTGCACGCTTTCTTTCAGCCTTCACTAGAGCCACGAGGACACGAACAGCTGACGACTCCACATGGCTTGTGTGTAATCCAACATCATCTGGGAATTTGCACCTTCTGTCTAATCCAGCATCATTAGGGAACTGGCACCTTGTGTGTAATCCAGCCTCATTCTGGAAACATGATCTCGAGGTTGACCATACTTCCCTCCTCGCAGGAACTGCTTCCTGACATGAAGTTACTTCTTTTTTAGATCAATACTCAGAGCAACCCAGATCCATTTAGTAGAAGCCAGATAAACAGAACTGGGAGAAGTGAATTCAAAAGGAAAAAAAATAAAAACAAACTACAAGGTGAGAACACCCACTTCCTACATAAAGCTAAAAACGAAAGCATTAGGACGATTAAGACTCTTCTTGTGACACATCAAAGAGCACGAGGCTTAAGAGAAAAAGAAACTACAACATATACACATCGAAGAACACGAGGCTTAAGAGAAACAGAAACTACAACATATACACATCGAAGAACACGAGGCTGAACGAAAGTAACTGAAAGGGTGTTACTTACCAAAACTCGTTTTACTGGTTCAGTGCAGATCCTTTTTAACTTCCCACGCTCCTTGAAGATGTCCCCAATATCCTGTGTTTGGTCTTCATTGCTCCTCTGCATGTTCGCACTCGTGTTTTTAAAATCTTAACATGGCAAGAAAAATATACTACTAGTAATACTCACGCATCTTGTGGGCAACATTAAAGCACTCATCTGCCATGTTAGAGCATCTCCAACAGAATTGCAACACGCGGCGCTTTAAAAAAGCGTTTACAGTGCTGAGATCGAGAAGTAGAGATAGAGAGTAGACATTAGAGAGTAGAGGATAGTTCTCAGCATAGATAGATAAAAAATAGATTATTCAACTACTCCTCATCATCCGACTCCTCCTCGGTGATGTCCTCCTCCGACGTCTAACTGTAGGCGTGAAGATACCGATCGTAGTCGGATTCGCAGGGCGACGCTGCTCCTAGCCTCGTGTTGAATTGAGCGTCCACTTTTCGCCTACGTTTGTCCTCGCGATAGGTGGCTTGCTCTCCCCTCCTCTTATCCCTCTCCGCCCTCCTTTGCTCGTAGAACTCGCGCTCGTTGATGATGTCCTGCGGGAAGCGTTGGCGCCACAACGCCATGGCTTCCTCGTCCATATCGGTGATGCCAAGACGGTGCTCCCGCCTCCGGTCATCACGACGATCCTCGTCAGTGATAAGCCGCGGCAGAGGCGCGAGCTCCTGTGCCCGCTCCCGCGTCGGCACATTGGGGAAGTTCAATGTTCTATGAGGCCACCGGAGGCGCCACGCCGCCGCGTCATATGCGCGGGCGGCCTCATTGGCGGTGTCGAAATTGGTGAGGCCGAGGCGCATCCCGCGGAACCGGATCTCGGCGGAGAAGCCGCCGGAGGGGCGCGCGCGAGCGCCGTGGTATCCCCAAGTTTACCGGCGACGAGGCGGCGGCGAGGCGAGAAAGAGCGGGGAGAGAGCGGTGGCGAGGCACAGAGCGGGGAGAGAGCGGTGGGAGGGCATTGGATTTTATAAAGCGCGCCAGACGCCGCGCGCAAAAACTAGCGCATAATGACCCACAAGTATAGGGGATCTATCATAGTCCTTTCGATAAGTAAGAGTGTCGAACCCAATGAGGAGCAGAAGGAAATGATAAGCGGTTTTCAGCAAGGTATTCTCTGCAAGTACTGAAATAAGTGGTAACAGATAGTTTTGCGATAAGATAATTTGTAACGAGCAACAAGTAACAAAAGTAAATAAAGTGCAGCAAGGTGGCCCAATCCTTTTTGTAGCAAAGGACAAGCCGGAACAAACTCTTATATAAGCAAAAGTGCTCCCAAGGACACATGGGAATATCGTCAAGCTAGTTTTCATCACGTTCATATGATTCGCGTTCGGTACTTTGATAATTTGATATGTGGGTGGACCGGTGCTTGGGTGCTGTTCTTACTTGAACAAGCATCCCACTTATGATTAACCTCTATTGCAAGCATCCACAACTACAACAGAAGTATTAAGGCAAACCTAACCATAGCATGAAACATATGGATCCAAATCAACCCCTTACGAAGCAACACATAAACTAGGGTTTAAGCTTCTGTCACTCTAGCAACCCATCATCTACTTCCTCTAGGACCAAATAATGGTGAAGTCTTATGTAGTCGACGTTCACATAACACCACTAGAGGCTAGACAACATACAGCTCATCAAAATATCGAACTAATACCAAATTCACATGACTACTAATAGCAAGACTTCTCCCGTGTCCTCAGGAACAAACGTAACTACTCAAAAAGCATATTAATGTTCATAATCAGAGGGGTAATAATATGCATATAGGATCTGAACATATGATCTTTAACCAAGTAAACCAACTAGCATCAACTACAAGGAGTAATCAACACTACTAGCAACCTACTAGTAGCAATCCCGGACTTGGAGACAAGAATTGGATACAAGGGATGAACTAGGGTTTTGAGAGGAGATGGTGCTGGTGAAGATGTTGATGGAGATTGCCCTCTCCCGGAGAGAGGAGCATTGCTGATGGCGATGGCGATGATTTCCCCCTCCCGGAGGGAAGTGTCCCCGGTAGAACAGCTCTGCCGGAGCCCTAGATTGGTTCCGCCAAGGTTCCGCCTCGTGGCGGCGGAGTCTCGTCCTGAAAGGTTGCTTCCTGTTTTTTCCTCGACGAAAGACCTCATATAGCAGAAGATGGGCATCGGAGAGCCACCAGGGGGCCCACGAGGTAGGGGGCGCGCCCCCACCCTCGTGGACAGGGTGTGGGCCCCCTAGCCTTCATCTTTGGCAGGTATTTTTCATTATTTTTAACTAGATGTTCCGTGGAGTTTCAAGACTTTTGGAGTTGTGCAGAATAGGTCTCTAATATTTGCTCCTTTCCCAGCCCTGAATTCTAGCTGCCGGCATTCTCCCTCCTTATGTAAACCTTGTAAAATAAGAGAGAATAGCCATAAGTATTGTGACATAACGTGTAATAACAACCCATAATGCAATAAACATCGATATAAAAGCATGATGCAAAATGGATGTATCAACTCCCCCAAGCTTAGACCTCGCTTGTCCTCAAGCGAAAGCCGATAACGATAAATATGTCCCCATGTTTAGAGGCGGAGGTGTCGATAAAAATAAAATACAGACATGAGGGCATCATGATTATTCTCATAACAACAACATATATAGATTTTGTCATATGATTTCTCATGCTCAAGTAACAATCTATTCACAATGTAGAGGTATGAATCATAAACTTTATTGAGAGCCAACAAACTATAATCTCAGTCATTCAAGCAATTGCAATTTATCATAACATCAAAAAGAGTCTATGTCAGAGCTTAAAAGCAAGTCCACATACTCAACTATCATCTAGTCCTTCATAATTGCTAACACTCACGCAATACTTGTGGTTATGAAGTTTTAATCGGACACAGAGAAAGTTAGGGGCTTATAGTTTCGCCCCACAACCTTTTACCTCAAGGGTAATGTCAACAATAATAACTCATGCTCCCCTACATCCAATTAGATATATATATCAGGTTCTTTCCAACATGCTGGGCTTGCCAAAGGATAAAATGAAAAAGGAAAGGTGAAGATCACCATGACTCTTGCATAAGGTAGAAGATAATAATAAAAGATAGGCCCTTCGCAGAGGGAAGCAGAGGTTGCCATGTGCTTTTATGGTTGGATGCATAAAATCTCAATGCAAAAGAACGTCACTTTATATTGCCCCTTGTGATATGAACCTTTATTATGCAGTCCGTCGCTTTTATTACTTCCACATCACAAGATCGTATAAAGCTTATTTCTCCCACACCAATCAATCATACATATTTAGAGCAATTTTTATTGCTTTGCACCGATGACAACTTACTTGAAGGATCTTACTCAATCCATAGGTAGATATGGTGGACTCTCATGGCAAAACTAGTTTAAGGATATTGGAAGCACAAGTAGTATTTCTACTTGGTGCTGAGAATTTGGCTAGCATGAGGGGGAAAGGCAAGCTCAACATGTTAGAGGATCCATCGCAACATACTTTATCTCAGATATAAGAAAACATAACTCATTACATTGTCTTCCTTGTCCAACATCAACTCTTTAGCATGTCATATTTTAATGAGTGCTCCCAATCATAAAGTTGTCAACAATAGTATATTTATATGTGAACCCCTCTTTCCTTATTACTTCCTATTAATTGCAATGATGACCCTATGTCTGCCAACTCCCAACAACTTTTAATCATCATACTCTTTTTATGTGAAATCATTACTCTCGATAAGATCAATATGAACTCTTTGTTTCTTTTTATTCTTTTTCTTCTTTTCTTTTATTCACTCAAGATCATGGCAAAATAATCAATCCCTTGACTCAACACTAATCTTTATTTTATAGCTCACGGACTCGATTACATAGAGAGATCATAAAGCAAACCTCAAAACTAGATCATGCCATAAACTTTATTCTACTTGATCAAGATACTACTAATAGGATCGAACTAAGAAAAACGGTAAAGATAGGAGTTGTGATTGTGATACGATACCGGGGCACCTCCCCCAAGCTTGGCAGTTGCCAAGGGGAGTGCCCATACCCATGTGATTATGTCTCCTTCTTTGTTGGTGAAGATGATGGTGGTGAAGTAGTGGTGGGCTTGCCCCTCTCTATCTCCAACTTGCGTCGGAGGGTGAAATTATCATTCCTCAACTCATCATTCTCTATATCAAGCTTTATTATCCTTTTGCATAATGCCTCTTTGCTTTCTTGCTTGAAACGAGGGGGAACTGGTTCATCTTCATCTTGCTCATCGGGGTACCATATATATGGATAGGTATCCTTGAATATGTTTTTATCTAAAGGCCGCTAAGAAACTGGGCAATCCTCCTATGAATCTTGAGACGACATGTTGATCTAATCTGCAGTAGCATAGCTCGAAACAAAAACAGAGGATATTTGCGTGATACGGGAGTCAAAACCTTCGGGAGATTATATAATGAATTTTTACCGACCAAAATACTTATCGTGCAAGAAAACGGAGTCCGGAAGGCACACGAGATGCTCACAAGGTAGGGGGCGTGCCCAGGGGGGTAGGTCACGCCCTCCACCCTCGTGGGGCCCTCGTGTCCTTCCCGGATTGCCACTTATTTTTCTATTTTTCTAAATGTTCCAAAACGGAGAAATATTACCTTAAAAATTGTTTTGGAGTCGGTTTACTTACCGTACCACATACCTATTCCTTTTCAGAGTCTAAAACGGTCTGGAAAGTGTCTCTTATGTATTCTTCCGGGGTTACGGTTTCAATAATATTGGTTTCAACATTTATGGGATTACCTGAGATATAATGTTTAATTCTTTGACCGTTTACCACCTTCAGATTTGTGCCTTCGAAGTTGTTGATCTTTATGGCACCGGAACGATAGACCTCCTCGATAACATAGGGGCCTTCCCATTTAGAGAGAAGTTTTCCTGCAAAAAATCTTAAACGAGAGTTGTATAGCAATACATAATCACCTACGTTAAACTCACGCTTTTGTATCCTTTTATCATGCCATCTTTTGACTTTTTCTTTAAACAACTTGGCATTTTCATAAGCTTGGGTTCTCCATTCATCAAGTGAGCTAATATCAAATAAAATCTTTTCACCGACAAGTTTGAAATCATAGTTGAGCTCTTTAATAGCCCAATACGCCTTATGTTCTAGTTCGAGAGGTAAGTGACATGCTTTTCCATAAACCATTATATATGGAGACATACCCATAGGATTTTTATATGCAGTTCTATAGGCCCATAATGCATCATCAAGTTTCTTGGACCAATTGTTTCTAAACCTATTGACAGTCTTTTGCAAGATTAATTTGAGCTATCTATTACTCAATTCTACTTGACCACTAGATTGTGGGTGCTAAGGTGATGCAATTCTATGATTAACATCATACTTAGCAAGCATTTTGCGGAAAGCACCATGAATAAAATGTGAACCACCATCTGTCATTAAATATCTAGGGACTCCAAACCTCGAGAAAATAACTTCCTTAAGCATTTTAATAGAAGTGTTACGATCAGCACTACTGGTTGGAATAGCTTCTACCCACTTAGTAACATAATCAACAGCAACTAGAATATGTGTATATCCATTGGAGGCAGGAAAAGGTCCCATATAATAAAAGCCCCAAACATCAAATGGTTCAATTACAAGTGAATAATTCACTGGCATTTCTTGACGTCTACTAATATTACCAATTCTTTGACATTCATCACATGACAAGACAAACTTACGGGCATCCTTGAAGAGAGTAGGCCAATAGAAACCGGATTGCAATACCTTATGTGCAGTTCTATCCCCGCGTGGTGTCCTCCATAAGCTTCAGAGTGACACTTGCGTAGGATCTGTTCCTGTTCATGCTCAGGTACACAACGTCTAATAGCACCATCTACTCCTTCTTTATAGAGATGTGGGTCATCCCAAAAGTAATGTCTCAAATCATAGAAGAACTTTTTCTTTTGTTGGTATGTAAAACTAGGCGGTATGAATTTAGCAACAATGTAATCAGCATAATCAGCATACCATGGAGTACTACGAGAAGTACTTATGACATTTAATTGTTCATCAGGAAAGCTATCATCAATAGGTAGTGGGTCATCAAGAACATTTTCTAACCTAGACAAGTTGTCTGCAACGGGGTTCTCAGCTCCCTTTCTATCAACAATATGCAAATCAAATTCTTGTAGCAAGAGAACCCATCTAATAAGTCTAGGTTTAGCATCTTTCTTTTCCATAAGATATTTAATAGCAGCATGATCTGTGTGAATAGTTATTTTAGATTCAACAATATAAGGCCTGAACCTATCACAAGCAAATACAACTGCCAAAAGTTCTTTTTCAGTGGTAGCATGATTTCTTTGAGCATTGTCTAGAGTCTTACTAGCATAATGGATAACATTTAACTTCTTATCAACTCTTTGCCCTAGAACAGCACCTACAGCATAATCACTAGCATCACACATAATTTCAAAGGGTAAATTCCAATTAGGTGGCTGAACAATAGGTGCAGAGATCAATGCTTTCAGTATTTCAAATGCTTCTACAAAATCATCATCAAAGACAAATGGTATATATTTTTGCAATAAATTAGTCAGAGGCCGAGAAATTTTTGAGAAGTCCTTAATGAACCTCCTATAAAATCCGGCGTGACCAAGGGAACTTCTTATACCTTTGATGTCCTTGGGACATGGCATCTTTTCAATAGAATCAACCTTGGCTTTATCAACTTCAATACCTCTTTCAGAAACTTTATGCCCCAAGACAATACCTTCATTAACCATAAAGTGGCACTTTTCCCAATTCAAGACAAGATTAGTTTCTTCACATCTCTGCAAAACTCGATCAAGATTGCTCAAGCAATCATCAAAAGAAGATCCATAGACGGAATAGTCATCCATGAAAACCTCACAAATCTTTTCACAAAAGTCAGAGAATATAGCCATCATGCATCTTTGAAAGGTAGTAGGTGCATTACATAAACCAAAAGGCATACGTCTATAAGAAAAAGTACCAAAAGGGCATGTAAAAGTAGTCTTTGATTGATCTTTAGCCCACACATGTATTTGAGAGAAATCAGAATAACCATCTAGAAAGCAATAGTGTGTATGTTTGCATAATCTTTCTAGAATTTGATCGATAAAAGGTAAGGGGTAATGATCTTTCTTGGTAGCCTTATTTAATTTACAGAAATCAATTACCATCCTATAACCTGTAATAATTCTTTGTGGAATCAATTCATCTTTATCATTAGGAACGACAGTAATACCTCCCTTCTTAGGGACACAATGGACAGGACTTACCCACTGACTATCAGCAACGGGATAAATTATACCTACCTCCAGAAGCTTTAATATTTCTTTTCTCACCACTTCTTTCATTTTAGGATTCAGACGTCTTTGAGGATCACGAACTGGTTTGGCATCTGCTTCCAAATTTATTTTATGTTGACATAGAGTGGGACTAACGCCCTTAAGATCATCAAGAGTACATCCAATAGCAGCACGGTGCTTCTTCAGAGTTTTCAGTAATCTTTCTTCTTCATGCTCTGAAAGGTTAGCACTAATAAGAACAAGATATATCTTCTTTTCATCAAGATAAGCATATTTAAGATTATCAGGCAATGGTTTAAGCTCAAACACGGGATCACCCTTGGGTGGAGGAGGATCCCCTAAGATTTCAACAAGCAAATTGTGTTTCAGGATAGGTTCCTGTTTAAAGAATACTTCATCTATTTCCCTTCTTTCATTCATAAACATGTCATTTTCATGGTCTAGCAAATAATGTTCTAAAGGATCACTCGGAGGTACGACAATAAAAGCAAGACCAATAATCTCATCCTTACTAGGCAATTCTTCTTCACGATGTTGTTTACTAAATTTAGAGAAATTAAACTCATGAACCATATCATCCAAGCCAATAGTAATAACATTCTTTTTGCAGTCTATCTTACCATTAACAGTGTTCAAGAAGGGTCTACCAAATATAATTGGACAAAAGCTATCTTGTGGGGAACCAAGAACAAGAAAATCAGCAGGATATTTAGTTTTCCCACACAAGAATTCAACATCTCTAACAATTCCCACTGCCGATATAGTATCTCTATTGGCAAGTTTAATTGTAACATCCATACCTTCTAACTCAACAGGTGCAATTTCATGCTTAATTTCTTCGTATAAGGTAATAGGTATAACACTAGCACTAGCACCCATATCACATAAGCCATGATAACAATGATCTCCTATTTTAACGGAAATAATAGGCACACCTACCATAGGTCTATGTTTATCTTTAGCACACGGTTTAGCAATTCTCGTAGATTCACTGTAGAATTGAATAACATGCCCATCAATATTATCAGACAAGAGATCTTTAACAATAGCAATATTAGGTTCTACTTTAACTTGCTTAGGAGGTGTATAAGTTCTAGTATTGCTTTTACGAACAACAGTTGAAGCTCTAGCATGATCCTTTATTCTAACAGGGAAAGGTGGTTTCTCAACATAGGAGGTAGGAACAATAGGATCATTATAAGTGACAGTCTTTTCTCCAACTTTAATAGGTGCAGCTACTTTTACTTCTATGGGAGGATGATATTTAAACCACTTCTCCTTGGGGAGATCAACATAAGTAGCAAAAGATTCACAGAAAGAAGCTACTATCTCAGAGTCAAGTCCATATATAGTGCTAAACTTACGGAAAATATCGGTATCCATAAAAGATTTAACACAATCAAACTTAGGTGTCATACCTGACTCCTTACCTTCGTCGAGGTCCCAATCTTCAGAGTTGTGTTTAATTCTATGCAATAAATCCCATTTAAATTCAATAGTCTTCATCATAAAAGAGCCAGCACAAGAAGTATCGAGCATAGTGCGATTGTTTTCAGAAAGCCGAGCATACACATTTTGAATAATTGTTTCTCTTGGGAGCTCATGATTGGGGCATGAATATAACATTGATTAAGCCCCCCAAGCTTGAGCGATGCTTTCTCCTTCGCAAGGCCAAAAATTATATATATAATTGTGATCACGATGAACAAGATGCATAGGATAATACTTTTGATGAAATTCCAATTTCAATCTTCTATAGTTCCATGATCTCGTATCATCACATAGCCTATACCATGTCAATGTGTCTCCCTTAAAAGATAAAGGGAAGACCTTCTTATTAGCAACATCCTCGGGTATACCTGCAAGCTTAAATAATCCACAAACTTCATCCACATATATTAGGTGCTCATCAGGATGCTTTGTTCCATCTCCTTTAAAAGGATTAGCTAGCACTTTTTCTATCATACCCGAAGGAAATTCAAAGGGAACATTTTCATATTCAGTAGGTTCAGTAGGTTGAGGGGCAATTCTTTGGTCTACTGGTCGGGGTGAAGATACCCCGAACAAGCCCCTCAGAGGATTACTTTCCATAGTGACAAGTGACAGTCAATTTCAGCACACTATATAAATTTTTCCTTACCAAATTCCACCTACCAACGGCGCTTCACTCCCCGGTAACGGCGCCAGCAAAGAGTATTGATGACCCACAAGTATAGGGGATCTATCGTAGTCCTTTCGATAAGTAAGAGTGTCGAACCCAACGAGGAGCAGAAGGAAATGATAAGCGGTTTTCAGCAAGGTATTCTCTGCAAGTACTGAAATAAGTGGTAACAGATAGTTTTGTGGTAAGATAATTTGTAACGAGCAACACGTAATAAAAGTAAATAAAGTGCAGCAAGGTGGCCCAATCCTTTCTGTAGCAAAGGACAAGCCGGAACAAACTCTTATATAAGGAAAAGCGCTCCCGAGGACACATGGGAATATCGTCAAGCTAGTTTCATCACGTTCATATGATTCGCGTTTGGTACTTTGATAATTTGATATGTGGGTGGACCGGTGCTTGGGTGCTGTTCTTACTTGAACAAGCATCCCACTTATGATCAACCTCTATTGCAAGCATCCACAACTACAACAAAAGTATTAAGGTAAACCTAACCATAGCATGAAACATATGGATCCAAATCAGCCGCTTACGAAGCAACGCATAAACTAGGGTCTAAGCTTCTGTCACTCTAGCAACCCATCATCTACTTATTACTTCCCAATGCCTTCCTCTAGGCCCAAATAATGGTGAAGTGTTATGTAGTCGACGTTCACATAACACCACTAGAGGCTAGACAACATACATCTCATCAAAATATCAAACGAATACCAAATTCACATGCCTACTAATAGCAAGACTTCTCCCGTGTCCTCAGGAACAAACGTAACTACTCACAAAGCATATTCATGTTCATAATCAGAGGGATAATAGTATGCATATTGGATCTGAACATATGATCTTTCACCAAGTAAACCAACTAGCATCAACTACAAGGAGTAATCAACACAACTGGCAACCTACTAGTACCAATCCCAGACTTGGAGACAAGAATTGGATACAAGAGATGAACTAGGGTTTTGAGAGGAGATGGTGCTGGTGAAGATGTTGATGGAGATTTCCCTCTCTGGGAGAGAGGAGCGTTGGTGATGGCGATGGCGATGATTTCCCCCTCCCGGAGGGAAGTGTCCCCGGCAGAATAGCTCTGTCGGAGCCCTAGATTGGTTCCACCTCGTGGCGGCGGAGTCTCGTCCCGAAAGGTTGCTTCCTGTTTTTTCCTCGACGAAAGACCTCATATAGCAGAAGATGGGCATCGGAGAGCCACCAGGGGGCCCACGAGGTAGGGGGGCGCGCCCTAGGGGGGACGCCCCCACCCTTGTGGACAGGGTGTGGGCCCCTGGCCTTCATCTTTGGCAGATATTTTTCATTATTTTTAACTAGATGTTCCGTGGAGTTTCAGGACTTTTGGTGTTGTGCAGAATTGGTCTCTAATATTTGCTCCTTTTCCAGCCCTGAATTCCAGCCCCCGGCATTCTCCCTCCTTATGTAAACCTTGTAAAATAAGAGAGAATAGCCATAAGTATTGTGACATAACGTGTAATAATAGCCCATAATGCAATAAATATCGATATAAAAGCATGATGCAAAATGGACGTATCAGCGCACGCCCGACCGATTTTTCCCGCGCGCGCAATCCTTTCCCGACGACTCAGCTATCTCTACTCTCTTCTCTACTGTTATATTTATTATATTTAATATTTATCTCTACTTCTCTACTCTCTACTTTTTTTTTCTACTTTTTCCCTACTCTTATATAAAAACAGAGTTGGTGATGATGGTGTTCCTGCCATCCTGCAATATAGGCCATCCGATTTATATCCCACGAGTAGGAAGGAAACTGTGGCAATTTTGCAAAAATATAACCGCACCCCTCTACACATTTGCGAATAAGGCATTCCCTCATTCATCCTTTTCTCCCACAAGCTAAACTACTCATACAAATGTGTCTTGATGCGTGCAGCGCATGGGCATCTTGCTAGTTCTATCAAACTTTCCATCATTTGCCACACTACTGGTTGCAGATGAAAAACCTACCCAAGCACAGCACGATATAGGAGCGACGCACAATTACAATCTGATATTCTGTTGGACAATGGAGGCTATAACCAATTACTTTTATGGGAACAATAGCACCCAGGAAATTTGAAGGGTAGGTATGAACAAAATTGGAACTGCACATGTACTGCTAAGTGATTCAATACACACATTACCAATCGAGGAGGAGAACGATGGTCGCGGTGGCCTCTGTGAGTCATGGTCGGCAACGGGAGTCAGTTCATTGTCCACGACGATGGTGCTTCTACGCTTGGCGTCGGCTTCCAGGAAGCAAATCCGAGACCGTGGAAGACGGTGCCAGGGAAGAGGCTCCGTGTATGATGACGATGGTGGACCGGCTCCAGTGCGGCGTACGAGGTCATCGATGAGGCAGATGCGCTGCGGTGGACAAGTGCGCCGATGTAGAAGGGGAGGAGCACGAAGGCTGCGGTGCCGTGGAGAAGTCTATTTTGCGGTGGGGATAGAAAATGGGGAGTATTCAGGTGTACTACTCTGCGTGCCGGGGTGGGGTTGGCTGGGTAGGGTGAACCTGAAGTTACGAAAACAGCCCCCTACCAACCGTCATCCATAGGCCTGTTCCGAAGGCTATGATGGTAACTTCCCACTGCTCGAAACAGGGGTCGGGGGAGATTTTCCCACCGACCTCAAAATTTTGTGACACTGAACTCCCCGTGTGGCGTGTTGGGTGATTCGGCTAAGCAACTAGCGAGTAGTACTAGTAAACTCTGCATATTAGGTTTGACCAAAGTCAAACTTCCTAAAGTTTGACCAAGTTTATAGAAAAATATAAACATTTACCATAACAGATATGTATGATGTGAAAGTACATTCAATAATGAATCTAATGGTATTTATTTGTTATTGTATATGTTAATATTTATTATAAACTTTTTGAGATTTTACAAAACATGACTTTGACCAATGCTAATACGCGGACTTAAATAAAAACGGAGGGTGTACACATTTGTTTTCTTAGTATGTAGTGAATTAATCATTTTTTGAAATTGTGAAATAAATATATTAGGCTACCGACTTCAAATGTAATGGTCTATAGAATTCAATAGTTACAATCATTGTCGAATTCCAAGATGTATACGAGGTCTATAGTACTTCACAACATGCTCAAACTCGCATAATCCCAGTCAAATGACAATCAAAATGCATTTCATAGTTATTACTTTGTAGGATGCAACAAAACCAACAATAACTCCACATCAGCCATTATAAAAGCAACATTTTGACCATATCCCAATGTGTGAATGAAACGTGCAGAGAGAGCTTGAGAAGATGGAGCAGATAGGGTGGGAAAGATTGTATGCATGTGGAGGAGAGAGTAGGAGACAAACCTAACGAAACAGAGAGAGGGAGATAGAGAGAGAAAGAGAGAGTAAGAAGTTAGGTCTGTGAGAAAGATGGAGACATGTAATATACGTGAGATGCATGTGCATCCGGATTCTGTACACGTGGAAGGAGAAGAGACAACAGGTTTGATGAGAGAGCTGGAAAAACATGGACGAGAGGGAAAGGATCTCGTGGGTTGAGGGATTGATAAATTTGTGTGGGGGAAAGAGGGATTTGTAATTTTGTGCGAGTGAGAGAGAGGGTGGGAGGAGGAGTCAGTCAGCCGTCGTGACATCATCTTGCTTCCAAATGGCCCCGCATTCTCTAGCGCAGTGTAGTCGCCGTATTCGATTTCCTCGATGCCCTCTTTGAAGATTGAGGTGTTGTGCATGTTGGGGTGCAGAGAAGCACAAGCGAGAGTGGTCGCCATATAACCTTGGATGGGGATGAATTGTGTGCTCGGGGGAGGGGGTGTGTGTGCCGTGTGTTGTGTGTGTGTGTGTGTCAGATATTGAGAGAAAACAAACCTAAGGAGAGAAATGTGTGTTTATGTGACGGAAAGCTACAAGCTAAACAGGGTATTCACGAAGAAATTGTGCGTGCGAGATAGAGAGCGATGTGCAGGCCTTGAGGTGGGCAGGGGTCGGGTGAGGGTGTCAAAATGTGCGCGTTGATGCATGTGTTACATGCGATCGTGCGAGGGACGGACGAATCGAGAGAGATGGTTGTTGTGTTACGGATGCTCCTCTCTCTCTGTCTCTCTCTCTCACACACACACACAAGTAAAATAGAAGACCGTTCTCTCATGTATACACAACGTATCGACATATGTCTATGTCTCACCCATGCATGATCATTTGCACATTCACACCTCTCTATGTCTCTATCACACGCACACCGTCTCCACATTGCCCTTCTGCCGCAACACACATATGGACACATACACACGTTCTCTCTCAGTCGCACACACAAAATCAGTATTAAAAAAACTAGGGTGCACCTAAAACGTCAAAATCCGAATAAACACGAACTTGAGCTAAATTCAAATATATGAAAATATTGTAGCATCAAGAACTTTTTCCGGAAAAAAAGTTGAGTAATATACGGGGATTGTTTTCACACACACAAAAAGGTTCGGTGGATGTCCGTCGAGCGCGACACAGTGACGCACCGTTCGATCGACCGCGCGGCCGTAGTTCATGCGCTTGCAGAGAATTCCGTATCGTGGCTGTGGTAACTAATAAAAGCGCTGCCTAAGTCTAATGTTTGCGTGTACTAGTACGGTTTTCTTTTAAGTTTGACCAACCCTATATAAAACTAAACTAAGCTCCCATACGCGCACACATCAATATGCCGCCGCCGCCATTGCGCATGCCGGCGCCCGCCTGCTCCGGCCAACAATTTCTCGCCCATCACTGCCGTGTCGCCAGCTAGCCGAAGGATCGCCCGCTCACGTTGTCTACAGTCCCTGCTCGCGATGTCGCCGCGCTGCCAAGCATGCGAGCAGCTGGTGGAGCCTTGTCTATGCACGCAGCGTGTCGCCGGCAAGCTGAAGGATCGCCCGCTCACGTTGTCTGCAGTCCCTCCTCGCGATGCCGCCGCGCTGCCAAGCACGCGAGCAGCTGGTGGAGCCACGTCTATGCACGCAGCGTACGAAGAGGAGGATGAGCGTGTGCTCTAGCACGCTGGCGAGGAGGAACTAGCATGTCATTGTTGTCTCCACCCCCGCGGAGGAGGCGCGCATGGTGACTGTCGCGGCGGAAGCCGGTTGCGCGCACGTCGACCCCGCAAATCGGGTGTGGACGCGGAATCTACCTTTGAGACCTTGAAAGCCACGTGGATCCTGCAATCTGAAGGAGCAATTTGGGTCAGTCGACTCTTGGGAGCCGTTTGATACAACATGGATGGCTAGAAGGGCTTCTTCAACCTCCGAAATTGATGCACGGTTCATCTTCTCAGCCCGCCACTCGCCTAACCGCTTGCCGCCGCCGCCGCGCCCTCTCCTGAACCGCCTGCCACCGCCATGCTCCCCACCCACCCCCGCCATCCGTTTAACCCTGGGCACGATCCATTTTTTCGGCGAACTGCATTCCACACCCAACACTCATAAGATAAATCATGGGCACCCTGCCACCCTAATATAGATACTGGGGTAGCTTCTCTGTCGTCTTCTTCCTTCGCTCCGTCGAACTTCTTTCACAAATCGACTGACCCAAATTATACTACTAGTACGAACATATTAAGTACAGTAGGAACACGAAGATACGAGCAGTAGTACCAACTGCAAGAAGAACTGTAGTAAGAGATAATACTAGTACTACTATACATACTAAAGAGTTCAAATAATGAGAAAGAACATAAACATAGTTCTGCTAGGGCCTCAGCACAACACACCCTTGAAAATAAACTAAGCAACTAGTCCGCTTGACACTGCAGTAGAACCAGCATGAGCGACGCCACCTACTCGGAGTCCGAGTTCACGTCCTCGACTTCGTCCTCGACGCTCTTCCTCTTCCTCTTCACCGACGCTTCTTTGCTTGAATCGGACGCTGGGCTCTGCTTCTTCATCCAACCGTTGTAGATATTTAAACAAAGGTAGGCATCCATTGCTGCGTACAGGATGTCATCTTCATCTAATGTCTTCGACTCCCATGCATGATGAAACTCGTGGTGAGGTTTCTTCAATTTAGCGTACGAAGGATCAATCATGGCTGCTACCAGGGTCAGCATTGAAGGCTGAGGAGGACACCAGGCTTGCCTTCTAGAGATCGAAGGGCTGGCCTACAACAAGGCCTATCCGACCCATGACATCCCTGTCGTTCCTAAAGTCTACAGTAATGAATTTCACTCTTTCGTCCTTGAGGAAGTTCTTAAAATCCTGGCACTCATCGTTGACATGGCATATGTGTTAGACCAATCACACGTTATGTACGCAAACCTGGATCACGGCGGACTTCTTCTTCTCTGCCTCCTTTATTTCTTCTCTCTTTGCAGGACTGTGGTGTACTCAACATCTAGCCCAGCGACCCACTCATTAGTTGAACTATTGAACATGTGTAGGAAGCGAGCAAGGCATGCTTTCACCGTCCCAGATCCACGTGTGTAGATGACGAAGAACTCATCGCCGGTGATGGCTCTAACTTGGTACTCAGCGGCAACCATGGAGATTTCGGAGGCCATGGATTTTGGAGGAGGGTTAGGAGAAGTTGAACTGGTGTAATGTGAAAGGACGGGACGACTAGGAGCCAACTGTTGTAAGGTATTGTGCTAGTAGAAGACTGGGATGAGTAGGGCGTGTGAACGGCATGGGGTTGCTGGCTTGTCTGGTGGATAAACGGCTGCAAGCCCCCAAAGAGTCTCGAGAACTATGCGGGACCCACTAGATGTCATGTCTACTAGAGCCATATCGTAGGTCTGACGGTATAGCTTCTGCCTGTTCGCACGCCATGCCGGTGCGTGGGTAAGTTCACTTAATTCCGTCAACCGTCGCGCCTCCCACGACCTTTGCCTCCCTTGCGCGGTCGCTCCCTTTGAGACTTCGACCTGCTATAAATGAGAAATTTATTTTGCCTACTCTGCATGCATGATACTCCCTCTGGTCCTTTTTACTTTCGTCAACCGTTTGCAAAGTGCTTGACCAAATTTATACTAAAAATATCAATATCTACAATACTGATTATAATGAGTATAAGAACTACTATTAGATGAGTTAAAGATTCTAATCCTGAACTAACCCTAAAGTAACTCTAGCGAAGGAGGTGTTTGGATGAGAGGGTTAGATGGAGCGTGGCTACGACGAGGTGCCTTCATGGGCGGTGCGAGAGGGAGGGAGGGAGGGAGAGGATGATAAGCTTCAAGGAAGTGGGGAGGGATCTGCTGCGGGGAGAGCGAGAGAAAAATGTGTTTTTTAGTGTCCCAAGAAGAACTAACCCAAATAAGCACCTCTTGGGTGGGTTAGATTTTTTTGGGTTAGTTGAGTTCAAATAACCCAAACTAACTCTAACACATGGATCTAAACAGGGCCAAGGTTAGCTATTAAACTACTACTACCTCCATTCTAGTTTAAAGGGCTCGATTCAAAATATTCACCTACTCTTCGCAAGATAGAGGCGGTGGAATAGTTTTTGTAGTCTGCAAAAGTACTCAACTAATGCTGTCGTTCTTCACAAAAAAATGTGTTTACCAATGCATGCATGAACACTAGTTACTCTAATTCCCCTCTCTTCTTTAATTCTTTGCCACATCAGCATGTTTGATATTCCTGTGTGCATGATACCAGCTAAGATACCACCATTATGGCCAGCCTTAATCATCACATGCAATAATTTATTGCACCTTGAAATATGAACATGTGTGGGGCGTGTATGTTTTTAATGACTTGAGACTATACCTAGCCCGGCATGCAAGATGAGACTTATTATGCACCATTCCCCATAGCTGCAGGAAGCCTATTCGTCTCCAAATCTTTTCCTCTCCATGTGTGGAAACAATATTGTCGGCGTTCTGGGAACGGGGGTCCCCAGACTTGCCTGCCTGCGGCCTGCGGCGTGGCTCGAATGGGGGCCCAGCGCGGCCCATCTTCATCAACACAAGACTCAAGACCCTCGCGAGGGGCCAAGCCTCGCGGGGCGGATGACACGGCGCTTCCTCAGGCACGGCCTCCTCAGGCTGGCTCGTGAGGAGGCGGAGAGATCAAGGTGGGGTACCTCGCGAGGTGCCCATGACGATCGAGGGTGCCAGGCGGGCGCCAGCCCGCGCAGTGTTCCCCTTTCCTCTTTGGTGCAAAGGGGGCAAGCGCAGGCGAGGGATCAAGCAAAGGCACCCATTTCGGTGCAACAAGACCAAGACCAGTCCAACGGTGGGAAGGAGGTCACCATGGAGCCCAGAACAGTGTCACCACAGGGCCTTTGGCAGGCGAAGACCAACTTTAGTCAGGATAAGTGTACCAGATGTTCCCCTTCGAATTGGCCAATTGTTGGCGCCCTTCCCACTCAAATATTTGGGAAGAGGCCCAGGGCCTTTGCCTATAAATAGGACTAGCCACCCCCAGGGTAGAGGCATCCACGAACGGAGCTAGCAACACACCTAGGATCGAGTAGAAGCATCTGCTCGAGCATTGAGAGCAGGAAGTAGAGAGTGAGAGAGAGAAGGGCGATTGAACTCCCCCAGCAGTTCATCCCCTAGCCAAGAACAGACCCTCGCGAGGCTGTTCTTCCTTGTACTGTTCATCCTCATCAGCCCAAGAGGCAATCCACCCACCACAAACTAGAGTAGGGTATTACACCACAATGGTGGCCCGAACTAGTATATACCTTGTGTCTCTTGTGCTGTTCATTCTGTGGTTTAGATCCTTGTGAGACAGAGAGGTAGAGGGCATAATCTCCGCGCGCACCCAGAGTTTGAACCTTAAGGGTCTGCCAGAACCCGTGATCCGACATTTGGCGCGCCAGGTAGGGGTGCGCCGGAATCTGTCTTCCACCGTTCCGCTCTCCTCCGACCGTCGCATCCATGTCTGACGCTCGTCGGGCCTGCACCGAGCGCCGGGCCGCCATCGCTTCCCGCGTCGCCCAGACGGCCCCCGTCGGTGGGCGTCCTCCTCGTTCTCCGTCGCCCGCCGTCAACGCTGCCACCGGCCCGGCGGGGAACGAGCAGCAAGCATCGTCTCAGCACCCGTCCGTGCGGCGAGACGGCCGCACCGCTACTTCGTCACTCACCCCGGCCGGCTCTTCGTCCCGCGCGCTCCGCGCACCCTTGGAGGCTCGAGCTGCGCTCATCGCGGCGAACGAGCTCCTGCGCTACCGCCCCGTCGACGACATCTACGAGGAGTGGCTCGACCGCGTCGCCGAGCTCGTCCGCGCCGCCGGGGGCTCTCCCGCGCCGTCCGCACCGCTGCGCCGCACTCCGCCCCGCGTGGGCAATGAAGCTCCGGGGGCGTACCAGCCGCCTCCTCTCCAAGAAGACGCCATGGCTCCAAGGCGCGCGGCCCCTGGGCGGAACCCGCTCCGTCAGGCGCCAGCCCAGGAGGAACAGAGCTGCCAAGATGTCCCTCGACCGCAAGAGGCTGCCCGGGCGCTCCCAGCTCCGGCTCGCCGAGACCCCGCTCCAGCTCCGGTGTGTCAAGACCCCGCGCTACTCCCAGCAGCAGCGCAAGTGGACCCGCAAGGCCAAGCTCTCCCTCAACCGAAGCCTCCCGTGGCCACCGCAGGCTGCCGCGCCTACACCATCGAGCTGCGCAGTGTCGCATGGCCCGGCAAGTTCAAGCCGGACCTGCCCCCTCGCTACGACGGCACAACTGATCCCGCAGAGTTCCTCCAGCTCTACGAGCTGGGAATCGAAGCTACCAGCGGGGACGAAAAGGTCATGGAGAACTGGTTCCCCATGGCGCTGAAGGAAGGTGCTCGCACTTGGCTCCTGAACCTGGCCCCAGGCACGATCTCCTCCTGGGACCAGATGCGTACTCGCTTTATCGCCAACTTCCAAGGTACCCGCGACCGGCCTCCCGCCGTGAGCGACATGCGTCGCGTCAAGCAGCAACCTGGGGAGACCCTACAAAAGTACATCCAGCGCTTCAACAGTGTGCAGCTCAAGATCCCCAAGGTGTCTGAGGAAGCCATCATTTCGGCCTTCTCCGATGGCGTGCGCGACGTCAAGATGAAGGAGGAGCTGGCAATGCATGAAGACCACTGCACCTCCCTGGAGCTGTTCAACTTTGCGACCAAGTGCGCCAGGGCTGAGGAGGGACGCCTCTCCCTCCTCGAGCTGCCCGCCGCAGACCTAGAAGAGAAGAAGCCCAAGGCCAAGGACGTGAAGCGCAAGGGGGCTGGCGTACTCGCGGCGGAACCAGACACCAAGCAGGGCAAGGATCTGCCCGAATCCTCCAGGGGCAGCCGGTACTGCGTGTACCACGACCTCCACACACACAACACCAACGAATGCCAAGAACTCCGCGCCGTGCGAGAAGGAAGGATCGGCCGTCACCCTGACCGTGCTGACCGGGGCTATGGCCGCGGAGGAGGAAGAAACCCAGGACGCTGGGAAGATCGTGGACCGCGCCAAGGGTGGCGCGGCCAACCTCGCGAGGACAGGTGGCGGGACCCGCCTCGCGAGGGGGACTGGAGGGATCAGCCTCGTGAGGATCGCCCTCATGGCAACCCAGGCCTGCCGCCGCTGCCGCCTCAGCCAAGGAGGAATGAAGACCGTCATCAAGACGAAGGGGCTGGGGGCTTCCAAGAGCCGCGCGCGATCGCCTGCATCCTGGGCGGAGCTCAAGCCCCAGCCTCTCAGCGTATCTTCAAGCAGTTCGCCTGCGAAGTGAATGCAGTTCTCCCCAAGCTCGAAGCAACACGTCCCCTCAGGTGGTCGGCGTGCGCCATCACGTTCAGCTCGGCAGACCAGCTCAAGTGCGCGGCCACAGCCGGAGTCCTCCCGATGCTTTGTTCCCCAGTCATCAGCAACGTTCTGGTCACCAGGACTCTCATCGACGGTGGAGTAGGGCTCAACGTCTTGTCCGTGGAAACATTCAACAACCTCCAAGTTCCCTATGACCAGCTTCAGCCAACCAAGCCTTTCTCCGGAGTCACCGACGGCTCCACTGTCCCAATCGGGCAGGTCTGCCTCCCCGTCACCTTTGGGGCCCGCAGCAACTACCGCACCGAGCTCATCAACTTCGACGTCGCCCACATCCGCCTGCCGTACAACGCCATCCTCGGATACCCAGCGCTGGCCAAGTTCATGGCTGTGACTCACCACGGCTACAACGTCCTCAAGATGCCAGGAAGTGGCGGCGTCGTCACGGTGCCCTGTGAAGAGAAGGACGCAGTGTGTTCCCTGGAGCGAGCCTTTCAGGACGCGTCGCAAGAAGACCCAGACCGCGGAAGCAGGAGGCTTCCTGAGACCACCCCCAAGAAGAAGAAGACGTCGTCAGGCTCAGTCCCTCAGGAGGCAGGCCCTTCAGGGCCCGTGTCTGCCCAGGGGGACCCTCCTTCCATCGCATAGGAAAGCGCGCCCGGCGCCCTCCTCAGGCAGGGCTCGGGGGCTCTCACCTGGAGGGCCACCGACCTTGCCAGGGTCATGAGGGAGGCGCTTGGGCACCATGTGGAGTCGTGCTTCGAAGCACGATTCCCTCGAGAAGGAGCCAGGCGAGGAAGGTCAGACCAGCAGGAGTTCGTTAACAAGGCCATTCAAGAACTACAGGAGTCAAGGATCATGAGAGGTTGCCGTCGTCCACCAGCTGTGGCTCCACATCCAGGCGAGGATGGTGGGCTGCGCGTCTGCGCCGACGTACCAGGGCTCAATCAGATCGCCACGACGGAGCGCCTCTGGCCCTCCCGAGTGGGATGCTGCGGAGGACCGCCCCACAGCTATGTTCGCATGCCTCACGGCCTGCCGAGCATGGCTGCGGCATACCAGCGCCTCATGAGGGGCATCTTGGAGGCTCAGGAAGACAGGCGTTCTGCGGCTCTGGCGGTGATGGAGACAGCTCGCGAGGAGCCACTAGTGCCTCTGGAGCCTCCCGAGACACCAGGGCCTGGGGGCTCGTGAGGATCGGCTTCCGCAGCCCACCAAGTCTGCTGCACCAACGCCACTTCGCCGACGACATCTTCAGGTGACATCTTTCAAGTTTCATTCCCAGCTGGGAGCGCCCTCCCAGGGTTGCGTCACTCCCAGGCCGCGTGGGTCTGTCCCCGTGGCATGTATCCCTTTTTATTTCCTTCATTCGTTAGCTTGCTTTGCTGGGGGCGCCCCTCGGGCTGCATCATCCCCAAGCCGCTCGGGCTAGGCCCAGT
Organism: Aegilops umbellulata; assembly: GCA_032464435.1. NCBI lineage: Eukaryota > Viridiplantae > Streptophyta > Magnoliopsida > Poales > Poaceae > Aegilops > Aegilops umbellulata. The sequence goes on from CP136055.1 coordinate 216,938,779, forward strand.
GGCGTGTATCTCCCCTGCGTTTATTCCCAATTATGCATTCGCCTATCATGCTTGATTACTTGATGCCGTCCATGGCAACTCTTCTTCTCCATGTCGACCACTTGCACGTTAAAGGGGGGGGGGTTGCCTGAGCATCGCGACTCAGGGCTCTTACTGGTTCTCCAGCCCTCACCCTCTGGCCTTGTCCACGGCATCGCGACCTGGCATACCAGCGACGGCTGAGACAAGCTTGAGGGCCGGGACCCAAGGACGTAGAGTGCCTGCATCTAACCAAATTTTGCAGGAACACATCTCAAGATACGGCCCAGTGCCAGGCGCAACCCGCCTAGAGGTAGGGCCTCGTGAGTCCCGCGCTGGCTCACGGGTGCCCAGATACACCTCACATAGCCCTACCGTGCCGGCCACGTGTCAGGGCGGGGCTGTACACGCCCCAGGGGCTCCTCCCGGAGGGGAGCCCCCTCCCACGTACCAGTGGAAGCACCATGCTCCGCGCTGGCTGACGACACTGCCAAGGAGCGGCTATGCCCGTACACATACGGAAGCGCTATGCTCCGCGCTGGTGATAAACAACTGAGGGTGGCCTCCGGGCCGCGTCAACCTCAGGGAGCCCAGAGCTCAGTGGCTGGCCTCTTCGCAACGCCTCCCCTCGGGAGCGCCGCGCGAGGGGGCTAGGCACGGGGGCTACGACTGGGTCACGCCCAGACGTACGCCGCCCAGCTAGGCCCCTCGGGCCTGGTTCGTCGCGCGTCTCTCCCCTAGCGGAGCCAAGGTATGAAGGCCGTTTGAGCGTCAACGGGGACCCCTGAGCATCGCGACTCAGGGGCCTAACTGGTCCCGTAGCCCCTCACTCCTTAGTTCCGAAAGGCTATGCTGGGTGAGGTACACGCGGGGCCGGGCTCTGTAGACGTAGAACGGTAGCCCCGCTTACATCTCGCCTCATCACCCGCTGTTCGCGCGTCAAGGGGGACTCCTGAGCATCACGACTCAGGAGGCTAACTGGCTCCGTAGCCCCTCACTCCTTAGTTCCGAAAGGCTATGCTGGGTGAGGTACGTGCGGAGTCGGGCTCTGCAAACGTAGAACGGAAGATACACCTACATCACGCTTCCCTACTTGTTGTTCGTGTGCCAAGGGGGACTCTTGAGCATCGCGACTTAGGAGCCTAACTTGTCACGTAGCTCCTCACTCCTTTGGTCCCGTCCTGGTTTCCTGTCGGGGCTAATGCTGGGTGAGGCACGCGCAGGGCCGGGCTCCGCCGGCGTAGAACACAAGAAAGTAGGGAAGAAGAACATAAAATTCAAGGAACTTAAAAGCTAATATTACAACCCATACTGTCGCCTTAGTACCAAACGCAAATTTAAATGCCTCCCCGAGGCATCGTACATGTGCAGGAGTCGAAAGAAGAACATGAACGATAGCGAAGTCACTTGTCGGCGGCGGAGCTCCGTGGAGTGGCTTCGCCTCGTGGAGCATCAGGGCCGGCAGCTCCTTGCTTTGGCCTGGTGCTGAAGGCCCGGAACTTCCCCAACAGTGCCTCCGCGCGCCCCTTCACGGCTTCGACAGCAGCGGCAGCACCTTCGCCGCTCACCGGCTCCAGCAGGCTGTCGAGGTCGACGCTAGGATCGCGAAGGTAGATGTGGGCGAAGACCCGCGTCAGCGCAGCAGAAGACAGGACACGCGCCTCGGCCTCGGCCGTGGGGCCGATTCCGAGGGCGACATCCCCAAGGGCTTTAACCAGGAAGGGAAGCAGCTTGGCGGGGCCGTCCCCATCACCGGCTAGCAGGCTATCCAGGCCGCCCTCGTAAAGCGTCTTCAGCGAAGCGCGGGCATCTTTCTCCATGTCCGCGAAGGCCACGCGATCCTCGGCGAGGACCCGGGCCTTGGCGTCCAGCTCGGCCTTCGTCACCTCCAGCTCCTTCTTCAACGCGCTTAGGTGGCCGCGGCGCTTCTTGAGCTTGGCCTCCCGGTCCTCGAGCGCCGCCTCGCGAGCCTTTGCCCCCTTTTCCTGCTCTTGGCGAAGGTGGACCTCCTCCGCAAGTCGGCTTCGCAAGCCTTGCAGCTTGTCCTCCAACTCCTTGCAGCGACCACGGACTCCAACCACCTCTCCCAGGGCCGCGTCTCGGGCAGCCTTCGCCTCGAGGGTGGCCTCTCTCTCTCTTTCACAGGCCGTTGAGGCCTGAACCAACGCCGCCCGAATCGAGGCATCAGAGCGAATCCACCCCGAAGCCAGTTCCAGGCGCCCGGCCACCAGGTGAGGGTCGGCGCCGAGAAGATCTTGCCGCAGCCGGTCCAGTTCAGCAACGGCGCGCTCCAGGATGGAAGAAGAAGGCGGAGAAACATCGGTGCGCTCCAAGACAACAGGAGGAGTTGGGGAAGCAGCGGTCAGTGGAACGGGAGGAGAAGATAGCGGCGGCGACGCCGCGGTGTACCGAGGCGGAGTCCGCTGCGCCTCCCCAGCCGTAGCAGCGGCACCAGACAAGGGCACCTCGGGGGTCACTTGAGCCATGGGGGCTGTCGCCCCAGCCAGATCAGCCAAGCCCCGCAAGGACGAGCGGGCAGCAGAGGCTCGCGCATCACGGTCACCCTCCCCCGCAGGCGGAGGCGCCGCCGTAGATGAGGCCTCAGGAGCTCCCCTCAGCTTCTTCGCCATGGGCGCCAGCCTACTCAAGAGAAGCAATCATCAAGCCTCGACGGCGGAACGAGAAACCAAAGATCAAGTATCAAGCACTTACGGGTCGTTGCCAGAAGGCTCCAGAAGCCTCCTGCCATACTTGAAGCCTGAGAACCGGCTGGAAGGGTCGACCTCTGAAGCAGAAGGTGCGTCAGCGGTTCGCCCCGGAGGCAGGACGAACCCGCGGGGAATCAACCCGGTCCTGCCCTTCTTCAGGACCGGGGGCGAGCTCCCGCTGCCCAGCACGTCGTCGCCGTCATCATCATCATCGCTCAGCGAAAGACGGAGAGTGCAGGGCTTGCGCTGGGGAGGGGGAGCCCTGGACTCTCCGTCAGTTGCCTCAGAGTCAAGACCTTCCTCCCGCTCCTCTTCGCCCCCCTCTCCGCTTGAGTCGCCGGAAGACACGTCCACAGGTCCCTCGGGGGCCACCACGGGCACGGGCCCGTCCCCGTTGAAGACGGGCATGGACTTCACGACTTGCTCCCAATCGTCGCGAAGGAACAGGGGCTAGGGTGCGCCCTCCAACCTTGCTACCTCGCCCCCGACCAGGGATTGGAGAACCGCGGTCACATCCTCTTCGCCCACAGCTGCGGGGCTTGGATGAGGCCTCCACATTGGGAGAGAATACTGCCGACGCGGTGCCAATTGGTGCTCCAGGAACTCCCTCAGCAGCGACGCCCCGGTCAGCTTCGCCGCCGCCATGCTGACCGGCTTCAAGTCAACGTCCATCTTTGCCAATGTCGACATCGTGCGGGGATCCATGAGCTCCGCTCGGCACCAGTCGCTAGAACTCACGGGCGGCTCCGTGGGAAGGATCAACTGAGGATGGATGCGCCCGGCGTCCACCAAAACCCACTTGCTCCGGAAGCCCTCTATCCTCTTCCCCGGATTCAAAATGGCCATGGCACTGCCGCACGCGACGAAGCCCGCGCATGCAGAAGGGGAACCACGGGAAGTCCGGAGGTAGAAGTAGTGGCGCAGCAAGGCCACTGAAGGCTGCACCCCCACATGAGCCACGCAGTAGTAGGTGAAGATCGCCAGAAGAAGGATGGAGTTGGGGTGGAGATGCAGATCTTGAAAGTTGTAATGGCGGAGGACAGAGAGGAAGAACTCAGAGAAAGGAGGCACCAAGCCCGCAGTAATGGAGCTTACGAAGAGAGGATGGAAGGTGCTCCCTCGGCCCTCAGGGGTGGCGGAGCCGACCTTGAACACCTGCGCCCCGTTGATGCCCTGCGCCGCCGCCATCCGGTGCAGTCGGGCAAGGCTCGCCTCCGACACGTTGGGCGAGTCCAGGGCAGGCGAGAACCAAGCTTCAGCCGGGGGCTGGCGAGGTGCCATGGCTACCTAGGTCAACCGGATGGAGCAGATCTGGAATCTTGGAGGGAGAGAGGAGAGGCGCAAGAAAGGGGATCTGAGCATCGGCCGAAGAAGGAGAAGAGCAAGGCCGGAGCGGATGCCATGCCTTTAATAACCCGCGCAGTTGCAAAAGCACCCACGTCCAATCAACCGCCACGCGGCGCCCAAGGCCGTAGGCTGTTAGGGCCCGCGGCGCTTCGCCCTTGCCCTTTCGCCTCTCGGCACGGCCAAGTCCATGCGTGCCTTGGGCCCGGGGCCTACTATCGGCGTTCTGGGAACGGGGGTCCCCAGACATGCCTGCCTGCGGCCTGCGGCGTGGCTCGAATGGGCCCCAGCGCGGCCCATCTTCATCAACACAAGACTCAAGACCCTCGCGAGGGGCCAAGCCTCGCGGGGCGGACGACACGGCGCTTCCTCAGGCATGGCCTCCTCAGGCTGGCTCACGAGGAGGCGGAGAGATCAAGGCGGGGTACCTCGCGAGGTGCCCATGACACAAGCCATGACGATCGAAGGTGCCAGGCGGGCGCCAGCCCGCGCAGCGTTCCCCTTTCCTCTTTGGTGCAAAGGGGGCAAGCGCAGGCGAGGGATCAAGCAAAGGCACCCATTTCGGTGCAACAAGACCAAGACCAGTCCAACGGTGGGAAGGAGGTCACCATGGAGCCCAGAACGGCGTCACCACAGGGCCTTTGGCAGGCGAAGACCAACTTTAGTCAGGATAAGTGTACCAGATGTTCCCCTTTGAATTGGCCAATTGTTGGCGCCCTTCCCGCTCAAATATTTGGGAAGAGGCCCAGGGCCTTTGCCTATAAATAGGACTAGCTACCCCCAGGGTAGAGGCATCCACGAACGGAGCTAGCAACACACCTAGGATCGAGTAGAAGCATCTGCTCGAGCATTGAGAGCAGGAAGGTTTTCGACAAGTTCAAGGTGTTGACTACGATGAGAGTTTCTCACTCGTATCTATGCTTAAGTCTGTCCGAATCATGTTAGCAATTGCCGCATTTTATGAAATCCGGCAAATGGATAAACAAAACTACATTCCTTAATGGATTTATTAAAGAAGAGTTGTATACGATGCAACTAGAAGGTTTTGTCGATCCTGAAGGTGTTAACAAAATATGCAAGCTCCAGCGATCCATCTATGGACTGGTGCAAGCATCTCGGAGTTGGAATATACGCTTTGATAAGTTGATCAAAGCATATAGTTTTATACAGACTTGCGGTGAAGCCTGTATTTACAAGAAAGTGAGTGAGAGCACTACAACATTTCTGATAAGTATATGTAAATGACATATTATTGATCGGAGATAATGTAGAATTATTCTTTAAAGCATAAAGGAGTATTTGAAAGGAGTTTTTCAAAGAAGGACCTCGGTAAAGCTGCTTACATATCGAGCATCAAGATCTATAGAGATAGATCGAGACGCTTGATAAGTTTTTTCAATGAGTACATACCTTGACAAGATTTTGAAGTAGTTCAAAATGGAACAGTCAAAGAAAGAGTTCTTGCCTGTGTTAAAAAGTGTGAAATTGAGTAAGACTCAAAGCCCGACCACGGCAGAAGATAGAAAGAGAATGAAAGTCATTCCCTATGCTTTGGCCATAGGTTCTATAAAGTATGCCATGCTGTGTACCAGACCTATTGTATACCCTACCCTAAGATTGGCACGGGAGTACAATAGTGATCTAGGAGTAGATCACTGGACGGCGGTCAAAATTATCCTTAGTGGAATAAGGATATGTTTCTTGATTATGGAGGTGACAAAAAGGTTCGTCGTAAAAGGTTACGTCGATGCAAGTTTTGACACTAATCTAGATGACTCTAAGTCTCAATCTAGATACATATTGAAAGTGGGAGCAATTAGCTAAAGTAGCTCCGTGCAGAGCATTGTAGACATAGAAAATTGCAAAATACATAACGGATCTGAATGTGGCAGACCCGTTGACTAAATTTCTCTCACAAGCAAAACATGATCACACCGTAGTACTCTTTGGGTGTTAATCACATAGCGATGTGAACTAGATTACTGAATCTAGTAAACCCTTTGGGTGTTGGTCACATATCGATGTGAACTATGGGTGTTAATCACATGATGATGTGAACTATTGATGTTAATCACATGGTGATGTGATCTAGATTATTGACTCTAGTGCAAGTGGGAGACTGAAGGAAATATGCCCTAGAGGCAATAATAAAGTTATTATTTATTTCCTTATATCATGATAAATGTTTATTATTCATGCTAGAATTGTATTAACTGGAAACATAATACATGTGTGAATACATAGACAAACAGAGTGTCACTAGTATGCCTCTACTTGACTAGCTCATTAATCAAAGATGGTTATGTTTCCTAACCATGAACAAAGAGTTGTTATTTGATTAACGAGATCACATCATTAGTTGAATGATCTGATTGACATGACCCATTCCATTAGCATAGCACCCGATCATTTAGTATGTTGCTATTGCTTTTATCCATGACTTATACATGTTCCTTTAACTATGAGATTATGCAACTCCCGTTTACCGTAGGAACACTTTGTGTGCTACCAAACGTCACAACGTAACTGGGTGATTATAAAGGTGCTCTACAGGTGTCTCCGAAGGTACATGTTGGGTTGGCGTATTTCGAGATTAGGATTTGTCACTCCGATTGTCGGAGAGGTATCTCTGGGCCCTCTCGGTAATGCACATCACATAAGCCTTGCAAGCATTGCAACTAATGTGTTAGTTGTGAGATGATGTATTACGGAACGAGTAAAGAGACTTGCCGGTAACGAGATTGAACTAGGTATTGGATACCGACGATCGAATCTCGGGCAAGTAACATACCGATGACAAAGGGAACAACGTATGTTGTTATGCGGTCTGACCGATAAAGATCTTCGCAGAATATGTAGGAGCCAATATGGGCATCCAGGTCCCGCTATTGGTTATTGACCGGAGATGTGTCTCGGTCATGTATACATTGTTCTCGAACCGTAGGGTCCGCACGCTTAAGGTTTCGATGACAGTTATATTATGAGTTTATGAGTTTTGATGTACTGAAGGAGTTCGGAGTCCCGGATGAGATTGGGGACATGACGAGGAGTCTCGAAATGGTCGAGACGTAAAGATCGATATATTGGACGACTATATTCGGACATCGGAAAGGTTCTGAGTGATCCGGGTATTTTCGGGAGTATCGGGGAGTTACGGGATTACGGGAGAAGTAATGGGCCTTGATGGGCTTTAGTGGGAAGAGGATAAGGCTGCTGCGCCCCCCCTCCCCTTTGGTCCGAATTGGACTAGGGAAAAGGGGGCCGGCCACCTTTCCTTCTCCTCCTATTCGTTCTCCCTTCCTCCCCTCTTGGTGGACTCCTACTAGGACTTGGAGACCTAGTAGGACTCCACACCCTGGCGCGCCAAGCCTTGGCCGGCCTCCTCCTCCTCCATCCTTTATATACAGGGGCAGGGGGCACCCCATAGACACACAAGTTGATCTACGGATCGTTCCTTAGCCGTGTGCGGTGCCCCCTTCCATCAAATTCCACCTCGATCATATCGTTGCAGTGCTTAGGCGAAGCCCTGCACCGGTAACACATCAAGATCGTCACCACGCCGTCGTGCTGACAGAACTCTTCCCCGACGCTTTGCTGGATCGGAGCCCGGGGATCGTCATCGAGCTGAACGTGTGCCAAGAACTCGGAGGTGCCGGAGTAACGGTGCTGTGATCGGTTGGATCGCGAGGAGAACGTACGACTACTTCCTCTATGTTGTGTCAACGCTTCCGCTTCGGTCTACGAGGGTACGTAGACGACACTCTCCCCTCTCGTTGCTATGCATCACCATGATCTTGCGTGTGCGTAGGAAATTTTTTGAAATTACTACGTTCCCCAACACTTTGCCTATAAATAGGACTAGCCACCCCCAGGGTAGAGGCATCCACGAACGGAGCTAGCAACACACCCAGGATCGAGTAGAAGGATCTGCTCGAGCATTGAGAGCAGGAAGTAGAGAGAGAGAAGGGCGATTGAACTCCCCCAGCAGTTCATCCCCTAGCCAAGAACAGACCCTCGCGAGGCTGTTCTTCCTTGTACTGTTCATCCTCATCAGCCCAAGAAGCAATCTACCCACCACAAACTAGAGTAGGGTATTACACCACAATGGTGGCCCGAACTAGTATAAACCCTGTGTCTCTTGTGCTGTTCGTTTTGTAGTTTAGATCCTTGTGAGACGGAGAGGTAGAGGGCATATTCTCCGCGCGCACCCCAGAGTTCGAACCTTGAGGGTCTGCCAGAACCCGTGATCCGACAAATATGCCTGCCAGACTCTCCTTCTCCTTCCGGCGGTCCCACCACTCCACCCCGTGTGGAAAAAATCAGCATGCATGACTCTCCTCCCCCCGCGCTCATCCAATCTGTTGTGACCAGCAATATTTCCACCCCTCCCTTCCCCGTAATTTACTCCAACAAATATGCCCACATAGCTGTTACTCCCTCCTTTCCGGTTTATAGGGCTTATCTCAAAATTTTAGTTTTTCCATTTTATAAGGCTCAATTTGGTTGTTTCCCATCACATGTTCAGATTTCAAGGTGCATTAAATCATTGCATGCAAGTATTAAGAGAAAATTGACCAATGCATGTAATTTATGCATGCATGCATTGCAATTAATGCATTGGTAAACATACTTTTTTGAGGAAAACAAGAGCATTAATTGGGTTCTTTTGCAAACTACAAAAAGTATTTCACCATTCACCATCTACCTTGGTTGGTGAGATTTCTGAATTGAGACTTATAAACCGGAAAGGAGGGAGTATGTTAATCACACAACATATCTTCCGGGATGCTGCTTTAGTTACTTAACTGGAGGTGCATTGGGTCACTGACATATGGGCCCAACAAGGGTCTGGCCCACATGTCAATGACACAACTGGACCTGCGGTTAAGTCAGTGCAGCTCAGTCCATATCTTACATAGGTGTGCCATTGCTCGCTATAAATACTGCGCCTCCCACGACATTCGGAAGAACGCTGATGTTTATCGCTATCTCCTCCCCCTTGCTCTCACGTCGAACACCATGGCATCGCCCCTCCCAAGCCCTAGGCTCCCTTCGCCGCACCGCGCGGACGGTCATGCGTCGCCGTTCCGTTCCTCGCTGCCACACTTCAAGGAGGACCCGTCGACGTTCCACTCCTCGCCGCGACGTGTCTAGGTGGACGCGTCGCCGTTCCGTTCCTCTCCGCCACTAGTCGAGGAGGATGCGTCGGCATTCCGCTCCTCGTCGTGATGCATCGGGGTGGACGCGTCGGCGTTCCCAACTCGCCAGCAAGCGCGTCGGAGGACGCGTCGGCTCCCCGCTACGAGGAGAACCCACCGGGCCGCCCGCCAAACCCCCCCAGCCTTGAGGAGCTTGGGAAAGAAATGGATGTCGCCTTGTGGGAGGCTTTGCCTCTAGCAGAGCGGCCAAAATAGAGGCAGAGAAGAAGGCCGAGGAAGAGAAGCGCACCGCGGGACAAGCTGCCTGGCAGGCCTATTTCGCGTCTGAGAGAGTCAGGCAATTGGCTCTTTGGCAGAGGGCTTGTGCGAGGGCCGTGAGGGTGGCGGAGGACGCCCGTGCCAAAGCCCTGAGTGCAGTCGGGCCCAAGCGCCTGATCTACGCTTGGCGGTACGTGGACCGGGTGCACGCTTCCAACAAGGAGGAGTACCTGTTGGCGCCGGATCACCACACCGGTGAGATCGCGCTCGCCCGCCGGCAAGCCGCCAATCAGCACCTCGCGAGTTGCGAAGCTGAGGAAGAGGCGTTGTGTCGGCGCACTGGGAAACGGCCGCGCACCAGGGCACTCGTGGCGCGTCGCAAGCGCCGTGTCTTTTAGTAGGAGTATAATTTTTTTTCATAAGGCGATCTCATTAGTTTTGGGACGCAAATGATAAATCCCGAACGTTCAGGAATTATTACCGTCCTTAATTAAGTATGTAAAAGGGAAAGTTTGGAAACCTTGTGTATTCGTACGCATTTTGTAAGTACGTGCATATAGTACAAACTTTACTATATACTATCACACTACACGTCTCTCTCTATATATGCTTGCAGACTGTGCTACTCCCTCCGTCCAGGTCAATAAGACATCTTTGGTTGTGCACCGTGACCAAGGAGGGAAGACTTATACACCTAGACGGAGGGAGTACTACTATTATTTATGTACGTGCAAATGCACGTTTTAACATTACGATGCGGTTTTTGTAGAAGTAGAAAAACAACACTAGTCAAGCTTGTGAAACGATTCAATGCAAAACAAATGCAAAAATTCTCATTTGATTGTTTACTTTTAGCTTCCTTCTCTGTGGTTATTTATCTGTCGTACTTTGTACAGAGTATCTCACTAGTCGGAAAGGCATGCAAATTTCCAAACCGCTTCCTACACCCTGTATCGAATATTTTTCCTAACAAGTTGGGTCGTGCAATTGGAATTCCAACTTGAGTACTACTACTAGTAGGAGTACCAGGGGCCAGTTCTTTTAGGCTTCTAGATTAGTAATCCCATAACTACTACCTCCGTCCTGGTTTATCGTTCCCCATTGTAATCTGTGTCAAATTTTGATGATAAATTTAACTAATGAAATGTTAGTGCATGTCACATGCACTAACATTTTATCAGTTAAATTTTTGGTCAAAATCTAGCACAAATTACAATGGTGAGGAATAAACCAGGATGGAGGTACTACTAGTAGTAGTTTAGAAGCCCAAATAAATGAGTGAGGCTCCTTAATGTTACTCTCCACTGTGACTAGTCTTATGGGAAAAGCTGGGAATCCGCCAAAAGAACTGGCCCTTGGAGTAGTAGCTAGGGATACTAGGAGTAGTAGCTAGGGATCGAGTGTGCGAGAGGAATCGGAGAAAGTAAATGCAAAAAAGACGGAGAGGTGTGATGGTTGCTTGTCTGTTTACTGCCGCCCCACGAGCAGGGTGAGACTCCCGTGTAGCGCCGCCCTCTACACTAGTACTACATCGGTCGTGGTTTATCGCCCATTGAATTTGACTGAAGATTTAACTGACAAAATGTTAGTGCATGTCAACACAAACAATATCGTTGGATTCGTATTTGAACATAGTTTTCAATGATATAATTTTACGTGACATGCATCATCATTTATCGTACTATATATAATGTTAGTTCTATTTTTGGTCGTACTAATCTATAGTAAGGTTCCCGTGCGTTGCACGGAAGAGTGAAATGCATTGATCGGGGACTTGTTTATTTTGACAAAGGATGTGTGGGTCATCTCATGTGTAACGGGTATCGATAGGTTTCTTTGGATATTATTTCATCTCTAGAGCTCACAAACATCCAGGTGAAATAGATAAAAAAAGTATCTTTTGCAAACAAAAGCGTTAAACTGTTCAACCTGCGTCCAAAAATTGTGAAGAAATAACTCTTATTGTGCTTTGCAAGAAATGATCATCAAGAATTAGTTTTTAAGTATCCATTGTTATACATGTTGGCTACAGATGACATGACACTTTCTTATAGTCAACAGTTGGCTATACTATTTAAGTATTAACCATGCCCTTATACACCTAGACGGAGGGATTAAATCAGGATGACTTGGAAGGGGGTAGAGGATATGTAAGAAATGGTTCATCATAAGTCTTTCACCAATATTGTAGTAAAAATTCATACATGGAAGATTCTAGACTAAACCATAAATGGATACACTTCTATTAATGCGCGACACTCCAATAGGGCAAGATCATGCATGGAAGTCTCCACGTGCTTAGACAGCGGATTACATTAAGCGAAGACTAATGATCAACATTTAACTTGATAATGCAGATGTCCAGGTGAACCTCCTTGGAGTCCCCGTGCACATTGTTGGGGGTCAAATAATACCGTGCGTCCTCCATGTCCACATCGGCGGGAAGGTCCCAGCTCGGCAGAGTCCAAGTCAGCTCGACGTAGCCAGTGTCGCCGCCCACGTACCTCCGAGGGGTAGTAATAGTGAGCACGCACCCGTACATCGACCTCATGTCAGTGTCAGTGTCAGCGGCGTTGCCCCTGACGCACACTACAGAGATGGGGCGGCGGCCTGCGCGGGCCTCGCCGGTGCCCACGATCAAGAGGAAGACGCTGTTGTCCTCCTCCGAGACTAGCAGGCGGCGGTTATCCTCCAGCGACTCCAGCATGGTGATCGGGTAGCACGTCTCGTACTTGATGTTCTTCGCCAAGGGCCAGTAGTGATCACCGCACACCTACGTCAGGTGATGCACGATGTCCGCCAGCGAGCCCCAAAACGGCACCGGGCACTCATAGCAGTAGACGAAGGGCTCCTTGGAGGCATCGACCAGGCCGTCCGTGAAATGAGAGTTGCTGTAGGGGACGTTCCGCCAGTTGAATATATGAGCAAGTTACTACGAGATTTAGTCTGAATAAGCACAAAATGAATCATGATGGTTATAATAGAGATTAAACTAATCATGCGGACTAGCATAGTAGATGAACAGATCGAATCTAGGACACAGACTAGAAACATGAATTCTACCACGATTTCGAACAGGAAGGACAGAAACACATATGGTGCAATGGGAGCAGCACCATTGGCATTGAGGTTGTCGCCCATGTCGTTGAGGAAGAGGTTGCCGAGGTCGGGGAAGAAGTCGTCGCCGGTGAAGTCGTCGCTGCTAGCAGTCGCGAGAGTGCGCTCCCCAAATTTCAACAGCGCCCGCCGAATGGAGCGCAGGAGGGAGTGGCTATAGGGGACGTTGCGGCCGCCGAATGGAGTGCAGGAGTAGCCCACAAAGCAGTAGATGGTGCTCCTCCCTAGTCTCTATTCTTATCTCTATCTCTACTACTCTTCTTTGTTTTTTATAATATACTAGTTGTAGTTGTCATATCGAATAGTACTGCGCCGTCCACTACATGCCCGGCTGAACACGCCTCCTCGCCTCCATCAAACCCCTCCGTTAAACCCGCATGCAAACCGAGAAACCTACTCTGGCCCGCGGGAGGAAATTTGCCGGTTGCGGTTGGAGAATAATAGAGTCACGTCCAATCCATTTGAGTTAATTGCGTGTATGATTCTCCCTCTATAAAAAGTTAATTGCATCCTTAATCTTGTATTCTAGGTACTCTGTGGGTTCCACTGTCAGTACAGTGTACATGACTTGCAGGCTGGCTACAGACTCGTACAGAAAGTTAAAAAGAAACAAATCCATCATTAATCCTTTATTCTAAGTACTCTATGGGTTCCATTGCTAGTACAGTAGCGAAAGAAGTAGTATATATTAAAAAAAGCTAAAGTTTAGGACATAATTCGAACCCAGGTCATCGCGCTGCGAGCATCCGGCCCGGACCAGTACGGTAGGTGTTGGTTGCGGAGAATGCAAGAGATAAACCTTTATAACAATGAGCCCGTCCGTTGCAACGGATCCAAAGTAGAATAATACATATTCACAAATATGAAAGAAAGCAATTTACTTTTGATATACATCACTAAAAATATCTTATGTTTCACTCCAAATATATTCTTTGGGCTGTTTTGATGAAGTAAGGGAGGAATGTGGTTGATTTCAAGATACTAAGGGGTTTTGTGTAAACTGGAGCAGGGAAGTGGGAATTGTTGCAAAAGGCCACAACTTACATCACAGCCGTTAGATGCGGATCTAATGGTCAGAAATGGCAGATGGTAGACACACCATCATCACCAACTGAGTCTTTCATATGATTAGGAGTAGAGAAAAAACCGAGTTGGTGATGATGGTGTGTGTCGGTGTCAAAACCGGCGGATCTCGGGTAGGGGGTCCCGAACTGTGCGTCTAAGGCGGATGGTAACAGGAGGCAAGGGACACAATGTTTACCCAGGTTTGGGCCCTCACGATGGAGGTAATACCCTACTTCCTGCTTAATTGATCTTGATGATATGAGTAGTACAAGAGTTGATCTACCACGAGATCGTAGAGGATAAACCCTAGAAGCTAGCCTATGGTACGATTGTTGTTGTCCTACGGACTAACCCCTCCGGTTTATATAGACACCGGAGGGGGCTAGGGTTACACAGAGTTGGTTGCAATGGGAGGAGATCTACATATCCGTATTGCCAAGCTTGCCTTACACGCCAAGGAGAGTCCCATCCGGACACGAGACAAAGTCTTCAATCTTGTATCTTCATAGTCCAATAATCCGGCCAAAGGATATAGTCCGGCTGTCCGGATACCCCCTAATCCAGGACTCCCTCAGTAGCTCGTGAACCAGGCTTCAATGACGATGAGTTCGACACGGAGATTGTCTTCGGCATTGCAAGGCGGGTTCCTCCTCCGAATACTCCATAGAAGATCTCGATATCATGACATGATACCGCGGCCCGGTCATTATTCGAACCGTTTTTCTCAACCAGCCTTGGCGCATATTGCGAGGCAGTTTCTTTGGCACGTCTTGTCGAAGCAGAGATCGTGTCCCCTTATCACGGGATTCTCATCAATACGGACGTGGGTAACCCAACCGCGCCATCAATCGCGGCGCTTGGGGAATAAGCAAGTTAACCGGCCTAGTGGGGGCGTATAGTTTCGTCCGCCTTTATAAAGGGATAAGGGCTCACCTTTTGCCACCTACGCCTTCTTCCTCCTCGCTTATCCATTCTTGCGCACTCGAGCTCCAACACCCAAGTTCGCACCTTTCTCCTCACACCACTTCAACCATGTCCGTAGCGGGAGGAAAGTGGATGAAATCCACCGTCACGGAGGAGGACATTAGCAAGCTGCGGGGAGCCGGATACTTGGCCGTGGATATCGCGCACCGGCTGCCCAACGAAGGGCAGATCGTCCCTACCCCAGAATCTTACGAGAGGGTAGTTTTCCTCACCCACTTTGTCCGTGGACTAGGATTCCCCCATCACCCGTTCGTCCGTGGCCTCATGTACTACTATGGGCTGGACTTCCATGATCTAGCCCCGAACTTTATCCTCAATATCTCGGCGTTTATCATCGTGTGTGAGGCCTTCCTCCGCGTCCAGCCCACTTCGGTCTGTGGCTGAAGACCTTCAATGTCAAGCCGAAGGTTGTGGGTGGTCAGCAAGCGGAATGCGGAGGCGCCATGGTGGGCAAAATGCCCAATGTCACATGGCTCGAGGGCTCCTATGTGGAGACCATAAAGGGGTGGCAATCGAGGTGGTTCTACATCACCAAGCCATGCGACACCAACTGGGTGGCGGCCCCCGAGTTCCGATCCGGGATACCCATGCAGCTTACCTCCTGGAAAGAGAAGGGATTGTCCTGGGGTTCATCGGTGGAGCTGACCGGACTCCAGAAGTGTATCCGGAACATGATGAACAAGAAACTCAAGCTTGTCAACGTGGTACAGGTCATGCTCTTCCGCCGGATCCTCCCGTGTCAACAACGGGCGTTTAATTTATGGGAGTTCGACCCGGCCCAACACCAGACTCTGCACGAGCTCTTCAACACGACGCACATGGACGTCTGGAGGGTGCTGTTCAAGGGCGCCGAGGTCCCTCCTTCCCTTACCGAGGACCGCGGGCTTAGCGTGAAGCGCCCTGCGAATACGGTAAGTTTCCTAAACCATGTAGGATGTTTACTTTCCCCAGCTTAATCGTATGCGGGATCTGAGCTTTATGCCTTTGACAGGACTGGGAGGAGACAGCGGAGCAGATCAAGTGCCCGGCGCCCCTGCTCGAAGATCCAGCAGACGCTCTTCTAGCGGAGATGCTGACTCCGGCACCCTACGAGGTGCCAGAGAAGATGGCCAAGAAGAAGGCCGCGGGGACTCGAAAGAGTTCCCGCTGTCAGGTGGTATAGGACTCATCGTCCGATAACTCCAAGATGCACTCCTCTCATGAAGACGGGGAGGAGGAAGATGAAGATTCTCCCCCTCCAGTCGGGGGAGGCAAGAAGAGGAAGGCCGCCCCAACCGGGGAGGCCGGAGGGTCCATGAAGGGAAGGACTCTCCTTCCGGACTGCTTCGCGACCGCCGCTCACAGCAAAGACGAGTGGTTGCCCAGGGACAAGCCCCTAGTGAAGTCGTAATTATTCGGATACTAGAGTAATTCATGGTATGCTTTTATCACACTGCTCCTCCTTACGCCTAACATGATTATGCAGTCTGTCCCGAGCCCGTATCAACGTATCTTCGTCGGACGGTTCTTTGGACCCGTCGGATATGAATAGCTATTCACTTCCGACCGCCTCCTCCCCTCGCCCCACGGACAACGTCGAGGTGTTGTCTCAAAGGGCACCAAGCCAAGGGGAGGTAGTCCTGGAGGCGCCTCAAGGCGACCTTCCGGACCCTGGGCGCAAAGGGAGCAAGACCCACCAGTGGTCCCGGACTCCAGCAGGCGACCCCCTGCTAAGAGGGGCAAGCCGTCTGTGCCGTTGACCTCTGTCCACCCAGAGGCACCAGACAACTTGCTGGAGGTGCTTCGCAGCGCTTCCATCAACGAGGAGCACCGCACTATCATGAGTGCGGTGATCAAAAAGGTTCAGTCTGCCAAGAGCGGATTGACTGAAGCCTGTGCCAGCCTCCTAACAGGCTTTGAAGTGAGTATTCGAAATGTAGGAAAATATTTCCGCATAGACAGTAGCCCCTGATGCTCTGTTCGGTGTTCGGAAAGAAAAGCCGGATAGAGGATCGAATAATAACTACAGGAGTCTAATCCGAATATGTCTATATGCGTATGCAAGCTTCACTGCTGGCTACGGCCGCAAGTACTGTGGAGGTCGCCGCACTGAAGCAGAACCTCGAGCGGTCCGAGGAGGAACTCGGCCGTGCCAAGAAGCGGCTCGAGGAGAACGAAGGTAAGAACACCTTATTTATAAAGGAGAAGGGAAAATTTTGGTTACAAGATAATAGGATCATCATGAATGTGCCAAGGACCACGAACGAAGTGGCGACCCTGAAGTAGGCGCTGTCTGAGGCGGAAAATAAAGCGACCATGGAGCGTATCGAGCGAGAAAAACAAGAAGCCCGAGTTGGCGAGGTGCAACAAGAGCTCCAGGCGCTCGTGAAGAAGCACGAGTCCTTGGAGCTTGAATCGAGGACGCGAGAGTCCAAGCTTGCCAAGGTCCTCGAAAGCGCAAAACATGCCAAGGCCGAAGCCTAAAAGGCCCTCCAGGAAATTGAGGCGGTGAACAAGATTGTGGTGGGTAAGGCATTCATTATGCAAAGCAAGCATGTAAAATAAAATTTCCTTTTACTTACCCGAGTTCGGAGCTCTCCAGGAGCATTCGCAGATCTGCCCTGCAGTGTGCCTAATGCCGTGGAGTTCCACTAGGCAGAGGAGGGGAGCTCGACAGAGAGGTTGTTCTGGTCTCAGTATACTGGGACCGAACACCCGATGCCCGTGAGTGACCAGCTGAAGCAACTGGTCGAGCTCCACAAGGCGGCCGAATAGGCCATGAGGGGCCTTATAATCCGAATGTGGCCTGGCAATTCCCTTCCCAACAGCTACTTTGGCCTGGTGCGGCGGCTTGTGGATGCCTGCCCACGGCTGGAAGTCATAAAGTGGTCCGTCTGCATCAAGGGTGCCCACAGGGCTTTTGCCCGTGTGAAGGTGCACTGGGCCAAGATGGACGCCGAGAAGCTGGTGAAGGAGGGGCCGCCGCAGGGCAAGGAGCATCGCCACCCTGAAATGTATTATGAGGGTGTCCTGAAGGGTGCCCGTCTTGTAGCGGACGAGTGTGCGATGGATGTAATTTCTGAATGAACTTGCTCGTGTGATCCTGTATTATGAAAACTAGTTCATTTGCACTATGCAACACTTTCAAATTTAAAATATTACCTTCTGTGGGGCCGTTTATAAAATCTGAGAGTTGCTAGTCGGCGGCTTCAACCCCCGTGCAACTAGTGCTGGGGTGTTCGGGGTAAATCTGGGCACACTTTTCCCATTTATGAGTCCTTCGAGGGAGGTGCTCAGCGCAGCGAACCAGGCAATCGGACTGTAATGCTTTATCGCTCTCACTTAGCCATAGATGTCTACACTTTTAAATTTTGTTGAAGCCCTTAGTATTCGGAAGGCCGAATTTGGGGCGCTATACACGCCTAAGTCGGACAAAGCCGACTCCTCGCCCGAAGCGGAAAAAGTCTTTAGGGACTTGAGACCTCTCGAACAGCGACCAGCTCTCGCCTCATCATGACAGTCAGTTTTAGCTTTCTCTACTGAGGTGCTCAGCCGGAAGAACCGAGGCACAATCGCAGTAGTTCTCCCAGTGCTATCTTAGCTGATATAGCGGAACGTAAGGTACCAAAACACGGGAGCCGGGCAAACCCAACTATTGACCCAAGACATGATTCGGAGTTGATGCATATAATGCTATAAGTTCGGGGTGCCGCACTATCGAAAGTGTTCGGAGTTCTCACACCGAATTATGGGGTATACGGAAGTCCCTGGCATATTGGCCGTACCAAAGTGTACGGGTGCTGATTGTCATAAATGAACATATATATGAAAGAAGATAGAATGCAATAATAGACTAGTACTATGCATTGTTTATTTAAGAAATGCATCGAAGCATACTGATACAAGTAGTGCGGTAAGCAAAAAATAGGACTATTTGACATGTCCCATCCAAGGGCAAGCTGCGGACTGGTATCTTAAAACAGGTATTTAACTCGCTATCAGAGACCACTTGGGAATTCCATTGTATGACGTAGCTTCCTGACCCCTTGGGTGTTGTATCATGTGTCCGGCAACCGTGCTGCCGGATAGGCCTTCCAGAGAGTAAAGTCCTGAAAGAGAGAGAGAGTGATGAAGGTAGTAAGCCCCTAGCGCGGTTGAGCCGCATTGTCTGGCGCGCCATGATCGTGCCCCCGCCTATACCCATGGTATTTTCAATGCATAATTATGTACGTGCTGCACAAATTTCGCCGTTAGGCGGAGACTTGGGTGGGGGCCAAAGTGCTAGGCGAGCTTTGAACACGCCAGGCGATCCTGTTGCAGGTTACTCCGGACGCGCTTGACGTTGTCCTGGGGTTTTATCGCCGAGCTGGTGGACTGCCTTAAAAGGCTGCTTTATGCCTTCGCTGCGAGGGCCGCAGTGTGCTCCTCCGTACGGAGTGAGCGCTCTGTGTTTCCATTGACTGTGATGACCCCCCTAGGCCCTGGCATCTTGAGCTTGAGGTATGCATAATGCGGTACCGCATTGAATTTTGCAAATGCAGTTCGCCCCAGCAGTGCGTGATAGCCGCTGCAAAACGGGACGATATCGAAGATTAACTCCTCGCTTCTGAAGTTGTCCGGAGATCCGAAGACCACTTCCAGCGTGATTGAACCCGTACAGTGGGCTTCTACACCTGGGATAATGCCTTTAAAGGTCGTTTTTGTGGGCTTGATCCTCGAGGGGTCTATACCCATTTTGCGCACTGTATCCTGATAGAGAAGGTTTAGGCTGCTGCCGCCGTCCATAAGGACTCGAGTTAGGTGAAATCCGTCAATGATGGGGTCTAGGACCAATGAGGCAGATCCGCCATGACGTATACTAGTGGGGTGGTCTCTGCGATCGAAAGTAATCGTACAAGAGGACCATGGGTTGAACTTTGGGGCGATGGGCTCCATCGCATATACGTCCCTTAGTGCACGCTTCCGTTCCCTTTTGGGGATATGGGTTGCGTATATCATGTTCACCGTCCTCACTTGTGGGGGGAACCTCTTCTGTCCTCCCGTGTTAGGCGGCTGTGGCTCCTCCTCGTCATCGCTGTGCAGCCCCTTGTCCTTGTTTTCGGCGTTTAACTTGCCGGTCTGCTTGAACACCCAGCATTTTCTGTTGGTGTGATTGGCTGGCTTATCAGGGGTGCCGTGTATTTGACACGAGCGATCGAGTATGCGGTCCAAACTAGATGGGCCCGGAGTGCTTCTTTTGAATGGCTTTTTCCGCTAACCGGATTTAAAGCCTCTGAATCCCGCATTGACTGCCGTGTCGACGGCGCTATCGCTGTTGCTCTGGCGCTTGTGTTTGCTGCGACGTGGCCTGCCATTACTGTCCTTGGTATCCGAAGTGCCAAGGTTCCTCGATATGTTATTGCTACGAGCCAGCCAGCTATCCGCTCCCGCGCAAAAGCGGGTCATGAGTGTCATGAGTGCTGCCAAAGACTTTGTCTTTTCCTGGCCGAGGTGCTGGGCAAGCCACTCGTCACAGATGTTGTGCTTCAATGCTGCTAAGGCTTCTGCATTCGGACAGTCGATAATTTGATTTTTCTTTGTTAGGAACCATGTCCAGAATTGCCTGGCCGATTCCCCTGGCTGCTGAATTATGTGGCTCAAGTACCCTAGAAATTGTCGAGGAATGCGTTTTCCAGATCCTCCCAACAGCCAACGGAGTCTGCTGGCAAGCTATTCAGCCAATGCCGAGCTGGTCCTTTGAGTATTAACGGGAGGTACTTGATGGCATGTAGATCATCACCGCGGGCCATGTGGATGTGGAGGAGGAAGCCCTCGATCCATACCGCGGGATCTGCTGTACCATCATATGATTCGATATTTACAGGTTTAAAACCTTCTGGGAATTTGTTCTCCATTACTTCGTCGGTGAAGCATAGGGGGTGTGCCACGGCTCTGTGCTGAGCTATGTCGCGTTGCAGCTCGTATGAGTCATGCCTGCTGTATTCGGCCCGTCCGGACTTGCTTTCACTGTATCCGGCGAGGCGGTCACCGTCCCATGTGGGGGCACGTCCTCGTGATCCGTAGATCAATCTTGCGTGTTTTGCCCTGTCTTCCAATACGTCTCGCAGATCTCGCGTGTTTCCCGTTTCCTTGGTATTTTTGTTTGAATGGCGGAGGGGTGCAGGCTGATTTTCAGGCCGTACTGCCTCTCTATCTCGGCCACGAGGTGGCCGATCAGCCGTGTCGTACGCTGGTGATGTAGGTTTCCATGCTTCCTCCTCAAGTCGGGGTAGCAGCCTGCGCTTTGGGTGACCCTTGGAAGGGCGTTCGAGTTCATATTCCTCGGCCGCAAGGACTCCAGTCCATCTATCTGCTAGTAGATCCTGATCAGCTCGAAGCTGTTGCTGCTTTTTCTTCAGGCTATTTGCTATGGCTATAAGCCGGCGCTTAAAGCGCTCCTTCTCGGCGGGATCCTCAGGCACGACAAATTCTTCGTCGTTGAGGCTCGCTTTGTCTTTGGAGGGAGGCATATAGTTGTCGTCCTCCGTTTCTCCCTCCGTTGCTCTCTTAGGAGGGCTGGCTTGTTCATCCTCCGGCTCTAGATCCTGCTGGAGGGGATTGTCATCATCTTCGGCACTATCCGGAGTACTTTTATCTCCTATGTCGATATCACCGCTTTTGTTGTGGCGACACTTAGAGCGGCGCCGCTGACGTCGGCGCTGGGGTTGCTTCTTGGAGGGGTCATTGTCGGTGTTCTGGGAACGGGGGTCCCCAGACTTGCCTGCCTGCGGCCTGCGGCGTGGATCAAATGGGGGCCCAGCGTGGCCCATCTTCATCAACACAAGGCTGAAGACCCTCGCGAGGGGCCAAGCCTCGCGAGGCGGACGACACTACGCTTCCTCAAGCACGGCCTCCTTAGGCTGGCTCCCGAGGAGGCGGAGAGATCAAGGCGGGTACCTCACAAGGTGCCCATGACGCAAGCCATGACGACCAAAGGTGCCAGGCGGGCGCCAGCCCGCGCAGCGTCTCCCTTTCCTCTTTGGTGCAAAGGGGGCAGGCGCAGGCGAGAGGATCAAGCAAAGGCACCCATTTCAGTGCAACAAGACCAAGACCAGTCCAACGGTGGGAAGGAGGTCACCATGGAGCCCACGATGGCGTCACCACAGGGCCTTTGGCAGGCGAAGACCAACTTTAGTCAGGATAAGTGTACCATATGTTCCCCTTCAAATTGACCAATTGTTGGCGCCCTTCCCGCTCAATATTTGGGAAGAGGCCCATGGCCTTTGCCTATAAATAGGACTAGCCACCCCCAGGGTAGAGAAGGCTGATGAAGCACCGAATCCAGCATCTAGAGAGAGAGAGAGAAGGGCGATCGAACTGCCCTAGCAGTTCATCCCCTAGCCAAGAACAGACCCTCGCGAGGCTGTTGTTCCTTGTATTGTTCTTCATCATCAGCCCAAGGGGCAATCCACCCACCACACTGGAGTAGGGTATTACACCGCATGGGTAGCCCGAACCAGTATAAATCATGTGTCTCTTGTGTTGTTCTTCTCGTAGTTAGTTCTTTGCGAGACGGAGAGGTAGAGGGCACGATTTCCGCACGCACCCCAGAGTTCGAACCTTAAGGGTCTGCCGGAACCCGTGATCCGACATTTGGCGCGCCAGGTAGGGGTGCGCCGGAATCTGCCTTCCCATCGCTCCGTCTCCTGTTGCGTCGTCGTCACCATGTCCGGCGACCAGGCAGGCAACCAAGGCCCATGGGCGGCGTGGCCCATCTGCGCGAAGCCTACCGCTCCGGGCGACCCCGTGTCGGTGTACTAAAGTAGGGGTACCTTAGTATCCCGAACTTGTGCACGGGCAGTCGTAGCACCCCGCGGCAAGGCTTGCCAGGCGATCGCCAAGACTCTCCGTGGCCCTTTTTGGGTCATCCAAGAACAAAGTATTTGAGCCAAGGCCCCGGCAGGAGGGGCCTGCCGGGAAGGCCACCCGAAGACAGCCAGGCCTCGGCAAGAGGAGCTTGCCGAGACGACCGCTCGAAGCACAAGACCCCGGCAGGAGGAGCTTGCCGGGAAGGCCAATCACGGCACGACAAGGACCTCGCCACGGCGCGTCCCGCGCTCCGGCAAGGCCCGGTGAGCGACAAGCTCCCGGGCGCGACAAGGCATCCACCGCGGCAAGGCGTTTGCCGCGGAAAGTTACCACCCCGTGCCTGCGCTCCAGCTCACCCACCAACGTGTCGCTCTGGGGGCATTCCAGGCACGCGTGGCGGGAGGTTGTGCAGCCAGGGGCATGCGGTGGCGAAGCGAAGCTGACAGAGTAGCCATCGTGGCAAACGGTGGCACTCCTTACGGTCCACTTCCCTGCACCGTCTGGGCGACGCGGACGGGCATTTAATGCCCTTGTCCCCCGCCGTCAGAGTTAGGTTCGATAGCATTGTACCGCCACTGTGCAGGCAGCTGTACCCACTACAACATTCTCCCATTTTTGCCCCCACCTGCGCTGCCACCTGTGGGTAACCCCTTGAGCATATAAAAGGAGGCCCCATGCGCACGTAGGAGAAAGAGGACACCCATCGCCACGCTCGGTCTCGCAAGCGGCTCGTGTGTACTGTAGCACCACGCGCTCCCGAGCAAGAAGACAATACAATCCACAAAGCAGCAGTAGGGTTTTACGCATCCTTGCGGCCCGAAGCTGGGTAAAATCCCTTGTGTGCATTACCTCGATCCGCTCTTCGTTCAACCTCCGCCCCTCGCCGAACCAGTAAGGGGCTCGGTCCCCATAGGTGTTCGAGGAAGCCGATTCCCCCCGACATCTTTGGCGCGCCAGGTAAGCGGCGTCGAAGTTGTGCGAACCTTATCCGGCGTCTGCACCAGCCAGATCTCCTTCATCTTCATTGACATGCCACCGAAGAAGAAGGCTCCAGAGGTGGCCGGTCCGTTCGCGTCGAACCCGCCGCCCTTGGAGCAAACGGGTGATGGGGACGGCACCGCCGGCGGGACGGGCGTCGTCGAGCCAGCTCATGGCGCCACGGCGTCCGAACATGCACCGTGCCCCTCTCAGGAGGCACGGGACCAGCAGCGTCTTGGCGCCCACGGTACCATACGCTCGCTAGACCCAAATCGAGCCGGCGGATCCCAGGGCGCTCAGGGCCAGCACTCACACCAACGTGCAGGCGCGAGCGTGGCGCGGCTGCCTGGTCCGGGTGTTGCTCCTTCTAATGTAGTTAGAAGTTCGAGCACATCCCGCTCCACGCGTTGTTCGCCACCACTGCCCATCACTCCAGCAGAAGCGCTGGCGTGAGCTCAACTGCTCCTAGACTACCCTCCAGCGGCGGACAAGCTCGACGACTGGAGGGCCACGATACAGAGCCTCATCGGTTTCGCCAACGGTGACACCCCGCGGCCACACAGCGCATCGCAGCCGCGGCGGGACGGCCAGGCGAGAACCGATGGCGCCAGGACCGGCGGGGGTGCGACCACCGTGCACTCCCCGCCCCAGAGGCCAAGGTCGCCGACTCGCCGGAATCATCATGACAACGACTCCACCGCGTCGTCGAATCCGCGAACTCGTCGCGACCAACGCCAAGTTCTTCACGAGCGAGAGCAAGAAGACGCTCGTACTCGGATCGAGCGTCGGAGAGAAGCGCGGTGTCAATCAGACCACCGCGTTGGGCCCTCTGTCGACATGCATGCACCAGGGGAACCAGGCGACCTGCCGTACGCGGTGGGCTGCCCTGCGTTCACCCGTGAGCTGCGGCAAGTCCAGTGGCCCAGCACGAAGAATTTCAAGCCCGACGTACCAGAGGAGTACGACGGCAAGTCGCATCCGTCGGAGTTCCTCAGCATCTACACCATCGCGGTGCAGGCTGCTGGGGGGCGAGACGACAAGATCCTTGCCAACTACTTCCCGCTGGTACTCAAATCCAACGTCAGATCCTGGCTCATGCACTTGCCGGATAACTCCATAACCTCCTGGACAGACTTGTACGATCAGTTTGTTGGCGCCTTTACGGGCGGCTACAAACCCCATGGCCAAGCGAGCGACCTTCATCTGCTCGTCCAGAAGGAAGGGGAACCCCTGCGCAAGTTCATCCAGAGATTCAGTCGTGCACACTACAACATCCCGACAAGGAGAGAACACTGGAGCAGGAGAATCTGACAGTGAGGATATCGCCCCGACAAGGAAGGGCCGGTGGCGGAGCAACAGGAAGAAGAAGAGCCAAGAAGTACTGGTTGTTGAGCAGTCCGGCGATGAAGGCGCCGCCAAGAAGGCCCAGGCTGGTAGCTCTGGCAAGGAGATTGCCGGATGCGCCCACTGCCAGGCCGTGGCGGTCGCCGACAAGCGGGACGGCACCAACAAGCAGTACTGCAAGATCCACCGCACCAAGGGCCATGACCTCCAGAGCTGCAAGCAGGTCGAGCGGCTCGTCGAGCTGCAAAAGGCCGAGTACGAGCGGCGCGACAAGGAGAGAGCCCGGGGAGGTGGCGGAGGATCAGGCACGAAGCGCCCCGGCCAGGGAGGACGCCGCGACAAGGACAAGCAGCGGCAAGCGGACCGACCTCCCCGCGGCCGCGACAAGAACGAAGACGACGACGAAGACGAAGACATGGATGACGTCGAGACCAGTGAGCAGGAGTTTCAGAAAGCCACAGAGGTCTTGTGCATAGACGGCGGTGCCTCCCTGCATGCTTCTCACCGCCAGCTCAAGCAGTGGGCGCGGGAAGTCAATGCAGCGGAGCCACCCGTCGAGTCGCGCAAGCCTCTGAAATGGTCCAGCACACCTATCATCTTTGATATTGAGGACCACCCTGATCGCACAACCGCGATCGGGTGCTTGCCGATGTTGGTCTCGCCAACAGTCCGCAACCTCAAGGTCACTAAGATGCTAGTTGACGGCAGGGCCGGCTTGAACCTGATCTCCTCCGCTGTGCTCCGGAAACTCCAAGTCCCCGACAGCGAGCTCGAAGAGACCGGCACGTTCCAAGGAATCAACCCGGGAAGGAGCAAGCCGAAGGGGAAGATAACATTGCCAGTGACATTTGGCAGCGAGCTGAACTTCAAGACAGAGAGGATCACTTTTGACATTGCCGATTTTCCATTGCCTTACAATGGAATTCTCGGCCGTCCAGCGCTCCCCAAGTTCATGGCGGCCTCTCACTACGCCTACAACATGCTCAAGATGCCAGGCCCGATAAGCGTCATCTTTGTCCCCGGCAACAAGAAGGATGCCCTTATCTGTGCCGACAAGATCTACCGGGAAGCACCAGCTGCAGCAGATCACAAGCCGCTTGCCGCTGAAGCTCCCGGAGGGAAGAAGAGGACCAAGCCCGGCAAGTGCTCTGGCGCCCACTCCAGCAAGCGCACCTCTTCGGAGTGCGGCGCTACCGTCGAGGACGCGCCATCGAGCTCCACCGGCAAGAGTAAGAAGACAATGGCGGCTCCGCCAACGACCAAGAAGGTGCCCGCCAAGGAGGACGGCACTGGTGGTACCTTCACCATCAGTGCCACGCTCGACCCCAAATAGGAAAGCGCGCTCGTTGCTTTCCTGCGGGCGAATGTCGATGTGTTTGCCTGGCAACCATCCGACATCCCCGGCGTTCCCAGGAAAGTGATTGAGCACCACCTCGCCGTCTGTCCTCACGCGCGGCCCGTCAAGCAGAGAGTCAGGAAGCAAGCAGTGGAGCGCCAAGAGTTCATCGCAGAAGAGATCAAGAGGTTGGAAGCGGCAGGCCTCGTCAGAGGTGTGCTCCATCCGACGTGGTTGGCCAATCCTATTGTTGTGCGCAAAGCAAATGGGAAATGGAGGCTTTGCATTGACTTCACTGATGTTAACAAAGCTTGTCCCAAAGATCCCTTTCCCTTGCCGCGCATTGACCAGATTGTTGACTCCACGG
Organism: Aegilops umbellulata; assembly: GCA_032464435.1. Taxonomy (NCBI): domain Eukaryota; kingdom Viridiplantae; phylum Streptophyta; class Magnoliopsida; order Poales; family Poaceae; genus Aegilops; species Aegilops umbellulata. The sequence goes on from CP136055.1 coordinate 216,965,284, forward strand.
CCGGATGTGACCTGCTTTCATTTCTTGACGCATACTCAGGATATCATCAGATCTTCATGGCTGAAGAAGATGAAGAGAAGACCGCGTTCATCACTCCATGTGGCACGTACTGTTTCGTACGGATGCCTTTCGGACTAAAGAACGCCGGTTCAACATTTGCGAGGGTTGTCCACACCGCTTTTGAGCCACAAATCCACAGAAATGTGGAGGCCTACATGGATGACATAGTGGTCAAGAGCAGAGACAGGGCAACCCTGATTCAAGACATAGAAGAGACCTTTGCGAACCTGCGCAGGATCAGCCTCAAGCTCAACCCCGAGAAGTGCGTGTTCGGAGTCCCTTCCGGCAAGCTTCTCGGGTTCTTCGTGTCTCAGCGAGGAATAGAAGCCAACCCAAACAAGATCAAGGCCATCGAGCAGATTGAAGCACCAACGCGTGTCAAGGACGTACGAAGGCTTACCGGCTGTGTCGCGTCTCTCAGCAGGTTTATTTCCAAGTCTGCAGAACGCGCCCTGCCGTTTTTCAAAATTTTGAAAAAGGCGGGTCCAGTAAAATGGACTCCGGAAGAGGAGGTTGCGCTGCAGGACCTGAAGAAATACCTGTCCTCCGCTCCAATACTTGTCGCGCCTAAACCACAAGAGAACTTACTGCTATACCTAGCGGCAACCAATCAAGTGGTTAGTGCTGCGTTAGTAGCGGAGAGGGAGGCAGATGATGAGCCAGCAACCGCGGCAAGCACGTCCAGCGACAAGCAGGGGGCTTCCCCGACAAGCTCTGGCCCCGACAAGGATGAATCCGCGCAGGAGCAAGTGGAGGTGCAGAAGAAGAAAATGGTGCAGCGCCCAGTTTACTTTGTCAGCTCCCTTTTGCAGGGGGCTAGGTCAAGGTACTCTGGTGTGCAGAAATTGCTTTTCGGCCTCCTCATGGCCTCGAGAAAGCTGCGCCATTACTTCCAAGCACACGAGATTACAGTTGTCACCCGCTTTCCGCTGAAGAGGATACTGCAGAATCCAGAAGCAACAGGCAGGATTGTCGAGTGGGCACTAGAACTGTCGAGCTCCGGTCTCCAGTTCGAGAGCACCTCGACTATCCAAAGCAGGGCATTGGCAGAGTTCATAGCGGGGTGGACACCGACACCGGACGAAGATATCCCAGAGACGAGCATCCCCGCCAAAGAAGCAAGCAAAGAGTGGCTGATGTACTTTGATGGTGCTTTCTCGCTGCAAGGCGCCAGTGCTGGCGCGTTACTCGTCGCGCCCACCGGAGAGCACCTCAAGTACGTAGTCCAGATGCACTTCCCCAAGGAGCAAGCAACCAATAATACTGCAGAGTATGAAGGTCTGCTCGCCGGTCTCAGGATCGCGGCAGAACTTGGGATCAAGAAGCTCATTGTCAGGGGTGACTCGCAGCTTGTCGTCCGCCAAGTGAACAAGGATTACTAGAGTCCGTTGATGGAAGCGTACGTTGATGAAGTGAGGAAGCTGGAAGAGCACTTTGACGGCCTGCAAATGGAACACATTCCAAGAGCTGAGAATGACATCACTGATGGCCTGTCGAAGTGCGCAGCATTTAAGTTACCTGTTGAACCAGGAACCTTTGTGCTCAAGCTGACTCAACCATCCGTAACGCCATCAACCAGATAGAGCAAGAAGAGGAAGTTGGTCTCCGGCGACTATCTTCCGGCAGAGCTCCCTGGAGCCGCCGCCAAGAAGGTCCCCAAGATCGACGCCAAGAACGCTGAGGAGCCGTCCGCTTCGGAAAACCCCAGGGTTTGTTCCGTAGAAGCAGGCAATCCCAACAAGTTTTTCTCCGGCAAGCTTGCCGGGGAACGTCAAGCTCCGGCTGAGCCCCAGATCCTCGCCGTAGAAGCGGACGTTCCCGCAGCACCAGAAGTGCCTTCAGTCCTTGTTGTCGAGCCGCAGGCTCCGGCATGGGCGCAGCAGACTGTCCATTTCCTCCAGCACGGAGAACTTCCCGAAGAGCAAGAAGAAGCGGAAAGAGTAACCCGGCGCTCGAGTATGTACCAGTTCGTCGACAACACACTGTACAGAAGAGGATGCAACGGTGTGAAATTGAAGTGCATTCCCCGGGAAGACGGACAGCAGCTGTTGGCAGAGATACATGGAGGCATATGTGGTCACCACATCGGTGCAAGAGCACTCGCCGGCAAAGCGTTCCGGCATGGTTTCTTCTGGCAGACAGCCCTCCAGGATGCAACTGCACAAGTAACCAAGTGTGAAGCGTGCCAGTTCCATTCCAAGCAGATACACCAGCCAGCTCAAGCTCTCCAGACGATCCCTTTATCCTGGCCATTTTCGGTCTGGGGGCTCGACATCCTCGGCCCCTTCCCCCGAGCTGTCGGGGGCTTTGAGTACTTGTACGTCGCAATCGACAAGTTCACAAAGTGGCCGGAAGTGGAACCAGTGAGGAAGGTGACAGCACAGTCAGCCATCAAGTTCTTCAGGTCGATTGTCTGCCGCTTCGGGATCCCCAACAGGATCATCACCGACAACGGTACACAATTCACGAGCCGCGCCTTCATGCAATACGTCCAAGATCTCGGCGCCAAGGTCTGCTTCGCTTCTGTTGCTCATCCCAGGAGCAACGGTCAAGCTGAAAGGGCCAACGTCGAAGTACTGCGCGGGCTCAAGACCAGAACTTTCGACAGGCTGCACAAGTGCGGAAGAAACTGGATCGAGGAGCTGCCGGTGGCTCTTTGGTCGATCAGAACGATGCCAAATCGAGCCACTGGCCAGACACCATTTGCTCTAGTCTATGGAGCAGAAGCAGTTACCCCCACGGAACTCGTATACGGGTCACCTCGAGTGCTCGCTTATGATGAGCTTGAGCAAGAGTGGCTGCACGAAGATGACGCGCTGCTCCTTGAGGAGGATCGTCTTCAGGCTGCTGTGCGAGCCTCTCGCTACCAGCAAGATTTGCGTCGCTACCATAGCCGCAAAGTTAAAGCCAGAAGCTTCGAGGAAGGCGACCTTGTTCTTGGGTGCGCCCCGTCCGCCAAGAATCATAACAAGTTGACGCCAAAGTGGGAAGGCCCTTACCGGGTGAGACGAGTCACGAGGCCCGGCGCTGTCCGCCTCGAGACCGAAGATGGCACTCCGGTGAGCAACTCCTGGAACATTGAGCATCTTCGTAAGTTTTACACGTAAGGCGCGGTTGTCGGGCCCCGCCCGTCAACCAACCTTTTGTACAAGTCTTGCCGTAGTTGCATGTAATCCTTTGTACAAAGCCAGGCGCAGACCCTGAGCAGCAGAAATGAAGCGCTGGCGCCCTAAGTTTTAGCATGCATGCTGAGTCGAGTCTCGTCCTTGGTTAGGATTGATAGTGCCTAACAGCTGCTAACCCCTAGCTTAGAGGTCGAGTCTGCGTCCTTTTTCCGGTTCCTTCGTTTCCTTTGGTTCGCAGGGTTTTGCATATCCTGGCCAGGCCGCTTAAGGACGAAGAAGAGAAGAAGGGCGGACCAGCATCTGGTCCCCGGCAAGCCAGTATTGCCGGAGGCTACAAGTACGAAGATTCGCCCGCGGCAAGCCAAAGTTGCTGGGGGCTGCAATCCCAGATTAGTTTTTGCATCCCTTGTCATGCATTCCCTTATGAACTGTGGAATACGAAAACCTTGTTTCCTCCTAGAAGCTATCGTGCTCCCTTAACGACAGGCCCCAGAGCGCGTTCCTGGGGCCCGTTTTGGTAGTAGTCGCGGTGGCAAAGGGGCGGAACGAGGGGACCGAACCCGCTTCATCCCTTCCTCCGCCAAAGGCGTGAGAGAGGTCGAGTGGCACGGGAAGACGGCAGGGCCTGTTGCCGGGCAAAGAAGTGTCTATCTTAACGATATAAAGGATTCGTTCCTTGGCGTGGGTTTTACCCACTGGACAAATGGCCCGGCAAACATCCCCTTTTCATTAAAAACATTCCGCTCAGGTACAGTTCAGAGAGAATGAAAAACATGAAAAGATGGGATTACAAGTTTTAAACACAGCTAAGGCCTGAGGGCTTATAGATTAAAAAAAGATAAGATGCCCGTAATCCCAATCTTGTCTCTCTCCTCAGGAGGTAGGACAAGGAGGTGAAAAGGGCAAAAGTAGCGCCTAGGCGAGCTACGGGTGGCAGAAGACACCAGCAGAATGCCCAGAGGGCCGCCGGGGGGCTCCGGAGGCTGGATGGTGGCGGCAGCGCCGGAGATGGAGTTCGAAGATGAGGCAGCGGGACGTCAACACGCTGTCGGGGGCACCTAGCCCTCGTACTCCGAGTTGACGGCCTTGCCGCCAGTCCTCCTCCTCTTCCACAGCCTCGCCACTCCAGTCGCTCGGGAAGACAACCCCGAGAAGCTCAAGGAGTCGGCGACCCAGATGATGGGGTCGCCGGTGCCGCACGGAGCCGCGACCGGCGCCTAGTCGGACCCGTCATCCCGACAACCGCTGCCCTCGTCGTCGTTGTCGCTCCCCTCCTTGTCACTCTCGCTCGAGGAGGAGCTTTCGCTGTCGGAGGAGCTGTCCACGCAGCACCGGGCTCGGGTCCCGAAGTCCCCGAAGGCCTTGACGGAGAGGAGATCGCCCTCCATCAACTTAAAGTGGAGGGTGAACCCCTCCGTCAAGGTGTGGATACGGGCGAATGTCTTCCACCCTCGGCCAAGATACACTACGCCGGGGGCTGGGAACTCGACGTGGACCCGCGTGCCGCTGATCCCGCAGCCCTTCATGCGCAGCCTTAGCGTCTCGGGTCGCTCCATCTACATCACGCTTGCGAAGGGAGCCGAGAGGCGGAGGCGGCGGCGAGGCGCCCCGCGCAGCCTGACGAAGAACTCGCAAGGATCGTCCCCGAGGTGGACCGCCGTGGGAAGAGGAGCCGCTGGCGGAGGCGAGGCCGGCGCGTCGCCCCGCCCGCCTCTTTCCTGAGTGCCGCGGCCTCGTCCACGCCCTCGTCCACGACCTCGCCCCCTCCCCCTTCCCCTTACGGCTGGCTCCGCCACCGCGGGTGCAAGGGGAGGAGGGGCGCGCTGCCTGGCGGCAACCCTCGCCGCCACCGATGAAGGACCCGGATTCCCTTTCTCCATGGCGAATGGAGGCAGGGGGTCAGAAGGTGAAGAGGAGAAGAGATGGAGGAGTGTGGGTTCCCGTCGCCCCCTCTTGCTCTTTATAAAGGAGCAGGGTGGGGGCTCGACCGCCCCGCTCAGCCAATCAAGACGCAGGAAGGCCAGGTGACTGAGGCCGACCTGCTGCCCCGACCCGCGACGGCCCGTTTCCCTGCCTCCACCGTCCGCAACCCTGGGTGCATGGAAGCCGCGTGGCTGACGCGCAGGACCGAGGCGACCTCTCCCCACCCCATGATCGTGGGGAACGGGCGCCTCAGAAACTGTGCCTCGGCCCCGTCCAGCGAACAAGCCACGCCTCCACGCCTCCCTCCACTTATGGAGCTAGCGCGAACCGTCCCCCTTTATGGCGACGTGACGCATGCCTGCAGGGTTTGGCCCCGCGCATGCCACCCACGTCACGCACGCCTCTCCCCACGATGCCGCGTTCGACGCGTGCCTTTCGGGGAGGACGTGGTGGGCGCAGAAGCAGATGCAATGTGACCCAGGCCGCGCGTGCCCGTGCACTGTTTTGGGCCTGGCCCAACAGCGCTCGGCACCGTGTATGGCCCAGGCCCGGGGGCTCCTGTCGATGTACTAGAGTAGGGGTACCTTAGTATCCTGAACTTGTGCACGGGCAGTCGTAGCACCCCGCGGCAAGGCTTGCCAAGCGATCGCCAAGACTCTCCGTGGCCCCTTTTTGGGCCATCCAAGAACAAAGTATTTGAGCCAAGGCCCCGGCAGGAGGGGCCTGCCGGGAAGGCCACCCGAAGAGAGCCAGGCCCCGGCAAGAGGAGCTTGCCGGGACGACCGCTCGAAGCACAAGACCCCGGCAGGAAGAGCTTGCCGGGAAGGCCAACCACGGCACGACAAGGACCTCGCCACGGCGCGTCCCACGCTCCGGCAAGGCCCGGTGAGCGACAAGCTCCCGGGCGCGACAAGGCATCCACCGCGGCAAGTTACCACACCGTGCCTGCGCTCCAGCTCACCCACCAATGTGTCGCTCTGGGGGCATTCCAGGCGCACGTGGCGGGAGGTTGTGCAGCCAGGGGCATGCGATGGTGAAGCGAAGCTGACAGAGTAGCCATCGTGGCAAACGGTGGCGCTCCTGACGGTCCACTTCCCTACACCATCTGGGCGACGCGGACAGGCATTTAATGCCCTTGTCCCCCGCCGTCAGAGTTAGGTTCGAAAGCACTGTACCGCCACTGTGCAGGCAGTTGTACCCACTACAGCATTCTCCCATTTTTGCCCCCACCTGTGCTGCCACCTGTGGGTAACCCCTTGAGCATATAAAAGGAGGCCCCATGCGCACGTAGGAGAAAGAGGACACCCATCGCCATGCTCGGTCTCGCGAGCGGCTCGTGTGTACTGTAGCACCACGCGCTCCCGAGCAAGAACACAATACAATCCACAAAGCAGCAGTAGGGTTTTACACATCCTTGCGGCCCGAAGATGGGTAAAATCCCTTGTGTGCATCGCCTCGATCCGCTCTTCGTTCAACCTCCGCCCCCCGCCAAACCAGTAAGGGGCTCGGTCCCAATAGGTGTTCGAGGAAGCCGATTCCCCCCGACAACCCGCGCCACAGGCAGCTCGCGGTCCGCAGGGCGCTGCGGGCCGCGGGCGACGCGGGTAAGCTTCTGCGACCCTCACACCGCGACAGGCGCGGTCGGCAGCGAGGGCCTCCAATCACGCCGCAACTACGACACCGTACACCCGCCGGGAACAGGCGAACTCGAGGGCCGCGCTCACAGTAGCACGGGAGCTGCTGCAGTGCAGGCTACTGGAGGGCGGCCACGACGTGCTGCTGGAGCGGGTCGCCGAGCTCCTGGGCTTCGCCGCTTCGGGGGCTCACCCCTTCTGCACTCGGCTTCCGCCTCCAGCTCAGGGCGACGCATGAGGAGGCCCCGCGCGCCCCCGCGGGCCTCAGGACTACCCCGGCACCGGCGAATCCGTCGGCGCTGGACTGACGGTGGCGCTACCCCCACCCCCGGCGCGAGAAGGAGAAGGGCTCGGCGCGGCCCACCGCGCGTGCGGGCAACCGCGCTACTACCCCACGGTGGGCACGACGAGCAACGCCGCGTGGCGCATGGAGCACTACAACACAACATTCGGGGTGGCGGCGCCAGAGGAATACGTGCCCCACATGATGGACCAAGGGCACGCTCACGAGGGCGAACATGGCTCACTCTTCAGCCCCAGCTGGGGGGACGAGACGCCAGAGGCCGAGCCCTTCCAGGGACCCCAGGACGGCTCCGTCGGTCACACTGGAGGCAACGACTATCGGGTACCGTTAATTCCTCAAGAGCAGGCATACGGTAATCATGGTTCACAGGAGGAGCAGGTCGCCGCAGCAAGCAGCTGCCCCGCTCCCGCGGCCTCCTACCCCTCGGGAGGAGGACGCGGGGGGCTGCAGGAAAGGGGTAGGGATCCTTCATCACCACCGCGGCGTTCGGAGCAAGGCGTTCTTAGAAGGTAGGCCCCCCGCTGGGGAGGCGCCTGAGGGTCTGCCCCTGGCGGAGGACCCGTGGTCGTCTGGGGAACCGCTGGCGACCGCTCTACCCCACCGGCGGCGTCCTGGTTTCCGGTCGTCGTTGGTGGCACTAGAGTGTGGCGCAAGGCGGGGCCCTCGTCTGGCGATATGAAGCAAGGCCGATTCCTATGAAGAAGGCCCAGTGCCTGTGAAGCTCGCCGCCCCGTGACACTCTCACGTAATAATGAGTGGGGCTGTATACGCCCCGGAGTCTCAGGGGTGCCGGCCTCAGGCCCTGGGGCTCCCTCCCACGCCCAGTGGACAGCACTTAGCTCCGCGCTGGTGAGAAGACGTCGAAGACTAGATTAGGTGCCGGACGCGGCCTTTTTGTTTGCTTTCATTGCCTTCTTCCTTTGGTTGTAACCTTTTTTCCCCCACTGGATTTAAGTTGAATTTGAATTTGAGCTTTGCGTGCGTTCGGGGAAGGGGTGATTGGTCTTGTTTGAATCGTTTCCCGCGTTCTGGTCACCATCTCACCACAGCTGCCTCCCCTCGTGAGCCCCTCGCGAGCCGGGCCAGGCCTAGCTTGAGCACAGCCCAGACTATCGCTGTCGCTCCCTCGCGAGGTGACCTTTAGTGATTGCGGAGATCGTTTTCTCATGAAAGGCCCGGAGCCTGTGAAGAAGGCGAACGCCTGTGAAGCCATCCCGCTCGGGAGAAGGCCCTGAGCCTGTGAAGAAGGCGAACGCCTGTGAAGCCATCCCGCTCGGGAGAAGGCCCGGAGCCTGTGAAGAAGGCGAACGCCTGTGAAGACGTCTCGCTCGAGAAAAGGTCCGGAGCCTGTGAAGAGGGCGAACGCCTGTGAAGACGTCTCGCTCGAGAAAAGGCCCTGAGCCTGCGAAGACGGCCCACGCCTGTGGGGTTTCCTGTCAGCAACGACCCCGCCTCCCGAGGTTTCAACTGGAAAGCACCCGAGGCGCGGCGCCATCCAGCAGGCGGCTTTGGAGCCAAGAAGGAACAAGGGTGAACCAGCCTACCATTGGACATGCGGTAAAAAGACGAGGATAGTACATGGTCAATCTGACAAATCCCCCAATGCATCCTCGGGGGCGCCTCCCGAGCTATAGCTGGCGTCGCTGGACTCGCCTTCGTCGTCTGCGCCGCCATCAACGGCGTTGGGGTCATCCACCACGCCCCCTTCGTCGGCGGCCACGACCACGTCGTCATCATCCGAAGTGAAGGCCCGGACGAGAGCATCTACGTTGCTCTCCACCCATTCAGCCAGGTCACCTCGAACGGCTTGGGGAACTGGGGCGATGGCGGCGTCGAAGTCGAAGTGGGGATCCATGTTTCGAAGATGGCTGAAGACGCGGGAAAAGGCGCGCCCGAGCAGGGCGCGGATCCTCTCCTCCACCAACCTCTCGGTTTTGACCGACCGTGCCTCCAGCTGTGTCACCAATGTGGTGAAGAACTGCAGGTTGCCGGCGTAGTTAATCGTGTGCGGCTCGCCCACGGCAGCCTCACAGATGTTGCCCAGGGCAATGTTAGCCCTCTCCCTGAGCTTGGTGAGCATGGGGACGTGCTCGTGCTCCAGGACTTGCCGCTGGTGTATCTCGTCGGCATTCTGACGCTCGACGGCCACAGCCTCTTCCACACGTTGGCGCAGGCGGAGCACCAAGGCCTGGGAGGTGGCCAGCTCCTTCTGCGCTGCCTCAAGAGCGACTCGGGAGGCGTCCGCTCGTCGCGTCGCCTCATCCCGTTGGGCCCTCAAGGCGGCGGTTCTACCCTCAGCTTCGACTCGGATCATCCCCAGCTTCCCCTCGAACTCACGCTCGAGGCCTTGGCGCGCTGTCGCCACCCGACGGCAAACCTCCTCCAGGACACGCGTTTCCCGCGCGGCGACATCATCTTCCGCCTACGTCACTAGGCGCTCCCTCGTCTCCAGCTGCTCGTGCTCGCGAGCACGTTCGGCGACCTCTAGCACCAACGCTTCCTCACGCTTCCGAAGCTCAGCCGGGTCGCTTGAAGCCACTTCCATCGATGCAAGGGCTGCCTCGCGCAGCTCCGCTTGCTCCTCCAACGAGCGACACCGGGCCAAGAGCTCCCGAGCCCGTTCTTCTGCTGCTTCTCGCCGTCGGTCTGCTCCTCGGGCCTCCTCAACGGCCTGAGGCCGAGCCGCCAGGGAAGCCTCCAGCGACGCCTTCGCTCCTTGGTCATCAAGGTCGCGCCGACGACGCGCGAGGGCAGCGGCGGCCTCCTGGTCGCGCCGCTCTGCGGCTAGGCGCAGGCCCTCGGCTTCCAGGCGCGCGTCTTCCTCAGCGAGCTCCTGCCCGAGCAGGTCTACAGCGCCACTCACCCTTCGGAGGAACTCATGGCGCCGGGCACGACGCCCCCGAGCACGCTCAAGCACATCTGCCACGCCATCATCCGCCCCTAGCAGGCGTCGAGGACCTTGGACCATCGCTCCAGCCCCGGGCAGGGGGCTGGGGGCTGACGCCCGCACGACGGCTGGCCGCGCCGCATCAGAAGCCCGGCCTAAGTCCAGCCTGCCCTCAGGAGGGGGGCCCGAGGGGAGCCTCTGCCAGTCGCAGCCCGCGACCCAACGAGAAGCCCATGGCAGGCTGCCTATGTCAAGGGAAGGCCCGCGGAAGGAGATCGCGGGAACAGAGGAGTCACCACGCGCTGTGTGATGGTCCGCGCCGTCGCTCGCCCAAACCACAAGGGCAGTGCAGCTCGAGGCACCAAGGGGTGGCGGAGGAGACGAAGTCAAGCAAGGTGTCGACTCGGCGGCTTCATTGAGCTCAGTAGGGAGAGGCCTGCAGAGCAAGGATCAGCGGATGCGGCAAGCAGGTTAGGGAACAGAAAATGGGAAGACTTACTCATCGACAGCAAAGTACTTCCGGCGCCTCAGCAAGCGGCAAGGGAAGTCATCGCCCAGGGCCTCCCTTTTTCTCCGGAGGGCCTCAAAGTCCACACGGAAATGGCCCAGGAGAAATGCACAGGAATCAGCCTGCGAAGTGGACGGAGTACCAAGGCCACTTGCGTCGAGGACACATGCCTGATGTGCACGGGCAGTTGCTTCGCCAGAGATCACGGCCGGGGGCTCAGGAGCCTCGGCCTCAAGCGTCGGAAGCGGCAGCGCCTCACCCGCAGCCTCGGCAGCACGGACCTCGTGAGCTGCCCCATAAAGAGCATCGCCAGGTGCGGTCACATCGTCCACGGCTCCCTCGACCCCCTCTGTCTCCTGCCTCCCTGCGCCACCACTCGAGGAGGATTCACCCAGGCCGACCGGAAGGGAAATCACCACCATAGGGTTCTCGCGAGGCCCCTGGAGGCCGACAGGGCGTAGCCCCCACTCGTCGAAGGGGGGCATCTGCCTCACGAAGTCACCCCTGTTTTGGCAGAGGTACAGCAAAGCTCCCCCCTGCCGGATACCCCCGGGGTTGGGATCGCCTGTGAGGACCAAGAGCACCTTCCTCAGCGCCTCGGGCATCAGGTCTTCTTCCTGAAGCCTCATGCGGTCACTATGCCCGCTAAAGGCCCACATTCGACGAGAATGGCGTTGGAGAGGGGCAATGCGGCGCAATAGGAACTCCTTCACCACCTTGGGCGCCGTTACGCCAAGCTTTTTCAAGGACATAAAGTGCTGCCAGACGAAGGCGAGCCGAGGGCTCACGAGCGTCTCCTGACCCCAGCCTGAGTTGGGCACAGCAGGCGATGTCGGCTTCACGGGCCGGGGGCTGGGCACCCCGACATCAACATACTACCACCGCTCGCGGAACCCGACTGAAGGCAGAGGGAGGTTGAAGTCGATACCAGAGGCTGCGGTCTTGGGCGAAGCTACAAAGCTCACGCATGCCGAGCATTGCGTGGGGTCGGTACGATGCAGGGAGAAGAAGTGGCGCAGCAAGGCAACAGAAGGAGGGATGCCTACCATCGCCTCACAAACAAAAGCGAAGACTGAAAGGAGGGCAATGGACTCAGGACCCAGATGCATCATGTGGATCTGATAATGATTGAGGATGGCATTGAAGAAATCGGAGAAGGGAGGCACCAAACCCGCCCACAAGGCGTCGGCAAAGTAATGGACCTCGGTGATTATCCTATCGGTGGGGAAGTGATGCGTAGGGCAAGCCGTCGTCCTCCCACACTCGTAGAAGGCGGTGGCCAGAGCCAGACTGAGCTTGCCCAGGCATTCCAGGTTGAGTATGATTGAGCGGCCGACAGCAGGCGCCACCGGCGGCGGCGAGAGATGGAGCCACAGGCTTCTTTCCCATCTCTTTCTTTGGAGCCATGGCAGCGAGCGAAAGAGAGGAGATGCGAGATGGGATTGGAAGCAAGGGTCAGAGTTCGGGGGGAGGAAGAGCAGGAGGCGGTCAAGCAACAGGAAAAGGGGGCGGCTGTGTACAACTGTGGGTTAACCTAGCGCGGCGCAGAATAAGGGAGCGTGGGTAAACAGTGCCGCCCACGTCCAATCAACCGCCACGCGGCGCCCGAGGCCGCAGGCTGTTAGGGCCCGCGGCGCTTCGCCCTTGCCCTTTCGCCTCTCGGCACGGCCAAGTCCGTGCGCGCCTTGGGCCCGGGGGCTACTGTCGGCGTTCTGGGAACGGGGGTCCCCAGACTTGCCTGCCTGCGGCCTGCGGTGTGGCTCAAATGGGGGCCCAGCGTGGCCCATCTTCATCAACACAAGGCTCAAGACCCTCGCGAGGCGGACGACACGGCGCTTCCTCAAGCACGGCCTCCTTAGGCTGGCTCGCGAGAAGGCGGAGAGATCAAGGCGGGTACCTCACGAGGTGCCCATGATGCAAGCCATGACGACCAAGGGTGCCAGGCGGGTGCCAGCCCGCGCAGCGTCTCCCTTTCCTCTTTGGTGCAAAGGGGGCAGGCGCAGGCGAGAGGATCAAGCAAAGGCACCCATTTCGGTGCAACGAGACCAAGACCAGTACAACGGAGGGAAGGAGGTCACCATGGAGCCCAGGACAGCGTCACCACAGGGCCTTTGGTAGGCGAAGACCAACTTTAGTAAGGATAAGTGTACCAGATGTTCCCCTTCAAATTAGCCAATTGTTGGCGCCCTTCCCGCTCAATATTTGGGAAGAGGCCCAGGGCCTTTGCCTATAAATAGGACTAGCCACCCCCAGGGTAGAGAAGGCTGATGGAGCACCGAATCCAGCATCTAGAGAGAGAGAGAGAGAAGGGCGATCGAACTCCCCTAGCAGTTCATCCCCTAGCCAAGAACAGACCCTCGCGAGGCTGTTCTTCCTTATATTGTTCTTCATCATCAGCCCAAGGGGCAATCCACCCACCACACTGGAGTAGGGTATTACACCGCATCGGTGGCCCGAACCAGTATAAATCCTGTGTCTCTTGTGTTGTTCTTCTCATAGTTAGTTCTTTGCGAGACGGAGAGGTAGAGGGCACGATCTCCGCGCGCACCCCAGAGTTCGAACCTTAAGGGTCTGCCGGAACCCGTGATCCGACAGCCGTCCTCTGTTGTCTTGTCGGCATTGCCTTCTTTGGGTGTGTCCACCATATATATATCATATGATGAGGTGGCGGTCCAATGCCCCATGGGCAGTGGTTCTTGTTCGTCTTCTTCATCGTTGTCCATGCCATCGATGTCTTCGGAGTCGAAGTCGAGCATGTCGGTTAAGTCGTCGACAGTGGCTACTAAGTGGGTGGTGGGTGGGGAGTGAATTTCTTCGTCATCCGCATCCCACTCTAGCCGGACATAGTTCGGCCAAGGTTCTCCAAACAGGGAGAGATATTTTAACGAGTTCAGTATGTCGCCGAAGGGCGAGTGCTGAAAGATATCCGCGGAGGTGAACTCCATGATCGGCGCCCGATCGGATTCGATAGGTATGGGCGCGAGCGGTTCGGAGTGCGTGGCCGGAGACGAGTCCAGTAGTCCGACGTCATGGCTCTCGTGATGGGTAAGGTTAGTATTCGGCTCTATCGCCACTGAGAGTGCGACCTCCAAGGCGGGGTCTCTTCGCCCGTCCTCGGACGGCGCAGTCTGTTCCGGACTGAAGGCCGGAGTGGTTGCTGGCGTGATCTCCCGAACACTGTCTGACGGCAGAGCTATATCGTGCTCATCGCGATCATGCGGCACACCTGGCATGGGACCGAATCCGTCGAAGATCAAGTCTCCATGGATATCTGCAGTGTAATTCAAGTTTCCAAACCTGACCTGATGGCTAGGGGCGTAGCTCTCGATCTGCTCCAGATGGCCAAACGAGTTGGCTCGCAGTGCGAAGCCGCCGAATACGAAGATCTGTCCGGGGAGGAAGTCCTCACCCAGGACTGCATCGTTGTTGATGATCGAAGGGGCCATCGAACCTTACAGCAACGACACAGTGGAACTCTCAATGAAAGCACCAATGTCGGTGTCAAAACCGGCGGATCTCGGGTAGGGGGTCCCGAACTGTGCATCTAAGGCGGATGGTAACAAGAGACAAGGGACACAATGTTTACCCAGGTTCGGGCCCTCACGATGGAGGTAATACCCTACTTCCTGCTTGATTAATCTTGATGATATGAGTAGTACAAGAGTTGCTCTACTAAGATATCGTAGAGGCTAAACCCTAGAAGCTAGCCTATGGTATGATTGTTGTTGTCCTACGGACTAACCCCTCCGGTTTATATAGACACCAGAGGGGGCTAGGGTTACACAGAGTCGGTTACAATCGGAGGAGATCTACATATCCGTATCGCCAAGCTTGCCTTCCACGCCAAGGAGAGTCCCATCCGGACACGAGACGAAGTCTTCAATCTTGTATCTTCATAGTCCAACAATCTGGCCAAAGGATATAGTCCGGCTGTCCGGATACCCCCTAATCGAGGACTCCCTCAGTGTGCCTGCCATCTTATAATATAGACTGTCCGATCTATATCTGAAGGATAGAAAGCAAACTATGACAAATTTTCAAAAGATACCCGCACCTCTCTCCACATCTACAGATAAGGCCTTGCCTCGTTCATCCTTATCTCCCACAACCTCATTGCTTAGCAATTACAAAAGGAATTCTCTGAAACAATCTGGCATGGTGGCCGCTGCCGGTGTGGTCTATCCCCATACCTCCGCCCAGTCCGACCACCAGCCACCACCACGCCCCACTCCTCCTCACCTCTATCATCTTTCTCGACACATCATTTTTTCGATGAAATGGTCGACATACCATTTTCCAATAAAATTCTCAAGATATCATTAGTTTTTACACAAGGGATTACTCCTGCATGGGTCAATCACAACAGGTGTTTTGTAAAAAAAATGCATCTTGATGTTCCATGCAATGCATGGGCATCATGCTAATTTTTTGCATATAATTCCAAACACCACGTAGACATGGTCTTTGACCATTTTACAACTATGTTAGTATCATTGTTAGTGGTCAGCCGGTGCAAGTTATAGCCCTAGGTGTTTTAAACTTTTTTTTGTAATGATATCTGGCGATTGTTCGGCACGAGCTCAATCCTGGCGAATCCCACGTAACCGTCAGATTTCCATCCGACGGTGGCCTGTTTTACCCCATAGTATTTGACAAAACCGTTACCCTTACACACGTACTGTAACTGAGTCGCCGGCGTTTGCAACTGCCATGTCTCCCAGCGAACATTTGCTGGGGATTGGAGTTAGCACCAATTGCGGTTCGTAGTTGTTCCACGCTCGGGCATTGAAGTTTGTAACTATTTTAGATTAGAACATACTACTCCTCCAGTGCTAGTAGTAGAGAAGAGTCCTACTCCACTACTACTCTACTCAAGCAAGTTAGGGCAAAGTAGTAGGTACTGTAGGGAGTACCAGTACTGTGATCACTCAAGCAAGTTGTCTGACTTCGATATGACCCTACGCTCCTGGTATGTGTCTCGTAAGTCAAGCGGCGTGCTGTAGTCATCATCACCTGTGCACTTCCCGCATCACATATTCGCTTCTCCATCTTTGTCCGCTCTTCCATCCCCGCTAAGGCGCCTCCCCCCTCGTCCAATCTTCCATCCCCGCTAAGGCGCCTCCCCCCTCGTCTGAACCCAAACACTAACAATGGTAGAACCGAGCAGCATCCGCCGCAAGTGTGGCTAGAATTCGCTCCCCATAGAGGTAATCAAGCTCATTGTTTCGTGTGTGGACAATCTCAGTACCATGCCGCTCGCCGCATGCTCGTCGGGGCTGTACCGTTTACTCAAAGCCCTCAGCCCAGAGCTTTTTAAGCCAGCTCCTTGCTTGCTGATGCCGCCTGATCTTCAGAAACTGCGTGTCACGCAGCATAATGATCGTAGGGTGGCGAGCATTGTCGGTGTCAAAACCGGCGGATCTCGGGTAGGGGGTCCCGAACTGTGTGTCTAAGGCGGACGGTAACAGGAGGCGGGGGACACGATGTTTACCCAGGTTCCGGCCCTCTTGATGGAGGTAATACCCTACTTCCTACTTGATTGATCTCGATGATATGAGTATTACAAGAGTTGATCTACCACGAGATCGTATAGGCTAAACCCTAGAAGCTAGCCTATGTTATGATTGTTGTTGTCCTACGGACTAAACCCTCTGGTTTATATAGACACCGGAGGGGGCGAGGGTTACACACAGTCGGTTACAAGGGAGGAGATCTACATATCCGTACTGCTAAGCTTACCTTCCACGCCAAGGAGAGTCCCATCCAGACACGGGAAGAAGTCTTCAATCTTGTATCTTCATAGTCCAACAGTCTGGCCAAAGGATATACTCCGGCTGTCCGAGGACCCCCTAATCCAGGACTCCCTCAGTAGCCCCTGAACCAGGCTTTAATGACGATGAGTCCGGCGCGCAGATTGTCTTCGGCATTGCAAGGCGGGTTCCTCCTCCGAATACTCCATAGAATATTTTGAAAACAAGGGTAGTGTCCGGCTCTGCAAAACAAATTCCGCATACCACCATAGAGAGAATAATATTTCCACAAGTCTAATCTGCTGACAACTTTTCACAACGTGACATCACACCATGGCCCGGTCATCATTCGAACCATTTTTCTCAACCAGCTACTGCACATATTGTGAGGCGGTTTCCTTGGCACGTCTTGTCGAAGCAGAGATTGTGTCCCCCTTATTACGGGATTCTCATCAATACGGGTGTGGGTAACCCAACCGCGCCATCAATCACGGTGCTTGGGGAATAAGCGAGCTTACCAGGCAGGTGGAGAGGCGCATAGTTTCTTCCGCCCTTATAAAGGGACAAAGATTCATCTTTTTCACCCACGCCCTCTTTCCCCTTGCTCATCCATTCTTGCGCACTCAAGCTCCAACACCCAAGTTTGCATTTTCTCCTCAAACCACTCCAAGCATGTCCGGAGCGGGAGGCAAGTGGATGGTCTCCTCCGTTACGGAGGAGGACATCACAAAGCTACGACGAGCCGGATATCTGGCCGTGGATATCGCACACCGGCTGCTAGATGCGGGGCAGATCATCCCTACTCCAGAGCCCCATGAAAGGGTAGTATTTCTTACCCACATCATCCGCAGATTGGGATTCCCCTCTCCACCCGTTTGTCCGCAGGCTCATGTTCTATTACGGGCTGGACTTTCACGATCTGGCCCCCAACTTCATCCTCAACATCTCGGCATTCATCGTCGTGTGCGAGGCCTTCCTCCGCATCAAGCCCCACTTCTGCCTATGGCTGAAGACCTTCAATGTTAAGCCGAAGGTGGTGGTCGGCCAGCAAGCGGAGTGCGGAGGCGCCATGGTGGGAATAATGCCCAACGTCACCTGGCTCGAAGGCTCCTATGTGGAGACCATAAAGGGGTGGCAATCGGGGTGGTTCTACATCACCGAGCCGTGCGACACCAACTGGGTGGCGGCCCCCGAATTTCGATCCAGAATCGCATGCAGCTCACCTCCTGGAAAGAGAAGGGCCTGTCCTGGGGTTCCTTGGTAGAGCTGACCGGACTTCAGACTTGCATCAAAAACATGATGAGAAAGAAAATCAAGCTCGTCAACATGGTCCAAGTCATGCTCTTCCGCTGGATCCTCCCGTGTCAAAGACGGGCATTCAATTTGTGGGAGTTCGACCCGGCCGAGCACCAGACGCTACGAGAGCTCTTCGACACGACGCACAAGGACGTCTAGAAGGTGCTGTTCAAGGGCGTCGAGGTACCTCCTCCCCTTATCGAAGATCACGGACTCTGCGCAAAGCATCCTGCCAATTCGGTAAGTCTTTTATATCTCATAAGATGTTCTTTTCCCTAGTATAACCATGCACGGGATCTAAGCCTCCATGCTATTTAACTAGACTAGGTAGCGACAGCGGAGCAGATTGATTATCCAGCCCCCCTGCCCGAAGATCCAGCAGATGCCCTCCTAACGAGGATGCTGGTTCCGGCGCCTTACGAGGTGCCGGCGAAGAAGGCCAAGAAGAAGGCCACGGGGACCCGGAAGGGTCTCCGGCGCAAGATTATATTGGACTCATCGTCCGAAAACACCGAGGTGCACTCCGCCCATGAAAACAAGGAGGAAGAAGAGGAAAGTTCTCCCCCCAGCTGGGGGGATAAGAAAAGGAAGGTCGCCCCATCCGAGGAGGCCGAAGGATCCAAGAAGGGAAGGACCCTCCTCCCGGACTGCTCCACGAAAGGCCACTTTCAGCGGTGAGGAGTGGTTACCGAGGGACAAGCCCCTGGCCAAGTCGTGAGTATCCGGATACCGTAATAATGCTTGATATGTTTTATTGCACTGCTTCTCATCACGCCGAACATGATTATGCAGTTCGTCCCGAGCCCATATCGACGTATCTTCGTCGGATGGTTCTTTGGACCCGTCGGATATGAACATCGATTCACTCCCGACCACCTCCTCCCCCCGCCCTATGAATGACGCCGAGGTGTTGTCTCGAAGGGGACTGAACCAAGGGGAGACAGTTCCGGAGGCGCCTCGAGGCAACATTCCAGGCGCTGGGCGCCTGAGAGGCAAGACTCCCCTGGGCCCTGACACCGGGGGCAGCAAGTCTAGCCCCAGGCCGAATACGGCGCCGGAACCTCTAGTGGTTCCGGGTTCTGTCAGGCAGCCCCTCGCTAAGAGGGGCATGCCATCTGTGCCGATGGCCTCTGTCCGTCCAGAGGCATCGGACAACTTGCCGGAAGTGCTTTGCGGCGCTTCCATTGACGAAGAGCACCGCACTATTATGAGTGCGGTGGTCAAAAAGGTTCAGTCTGCCAAAAGCGGACTGATTGAAGCATGTCTCTGCCTCCTAACAGGCTTTGAGGTGAGTAACTAAATTATAAGAGAGTGTTACCGCATAGACAGTAGCCCCTGATACTATGTTTGGCGTTCGTGAAGAAAGGCCAAATAGAGGATCAAATAATAACCGCAAGAGTCTAATCAGAATATGTCTATGTATATATGCAGGCTTCCCTGCTAGCCACTGTCGCACGTACTACGGAGGTCGCCGCACTAAAGCAGGACCTTGGGCGGTCCAAGGAAGAGCTCGGCCTTACCAAGAGGCAGCTTGAAGAGAACAAACGTAAGTGATACCCCATTTGTATACTGTTAAAGAGAAATATGGTTTTGAATGATAGGATCGTCATGAATTTTGCTAGGGGCCACGGCCGAAGTGGCGGCCCTGAAGAAGGCGCTATCCAAGGCCGACGACAAAGCGGTGAAGGAGCGCCTCGAGCGAGAGAAACAAGAGGCCCGAGTAGGCGAGGTGCAGCAAGAGCTCCAGGCTCTCATCAAGAAACACGAGTCCTTGGAGCATGACTCAAAGACGCAAGCGTCCGAGCTTGCGAAGGCCCTTGAAAATGTGCAACATGCCAAGGACGAAGCCCAAAAGGCCCTCCAGGAGATTGGGGCGGTTAAGAAGATTGCGGCGGGTAAGGCATTCTTTATGCAAAGCAAGCATGTGAAGGAAACTTTCTTTTTACTTACCCGAGTTCGGAGCTCTCCAGGAGCGTTCACAGATCTACCCCGCAGTGTGTCGGATGCCACGGAGTTCTACCGGGATGAGGAGGGGAGCTCGACAGAGAAGTTGTTCTAGTCTCAGTATACTGGGACCGAACACCCAATGCCCTTGAGCGACCAGCTGAAGCAACTGGTCGAGCTCCACAATGCGGCCGAATAGGCCATGAAGGGTCTTATAGTCCGGATGTGGCCTGGCGAGCCCCTGCCTGATAGCTACTTCGGTCTGGTGAGGCGGCTTGTGAATGCCTGCCCACGGCTTGAAGTCGTAAAGCGGTCCGTCTGCATCGAGGGTGCGCGCAGGGCTTTTGCCCGAGCGAAGGTGCACCGGGCGAAGCTGGACGCCGAGAAGCTGGTGAAGGAGGGGCCGCCAGAAGGCAAGGAGCATCGCCACCCCGAAAAGTTTTATGACGGTGTCCTGAAGGGTGCTCGCCTTGTGGCGGAGGAATGTGCTAAGGATGTAATATTCAAATGAATGTATTCAAGTGATCCTATAATATGAAACGAGTTCATTTGCACTATGCAACGCTTGTTAATTTAAAATATTACCTTCTGTGCGGTTATAAAATCTGAGAGTTGGCCAGTCGTCGGCTTCTGCCCCCATGTAACTAGTACTGAGGTGTTCGGGATAACCTGAGCACTCTTTATCACAATTTTGGGTCATTCGAAGGAGGTGTTCAGCACAACAAACTAGGCAATCAGACTATACAACTTTATCACTCTCACTTAGCCATAGTAGTCTACAATTTTCAATTTTGGCGAAGCCCCTAGTATTTGGAAGGCCGAATTTGGGGCGCTATATACGCCTAAGTCGAGCAAGGCTGACTCCTCGCCTGAAGCGAAAAAAGTCTTTAAGGACTTGAGACCTCTCGAACAGCGACCACCTCTCACCGCATCATGACTGTCAGTTTTCGGCTTTCTCTAATGAGGTGCTCGTCCGGAAGAACCGGGACACAATCGCAATAGTTCTCCCAGCGCTACCTTAGCCGATTTGCAGAACGTAAGGTACCAAAACATGGGAGCCTGGCAAACCCAACTATTGACCCAAGACATGATTCGGAGTTGATGCATATAATGTTATAAGTTCGGGGTGCCGCACTGTCGAAAGTGTTCGGACATCTCACGCCGTATTATGGGGTATACTGAAGCCCCTGGCGTACTAGTCGTACCAGAATGTATGGGTGCAATCTGTCGTGAATAAGCAGACAAGAAAAAAAAGGAAAGGGTAATGCAATAATAGGCTAACGCTATGTATTGTTATTAAATAGTACGCCAGAGCGTACGGATACAAGTAGTGCAATAAGCAAAAAATAGGACTATTTGACATGTCCTATCCAAAGGCAAGCTGCGTATGGGTATGTAAAACAGGTATATCGATCGTTATCAGAGACCACCTGAGGATTCCCTTGTACGTCAGACCATCTTGCTTCCTTGGTATTTCCTTACCACAATGAGTCCAACAATTAGACTGTCGGAAAGGGCTTCCAGAGAGTAAGGTCCTGAAAGAGAGAAAAATGCACTACTAGGAAAAGGGCTATAAATGAAATGGACACTAACGGCGCACCAGACATGTGGTGCGCCACTACTATATACTAATGGCGCACCATGTGTTGGTGCGCCATTAGTGTCCAAATACTAATGGTGCACCACATCCACGGTCCGCCATTAGTAACAATTTTTTTATTTTTTTCAATACTAGTAATGGCGCACCAGGGGATAGTGCGCCATTACTAGTTAAACTAGTAATGGCGCACCACATCCACGATGCGCCATTAGTAAAAAAATTCAAATTTTTTTCCATTTATTTTTTCAAAACTAGTAATGGCGCACGAGGGGATAGTGCGCCATTACTAGTTAAACTAGTTAAACTAGTAATGGCGCACCACATCCACGGTGGGCCACTAGTAATTTTTTTTCATTTTTTTTGCAAAACTAGTAATGGCGCACCACTCCCACGGTGCGCCATTACTAACTTGGCCCAAAAATTCCCCCGCATGCACCCCCCCCCCCCCCCGTGGACCGCCTTTTCAGTTTAGAAAAATAAAAGAAAATGTTGAAAATGTCAAAAAAATAAAAGAAAATAAGTTTCCCATGTGATATGTGGTCTAGTTGTTGGGAAAATTTACAAATATGAATTTCGACTTTATTTGCAAAATCTCTCTAGAATTTGTAAAGTGGGCATAACTTTTGCATGCGAACTCGGATTAAAAAGTTTTCTATATGAAAAATCATCTACTCGAAAAGTTACATCTGAATTTAACGAGGGAACCCCGTTAAACATTTTCAAAATCCTCAAAAACCTAACATAAAAAAGGTTATGGGGCTTTTATGATCTGGAGGCAAAAAAAATCAAACTTACTAGTGGCGCACCGTTTGCTAGGTGCGCCACTTGTAAGAGAAACAAAAATTAGTTTCGATTTTTTTTCGGGATTTTTTTTTCAAAATATGATACGTAATATGAACGGAAGTTTGAAATATTTTTTCAAAATTTCATCACACTCATGAACATGAACAAAGTACTAAACATCAACAAGGTTTAATAGGATTGATATGCTAGATATATCAACAAGTGCCTGTGAAGTGAGCAGGTGCTCGGGTTGGATAGAACTGGGAAATTTGACTACGGAGTGCGATTTGACCTGAGATTAAGCATATTGACCCGAGATTAAGAAAAAAATAAAAAATTAAATCAGATAGTAATGGCGCACAAAACTGGTGCGCCACTAGTAGGCCTTTTCCTAGTAGTGATGATAAAGGTATACAGCCCCTGAGGCGGTTGAGCTGCATTGTGGGACGCGTCGTAGTGGTGCCTCCGCCTATGCCCATGGTATATTGAGTGCGTAGTTATGTACGCGTGCTGCAGATTTTGCCGCTTGACTGGGACTAGGACGGAGGCCGAATTGCTAGTCGAGCTCAAAACGTGCCTGCCGATCAGCTTGCGGGGTACTCCGCACTCGCTTGAAGGTGACCGGGATCTTTTTAGCCGAATTGTGGGCTTGCCTAATAAGGCTGCTTTGCGCTTCTGCTGCGAGAGCCGCAGTGTGCTCCTCTGTGCGGAGCGAGCGCTCTGTGTTTCCATTAACTGTTATAATCCCGCGTGGTCCTCGCACTTTGAGTTTGAGGTATGCATAATGTGGTACCGCATTGAATCTGCAAATGCGGTTCGTCCGAGCAGTGCATGATAGCCGCTGCGAAAGGGGACGATATCGAAGATTAACTCCTCGCTTCGGAAGTTGTCCCGAGATCCGAAGACCACTTCCAGTGTGATTGAGCCCGTGCAACAGGACTCTACACCTGGGATTACCCCTTTAAAGGTGGTTTTTGTGGGTTTGATCCTCGGTGGGTCTATGCCCATTTTGCGCACTTTATCCTGATAGAGCAGGTTCAGGCTGCTGCCACCGTCCATAAGGACTCGAGTGATGTGAAATCCGTCAATGATGGGGTCAAGGACCGATGCGGCAGATTCGCCATGACGGATACTGGTGGGGTGGTCCCTGCGATCAAAGGTGATCGGACAAGAGGACCATGGATGAACTTCGGGGCAACTGGCTCCATCGCAAAGACGTCCCTTAGTGCATGCAGCCCCTTGTGGAGGGAACCTCTACTATCCTCCTGTGTTCGGTGGTCGAGGCTCCTCCTCGTCTTTGCTATGCATCCCCTTGTCCTTCTTTTTGGCATTCAACTTGCCAGTCTGCTTGAACACGCAACATTCTCTGTTGGTGTGATTGGCTGGCTTATCGGGGGTGCCGTGAATTTGACATGAGCGATCGAGTATGCGGTCCAAACTGGACAGGCCCGGATTGCTCCTTTTGAACGGCTTTTTCCGCTGACCGGATTTAGAGCCACCGAGTCCGGCATTGACTGTCGTGTCTTCGGCGTTATCGTCGTTGTTGCGGCGCTTGTGTCTGTTACGACGTGGCCTGGCGTTAGTATCTTTGGCATCTGAAGTGCCAGGATTCCTAGATGTGTTGTTGCTGCGAGCCAGCCAGCTATCCTCGCCAGTGCAAAAGCGGGTCATGAGTGTAGTGAGGGCTGCCATGGACTTTGGCTTCTCTTGGCCGAGGTGTCGGGCGAGCCACTCGTCCCGGATGTTATGCTTAAATGCCGCTAAGGGCTCGTCATCCGGACAATCGACAATTTGATTCTTTTTAGTTAGGAACCGTGTCCAGAATTTCCTGGGCGATTCCCCTCGCTGTTGGGTTATGTGGCTCAAGTCATCAGCGTCAGGTGGTCGCACATAAGTGCCCTGGAAGTTGTCAAGGAATACATCTTCCAAATTCTCCCAACTGCCGATGGAGTTTGCTGGCAGGCTATGTCGGATTTCGGGTTCCGGCAGACCCTTGACGTTCGAACACTGGGGCGCGCGCGGAGATTTCGCCTTCTACCTACCTGCACTCCACCGGCTCGCTAAGATCTAAGCTATGGAAAGAACAGCACAAGAGACACAGGGTTTATACTAGTTCGGGCCACCATTGTGGTGTAATACACTACTCTAGTTTGTGGTGTGGTGGATTGCCTCTTGGGCTGATGATGATGAGCAATACAAGGAAGGACAGCCTCGCGAGGGTCTGTTCTTGGCTGGGGCGATGAACTGCTAGGAGGAGTTCAGTCACCCTTCTCTCTCTCTGTGTGTGATGCTACTCGATCCGATCCCAGCTTGTTTCTGGATTGACCAATTCTCGGTCCTCTCTCCTTTCTTCCTTTTATCCCCTTCTATTCTATTTCCCCATCCCTGGGGGTGGCTAGTCCTATTTATAGGCAAAGGCCCTGGGCCTCTTCCCAAATATTGAGCGGGAAGGGCGCCAACAATTGGCCAGTTTGAAGGGGAACATCTGGTACACTTATCCTGACTAAAGTTGGTCCTCGCCTGCCAAAGACTCTGGTGGTGACGCTGGCTTGTGCTCCACAATGACTTCCTCCCTGCCGTTGGGCTGGTCTTGGTCTCATTGCCCCGAAACGGGTGCCTTTGCTTGATGCTCTTGCCTGCGCTTGCTCCCTTTGCACCAAAGAGGAAAGGAGGACACTGCACGGGCTGGCGCCCGCCTGCCGCCCTTGGTCGTCATGGCTTGCGTCACGGGCACCTCGTGAGGTACCCCGCCTTGATCTCTCCGTCTCCTTGCGAGCCAGCCTGATGAGGCCATGCCTGAGGAAGCTCCGTGTCGTCCGCCCCGCGAGGCTTGGCCCCTCGCGAGGGTCTTGGGTCTGTGTTGATGAAGATGGGCCGTGCTGGGGCCCCTTTGAGCCACGCCGCAGGCTGTAGGCAGGCAAGTCTGGGGACCCCCATTCCCAGAACACCGACAGTAGCCCCCGGGCCCAAGGCACGCCCCGACTTGGCCGTGCAGGGAGGCGAAAGGGCAAGGGCGAAGCGCCGCGGGCCCTAACAGCCTGCAGCCTTGGGCGCTGTGTGGCGGTTGATTGTACGTGGGCGTCTCTGCTTCCCCGCGACGCCTCGGCAACTGCATGGATTGGACAAGTCCCTGCATGCAAAGCGGGTCATGATTACCTGCGATCGTGGAGGTCGGCGGTTGGCCTTCGCCGGCCATAATTACGGAACGGCACACGCCCTTCCAGTCCATCTTTTCTCGCTTCTCCTTCTTCCCGGTCCTTGCTCCGTCTTGCTGCGATGGCTCCGATCCGCCGGTTCTCGGCGGCAGAGAAGTGAAAGGCTCCCCGAGAGGAACCAGACCCGCTCCCGCCGAAGAAACGGCTCACCCTCTGCCGCCGGGACGAGGGGGCCCATCTCGTGGTGTCGAGGCCCTGGTGCGAGCGGCCACCGCCGGGGTTCCCTCTTCCCTTGTACGCCCACATCGAGGGCTCGGAAGGAGTCGATGCCGATCGCCACGGGCGGCGCCGCCATCGGCGCCGACGGGTCACGAAGGTGTGGGTCGTCCCCCCTGGGGTCCACACCGAGGGCTCCTCCCAAGAGTTCGTGCTCCACGCCGCCATGCCTCCTTAGTCTTGGATTCGCGTTCCTCCCTTCTTCGCCTCCATCATCCCGCAGGGAGAACTCCTGGAGCTTTGGCTGTAGCACGCCGGCTATAGCACCCTCGCGACCGAGGCAGAGGTCGCGGTAGTTGCCCCGGGCGAGGTCTTAATGACTCGAGGCTGGCGCGAAATCGCCCAGGTTTGCAGGACAAGAGGCGCCTTCGCGATCCACTTGGAGTACGACGATGCTTCGGTGATGTTCTTCAAGGTCTTTGATGCGAACGGGCGCCAGCTGGAGTGCTGCCCCGAGAGAGGTGGTCGAGACCCTGCTACGGCAAGGACTGGGCCCGCCGACCGCTCCCTTGGAGGCTCCTCAGGCGGCGGAGGCGTCGGAGGATCCAGCAACTCCGGCGAGCTCTTCACGACTCCGGATACGAGCGACGGCAGCTATGAGCCCCCGAGCCGGCGCCGCTCCTGGAGCAGGGCGGGCTCGTCAGGCCGTCGCCGACTCTGATCTGGATGGGGTTGGCGCCGGTGCTTGGCGGCCCACTGTTGATGATGGCGTCTTTTGCAGGGGCGCATGTAGTTAGCGTCCTTTTAGGACTTGTTCCCTGCGAGGAATCAAAGACGCGTCCCGTGGGGGCTTGTAAGGTGCCTGTGATCCCGTTTGTTAATATAACCCTTGTCGTAGAATTGTGCGAGTTGCTCATTCCGTCTTAGCTCAGTTCTCCCTTTCGAACCTCACGAGGCTTGGTGCTCTGCGCCGACAGGTCTCAGTCCCAAGGCGGCTTCAGCCGTCGCTGGTATGCCAAGTTGCGATGCCGTGGTCAAGGCCAGGAGGTGAGCGACCCGGGGTCCGGTAAGAGCCCCTGAGTCGCGATGCTCAGGAGGTCCCCTTTGGCGCTCAAGCAGCCGTCGTTCGGTGAGAAAGGAGAGCGGCGTCGCTAACACGGGATTGCATTAGGTGCGGGGATGGTGCCACGGTAGCTGGTGCTTCCGGGTGGTAACTTATCTCGAGAATCAGGGACCGCTCCCTGGTGTGTCGCCGGGTCCGTGCATCGGCAGGCGCGTGGTTGCTCGGCGAGGTCCTCGCGTGTCCCTCCCCTCTCGCCTTTGCTCCCCTTTCTTCTCTACGTCCTCAGGTCCCGGCCCTCGAGCGAGTCTCAGCCGTCGCTGGTATGCCAGGTCGCGATGCCGTGGACAAGGCCAGAGGGTGAGGGCTGGAGAGCCAGTAGGAGCCCTGAGTCGCGATGCTCAGGCACCCCCCCTTTAACGTGCAAGAGGTTCGCGCGGATGAGAGTGAAGGAGACACCGCAAGGGCCTCGCCTGACGCAGCTCCTTTAGGAGATCCTGTAGACTCATCAGAGAAAGAACGAGGGGTTGCCATGACAATTGACAGTCAGCCGTTGGTTGCTTCCGAGGGGCGATGAGGCACTGAAGACTTAACGAGGTGGCGCCATGCGGGGCTGCCGCAGCCAGAGCTCAGCCATTCAGGTTTGTCGGCGTTGCAGGGACGGGGCCATGCGCAAGCGTCGTGCTATTTTGGGAGCAGCTCCGTTAGTTGGCGTCAGTTGAGTGGGCAACTAGGTCAAACACATTAGCCGCGAAGGAGTGGATTCATTCAAATAGATGCTGGGAAGGCGGACATCACTGGGTGAGGCCCGAGCAACTTGGGGATGATGCAGCCCGAGGGGTGCCCCCAACAAAGTAAGCTAACAACATGAAATAAAAGGGATACATGCCGTAGGGACGGACCCACGCGGCCTGGGAATAATGCAGCCCTGGGGGCGCTCCCAGCTAGAAATGAAACCTGAAAGATGTCACCTGATGATGTTGAGGACGAATGAGCGTTGGTGTAGCAGACTCGGTGGGCTGCGGAAGCCGATCCTCACGAGCCCCCAGGCCCAGGGGCCTCGGGAGGCTCCGGATGCGCCGGTGGCTCCTCACGGACCATCTTCATCTCCGCCAAGGCTGCGGAACGCCTGGCCTCTTGAGCCTCCATGATGCCCATCATGAGGCGCCGGTACGTGGCAGCCGCGTTCGCCAAGCCGTAAGGCATGCGAATGTAGCTATGGGGTGGACCTTCGCAGCGCCCCACTTGCGAGGGCCAGAGGCACTCTAGAGAGGCGACTCGATTGAGCCCTGGTATGTCGATGCAGATGCGCAGCCCACCATCCTCGCTTGGATGGGGAGCCACAGCTGGTAGGCGGCGACCGCCTCTCATGACTCTTGACTCCTGTAGCTCCTGAATGGCCTTGCTAACGAACTCCTGAGGGTATGGTCCTCCTTGCCTTACTCCTACTTGAGGGAAACGTGCTTCGAAACACGCCTCCATGTGGTGCCCAAGCGCATCCCTCGTGACCTTAGCCAGGTCGGTCGCCCTCCAGGGGAGAGCCCCCGAGCCCTGCCTGAGGAGGGCGCCGGGCATGCTTTCCTATGCAATGGAAGGAGGTTCCCCCTGGGCAGGCGCGAGCCCTGAGGGGCCTGCCTCCTGAGGGGTCGGGCCGGACGATGTCTTCTTCTTCTTGGTGGTGGTCTCGAGAAGCCTCCTGCTTCCGTGATTCGGGTCTTCCAGTGATGCGGCCTGAAAGGCTCGTTCCAGGGAACACACCGCGTCCTTCTCTTCACAGGGCACCGTGATGACTCCGCCACTTCCTGGCATCTTGAGGACGTTGTAGGCGTGGTGAGTTATGGCCATGAACTTGCCTAGCGCTGGGTACCCAAGGATGGCGTTGTACGGCAGGCGAATGTGAGCGACAACGAAGTCGATGAGCTCGATGCGGTAGTTGTTGCATGCCCCGAAGGTGACAGGGAGGCGGACCTACCCAATCGGGACCGTGGAGCCGTCGGTGACTCCGGAGAAAGGCTTGGTTGGCTGAAGCTGGTTGTAGGGCACTTGGAGATTGTTGAATGTTCCCACGGACAGGACGTTGAGCCCTGCCCCGCCATCGATGAGGGTCCTGGTGACCAGCACGTTGCTGATGATTGGAGAACAAAGCATCGGGAGGACTCCGGCTGTGGCCGCACACTTGAGCTGATCCGCTGAGCTGAACGTGATGGCGCACGCCGACCACCTGAGAGGGCGCGTGGCTTCGAGCTTGGGGAGGACTGCATTTACTTCGTGGGCAAACTGCTTGAAGATGCGCTGAGAGGCTGGGGCTTGAGCCCCGCCCAGTATGCAGGCGATCGCGCGCGGCTCCTAGAAGCCCCCAGCCCCCTCGTCCTGATGGCGGTCCTCGTTTCTCCTTGGCTGCGGCGGCAGCGGAGGGAGGCCTGCGTTGCCTTGCGGGCGATCCTCGTGAGGCTGATCCCTCCAGTCTCCCTCGCAAGGCGGGTCTTGCCAGCGGTCCTCGCGAGGTCGATCGCACCACCCTTGGCGCGGGCCGCGGTCTTCCCAGCGTCCTGTGTTCCTTCCTCCTCCTCGACCGTAGCCCCGGTCACCGCGGTCGGGGCGACGGCCGATCCTTCCTTCTCGCACAGCTCGGAGCTCTTGACGTTCGTTGGTGTTGTGGGTGTGGAGGTCGTGGTACACACAGTACCGACTGCCCTTGGAAGACTCGGGCTGATCTCTGCCCCGCTTGGTGTCTGGTTTTTCCGCGAGCACGGCAGCCCCCTTGCGCTTCACATCCTTGGCCTTGGGCTTCTTCTCTTCTGGGTCTGCAGCAGGCAGCTCGAGGAGGGAGAGACGCCCTTCCTCAGCCCTGGCGCACTTGGTCGCCAAATTGAACAACTCCAAGGAAGTGCACAGGTCTTCATGCATCGCCAGCTCCTCCTTCATCTTGACGTCGTGCACGCCGTCGGAGAACGCTGAGATGATGGCCTCCTCGGTCACCTTGGGAATATTGAGGTATGCGTTGTTGAAACGCTGGATGTACTTCTGCAGGGTCTCTTCGGGTTGTTGCTTGATGCGGCGCATGTCGCTCACGGCGGGTGGCCGGTCGCGAGTACCTTGCAAGTTGGCGATGAAGCGGGTGCGCATCTCGTCCCAGGAGGAGATCGTGCCTGGAGCCAGGTTCAGGAGCCAGGTGCGGGCCCTGTCCTTGAGCGCCATGGTAAACCAGTTCGCCATGACCTTCTCGTCTCCGTTGGCGGCTTCGATGCCCAGCTCGTAGAGCTGGAGCAACTCCGCAGGGTCGGCCATGCCGTCGTAACGAGGAGGTAGGTCTGGCTTGAACTTGTCGGGCCACGTGACGCTGCGTAGCTCGATGGTGAAGGCACGACAGCCTGCTGTGGCCACGGGAGGCCTTGGGTGATGGAGAGCTTGGTCTTGCAGGTCCCCATGCACTGCAGCTGGGAGCAGCGCGGGGTCTTGATGTGCGGGAGCAGGAGCATGGTCGCGACGTGCTGGAGCAGGGAGCGCCCGGGCAGCTTCTTGCGGGCGAGGGACTTCTTGGCAGCTCTGCTCTTGCCGCGCTGGCACCTAACGGAGCGGGTTCCGCCCAGGGGCCACGCGCCTTGGAGCCAGGGCACCTTATTGAGGAGGAGGCGGCTGGGGCGCCCCCGGAGCTTCGTCGCCCGCGCAAGGCGGGGTGCGGTGCAGCGAAAAGGACGGCGCAGGAGAGCCCCCTACAATGCGGACGAGCTCGGCGACGCAGTCGAGCCATTGTTCGTAGACGTCGTCGACGGGACGGTAGCGTAGGAGCTCGTTTGCCGCGATGAGCACACCTCGAGCCTCCATGGGTGTGCGGAGCGCGCGGGACGAAGAACCAGGTGGGGTGAGCGAGGGAGTAGCGGTGCAGCCGTCTTGCCGCACGGACGGATACTGAGACGACGCTTGCTGCTCGTTTGCCGCCGGGCAGGTGGTGGCGTTGACGACAGGTGACGAGGAACGGCGAGGACGCCCACCGACAAGAGCCGTCTGAGAGACGCAGGAAGCGAGAGCGGCTCGGCGCTCGGTGCGGGCCCGACGAGCGTCAGACATGGACGCGATGGTCGGAGGAGAGCGGAGCGATGGAAGACGAATTCTGGCACACCACTACCTTGGCGCGCCAAATGTCGGATTTCGTGTTCCGGCAGACATTTGAGGTTCGAACACTGGGGTGCGTGCGGAGATTTCACCTTCTACCTACCAGCACTCCACCGCCTCGCTAAGATCTAAGCTATGGAAAGAACAACACAAGAGACACAGGGTTTATACTAGTTCGGGCCACCATTGTGGTGTAATACCCTACTCTAGTTTATGGTGTGGTGGATTGCCTCTTGGGCTGATGATGATGAGCAGTACAAGGAAGAACAACCTCGCGAGGATCTGTTCTTGGCTGGGGCGATGAACTGCTAGGAGGAGTTCAGTCACCCTACTCTCTCTCTCTCTCTCTCTCTCTCTGTCTCTATCTCTGTGTGTGTGTGTGATGCTACTCGATCCGATCCCAGCATGTGTCTGGATTGGCCGATTCTCGATCCTCTCTCCTTTCTTCCTTCTATCCCCTTCTATTCTATTTCCCCATCCCTGGGGGTGGCTAGTCCTATTTATAGGCAAAGGCCCTGGGCCTCTTCCCAAATATTGAGCGGGAAGGGCGCCAATAATTGGCCATTTTGAAGGGGAACATCTGGTACACTTATCCTGACTAAAGTTGGTCCTCGCGTGCCAAAGGCTCTGGTGGTGACGCTGGCTTGGGCTCCACAATGACTTCCTCCCTGCCGTTGGGCTGGTCTTGGTCTCGTTGCACCGAAACGGGTGCCTTTGCTTGATGCTCTCGCCTGCGCTTGCTCCCTTTGCACCAAAGAGGAAAGGAGGACACTGCGCGGGCTGGCGCCCGCCTGGCGCCCTTGGTCGTCATGGCTTGCATCACGGGCACCTTGTGAGGTACCCCGCCTTGATCTCTCCGCCTCCTTGCGAGCCCGCCTGATGAGGCTATGCCTGAGGAAGCTCCGTGTCGTCCGCCCCGCGAGGCTTGGCCCCTCGCGAGGGTCTTGGGTCTGTGTTGATGAAGATGGGCCGTGTTGGGCCCCCCTTTGAGCCACGCCGCAGGCTGCAGGCAGGCAAGTCTGGGGACCCCCGTTCCCAGAACGTCGACAGGCTATTCAGCCAATGTCGAGCTGGTCCTTTGAGTTTTAGTGGGAGGTACTTGATGGCATGTAGATCGTCACCGCGGGCCATGTGGATGTGGAGGAGGAAGTCCTCGATCCATACCGAGGGGTCTGTTGTGCCATCATATGACCCAATGTTCATGGGTTTGAATCCTTCTGGGAATTCATGATCCATTACTACATCAGTGAAGCATAGGGGGTCTGCGGCGCCTCTGTGCCGGGCTATGTCACGACGCAGTCCATACGAGTCCTGTCTGCTGTATTTGGCCCGGCCGGATTTGCTTTTAGCGTATCCTCCGTGACGATCATCGTCACGCATTGGGGCGCGACCACGTGATCTGTAGATTGATCTTGTATGTCCTGCTTTGTTTTGCAATACGTCTCGCAGGTCCCGCGTGTTTCCCTCAGCCTTGGTGTTTTTGTTTGTCTAGCGACGGGGTGTGGGCTCGACTTCGGGCTGATATGCCCCTCTGTCTCGGCCATGCGGTGGCCGATGAGCCGCATCATATGCTGGTAATGTAGGTTTTAATGCTTCCTCCTCGAGTTGGGGTAGCAACCTGCGCTTTCGGTAACTCTTGGTTGGGCGTTCGAGTTCGTACTCCTTGGTCGCAAGGACTTCAGTCCATCTATCCACTAGCAGATTCTGATCAGCTCGAAGCTGTTGTTGCTTTTTCTTCAGGCTGTTTGTTGTGGCTATAAGCCAGCGCTTGAAGCGCTCCTGTTCGATGGGATCCTCAGGCACGATAAATTCTTCGTCGCCGAGGCTCACCTCGTCTTCGGAGAGAGGCATGTAATTGTCATTCTCTGATTCTCCGTCTGCTGCCTGTTCCAGAGGGCTAGCTTGTTCATCCTCCCGCTCGAGGTCTGGAGGGGATTGTCGTCGTCTTTGGCACTATCCGGAGCGTTATTGTCTCTTGTGCCGGTATCGCTGCTTTTGCTATGGCGGGACTTAGAGCGGCGCCGCTGACGTCGGTGCTTGGATTGCTTCTTGGAGGGATTATCCTCCGTTGTCTTGTCGCCATCCCCTTCTTTGGGGGTGTCCACCATGTATATGTCATATGATGAGGTGGCAGTCTAGCGCCCTGTGGGCAATGGTTCTTGTTCGTCTCCTGCATCGTCGTCCATACCGTCGATGTCTTCGGAGCCAATGTCGAGCATGTCGGTTAAATCGTCGACATTGGCTACTAAGTGGGTGGTGGGTGGGGAGCGAATTTCTTCGTCATCCGCATCCCACTCTAGCCGGACATAGTTTGGCCAAGGGTCTCCTGACAGGGAGAGGGACCTGAACGAGTTTAGCATGTCGCCAAAGGGCGAGTTCTGAAAGATATCCGTGGAGGTAAACTCCATGATCAGTGCCCAATCGGATTCGACAGGCACGGACGTAGGCGGCTCGGAGCCCATGGCCGGGGACGAATCCAATGGTTCGGCAACACGGGTCTCGTAGGCGGTGAAGTCAGTATTCGGCTCTATCACCGCTGAGTGCGCGGCCTTCATGGCGGGGTCCATCCACCCATCCTTCGGCGGCGTAATTTGTTCCGGATTGAGGGTTGGAGTGGTTGCAGGTGTGATCTCCCGGACACTGTCTGATGGCAGAGCTAAGTCATGCTCGTCATGGTTGTGCGGCGCACCTGACATGGGCTCGAATCCGTCGAAGATCAAGTCTCCGCGGATGTCGGCAGTATAGTTGAAGTTTCCAAACCTGACCTGATGGCTAGGGACGTAGCTCTCGATCTGCTCCAGATGGCCAAGCGAGTTGGCCCGCAGTACGAAGCCACCGAATACGAAGATTTGTCCGGGGAGGAAAACCTCACCCTGCATCGCATCGTTACCAATGATCGAAGGAGCCATCAAGCCTTATGGTGACGGCACAGTGGAACTCTCGATGAAAGCACCAATGTCGGTGTCAAAACCGGCGTATCTCGGGTAGGGGATCCCAAACTGTGCGTCTAAGGCGGATGGTAACAGGAGGCGGGGGACACAATGTTTACCCAGGTTCGGGCCCTCTCGATGGAGGTAATACCCTACTTCCTGCTTGATTGATCTTGATGATATGAGTATTACAAGAGTTGATCTACCACGAGATCGTAGAGGCTAAACCCTAGAAGCTAGCCTATGGTATGAGTGTTGTTGTCCTACGGACTAAACCCTCCGGTTTATATAGACACCGGAGGGGGCTAGGGTAACACAGAGTCGGTTACAAGGGAGGAGATCTACATATCCATACTGCCAAGCTTGCCTTCCACGCCAACGAGAGTCCCATCCGGACACAGGACGAAGTCTTCAATCTTGTATCTTCATAGTCCAACAGTCCGGCTAAAGGATATAGCCCGGCTGTCCAAGGACCCCCTAATCCAGGAATCCCTCAAGCATCAACCCTCTTGACTGCGATCTGATCCCCGTCACCGTCAACTACATTAACGGTATGTGCTGGGTCGGCATGAACACGTCTTGAATGGTTCTCGTCGACGGTCGCGGTAACTGGATGCTCGTGGAGGTCTATACCCGGCGATTGATCCCCTTCCTTCGATTAACACTACACTGCTTTGGCACCGCCGCCCAGAATACTGAGAATCTTACAGTAGCCAACATGATACCATGTTTGATTTGCTCAAGGTTGTAATCTGCCAAGTGCCCACAAGATCTGCGAATTATAAAGACTTCAGGCTAATTGCATTCTTCAACCGTGGTCTCGCCTATCTGACAGGTCACTACGGTAAGTGGATAAATCTGCACATCCATCGTAGGATCATACATTCTCCATGGTTCTCTGATGCCATTGAACACAATGGCTTCATTTACGTTGTCGACTCCTTCTATGGCTGGACGTATTGTTGCCCTACTCCAGTCATCGCTACAAACGGCTGTTACAACACTATGTTACTTTCCTATGATATCATGATGGCTTGCTTATATTACTGTCAACATTTACTGAAAAAATGCCATGCTCATAACATGATGTTCTTAAGATTGACTACATCAAGAGACCTTTTTTATTTGACTCCAACTTTTTTTAGGGTTATTTGACTCCTGTCGGCGTTCTGGCAACGGGGGTCCCCAGACTTGCCTGCCTGCGGCCTGCGGCGTGGCTCAAAGGGGGGCCCAGTACGGCCCATCTTCATCAACACACACCCAAGACCCTCGCGAGGGGCCAAGCCTCGCCGGGCGGACGACACGGAGCTTCCTCAGGCACGGCCTCATCAGGCTGTCTCGCGAGGAGCCGGAGAGATCAAGGCGGGGTACCTCACGAGGTGCCCATGGCGCAAGCCATGACGACCAAGGGCGCCAGGCGGGCGCCAGCCCGCGCAGTGTCCTCCCTTTCCTCTTTGGTGCTAAGGGAGCAAGCGCAGACGAGAGGATCAAGCAAAGGCACCCATTTCGGTGCAACGAGACCAAGACCAACTCCGCGACAAGGAAGAAGTCATTGTGGAGCCCAAGCCGGCATCATCACCAGAGCCTTTGGCAGGCGAGGACCAACTTTTGTCAGGATAAGTGTACCAGATGTTCCCCTTCAAAATGGCCAATTGTTGGCGCCCTTCCCGCTCAATATTTGGGAGGAGGACCAGGGTCTTTGCCCATAAATAGGACTAGCCAACCCCGAAGCAAGGGGACGGGAGAAGAGAATCAGAGAGAGAGAGAGAGAGAGAGAGAGAGAGAAGGGCGGCTGAACCCCTCTAGCAGTTCATCGCCCCATCTAAGAACAGACCATCGCGAGGCTGTTCTTCCTTGTATTGTTCATCATCAGCCCAAGAGGCAATCCACCACACCACCACACTGGAGTAGGGTATTACACCACATCGGTGGCCCGAACCAGTATAAACTCTGCGTCTCTTGTGTTGTTCTTCTCATAGCTTAGATCCTTGAGAGGCGGAGGGGCACAAGTAGGCAGGAAGCGTAATCTCTGCGCGCACCCCAGAGTTCGAACCTCAAGGGTCTGCCGGAACCCGAAATCCGACATTTGGCGCGCTAGGTAGGGGTGCGCCGGAATCCGCCTTCTACCACTTCGTGCCCCGCTGCGTCATCCTCACCATGTCCGGCGACCAGGCGGGCAACCCAGATCCATGGGCGGCGTGGCCCGCCCGCACAAAGCCACTCGCCTCGGGCGACCCCGTGCCCCAGGCAGCTCGCGGTCCGCAGGGCGCTGCAGGCCGCGGGCGACGCGGACAAGCTTCGGCGGCCCTCACACCACGGCAGGCGCGGTCGGCAGCAAGGGCCTCCAATCACGCCGCGACCGCGACACCGTACACCCGTCGGGAGCAGGCGAACTCAAGGGCCGCGATCACGGTGGCCCGAGAGCTGCTACAGTGCAGGCTGCTGGAAGGCGGCCGTGACGTGCTGCTGGAGTGGGTTGTCGAGCTCCTGGGCTTTGCCGCCTCGGGGGCTCACCCCTTATGCGCCCAGATCCCGCCTCAAGCCCAGAGCGGCCCACGCGTGGGCTCCGCGCACGCCCGCGGGCTCCAAGGCTACCCCAACACCGGCGAGGCTGTCGGCACCGGACCGACGGCGACGCTACCACCGCCCCCGGTCCGAGAAGAAGAAGGACTCGACACGACCCACGGTCTCAGTGGACAGCTACGCTACCACCCCTTAGTGGGCGCGTCGAGCAGAGCTACATGGCACGCGGAGCACTACGGCAGGGCCTTCGGGATGACAGCGCCAGAAGAATACGTGCCCCACATGATGGATCAGAGGCACCCTCACGAGGGCGAACATGGCTCGCTCCTCAGCCCAGGCTGCGAGAACGAGTCACCAGAAGCTGAGCCCTTCCAGGGGCCCAGTGATGGCCCCACCGGTCACACTAGGAGCAACGATTATCGGGTATCGCTACTTCCTCAGGAGCAGGCATACGCTAATCATGGATCTCAGGAGATGCAGGTCGCCGCAGCGGGGAGCTGCCCCGCCCCCATGGTCTCCTACCCCTCGGGAGGAGGGCGCAGGGGGCTGCAGGAGAGGGGCAGAGATCTAGCATCACCACTGCGGAGTTCGGAGCAAGGCGTTCTCAGGAGGTAGGCCCTCTACTAGGGAGGTGCCTCAGGGCCTGCCCCTGGCGGAGGACCCGTGGTCGTCGGGGGAACCGCTGGCGATCGCTCTACCCCATTGGCGACGTCCTTGTTTCTGGTCGTCGTTGATGGCACTAGAGTGTGGTGCAAGGCGGGGACCTCGTCTGGCGATATGAAGCAAGGCCGGTAACTGTGAAGAAGGCCCAGTGCCTATGAAGCTCGCCGCTCCGTGACACTCTCACGTAATAATGAGTGGGGCTGTACACGCCCCGGAGTCTCAGGGGTGCCGGCCTCAGGCCCTGGGGCTCCCTCCCACGCCCAGTGGCAACACTTAGCTTCGCGCTGGTGAGAATACGTCCAAGACTAGACTAGGTGCCAGACACGGCCTTTTGTCTGCTTTCATTGCTTTTTCCCCTCTGGTTGTAATTTTCCCCCGCTGGATTTAAGTTGGATTCGAATTTGAGATTTGCGTGTGTTCGGGGAAGGGGTGCTTAGTCTCGTTCGAGCCATTTCTCGCGTTTCGATTACCACTTTTCCTCAGCTGCCTCCTCTCGCGAGCCCCTCGCGAGCCAGGTCAGTCCTAGCTTGCGCGCAGCCCAGACTGCCGCCACCGCGTCCTCTCGGGAGGATTTCCAATG
The DNA here is from genome assembly GCA_032464435.1 of Aegilops umbellulata. Taxonomy (NCBI): domain Eukaryota; kingdom Viridiplantae; phylum Streptophyta; class Magnoliopsida; order Poales; family Poaceae; genus Aegilops; species Aegilops umbellulata. The sequence goes on from CP136055.1 coordinate 217,002,338, forward strand.
CCTATGAAGATTATCCTTTTCGAAAAGGCCCGGAGCCTGTGAAGAAGGCGAATGCCTGTGAAGATTATCCTTTTGGAAAAGGCCCGGAGCCTGTGAAGAAGGCGAATGCCTGTGAAGATTATCCTTTTGGAAAAGGCCCGGAGCCCGTGAAGAAGGCGAATGCCTGTGAAGATTATTCTTTTGGAAAAGGCCCGGAGCCCGTGAAGAAGGCGAATGCCTGTGAAGATTATCCTTCTGGAAAAGGCCCGGAGCCTGTGAAGAAGGCGAATGCCTGTGAAGATTGTCCTTTTGGAAAAGGCCCGGAGCCTGTGAAGAAGGCGAATGCCTGTGAAGATTGTCCTTTTGGAAAAGGCCCGGAGCCTGTGAAGATTATCCTTTGGAAAAGGCCCGGAGCCTGTGAAGAAGGCCAATGGCTGTGAAGCGCGCCGCCCGCTACACTCCCGCGTCCTATGAATTTGAACAGAGCACACTCAAGACGCCACGGCCACCCGCAGGCTACCTCGGGACCCGCACGGAAGAAAGGTAAACTAGCCAACCACCAGGCGCGGACGCACGGGCAGCGCAGCGTCAAATAAATACGATGAACACAAGTTTTACATGAGCAGATCCCCCTCCCAAAATGCTCTCACAATCATGAGGACAAAACCTGAGTTCTACTCATGCAGGGTAAGGAAACAGGGACAATGCATAATCAGTCGGATAAATCCCCCAATGCGTCCTCAGGAGCACCTCCTGAGCCATAGCTGGCGTCGCCAGACCCGCCATCGCTGTCTTCGTCGCCGCCAGTGGCGTCGGGGCCGTTCACCACACCGCCCTCGTCAGCAGCCACGATCACGTCGTTGTTGTCCGAAGCGAAGGCCCTAACGAGGGCATCCACCTTGTCTTCCATCCAGTGCGCCAGGTCGTCTCGAACGGCCTGGGGGATTGGAGCGATGGCGGCGTCGAAGTCGAAGTGGAGGTCCATGTTCTGAAGATGGCTAAAGACACGGGAGAAGGCGCGCCCGAGCAGGGCGCGGCTCCTCTCCTCCACCAACCTGTCGGCCCTGGCCGACCGCGCCTCCAGTTGCGTCACCACGGCGGTGAATAACTGGAGGTTGCCGACATTGTTGATTGCGTGCGGCTCGCCGACAGCCGCCTCGCAGATGTTGCCCAAGGCTGTATTGGCTCTCTCCCGGAGCGTGGAGAGCATGACGGCGTGCTCATGCTCCAGGACCTGCCCCTGGCGTATCTCATCCGCATTCTGGCGCGCGACGGCCTCAGCCTCCTCCACCAGCTAGCGGAGACAGAGCGCCTCGGCCCGGGAGGTGGTTGACTCCCCTTGCGAAACCTCAAGTGCGGCCCGAAGAGCATCGGTCCGCCGCGTCGCCTCCTCTAGCTTGGTCCTCAGGGCTGCGGTCGTGCCTTCAGCCTCGACCCGGAACAACCCCAACTTCCCCTCGAACTCGCGCTCGAGGTCTTGGTGCGCCATCGCCACCCGACGTCCAACCTCCTCCTGGACTCGAGCTTCCCGTGCAGCGACATCGTCCTCCGCCTGCGCCACCAGGCGCTCCCTCGTCTCCAGCCGCTCGTACTCGCGGGTGCGCTCGGCGGCTTCCAGCGTCAATGCCTCCTCACGCCTCTGGAGCCTTGCCGGGTCGTCGGAGGCCACCTTCATCGACGCAAGGGCTGCCTCGCGCAGCTCCACTTGCTCCTCCGGTGAGTGGCACCGGGCCAGGAGCTCCCAAGCCCGCTCCTCCGCAGCTCCTCTCCGCCGGTCAGCCTCCCGGGCCTCCTCAGCGGCCCAAGATTGGGCCTCACGAGAGGCCGCCAACGACGCTTTGGCCCTTTTGTCCTCAAGATCGCGCTGGCGGCGCGCGAGGGCGATGGCGCCCTCCAGCTCACGCCTCTCTGCGGCCAGGCGCAGGCCCTCGGCTTCAAGGCGCGCGTCTTCATCAGCAAGCTCCTCACCGAGCAGGTCCACTGCGTCAGCCGCCCTTCGAAGGAACCCTTGGCGAAGAGCGCGACGCTCTCGAGCGCGCTCACGCACATCCTCCACACCATTACCTGCCCCAAGCAAGAGCTGGGGGCCACGGATCGGCACTCCCCCTCCAGGCAGGGGGCTGGGGGCTGGCACCCTCGCGACGATCGGGCACACTGCGCCAGAAGCTCGGCCAGGAGCCAACCCGCCATCAGATGAAGAACGCAGGGAGCACCTCAGCCAATCGTAGTCCACGACCAGGCGAGAAGCCCACGGCAGGCTGGCTATGCCCCGAGAAGGCTCGCGAAAGAAGACCGCGGGGTGCGTAGGGCCTCGATGCACCTCGGGGTGGTTCGCCCCTCCAATCGCCCTCACGACAAGGGCTGTGCTGCTCGGAGCACTCAGGGACGGAGGATGGAACCTCGGCCGTCTCTGCGAGCTCGGCTAGCAGAGGCCTGCGGAGCAAAGATCAATAAAAGCAACAGAAGGATCAGGAGCTGGAAAGGGAGAAGGCTTACTCCTCAGTGGCAAAGTACTTCCTATGCTTCAGCAGGCGACAAGGGTAATCGTCGCCCAGGGCCTCCCTCTTCTTCCGGAGGGCCTTGAAGTCCACGCGAAAGCGGCCCAAGAGCTGACTGCAGGGATCGACCTGCGACAAGGGCGAAGCATCAAGGAGATCCACGCCAGGGGCACCTGCCTAGTGCGCACTGTCGGTCGCCTCGCCCGAAGGAACAACCGGAGCCTCAGGGGCTTCATCCACAGACACTGAGGGCGGCTGCTCGCCGCTCTCGGCCTCGGCGGCACCGGCCCCAGCAGCTACTCCCTCGTGAGCATCACCCGGCGCCGTCACCCTGTCGGGAGCCCCTCGGCCTCTGGCGCCTGATGCCTCCCTGCTCCGCCACTTGAGGAAGAGTCGCCTTGGCCGGCTGCAAGGGCAGTCACCATCACTGGGTTCTTGCGAGACCCCTGGAGGCCGACAGGGCGCAGTCCCCAGTCATCAAAGATAGGCATCTGCTTCACAAAATCATCCTTGTTCTGGCAGAGGTACAGCAGGGCCCCTCCCCGCTGGATGCTGCCCGGGTTGGGGTCACCAGTTAGGACCAAGAGCACTGTCCTCAGCACTTCAGGCGTCAGATCCTCTTCCTGGAGCCTCATACGATCATCATGCCCCTTGAAGGCCCACATTCGACGGGAGTGGCGTTGGAGAGGAGCGATGCGGCGCAACAGGAACTCCTTCACCACCTTGGGCACGGTCACGCTGGTTGACTTCAAGAACGCAAGGCAGTGCCAGATGAAGGTGAGCCGGGGGCTCTCGAGCGTCTCCCGGCCCCATCCTGAATTGGGGACTGCAGGCGAGGTTGGCTTCGACAGCAGGGGGCTGGGCACCCCAACGTCCACATACAGCCACCGCTCGCGGAACCCATCCGAAGGCGAAGGAATCCCGAAGTCGATCCTAGAGGCCACCGTCTCGGGCGCGGCGATGAAGCTCACGCACGCCGAGCATTGGGTAGGGTCGACGAGGCGCAGAGAGAAGAAGTGGTGCAGTAAGGCAACCGACGGAGCAATGCCCATCATTGCTTCGCAAACGAAGGCGAAGACTAAGAGAAGGGCGATGGATTCAGGACCCAGATGCATCATGTGGATCTGGTAATGGGAAAGCACGACCCTGAAGAAATCAGAGAAGGGGGAACCAGACCCGCCCACAGGGCATCGATGAAATAATGAACCTCGGTGATTATCCTATCAGTGGGGAAGTGAGACGTGGGCCAGGCCGTCGTCCTCCCGCACTCGTTGAAGGTAGTGGCCAGAGCCAAGCTGACCTTGCCCAGGCCCTCTCGATTGAGTATGATCAACCGGCCGACGGCGGGGGCCACCAACAACGGCGAGCGAGGCGGAAGCATGGGTTGCTTCCCTCTTCCCTTCTTCGTCGGAGCCATGGCGACGGGAAGGGGGAGAGATGGTTTGAGATTGGGCTGAGGACAGGAGCTGGAGTTCGAGCGGAGGAAGGACAGAAGGCGCACGGGCAAAAGGAAGGGAGCGGCTATGTACAACTACGAGTCCGCCTAGCATGGCGCGGAATAAGGGGGCGTGGGGGAACAGTATAGCCCATGTCCAATCAATCACCACGCGGCGCCCAAGGCTGCAGGCTGTTAGGGACCGCGGCGCTTCGCCCTTGTCCTTTCGCCTCCCTGCACGGCCAAGACCGGGCGCGCCTTGGGCCTGGGTGCTACTGTCGGCGTTCTGGGAACGGGGGTCCCCAGACTTGCCTGCCTGCGGCCTGCAGCGTGGCTCAAAGGGGGGCCCAGTATGGCCCATCTTCATCAACACATACCCAAGACCCTCGCGAGGGGCCAAGCCTCAGGGGGCGGACGACACGGAGCTTCCTCAGGCATGGCCTCATCAGGCTGTCTCGCGAGGAGGCGGAGAGATCAAGGCGGGGTACCTCACGAGGTGCCCATGACGCAAGCCATGACGACCAAGGGCGCCAGGCGGGCGCCAGCCCGCGCAGTGTCCTCCCTTTCCTCTTTGGTGCTAAGGGAGCAAGCGCAGACGAGAGGATCAAGCAAAGGCACCCATTTCGGTGCAACGAGACCAAGAGCAACTCCGCCACAAGGAAGAAGTTATTGTGGATCCCAAGCCGGCGTCATCACTAGAGCCTTTGGCAGGTGAGGACCAACTTTAGTCAGGATAAGTGTACCAGATGTTCCCCTTCGAAATGGCCAATTGTTGGCGTCCTTTCCGCTCAATATTTGGGAGGAGGCCCAGGGCCTTTGCCCATAAATAGGACTAGCCAACCCCGAAGCAAGGGGACGGGAGAAGAGAATCAGAGAGAGAGAGAGAGAGAAGGGCGGCTGAACCCCTCTAGCAGTTCATCGCCCCAACTAACAACAGACCCTCGCGAGGCTATTCTTTCTTGTATTGTTCATCATCAGCCCAAGAGGCAATCCACCACACCACCACACTGGAGTAGGTTATTACACCACATCGGTGGCCCGAACCAGTATAAACTCTGCGTCTCTTGTGTTGTTCTTCTCGTAGCTTAGATCCTTGCGAGGTGGAGGGGCACAAGTAGGCAGGAAGCGTAATCTCCGCACGCACCCCAGAGTTCGAACCTCAAGGGTCAGCCAGAACCCGAAATCCGACAACTCCAACTTGATATGATGTTGTAGGCCACCTGGTGTCCCTACCCTTCCTAATCCCAGAACCTTTCAAAGAAAAGCGGCATGGCAGTTGCAGGTGGTTCCTGGCTCGATCGGACGACGGCGGACGATTGATGATCGTTCGCATGTACCGGACGTGTTGTTTCACGGAATACAATCATAGTCACTGCAAGGTCTTTGAGCAGGATCCCAGCTTCTCTGGGCCTTCAGGAATTTTTGACTGGAGGTTGGTAAGTAGCCCTGGTACACGCTCTCTATTTGTCGGACTAAATTACCTGATTAACCAGGAGATAACCGATGGCAAGGATCATAATGGCAGCGCGGTTTCGGTCATTAGGCAAAACTGTGTGTACACAGCGTACCATGCGTCTCTGCATGCACCATACCCTGATATGTGCCGCCATGCTCTGCATCCCAAAGTCGGAGAGAGGGTCACAAGTATCATACTTCGACCTGCTGGCTGGAGTTTCCCCCGTCAGGCACCCATCTGGTTCAAGCGATCAACCAATCTCCACATCTTAATAAATAGTAACATCTAACTGAGTCAGTTAGTTAAATGCGTACACTTGGTGTAGTAGGATCTTTATTTAGTTTGATGCATACACTTGTTCTTTTTTGGTATCCCTTTTGTAATGATGGCTGATGTTTGGTTTGGAAGAGAGAGATGCATCTTCACTCTTCTGGCCTGCTTACTGGTTCTGTTGCACCCCCAGCCCTGGTTGCTGCTGCTGCTGTTTTTAATGTACAATCGGTAGTATATTTCGTCTGTTGGTTGAATAAATGTGTTGTTAGAATGACAAACACAATGTTTTGGAAGTCGTTGCATGGTTTGATCCTTTAGTGCCCCATACCGTACATAGTGCATACTATTTTCTGTATGGAACACATTTTCCACTTGCTGATAACATGCAACCCACTAATGAAGGCCCAATAGAGAAGCCCATAATTAACTGGAAGGGAGTCTCTCACATGAATCCGGCCCAGGTACATGCTCATGGTCCCCTAAACATAAATAAATAAATAAATAAATAAAGCTAAATGCTCATGAACCAGTTCTTTAAATTCACGATTTAATAGGAGGATACTATTTCCTATGATTATGTCGTTACATTCAGTCAATATTATTCTTCGGCAAAGATAGCGACCAGTCTTCTTTCTCCCAGCATTTTCTTCCTGCAACCAGCGGACCCATGCAAATCATAGTCAACATCGTAAATAGATCCGGTCCATTTTTATTTTTTAATAAGAATGTCCAACCCAGCCCAGCACATTGGCGACAGCACTTGATCCTCCGCCTTGGTGCGCTCGCCGCGGCACCGCCGTCCGGCCCTGTCAACATAGTTTTTTTTCAAAACGGTCCCTGTCAACATAGTGAATCGGGAGAGGATTGTAGTTGTGAGTATGACAGTACGGACCCACCAGGTCCACTCCCGAACACAAGCAAGCGCCTCTTTTACTACTCAGATTAACCCCTCGTTTTTTACTCTAATCCACCTTGCTAATATCTAGGACCCACATCATTTTCAACGTATAGTCAATTAATGACAGAATTGCACAAATTGTTTTAGTAGTAATTCAGAGGAGCAGGCTATAAACTAGGTTGTCCGGTCTTTGTGGCCCGTCTAACAACATGACCAGCCCAATAGTTTTTTCTTTGGGAAAATAGGTAGCCTGGTATTTCTTTTTGAAGAATACCCAAGCTAGGCCTATTTGTTTTCTCCGACTTACTGGACTGCACATCTTTCAAGATGAGGAGGGATGCATTCTGGCCTGGCCAAAGAGTATGGTCAGTGTCTGTTAAAAGTAATATCAAAAGGGGTCGAAAATTTCAAAACAATTATAGCAAATGGGATATTAGTTATTTTTTTTGTTTTTGTTCTTCACTGATATCTTATACTCCCTCCGTCCCAAAATTCTTGTCATAGATTAGTCTAGATACAGATGTTCTAATACCAAAACGTGACTTGGTACATCCGTACTTAGACAAATCTAAGACAAGAATTTTGGGACGGAGGGAGTATTTCATTGGATTTAACATGACATAGTACTAATTTATTTTTAAATATGTTTTACTATGGCTACTAATTTTTGGATTAAGAATATTTTTTTCCCAGAAAATTTTGCGAATTTTCAAAATTTCCCACATATTTAGTTAATTTTTTTAACCCTAGTATTGACCAGAAAATGGAAGCAATTCTAAAAATGGAAAACGGGCTATAATAAATTCCATATGAATTAGAAAATGAGTAAAAAATATAAAAATAATAGAAAATGGGTTGTACATGCCACAGATTTCGAGGCTGACTTGTTTACGCACGGCTTTGTCAGTCAACACACGATTCTAGCAGTAGTGACTGTTGGATGTCCATCCAATGGCCGACGTGCTTCTTCAATCTCTGATCTCACTGCTCTAGCCGCCTAAACTAGCGCCGGCAGGACTGCCTGCTCCCTCCTCTCTTAGCCCGCTGTGATGCCGCGCAGGCTTCCCCGGCCCACCCTACTCCCTTTGCTGGCCTGGCCGCACGCAATCAACTGCCTCCTTATTACAAGAAAAAAATGATTCCTCCCACTGACATCTGGGACGCACCGGTTGGGAGGCTGACCTGTGGGCCTACTAAGTTGACGTGTACATAGGGCTTGTCAACTTAGTCAACAAACAATTCTAGCAGCAGTAACTGTTGGATTTGAATCGAACGGTCATGCTGCTTCTTCAATCGCTGCTCTTCTTGCACCAGCCGCCAAACCAGCGCCGGCGAGACCGACTGCTCCTACCTCTAGTGGCCGGTTGTGCTGCCGTTGAGGCCTCACCGCCCCCTACTACTCCCACCACTAGCCAGGCCCTACGGTGACGACAACCTCACACCACAGCCGAACCAGTGAACCCTCGTACTCCTCTCCGCGTGGGCATCCACTGCCGCGTCTTCCCCGGCTCCTTGTCGTTCCCTTTCTAGGCCTCGCCGTCGTCCACCGCCTTGGTGCTCTCGGCGTGGCGTGGACACTGTGGTCAACAACCGACTTCCATCGGAAGAGTACTGTACATGGAGAGGCTGACAGCTGGGTCCACGGCCACAACCCAGTTTTTTGTGATTTGCCAAGTAAGTCGCTTTGTCAGGCCTGTTGGGCTGCAAATCTTTCAAGACGATGAGAGCTTCATTCGGCTGGCCGAGAAAATGGCCTATCACTAATGAGAAATGGGATGTACATTTTTAAAACACATCAAACCGGCAATTAGTTTCAAATTTCTTTTTTTCATTTCGAGATTTTAAATTGCATTGATTTTTATGCATGGACAATTTGTTGGATTTTATATTGATATATATTTATTTTTAAAATCAGTTTGAATGTGACTCGAAATTTCAGGATTAAAAACCGTTCGGACCGCACTGAAATATGCAAAATTTTGGATAATTTTTTAACCGTGGCCAGAATATGGGCCGTAATGCTAAGAAAAAGAATATGGGCTCCAAAAAAACCTTAAGAAAGTTAGCAAATGGGCTGTAAATTATTAGAAATAGTGGCAGATGGGTTGTATGATGTGGTATCCATAGATTTGAGGCTTTCTTAAAAAAAGGTTGAAGCACAAGCAGTGACTGTTGGATGTCCATCCAACGGCCATCGTGCTTATTCAATCTGTGCTCTTCCTACTCCAGCTGCTCAAACAAGCGCCGGCGGGACTGCCCTCTCCCTCCTCCCCGTGCCTGGCTGTGCTGCTGCGCAGGCCTCACCGCTCCACCGTACTCCCATCGCTGGCCTAGCCATCCCTCTACTCACCCACACCTGCTGTTATTCTCCGGCAATGGCAGACGAACTAGTAAACCCTTGTACAGTCATACTCCCCTCCGCGTGGGAAACAACTGACGAGTCTTCCCTGGCTCCGTGTCGTTCCCTTCCTAGGCCTCGCCATCGTCCACCGCCCTGGTGCTCTCGGCGTGGCCTGGTCAACGTGGTCAACGACCGACATGCATATGAAGTGGCCTGTGCATGGAGAGGCTGACAACTGGGTCCACGGCCGCACGCAAGAAAATGCTTCCTTATTACACACAAAATAATGATTCCTCCACCTGACATCTGGGACCCATCAAAAGGGCCTCTGTATTTTGCAGAAAGAAAATGTTACCACCGCTGACAGCTCGGACCCACCAGCTATATCTTCGCACGCAAGGAAGTGGTTCCTTATTACGCACAAAAATAATGAATACCCCCTGCTAGCTGGGACCCAGTATAGTGGGTGGCAGACTTGTGGGCCTACTAAGTTGACGGGGACGGAGGGCTTTATCAACTTAGTCAATATGCACGATTCTAGCTCCAGTGACCATACGATGTCCATCCAACGACCGTAGTGCTTCTTCAACCTCTGGTCTTCTAGATCCAGCCGCCCGAACCAGCGCCGGTCGTGCCTAGTGCTCCTGCCTCCCGTGGCCGGCTGCGATGCCGCGGAGGCCTCACAGCCCCCTACTACTCCACCACTGGCCAGGCCATCACTCTACTCACCCACACCCCCTGTTATTCTGCGGTGACGACAGCCTCACACCGTAGCTGAACCAGTGAACCCTCATACTCCTCTCCGCATGGGCATCCACTACCGCGTCTTCCCTGGCTCCGCGTCGTCCCCTTCCTAGGCCTCGCTGTCGTCCACCGCCTTGGTGCTCTCGACGCGGCATGGTCAATGTGGTCAATGACCGACTTCCATCGGAAGAGTACTCCACGTGGAGAGGCTGACAGCTGGGTCCATGGCCGCAACAAGGAAGTGCCTCCTTATTACGCGCAAAATAATTATTCCTCCACCTGACAGCGGGGACCCACCGGACGGGCCAGCGTAATTCGCGGAAAAAACGTTTCCCCTAACTGCTAGGACCCAACAGCTACATCTTCGCACGCAAGGAAGTGTGTCTGGGCAAAAAAAATGATTCGCCCCCTGACTGCTAGGACCCACTAGCTACATCTTCGCACGCAAGGAAGTGCCTGACAGTCGGGACCCACCTGGTCGAACCGTACGTAGCATTGTCATTCTGGTCACGAACGTGTACGTACATACTTGTCGATGTAGAGGCTCGCACGTGTCGTAGTAGAGGCGCGCACGTAGCATGTACACGTACGTATAGCGGCCAGGGTGCAAGAAAGTAAAGACGGCCACGTACGTACATACGGGCGGGGTCTCGAACGCCTACTCACGCGTACGTACGGCCAGGGCTCGTCTACATGGCTAGGTCGGAACGGAGAAACATTGTCGTCATCGAGTTCATGGGGAGCCAACCGGCTGGGTCAGAACGGAATGCGTCGTCGTGTTCATCGGGAGGGCTTGGACGGAACAACCGACGGAAACGAGGCCTGACGTACCGCAGAATGGAGGAATCGGCCTTGTGTTCGACCGGCCACGGTCGAAACGGGATCCTGTTTATCAGGAGGGGTCTGGCGTACCATAAAATGGAGGAAACGGACCTCCTACGGTCAAAACGGGGGTCCTGTTGATCGGGAGGGGTGTGGCGTACCGCAACACGGAGGAAACAGACTTGTGTTGTAGTGCTACGGTAAAAACGGGGGTCCTGTTCATCAGGAGGGGTGTGGCCTACCGCAAAATGGGACCCCATGGGATACTGTTCATCTCCACCGTCGACCCCCTCCAGCCTCCACGGGCTACTGTTCATCCACCGTCGACCTCCTCCAGCCTCCAACTGCGACTGTTCATCCACGGGCTCCTGTTCATCCAGCCTCCACCGCGCGCTACTCCACCGGGTACTGTTCAACCAGCCCTCTCCACGGGCTCCTGTTCAACCACCCCTCCACGGGCTACTGTTCATCTAGCCCTCCACCGTCTACTGTTCATCCAGCCCTCCACGGCGTGGTACTGTTCATCCAGCCCTCCACGGGGTCCTGTTCATCCAGCCCCAACCGGCTCGATCGATCGGGGTCCTGTTCATCCAGAGGCAACACCATGGGGTCTTGTTCATCCACCCCACTGGGAACTGTTCATTCAAACCCCCCCAGCAACGCTCACTGTTCATCTAGAGGCAGCATCGACCGGCTTCAGTTAGCAGCAGTACTGAAGGAATCGCTCGATCGGGTTCAGTTAACAATCATCGATTGATCGCTCGGGTTCAGGAACGCGTAGCCCGCAGTGCAGTCGCTTAGGTTCAGTTAGAGCCCAACGCCTCGCTCTGGTTTAGTTAGAGCCCAACACCTCGCACCCACGCGCGTGCGTGTATGAGAGAAACGCGCATCGCTCGGCCCCGACCACCCACCGTAACGGGGAACACCCCGATATTTTCCTCGCCCTCGCTTCTACCACAGTTTTTTCCGTCATGGACGGCCCAAAGAATGTCATGCAGCTGCGTCTCCTGCCCGCCCAGGATGAAAAGCCCATTTTCTGTCATGATTTTTTGTCATAGAAGTAGGAACCCACCACATCTATGATGATACCGGGTTTTGTCACAGTTATCGTCATAGAAGTGTCATAAGTATGACAGGAAAAAATCTCGTTCGGCCCAAAATGTCACGGATGTGTCTTTTTTGTAGTGTCGGTCCCCCTTTCCATCCCTGCGGCAGCCAGGCACTCTACCCTGACAAGCCCCAGTCCCCAGGCAGGCTTCAGCCATCGCTGGTATGCCAGGTCGCGATGTCGTGGTCAAGGCCAGGAGGTGAGCGGCTGGAGGTCCGGTAAGATCCCCTTAGGCCCGATGCTCAGGAGGTCCCCCTTAGCATGCAAGCGACTCCCGAAGGTAGGAAAGGTAAGCGGCGTCGCCGTAGCAAGGCTGCATGAGCTAGGAATTCTATATCTCAGCACCGGGCCGGCTTGAATGTGTGACTTATCTCTGACGATCCTGGGTCAAGTCCCTGTATCGTGCCTGGCCCGTTCACCGGTGGTGGTGCTACTAGGTCAGGATCACGTTAGATCCTCCCTCATCTCGTGCCCTCCTGAATGCTCTGTGTTCCCGGGTCCCGACCCTCGAGCAAGGCTCAGCCGCCGCTAGTATGCCAGGTCGTGATGCCGTGGTCAAGGCCAGGGGGTGAGGGCTGGAGAGTCAGTAAGAGCTCCTGAGGCGCGGTGCTCAGGAGCCCCACCTTTCACTAGCAAGCGGATGGCATGAGAGAAGGAACCAGCTGATGGGGCCACCAGTAGCTAGCGCTCCGGAGATTCGTACGGGTTAGTTGGAGGGGGAAGATTAGCTTGTGATCGTGTTGGTTACCCAGCTCTTGATTGTTCCACAAGAAGGCGAAGGCACTGAGGATCTGACGAGGTGACGCGCGCCGAGTGGGCCGTGAGCCAGAGCTCGATCTCTCGGGTTTATCAGCATTGTAGGGACGGACCCGAGCACAAGCATTGTGGCGTATGTGGAGCTCTCGCCGCGGGGTAAACAGGAGATCGCTCAGCAGCTTGGGATGATGCGAGATGTAATCAAACAAGTGATAGTCATAGGGAAACCACGCAAGGGGATAAGCTAGCTTAGATAGATGCAAGAACGATACATGCCACTAGGACGGACCCAAGAGGACTCGGGATGATGGAGCTCGAGGGGCGCCCCCAACAGAGTAAGCTAAAGGTGCAAAAGGATACACGTCGCGGGGGCGGACCCGTGCGACTTGGGGATAACGCTGCCCGAGGGGCGCCCCCAACTGAATGAACTGGTAAGTGTCACCTGGTTCCGTTGTCGAAGAAGTGTTCAGGTAGCTGAAGGTGCGCTCTTGTCGGCGTCCTGGGAAGGGGGTCCCTAGACTTGCCTGCCTGCGGCCCACAGCGTGGCTCCACCAGCAACCCCGTACGACCCATCTTCACCAGCAAACATCCAAGACCCTCGCGAGGGGCCAAGCCTCGCGAGGCGGACGACGCAAGACCTCCTCGGGGGCGGCCTTGCCAGGCTAGCTTGCGAGGGGCATCTCGCGAGGCTCCTGTGACGCAAGCCATGATAACTGGAGCCAGGCGGGCGCCAGCGCGCGCAGTGTCCTTGTTTCCTCTTTGGTGCCAAAGAGGCAAGTGCAGGCGAGGAGTCTCGAGGCATCAGGAAAAGGTTTCCATATCGGTGCAACAAGACCAAGGCCAGCAGGACGGCCGGATGGAGGTCACCGTGGAGCCCAAGACGGCGTCACCACCAGAGCCTTTGGCAGGCGGAGACCACCTTTAGTCAGGATAACTTGTACTAGTTGTCTCTCTTTGAATTTAGCCGTTGTGGCATCCCTTCCCGCTCAATATTTGGGAAGAGGACCAGGGCCTCTATAAACAAGGGACGGATCATTCAGATCACCCTCAACCACACATGGTCACCAAACACAAGAACACCTCTTCTCAGGACGTTGTTCTTCCCCTTGTAACTGTTCATCCTCACCCCAAGAGGCAATCCACCACACCACACTGGAGTAGGGTATTACACCACATCGGTGGCCGGAACCAGTAGAAATCTTGTGTCCCTTTGTTCTGTGAGTTCGTCGAGCTAGGCCTTGAGATCACGGTGAGGGCATGAGCTAGGGAGAGGAGAGATCTTTGTGCGCACCCCAGTGTTCGAACCTCAAGGGTTTGCCGGAACCCAAAATCCGACATTTGGCACGCCAGGTAGGGGTGCGCCAAAGCCTTCCTTCCGTCAGTCCACGCTCCGCCGCCACCGTGCCTCGCCCCCATGGTCGGTGCTGCTCTTCTGGCTGCGATGACAGATGCCCACGGCGGGGCCAGGGGCTCTGAGCCTTAGCCCTCGCCTTGCGGCAGGTGCAGTGGCCACCCAAGTTCAAGCCAGAGATGCCGCCACGTCACGACGGCACGGCGGACCCGTCGGCATTGCTGTTGGTGTATGAAGAGGCCATCCTGAAGGCTGGGGGCGACGACAAGGTCATGGCCAACTAGCTTCCCATGGCCCTCACTGGTGCGTCACGCGCCTGGCTGCTCAACCTCCCAGGATCCACGGTGACATCCTGGGAGGAGCTGTGCAGCCTCTTCGCTGTGCGCTTTGCGGCACCGGTGCCCCTCACTGTTGCGGCTTGCAAGCGCCACCCTCGGACCGTCACACCAAGTCGTTCATTCGCCAGATCGGCACCACCTTTGCGCGGCAGGGGGCTCCCCCGGGTTGGGCGGTGCCCAAGGACGACCTGACCTTCGACGCGGGGAATCACCATGTCACCTTCGTCGGCTCTGGTGTGCTATCAATGCTTTGCATGCCCACCATCTGTAGCGTAGCCGTCACCAAGACCCTCATCGATTGCGGCGCTGGCCTCAACGTGCTCTCCATTGAGGCTTTTAGCCTCCTTCATGTACCGCTCGAGCGGCTCCGCCCCAGCAAGCCCTTTTCCAGGATCGGCGGCGGCTCCTCCAGCCCCCTGGGGTAGATCCATCTTCCCGTGACCTTCGGCACCTGCGACAATCATCGCACTGAGTTGATCGACTTCGACATCGCCTGTATTGGCCTCCCATACAACGCCATCCTCGGGTACCCAGCTCTGGCTCAGTTTATGGCAGCAACCCATCTGGCCTACAACCTCATGAAGATGCCTGGGAGCAAGGACATCCTCACCGTAGTTGGAGATACCAAGGAAGCTCTGGTGGTGCTCAAGCTTGCCCTCAAAACCGTCGCGGTTGCGCGACCGGCCGACGAGGTCATCTCCGGGGTTAAGGAGGCTGCAACAGCCAAGAAGAAGCAGTTGTTCACTCAAGATCGGGCAGAAACCAAGCAGGTGTCGGTCGAGGAAGATAGGTCCTCTGGAGCCACCTTCACCATAGGTGCCAACCTCGACCCGGATCAAGATTAGGAATTGGTGAAGTTCTTGCGCGCAAACAAGGAAGTATTCGCTTGGGAGCCCAAACAGCTGGTAGGGCTCCCAAGAGGGGTAATCGAGCATCACTTGAGGGTGTGCCCCAATGTGCGCCCTGTGAAGCATAAGGCACGGCGACAGTCCACAGAAAAGCAGTCCTTCATCATCCAGGAAACCCACAAGCTGGAGGCAGCGGGTGTCATTCACGAGGTTCGGTACCCCGAGTGGCTGGCGAACCCCGTCGTAGTGCCAAAGAAAGGCGGGAAAGAGCGCATGTGTGTCGACTTCACCAACCTCAACAAGGCCTGCCCCCAAAGACCCGTTCCCGCTTCAACGCATTGACCAAATTGTCGACTCCACCACCGAGTGCAACTGCTATGCTTCCTGGATGCGTTTTCAGGCTATCACCAGATGAAGATGGCAGTAGACGGTGTGGAGAAGACAGCCTTCTTGACCCCGCGCGGGGTGTACTGCTACGCTTGCATGCTGTTTGGGCTGCGCAACGCAGGCACGACCTTCCAACGGCTGATGCATATTGCCCTGGGTCAGCAGCTCGGGAGAAACGCTGAAGCCTACGTCGACGACATTATGGTAAAATCTCAGGAGGCAAGGACTTTGATTCAGGACTTGGAGGAGACCTTCGCGAGCCTGCGCCAGGTGGACTTGCGTCTCAACCCGGAGAAGTGCGTGTTTGGTGTCCCTTCTGGCAAGCTGCTGGGTTTCCTCGTGTCCTACAGGGGGATCGAGGCCAACCCAGAAAAGGTCAAGGCAATCAAAGACATGAGCCCGCCACAAACCCTCAAGGAGATGCAGAAGCTCGCCGGCTGCATGACTTCGCTGGGGCGCTTCATCTCCAAGCTGGGAGAGTGCGCCCTATCGTTCTTCAAGCTGATGAAGAAGAAGGTCCCGTTCGAGTGGGTCCCGGAGGCTGACCAAGTGTTTCAAGACCTCAAGAGATACCTGACCAGCCCTCCGGTGATGGTGGTTCCCCGCCCTCTCGAGCCCCTGGTGCTCTACCTCGCCGCCACCACTTACTCAGCCAGTGCAGCTCTGGTGGCGGTTCGGGAAGCGCGACAGGCCAAGGATACGTCGCGCCAAGCCACGCCCCGTCCGGGGCGATGCAAGACCCGAAGGGTACCGCGGGGGCTGCATCAACGCCAACAGATGACCAGGCTCAGCAATACGGCGCCCTTGGGCCTGTAGTGGCCCCAATGGGCGACCAGGCTCCAGAAGTTTCATCGCCTCAGGAGGTGCCTCAACCTCCGACAGACGCAGGCCATGTCGACGCGCCAACCCTCGTCGAACACCCAGTATATATCATCAGCACGGTACTGCGGGTTGCAAGGGCAAGGTACCCCATGCCTCAGAAGCTCTTGCTCGCGTGGTGGCCTCGCGTAAGCTACGACACTACTTTCAAGATCACCCAATCAAGGTCGTCTCGGCCTACCCACTAGAGAGGGTACTGAGGAGCCCCAACGCTGCTGGAAGAGTTCCGAGTGGAATATCGAGTTGCAGGCATTCCAGCTGGAGTTCAGCACAACCAGGGTCATCAAGGGAGCTACGCTCGCTGACTTTGTGGCAGAATGGACGGACCCCCAGAGCTTGAGGCAGGCGAGGATCGATCCCTCTCACCGGGAAGTGAAGCGCCAGACGGTTGGGTTATGTACTTCGATGGTGCATTGGTGCGTCAGGGCGCGGGGCTGGAGCAGTGTTCATCTCGCCCACTCAGGACAAGCTCTACTATGCCCTACAGCTTTGCTTTCAGTGGGGCGAGAAGGTCTCCAACAACATCACGAAGTACGAAGGCCTCATAGCTGTCCTTAAGGCTGCGGTGGCCCTGGGGGTGAAGCGCCTCACCATCAAGGGCAACTCGCAGCTTCTCCTCAACTTCTCCAACAAGGTATACGAGCCGAAGGACGAGCACATGGAGGCATACCTTGCGGAGGTACGCAAAATGGAAAAGCATTTCTTGGGTTTGGAGTTGCTGCACGTGCCTCGTGGCACCAACAAGGAGGCCGACAACATGGCAAAAAGGGCATCCATGCGGCAACACCAAGAGCCCGAGATCTTTGAGGACCGACTCTTCAAGCCTTCGGCGACACCCCCGCTTTCAGGACCGGCACCGACTCGGGAGGAATTCCCTCAACCACCTGCCTCGGGAGCTCCAGCCTGCGGCCCAGCCTCGGGAGCGCGCCTGCTCCTAGCGCTCGAGCCTCTGGAGGGGTGCTGGATCAAGGAGTTCAAGGAATATATGACGGAAGGGACGCTGCCGAAGAAAGAGGAAGACGCGGAGCGCGTGGCCTGACAGGCTGTGGCGTACTGCATCCAGGATGGTGAGTTATATAGAAAGTGGCCAAATGATGTTTCCTTACAATGCATCTCCAGGGAGCAAGGGAACGAGTTGCTAGCTGACATACATGGCGGAGACTGCGGGCACCACTCGTCCTCACGAAACCTCGTCGGCAAGGCGTTTCACAGCGGGTTCTACTGGCCTACGGCGCTTAACGACACAACCGAGCTAGTGAAATCCTGCGAGGCTTGCCAGTTCCATGCCAAGCAGATCCATCAGCCAACTTAGGGCCTCCAGACCATCCCGCTCTCATGGACATTTGTAGTTTGAGGGCTGGATATCTTAGGCATGTTCCCTCCATTGCCTGGGGGCTACCGCTACCTCTACGTCGCCATCGACAAGTTCACCAAGTGGGGGGAGCTGGAAGCTATCCGCACCATCCCAGCCGGATCTGCGATCAAGTTCATCAAGGGCCTCGTGAGTCGGTTCGGGGTCCCCAATCGCATCATCACCGACAACGGCTCGCAGTTCACTAGCAATCTCTTCAAAACGTATTGTGCTAACCTTGGAATGCAGATTTGCTATGCTTCAGTAGCACACCGTAGGAGCAATGGTCTGGCCGAATGCGCCAACTCGGAGGTCCTGAGAGGACTCAAGACCAGGACCTTCAAGAAGAAGCTCGAGGCTTGTGGCAGGGGCTGGCACGACGAGCTCCAGTCTGTGCTGTGGTCCATTCGCACCACCGCCACCAAGCCAACGGGCGAGACCCCGTTCTTCCTCGTCTACGAAGCGGAAGTGGTTGCCCCTCACGAGGTCAAGCATCGCTCCACGCGGGTGCTGGAGTTTGATGAGATGCAGAAGGACGCCATGCCGGGGGTGGACCTCGTGCTAGGGGAGGAACGCCGCCGCGAAGCCACACTTCGAGCAGAAAGATACCAACAGGCGCTGCGGCGGTATCACTGCCGCAGCATCTGCTCGAGGACGCTCGAGGTGGGTGACCTCGTCCAAAGGCGGGTGCTCTCCAGGGAAGGGTTGCATAAGCTCTCACCGATGTGGGAGGGCCCGTTTAAGGTCGCCCATGTCTCCAGGCCTGGCGCCGTCCGCCTGGAGACACAGGACGGGGGCCCCATCCAGAACGCCCTGGAACATCCAGCACCTCCGGAAGTTCTACCCATGAAGAAAGGGTCGGAGCCTATGAAGCAAGGCCCCGTGCCTGTGAAGGTCTCCGCTCATGACACTCTCACATAATAATGAGTGGGGTTGTACACGCCCCGGAGTCTCAGGAGTTCTGCCCTCGGGCCTCGGGGGCTCCCTCCCACATCCTAGTGGCATCACTTATCTCCGCGCTGGTGGGAAGACAAAAAGACTAGACTAGGTGCCTGACGCAGCTTTTCATTTGCTTTCCGTAGTTGTCTTACCCCTCGTTAATGAAAATTTTCTTTCTGGTGTTCCTTGCCGACTTGATTCCATCGCCTTTTGCCTTCGTTTCTGCCTTCGGTTCCTTGTTTTGACCTATACTCTCTCTCACACACATGCCTCGCGAGGGGGCTGGACAGGTGCCCTCTTGAACGTTTTTCCTGTTTTTTCCCGAGGCACCCTCGTTCGAGCTTGCAAGCTAGCGCACTTTTCTCAATCCGTGCCCCTCGGGTACCCCGATGCAAAGCGCTGGGTCGTGGCCAGCGGCGCCTGCGACCAGGGCTCGGGAGAATAAGAGTTTCCTAACGAATTTTTGCAGTTCCAAGACACCTCCCAGGCCAAGGTGGCCTCGTCAGGTACTGGGAGATGCGCGTCTCACGAGCCGGAAACTACTTCGAGCGCGTCAAGATAAGTTATTCCTACGCGTGTTGATGCTGCAACACGACACAGGAACAATAAACATAGGATAGCAACCTAGAAATCACGGTTCATTACACGCCCATGCGGGGCCCCATACTTGTCTCTTTCTTGATGCAAGAAGAAATGGAAGAACGAAACAAAAGTGACGCGCACCCCCATGGCAGTCCACAAAGGTGGACCCATGGAGCTCCCCTGAGCTCAGCTAGACCCCTCCTCACGCTTCACAGGGGCACGACGACGAGACGACCCGCTGCCGCCCTCGAAGCGGGCGTGGCGGCTGGTCATAGCCGTCGTTGCTGGAGTTGCCGCCGAAAGAAGAGCCACCATAGCTGGACGAGCCAAGGACAAGCCCGCCCTCATCCTCGTCGCGATCATCGCCAAGGCCGGGTGTAGGATCGGAAGTATGTCTAGAGGGGGGTGATTAGACTAATTCACCAAATAAAAATCTAGCCTTTTCCCAATTTTAGTTCTTGGCAGATTTTAGCTATCTTAGCACAAGTCAAGCAATCATCACACAATTCAAGCAAGCATGCAAAGAGTATATGAGCAGCGGAAAGTAAAGCATGCAACTTGCAAGAATGTAAAGGGAATAACACCCAATGACTTCAGGCCAATCTCTCTGCTAAATGGGGTTCTTAAAATCATTACAAAGTTGCTGGCTAATAGATTACAAAAAATTATCCTGAAATTGGTTCACATCAACCAATATGGATTCCTCAAGGACAGAGTAATTCAAGACTGCCTAGGATGGGCATATGAATATATACACCAATGCCATAAATCAAAAGAGGAACTACTGGTTATTAAACTAGATTTTGAAAAGGCATTTGACACAATTGAACATCAAGCAATCATTGAGATTTTTAGAGCAAAAGGATTTGGAGAAAGATGGATCACATGGATGCAGATGCCATTTACTACAGCATCCTCTGCTGTCATGCTCAATGGAGTGCCTGGGAAGAAATTTTATATCAAGAGAGGAGTGAGACAGGGAGATCCTTACTCCCCCTTGATCTTTGTTCTTGCTGCAGATCTACTTCAGAGTATTTTGAACAGGGCCATGAGACTGAATGTTATTGCATCTCCACTACAGGTCAATTCCTGCCCAGATTTCCCAATTGTTCAGTATGCAGATGATACTCTGGTCATCATGCAAGCTAATGCCAGGCACCTAGTGTGTCTCAAAGCACTTTTAAATACTTTTGCTACAGCTACTGGACTCAAGGTTAATTATGCAAAGTCTATAATGGTACCTCTCAACATTAGAGAAGACAGAGTGGAGATTTTCACTAACACACTGCAATGTGCTAGGGGACAGTTCCCTTTTACATACCTAGGGCTACCTTTGGGCATTCATAAACCAACTGTAGAGCAGTGTCTACCTCTTGTTTACAGAATTGCAAAAAGGCTTGCAGGCCTCTCTACTTTCATGACCCAAGCAGGCAAAGTTCTCTTGGTCAAATCAGTCCTCTCCTCATTATCCATCTTCTTCATGAGCTGCCTAGACATTCCTGTAACCATTAAGAAACAGATTATTAAGTACTTGAGACACTGCCTTTGGAGAAGCTCTGACATGGAGGATAGAAGACCAGCTTTGGTAGCTTAGCACACAGTTTGCAGGCCAAAAAATCAGGGAGGTCTGGGCATTTTAGACATTTACACTCACAATAAAACACTTTTGATGAAGAATCTGCACAAATTCTTCAATATACATGATATACCTTGGGTAAAACTTATATGGGAAAGTTATTACTCTGAAGGACAATTACCAGGAAATAATATGATTGGCTCTTTCTGGTGGAAAGCAAACTTGGCTCTTATAGACCAATACAAAGCCCTGGCAAGATGCAATGTGGGAGATGGAAGAACTGCTTTCTTCTGGGATGACTTGTGGCATACTTCAATTCTCAAACATTCTCTACAACACTTACACTCCTTTGTCAGAAACCCACATACAACTGTCCAAACAGTTATCAATACAGAATACCTCCAGGACCTGTTTCATCTACCACTCACAACTGAAGCCTATTAGGAATTCTTGCAAATGGAAGACATATGCATCCAAGCAAGACAATCTGAACATATAGATGCCCTGGACACCTGGAGTTACATTTGGGGGAATGAATTCTACTCCTCAATCAAGGCCTACAAAGTACTGATTGGACACAAGCAAGTCCCACCACACTTCAATTGGATCTGGAACTCATCCTGTCAACCAAAACATAAGGTATTCTTCTGGAAGCTACTTCATGATAGAGTAAATACAAGGAATCTGCTAAGGAGGAAAAACTTTGTGTTGGAAGTTTACAACTGTGCTGTTAGAGATTGTCAACAGGAAGAAACTCTGCATCATCTATTTTGGGATTGCCCCTTTGCTCAACAATGCTGGAACTACATCTGCCCTACTAGGACTCTAAATCTATCAGTGCTCGAAGCCTTCCAAGACCTTAAGAATAAGCTACACTTCCCTTTCTTCATGGAGATCATAATTCTTGGATCATGGGCCATCTGGATATCCAGAAACAATAAGATATTTGAGAATATTACTCCAACTTTCCAAGGCTGGAAGTGCATATATTTAGAGGAACTCAAACTTCTGAAATATAGAATGAAGACTAAGCATGAGAGAATGTTCTCTAACTGGCTGGATTCTCTGCTGTAATCTCTTTTACTTCTTCTTTTGTCTGTAGTTTTTTTAGTTTCTTTTATTTTTCTTTTCTTTTCTTTCCTGTTTTTTTGTTTTCCTAGGCTTACCTCAAGCCCATAAGACTACTCTGTTTCATCTACCTTAATAAAAGTTGCAGTGGGGTGTTTACCCTACTGTTTATAGTCAAAAAAAGAATGTAAAGGGAAGGGTTTGGAGGATTCAAACGCAATTGGAGACACGGATGTTTTTGGCATGGTTCCGATAGGTGGTGCTATCGTACATCCACATTGATGGAGACTTCAACCCACAGAGGGTAACGGTTGCGCGAGTCCACGGAGGGATCCACCCACGAAGGGTCCATGAAGAAGCAACCTTGTCTATTCCATCACGGCCGTCGCCCACGAATGACTTGCCTCACTAGTGGTAGATCTTCATGAAGTAGTTGATCTCCTTGCCCTTACAAACTCCTTGGTTCAACTCCACAATCTTGTCGGAGGCTCCCAAGTGACACCTAGCCAATCTAGGAGACACCACTCTCCAAGAAGTAACAAATGGTGTGTTGATAATGAACTCCTTACTCTTGTGCTTCAAATGATAGTCTCCCCAACACTCAACTCTCTCTCATATGATTTGGATTTGGTGGAAAGAAGATTTGAGTGGAAAGCAACTTGGGGAAGGCTAGAGATCAAGATTCATATGGTAGGAATGGAATATCTTGAGCTCAACACAAGTGTAGGTGGTTCTTTCTCAGAACATGTGTATTGGAAGTGTAGATGTGTTCTGATGGCTCTCTCCATGAATGAAGAGTGGGTGGAGGGGTATATATAGCCTCCACACAAAATCTGACTGTTACACACAATCTGCCAAACTCGGTGGGACCGAATCGTTAAACTCGGTCAGACCGATTCAGCAAACCTAGTGACTGTTAGGATTTTCGGTGGGACTGAGATGCAACTCGGTAGGACCGATATGGTTAGGGTTTGGGCATAACGTAATCTCGGTGTGACCGATTGCACAAACTCGGTGGGACCGATTTTGGTAATAAGCTAACCAGAGAGTTGGTCAGGTAAATTCGGTGGGACCAATTCGCTCTTTTCGATGAGACCGAAATGTTACGAAAAGGAAACAGTGAGTTTACATTGCAATCTCGGTGGGACCGATCGCTCACTTCGGTTAGACCGAAACGTTACAAAGGGAAACAAAGAAATTGCAATCCCATCTCGGTGAGACCCAGATCCCTATTGGTGAGACCGAATTGCTAGGGTTTGTGGCAGTGGCTATGACAAGTGAAACTCGGTGGCGCCGGATAGAAAGAATCGGTGAGGCCGAGTTTGATTTTTGGCTTAGGTCAAATTAGGACATGGGAAGATAGTTGAGGGTTTTGGAGCATATCGCTAAGCACATGAAGCAAGAGGCTCATTAAGCAACACCTCATCCCTCCTTGATAGTATTGGCTTGTCCTATAGACTCAATGTGATCTTGGATCACTAAAATATAAAATGTAGAGTCTTGATCTTGAAGTTTGAGCCAATCCTTTGTCCTTATAATTTTGAGGGATCCACTTTCCTCATCCATGCCATGCCATCCATTGAGCTTTTCCTGAAATATTAATCTTGGAATAATGTTAGCTCAATGAGCTATATGTTGTTAGGAATTACCAAAACCACCCAGGGATAGTTGCACTTTCAATCTCCCCCTTTTTGGTAATTGATGACAACATATAGATCAAAGCTTCAACAAATGATAATAAGAATGAAATATATTGTCGCTTTGAGAAGTATGTGATAAGCAAGAGCTCCCCCTAAATTTGTGCATCTTTTAGGATTTGCTTTGGACTGCAAATGCACAATGAGTTAGGATCATGGGTTACTCTTCCATGTCACATACCTCTTGGTGGAGCGCTCAAAATGATAAGAATTAAATTCATGCACTCATCACCAAGCAAAGTGAATGATCAAAATAAGAATAAACTGATAATAACATCCAACAAGCATTAAGTGTAGCTTATGATCAAACACATGATCATCAATGTCTCACAGATTAAGGCATAGTATCTCAAGCACTCAAAAGCAAATAAAGTTTCAACCAAGAAGACAAGAGAGAACAAATGCAAACTCTCTCTCTCTCGAAGCCTATGATCTATACATTTTTCTCCCCCTTTGGCAACAAGTTACCAAAAAGTTCATAGAAAATGCATAGCACTAAACGACTCTCAGGCTTGGTCTTCAGTTGGTGGAGTCCGGATGATGCCAACGACGAAGGCTTCAGTAGAAGTGGTTGGAGCTGCTGGGGTAGGAGTTGGAGCTGGTGGAATAGAAGTTGTAGCTGGTGCAGAAGTGGTGGCTCTGGTGTCAGGAACTGGCACTGCAGACGATCTCTAAGCTCTGGCCACTCTAGCAAATGCATCAGTTGTGGTCTTGCCCTTCCTCTCCTGCATATCATCCTGTAATTGCTCCACGGCAGATTGAATCTCAGTTACTTTCACATCTAGGTCATAGAACTTTTGTTCCATGATTCTTTCCAGGCTCTCTTGGTTTCGAGTCAGGGTGGCTAGTCCTTTCTCAATTCTCAGAGTGGATGCTATTAGGTAACTGAGCTGCTCCTACTTGTTCTTCAAGAAGTACTCAGATGCCTCCTCTTGAGTTGGCATCTTGGCAGCTTTCTCCATTTTTGCCTTCTGCTTCTTTGCATGTGCATGTGCAGATGATGGTTCATTCTCATTCATGACAACTTGATTGTCCTCAAAATCTGGATGGATGGGCAGGTGTTCCTTATCCAGCATGTATGTGCCTGTGCCCATCTTTGAGTTAATCAACTCCTGAATTTGTGGGGCATATCCACAGCTCCTCTTCTGATCAGCTGCTGTCCTCTTAATGGTTTCTACCATGAGGCTCATCACTTTGAATTTCTGTGGCACATCAAATATGTGAAGCAAGTTTATTGCATGGCCTCGGATCATCTTGTCATCACCTGACTTGGGCAAGAGAGTGTGCCTTAGAATTCAGTTGATAGTGGGCAGCCCTGACAGAAGGAAGTGCACTAAGCCAAACTTGAAGGTTTCAAGTGCTTTGTTTGGGATCTCCTTGTACATATTTGACATGGAATTGTGATCCATCTTCTTCTTGGCATAGATATCCAAGTCATCTTCCTGCTCTTCTGGGGCATTGATCAGCAGTGCCCATTCAGCAACTGTAGACTGATATCTAGTGCCTTCTGACATCCAAACTATCCTGCCATCTAGATAGAAATGTGTTGTGGAGTAGAATTACATAATGAGCTCCTCATTCCACTTTGTGAGCTTTTGCCCAACAAAGTCTGCAACTCCACAAGCACTGAAGCTGTCATACACTCCAGGATAGTGTCTTGATATATTCCCAGTCAACCCATCTCATGTCACACACTATGGGCTTCTTATCCAGCAGCACTGTCTCATAGAAATCTTGATGTTCCTTGGTGTGAAACCTGTAATCCACAGCAGTTCTTCTCCTTGAAGCATATGGATCTGCTTCTCTCCACTTCCTCAGCCCTGAATCTCTTCTAATTTTCATGTCCTCAGCCATAGGATGAGCATTATTGTGGTCTGGGATCTTGGGCTTGAGCTTCCTGAGAACTTATCCTTCTTCTTCTTCTTCAGCAATATCAGGCACTAGGGCCTTGTTCTTTTCAGCAGCTGGTATGTTCCTGGTATTCCTTTTTGGTTTTGGCTTTGGAGCTGGAGCAGTAGACTTAGCAGAAGCTTTGGGTGCTTCTTTGGGCTTTGATGTTGCAGCCCCTAACCTTATAGCATCACCCATTAGCTTTTGTGCCTTGGATGCTGGTGCAGCAACCTCTTCTTCTTCTTCTCCCTCAGAGTCTCTTCTCACGGAGGGTTTGCCAAGAACTCTGGCAGTAGTGGTTCTGGCTCTCTTCTTCTTCTTATCTTGGCCACTTGCTTCCTCTTCAGATTCCATGGTAAACTTCATGGTTTCTTCAGTTACAGCCTTCCTAGGCTTAGAAGTAGGAACTCTCCTTGCAGGTGCCTTTTTATGCATTCCAGGCTTGATGGCTGCAGCTGACCCATATTCTTTCTTGAGCACCTTCTTCTTAGATGTGGCTTCCTCCTCTGCCACATAGTCCTCATCCTCTGATTCAGAAGTTCTCTTCTTGCTAGCTCTAGTGGCAGCCTTAGGAAAGTTTCTTGAGGTGCTCCTCCTACCCTCATCAGAGCTGCTAGAGGGACTAGTGCCCTCACTCATATGAACCTGCTCCTCAGATTTGTTCTGGCTGTCACTCTGATCAAACATGTTGCAAACTCTGACTGTTGACCCTGTGAATAGATTATAGATGAGATAGAGTGGATGAGCATCACAAAATGCAGAGATTTTTGCAAAAGAATGAGCCAAAAACTTAGTTTTAGTTTTCCACAGAAAGCATTTCGGATCAACCGATTTTCAAACTCGGTGATACCGAAGCAGCTTTGGAACCTAAACTAGTGAACTTGGTCAGACTGAGTCACAGTTCAGCGGCACCGAGACTGCTAGGGTTTTCACAAAGTCCTGAACTCGGTCTCACCGATTTGTAATTCTCGGTCAGACCGAGAACCACATGTGCAATGGTCGTGGCCGGATCGATGGAACCGAGTTCTGCAACCCGGTGGGTCCGACATGGTTTTGGTGGAAACCTAAACCTAAATTTTCGAATTGCAACTATTCTACGGATTGATTTGACTTGATAGGAGTGTTTCAATTGTAGCAAGAATCATAATGAACACAATGTGCTAGGAATCAGACGGGGATAGCACTATGATCGAGTCCATACCCTAGTTCGGCGGTGGACTCGCTACGGCGGCAATGACGGAGGCGAAATCCGTTGACCGCGGCGGAGACCAGCGACAGGAGGCGGCTGGCGACGAGGAGGACGATCCGGAGACCTAGGAGGCAGAGCGAGCTATGCGCGGGCGAAGAGGTTTCGGAGAAATTTCCAAAATTTTGCCCGTGAGTATATATAGCCCGACCCTGTCGGTGTGACCTAGTGGAACAACTCGGTGGCACCGAGATGCATAACTGTTGACAGTTATAGCAACTCGGTGTGACCGAAGAGTTCAAATCCGTTGCACCGAGGTGAAAACCTAGATCGTCTTAGTGATCTCGGTATGACCGAAATGAAGGAATCGGTCAGACCGAAAAGCACAAAGAAGTTTTGGAAGTTTAAGTCTATGACAAATCAGGGACTCCGAGTGCTCCTCACACAGAGTGGTTTGAATCTGACTTGATCAAATTTTGTGATGTAGCATGAACAGAGTTTGAGACGAGAAAAGCATAGATAGCTAGAGAGGGTTCTTAGTCATTCTTTTCCATCCACTTGGCAAAAGAAAAGAAAACCAATCAATCAAAACAACAAGTGGATGTCCTCGAGTGAGTAAAATATGCAACCAACATGCTCACACAATAAAATGGCAATTGAAATATGTGGCAAAGCATGCACAACCAATTCTAGCATCTATCAAGCAATTGGCGATGACTAGGTCATCTATATATGAGTATATTGACTTAGGAGTCAAATGAGAACATTTGATCATAGGTCATACTCATCGTTTAAGCACAAGTGGGGTTACCACTTTTACATGAAGCATTGTTGTGTTCACACCATTAGAGTTGCTTTATCTCAAGTCTTAGAGTAAAGCTCCCCCTAGATGTGATATGCCCCCTAAGAGGGATGAACTAACCTTGGGTTTTGTCGATGATGACTTCATGTAGATGTTGAAGATGTGGATGCTCAATGTTGATGTAGATCAATTGGAGCTATCCATTGGAGTGAGTTGCACTTTCAATACTGTAACACCCCCAGTGTCGTGCTACAGTAATCTCTGTTAATGGCGCCATGTCATCACTATTACTGTTGTCAATCTCATGTTGATTCAAAACCAATTCAAATTCAATTTTTAAAAATAAAGTCAAATAAATTATTCCTCCAAATAGTAAAACAAAAATGTTCGCTGGGTTGAAAACATTCACCGACTAAATGTCATGAGTGATTCAACATCATTTGAGATAGCTAATTTCCCCTAGGAATTAAAGCAGTTCCAAATCAGCATTTTTAAATGCTTTTCCAATTGTTAAAAATCCAAATCATTTCAAACTCCTCCCAAACTTATTGTGGCAGGTGCCAAATATTGTAATGTAATTATTTGGCCAAGTCCCACATTTTTCAGAAATCCTTTTGGCAACTCTAATATTTCATAGCATTTTTCTGTAAAAAGAAAAGAGCATTAGAAATTAAAAAAGGAAAAGGGGGAAATGAGAGAGTGGCCCCCTGCCCCCCCATCGGCTTCGGCCCACCCGACCAGGCCCAGCCCATCTTCTCCCCGCGGTCGTCCCCTTCCCCTGTTCACCCGACCGAGGCGCGCGCCCGCGCGGTCGCCGCCCGACCGCCTCGCCACCCCACTGCTCGCGCTGAGGGGATAAGGCCGAGCCTCCTGGCCTCGTCAGTTGCCCACTCGCGCCGCTCTCCTCCCAGATCTCTGCCTCTCCCTCTCCCCTCAGATCCACCTCGCTCTCCGCCATGGCCGAGCGCCTTCCTCGCCGCCGCTCGTAGTAGACGCGACCACCGTCGTCCGTTCGTTGCCCCGGCAAGTCCTACAACTCCGCCGTGGTCCTCTGCTTCCACTACGCCGCTGGATCGAGCCCCGGACCCCCCCTCGTCTCGCCGCATTCTTCTTCTTCTCCGGCTCGGGCACTGCGTCGTCCTCGCCTTCGATCTACGCCGCCGGTGCTCCCCAAGCCCTCTGCCCAGACCCCACGCTCCCCCGGTGAGCCTCTGCACCCGATGCGCCCTCCCTAGCCTCCTCTGGTCGTCGGTAGCGCCCGATCCACGCTCACCCGAATGCGTCGCCGCCTGGCCTTGTCGTCGGCGTGGCCACAGTGGCCTTTTGGTCCCGTGCGTGCCACCGTTCCACTTCTCGCGTCGAGTAGGCACCGTAGGAACCTCGCACAGCTTGATTTGCGCCCCGTAGCACCGTTCCCGTACCTCGCCCGAAGAACCTCGTCGCCGATGAGCTCGATGCGCCCAGCTCCGGCCACCGCAGCCTCCGCCACCGTCGCAGATCGCTCCGCTGTCGTCTTGTCGTTCGAACAAGACCAGCCACAGCCCCGGAGATGCCCTGTGGGCGAAACTCGAAGCTCACCCGTGCCTTGCCGCCTCGTGAGAGCTCGCCGGGGCGGCTCCGGCGCCAGCGCTGACCTGGCCTGGGCGGGGCCCACCCCTGGGTCACTGCCTGTGGGCCTAGGGGCCCCAACTGGCCAAGTTGACCTGGTCAACTGTGTTGACTGGGCAAGCCCCAGCCACTGACGTGCGGGCCCCACCGCTTAAATAACTAATTAAAATGGTTTTATAACTAAAAGTAATTAGTTTAGCTAATTAGTCACTGACATGTGGGGCCCAGCTGCTAATTAACCCCCCTGTTCAATTAAAATAAACCACTGTTAGCCCTCAGTCTATGACATGTGGGACCCACTAGTCAATTTGACCTGGTCAGCGAGTCTGTTGACTGCTGATGTCATCAACACGTCATGCTGACGTCATTTTATCTTTTCTGTTAATTTAAATAAATCCAAAAACGGTTTAATATTTAGAAATTCATAGAAATTAAACCGTAACTCGGATGAAAAAGATTTATACATGAAAGTTGCTCAGAACGACGAGACAAATCCGAATATGTGGTCCGTTTACTTGTCAGATGCCTCTAACTATCTGAACATGGAACATTCCCCCTCCGGTCATCTGTCTGACACAGGTCCGGAACCGGGAATGCATTCCCGGTTGACTTCCCCCTTCACCTATATCGTGTAGCCATGCGTTAGGTCACACCTGGCATAGCATATTGCCACGTTATGCTTTGTGATGCTATGCTTGCTTTATATTTACTGTTTCTTCCCCCTCTTCTGTGCGGTAGACCCCGAGACCGATGCTGCCCCTGTGATCGACTACGTCGACGATGACCCCTTCTTGCCAGAGCAACCAGGCAAGCCCCCCCTTTGATCATCCTGATATCGCCCATTCCTTTCTCTCATGCTTGCATTAGATTTTGCTACTGTTATTGTTTGCTCCTATTCTGATGCATAGCCTGCTTTTGTATCTGCTGTTGTACCTTATCTGCCTATCCTAATCTGCTTAGTATAGGTTGGTTAGTGATCCATCAGAGACCCCCACTTGTCCTTGTTGCCCCAGCTTCATCATCGAAGATCCGATCAACGGGATCGAAGACCAGGCCCCGACACCACACATCACTTTCCCCTTAGTTGCTCGACACTACTGGGTTACTATCGAGTGCCGAGGGTGAACCCTCTACAGCACTCCTGATGTTAACATGTAGTGTAGCTATGCGTTCGTGGTCATCAAGGGTGATTTCCTCCTTAACCACTTCCGATACGGCTCTGTCGTGCAACCCCTCAAGTGTGAACTTCAAGGGTGGTTCCTCTTACGTTCACCTTGATGATTACATCGAGTGGAATCCGTCAAGGGTGATTCCTCAGGTTTTCCCCTTGGTGTTAGACACACAGTTACTATGGTTACTATGACTTTACACAGGACCCTGTTACTAAAGACGGGTTGGCCCTAAGGGGTACCCGCGCGAGCTTAATTGCGAGAGATATGGAGTCGGGGCGGACCTGGAAGGTGCCCGCGAGATAATTACGAGGCGTGGCCGGGCATTCCTAGCCCTTGCCACAAGTCCTCGAGACGGGGCAACGGGGTCACATCTTTCGTGAGTCTCTGCTTGTTACCGCGCATTCCTAATCCACTACGATTTGGATATTTGATCCGAGGGGCCTCTGGCCTGATAGAACTAACCATCACGTGGGCATAGTATGGGCGTTCTGCATCGTATACCTCAGCCGAAGCTTAGTAGACGTCAGCGACTGAGTGGCGCGCGCCGGGTTGGACTGGTAAGCTCCTTCCTTTTTAGGGAGGTAGCTAGGTCTGCTCACCGGCCGCGTACGCAATGTGCGGGAGTTCCCGGGGAGATGGCCCATGACCCCTGGGGGCATGGGTTTAGTCCGGCGTGCTGGCCTCTCTATTAAGCCTAGGTCGGGTTGCGGCGTATTGTTTGGCCATGGCCGGGCATGACCCAGGAAAGTGTGTCCGGCCGGAGTTAATCGACCGTGGTGGGTAAGTTGGTGCACCCCTGCAGGGAAGAAAACATCTATCGATAGCCTGTCCTACGGTAACGGACACTTGGAGTTGTATCCCGATCGATACAACTAGAACTGGATACCTGAGATGAGAATTGGACTGTGATGAGACATGGATATGAGTAATGGATTGTGATGATAACTGGATAGTATGGCTCTGGGATTGCTTTCTCGCAGGGAGCCGAGAAAGGATCTTCGGCCGAGGTTGATAACACTACTACTACTTTACTTTATGCTACTCTACTCCCTCATGTTGCTGCAAGATGGTGGTTTCCAGAAGATGCTAGTCTTCGATAGGCTAGGCTTTCCCCTTCTCTATTCTGGCATTTCTGCAGCCCAGTCCACATATACGGCCTTCCTTTGATAATGTTGCATATGTAGTGTAGATCCTTGCTTGCGAGTACTTTGGATGAGTACTCACGGTTGCTTTGCTCTCCCTTTTCCCCCTTTATTCTTCTTCCCGTTTGATGCAACCAGATGTCGGAGCCCAGAAGCCAGATGCCATCGTTGATGCCTACTACGACGTGAAGACCACCGACGACCAGGAGTAGTTAGGAGGCTCCCAGGCAGGAGGCCTTGCCTTTTCGATCGTTGCTGCTTTTGTGCTAGCCTTTTTAAGGCAAACTTGTCTAACTCATGTCTATACTCAGATATTGTTGCTTCCGCTGGCTCTTGTTTATTCAAGCCCTTGAGGCCCCTGGCTTGTAATATAAAGCTTGTATTATTTTAATTTGTGTCTAGAGTTGTGTTGTGATATCTTCCCGTGAGTCCTTGATCTTGATCGTACACATTTGCGTGTATGATTAGTGTACGATTGAATCGAGGGCGTCACAAGTTGGTATCAGAGCCGACTGCCTGTAGGTAGCCCCCTTTCCAACTCCTTGGCCGAAGTTGAGTCTAGAAACCGGAAACCGTTTTACTAACTTGGCTGTGTGGCTTACGGGCCCACGTCGCCAATTGGGTGGTATTAGGATCTTTTATTCCTCGTCTATACTCTGGGACTCTGATCTCTCTTCCATTCGGGGTTAAATGATTTTGCTAAATTTAACATTAGGTTCTCGCAACGACTTCCTCCCGGAGAGCCCCTTCCTTCCAGATGATCGCCTACTTCACCAAAAGACTTCGAAGATACTCTCCTATGTTCGCTCGAGAACTTGTGCTCATCGCTTTTTCATTTACCTTCCACCATCAACCCCTATGGATAATGACCTAGAATTGATGTTCATACCTTCACCCCCAGTTTCTCTTGTTATTACAGGATGCCTTGAGATACTCGCCGATGTTCCAAGAATCCTTTGAGCTTACTGCCCTGCGATTTCTTACTGCATGAAAGCCCTTGCGAATAATTCCTCACACTTATCGGGTATCCATTCATCCCCAGTTGTTCATGTGTTTCACAAATTCTTTGGAAAACTATTCGATCTTCCGATAATCCTTAGTAGCCTATTGCTCCTGTTCTTCCTTATCGTCTTGCATTATGGTTAATTTCATATGTCTAACAATATTCATTAGACTCCTTTTAGATTGTCATTCCTTTCCTATTGATTCGACATGTGTGTGAATGCACACATTCATTAGTTATTCTCTGGTAATTATTTATCCTTCTGGCTCATACTCCACTCTGGACATGAGCTGTTTCTCGGCAAATCAAACCTTGATTGATTGTCGATCTAAGCTATTCAACTTACTTATCTTTTGATCAGAGCGTCTGCTTCTGATCTTCTATTTTTGAAATCATGATTTCTTTGCATTTAAGCATCAAAATTATTCAGATGTTTCTATAACCCAATGCCTTTGCATTCCTTCTTCTTCTGGGTGAGTATCGATACTCACATCAGATCTTTTATGGACCGCCATATCCTTGGTTGGATTATTATCCGACAATGTCCTTCATATTCATTAAAACTTGTGAGTTTTGCCCTGACATATAATGCCTTTGGTAAATTCTATCATTTGCTTTTGTCAACCATGCTCTGCTTTCGAGCTGGTATATTTTAATCCAAATTAGTGGTATCTGTTCCTAAGATACCCCTACGGGTTGAACCTATGCCTTCCCTAATCCGTGTGAACTCAAAAAAGATGTGAGACATACTCTTCTGGTGCTTCACCAGATAAATCTTTCGCACTACAAATTCTTCGAAAAACGAGGAGTGAATGAAAGGTTATGCATTGAAGAAGTGGGAGTCGACCTTGAACTTTGTGTTCATGCCCATGGACCCGATGTGGAACTTATCATGGAAGCTTCTTGTGATAATAATAATCCCCTTGTTATAAGTTCATCTGGTAACTATGTTTGGTCCTTTGCAATCGTGGTTCTGACCATGATTGTTCCCCTTTGATTCCATTTCCCGGACAAGTTAAAATACTTGTCTTCTATAGATCTTTTCATCTGTCCAACCTCTATTTCGATCTACCTCGAGTGTTGCCCCCTGTTATCTCAAGGATATTGTGTCATTGCACTACCTCTTGTGAATTCTCATTGGAATGATACTCCATCACATCATTCCTAGCCTGATCGGCTATATCATTATCGTGCTAATTTAACTGTGCTACCTGGTCCTTATTCCCGGAGCACAACTTTTCGACCATGAGCGAAGATTACGTCGATCTTCCTCATTTTATCAATTCACCTCCAACAACAAGCTTGATTTTGAGCTGGTGTCGTATCCGTGGTTCCAATAGCCTTACGCTTCATCCTTCCTGTTGCTTGATGGCATCGCTCCTCGATACATCTTCATGAAATCTCTCAACATATGTGTCGTGATCATCATCAACGTTCTGAGCTCTTCCAGGATATCAATCGAATTCATGATGAGAAATACCATCCTTGCCCCTCGATGATTTGTATTATCATCGACAACATTCTTGCCTCCCCCAACACAAACTCGTTCATATAAAATTTTGGAAACACATCTTTTTGACATGTCGATGGATTGCTTCTTAACCCATCGGCCACCTCCTCATCTTTTCCCTGATAAAATTGCATGAGATGTTCTAAAAATTCCCGATATATCCTTTGTGTTCCCAAGGTCCGACCTTTACCTAATGATCATGTCTTGGTTAAAGCTTGGACTCCTTGCTATTCCTGCAATTGTTCCTTGAGTATTTCTTGTGATCTTCAATTCCAACCCCTACTTGGAACACCAGGTTAATGCTACCTCGAAGCATGACTAAGGTATTTCGAATATCAACAAGAACATTGGAAGCACATTGTCGAATGTTTCTTGATCTATTATCCAAACACCATTGTATGTGTAATCTCATGATTCTTCCCTCACCCCTTTATCTAAATGTTTTTGAACTTGCTGTCTTATCATGGATATCATACTCTGCTTGTCCTTGGGAAGGATGTACCCCTGAAATATGCGTTTAAACACATTTCCTTTCCATTGTCTTGTTTAACCTTTCTTTCGATCTATATGATCTAAGCAAAAATAATTCCCTGCTTATAAAAACGCCTCAAGGTACAATTCGGTTAGTACGACCCTGTTACTATTGTTGTTGACATTCCGGTAGCCACCGATGGATGAGAACTTTGCCTATTGGTCCACCTCATTCAACAAGCAGGAAAAATAGTTCTCTTAGTCCCTCGCCCTTGGTACCAACGTTGTTGGCAACATAACTGACAGACTACCATCTGACATGCCTTGCTATCGGCCCCTTTCTACTTTTAATCCACATGGTGGGCCCATAGCCCATAGTTCCACAGGATCAAAACCTGACTCCCTTGTATATCTTTGATTCTGAAATATTCTTGCATTTGACGTCGTATCATGTCACGAGCCACCTTCCGAGAGATGATCTATTCCCGATGCTCTGAACCCCCTTCTCACACTCTGTTCAAGTATCGATCGTTTGTCCATTCGCTTGAAACTTACTATTGTACCTTCATATTTTGCTCTTGATGTTTTCTTAAATTTCAACTCGAGAGATACTTCAGCCACATTCCCTGAATTGTTCTCCAAAAAATTAACCCTATGAGTGTTAGTTCTTCTGAAGTTGCTCTTTACTTCCCCACCTAAATCTCGGGACGAGATTTCTTGTAGTGGAGGAGATTTGTAACACCCCCAGTGTCGTGCTACAGTAATCTCTGTTAATGGCGCCATGTCATCACTGTTACTGTTGTTAATCTCACGTTGATTCAAAACCAATTCAAATTCAATTTTTAAAAATAAAGTCAAATAAATTATTCGTCCAAATAGTAAAACAAAAATGTTCGCTGGGTTGAAAATATTCACCGACTAAATGTCATGAGTGATTCAACATCATTTGAGATAGCTAATTTCCCCTGGGAATTAAAGCAGTTCCAAATCAGCATTTTAAATGCTTTTCCAATTGTTAAAAATCCAAATCATTTCAAACTCCACCCAAACTTTTTGTGGCAGGTGCCAAATATTGTAATGTAATTATTTGGCCAAGTCCCACATTTTTCAGAAATCCTTTTGGCAACTCTAATATTTCATAGCATTTTCTGTAAAAAGAAAAGAGCATTAGAAATAAAAAAAGGAAAAAGGGGAAATGAGAGAGTGGCCCCCTGCCCCCCCATCGGCTTCGGCCCACCCGACCAGGCCCAGCCCATCTTCTCCCCGCGGTCGTCCCCTTCCCCTGTTCACCCGACCGAGGCGCGCGCCCGCGCGGTCGCCGCCCGACCACCTCGCCACCCCACTGCTCGCGCCGAGGGGATAAGGCCGAGCCTCCTGGCCACGTCAGCTGCCCACTCGCGCCGCTCTCCTCCCAGATCTCCGCCTCTCCCTCTCCCCTCAGATCCACCTCGCTCTCCGCCATGGCCGAGCGCCTTCCTCGCCGCCGCTCGTAGTAGACGCGACCACCGTCGTCCGTTCGTTGCCCCGGCAAGTCCTACAACTCCGCCGTGGTCCTCTGCTTCCACTACGCCGCTGGATCGAGCCCCGGACCCCCCCCCCCCCTCGTATCGCCGCATTCTTCTTCTTCTCCGGCTCGGCCACTGCGTCTTCCTCGCCTTCGATCTACGCCGCCGGTCCTCCTCGAGCCCTCGGTGAGCCTCTGCACCCGATGCGCCCTCCCTAGCCTCCTCTGGTCGTCGGTAGCGCCCGATCCACGCTCACCCGAATGCGCCGCCGCCTGGCCTTGTCGCCGGCGTGGCCACGGTGGCCTTTTGGTCCCGTGCGTGCCACCGTTCCACTTCTCGCGTCGAGTAGGCACCGTAGGAACCTCGCACAGCTCGCTTTGCGCCCCGTAGCACTGTTCCCGTACCTCACCTGGAGAACCTCGTCGCCGATGAGCTCGATGCGCCCAGCTCCGGCCACCGCAGCCTCCGCCACCGTCGCAGATCGCTCCGCCGTTGTCTTGTCGTTCGAACAAGACCAGCCACAGCCCCGGAGATGCCCTGTGGGCGAAACCCGAAGCTCATCCGTGCCTCGCCGCCGCGTGAGAGCTCGCCGGGGCGGCTCCGGCGCCAGCGCTGACCTGGCCTGGGCGGGGCCCACCCCTGGGTCACTGCCTATGGGCCTAGGGGCCCCAACTGGCCAAGTTGACCTGGTCAACTCTGTTGACTGGGCAGGCCCCAGCCACTGACGTGCGGGCGCCACCGCTTAAATAACTAATTAAAATGGCTTTATAACTAAAAGTAATTAGTTTAGCTAATTAGTCACTGACATGTGGGGCCCAGCTGCTAATTAACCCCCCCTGTTCAATTAAAATAAACCACTGTTAGCCCTCAGTCTATGACATGTGGGACCCACTGGTCAGTTTGACCTGGTGAGCGAGTCTGTTGACTGCTGACGTCATCAGCACGTCATGCTGATGTCATTTTATCTTTTCTGTTAATTTAAAAAAATCCAAAAATGGTTTAATCTTCAGAAATTCATAGAAATTAAACCGTAACTCGGATGAAAAAGTTTTATACATGAAAGTTGCTCAGAACGACGAGACGAATCCGAATATGTGGTCCGTTTACTTGTCAGATGCCTCTAACTATCTGAACATGGAACATTCCCCCTCCGGTCATCTATCTGACACAGGTCCGGAACCGGGAATGCATTTCCGGTTGACTTCCCCCTTCAGCTATATCGTGTAGCCATGCGTTAGGTCACACCTGGCATAGCATATTGCCACGTTATGCTTTGTGATGCTATGCTTGCTTTATATTTACTATTTCTTCCCCCTCTTCTCTGCGGTAGACCCCGAGACCGATGCCGCCCCTGTGATCGACTACGTCGACGACGACCCCTTCTTGCCAGAGCAACCAGGTAAGCCCCCCCTTTGATCATCCCGATATCGCCCATTCCTTTCTCTCATGCTTGCATTAGATTTTGCTACTGTTATTGTTTGCTCCTATTCTGATGCATAGCCTGCTTTTGTATCTGCTGTTGTACCTTATCTGCCTATCCTAATCTGCTTAGTATAGGTTGGTTAGTGATCCATCAGAGACCCCCACTTGTCCTTGTTGCCCCTGCTTCATCATCGAAGATCCGATCAACGGGATCGAAGACCAGGCCCCGACACCACACATCACTTTCCCCTTAGTTGCTCGACACTACTGGGTTACTATCGAGTGCCGTGGGTGAACCCTCTACAGCACTCCTGTTGTTAACCTGTAGTGTAGCTATGCGTTCATGGTCATCGAGGGTGATTTCCTCCTTAACCACTTCTGATACGGCTCTGTCGTGCAACCCCTCAAGTGTGAACTTCGAGGGTGGTTCCTCTTACGTTCACCTTGATGATTACATCGAGTGGAATCCGTCAAGGGTGATTCCTCAGGTTTTCCCCTTGGTGTTAGACACACAGTTACTATGGTTACTATGACTTTGCACTGGACCCTGTTACTAAAGACGGGTTGGCCCTAAGGGGTACCCGCGCGAGCTTAATTGCGAGAGATGTGGAGTCTGGCGGACCTGCAAGGTGCCCGCGAGATAATTACGAGGCGTGGCCGGGCATTCCGAGCCCTTGCCACAAGTCCTCGAGACGGGGCAACGGGGTCACATCTTTCATGAGTCTCTGGTTGTTACCGCGCATTCCTAATCCACTACGATTTGGATATTTGATCCGAGGGGCCTCTGGCCTGATAGCACTAACCATCACGTGGGCATAGTATGGGCGTTCTGCGTCGTATACCTCAGCCGAAGCTTAATAGACGTCAGCGACTGAGTGGCGGGCGCCGGGTTGGACTGGTAAGCTCCTTACTTTTTAGGGAGGTAGCTAGGTCTGCTCACCGGCCGCGTACGCAACGTGCAGGAGTTGCCGGGGAGATGGCCCATGACCCCTGGGGGCATAGGTTTAGTCCGGCGTGCTGGCCTCTCTATTAAGCCTAGGTCGGGTTGCGGCGTATTGTTTGGCCGAGGCCGGGCATGTCCCAGGAAAGTGTGTCCGGCCGGAGTTAATCGAGCATGGTGGGTAAGTTGGTGCACCCCTGCAGGGAAGAAAACATCTATCGATAGCCTGTCCTACGGCAACGGACACTTGGAGTTGTATCCCGATTGATACAACTAGAACTGGATACCTGAGATGAGAATTGGACTGTGATGAGACATGGATATGAGTAATGGATTGTGATGATAACTGGATAGTATGGCTCTGGGATTGCTTTCTCGCAGGGAGTCGAGAAAGGATCTCCGGCCGAGGTTGATAACAATACTACTACTTTACTTTATGCTACTCTACTCCCTCATGTTGCTGCAAGATGGTGGTTTCCAGAAGATTCTAGTCTTCGATAGGCTAGGCTTTCCCCTTCTCTATTCTGGCATTTCTGCAGCCCAGTCCACATATACGGCCTTCCTTTGATAATGTTGCATATGTAGTGTAGATCCTTGCTTGCGAGTACTTTGGATGAGTACTCACGGTTGCTTTGCTCCCCCTTTTCCCCCTTTCTTCTTCTTCCCGGTTGATGCAACCAGATGTCGGAGCCCAGAAGCCAGATGCCACCGTTGATGCCTACTACGACGTGAAGACCGCTGACAACCAGGAGTAGTTAGGAGGCTCCCAGGCAGGAGGCCTTGCCTTTTCGATCGTTGCTGCTTTTGTGCTAGCCTTTTTAAGGAAAACTTGTCTAACTCATGTCTGTACTCAAATATTGTTGCTTCCGCTGACTCTTGTGTATTCGAGCTTATGTATTTGAGCCCTCGAGGCCCCTGGCTTGTAATATAAAGCTTGTATTATTTTAATTTGTGTCTAGAGTTGTGTTGTGATATCTTCCCGTGAGTCCATGATCTAGATCATACACATTTGCGTGTATGATTAGTGTACGATTGAATCGAGGGCGTCACAAATACCTACATGGGTTAGTCCCACAAGGAACAAGCAAGAATATCCATAGACATAGAGTGATGCACATACAAGATGATGTCTATGAAAGCTTTTAGGTTACCTTGTCCCTTGTCTTACCAACAAGAGGGTTTGTGACTCCTTGAACTAGTGCAAGATGTGGAAGTTGATTGCACTTGTTCTTGCCAAAATGATAAGAGTGAAGTATGTTGGCGGAGTAACCCTCAAGAACTCTCTAGTTCTTCTTCTTTTGGATCCACACCATCTTGATGGGAATCCTTGGAGTTGTAGTTGTACTTGATGAAGTGGAACTTGAAGTAGTCTTGGGAATCCACTTGACTAAGGTCTTACGAGCTTCTTCAAATGCATCAATTTCCTCTTGAAGCTTGTCCTTGCCTTTTTGCTTGTAGTCTTGTGGTGGAAGATCATATTGAGCTTGTGTCCCTTTGAAAGAAGTGGGATCATACTTCTCTTGTTGAGGAACAAACTTTGTCTTGGGGTATTGATCTTCTTCCCACTCAACTCCATTGGCATTGAACTTTCGTTCAAAACCAACACCTTGATTCTTCCGGTGCCTTCCTTGCTTGCGTACAATTTCCTCGAATTGCTTACTTCCGGCAAGGCTCTTGTAAACTCCTTTCTCTATAATTCCTTTCAATAGGCTATTTTCTTGCTCAAGTGTAACTTGGCTAAGAGAATCATTAGTGGAATCAAGAGAACTACTAGAAGCAACAATATTTGATTTAACATGATCATTGTTACTACTAGAGGACGAATCTTTCTTGTACTTGTTACTAGACTTGACTTGAGGCATGTAAGTGGATAAGAGTAAACGCTTGGCAATGTAAGAAGAACTTTTCTTACGAAGATCATCATTAATTGCTTTTAAGAACTCATGCTCTTGGTCAAGGTTGAGCTTTTCAAAGCGTAATTTCTCATGTGTCCTTAAAAGTTCTCGATGATCTCCTAAGATAGTTTCATGAGCTAACTTAAGAGTATTTAGTTCTTTAGTTAGAGACTCAATCTTCTCCTTATCATTTTCATTCGTTTTATCTTGATTAGCATGATTAATTGACGTTTTCATCCCTCGCCGCCTCCGCCTCCTCCCCGAGCTCCGGCGGCCTCCGCCCGGCCGGATCCGCCCTCTCCGACGAACTCTCTGGCGAGCTCGCGCCCTGCCTCGGTTCCCGCGCCAGTAGCCTCAGATCCAGATCCAAATTTCGGTTGACTTTCCCTCCTAACCCTAATTTTTGTGCATACTTTGAACTGCCATATCTCCGCATCCGTAGCTCCATTTTGGGAGTATAGCATATCAAATTGTTCGCCTCGATGAGTACATCATTACATATCATTGCATCTTTTTCATTTGAGCTCATCTTGATGCCCGAAATGCTGTTGGAAGAGGGTTATGTGATGTTAGTTTCAGATCTGTTTCAGAACATGCACTTTTGTCATTTTTGCCATGATTGATGTGTGCACCCTATGAAGTTGAGTCCTACATGTGTTTTGTAATATGCCATGCTATCTTTCCGGAGGTGTATGCCATGTATTTTTTTTATCTTTGTGGTGACTAGCTCAAGCATGCAAACTAGGGTACTTAATGTTGCTGATTTCAGAGACTTAGTATTTTCACTGTATGTTCTTGCCGTTATTTTTACGCCATGTGTACATGTTGTTTCAGAGAGATCTATGCCTATTTTGGGCATGATCAGTAAGGGTGTTTTGAGCACATGGAATTGCTCTATCCATCTATGCCTTTGTTTGTATTTTTGGAGTGCCATAGCTTGAGTCAATCGAGCTCTACTTTTGCTATAAAATGTTACTGGCAGATTGTTTACATGTTATTCGATTTTGCCAAGCTTGTTGTAGATGATCCTTGCATGCTATGATGTTATTATTGCCATGTCTAGCTTCTATGCCATGTCTTCTTGATGGATGTATGATTAGTTTATCATGCAATGCTCTGTAGTGAGTGCATCGAGCTCACGAACATGCCTACTTGTTATCTGTTTTTGACATGTCTAGTTTTCTGCTAAGTCTGAAACCGGTAACGAAACTTGCTTATTTGACATGGGTGTTATCATATTTTAGGATCCTTTTTGGCTTATGGTCAGTAAAGGACTTTTGTTAAGTGATGTGAGTAGATTCATGACATGCCTTACTCTGCTATGTCCTGATGTTAATATCTGGCATGTTATTTTCACTAAGTCTGTGAACCTGTTATCTTTTGCACTTTTGCCATGCTTGTTTGAACCTTTTGTGTTGTGAATTAGCCGTAGCTCAGTGTTCATCTTTTGTCAAGCATCTTGAGTAGATCTCTGTCATATGCTTTGTTGATATGTTTGGGTGTAGTAGATTAATCTCTTGTTGCTTGCTAAGTAGCATCATGCTGTTAATGGCAGA
Source organism: Aegilops umbellulata (assembly GCA_032464435.1). Taxonomy (NCBI): domain Eukaryota; kingdom Viridiplantae; phylum Streptophyta; class Magnoliopsida; order Poales; family Poaceae; genus Aegilops; species Aegilops umbellulata. The sequence continues at coordinate 217,043,766 of CP136055.1, forward strand.
TTATTGTCATGCTTGTTTTGCTTGTCATTTGAAAACCGTGCATCCGATTTCGGTGATCTTTATATAGATTTCAACCAAAATCACCTCATCTTTCCAGCGGCATACTTGGTTTGCCAAGATTATGCCTTGTTCATCTTTTTCCTTCCGGAGCACGCATATGCATTGCATATCACATCTCGCATATCATGCCATGTTTTGCATCATGTTGCTTGTGCATTGCATCATGGCTGATAGTTGTTCCTTTGCTTGTGCTCTTGTTTTGGGTAGAGCCGGGAGACGAGTATGTGAACGAGGAACCTGTCGAGTACGCTTACGAGGATCAAGCTTTCGACAACTCTGAGAACCTTGCAGGCAAGATGACCATACCCTCGAAATCACTTCTATCTTTGCTTGCTAGATGCTCGCTCTTTTGCTATGCCTATGCTGCGATACCTACCACTTGCTATATCATGCCTCCCATATTGCCATGTCAGCCTCTAACCATCCATGTCCTAGCAAACCGTTGATTGGCTATGTTACTGCTTTGCTCAGCCCCTCTTATAGCGTTGTTAGTTGCAGGTGAAGATGAAGTTTGTTCCTTGTTGGAACATGGAGATGTTGTTCCTTATTGGAACATGTTTACTTGTTGGGATATCACAATATCTCTTATATTATTAATGCATCTATATACTTGGTAAAGGGTGGAAGGCTCGGCCTTATGCCTGGTGTTTTGTTCCACTCTTGCCACCCTAGTTTCCGTCATACCGGTTTTATGTTCCTTGATTTTGCGTTCCTTACACGGTTGGGTGATTTATGGGACCCCCTTGACAGTTCGCTTTGAATAAGACTCCTCCAGCAAGGCCCAACATTGGTTTTACATTTGCCACCTAAGGGTTCTGCAGACTCAAGGGTCATCTTTATTTTAACCCCCCCCCGGGCCAGTTCTCCTTCGATTGCTGGTCCAAACTAGAGCCCTTTGCAGCGCCACCTCGGGGCAACTTGAGGTCTGGTTTTAGTTGTACGGACTGCTCATCCGGATGTGCCCTGAGACCGAGATATGTGCAGCTCCTATCAGGATTTGTCGGCACAATCGGGTGGCTTTGCTGGATTTGTTTTATTACTGTCGAAATGTCTTGTAGTCCGGGATTCCGAGACTGATCGGTTCTTCCTGGTAGACGGAATATCCTTCGTTGACCGTGAGAGCTTATAATGGGCTAAGTTGGGACACCCCTGCAGGGTATTATCTTTCGAAAGCCGTGCCCGCGGTTATGAGGCAGATGGGAATTTGTTAATGTCCGGTTGTAGAAAACCTGAAGTTGACCTTAATTAAAACACATCAACCGTGTGTGTAACCGTGATGGTCTCTTCTCGGCGGGGTCCGGGAAGTGAACACGGTGTTGGAGTTATGTTTGACATAGGTTTTTCTAGGATCACTTCTTGATCACTTCTAGCTTCACGACCGTGCTTTGCTTCTCTTCTCGCTCTCTTTTACGTTGTAGTCACCATATAAGCTAGTCGCTTGCTGCAGCTCCACCGCACAACCCCTTCCTACCTTTAAGCTTAAATAGTCTTGATCTCGCGGGTGTGAGATTGCTGAGTCCCCGTGACTCACAGATTCTACCAATACAGTTGCAGGTGCCGACGATGCCAGTGCAGATGTTTCACCCGAGCTCAAGTGGGAGTTCGACGAGGAACGTGGTCGTTACTATGTGTCTTTTCCTGATGATCAGTAGTGGAGCCCAGTTGGGGTGATTCGGGGATCTGTGTAGCATTTGGGGTAGTCTTCTTTCATTTCTGGTTCCGTAGTCGGACCTTGAGTGTAATCTGGATGATGGATGTTTATTTATGTATTGTGTGAAGTGGCGACTGTGAGCCAACTATGTATCTTTCCCTTATGTATTACATGGGTTGTGTGAAGATTACCTCATTTGCGACATTGCTTTCAATGCGGTTATGCCTCTAAGTCGTGCCTCGACACGTGGGAGATATAGCCGCATCGAGGGCGTTACATGAAATTCCCTGGCCGGTTTCCTTCGACCTCTGGAATTAGGAGGTCCTCGCCAATTTTGGCCACCTGCCGGAGTATCCAACATGCCCTGAGGCTGTGGGTTGGGGTGGCGTCCGCTGCACTATGAATCTTGCAGGGTCCATCTAGCCACTTTTCCAGTACGGTTCCATGCCCCCTAGAGGGTTTTGATTTTTTAGTGTTTAGTCCGGGCGCCTTACTGCGGTGCGCCCTCTTGATTCGGACGGGATTGCTATTCAAGGTCGGATTATCCCAAAATTCAATTTCGGTTTTACAAGCACTTTCCATGGCACAGTATTTTTGTACTATGGACGCCAGGTCAGCAAAGCGTGTAATATTACGACGGCTTATGGCGTTGAGTATTCCCTTGTCCGTGCAGTTACTGCAAAAGATTGAAATCGCGTCTTCCTCGCGGCAGTCCTTTGTCCTGTTCATAAGTAGGAGGAATCTGGCCCAGTAATGATGTACTGTTTCTTCGGGCATCTGCCTAATTTGGGAGAGATCGCTTAAGATCGGGTGGTCGGGCGTCGTTGAATCTGAGACTTCGCCTGGTTTGCTGTTTGGAAGCCAAAGAACTTCCGGATTCTGAGATCCGGAGTCTTGGGCGTTGTCCGATTCGCCTGATTTTAGGCTCAGGTCTTGGATTGTACCTGTCGTGGGTTTGTCACGGCAGATGTCCTATTCAAAGGACTTAGTCGTGGAGCCATTGCAACGGGTTAACTCGAAGGGGTTAAGGCGGACACAAGGACACAGAGAATTATACTAGTTCGGCCCCTTCGATGAAGGTAAAAGCCTACGTCTAGTTGGTGTTGGAATTGATGAAGTCTCGATGACTAGGGAGCAATCGCTTCTCCTAGGCTTCGAGTTGTTGGTTCCCCCCTGAACCGATATCGGGTCGTCCCCTTATATACACGGGTGACGCCCGTCGGTTCATAGAGTCCCAATCTCCGGTTTATACTCGTACCCGGGTTGGTCTCTTGCTTATTCCTAACTTACAATACAAGTTGTACACAGGCCGGTTTACGGCTACAGATGTTAAACCGACTACGGCCTCGGGCCTTTACATAGCCTCTTGGGCTTTAACATTCTTGAGCTACTGATGAAATTAACCCGGCCCAGATAGGCCGGTTTAGGCCCAGTAGTAATATCCCCAACATTAGGCCCAGGTTGATTTGAATGATTTCATGTCAACCCTTAGCATAAACCTTCCTATTCAGCATCTTCCCTTCATTGCTAAACCGATATGTCGTCATTTTTTCTAGTGGCCGTAAACCGGCATGACATCACCATGAAGCTAGCTTTTATGGTGCCTTCTTTGTTTAACCAATTCGCAATAATCAAGGCGACAACTCTGCTTCCGAAACCCGTGGCTCCTGGATTCGCGCGCCCGACACACGTGCCTTGCCTTATAAATAGGGGTGAGAGGTCATTTCTTTCTCCCCTTTATCCCTTTCCTCTTCGTCTTCTCCGCGCCGCCAGCCTCGAAGCTTCACCGCTGTCGCTGACCTCTGCATCACCTCGGGCCGCTGCATCAACCTGACTGGACCAGAGAAACTGCGGCGTTCTTCCGCACCCCTCGGAGCTCCGGTGAGATCCCCACCTTCTCAACTCAGATCCGCCTCTAGGGTTTACTGTGTTCTTCCCGTTCCTCGAGTTCTTCGCGTTCTTCGCGTTCCTCACGTTCTTCGCATTTAAACTGGGATATACCTTCAGATGACCCCGCGAGTTTTGCTCCGTTCAGTAGCAGTTTTCCGCCTCTGTTTTCAGGGTAATATACCTAGACCGTAGATCTGATCCACAGTTTGACCTTGCTGTTCTTGCACAATCTTCAAAAACTCATGAGTTTTTACCCCTTGTATGAGATCGCCTCAGATCCAATATCACACTGAGACAATGTGAAACCTGTTTCCGCACACCTGCTCTTTTGCATTTCCAACTGTTCCACGGTCTTAGATCCAGCGGTTTAACCTTGCTGTAGAAGATCACCAAATCGGTACATACCATTAATCCCCTTGTTGAACCGCCAGTAATCCTTTGATAGACCACACCGCTTTACCAATGTCAGATTGTAATTGATTTCTTCTGGTTTAACATTGATAGCATCAACATGAAAAAAATCTGTGCAGAACATAAGTCCTGAACCGGAATCATTTTCATTTTGTAGACTTCCCCATGGCTAAGCAAGTGTATGAGTGCAACTGGGCTCCTTCCCGGGTCACGGAAACTCAACTGAATAATCGGGTCCTGACCGGTGCTTTGAGAAGCAAAAACGCGATTCATTGGAGGGTGCCAGGCAAAGAGTGCCCCCCTACACCCCGAGATGGAGAAGTCGTTGTGTTCGCGGATCACTTAGCCCGCGGTTTCAACCCGCCCGGTTCAAAATTTTATCGCGATGTTTTTGCTAATTTCCAACTCCATCCACAAGATATTGGTCCCAATTCTGTCACTAACATATGCCACTTCCAAGTGCTCTGTGAGGTGTTCTTTCAAGAGGAACCTACAGTTGAGCTGTTCCGAGATTGCTTTCACTTAAACCGCCGCACAGAATTTACTGATGGCTCCAACATGGAACTGGGTGGCGTGTCAATCCAGAAGAGGAAAGAGGTCACTTACCCTCATGCGAAACTGCATAGTCACCCCCAAGAGTGGAATAACTCCTGGTTTTACTGTAAAGACACCTCCCCAGAGAACGAGAATATCCTGCCCGGTTTTCATCCAGAACGGCTCAGCAACACTCACCCCTTTCCTCAGAGTTTGACTGCTAAAGAGAGGAGTAAATACGCTCCCCAACTGTCCAAACTCAGAGCCTTCATGGCCAACGGTTTAACAGGAGTCGACCTCGCTCGTTGCTGGATATCTTGGAGTATACTGCCACTCAGTCAACGCTCCGGTTTGATGTGCGAATACACAGGCAGTTTTGATGATCCGTTACGTCATGTAAACATCCAGCTTACGGATGAAGAGGTCACCGAAGCCGTAAAGAAGATTCTAAATGCACCGGAACGCGTATGTGCACGAACTGGCCTTCTTCCCTTCTGCGCCATCAATAAACCACCAGCGGTAAATCAAAATTTCTTCTCATTAAGTCTGATGTTATCTTGTGTGCGTATGATTGATTCTAATATCTGTTGACGCAGGGTGATGACCTGTTTTGGAGCAAAAAACTCCCTCAAGGAAAGGCGGATAAACCGGAGAAATCGACCCGGCCTAAGACGAGAGTCGTCAAAAAGTCTGCTCACAAGAGGAAAACCACGGCCTCTTCCGATCCTGCCGATGATGAGGTGGGTAATCCGGGTTTTGAAGCTAAACTTGACTCCCTCGGTTTATTGTTTATGCATTTTATTGACGATGCAATTTGTCAGGATGATGCCGAAGCGAGCCATGCTGATGATACAGAAGTAATTACTATTTCTTCTGATTCAAGCCTTCTGCCTTCCCACAAAATCCGTCAGGCGAACCGCAAAGTTAAATTTTCCCATCCTCTTGCTTACTTGGATCCCAACTTTCTTATGAAGACCCGTCAGCACGAGGTGCGTCGTACAACCCGACACAGCGGTCAGGTAGTTACCTCCGCCGGTTTACCGAACAGTCCGGTTCGGAGACGTCGTTCAGAGGTCTCTAATTTGCTTGTCAAATTTTGTCCTAAAGCGGGCTGCTTTCGTCAACCACTTAATCCGTCTGACTCCGATTATCAGGTCACCTTGCACTCATCCTCTGGCGAGTCAACTGGTACTCAGCTGCCTCCACTCAAAACCGTGCTAGGGTAAACTTTGTTTTTCTCGTCAGGTTGTCCATTGTTATAATCTTCAACATATGCTGTCCTTAACTTTGCTGCTTCTTTCAGAGCTAAACCGAGGCCGAGCAAAAAAGCTCGCCAAGACAAAACAGGAGAAGAAAACGCTCCTCCTAAACAGGACACTGTCCCGAATGTTGAAGCGACTATCCCTGAAGATGTAATTGATGACCCATCAGTCCGAGATGAAGTCGTTGTTCCCGAAGAAGGCTCTGTTAACCCCTCCGGCCCAACGGATCAACCAGCCAGTCCAATTCGTGCTGAGAAAACCATTAGTTCCTCAAAGCCTGCCGAAAAACCGACCGTGCCAGTCCCGACCGGCGACCACAAAGATGATGAAGTCATGATTACTGGCATAGGTTGTACTGAACCGGGAAATCCCATCGCTTTAGCCAAGCACACTGCTAAAGAAGAAATTTCTGCTTTAAGTAAAGGTAAATGGGATGTTGATCTGGCAACGTACTCCGCCCTTGGTGCTCAAGACAGTCATTCTGGCTACTTAAACCGGCTATATACTAGCCGTGACTATGAAGCCAATCTTGTGAAGATGATGAAAGACAAATTCGAGGTAACTTCCATGCCCTCACTCCTGCTTCTTATCACCATAGCCCCCAAGGGTCGGTTTAACTTTATCATAATTGAATCGACACTTGTAATCATCATACCGTAGCATCCAAAATATCATTAGAACAAATAGCCATTAGCCCCCAAGTGCCGAGCTGAATACTTGTATTGTGCTTGGGACTTTGATAATTAACTGATAACTTGAGATCAAATAAGCATTAGCCCCCAAGTACAAAGTACCTAACTTGTTATGTGCTTGGTACTTCCTTTGTTTAAACCGTACAACTGTCGGACTACAGACTGAACTGAAGGTCAAAGAAAGCCAAATTGCCGATCTTCAAGAGAATATAAAATCCCAGCAAGCAGAAACTTCCAAAGCCAAAGAGGAACTAACCAGCGCTTTAGGCAGCATGGAACAATTGAAGGAAGGTTTTCAGAAGGAGCGGGCTGACTGGGTCACAGAAAAGGCCGCTTCAACCAAAAAGATTGAAAATGCAGAATCTGCCCTTAAACCGGTAACAGACGAATTGACCAGCGTGAAGCGACAGGTGCACGCAATGACTACCGCCATCTTTGGTAAGCCTCGCGTGACTTGTGTAATAATCCCAATTCTTCTATAAAACAGCTCGGTTTATGACCTGCTGATCGTATTACAGGCACTCGCATCAACTACCTGGGATCAGATGTGCGTATGAAGCTGAAAGCGGCCTATACTTTAGTCGAGCAGCTGTACACCGGCGCACAACGGGTTATCACTACTGCTTCACACAACAATCCGGCGCCCACATTGATCCAGGACACGCTAAAGAGGTTGTCGATGCTTCCCACTCGGATTGAAGAATTAAAAAGATCTGCTGCTCGAACCAGAGCCATTAATGCCTTAATCCGGGCCAAAGCATGGGTGCCTGATTTTGATCCCGTTGAAGCGGCTCAAGGTTATCCTAGCTTAAAGGAGGATGGCTCCGAGTTTGATGAAGAAGAATTAAGAAAGATAAACCGGGCAGTGCGCCCTCTGGCCTGTCAATTGGTAGAAGAGGCAAACTTGTCTCATTATCAAGCCCAGTATAATAACCAGAACAAACGGGTAGCAGCGCCAATCCCTGAAGCGGAAAACTTAATTCCTCCAATCAGGAAACACACCTATGCCCCTGATATTGAACCGTCGTCCTTGATACATGAGGAAGCTGTCTTTCAAGCTTTAATGGGGATTGATTGGACCACTGTTGACCTCCAGCCGCTGGGTAGGGAGGAGGAAGTGGAAGCGGCGCAGGATGATCCAGAATCATCAAACCGGGATGACACACAGGTGTGAACCAAGGGCAGCTTTAATCGGTTTCCTTTTGATACTTTGTCAAGAAACAATCATCTTATTTAGGCACCATGTTGCCTTGTAATAGGATAGACCGTACTTTATGCTTTATGAGATGCCTTCGCGCATTCAGTACTGATATTCTCCTTTGAAAAAATATTTTTGCCAGCTTGTATCTCCTGCAATCACAAAATTTTAAACTACCAGGGCGGTTGTACCGTCATCCGGCTTGTGAATCTTTATGTAAATAAGCAAGGAAACTTGCAAGTATGATCAAACTATTTGTGATACAAAATACCTGCCATATAGTAGGCGTGAAATAGGCGTTTGTGGCCAATGTTAAAACGGTAGTTGATATCTTTTAAACCGTCGTGGGAGAACCGAGCTCCTGTGTATATAGCACCGGTTTACCGTCCTTTACTGATAACAATCTTTTGTTGCTCGAAAAAGGATGTTTAGTAGAAAAACTCAAACCGAACCAACAATCTCAGATTGTTGAAAAAAGAAAGGTCGTGTTCCGCCAAATTGGCTATGTAGAACCGGTGTAAAATATTGTCGGTTTAAGAGAAAGGCAATAAACCATCAACGGTGACAAAAACCTTTTGCAAAAGAAGAGCTCTATTGAGCTTGGTCAGATGGAATTACCATGGTCAGACGCAACCGAGCCCCCCGAAGGTGTAGCGATGGTGCCAGTCAGCCAGGACCCCAAAATGACGCGTGGCATTACGCCGGCCAAGTGGCATTGCTATGGTTCGGGTTCGACCAAGCCCCCAAATGACTCTAAGGCCCGTAGGCCGATCAAGAGGCGTGACCGGTTCAGACGTGACCGTGTCCCCAAATGATTCTGGTGGCTTTCGCCGGCCAAGAGGTATTGCATCGGTTCGGACACGACCGAGCCCCCAAATGACTCTGGTGGCTTTCGCCGGCCAAGAGGTATTGCATCGGTTTGGACACGACCGATCCCCCAAATGACCTCATAAGGATAGCTATGTTCTCTTTGGCTCGAATACGGCCTATGTTTGAACAGGAAGCCTCAAGTGATTTTGTTAAGACTTGCAAGGGGTAAACCGGATGTTGCTTAAAGACAACCCCGTGTAACCACACATGATATAAAAGAACAGATACCCCGCTTTAGCGGAGGATCCGGTTTATTATAATATATACATAGTCATGATATATACATAAGCAGAGCCCATGGCTCAAGTATAGTAAGGCCGAAGATGAGCTATATTCCACGGCCTGTCGGTCTCTTGTCCTGATTTGCGTGAGTCTTTGTGCTCTCGAACATCTATCAGGTAGTATGAACCATTGTGTAGATTCTTGCTGACCACGAAAGGCCCTTCCCAAGGTGGAGACAATTTATGCATCTCGGTTTGATCTTGAATAAGTCGAAGCACCAAATCTCCCTCTTGAAAGGTTCTAGTCCTGATCCGACGACTGTGATAGCAACGAAGATCCTGTTGGTAGATCGCTGAGCGGGCAGCTGCTATGTCTCGCTCTTCATCTAGCTAGTCCAAAGCGTCCGATCTAGAACTTTCGTTGTCTGCTTCAACGTAAGCCGCCACACGAGGTGAATCGTGACGGATGTCGCTAGGAAGAACTGCCTCTGCCCCATAAACCATGAAGAACGGCGTATACCCAGTTGACCTGTTAGGCGTGGTGTTGATGCTCCATAACACAGAGGGTAACTCTTTGACCCAACAACCCGGCGTCCGCTGCAAAGGAACCATAAGCCTGGGTTTGATGCCTCTCAAGATCTCCTGATTAGCTCTTTCTGCTTGACCATTGGACTGTGGGTGCGCTACTGATGACACATCAAGGCGGATGTGCTCTCGTTCGCAGAACTCTTTCATGGCACCTTTAGATAAATTGGTACCATTGTCTGTGATGATACTGTGTGGAAAACCAAACCGGAAAATCACTTTTTTGATGAACCGAACCGCGGTGGCCGCATCACACTTGCTAACGGGCTCTGCCTCTACCCACTTTGTAAATTTGTCCACCGCCACCAGAAGGTGGGTCTTCTTGTCCTTGGACCTTTTGAAAGGCCCAACCATGTCCAGCCCCCAGGTTGCAAACGGCCAAGTAATTGGAATCATCCTCAATTCTTGAGCCGGAACGTGAGCGCGCCTTGAGAATTTTTGACAACCATCACACCGCCTGACCAGATCCTCCGCATCAGCATGAGCAGTCAGCCAATAGAAACCGTGACGAAAAGCTTTTGCCACTAAAGACTTTGAACCGGCGTGGTGACCACAATCTCCTTCATGGATCTCACGCAAAATTTCACGGCCTTCCTCAGGAGATACACACCATCGAAACGCTCCTGTCACACTGCGATGATGTAGTTCGCCGTTTTCAACTACCATGGACTTGGACCGCCGTACTATCTGCCTGGACAGAGTCTCATCCTCTGGCAACTCCCCTCGGTTCATGTACGCCAGGTAAGGAAGTGTCCAATCCGGGATGACATGTAATGCCGCCACCAATTGAGCCTCTGGGTCAGGAACCGCCAAATCTGCTTCGCCAGGCAGTTGAACCGACGGGTTGTAAAGCACATCAAGGAACACATTAGGTGGTACCGGTTTACGCTGTGAAGCTAGCCGACTTAAAGCGTCTGCCGCCTCGTTCTTTCGTCGGTCCACATGGTCCACCTGATAACCTTTGAAGTGACCTGCGACCACATCAACCTCACGAGGATAAGCAGCCATGAGTGGATCTTTAGAATCCCATGTACCAGACACCTGCTGGGCCACCAAATCAGAGTCGCCAAAGCACTTAACCCGGCTTAAATTCATCTCCTTAGCCATCCGGAGGCCATGGAGCAAGGCCTCATATTCTGCTGCATTGTTACTACAAGGGAACATTAAACGGAGAACATAACAAAACTTATCACCTCGTGGGGAAGTTAATATAACTCCAGCCCCCGATCCTTCCAATTGACGTGATCCGTCAAAATGAATGGTCCAGTAAGTGTGATTCGGCTTCTCTTCAGGGACTTGCAACTCCGTCCAATCATTGATGAAATCCACCAATGCCTGAGACTTTATCACAGTGCGAGGCACATACTTTAAACCGTGCGGTCCAAGCTCAATAGCCCACTTGGCAATCCGACCAGTTGCTTCTTGGTTCTGGATGATATCACCCAAAGGAGCAGAACTGACCACCATGATAGGGTGGCCTTGGAAATACTGCTTCAGCTTCCGACTTATCATAAAAACTCCATATACTAGCTTTTGCCAATGCGGATGTCGTTGTTTGGATTCAATAAGCACCTCGCTGATATAATAAACCGGACGCTGAACCGGGTATTCTTTGCCTGCCTCCTTCCGCTCTACCACAATAGCCACACTGACTGCGCGAGCGTTAGCAGCTACATACAACAGCAATGGTTCCTTATCAGTGGGAGCAGCGAGTACGGGCGGATTGACCAACTGTCGCTTTAAATCCTTGAACGCCTAATCAGCGGCAGAATTCCAGACGAACTAATCCGTCTTTTTCAACATTTGATATAGAGGAATTGCTTTCTCTTCGAGGCGACTGATAAACCGGCTCAACGCAGCAATTCGGCCTGCCAGACGTTGGACGTCATTGATGCATTTCGGTTTAGCTAGAGAGGTGATAGCCGTAATTTTTTCCGGATTAGCCTCAATTCCCCTGTTGGACACCAGGAAACCCAATAGCTTGCCAGCTGGTACACCAAAGACACATTTGGCCGGATTGAGCATCATCTTGTATGTCCTTAAGTTATCAAAGGTCTCCTTCAAATCATCGACCAACGTTTCCTTCTTCCTTGACTTGACCACAATATCATCCACATAAGCGTGCACATTATGGCCAATCTGCTTGTGGAGACAATTTTGCACACATCGTTGATAAGTTGCCTGGGCACTTTTGAGCCCGAAAGGCATAGATACATAGCAGAAGGCTCCAAAGGGAGTAATGAACGCCGTCTTCTCCTGGTCCTTAACCGCCATCTTAATCTGATGATAACCGGAGTATGCATCCAGAAAACATAAACGCTCGCAACCCGCCGTAGCATCAATGATTTGATCAATACGGGGGAGGGCAAAAGGATCTGCAGGGCAGGCCTTATTAAGATCTGTATAGTCCACACACATACGCCAAGTGTCGTTTTTCTTAAGGACCAGCACCGGATTAGCAAGCCATTCAGGATGAAAAACTTCAACGATGAAGCCAGCTGTTAAGAGCCTGGCCACCTCTTCTCCAATAGCCTTTCTTCTCTCCTCGTTGAACCGACGGAGGAACTGTTTCACCGGTTTGTATTTAGGATCCACATTAAGGGTGTGCTCAGCGAGTCGCCTTGGTACACCTGGCATGTCAGAAGGTTTCCATGCGAAGATGTCCCGATTCTCAAGGAGGAACTCGATGAGCGCGCTTTCCTATTTTGGATCCAGATTGGTACTGATGCTGAATTGCTTGGATGAATCACCAGCCATGAAATCAACAAGCTTGGTCTCCGCGGCTGACGTGAATTTTAAAGCCGGATCATGCTCTGTGGTAGGCTTCTTTAAAGGAGTCATATCCGTCGGATCAACATTATCTTTGTAGTATTTGAGCTCCTTAGTAGCACAAACCGATTCTGCATAAGCGGCATCTCCTTCTTCACACTCCAAAGCGATCCTACGACTCCCGTGAACCCTGATGGTTCCCTTGTAGCCCGGCATCTTGAGCTGCAGATATACATAACAGGGTCGTTCCATGAATTTGGCATAAGCCGGCCGACCAAACATGGCATGGTACGGGCTTTGAATCTTCACCACCTCAAAAGTCAGTGTTTCTGATCGGGAATCGTGATCATCTCCGAAAGCCACCTCCAATGCTATCTTGCCCACGGGGTACGCAGACTTGCCTGGCACCACGCCATGAAAAACCATGTTTGAAGGCCGTAAATCCTTATCCTTGAGCCCCATACGTCGAAAGGTCTCATAGTATAGGATGTTAATACTGCTACCCCCATCCATGAGCACCTTGGTGAACTTATAACCTCCTACCTGAGGCGCCACCACTAAAGCCAGCTGACCCGGATTATCCACCCGAGGAGGGTGATCCTCCCTACTCCAGATGATCGGCTGCTCTGACCATCATAGGTATCGGGGCACGGCCGGTTCAACAGAGTTAACTGCCCTCTTCCGGACCTTCTGGTCTCGCTTGTCCAAGCTAGTGGTGAATACATGATATTGACCACTGTTTAGCTGCTTTGGATTGCTCTGGTACCCGACTACTGCTGATTATAGCCCCCTTGATCATTTTGGTTATGTTGATTACCATGTCCGCCCGGATTGCTATTCCCGCTCGGATTACCATTAAACCCTGAACCGGAGTTTCCTCCATCGTGGCTTGGCCCGGATCCTGAACCGCCACCAGGATTGTGATCATACCGGAAGGCGTTGGAATTCTTGAACTCTCGCATGATGTAACAATCCTTCCACAGATGGTTTGCTGGTTCCTCCGTCGTCCCATGCTTTGGGCAGGGCTGATTCAACAAACTATTTAAGCGCTCTGGATTGGGGCTGGGTCCGCCACCGCGGCCTTTGCCCCTACGCTGCCGGCCCCTGTTCTGCACATTGGTGTTAGCCACAAAATCCATGGAACCATCCGCTTTACGCTTGCCTCCGACGCTGCTCCCTGGGTGATGCTGCTGTCCTCTGGAGTTGCCGTTCTTCTTTCCCTTCCCTGCCTTTTCATCATCAGACTCGGGATCCTTGGTACTATCAGAATCAGCATACTTTACCAAAGCAGCCATGAGAGTCCCTATGTCAGTGCAATGGCGCTTCATTCGTCCTAATTTCAATTTCAAGGGCCCAAACCGGCAATTGCTTTCCAAAGTCACAACTGCAGTGTCAGCATTGATGCGGTCTGATGAATGCAAGATTTGCGAAACGCGGCGCACCCAATGAGTGGTTGACTCTCCTTCCGCCTGGACACAGGCGGCTAAGTCCACTATCGACATGGGCTGTCTGCACGTATCTTTGAAATTACCGATAAACCGAGCTCGCAATTGAGCCCATGAACCGATGGTATTGGGCGGCAGGCTTTTTATCCAAGTGCGGGCCGTTCCTTCAAGCATCATAGTAAAATATTTTGCACATGCAGCTTCATCTACGTCAAGCATCTCCATGGCCATCTCGTAACTCTCCACCCACGCCTCCGGGGGTTGATCTGCTGTATAATTCGGTACCTTGCGCGGCCCCTTGAAGTCCTTAGGCAGGCGCACATTGCGCAAAGCAGGTATAAGGCAAGGCACCCCCAAAGCGCTAGAAGCAAGCCCTGGTTCGACCGAAGTGGTGGGACGAACCGGCGTAAGCTGGCGGGTCTGATGTGCTGCCAATTCGGCTTCTCTGCGTGCACGGGCCCGGTCTACCAACTCCTGAGCATCAGGAGCCGGATTGTTGCCGCGGGGCACTCCATGTCGTGCATTGCTGGACTCAGCTTGTTCTTCCATGTGCCTGCTATAACTCCGGGTTGGACGTGGAGTAGAATGAATCCGCTCACGGCTGTATGAGTACGCCTCCTGTTGGACCAGCGCCGTTCTGAGGAGCTCCTTGACCCGGCGCGTCTCTATTGCCTGTAACGAATCTCCCTCGACCGGAATAGCCTCTAGACGTGCTGCCGCAGCAACAAGATTATCCAGCGGGTTGGAGTAGTGATCCGGGGGTGTGGTCACAATCCGTGGCTCCGGGTTATAACGGGGCAGATCTATTATGCGGGGCTGAACCGGCGCGCCTGTCCCGGACACCTCTGCTCGGTTTACCACTGGTTGATTACTGGTCCCTGCTCCACGAGTGTTGAAAAGATCCCTTCCTTCAAAAACCGGTGGCAGGCGGGACCGATATTTCCTCCTCATGACCTCCTACGAAGCGTTCTGATCCAGCATGAACTTATAGGCTTGTGCGTCCAAAGCGGCCCGTTCCGCAGTCATCCTGACCTCCACGGCCGCCAGATCCGCCTTGGCCTGGCTAATCTGTTCTCTCACCTTTGCAATCTCTGCATTATGAGCATTCTGATCCGCCGGATTAGCCTCTGTCAAGAGCGCCGCCAGTGCGTTGAACAGATAGGATAATACTTGAACCGGTGGGCGCACAAAACCTCCTGCTCCGGCAGCCGTTGAACCGGAAACCATTGCTGCGGCCGTCGATGAATGAGGCGCTGCTTGGGTGCCGGCCATGAATATGCCGACCCGGCTAGGCAGATCGGAGGGGTCCGGAATACTGTTGCCGTCGGAACAGCCCCCAATCCGACCATCCTGCACTTGATACAGGGACTCAGTTTCCCCGGTTGACGACTCATCGCCGGAACAAACAACGGTTTCGCCACCAGATTCTGATCCGTCCTCATAATTTCCTCCGTGGATGACTCCCACAAAGGCACGCTTTACGGCTGGCTTAACCCGGGCAGGTCGCGCACACTGAGCTGTCTCGATGAGGTCGGTGCAGGTGTCCAGCTCAGGGCCCGGTTCACCAATCTTGCCGATAAAAACGTGTATACTGCCAAAGGGGACCCGGTACCCGTACTCAACTGAGCCGGCCTCGGGGCCCCAGCCTTCATCGTCGATGTAAACCTTACCGCGGTGACTCTTGGTCATCCGGCCCACGGCATATCCCTTGAGTCCTTCAAAGCGGCCCTCCAAGAACTTGAAACCATCGTGCGATAGCCCCACGGTGGGCGCCAACTGTCATGGGTTTGTCACGGCAGATGTCCTATCCAAAGGACTTAGTCGTGGAGCCATCGCAACGGGTTAACTCGAAGGGGTTAAAGCGGACACAAGGACACAGAGAATTATACTAGTTCGGCCCCTTCGATGAAGGTAAAAGCCTACGTCTAGTTGGTGTTGGAATTGATGAAGTCTCGACGACTAGGGAGCAATCGCTTCTCCTAGGCTTCGAGTTGTTGGTTCCCCCCTGAACCGATATCGGGTCGTCCCCTTATATACACGGGTGACGCCCGTCGGTTCATAGAGTCCCAATCTCCGGTTTATACTCGTACCCGGGTTGGTCTCTTGCTTATTCTAACTTACAATACAAGTTGTACATAGGCCGGTTTATGGCTACAGATGTTAAACCGACTACGGCCTCGGGCCTTTACATAGCCTCTTGGGCTTTAACATTCTTGAGCTACTGATGAAATTAACCCGGCCCAGATAGGCCGGTTTAGGCCCAGTAGTAATATCCCCAACAGTACCCTCCCCTCCGCGGATATCCGGCATGGAGGGTTCAGGAATTCGGACGTGGCTAGTCCTTGAGATAGATGAAGGGTCGCCGCATTGTGTTTCCACCACAGCAACGTGGTGGGTGACTTGGGGAGAGTTAATTTCCCTTAGATCGGGTTTAAGCCCAACCTGGTCGTAATTTGTAGTGACCCCCAGGGCGGCGATGCGATCCAAGAGCTCGTTTACGGAAGAGAGCTCCATCGGATCCAGCTGCTCGACAAGTTCCGGGCTGACGTGGAGGTTGCTTTCGATGACCCGAGAGGTCACCGTTGGCGCAACGGCCGAACAGGCGGTCATGAGAAAACCACCTAGCCGGAGGGTTTGGCCGATAGCCAAGGCTCCCTTAGTAATGGCGCCATGTTTAAAGACGGGAAAAGGCATCCTTCCTGATCGCGACGGCACAGAGGAACTCTCAATGAAAGCACCAATGTTGGTGTCAAAACCGGCGGATCTCGGGTAGGGGGTCCCGAACTGTGCGTCAAGGTCGGATGGTAACAGGAGGCAAGGGACACTTTATTTTACCCAGGTTCGGGCCCTCTCGGTGGAGGTAAAACCCTACTCCTGCTAGATTAATATTGATCATATGGGTAGTACAAGAGTGGATCTACCACAAGATCAAGGAGGCTAAACCCTAGAAGCTAGCCTATGGTATGATTGTGTATGATGATGGTTCCTGTCCTACGGACTACAACCCTCTGGTTTATATAGACACCGGATAGGGTTAGGGTTACACAGAGTCGGTTACAATGGTAGGAGATCTCGAATATCCGCACGCCTAGCTTGCCTTCCGCACCAAGAAACGATCCTTCCGGACATGGGACGAAGTCTTCAATCTTGTATCTTCATAGTCCTGGAGTCCGGCTGAAGGTATAGTCCGGCTATCCGAACACCCCCTAATCCAGGACTCCCTCATCTATGAAACCCTTTTTATGCATGTCATATAGCACTTTATTAGTGTTGCTTCGAAATCATGATGAGATGGTAACCACTTTGGTGGGTTGCCTTCGTTACTTCCTCGTTGATACCTGCATTATGCATGACCCTACCTTCTTATGACGGTTATGCCGGTGAGAGTAGATAGGATGCTAAAGTAGTTGCTACACAAAAAGGGATGGGAATATGCATGGTGATGGAGACAAAGTATTTTCAAAGGACTTTTTGAAAACCCCGTCAGGTGCCACTTATGCCCGAGGGAGATGATGAGTTGGGTAACCACTTGATGACGAAGTGGTGTACCGAGGCAAGTGTGTGTGT
Source organism: Aegilops umbellulata (assembly GCA_032464435.1). Classification (NCBI taxonomy): domain Eukaryota; kingdom Viridiplantae; phylum Streptophyta; class Magnoliopsida; order Poales; family Poaceae; genus Aegilops; species Aegilops umbellulata. The sequence goes on from CP136055.1 coordinate 217,060,921, forward strand.
TGTTTTTCAAAACGGATTGGTTTAAGTTGCGACCGTCATTCCAACCTTACATGTGCAACCACTCTACCCTTGTATGGGAAAGGGAATTATTGATTACCTAGGCCGATACTAGCTTGGAGCCCGCATTACTAGTGACGGGAGAGTTGTTGGTGCGCTCTCTTGGGACGGGGTCGTGCCAGGTAGGGCGGCCATTACTGTTTTTACAGGGCACTGGATACACCATTATGTCCCCTCTCGGATGTTACAATCTCGAGTGAGTCTCGTATGATGTACATCGTGAGGATACGGAACAATGAGTGGACTCTATGTTAGTGTCGTCTAGGGAAAGATAGTGATCCGGTGCTTACCCTGGGTACTTGAGGTACCGCGCGTCGTGGATGACACGGGAGTTCCCCGAATCTTGTGGGTAAAGTGTGCAACCTCTGTAGAGTGTAAAACTATTCGAATAGCCGTTTCCACAGTCAAGGACAGTTGGGTAACTGCTCTTGGGCTACGTCCACATGTTTACAAACCAGTGTGTGTGTTTGGATAAGTGGGAAGAACTACTTGGGTCAAGTCAAAGGACTTGACATATATGAGTTGGGTTGGAGCCCACTCCCTTTATGTTGATATCTGTTACCTGTCCTCTTGGTTACTTGAATTCTCCTAATGCATGCCTTACAAGTTGTTGAACATGTCATTGCACTCAAAACTAGCTTTCCGCAAAAATTTACCTATATCATGCATTGTTGTATCTTGAACCAACACATGGGTTGCTTGCGAGTACATTCAAAGTACTCATTGGCTTGCCACTGGTTATTTTATTGGCCAGGCATGAAAGAGCATGTTATGAAGAAGAATACTTCGGTGACGAACATGCAAGCTAGGACGCTTCCCAGTCAGAATGCCTGTAGAGTTAAAGCAGATGGCATGGGTCCAAGTTATCAACGAAGATTTCCGCTACAATGTTATACTCAAGACTTGACCATAATGGTCCTACTTGTGTAATACGGTATGTATGGATGTAAGACTCTTGTTATTCAGCTTCTGTGTGTTCAGTGAGCATTGATCTCTGGGATCACTGTACACGTGCATTCGGTGATCACGACTTATGAGTCGGGGTCCCCACAGAGCTTGTATCAGAGCCATCCTGACTGTAGGAAGCCTTAGTTAGCATGGTCGTTCGTTAGGGATAAAACTATTTCCAAAACTATTACTAGTTTTCAAAACTATCTATACTTCTCTTCCCTTCTCAGTTCTTCGAAAACTAAGGTATACTTTCCTTATTGATCTCTTCCCCTTCAAAACCTTTGGTCGCTAGAACCCTTATGCCCCTGACCACTGGATTCCTTGTAATCCTCGTGGATAATCTAGAAGGAAGATGCCTTGCCACACATTCACCCACATCTCCTGAACACAAGATTGGCGACACCACAACAAGACGATGCCAACAGAAGATACATCCTCGAGGGATAAGGACATGAAGGCCCAGAAGATGGTGACACCCTTGACATTGCTCCAAGATGATGCGACTTTAGACTATTATGATCAGGGCATAGGAAATGCAAGATCATGATGTACATCGCTAATAGAGCAACCATGTCCTTACCTTTGTTGTATCGGCAACCACCGGTGGATGAGAACCTCACCATTTGGTCCGCCTCACTATAGTGAGCAGGAAAACGGTTCTCTTCGTTACCCGCTCTTGGTGTCTATGTTGTCATCAACGTAACCGACATGTTGGACCTCTACTAAGCCTTGTTAATGTCACCGCATAAAGGATTACCTACCTGGTACCATCGACGCCTTAGAAGACAAAACGGGATCGTCGGGATTAAGAAGACAACAGAAGACCGAGTCAATACCAGCTACAGGAGCCACCTTCACCCCATCATCTCATCAGGCGAGAAGTGTTGAAGATTCTTCAGGCCAACCCGGATCATTTCATCAAACAACTACAAAAGACGTAGCAACACCTGAGGAAAAACCCAAAAGACTGCACGAGGCACGAAGTAAAGCACGACTACTTAGTCCGAGAACCCCTAGGGTAGGATGAGTCGTGTACCCCCTATGCGCAGTCGAGTCCGTATGATGGTTCGAATAGAACCATGACTGTGTGTTGTTTGCTTTTATTTGTTTGTGTTTTGATATCAAACGCTCTTTTTTCCCTAGGAAACAAGTACGTGACTATATCACCTGCCTTATTTTGTTGTTTGTGTTTGGCCTTTTTGGCACTTGTTTGTTGCACTTGCACTATAGAACCCCCTTTAGGCATTCCCCTCCTCTATGCTACTTCTCCATCTCATCTCTCTCTCCTCAACTGAAGACCGGCAAGACAAGATACACCAGGGATTCTACTTCAACAACCAACTAGCAATAAAGACTTCTCCTATGATCTCCACGACCAAGTGCAACCCCGTAGAATTATGTTTAACCGTCGAGATTAGACACCCATTCCTAGACCCTTCGAGACTTCATAAGATACCCTAGCTCGAATCCTCAAACCATGTGCTTAACCCACAAAATTGCAAGAGAACCTGTTAGGCCTCCGTAACCTTGCTTATCACTGGGTTCATTACGGAACTAGTGGACATAGTGAACGAGCACATTGTCATCCTAAGATAGCACCAAAACTGACGATGCCATAGGGAAGACCAAATTGAGGATATAGGAATAGAGGACAAATGACTTGATGAGTTTATATCAATGACTTTGAGGAATCGTCTGAGACTATTTGGTGGATTATGAGGCTTTCATGTTGGTAGATGAATGTGGCTGGATCATGATTATAGAGTAGCATAGCTTTCTTTACCCCTGGATAAATTGGATTTAGTGGGACAATTAAGACCGCAAGCTGAATTCTTGGAAGTATAAGGATTTGACTTAGCCAGGGGATATTGATAGAAGATAGTTGACATTGCGATAATGACTTGGGGAGACATATAGAAATCCTCGTTGGACATGAGATTTGGATTTAAGTAGGTAATTCTAGTTGAGTATAGATGATGAGTGAGTCCACATGGTTCGGAATAAATTGGATTTAGACTGATGATCTCGATCATGATACCATGTTTCTTGGAGGACAATAAACTAGGAGACTGGGTTAATTGTTGGAGTTGATTTAGGGATCTATATAAGCTTGACCTTGGAGTTACTTGACCCCGATAATGGGGAATTGGTGGACTGACTATAGTAAGATAACCCTTTTTCAAGTATATGAGGATTATAGGACATTAGCAGATCATGTGGAACACCATAAACATTGGATTTGTAGTGATTAATGGAAGTTAACAGGTTGTTGGAGTTGATTCATAGGAAGGAAACAAGATTTTGGAGTGGCATACGACGTGTTTCCTTAGTATAGAGATGCTTTATCATGGACCTTGGATCAATAGACTGAGCACTTGGATTGTGGTGATTAAATTCAAGCTTAGTAGCTTGTATGTTCTACCCATGGATTTTTAGGGGTAGACACACATATGAGTTTGGGGATTGTAGACATATATGATTTTTTAGACCTCCTCTTGGGAGTCATGAGGATACGAATAGCATGAGTGATGATTGGAGTTGACCTATACGAAATAATGCTATCGGTGATATGACGTGATTTGTTTAAAGGACTAGATAGCACAGTTGGCATCTCAGGAACCGTGCTTAAGGATAAGGTGACAAACGTTCGCTCGCACACTAGAATCCTTGAAACCCTTAAGCCCCACCAAGCCACGATATGGTAGGAATCACAACCATGGGCTTTGTCTCTAGGACAAGGAAACCTTGGCCAATACCCAACCATGACCACCACCGATACCCCAACCTATACCCTATGTACCCCGTGGGCAAGTCTTCACGGAGTACTCGGACAAGTTAGTTGCCATCTTTCCTTGATGACATACTTGCCTACCCGAAGACGGAAGAAGAACCGTTCAGCCAGTTAGGGAACATCTGAAGACCGCCATGTCAAGGAGGAAGAACTATACCAACCATCATCGTCAAGAAGTGAACTTCTTGTCAAAGACTGTGCATATCTACAAACCACTCCTCTCTAAGGGACCAAGCATTTCCATGGCAAGGAAACCCACACCAAGATTCATCGACCCTCTTCGAGATCACTCCAAGGTTCAACAGCCCCCTTTGAGATCACTTCGAGACAAAGAGTAAACGACTACCAGCTAGAGTTACCACCGAAGTTACCCACAGTGCACAGCGTTTTCCACGCGACACACCCCCGAAAGTGTTTCCAACTTCCTAACTAGCCCGATCCCTACCAGGGCATCGATCATCGAGCCATCGATCTCCAGCCCAATATGACATATGCGAGAGACCCCAATTGCAATCTGGATCAAGCAGGACGACAAACACAAAGCCACGCCATTGAGTACTTCAAGGTTCAATGGAGCACCGAACAGAAGCAGAAGCAGTATGAGGACGTGAAGACTACCCCAAATCCAAGTTTATGTATTCCTTCCCGCGCCTAGTCTGGGAATCTCGGGGACGAGATTCTTATAAGGGGGGTAGGTCTGTCACACCCTGATTTTCATGCCACAACACTTAAGCTAATAAATCATGATAAAATGTGGTTTGACAAAAACTTTTGAGTGTTTTGCCTTTGCTTTGATTGAATGTTTGACTATTGTTTGCAAGTGCTCTAAAAATCAAATAAATCCTCCAACTCTTATACTCCTTCTCCTTGATCCAAAACCTCTTCCCAATGATCATGCCATGTTTATAGTGCAATATAGTATTTTCTTACAAAAATAATTTGGCCAAATAGTATTTTCAAAAATTAGTTTTCCAAAAACCCCTTGATTGAGGTTTGCTCTGCAAGTACTTAATTAAGGGCAGTAAAAATCTTTTCAAAAATAGTTTTGACTCCTATTAGATATAGGTTACCCAGAAACCACAAAAATATAATTTTAGAAGTTATTTTCCTATTTTATTTAAAGGATTTTTCTTAAGGCCAGAAATGGTGTTTAATAGGTTAAAATTGTTTTAAAGCTTTAGAAATACTTGAGAAAAATTAGGGAGACTCAATGGACATATATTTTCCATATATATCAGTTTCAACACATGGTCATGATAAAAATATTGAACAAAACCTCCCAAAACCATTTCTGCTCATTTCAAGGATTTGAAATATTTCTACAGGAAATATTTTCATAAAAATCCAAGAAAATTCTAACATGTCACATATGACATTTTTGATGATCTTGCCAAGTACCATGTCATGGAGAATAGTATAAACCCATGAAACCCTCTCAAAACCACTTCTGTCCTTTTTCATGTTTGAACATTTTTGCACTGTCAAACATGTCCAAATGCGCTCAAACTTGGTGCACATGCTCAAATGGTGTAATAATGCATCTAGACCAAATGGAACAAGTTGGAGAGAATGTTATCTTAATCAAAGTACCCCAAAACCCTTTCTGTCCAGAACCAAATTTGAACAAGTTTGTACTGCCAACTTTTTATCCTTGACCCCAACTTTTGTGAGCATGTTCACATGACCAAATGAGGCCACTACATCAAGTGGTGCATCAAGGAGAATTAATTTGCATGACTAAATCTTGGTAAAGCTATTTCTGCTAATTTCTAGGGTTTACCAAAGTTACATTGGCAACTTTTCCCAAATGAGCTCAAATTTGGTGGCACACCCTATATCTAAGTGTCATTCCATCCTGTTAAGTATCATAGCAATTGGAGTTCATTTTATTTCCCAAACCAATAACAAACACCTTCTGCCATTTTTCCAAAACCACCATTTTGACCACTTCCACTCTTCTCCATGGCCTCAACTTTTTACCACAGCCCCTCCTAGTCCCCTTGCACCTCCAGTAGCAATGGCAAATCCATAGCTCAATTATTGGAGAGGTAAAACCCCATTTTCCCCCTCTGGACAGCCACTGTTCACCTCTCTCTCCACCTCCCCTCTCATCTAGTGGCTCTCTAGGGCATCCAATGCCATGGTCACATTGTTTACTCCCACCTGGAGCTTCCAGACACAAGTGGGCGCGTGAGGACGCGAGAAAAAGCCACGGGTGCCGGCCATTTGCGTGCTCTGGAGCACGTCAGCGTGCTCCTGACCATTGATGCCGTGCTCCCCCACCACCTCGAGCCTCACCCTCGCGCCAGTCGAGGTGCCTCGACGTCCGCAACACGCCATCGTGCAGGCCGCCTCGTCTCTCCCTCTCTATCACCTCCTGCGGCACGTGCCCAGAGCCGCCCGGCTCGGCCAATGCATGGCCTCGCACGCGCGAGCACCAAAGCCTTGCCCCGCTCCTCCTCTCTCTTCCTGGCGCCCCACTCAACTCCCACGGACGCCGTAGACAGCCCCTCGCCCTCTCTCTTGGCCTCCCGAGCTGTTGCCGCGGCCACCCGTGTGCCGCGTCCACCGTGAGCCACGGTTCGGCTACTTAAGGCCGCCCCCGAGCCCCATCTCGACTCCTTTGCCTCTCTCTCTCTCTCTCCCGTACGCTCCCTAGGCCAACCCGTTCCTCCTCTAGTGCCCGCATTCACCTCCATGGCCGAAAACCTTGCCACAGGCCACCGCTCAAATTCGAGCTCTCTGGTGCTCCTTTCTCCCTCCTACCTGCACCAGAACATCACCCACTTCCCCACGACTCTCTCCCGGATTCCTTTCTTCTTCTCCGCGGCCGCAACACCGTGCCCCCAACCACACCGTCAGCCTCGTCCGCCGCGGCCGACGTGCTGCTCGACCCGGTGCCCCTGGGCAACCGTGCCACCCACGGTTGGACGCGGCCGGGTCCCCTGAGCACGCTGGTGGCCATATCACCGGAAACGGCGGCCTATAGTGTCGGCAAGCCTCCGTCGACGCCGCCCCTGCCTCTGCTCTGCTCGAGCGGGAGGATGGGGATGAACCCGACAAGTGGGCCCCGCATGTCGGCGACCCTGAGGACCGGGCCCGTGGGATAAGTGGACACGGCTTCTCTGGGTGCCGTCTCCGCGCGGCGAAGACGTATTCTAGGCAGGCGCCTTCGACGTCGCCCTGCCACCCGCGCAGCTGAGCCGCTGGGCCGGCCCAATGCCTCTCTCTCGCCTAGTGCGCAGAATAAGGGTATAGTCTTTTTCTTATTTTCTTTTCCCAGACAATTTGTAAAATCTCCCAAATATTCATATTACCTCCAAATTTGATGATTCAAATTTCTAGGGGATCCACAAATCATGATCTATCACATGGTGTTATTTGCACATTTTCCCATAAACATTTCCTTCACAAATGTTTATGAAGTCTTACTTTTCCATTTCTGTCATAAACTTTAGAAAATCACAAAGGGCTCAGATTTGATCCAAATGCCATGATTCAAATTCCTCGATGCTTATAAATTCATAACTTAGTTTATGAACATTTGTCTTAATACTTTCTGTATCACCTCAAATAATGAGCCATTTCTTCATATTTATCAACTTTGCAAATTCATAGGAAATTCATTTGAACTCCAAATCCAGTGAAACCAATTCCTAGATGCTTCTAAAATCATCCTTTGTTAAATGGGTGCCTTTGCTCATTTTTCAAAAATATGTTTCTGTACACTTCTTGCAAATCCATAAACCCCTTAATTCCATCATATCAAAATGTTTAGAAATATCCACTGAACAAATTCCAATGAAACCACTCTGGTTAATTTTCATATAACCAGAGATGTCCTAGAAAAGTCAAATTAATATTTTTAGAGCACTTTTACTTTCTGCCTTGTTGTGTTGCTTATTATGAATTTTCGACGTTAGTTGACGAAGTAGACGGAGTACTTGGAGAAGGACCAGAAGATCTCAAGACTCTGATGAACCAGGCAAGCAGCTCTTTGACCATGTCTATGAAACCCTTTTTATGCATGTCATATAGCACTTTATTAGTGTTGCTTCGAAATCATGATGAGATGGTAACCACTTTGGTGGGTTGCCTTCATTACTTCCTCGTTGATACCTGCATTATGCATGCCGGTGGGAGTAGATAGGATGCAAAAGTAGTTGCTACGCAAAAAGGGACGGGAATATGCATGGTGATGGAGACAAAGTATTTTCAAAGGACTTTTCGAAAACCCCGTCGGGTGCCACTTATGCCCGAGGGAGATGATGAGTTGGGTAACCACTTGATGACGAAGTGGTGTACCGAGGCAAGTGTGTGTGTTGTTTTTCAAAACGGATTGGTTTAAGTTGCGACCGTTATTCTAACCTTACATGTGCAACCACTCTACCCTTGTATGGGAAAGGGCATTATTGATTACCTAGGCTGATACTAGCTTGGAGCCCGCACTACTAGTGATGGGAGAGTTGTTGGTGCGCTCTCTCAGGACGGGGTCGTGCCAGGTAGGGCGGCCATGACTGTTTTTACCGGGCACCGGATACACCGTTATGTCCCCTCTCGGATGTTACGATCTCGAGTGAGTCTCGTATGATGTACATCGTGAGGATACGAAACAACGAGTGGACTCTATGTTAGTGTCGTCTAGGGAAAGATAGTGATCGGGTGCTTACCCCGGGTACTTGAGGTACCGCTGGTCGTGGATGACACGGAAGTTCCCCGGATCTTGTGGGTAAAGTGTGCAACCTCTGTAGAGTGTAAAACTATTCGAATAGCCGTGTCCATGGTCAAGGACAGTTGGGTAACCGCTCTTGGGCTACGTCCACATATTTACAAACCAGTGTGTGTGTTTGGATAAGTGGGAAGAACTACTTGGGTCAAGTCAAAGGACTTGACATAGATGAGTTGGGCTGGAGCCCACTCCCTTTATGTTGATATTTGTTACCTGTCCTCTTGGTTACTTGAATTCTCCTAATGCATGCCTTACAAGTTGTTAAACATGTCATTGCACTCAAAACTAGCTTTCCGCAAAAATTTACCTATATCATGCATTGTTGTATCTTGAACCAACACATGGGTTGCTTGCGAGTACATTCAAAGTACTCATTGGCTTGCCACTGGTTATTTTATTGGCCAGGCATGAAAGAGCATGTTATGAAGAAGAATACTTCGGTGACAAACATGCGAGCTAGGACGCTTCCCAGTCAGAATGCCTGTAGGGTTAAGGCAGGTGGCATGGGTCCAAGTTATCAATGAAGATTTCCGCTGCAATGTTATACTCAAGACTTGACCATAATGGTCCTACTTGTGTAATACGATATGTATGGATGTAAGACTCTTGTTATTCAGCTTCTGTGTGTTCAGTGAGCATTGATCTCTGGGGTCACTGTACACATGCATTCTGTGATCACGACTTATGAGTCGGGGTCCCCACATTCTCACTACTTCAAGTCTCGGGGGCTACTGGTACATATAACCATTAAAATTTTCTCACCCGTATGTCTTTTACATATTGCTTCGTGGCTCTGGCTAGACCATTCTTTGCGGCATGGAGATATGCATCTCCCAAATTGAAGGCGTCTAACGCCTCTTGGGAAAAACAGGCGTCGCGAAGAACTATCCGGCGACGCCTGTGGTTCATGGCACTCTCCACCTCAGAATGGGTGGCAGACAGCCTGTCCGCGTCCTGTGTCGGAGGAGCGTCCGGTGCACGCCTCGTGTTCGCCTCCGCCTCCGGCCCGGGCTTTGGAGCCTGGCTGGTGGAGGCGCGATTGGCAACCTCTCCGGATATAGTCCGGCGAGGTCTCTTTGTCCTGAACAGAGCACAAGTGTTAATATGCCTTGAAGGAATAACACCTGGGAATAAGAGGGCGCGCTATACCTTTGCCCCGGCGCCTCAGTCCGGACTTCACTTCTTTTCATCCCACGGGGCCCCGCTGCCCCTTGTTGGCTAGTCGTCGCAGGCTCGGCCTCCCACCTCGAGAATCTCCCCTGCAAAATACGGTTGTTGTCAGGAAACTGAAAACACGCAAGGATGGATTCCTTTTCGAGGTGTTGGGACTCCGGTCTCAGTTACCTGGGAGGCCGGGAGTAGCCCTGGGTAATCGGCCGTAATGGCCACCAGGGCATTGTCCCTGCTCAGCTGATAAAACACCTCGTCAATCAGCTCCACGGACAGGTCCGGATCCTCTTCGGAAGCTGGATCGAGGGACCGTTCTGGTCCTCGGGCTGCGAGGGAGGGCTGTTTATTTCCTTTACTTCCTGGCGCAGTTCCTGCGTTGAAATCATCAGACTATATAACTGGTGATGAGAATATAAAATGGACGGGCAAGTAAAATTGTCCACTTACCCAACTCGGAGGATTGTACATAGTAAATCCACCCTGAGGGTTGATGCGGAGAAATTCCTCCTCTTCTCCCTTGTACAAAGCGGACAAGATCTTTATTAGAGCGGCAGCCGAGTCCGGCCCCTTGCGGCCGTGACAGGTGGCGTCATCCTCCCCGTTAAAGTACCACATGGGGTGGCCTCTATACTGAAGCGGTTGCACCCCCCGCATGATGCATACGGCCATGACTCCGATCATGGTTAGTCCGGAATGAGCTAGCAATCTTATCCGGCCCATCAGGTAAAGGACGTCCTTGTCACTTTCTTTCTGAGAGCTTAGGCGCTTCTTCAGGGGAGCACTGTTGAACTCAGGGAGGCTGATCCGAACAGGATCCGGCAGCGGGACATCCTCTATATAAAACCATTCCGAAGGCCAGTCCTCAGATGCCTTCTTTGGGGTTCCGGATAAATATTCGGTCCCGGCGATGCGCCACACTTTGGCTCCGCCCACTTGATATATTGACCCCTCCTGAGAGCGGGGCACCAGGCAGAATAGCCTCTTCCACAGCGTGAAGTGAGCCTCAACGCCCAAGAACAACTCGCAAAGGGCTACGAAGCCCGCGATATGCAATATGGAGGCAGGCGTGAGGTTGTGCAGCTGGAGGCCATAGAACTCCAGAAGCCCCCGGAGAAACGGATGAATTGGAAATCCGAGTCCTCTTATTAGATATGGGACAAGGCATAACCGCTCTCCTTTGGAGGGATTGGGGGCGCTCTCCGCCATGATAGGTGGCAAGTCCGGCTCGAACCGGGACCATATAGGCCAAGGGGAGGAATCCCTTGGTCTGGAGCGACACTAGCTCGCTATGCGGGATGGAGCATCTCTCCCAGTCTCCAGGCTTAGGACTGGAAGGGTGAGAGGAGGAGTTGCGACGGCTGGCCATGGTGGAATGGACCTTTGTTGGATGCGCTCTGATGAATACTCGCGGAAGAGAGAAGGCGTGGTTTGGATCTAAATCCCCATCCCTTTAAATAGGCGGCTCATTTACGCGGCTAGGGGTGTGAATGTAAAAACACCCAGACTTTTCATATTCATTTGACACGTGGAAGGCGGCCATTATTGGGCGTAGAAGCCAAGGAGCGCTACATTCACAAGTAACAGGACATTATTCAACAGGTACACGGAATCTGGAAGAGAACCCGCCTTGCAATGCCGAAGACAATCTGCGCGTCGGACTCGTCGTCATTGAAGCCTGGTTCGGGGGCTACTGAGGGAGTCATGGATTAGGGGGTGTCCGGATAGCCGGACTATACCTTCAGCCGGACTCCAGGACTATGAAGATACAAGATTGAAGACTTCGTCCCGTGTCCGGAAGGGACTTTCCTTGGCGTGGAAGGCAAGCTTGGCAATACAGATATGTAGATCTCCTACCATTGTAACCGACTCTGTGTAACACTAACCCTCTCCGGTGTCTATATAAACCGGAGGGTTTTAGTCCGTAGGACAACACATAACAATCATACCATAGGCTAGCTTCTAGGGTTTAGCCTCCTTGATCTTGTGGTAGATCTACTCTTGTACTACCCATATCATCAATATTAATCAAGCAGGACGTAGGGTTTTACCTCCATCGAGAGGGCCCGAACCTGGGTAAAACATCGTGTCCCTTGTCTCCTGTTACCATCCGCCTAGACGTACAGTTCATGACCCCCTACCCGAGATCCGCCGGTTTTGACACCGACACTCTTCATTTCCGCGGGCGTTGGCCTAATTGCGCAACGGAGAAGCATCAAGAATCAGTAGCAGAAGGAAGGACAAGGTAGGAAGAGAACACTTACTGGTCCATCGCGGCGTAGTATCTCGGCTTCTTAAGCTTGAAACCTGAGAGCCTCGCAGCCTGAGGCGCAGGCGCGCAGGCTCCAGGAGCAGAAGAGGGGGCAGCAGATGGGTCGGAAGCAGCTCCAGGCAGCGTTAGAGCAGGGGCGTCGTCTCGGGACATCAGCGCCGACCTGCCCCTCGTCGGAACCTCGGCCGGTGACCTCCTGTGGGGACTGACCTTGGAACTCATGGAGCCCCCTGCCATAGGCAGCTCCCCCCTCTCCAGGGGGACATCGGCCTCGTCATCGTCATTAGGCAGGGTGCCGAGGATGTCGGCCTTGCACAAAGGGGAGATATCCCCCGCCCCTTCGCGGGTCGCCTCCGAGTCGTGCTCCTCCTCCTCCTCCTCTGCTTCCTCCTATTCCTCCTTGCGAGACTCGTCGGAAGACACGTCCACTGGAGTCGTCGTCACCAGGACATTCGAGGGCACAGGCGGCACAAGCCCATGCCCGTCGAAGACGGGCATGGCGGAGGCAGCCTCTGCCCCATCTGGGCGGCGTAACAAGGGACCGAAGGAGTCCGGCGGGTACCCTTGGTCATCAGCAACCAAGGAGCAGAGGGCCGAGCGCAACTCCTCATCAGAAAGGGCCTCCGGGCGCAAGCGGAGGTCGCCCCCTTCGTCTCCAAGATTCCACAAGGGGCGCGGGCACGCCTGAAAGGGAGCCACGCACTGCGTCATGAATTCTTTGACGACCATGGCCCCCGTCAGCTTCGCCGCCCTTGAGTCACCAGGCCTCAGGTCGGCGGTCATCCTCTCCAACACCTACGCCGCCCGGGGGTCGGTGAGATTCGCGCAAAGCCATCCCTCTTGGGACACAGGCATCTCCGTCGGCAGCACCAGCCGGGGGTGGGAGCACTTGGCGTCCATCAAGACCCACTTGCTCCTGAAGCCCTCAGCCTTCTTCCAGGCCTTCGAGATGGCGTTGGTTTTGTTGGCCGCAACGAAGCCAACACACCGTGAGCAGTGGCCCTCCTTGATCCAGAGGAAGAAGAAGTGGCGCAGCAGTGCCCCAGATGGCATCACTCCAACGTACGCCTCGCAATAGAAGGCGAAGATCGACAGGAGGAGGATGGAGTTGGTATGAGGATGGAGAGCGTGGATCTTGTAATGGCTGAGGACGGAGTAGAAGAAGTCGGAGAAGGGGGGAACCAACCCGGCAATGATGCTGCTCATGAAGAAGTGGTAGAAGGTGCTGCCTGACGCCTCCGGCTCGGCGGAGCCAGCCCGGAGCACAATCTTCCTCTTCTCATCATCCTCCACCGTCATCAGAGGCATGACGACATGGTTCTTCTCATCATCCTCCACCGTCATCAGAGCACAGTCTTCCTCTTCTCATCATCCTCTGCGCAGGTTCGTACCAAGATGACAGAGGAGCGGCCCGAGATTTCTTGGGCGCCATTGGCGGCAGGCTTGAAGGAGGATCTGGGTGGATCTGGAGTCTCTGGAAGCGTATAGCAAAAAAGGGGATCTGGAGCAATACGAAGGAAAGCAATGAAGGCAAATGCATCCCGCGCCAGTCTTTTGTCAGTCGGGCAGTTGCCAAGGCAGCGTGGGGAAGCAGAGACACCCACGTCCCATCACTCACCATGCGTCAACCGAGGCCACAGGCTGTTGGGGCCCGCAGCGCTCCGCACTTTCCCCTTGGCTTCGCCTCGAAGCCAAGTCCGAGCGCGCCTTGGGCCCGGGGGCTACTGTCGGCGTCCTGGGAATGGGGGTCCCCAAACTTTCCTGTCTGCGGGCCATAGCGTGGCTCCACCAGCGGCCCTGTACGGCCCATCTTCACCAGCAAACACTCAAGACCCTCATGAGGGGCCAACCTTCGCGAGCCGAACGATGCAAGACCTCCTCGGGGGCGGCCTCACTAGGCTGGCTCGCGAGGGACAGAGAGATCAAGGCGAGGGGCACCTCGCGAGGTTCCTATGATGCAAGCCATGACGACCAAGGCAGGCGGGCGCCAGCGCGCGCAGTGTACCGTTTCCTCTTTTTTGCTAAAGAGGCAAGCGTAGGCGAGGAGTCCCGAGGCATCAGGCAAAGGTTTCCATACCGGTGCAACAAGACCAAGACCAGCAGGACGGCAGACTGGAGGTCGTCGCAGAGCCCACGACGGCGTCACCACTAGAACCTTTGGCAGGCGAAGACCACCTTTAGTCAGGATAACTTGTATTGGTTGTCTCCCTTCAATTTTGGCTGTTGTTGGATCCCTTCCCGCCTACATTTGGGGAGAGGACCAGGGCCTCTATAAATAGGACTAGCCACCATAGTAGGGGGCAACTGATCTTGGATCATTCAGATCATCCCCAACCATACAAGCTCACCGAGCTCAAGAACACCTCTCCTCGGGAGGCTATTCTTCCCTTGTACTTGTTCATCCTCAGCCCAAGACGCAATCCACCACACCACACTTGAGTAGGGTATTACACCACATCGGTGGCCCGAACTAGTATAAACCCCGCGTCCTTTGTTCTTCGAGTTTGATGCATTGAGCCTTGGGATCGTGGGGAGTGGGTGAGCTAGGGAAGTGAGAGATCTTCGTGCGCACCCTAGTGTTCGAACCTTGAGGGTTTTGCCGGAACCCGAAATCCGACACCTGTGTCCCGAGCGCCCGAAGACCTTGACAGAGAGCAGGTCGCTCTCCACTAACTTGAAGAGGAGAACGAGCCCCTTCATCAAGCAATGAGCACGTGTGAAGGTTTTCCAACCCCGACGAAGGAGTATTACATGAGGGAAGGGGAACCTTGTGTTCACCCACATGTCACCATTGCAACACCCCTTCATGTGAAGCCTCAGCCTCGGCGGCTGGTCGATCTCCAGCACCCTCGCGAATGCCTCGGGAAGGCGAAAGGCGGCTGCGCGGCGACTCGCGCAACTGCAGGATGAACTCCAGCGTCGTGTCCCCGACGTGGCCGCTCGATGAAGCAGGAGGAGATGGTGGCGGAGATGGTGACGACGCATGGGTCCCTTTCCGCGCCCGCCTCTTCCTCGACCACCTCGCCGACTGCGGCCCCATCCGACACCTCCACCTCGAGCGTGGCCTTCGCCTTGGGCGGCTGGCTCTTCCTTGATTGCTGCGGCTCTCTGGCGGGAGGAGGACCTAGTCGCCTCCGCATAAGGACGGTCGCGGCCACGCCCTCTCACCATGACAATGGATGGGGAAAGGAGACAAGGGGGAGACGCGGGAAGATACCTCTCCTCCTCCTCCTGAGTCCTCTTTTTAGAGCCGGGCAGGGAAGGCTAAAGACCGGCTCTACGCCTCTAAAGAACCCGTTCAAGTCCGGCTCATTAAGTTGGCAACAAGCAAGGTCATCGACCGCCCTCCCCACCCAATCAAAGGCGCATAAGTATCAGCCATAGCGCGCCTTCCCATATCCCGCGCGTCTGTCACCTAACCCACGTCGTGCATGCGGTGTACGTGGCAAAAGGGGCGGGAGTAGTGGGAAATGTGGAACGGCGGTTCCAAGGCTAGGAGAGTAAATGAGCAGCGGCCCTGCAGTTTTCCCTCTTTTATAGGGAAGACGCAAGACGCCTCTTTACTATTCACCACGGGATGACGCAAGCACGCTCATCACGCCTTCAACACGGGTCATGGGGAAGCGCAACTGGCGATAGAGTTACCACGGTTGATACTCTGCCACGCGTGCCCGTGCACCGTTCTGGGCCTGGCCCAACAACGCTCTGCGCTTATGTGTGGCCCAGGCCCGGGGCTCCTGTCGGTGTACAAAAGTAGGGGCCTTTTGTACCCCTTACTTGTGCACGGGCAGTTGTAGCCACACCTGCGGCCACGCTTGGCAGGGCAGAGGAAGCAAGGAACAAGACTACCAAAGCGGCGCTGAGACCAGAGGCACGAAGAGCGAAGGGGCAAGGTGGGTTTCCCCCGGCAAGAGCCTTGCCGGGGATGACCTATGCTGCCCCGGCAAGGGCCTTTCTGGGGGAACTTACCGAACACCATCAAGACCGCCACCCTTGAGCCTGAGAGTTCCGACACCATCGACAACATTGGAACCAAGGCTCGGGGGGCGCCTGCATGGTGGCATGCAGATATTTGTGAAGATTGAAGGCCTACAAGACTAGATGAGAACCAGAAGACAAAGGCCCCCGGCAAGACCCTTGCCGGGGACGTCCACAAGACCCCGGCAAGACCCTTTTCGGTGCCCCGGCAAGACCCTTGCCAGGGACATCTGAGGGGCCACAACCAAGCCCACACTTACCAAGGTTTTGCTGCCCCATGGTCGTTCCGACGCAGCAGCTAGCCTGCCAACTAGGCACACACCTACATGGCAGCATGCAGCTTCTAGGCCAACCAGGCAAGCACATGCGTGGTGGCATGCAGATCTTCGTGAAGACCCCGCCACCACACCAGCTCAGCAGCCAGCCAGCCAGCGTGGCATTGCATGCCTCGTCATCCTGGACGCGTGTCGAAGCAATGCGAGGCGGCAACGGACGGGACGATCTTCCTTGCCATCCCTGATAAAGCAAGAGGACACATAGGTGGCGCATTAAATGCGTTTGTCCTATGATGTCAGGAGATAAACTTGTACATTGTAGACACTTTTCACCTCCTGTGTGCCGTTGTGGCAGACCCTTTGACATATAAAAGGGGGCTCGAGGCATACTGAGGAAGGATTCGGACTTTTTGGGCTAGGCATGCACCGCAGCTAGTTCAAGATCTCAAGAACTTCAAATATACACCAAAGCAGGACTAGGGTATTACGCATCTCTTGCGGCCCGAACCTGGATAAAATTCCCCCGTGTTGATCTTCTAAACCCGCTCTTTGCACAGCTCCGCGCCCCGCCAACCGTAGTAGGGATTCCCAGTGATCCCATAGGTGTCGTTCTTGAACCCCGACAGGGTTACAATCGGAACATATGCGAAAACTACCATCTCTTTTTGGCACAAGAATGACCGGCATGGCACAAGGACTCAAACTTTCACGCACATGTCCATGGTCTATGAGATGTTGGACTTGCCTTTGTATTTCTTTGGTTTCTTCGGGGTTGACGTGGTATGTAACCTTGTTAGGAAGAGGTGCACCGGGGATGAGATCGATCAGGTGTTCGATGCCACGTAGAGGAGGAAGACCAGGAGGTAGCTCGTTGGGGAAGACATCCGCGAATTCTTGCAACAAATCAGACAACACTAGAGGAAGAGGGTTAGTAGTGTTAGTCTTCGCCACCTCATCTTTGCACGCTAGGACATAGTGGATGACACTGTATGGGTTCTTACACAATTCTATCATCTCTCTTTTTGTGGCTAGGAGGACTAAGTTTTTCTCTCTTGGCGTAGAGTCACTCAATTTGGGCGTGTGGCGCTCACTCTTTTTGTGGTGGTTCACTCTCTCACTAGTCTCTCCGCGATGGGTGGATGCTTGCTTGTCGGCTATCACTTGGCTTGGTGACATAGGTCGTAGCATGTACTGTGTTCGCTTCATATTGAAGCCATAGTGGTTTGTTCTTCGGTTATGGATGATGCCGTGGTCGAATTGCCAAGGTATTCCCAAGAGAAGGTGGCACACGGACATAGGGACCACATCACATTCCAAGGTGTCCTCGTAGGCACCTATCTTGAAAGAAACTTGCATGATGTGCTCCACTTGAATGGTGCCGGAGTCGCTAAGCCATTGGACCTTGTAGGGGTGTGGATGCTTCATCTTGACCAATTGAAGCTTGGAACATAGCTCTTCACTTTCCAAGTTGTGGCAATTTCCTCCGTCGATGATGACTTTCACGGGACGTCCGTTGATGTCGGCCTTGGTGTGGAATATGTGACACCTTTGGTCATTGTCTTGTTGGTGTTGAAGTGTCAAGACCTTGGAGACCACGAGAGTGGGACTTGAATCATTGTTGCAATAGACTTGAGCATCTTCTTCTTCATTCACTTTATGGTGCATGGCGACGTGCTTGAGATTTTCCATCTCGTCATCACTCATGGAGTCATACGTGGCATCATCATTGGCGATCATGGTTCGCTTGTTGATGCATTCGAAAGACTTGTGTCCACGGCCACCACATGTGAAGCACCTGATAGAACATGTTAAAGGAAATATGCCCTAGAGGCAATAATAAAGTTGTTATTTATATTTCCTTATATCATGATAAATGTTTATTATTCATGCTAGAATTGTATTAACCGGAAACTTAGTACATGTGTGAATACATAGACAAACAGAGTGTCACTAGTATACCTCTACTTGACTAGCTCGTTGATCAAAGATGGTTAAGTTTCCTAACCATGGACAAGAGTTGTCATTTGATAAACGGGATCACATCATTAGAGAATGATGTCATTAACTTGACCCATCCGTTAGCTTAGCATGATGATCGTTTAGTTTGTTTCTATTGCTTTCTTCATAACTTATACATGTTCCTATAACTATGAGATTATGCAACTCCCGAATACCGGAGGAACACTTAGTGTGCTATCAAACGTCACAACGTAACTGGGTAATTATAAAGATGCTCTACAGGTGTCTTCGATGGTGTCTGTTGAGTCGGCATAGATCGAGATTAGGATTTGTCACTCCGAGTATCGGAGAGGTATCTCTGGGCCCTCGCAGTAATGCACATCACTATAAGCCTTGCAAGTAGTGTTACTAATGAGTTAGTTGCAGGATGATGCATTACGGAATGAGTAAAGAGACTTGCCAGTAACGATATTGAACTAGGTATTGAGATATCGACAATGAAATCTCGGGCAAGTAACATATCGATGGCAAAGGGAACAATGTATGTTGTTATGCAGTTTGACCGATAAAGATCTTCATAGAATATGTAGGAACCAATATGAGCATCCAGGTTCTGCTATTGGTTATTGACCGGAGATGAGTCTCGGTCATGTCTACATAGTTCTCGAACCTGTAGGGTCCGCATGCTTAACGTTCGGTGACGATCGGTATTATGAGTTTATGTGTTTTGATGTCCCTAAGGTAGTTCGGTGTCCCGGGTATGATCACGGACATGACGAGGAGTCTCGAAATGGCCGAGACATAAATATTGATATATTGGACGGCTATGTTCGGACACCGGAAGTGTTCCGGGAGGTTTCGGATAAAACCGGAGTGCCGGAGGGTTATCGACCCCCCCCCCCCCGGAAGTTATTGGGCCCTTAGTGAGCTTTAGGGGAGAGAGAGGGCAGCAGCTAGGAGGTGGCGCCCCCCCCCAAGGGAGTCCGAATTGGACTACGGGAGGGGGGCACGGCCCCTCTTTCCCTCTTCCTCCCCCTCTCCTTCCTTCCGCCTCCTAGTAGGACTAGGAAAGGAGGAATCCTACTCATACTAGAAGGAGGATTCCTCCTCCCTTGGTGCACCCCCTAGGGCCGGCCGGCCTCCTCCTCCCTCCTTTATATACGGGGGAGGGGGCACCCCATAGACACACAAGTTGATTGTTTAGCCGTGTGCGGTGCCCCCTCCACAGATTTCCACCTCGGTCATATCGTTGTAGTGCTTAGGCGAAGCCCTGCATCGGTAACTTCATCATCACCATCATCACGCCGTCGTGCTGATGAAACTCTCCCTCAACACTCAGCTCGATCTAGAGTTCGTGGGACGTCACCAAGCTGAACGTGTGCAGATCACGGAGGTGCCGTACCTTTGGTGCTAGGATCGGTCGAATCGTGAAGACATATGATTACATCAACCGCGTCGTCATAACGCTTCTGCTTTCGGTCTACGAGGGTACGTGGACAACACTCTCCCCTCTCGTTGCTATGCATCACCTAGATGGATGTTGCGTGTGCGTAGGAATTTTTTTGAAATTACTGCGTTCCCCATCACTTGTCTCAGCGGGATCATCCGGTGGTGCCGATGATGAAGGAGTCTTGTTCTTGTAGTTGCTTGTTGGAGGTCGTGTCGAGGAAGGCATCGCTTGCTTGGAACTTGACTTGTCACCGGTACTTGGTGATGCTCTAGTCAAGGTAGAAGGTGTCGTAGGTGACGAAGCTTGAGTGTATGAGCCGTAGTTCTTGGAATTGTACTTGGCGTACTTGAGGTCTTCTAGCACTTGTCGCTCGGCCTTGGTCGCTTGATAAACTAGCTTGAGAAGGTTGGAGTAGGTTTGGAAATCGGCAATATTCCGTATTGGGTGGTTGAGGCCGTTCAAGAAGCATGCCATTGTTTGCTCATCATCTTCTTTGACATTAGCTCGTATCATGGCAATCTCCATTTCTTGATAGTATTCTCCCATCGTCTTCGTGCCTTCCTTGATGAGTTGTAATTTCTTAAAGAGATCTCGAGTGTAGTATCTAGGCACAAAGCGAGCTCGCATGATGTCCTTCATTTGTGTCCAAGTGGTGATTGGTGGTTCGTCCTTCTCGCGGCGTCGCTCAATCACTTGCTCCCACCAAATGAGGATGTAGTCATGAAACTCGAGGCAGGCCATGGCGATCTTCTTTTCCTCATCATAGTTGTGAAGACGGAATATCTTGTCGACTTTCAATGCCCCTGAGAGATACTGCTCGGGGTCATTGCTTCCGGAGAACTTGGGCATGGTGAAATTGATCTTGTCGTAGCGTAGTTCTTCATTACAGTGACGATGTTGATGTCTTTCTAAGCGTGGGGGAGGTTCTTCAGGCGCTCCACTTGGTGTTTCTCTTTACATGGAGGGGTATCTTCGTCGTGGTTGCGCTCTTGGCGTAGAGGAGGTCGAGGCATCTGTGCTCGATTTCGCCTTCCTTGTTGTTCTTCACATCAGGCGGCTTCTTCTTGTCGTGCTTGACAAAATGCTTTCTCTTGCTCACGTACTTGACGGCTGCGTTGGGCAATGGCTCGAGTGGACTCTCGGAGTGCGTCTTGAGCCACTTGAGCTTGAGCTTCACGACTTTGTTGCTCTTGCCAGATTGCATCACCATCTTGAGATGCTTGATGTGGACGATGCGGTGGTACTTGTTCTTGATCCATAGCTCCTCGTTCTTGGCGTCACGCCTTCTCACATGCTCATACTAGGTCTTGTAGGCCATTGCGATGGAACGGATTTTCTTGTGGTTGGCGGTCTTGAGTGTCGTCGCATTGAGGAGCACTCGCATCAGAAGAAGAATATGATGACGAGTGGAGACTCAAGTGACGTCGTCTTGGTGAAGAGGTTGAGGAAGACGTGTGGCTCACGATCATGTTGCAGAATTCATCCATTTGTTTGGAGAGCTTGGCATCCAAATAGTCCCGTTGTCTTGCTTCCGACTGCCGCAAGTCGGTGGCGAGTTGCTCGATGCGATCACCCAAAGCTTCACTCTCTTTATGTAGAGCTCGTTGTGCGATGAATAAGTGGTTCTTGGTGATGTATTCACGTTCGTCATCTTGATCCTCGAAGAGAGGGTTCTCCTAAGAAGTAGGCTTGTCCATCATGTAGAAGTGGTGGTCAGTAGGAAAATGAGATAACAATACCAAAGATACATTTTCCGAATATTGTGGATGTATCAAGTACGATCCCACGTGATGCTGTAATAGTAGAATCGGTACTGGGTTTTGCTTATCACACCTACAAGTAAAAGGCTTATGGAGGATCTTGGTTAGGAAGTGGCAGAAATAATTCAAGCAAATGTTAGTCAAGATGTTGAAAAGGTTGAGAAGATGCACAAACCGCAAGTATGACAAATAGATCAAACCCAAGGATATCACTAGGAACATGCACACAGAAGATAGAGGTGATCCGCGTAACCAAGGGGTGAGCTCTAAGAGGTGTAACCACGATAAATGCTCTTGTTGTACAATACTAGAGAGACACTAGCTCGATTTCTCTAATGGGCTAGATACGCTAGTGCACCAACCTCGGAGAGAAACGGGTCATCTACTATCCCAAGTATGCTTATGTATGTGTGAACCAAGATGATGAACTAGGCAAAGTGGTTCAATGTATTGCTTACAAGCTCTTGCTTCTCTTATTTTTCTTTTGCTTAAAAGCTTTTTTATGGACTATGCCACAATGCTTGATATGCGAGCCACAATGCGAGATAACAAGTAGTATACGCACGGGAGAGACGTAACACTAAAGGTGCACTAAGGCATAGCCCGACAATTCTTAACTTGCTAGTCTTGATGGGTAAGTAACGCAAAAGAGGCTCGAGGCTATCAAGGTAATGGCAAGGGTAATACAATGGTTTTGTCGAGGTTACCGTCCTTGCTTACGGTTGGTATGAAGACGGAGTGGTCGATGTCGAAGTAGAGTCCAAGCCAGTGACAATTGGCGGTGATGATGAAGACAAATCATGCTTCAGTAGCCGAAGCACTTCAGTACACGAGAGAACCGCTACTCCAAAGCTCAAACACTCTCGAGAAATATTGCGGAAGGTCCAAAGTGGTGGTGGAAAGGTAAAATGGCGGAAAAGAGCAAATGGCCGAACTGCTCTGTGTGGTCCGTGCGCACAGGGTAAGTGAGGCCCGTGTGCACGGGGTCCCGATGGCCCGTGCTCACGGGGTGTTCTGGGAGCGCAAGAGCACCTCTGATCCATGGGTATTTTTAAATTTCTGGCCAAAATCGAAGGTTGGGTGGGTGGGGAAAGATGGTAAGGGGTAGATCCACTTGTCAAACACTAAATTCATGGATCAAATCAACCAAATCTCACAAGATCTAACAAATTGCAAGAATTTGGTGGGGATTTTTGAATTAGGATAAAAACAACAAAATCAAGCTAGCAAATGGGGGTAGGGACTCAAAGATGTGAATCAACCTTGCTCATGATACCAAGATGTTATAGGGCGAAACCCTGTTGGGGAACGCAGTAATTCAAAAAAATTCCTACGATCATGCAAGGTCTATCTAGGAGATGCATAGCAACGAGAGGGGAGAGTGTGTCCATGTACCCTTGTAGACCGAAAGCGGAAGCATTTAGTTAATGCGGTTGATGTAGTCGAACGTCTTCATGATCCAACCGATCCAAGTACCGAACGTATGGCACCTCCGTGTTCAGCACACGTTCAGCATGATGACGTCCCTCGAGCTCTTTATCTAGTAGAGGGTCGAGGGAGAGTTCTGTCAGCACGACGGTGTGACGAGGGTGTTGGTGATGTGATCCACGTAGGGCTTCGCCTAAGCACTACGACAATATGACCGAGGTAGTAAACTGTGGAGGGGGGCACCGCACACGGCTAGGAAACAACTGTTGTGCCTTTGGTGTGCCCCCCCCCCCCCCCGTCCCCGAATATGAAGGAGGAGGGGAGGAGGCCGCCGGCCTAGGGGGCGTGCCAAAGGGGGAGTCCAACTAGGACTCCCAATCCTAGTTGGACTCCCTTTCCTTTTCCGGAGAGGGGAAAGAGGGAAGGGGAGAGGGAGTAGGAAAGGGCTAGGGGGCGCCGCCCCCTCCCCTAGTCCAATTCGGACTCCATGGGGAGGGCACCTCCCTTGGCCTGTCTCCTATTCTCCCCTATGGCCCAATAAGGCCCAATAACTTCCACGGGGGGTTCCGGTAACCCCTGGTACTCCGGAAAAATACCCGAATCTCTCGGAACCATTCCGATGTCCGAATACCACCTTCCAATATATGAATCTTTACCTCTCGACCATTTCGAGACTCCTCGTCATGTCTGTGATCTCATCTGGGACTTCGAACCAACTTTGGTAACAAAAACACATCTTATATTTACTAATTGGAAGCACCGTACGAGCTTCCACGTTAATCCTTAAAACTAAGAAAATTATCCATCAGATCAAAGTAATAGTTGTCTACAACCATCAGATAGGTTCCACAAGTCCTCCCTCTATGTCTCACGTCCTCTCTAGAGGATTACTCCTCAAAACCGCAAAAAAAAACAATGATGCAGAAAACATCTTTCTCATGGAAAAAAAACTTGCTCGCATACTCCTTCGTCTCTGCCGGCGCACGGACGCATCATCAACAACTGTAGGGTGTAGCCCCGTTCCTCCCCCCATAGTCCTCCTCCTCCTCCTCCTATTCTTCCTCCACTCTTCATGCGGAAATTATCTAGAATGATCCAGCCAGCCTCTCCCTGATCCTGCCTCTGCAATCTTTGAATATCCATTGCCCTAACCCACTCCAATCTATCTTCATTGAGGAGGAGGTCCATCCAATCTCTGCTTCTTGACCAAACTGAATCAAAGGCAGTGGAGAAGGCGGTTGTCAGCACCCCTGGAGCTGACCCAGCCCATGGTGCACGGCCCAAGCGTGCACGCGTGGCCAACAAGCGAGTGTTGGGCCCGGAGTGGGTGACAGCGGCCCAGGCCCACGCGGCGACTACTTAAGCCGCAGCCTCCAGAGGCAGAAGCATCCAGTGGATCACGGAGACGGCGGCGGCTACCACTTTCTCCTTTTCCTCCAAACCCTAGTTCCTCCTCCATTCTTGTACTCGAATCAAGCCTATAATCGTGAGCTAGTGCTGTTGATCCATACTCTGTAAGGAAGCCATATCATCTGGTATCAGAGACCAAACTCCACCCTCTCCGTGGCGTTCTGGCGTGTCTCATTGAGACCAGGAGCTTGCATCAAGCCCGAGCGCATCTCGAAGCCATGGATCCGAGCGTCTCTGCGTTCCTCACCAAGCTGGAGGCCAAGATCGAGGCCTCTATGGGCGCGCAGACCAAGGCCCAGCAGGCGACATCCGCCAAAATTGATGAGGTCCTCAAGTGGCGGCCCGATCTGGAGCGTCGGGTAGTGGATCTGAGCGATGCGGTGGCGGCGCTGGAGCTCGCTCAGCCAGCAACGCCCAAGGAGGGCGAGGAACCACCCACGGTGCAAGATCCGCAGCAGCAACCCCCTGCGACACACGGCATCCACACCGGACCCATGCTCGGCGCGGCGACCCATCAACGAGGGCCCGATGGCCACGCCGTCTTCAACTTAGCACGGGGGCCGTCGGCGGTGTCGTTCCAGACGCCGTCGCCTCTCCCGGCAAGCGGTCAGTCCGATTCTCTCTTGTCTCCGTCTATGGTCTCTCCCTTTGTTCATGCGAGCCAGATGCTCGCTGGATTGGGCCAAGCACACCCGTCGATATCATTTCCTCAATTTACGGGCGAGAATCCGAATGAAACGCCCTCGATGTGGCTATATCTCCCACGTGTTGAAGCACGACTTAGAGGCATAACCGCATTGAAAGCAATGTCGCAAGTGAGGTAATCTTCACACAACCCATGTAATACATATGGGAAAGAGATACATAGTTGGCTTACAATCGCCACTTCACGCAATACATGAGTAAAGCATTACATCAAACAGATACAATAAAGGTCCGACTACGGAACCAAAATAAAAGAAGACTACCCCAAATGCTACACAGATCCCCGATCGTCCCAACTGGGCTCCGCTACTGATCAGCTGAAATGAAACAACACAATGAACAAGATCTTCATCGAGCTCCTCCTTGAGCTCGGGTGTGTCAACTGCACGGTTTCATTGGCACCTGCAAACTGGTTTTGGAAGTATCTGTGAGTCACGGGGACTCAGCAATCTCACACCCGCGAGATCAAGACTATTTAAGCTTAAAGGTAGGACAGGGTAGTGAGGTGGAGCTGCAGCAAGCGACTAGCAAATATGGTGGCTAACATACGCAAAAGAGAGGGAGAAGAGAAGCAAAGCACGGTCGTGAAGCTAGAAGCGATCAAGAAGTGATCCTGAAACTACTTATGTCAAGCATAACTCCAACACCGTGTTCACTTCCCGGACTCCGCCGAGAAGAGACCATCACGGTTACACACGCAGTTGATGTATTTTAATTAAG
Organism: Aegilops umbellulata; assembly: GCA_032464435.1. Classification (NCBI taxonomy): domain Eukaryota; kingdom Viridiplantae; phylum Streptophyta; class Magnoliopsida; order Poales; family Poaceae; genus Aegilops; species Aegilops umbellulata. The sequence continues at coordinate 217,086,573 of CP136055.1, forward strand.
ATCAACTTTGGGTTTTCTACAACCGGACATTAACAAATTCCCATCTGCCCATAACCGCGGGCACGGCTTTCGAAAGATAATACCCTGCAGGGGTGTCCCAACTTAGCCCATGATAAGCTCTCGCGATCAATGAAGGATATTCCTTCTCCCCGGGAAGACCCAATCAGTCTCGGAATCCCGGCTACAAGACATTTCGACAGTAATAAAACAAGACCAGCAAAGCCGCCCGATGTGCCGACAAATCCCGATAGGAGTCGCACGTACCTCGTTCTCAGGGCACACCGGATAAGTCAAGCTACGAGTAAAACCAGGCCTCGAGTTTCCCCGTGGTGGCCCCGCAGGCTGCTCGGTTCGGACCAACACTCAGAGGAGCACTGGCCCGGGGGGGCTAAAATAAAGATGACCCTTGAGTCTGCAGAACCCAAGGGAAGGGGTATATGGTGGTAGGTAGGCAAATGGTAAAACCAAGGTTGGGCCTTGCTGGAGGAGTTTTATTCAAAGCGAACTGCCAAGGGGGTCAGATAAATCACCCAACCGCGTTAGGGACACAAAATTCAGGAACATAATACCGATATGACGGAAACTAGGGTGGCAAGAGTGGAACAAAACACCAGGCATAAGGCCGAGCCTTCCACCCTTTACCAAGTATATAGATGCATTAATAATATAAGAGATATTGTGATATCCCAACAAGTAAACATGTTCCAACAAGGAACAACATCTCCATGTTCCAACAAGGAACAAACTTCATCTTCACCTGCAACTAGCAACACTATAAGAGGGGCTGAGCAAAGCGGTAACATAGCCAAACAACGGTTTGCTAGGGAGGATGGTTAGAGTCTTGACATGGCAATATGGGAGGCATGATAAGCAAGTGGTAGGCATCGTAGCATAGGCATAGCAAAAGAGCGAGCAATCTAGCAAGCAAAGATAGAAGTGATTTCGAGGGTATGGTCATCTTGCCTGAGATCCCGCTAGGAAGAAGAACGAGTCCATGAAGAAGACAAGCGGACGTAGTCGAACGAATCCTCACAACTCCGGAACGAAAACCGAAGATAACGAGAGAAGCAACCCGGAAACAAACAAACAGCATAGTAAACAACCACCACATATACATGGCATGATGCACAAACGAGTATGATGCATGTCCGGTTTAAGATGCATGGCATGGCAAAATGCACAAACAAAACTACAAATTAAGTGGAGCTCAATATGCAACGAGTTGCATATCGACGAAACACCACATCAATTGTTTAGTTCTCTCCCATTTATGTACTCAACAATATTAAATGTTGTTAAACATGGCAAGGGGTGAAGCATATAAAAACTACCTATCTAGGCAAATTTAAATGAGGCCGGAACAACAAACAATAATTCCGGAACATCCTCATGTGCATATTTTAGATTTAGTACTGTTCTGCCCTAAACACAATTTTAATGTTATTAAACAGCAAAATAAAGTGCACCATATTAAACTAGGCATTTTTCTACCCCATTTACATATAAAGTTTATTTAAATCGGAGCTACGGTTATTAAGTTATGGAATAAAACATTTTAACATGGCATTTAAGCAAATTAATGCAAACAGCAATTTAAACATTTTAAACATAGATGAAAGTTGGATATTATGAAACTAGGCAAAATTCTAAGCATTTTTCATATATGAAGTTTTTACATATGATGCACTGTTAATGAGTTATTATATGCATGATGTTTGAGGGTTTTTCTGTAAAACTGCAGTTCTCTGGATAAATGCGAAAATCGCAGCATCAGGAAAAAACTTATCGGGCCGAATTAGAGCTACAGGCCGAAACAGAACATGGGCGCTGGGTTTTTCTCACCATGGGCCATGGCCCAGTTGGAAGCAGAGGGAGGCCGGCGGATCTGGCGAAGAGGAGCTGGGCCTTGGCAGCGGCTGGAGGTCGACCCGCTCGGGCGGGTTGACGATGCGGTCAACGCGCGCGCGGCTGCCTGGCCTCGCTCGACATAAAGGCATCAGTCAGACGAGGCAAGACGCGGGACTTGCAGCGGCGGGGCAGGCGGCCAGGAACAGACGGGGACAGGCGGATCCGTCCACGGGGGCGCCGGATCTGACCGGAGGCGGGACGGAGGCGACCGGCGATGAAGCTTGGGGCGGCGCATCCATGGTGCTGTTGTTCAGAGAAGTAAAGTACAGTTTCAGAAATATGGGAAAAGAGATAGGATGCAGAGGAAGGAGAAGGAAAGGGGACGGCCGGAGGTGTTGTCCTGGGGGCGGCGGGGAGGCGTCGGAGATGGCCGGATCGGGCCAGGTCATGTCGGGGAGGCAAGGAGGCAGGGGCTCGTCCTTGTCCTCGAGAGCTCGCAGAAGCAGAGGAGGCGGAGATGGGATGCAGGGGAGCGGCGGCGGCAAACTTGGCGCTCGGGGCGACTCGGCGGCTTGGCGAGGGGAGAGGTCAGCGCGGGCGTGAGGGCTTCCCTCCCTAGAACGAGGCGGAGGTGACAGGAACCTCCAGGAGCTCCATGGGCGGCAGGTTCCTGCAAACGGCGGCGTCGCGACGCCATCACAGAGAGCTAGAGGGAAGAAAATGGAGGAAGGAAGGAGAGGGGCGACGGGGCTCATCTGCTGGTTCTCGACGGGGCAAAGGCTCCAGCGAGGAGGCCGTGCTCGTGGTCGTCGGCGCTGCACGAAGATGGGGGAGCTCAGTCTTGCTCGAGAGCTCGGATTCCTCCCGATCTGTACCTCAACAAAGTTGCGGGCTGCGGCGTGGAGCGAGGGCGTCGGGGAGGCAGGAGGCCTCGGGTGGAGTGGATCGAGGAGGGGATGGATTTGGTTGGCTAGACTAAAATCGAGGAGGAGGGGATCAGGAGCTTCGCGCGTTGGTGCTCGGGTTCGATCCCGAGGAAGGAGGAGGCTGGTCGGTGGGTGGATTGGGCAGGAGATGAAAACGAGGAGGTGGGCAGCGACAGATCTGGGTGATGGGATGGAGTGTAGTGGCGGCGGCTCAAGAGGATCCCTAGGAAATAGGGTTAGGTCCAAAATAGACTAGGGGTAGACTATATATACGGAAAAAGAGGGAAATGGGATCATCCGATCAAAATCCGACGATTGAGAATGAATATCTTAGGGGAGTGCAACGAAGAAACCACAGATATTTGGAGGATGTTAGGTGTTGATCCGAAACAAGCGGTGATGACTGAGCGGGTCGGGTTCGGGGCAGTTTTGGACGCACGCGACGGGTTAGGTGGTTTGACAAGAGGGAATCAAAACCCGGTTGGTCAGGAACGGTCAACGAAGACAAGGGATTTGATGAGCTCAGAAAAGAGAGAGAAGAGAGCGGATCCGGTTGATCCGAGAGAAGGTCAACTAAGAAACGGAAGAAGCAGCAAATACGAGCGGATGCAAGTTTTAAAACATGACGGCAACGGAGTGCCGATGCAATGCAAATGATGCCATGATGAAATACAACAAACAAATAAATAACAGAGCTAACACGCAAAACATGGAAGGCATCTGGAGAGCCGATCTTGGGGCGTCACACCGAACCTCTGGAAAACCCTGTGCGAACAGTACTTTTCCATGTTCGGTATTCATACGGCGTTTTCAGTTCCGATGGCGGCGCTCAATTTTTCTGGAACTACATCAGTTTGGCTGCAGACAGTTCAGAAGCACCTGTCGGAGTTCGATTGGGACGCATTTACTTCTCTGTTGTGCGCCCGTTTTGGTCGGGATCGCCACCAAATGCTGATTCGCCAATTCTATTCCTTGCGACAAACCACTTCCGTAGTTGACTATTTTGAAAAATTGGAGATGATCATTAATCACTTGAGTTCATATTCTGACTCTATTCATCCTTACTACTTTCTCACTCGTTTTGTGGAGGGCTTGAGGACCGACACCCGAGCTGTGGTGCTAGTCTAGAGGCCACCCGACCTGGACATGGCGTGCTCTTTGGCGCTCTTGCAAGAGGAGGTCCTGGGTGGCACGTTCGGGTCACTGCCCAGGCCACCCGACATCGCAACCAAAGCAGCGGTTCCCCTGCCGCTTCCACCACCCCCGAGCCGGCCCACACCAGCAGCGGGCGCGACTGATCGACGAGGCACGGACGCCTCATGCGCCGAACCCACCAAGCTTAAGGCGCTGCGGGACTATCGCCACGCCCGCGGCCTATGTTTCAAGTGCGGCGAAAAGTGGGGGGCACGATCATGTCTGCCCCACTTCGGTCCAGCTGCACGTCGTCGAGGAACTTCTGGACGTCTTCGGCATCGACAACACCATTGACATGCAGCTACCACCACCTGAAGTCACGGTCATGGCTATCTCTCTCTCGGTCGTGTCCGGGGGCGTATCGGCCAAAGCATTCCAGCTGCGCGCTTCGATTCAGGGCAGCGAGGTGCTCATGCTAGTGGACTCCGGAAGCACCAACTCGTTCATCAATCAGGACCTCGCGGCGAATCTGTCCGGCGCGCGCCCTCTTCCACGCGCCTGTCGCATTCGCGTGGCAAACGGGGGAGAACTCCTCTGTTTTGCGGTGGTGCCATCTTGCGAGTGGTGCACTCAAGGGCACGATTTCCGCACAGATCTGAAGGTGCTCGCCTTGGGTACTTATGACGCAATCCTCGGCATGGACTGGCTGGAGCACCATAGCCCCATGACGGTGGATTGGCGTGCCAAGTCGCTGGAGTTCCAATCTCCGTTGGACACTATCAAGCTGCAGGGGCATGACTCTGAATCATCGACTTGACTGCTCATCAACGCGGTGCAACTCCAAAGTCTGTGCAAAAACAAGGCTGTCAGTCATATTGTACACATGTGTCCAATATCTGAAGACCAAACTGAAGGGTAACACATTCCTGAATGTCTGCAACCTATATTGGATGATTTCGTGGATGTCTTTGGAGAACCAGAAGGGCTGCCACCAAAGCGTTCGTGCGATCACAAGATACAACTGCTACCAGGAGGTCAACCTTTTAGCATCAGGGCATACAGACACAAGCCAGAACAGAAAGATGAGATCGAGCGACAGGTTGCAGAACTCTTGAAGTCGGGGGTGATCCAAGCCAGCAACAGCCCGTTCTCATCTCCAGTTATTTTGGTCAAGAAAAAGGACGATGCATGGAGAATGTGTGTCGATTACAGACAACTCAACGCTCTCACATGTGTGGCAAAGTTTCCCGTTCCGATAATCGAGGAATTATCGGACGAGTTGCAAGGGGCTCAGTGGTTCTCTAAATTGGACATGCGAGCAGGGTATCATCAGATACGCATAGCTGAAGGAGACGAGTTCAAAACAGCGTTCCAGACCCATTTCGGACAATTTGAGTTTAAGGTGTTGTCGTTTGGCCTGGCGGGAGGCCCAGCCACTTTCAATGGAGTAGTTTACACAACTCTGAAACCAGTCAACAGGAAGTGTGTGTTGATGTTCTTCGACGACATCCTCATTTTCAGTCACACACTCGATGAACACAAGGAGCATCTTCGGCAGGTTTTGACACTGTTGCGCAAGGATCAATGGAAGGTCAAGCTTAGTAAGTGTGCGTTCAGTCAACAACAACTCGTATACCTGGGGCATGTCATCAGTTCCAAAGGAGTGGCTACCGAACCAAGCAAGGTTAAAGCAGTATCGGAGTAGCCAACACCGATCAATGTCAAAGAGGTCAGAGGGTTCCTCGGCCTTGCAGGTTACTACAGGCGCTTTATCCGGCACTTTGGGATGCTTGCTCGACCCATGTTCAACTTGCTCAAGAAGGGAGTGCCTTTTGTCTGGACTTCCATCACAGAACAAGCCTTTCAGGCCTTGAAGGATCAGCTGATCACAGCCCCAGTCCTTGCCTTACCCGATTTCTCTCAACAGTTCGTGATTGAGACGGATGCCAGTGACAAAGGAGTGGGAGCAGTACTTCAGCAACGTGGTCACCCCATCACGTTAATGAGTAAGGCTCTCTGTCCGAGGTACCAAGGACTGTCTGCATACGAGAAAGACTACCTGGCAATACTTGTCGCGGTGGACCAATGGAGACCTTACCTGCAACACGCTGAATTTCTGATCCTCACCGATCAACGCAGCCTCGTGCACTTGGAAGAGCAGAGGCTGACCACACCATGGCAGCAAAAGGCCTTCACGAAGCTATTGGGGTTGCGTTACTGCATCAAATACAAGAAGGGGTCCGACAATTCAGCTGCGGATGCTCTCTCTCGAGCAAGGCCACAGGAAATGCTATCTGCCATCACTTCATGCCAGCCGGCTTGGTTAGAGGATGTTGTTAACATCTACAATGCAAATCCTCATGCACAGAAACTGCTGGAACAGCTTGTAACACCCCGGTAGTCAAGCTGCAGTAATCACACACTGATGGTGCCTTTTCATCGTAATTAATTTGCTTAACCTCACTATGATCGAAACCGAATTCAAATCCAAATTTTAAAATAAAGTAAAAATATTATTTATTCCAAAAACAAAACAAAATTGTTCAAATTATTCTATAATTCGCTCTGATTAGTTGTCATGTAGAAACTAACTCCTTTTACTCACAAATAAATTCCAAGAAAATTAATAAATGTCCAACAGCAAGTAAAATGACCTTCTCAGAATAAACAATTACTTATTTAACTCCAGTTGCCTCCAAACATTGTGGGTATGCTCAAAATAATACCTAGTATTTATGTGACAAATTTCATCTACAACAAAATTCATTTAGTTCGAACTTCAAACAGAAACAGAGGAGAAATGCAAATAAGTAGTAGAATAAGAAGATTGGATATGGCACTGTGCACTTTGGCCCATTTAGCAACAGGAGCTAGGCCAGCCCAATTCCCCCTCTCCTTCTAAACTATGTTCACTAAACAGAGGCGTGACAGCCATCCACGGCCATGGCCGTGCCTTGGGGTGTGTGGCGGCTATCCGTGCCTCCCCTCGAACTATAAGGCGTCCTCCCGAAACCCTAGCCCTCTCTCATCCGGTGCCCCTGTTTCCCCATCGCGCCCCTCCCCATCTGCTTGAAATCGAGCTCAAAGGCCCGTGCGGTGACCGTGCTCGTCGTCACTGTTGCCGTGGTCACCGCCGTCGCCGCCGCAGGAGGAGTCCAGGAGATCCGCCGCTGTCAGCTTCGTCCGTCCCGGGCACCAGCTCAAGCCAGAGCAGCCCATGCACACGCCATCGCCGTCGTCTTCGTCACGTACATCGCCGACCGCCGTCGCCGATTTCCACCGCTTCGGTCTACCCCCGGCCTCCTCGACCGCGCCCCCGAGCTCGCTGTGAGCTCCTTTCCCGAATCCCCTCTCCCCCTGCTTCGATCTGTCGCCGTTGAGGCCATCCCCGTGCTCGGTCGCCATGGCCGGAGCTCGCTCCGTGCGCGCTCGCCCGCCCCCTGCCTATCCCGGCCACACTCTGAGCCGCCCACACGCGCGCTCGCAAGCCCTGCATCGCGCCCTTGCCTCGCCCCTGCGTGCCCGCGCGTGCGCGCCTGCACCTGCTGCTGCTTGTTCGGCGTACTGCCGGCGCTGCCGCTGTCTGTTGCTGTTGCATTGCGGCTACCTGTCGCTGCTGCTCGCCCTTTGCCTGCTGCTCTTGCACTGTTGTGCTGCTTGGCCACTGCTTGCTGCTTCGCCTTTTGCTGCTCTGCTTACCACTGCTGCTAGCTACTACAGCCGCCTGCTGCTGATGCTTGGGCATGGCCATGCGTGTGTGCACAAGGTGCACACCCGGCTGTGCCTCTGGCCGGCTTAATTAATTAGAGATTGATTAATTTAGGATTAGATTAGTGGAATAAAAAGCCCAATATGCAGATGACATGTGGCCCCACTAGTTTAAATTACTTTAGACTAATTAAATTGACCTTGTGACACTTACATATGGGCTACACCTCTCCTTTTGACTAGTCAAATTGACTTGGTCAATTCGAATTGAAAGTAATTTAGAAAATCTAGAATATTGATAAAACTTAAAGAAAATCATAGAAAATTAACCGTAACTCGGATGAAAATACTTTGTACATGAAAGTTGCTCAGAACGATGAGACGAATACAGATACGAAGCCCGTTCGTCTGCCACGCATCCCTAGCATAGTGAACACGCAACTTTCCCCCTCCGGTTCACCTGCTCGAAAACGCGAAACACCGGGGATACTTTCCCAGATGTTTCCCCCCTTCACCGGTATCACCCCATACCGCGTCAGGGCACACCTAGCCCCGTTACTTGTCATTTCATGCACCGTTATGCATCTATTTGCATTATATTCATTGTTTCTTCCCCCTCTTCTCTCCAATAGACTACGAGACTGACGCCGCTGCTGGTGCCCCGATCGACTATGCTGTTGACGACCCCTCCTTCTTGCCAGAGCAACCAGGCAAGCCCCCCCTTGATCACCAGATATCGCCTATTCTTCTCTATACTGCTTGCATTAGAGTAGTGTAGCATGTTACTGCTTTTCGTTAATCCTATCCTAATGCATATCATGTCCTTGCTACTATTGTTGTTACCTTTACCTGCAATCCTACATGCTTAGTATAGGATGCTAGTGTTTCATCAGTGGCCCTACATTCTTGTCCGTCTGCCATGCTATACTATCGGGCCGTGATCACTAGGGAGGTGAACATGGGTATATCTTATATACTTTATACATGATACATGTGGTGACTAAAGTCGGGTCGGCTCGTGGAGCACCCGCGAGTGATTCACGGATTGGGGGCTGAAAGGACCTTTGTCCCAGCGGCCCTCTGTGTGGATCTTTGTGGCGGAGCGACATGGCAGGTTGAGACTACCTAGGTGAGAGGTGGGCCTGGCCCTGGTCGGTGTCCGCGGTTTCATCATAATAACACGCTTATCGAGATCTTGGTATTTGATCTTAGTTGGGTCGTTGACCTTATACGCACTAACCGCCACGTGGGACAAGATATGGGCAACCGGCGTCGTGGTATCAGTCAAAGCTCTTTTTGACGTCAGCGACTGAGTGGCGCGCGCCGCATTGGACCGTAAGCTCGCGCTTGTATTAAGGGGGCTAGGCCTGCTTCCGGCCGCGTACGCAACGTGCAGGTGTGCAATGGGCGATGGACCCAGACCCCTGCGCGCATAGGATTTAGACCGGCGTGCTGACCTCTCTGTTGAGCCTAGGTGAGGCTGCGACGTGTTGATCTCCCGAGGCCAGACATGACCCAGGAAAGTGTGCCCGGCCAGAGGGATCGAGCGTGTCGGGTAATGTGGTGAACCCCTGCAGGGAAGTTGATCTATTCGAATAGCCGTGTCCACGGTAACAAGCGACCCGGAGTTGTACCTTGACCTTATGACAACTAGAACCGGATACTTAATAAAACACACCCTTCCAAGTGCCAGATATAACCCGGTGGTCGCTCTCTAACAGGGTGACGAGGAGGGGATCGTCGGGTAGGTTTATGCTATGCGATGCTACTTGGTGAACTTACCATCTATTCTCTCCTACATGCTGCAAGATGGAGGTGGCCAGAAGCGTAGTCTTCGACAGGATTAGCTATCCCCCTCTTATTCTGGCATTCTGCAGTTCGGTCCACCGATATGGCCCTTTACACATATACCCATGCATATGTAGTGTAGCTCCTTTCTTGCGAGTACTTTGGATGAGTACTCACAGTTGCTTTTCTCCCTCTTTTCCTCTTTCCATTCTACCTGGTTATCACAACTAGATGCCGGAGCCCAGGAGCCAGACACCACCGTCGACGACGACTCCTTCTACACAGGAGGTGCATACTACTACGTTCAGGCTGCTGACGACGACCAAGAGTAGTTTAGGAGGATCCCAGGCAGGAGGCCTGCGCCTCTTTCGATCTGTATCCCAGTTTGTGCTAGCCTTCTTAAGGCAAACTTGTTTAACTTATGTCTGTACTCAGATATTGTTGCTTTCGCTGACTCGTCTCTGATCGAGCACTTGTATTCGAGCCCTCGAGGCCCCTGGCTTGTATTGTGATGCTTGTATGGCTTATTTATTTTTAGAGTTGTGTTGTGATATCTTCCCGTGAGTCCTTGATCTTGATCGTACACGTTTGCGTGCATGATTAGTGTACGATTGAATCGGGGGCGTCACAAGTTGGTATCAGAGCCGACTGCCCGTAGGAATCCCCCTTCCGAACTCCTTGGCCGAAGTTGAGTCTAGTCATTGCAAAACTTTTAATAACATGGCTGTGTGGCTTACGGGCCCACGTCGCCATTGGGCGGTATTAGGATCTTTTACTCCTCGTCTATACTCTGGGAGTCTGATCTCTCTTCTATTCGGGTTAAATGATTTTCTAAAAATCTAACTTTAGGTTCTCGAAAACACTTTCTCCCGGAGAGCCCCTTCAGTCAAGATGATCGCCGGCTGCACCAGAAGATTTCGAAGTTACTCTCCGATACTCTTTTGACGCTTTGTGCCCGTTGCTTTTGCAATTCCCTACCACCGAAATATCCCTAAGCATAAATACATACACTCGCCGTTCTTATTCTTATTCCCAGTCGATCTTGTTATTACAAGATACCCTGAAATCCTCTCTATTGTTCCGAGAATATTTTGTGCCTACTGCCTTGCAGTTCTTTGCCACATGAATACAGCTACGGATAAATTTCTCGCCCTTATCGAGTATCCGCTCATCCCCCACTTGTTCATGTGTTTCACAATGGTCCTCAAAATACTATTCGATCCTCCAAAAATCCTTAGTAGTTTATTTCTCTGCAATACTTGTTTGCTTGCATTATGGATGCTTACCATAGGTCTCGCAATATTCGTTAGTATCCTTAGGCACCGTCACTTTGATCCTATTGATTCAACATGAGTGCGAATGCACGCAATCATCAGTTGATCCTTTTAAATTATCTTTCCGGCTCAGACGTCATTTTAAACATGAGCTGGATCTCGACCAATCAAATTGCCGGTGATTGTACCCCTAAGCTTACTCAACTTATCCATCCTTAGTCAGAGCGTTTGCTTGTGAGCCCTTGAATTGGAAATCATAATTCCTTTGCATCTGAGCTTTGGTTTAGTCAATTGTTTCTATAATTCAATGCCTTTGCATTGTTACTTCCTCTGCTTGTGTGCCGATACTCACATTAGCTCCATTTTGGCCTGATAGATCCTTTGTTGGATTTTATCCGACAACATCCTCCATATTCAATAACCTTGTGAGCTTTTCCTCAGATACATAATGCCTTTGGTAAATTGTATCCTCTGCTTTCTAAACCATGCTCCACTTTCGAGCTTGTATTAATTACTCTGAAGTTTGTGGCATATGTTCCTAAGGTGCCCCGATGGGTTGAACCAATGTCTTCCCTAATCTGTGTGAACCCGAAATATTTCACGGGTCATACTTAACTGGTATTGCACCAGGTAAAACTTTCAACAACTAATGTCAATTTCGAAAATACGATAGGTGAAGGAAGGTTATGCATTGAGGAAGTGGGAGTCGACCTTGAACCTTGTGTTCATGCCCATCGACATGATGTAGATCCTATCATGGAAGCTTCTTGCAATAATAACTAATTCCTTGATATAATATCCATTGATATCAGTGAATTGATCCTTTGCAATTGTGGTTCCGACCATATGTTCTTCTTTGATCCCATTTCTCGGGCAAGTTTAAGCACTTGTCTTCTATGGATCAATACACCAGTCCAACCTTTACTTTGATCTTTCGTCCAGTATTACCCCCTGGTATCTCAAGGATATCAACCTATTGCACTTCATCTTATGAATTTCTGATGAAGTAATACCTTTCCCCGTCATAGTCACTCCACGGGTTCTGGGTTGTCGTCAACCGAGAACACCGGGTTGTGAATCAAATCAACACTGAGATTCAGTACTCCCAGTACTTTGTTGTTGAGAATTTTAATACTCCATCATGCCATTCCTAGCCTGATCGGCTACATCATTATCATGCTAATTTTAACTGTGCTACCCGGTCCTTCTTCTCGAAGAACATTTTTTGACGATGAGCTAACCTTACATCAATCTTCCTCGTCTTATCGTTTCACCTCACACAACAAGCTTGATTCTGAGTTGGTGTCGTATCCATGGTTCCAATAATCTTATGTTGCATCAGTCCTTTTACTTGATGTAGTCGATGTTCGATTACTTCTTCGTGCAGCCTCTCAACAAAATTTGTCGTGATCATCATCAACATTTTGAATCTTTCCAGAATACCAATCGAATTCATGACGATAAGTACCACCCTCACCCCTTGGTAGTATGAGTTACCATTGACAACATCCTTACCTTCCTTCCGTCACAAACTTATTCATGTTATGGATGCAACTTGCTATCCAGCTTGTAATAAGTTCTACCTTCGAGTATTACCATCTTTTATGTCAAGGATGTCATGCGAATTTCACCACCTCTTGAGAATTCTTGATACAAGTAATACTTATCACCATCACCATTCCTTCTTGGTCCTCCTATTGTTCCTAACCGGGATACCGACAAATGAACTATGATGTGTGAATTCAAAACTTCTAGCAACCTTATTGCTTTGAAGTGAATGTTTGATAGTTTCATACTAAGTCTTTTGGTTATTGGATCACCATCCTAACATTGATCATGCCATCTAAAGCCCATATTTCGGGTGCGCCTTTGAACCAATGCTTAATGGTATATGTTTTCCTAAAGCATTCATCATTATATCATTATCTCCTTGTTCACATAATTGAGGAAATCCATCTTGTTGGAAATCTTGATGAATTGTCGCTAAGACCATCAGCCACCTCCTCATCCTCTCCTTGGTTTAGTGATAAACTCTTGTTTTGGAACTCGCTCCCATAGTTCATTTGCCAAGAATCTTACATTGTCATCTCGCCAATTTGTGTCGCACCTTTTTCTTCTCAGGCATACTGAGTCTGAGGTATCCTGACACCAATCATACCTGAATCTCGGTCAGATATGATGGTTGGAACATATTTCCAAGAGTTATAAACATTGGTCTTTATATGGCCCGGTAAGGTGATGTCATGCCTAGCACACCTGGCTGGAGGACCTGCTGTTATAGCTTCCTTTTTAGCAAGGTTAACCATTCTTCCATGAGGAAATTGTAAGACTTATTCTATAAGTTGTTCCTAATGAATCCTTTGTGTATCTAAGTCCGACCTTTGGCTTGAAGACCATGCAATGCTATCTCGAAGCATGTCTGTGGTACTCTGATTTTCAACAAGAACATTTGAATCCCAGTGCTAAATGTTTCCTGCTCTATTGTCCAAACACCGTTGTATGCTTAATGTCATGAAATTTTTCTCCCCTTACCTAAAGGGTTTTCTACATTATATCCTGTCATGGATATCATGCTCTGCTTGTCCTTGGGAAGGATATACCCCTGAAATATGTGTTTAGACACATTATCCTTTCCATTGTTCTGTTTAAACTGATGATCACCTTCTCCTTTCCATTGTTTTGTTTAACCTTACTGGTGATCTATATGATCTAAGCAGTAATATTCTCCTGCTTATGTAAACACCTTGGTGTACCACTCTGTCAATAAGATCCTGTTACTACTGTTGATGATATTCCGGTAACCACCGATGGACGAGAACTTTGCCTATTGGTCCGCCTCGTTCAACGAGCAGGAAGATGCTTCTCTTCGTCCCTCGCCCTTGGTACCGATGTTGTTGCCAACATAAATGACAGTCTATCCTCTGACATGCCTAGCTTACATGATCACGCAAGACGTCTCCCCCTTCCTACTTTTAACCCACATGGTGGGCCCATAACCCACGGGTCTCAGGATCGAAACCTGACTCTCCTATACACCCCCTGTTTCCAAAGTTATTCCTCGCGCGTGCCCTCATATGTAATTCACGAGCCACCTTCCGAGATATCATCGATTCTGGTATCAGACACAAAACTTATTCCCATTGCTTTGAGCCCCTTTCACGCCCTGTTTCAGGCATCGGACGGTTGCCTGCTCGCTCGAAACTTCCCATGAAACCTCATTACTTTGCTCTCCATATTTTCTTAAGTTTCAATTCAAGAGTTACTATCTCCCACCTCCCCTGATGTTATCTACCAGATAGACAACCTTGCAGAGGTCCGTTCTCCCGAAATACCCCCCTTATCCTTTTCGTACGTGTGATGAAGATCCCGAGGGAAGGATGACGACTTCATCATTTTGACCTGAAGCAGAGAATTGAAGACATCAACGGAAGGGATTAACTTCTTCAAGAAGAGCAGCCAAGACCGAGAAGATCCGTTAGAATATCGTAACCAGAACTTCCCCCCTTACTCCCCTCCTAAATCTCGGGACGAGATTTCTTTTAGTGGAGGAGATTTGTAACACCCCGGTAGTCAAGCTACAGTAATCACACACTGATGGTGCCTTGTCATCGTAATTAATTTGCTTAACCTCACTATGATCGAAACTGAATTCAAATCCAAATTTTAAAATAAAGTAAAAATAATATTTATTCCAACAACAAAACAAAATTGTTCAAATTATTCTATAATTCGCTCTGATTAGTTGTCATGTAGAAACTAACTCCTTTTGACTCACAAATAAATTCCAAGCAAATTAATAAATGTCCGACAGCAAATAAAATGACCTTCTCAGAATAAACAATTACTTATTTAACTCCAGTTGCCTCCAAACATTGTGGGTATGCTCAAAATAATACCTAGTATTTATGTGACAAATTTCATCTACAAAAAAATTCATTTAGTTCGAACTTCAATAAGAAACAGAGGAGAAATGAAAAAAAGTAATAGAATAAGAAGATTGGATATGGCACTGTGCACTTTGGCCCATTTAGCAACAGGAGCTAGGCCAGCCCAATTCCCCGTCTCCTTCTAAACTCTGTTCACTGAACAGAGGCGTGACAGCCATCCACGGCCATGGTCGTGCCTTGGCGTGCGTGGTGGCCATCCGTGCCTCCCCTCGACCTATAAGGCATCCTCCCGAAACCCTAGCCCTCTCTCATCCGGTTCCCCTGTTTCCCCATCGCGCCCCCTCCCCATCTGCTCGAAATCGAGCTCAAAGGCCCGTGCGGTGACCGTGCTTGTCGTCACTGTTGCCGTGGCCACCGCCGTCGCCGTCGCAGGAGAAGGAGTCCAGGAGATCCGCCGCTGTCAGCTTCGTCCGTCCCGGGCACCAGCTCAAGCCAGAGCGGCCCGTGCACACGCCATCGTCGTCGTCTTCGTCACGTACATCGCCGACCGCCGTCGTTGATTTCCACCGCTTCGGTCTACCCCCGGCCTCCTCGACCGCGCCCCCGAGCTCGCTGTGAGCTCCTTTCCCGGATCCCCTCTCCCCCTGCTTCGATCTGTCGCCGTTGAGGCCGTCCCCGCGCTTGGTCACCATGGCCGGAGCTCGCTCCGTGCGCGCTCGCCCGCCCCCTGCCTATCCCGGCCACACTCTGAGCCGCCCACACGCGCGCTCGCAAGCCCTGCATCGTGCCCTTTCCTCGCCCCTGCGTGCTCGCGCGTGCGCGCCTGCACCTGCTGCTACTGCTTGCTCGGCGTACTGCCGACGTTGCCGCTGTCTGTTGCTGTTGCGTTGCGGCTACCTGTCGCTGCTGCTTTGCTGCCGCTGCTGCTCGCCCTTTGCCTGCTGCTCTTGCACTGCTGTGCTGCTTGGCCGCTGCTTGCTGCTTCGCCTTTTGCTGCTCTGCTTACCACTGCTGCTAGCTACTACAGCCGCCTGCTGCTGATGCTTGGGCATGGCCGTGCGTGTGTGCACAAGGTGCACACCCGGCTGTGCCTCTGGCCGGCTTAATTAATTAGAGATTGATTAATTTAGGATTAGATTAGTGGAATAAAAAGCCCAATGTGCAGATGACATGTGGCCCCACTAGTTTAAATTACTTTAGACTAATTAAATTGACCCTGTGACACTTACATATGGGCCACACCTCTACTTTTGACTAGTCAAATTAACTTGGTCAATTCGAATTAAATGTAATTTAGAAAATCTAGAATATTGATAAAACTTAAAGAAAATCATAGAAAATTAACCGTAACTCGGATGAAAATACTTTGTACATGAAAGTTGCTCAGAACGATGAGACGAATATAGGTACGCAGTCCGTTCGTCCGCCACGCATCCCTAGCATAGTGAACACACAACTTTCCCCCTCCGGTTCACCTGCCCGAAAACGCGAAACACCGGGGATACTTTCCCGGATGTTTCCCCCCTTCACCGGTATCACCCCATACCGCGTCAGGGCACACCTAGCACCGCTACTTGTCATGTCATGCACCGTTATGCATCTGTTTGCATTATATTCATTGTTTCTTCCCCCTCTTCTCTCCGATAGACTACGAGACTGACGCCGCTGCTGGTGCCCCGATCGACTACGTTGTTGACGACCCCTCCTTCTTGCCAGAGTAACCAGGCAAGCCCCCCCTTGATCACCAGATATCGACTATTCTTCTCTATACTACTTGCATTAGAGTAGTGTAGCATGTTACTGCTTTTCGTTAATCCTATCCTGATGCATAGCATGTCCTTGCTGCTACTGTTGTTACCTTTACCTGCAATCCTACATGCTTAGTATAGGATGCTAGTGTTTCATCAGTGGCCCTACATTCTTGTCCGTCTGCCATGCTATACTATCCGGGCATGATCACTAGGGAGGTGATCATGGGTATATCCTATATACTTTATACATGATACATGTGGTGACTAAAGTCGGGTCGGCTCGTGGAGCATCCGCGAGTGATTCACGGATTGGGGGCTGAAAGGACCTTTGTCCCAATGGCCCTCTGTGTGGATCTTTGTGGCGGAGCGACAGGGCAGGTTGAGACTACCTAGGTGAGAGGTGGGCCCGGCCCTGGTCGGTGTCCGCGGTTTCATCATAATAACACGCTTATTGAGATCTTGGTATTTGATCTGACTTGGGTCGTTGACCTTATAAGCACTAACCGCCACGTGGGACAAGATATGGGCAACCGGCGTCGTGGTATCAGCCGAAGCTCTTCTTGACGTCAGCGACTGAGCGGCGCGCGCCGCATTGGACCGTAAGCTCGCGCTTATATTAAGGGGGCTAGGCCTGCTTCCGCCCGCGTACGCAACGTGCAGGTGTGCAATGGGCGATGGGCCCAGACCCCTGCGCGCATAGGATTTAGACCGGCGTGCTGACCTCTCTGTTGAGCCTAGGTGGGGCTGCAACGTGTTGATCTCCCGAGGCCGAACATGTGTTGGGGAACGTAGTAATTTCAAAAAAAATTCCTACGCACACGCAAGATCATGGTGATGCATAGCAACGAGAGGGGAGAGTGTTGCCTACGTACCCTCGTAGACCGAAGCGGAAGCGTTGACAAAACATAGAGGAAGTAGTCGTACGTCCTCCTCGTGATCCGACCGATACAAGCGTCGTTACTCCGGCGCCTCCGAGTTCTTGACACACGTACAGCTCGATGACGTCCCTGGGTCTCGATCCAGCAAAACCTCCAGGGATGAGTTCCGTCAGCACGACGGCGTGGTGACGATCTTGATGAACTACCGACGCAGGGCTTCACCTAAACACTGCGACAATATGACCGAGGTGGAATATGGTGGAGGGGGGCACCGCACACGGCTAAGGAACGATCTCAAGGATCAACTTGTGTGTCCTAGGGTGCCCCCCTGCCCCCGTATATAAAGGAGCAAGGGGGGAGGGCCGGCTGGCCTAGAGGCGCGCCAAGGGAGGGGGGAGTCCTCCTCCTAGTAGGAGTAGGACTCCCCTTTCCTAGTCCAACTAGGAGGGAGGAAGGGGGAAGGAAAGAGAGGGAGAGGGAGAGGGAAAGGGGGGCCGCGCCCCCCCCCCCCTCCTTGTCCAATTCGGACTGCCCATGGGGGGGCGCGCGCCACCTCCTGGCGCGGCCCTCTCTCTCCCCTCGCGGCCCAATAAGGCCCATACTTCCCCCGGGGGGTTCCGGTAACCCCTCCGGCACTCCGGTATTATCCGAAACCACTCGGAACCATTCTGATGTCCGAACATAGCCGTCCAATATATCAATCTTTATGTCTCGACCATTCCGAGACTCCTCGTCATGTCCGTGATCACATCCGGGACTCCGAACTCCTTAGGTACATCAAAATGCATAAACTCATAATAACTGTCATCGTAACCTTAAGCGTGCGGACCCTACGGTTCGAGAACAATGTAGACATGACCGAGACACCTCTCCGGTCAATAACCAATAGCGGGACCTGGATGCCCATATTGGCTCCTACATATTCTACGAAGATCTTTATCGGTCAGACCGCATAACAACATACGTTGTTCCCTTTGTCATCGGTATGTTACTTGCCCGAGATTCGATCGTCGGTATCCAATACCTAGTTCAATCTCGTTACCGGCAAGTCTCTTTACTCGTTCCGTAATACATCATCTCGCAACCAACTCATTGGTTGCAATGCTTGCAAGGCTTATGTGATGTGCATTACCGAGAAGGCCCTGAGATACCTCTCCGACATTCGGAGTGACAAATCCTAATCTCGAAATACGCCAACCCAACAAATACTTTCGGAGACACCTGTAGAGCACCTTTATAATCACCCAGTTACGTTGTGACGTTTGGTAGCACACAAAGTTTTGCTACGGTAAACGGGAGTTGCATAATCTCATAGTCATAGGAACATGTATAAGTCATGGATAAAAGCAATAGCAGCATACTAAACGATCGGGTGCTAAGCTAATGGAATGCGTCATGTCAATCAGATCATTCAACTAATGATGTGACCTTGTTAATCAAATGACAACTCCTTTGTCTATGGTTAGGAAACTTAACCATCTTTGATTAATAAGCTAGTCAAGTAGAGGCATACTAGTGACACTCTGTTTGTCTATATATCCACACATGTATTATGTTTCCGGTTAATACAATTCTAGCATGAATAATAAACATTTATCATGATATGTAAGGAAATAAATAATAACTTTATTGTTGCCTCTAGGGCATATTTCCTTCAGTCTCCCACTTGCACTAGAGTCAATAATCTAGATTACACAGTAATGATTCTAACACCCATGGAGTCTTGGTGCTGATCATGTTTTGCCCGTGGAAGAGGCTTAGTCAACGGGTCTGCTACATTCAGATTCATATGTATCTTGCAAATCTCTATGTCTCCCACCTGGACCAAGTCTCGGATGGAATTGAAGCGTCTCTTGATGTGCTTGGTTCTCTTGTGAAATCTGGATTCCTTCGCCAAGGCAATTGCTCCAGTATTATCACAAAAGATTTTCATTGGACCCGATGCACTAGGTATGACACCTAGATCGGATATGAACTCCTTCATCCAGACTCCTTCATTTGCTGCTTCCGAAGCAGCTATGTACTCCGCTTCACATGTAGATCCCGCTACGACGCTTTGTTTAGAACTGCACCAACTGACAGCTCCACCGTTTAATGTAAATACGTATCCGGTTTGCGATTTCGAATCGTCCGGATCAGTGTCAAAGCTTGCATCAACGTAACCCTTTACGATGAGCTCTTTGTCACCTCCATACACGAGAAACATTTCCTTAGTCCTTTTCAGGTACTTCAGGATATTCTTGACCGCTGTCCAGTGATCCACTCCTGGATTACTTTGGTACCTCCCTGCTAAACTTATAGCAAGGCACACATCAGGTCTGGTACACAGCATTGCATACATGATAGAGCCTATGGCTGAAGCATAGGGAACATCTTTCATCTTCTCTCTATCTTCTGCAGTGGTCGGGCTTTGAGTCTTACTCAACTTCACACCTTGCAATACAGGTAAGAACCCTTTCTTTGCTTGATCCATTTTGAACTTCTTCAAAATCTTGTCAAGGTATGTGCTTTGTGAAAGTCCAATTAAGCGTCTTGATCTATCTCTATAGATCTTAATGCCCAATATGTAAGCAGCTTCACCGAGGTCTTTCATTGAAAAACTCTTATTCAAGTATCCCTTTATGCTATTCAGAAATTCTATATCATTTCCAATCAGTAATATGTCATCTACATATAATATCAGAAATGCTACAGAGCTCCCACTCACTTTCTTGTAAATACAGGCTTCTCCAAAAGTCTGTATAAACCCAAATGCTTTGATCACACTATCAAAGCGTTTATTCCAACTCCGAGATGCTTGCACCAGTCCATAAATGGATCGCTGGAGCTTGCACGCTTTGTTAGCTCCCTTTGGATCAATAAAACCTTCTGGTTGCATCATATACAACTCTTCTTCCAGAAACCCATTCAGGAATGCAGTCTTTACAGCCATTTGCCAAATTTCATAGTCATAAAATGCGGCAATTGCTAACATGATTCGGACAGACTTAAGCATCGCTACGGGTGAGAAGGTCTCATCATAGTCAATCCCTTGAACTTGTCGAAACCCTTTTGTGACAAGTCGAGCTTTGTAGACAGTAACATTACCGTCAGCGTCTGTCTTCTTCTTCAAGATCCACTTGTTCTCTATTGCTTGCCGACCCTCGGGCAAGTCAACCAAAGTCCACACTTTGTTTTCATACATGGATCCCATCTCAGATTTCATGGCTTCCAGCCATTTTGCGAAATCTGGGCTCACCATTGCTTCTTCATAGTTCGTAGGTTCGTCATGATCTAGTAGCATGATTTCCAGAACAGGATTTCCGTACCACTCTGGTGCGGATCTCACTCTGGTTGATCTACGAGGTTCTGTAGTAACTTGATCTGTAGTTTCATGATCATCATCATTAACTTCTTCTCTGATTGGTGTAGATGTCACAGAAACTGGTTCCTGTGATGAACTACTTTCCAATAAGGAAGTAGGTACAGTTACCTCATCAAGTTCTACTTTCCTCCCACTCACTTCTTTCGAGAGAAACTCCTTCTCTAGAAAGGATCCATTTTAAGCAACAAATGTCTTGCCTTCGGATCTGTGATAGAAGGTGTACCCAACAGTCTCCTTTGGGTATCCTATGAAGACACATTTTTCTGATTTGGGTTTGAGCTTATCAGGTTGAAGCTTTTTCACATAAGCATCGCAGCCCCAAACTTTAAGAAACGACAATTTTGGTTTCTTGCTAAACCACAGTTCATAAGGTGTCGTCTCAACGGATTTTGACGGTGTTCTATTCAACGTGAATGCGGCCGTCTCTAGAGCATAACCCCAAAACGATAGCGGTAATTCTGTAAGAGACATCATAGATCGCACCATATCTAGTAAAGTGCGATTACGACGTTCGGACACACCATTGCGCTGTGGTGTTCCGGGTGGCGTGAGTTGCGAAACTATTCCATATTGTTTCAAATGTAGACCAAACTCGTAACTCAAATATTCTCCTCCACGATCAGATCGTAGAAACTTTATTTTCTTGTTACATGATTTTCAACTTCACTCTGAAATTCTTTGAACTTTTCAAATGTTTCAGACTTGTGTTTCATTAAGTAGATATACCCATATCTGCTTAAATCATCTGTGAAGGTGAGAAAATAACGATATCCGCCACGAGCCTCAACATTCATTGGACCACATACATCTGTATGTATAATTTCCAATAAATCTTTTGCTCTCTCCATAGTACCGGAGAACGGTGTTTTAGTCATCTTGCCCATGAGGCACGGTTCGCAAGTGCCAAGTGATTCATAATCAAGTGACTCCAAAAGTCCATCAGTATGGAGTTTCTTCATGCGCTTTATACCGATATGACCTAAACGGCAGTGCCACAAATAAGTTGCACTATCATTATCAACTCTGCATCTTTTGGCTTCAACATTATGAATATGTGTATCACTACTATCGAGATTCATTAAAAATAGACCACTCTTCAAGGGTGCATGACCATAAAAGATATTACTCATATAAATAGAACAACCATTATTCTCTGATTTAAATGAATAACCGTCTCGCATCAAACAAGATCCAGATATAATGTTCATGCTCAACGCTGGCACCAAATAACAATTATTTAGGTCTAATACTAATCCCGAAGGTAGATGTAGAGGGAGCATGCCGACTGCGATCACATCGACTTTGGAACCGTTTCCTATGCGCATCGTCACCTCGTCCTTTGGCAGTGTTCGCTTAATCCGTAGTCCCTGTTTCGAGTTGCAAATATTAGCAACAGAACCAGTATCAAATACCCAGGTGCTACTGCGAGCTCTAGTAAGGTACACATCAATAACATGTATATCACATATACCTTTGTTCACCTTGCCATCCTTCTTATCCGCCAAATACTTGGGGCAGTTCCGCTTCCAGTGACCAGTCTGCTTGCAGTAGAAGCACTCAGTTTCAGGCTTAGGTCCAGATTTGGGTTTCTTCTCTTGAGCAGCAACTTGTTTGCCGTTCTTTTTGAAGTTCCCCTTCTTCTTCCCTTTGCCCTTTTTCTTGAAACTAGTGGTCTTATTGACCATCAACACTTGATGCTCCTTCTTGATTTCTACCTCCGCAGCCTTTAGCATTGCGAAGAGCTCGGTGATAGACTTATCTATCCCTTGCATATTATAGTTCATCACGAAGCCTTTGTAGCTTGGTGGCAGTGATTGGAGAATTCTGTCAATGACGCAATCATCCGGAAGATTGACTCCCAGCTGATTCAAGTGATTATAATACCCCGACATCTTGAGTATATGCTCACTGACAGAACCATTCTCTTCCATCTTGCAGCTATAGAACTTATTGGAGACCTCATATCTCTCAATCCGGGCATTCTGTTTGAATATCAACTTCAACTCCTGGAATATCTCATATGCTCCATGGTTCTCAAACCGTCATTGAAGTCCCGGTTCTAAGCCGTAAAGCATGGCACACTGAACTATCGAGTAGTCATCAACTTTGCTCTGCCAGACGTTCATAACATCTGGTGTTGCTCCAGCAGCAGGCCTGGCACCTAGCGGTGCATCCAGGACGTAACTCTTCTGTGCAGCAATGAGGATAATCCTCAAGTTATGGACCCAGTCCGTGTAATTGCTTCCATCATCTTTCAACTTTGCTTTCTCAAGGAACACATTAAAATTCAACGGAACAACAGCACAAGCCATCTATCTACAATCATCATTAACAAGCAAGATACTATCAGGGACTAAGTTCATGATAAATTTAAGTTCAATTAATCATATTACTTAAGAACTCCCACTTAGATAGACATCCCTCTAATCATCTAAGTGATCACATGATCCAAATCAAAACTAATACATAACCGATCATCACGTGAAATGGATTATTTCTCAATGGTGAACATCATCATGTTGATTATATCTACTATATGATTCACGCTCGACCTTTTGGTCTCCGTGTTCCCAGGCCATATCTGCATATGCTAGGCTCGTCAAGTATAACCCGAGTATTCCGCGTGTGCAAAACTGGCTTGCACCCGTTGTAGATGGACGTAGAGCTTATCACACCCGATCATCACGTGGTGTCTGGGCACGACGAACTTTGGCAACGGTGCATACTTGGGGAGAACACTTCTTGATAATTTAGTGAGAGACCATCTTATAATGCTACCATCAATCAAAGCAAGATAAGATGCATAAAAGATAAACATCACATGCAAATCAATATAAGTGATATGATATGGTCATCATCATCTTGTGCTTCGTGATCTCCATCTCTGCAGCACCATCATGATCACCATCGTCACCGGCGCGACACCTTGATCTCCATCGTAGCATCGTTGTCGTCTCGCCAATCTTATGCTTCTACGACTATCGCTACCGCTTAGTGATAAAGTAAAGCATTACAGGGCGATTGCATTGCATACAATAAAGCGACAACCATACGGCTCCTGCCGGTTTCCGATAACTCGGTTACAAAACATGATCATCTCATACAATAAAATATAGCATCATGTCTTGACCATATCACATCACAACATGCCCTGCAAAAACAAGTTAGACGTCCTCTACTTTGTTTGTTGCAAATTTTACGTGGCTGCTACGGGCTTAAGCAAGAACCAATCTCACCTACGCATCAAAACCACAACGATAGTTTGTCAAATAGACTCCGTTTTAACCTTCTCAAGGACCGGGCGTAGCCATACTCGGTTCAACTAAAGTTGGAGAAACTGACACCCGCCAGCCACCTGTGTGCAAAGCACGGCGGTAGAACCAGTCTCGCGTAAGCGTACGCGTAATGTTGGTCCGGGCCGCTTCATCCAACAATACCGCCGAACCAAAGTATGACATGCTGGTAGGCAGTATGACTTGTATCATCCACAACTCACTTGTGTTCTACTCGTGCAAAACATCAAACCATAAAAACCTAGGCTCGGATGCCACTGTTGGGGAACGTAGTAATTTCAAAAAAAATTCCTACGCACACGCAAGATCATGGTGATGCATAGCAACGAGAGGGGAGAGTGTTGTCTACGTACCCTCATAGACTGAAGCAGAAGCGTTGACAAAACATAGAGGAAGTAGTCGTACGTCCTCCTCGCGATCCGACCGATCCAAGCGCCGTTACTCCGGCGCCTCCGAGTTCTTGACACACGTACAGCTCGATGACGTCCCCGGGTCTCGATCCAGCAAAACCTCCAGGGATGAGTTCCGTCAGCACGACGGCGTGGTGACGATCTTGATGAACTACCGACGCAGGGCTTCGCCTAAACACTGCGACAATATGACCGAGGTGGAATATGGTGGAGGGGGGCACCGCACACGGCTAAGGAACGATCTCAAGGATCAACTTGTGTGTCCTAGGGTGCCCCCCTACCCCCGTATATAAAGGAGCAAGGGGGGAGGGCCGGCCGGCCTAGAGGCGTGCCAAGGGAGGGGGGAGTCCTCCTCCTAGTAGGAGTAGGACTCCCCTTTCCTAGTCCAACTAGGAGGGAGGAAGGGGGAAGGAAAGAGAGGGAGAGGGAGAGGGAAAGGGGGGCCGCGCCCCCCTCCTTGTCCAATTCGGACTGCCCATGGGGGGGGCCGCGCCACCTCCTGGCGCGGCCCTCTCTCTCCCCTCGCGGCCCAATAAGGCCCATACTTCCCTCGGGGGGTTCCGGTAACCCCTCCGGCACTCCGGTATTATCCGAAACCACTCGGAACCATTCCGATGTCCGAACATAGCCGTCCAATATATCAATCTTTACGTCTCGACCATTCCGAGACTCCTCGTCATGTCCGTGATCACATCCGGGACTCCGAACTCCTTAGGTACATCAAAATGCATAAACTCATAATAACTGTCATCGTAACCTTAAGCGTGCGGACCCTACGGTTCGAGAACAATGTAGACATGACCGAGACACCTCTCCGGTCAATAACCAATAGCGGGACCTGGATGCCCATATTGGCTCCTACATATTCTACGAAGATCTTTATCGGTCAGACCGCATAACAACATAAGTTGTTCCCTTTGTCATCGGTATGTTACTTGCCCGAGATTCGATCGTCGGTATCCAATACCTAGTTCAATCTCGTTACCGGCAAGTCTCTTTACTCGTTCCGTAATACATCATCTCGCAACCAAGTCATTGGTTGCAATGCTTGCAAGGCTTATGTGATGTGCATTACCGAGAAGGCCCTGAGATACCTCTCCGACATTCGGAGTGACAAATCCTAATCTCGAAATACGCCAGCCCAACAAATACTTTCGGAGACACCTGTAGAGCACCTTTATAATCACCCAGTTACGTTGTGACGTTTGGTAGCACACAAAGTTTTGCTACGGTAAACGGGAGTTGCATAATCTCATAGTCATAGGAACATGTATAAGTCATGGATAAAAGCAATAGCAGCATACTAAACGATCGGGTGATAAGCTAATGGAATGCGTCATGTCAATCAGATCATTCAACTAATGATGTGACCTTGTTAATCAAATGACAACTCCTTTGTCTATGGTTAGGAAACTTAACCATCTTTGATTAATAAGCTAGTCAAGTAGAGGCATACTAGTGACACTCTGTTTGTCTATATATCCACACATGTATTATGTTTCCGGTTAATACAATTCTAGCATGAATAATAAACATTTATCATGATATGTAAGGAAATAAATAATAACTTTATTGTTGCCTCTAGGGCATATTTCCTTCAACATGACCCAGGAAAGTGTGCCCGGCAAGAGGGATCGAGCGTGTCGGGTAATGTGGTTCACCCCTGTAGGGAAGTTGATCTATTCGAATAGTCTTGTCCACGGTAACAGGCGACTCGGAGTTGTACCTTGACCTTATGACAACTAGAACCGGATACTTAATAAAACACACCCTTCCAAGTGCTAGATATAACCCGGTGATCGCTCCCTAACAGGGTGACGAGGAGGGGATCGTCGGGTAGGTTTATGCTATGCGATGCTACTTGGTGAACTTACCATCTATTCTCTCCTACATGCTGCAAGATGGAGGTGGCTAGAAGCGTAGTCTTCGACAGGATTAGCTATCCCCCTCTTATTCTGGCATTCTGCAGTTCAGTCCACCGATATGGCCCTTTACACATATACCCATGCATATGTAGTGTAGCTCCTTTCTTGCGAGTACTTTGGATGAGTACTCACAGTTGCTTTTCTCCCTCTTTTCCTCTTTCCATTCTACCTGGTTGTCGCAACCAGATGCCGGAGCCCAGGAGCCAGACGCCACCGTCGACGACGACTCCTACTACACAGGAGGTGCCTACTACTACGTTCAGGCCGCTGACGACGACCAGGAGTAGTTTAGGAGGATCCCAAGAAGGAGGCCTGCGCCTCTTTCGATCTGTATCCCAGTTTGTGCTAGCCTTCTTAAGGCAAACTTGTTTAACTTATGTCTGTACCCAGATATTGTTGCTTCCGCTGACTCGTCTCTGATCGAGCACTTGTATTCGAGCCCTCGAGCCCCTGGATTGTATTATGATGCTTGTATGGCTTATTTTATTCTTAGAGTTGTGTTGTGATATCTTCCCGTGAGTCCCTGATCTTAATCGTACACGTTTGCGTGCATGATTAGTGTACGATTGAATCGGGGGCATCACACAGCTCTCCATTCGTCCTGACCCAAAGAAAAGATTCAGTCTGCACCAAGGCGTTCCTCGCTTTCGAGATCGCATTTGGCTTGGGGGATCAACCGCTCTTCAGGAACGCATCATCTCGGTTTTCCACGACAGCGCTCTCGGTGGTCACTCGGGGTTCCCAGTGACGTACAGGCGTGTGCGCCGGCTGTTTGCATGGCCAAAGATAAAGATACACGTCAAGCAATACGTTGCCTGCTGCCCTACCTGTCAACAGGCCAAATCGGACCGTGCAGCCGCGCCAGGACTGCTCGCACCCTTGCCAATTCCTTCGCATCCTTGGGAGCTCATAACGATGGACTTTATTGATGGCCTGCCTCAGTCGGGAAAGTACAACTGCTTGTGGGTTCTGGTGGATAAGTGCACTCGCTTCGCTCACTTTTTACCACTGGCACACCCATACACGGCAGCCACTGTGGCCCAGCTCTATATGTCACAGATTTACAAGCTTCATGGATTCCCAGGTGCTATTGTTTCTGACCGTGACCCGGTGTTCACCAGCCACTTTTGGCGAGAGCTGTTTCGATATGCAGGCACTGAATTGAGGATGAGTATAGCTAATCAGCTGCAAACTAATGGGCAAACCGAGCGAGTCAACCAGTGTCTGGAGACTTTCCTTCGCTGTTTTACTCACGCGTGTCCAAGGCGATGGAGCTTCTGGGTCCCTCTTGCCCAGTTCTGGTACAACACTTCTTCGCACTCTGCTATTGGGATGTCACTGTTCAAAGCGTTGTACGGGTACGAGCCGAGGCATTGGGGTCTCACAGCAGAAACAACAGTGTGTGTGCCTTCACTTCAGTCGTGGCTGGAGGAGCGTCGCGTAATTCAAGACCTCATCCAGCAGCACCTTAACAGAGCTCGGCAGTGCATGAAGCACCAAGCGGACAAGAAGCGTTCAGTCCGGATGTTTCAAGTGGGTGATCAGGTATACTTGAAGTTGCAACCATATATTCAGACATCTGTTGCCCCACGTGCCAATCACAAGCTGTCGTTCAAGTTTTACGGGCCGTTTCCTATCATCCGCAAGATCAACGACGTGGCTTATGAACTCCAGCTGCCCGCTTCTTCGATGGTGCACCCCGTGTTCCATGTATCACAGCTCCTCCAAGCCCTTCTTCCAGGTACTGTCGTTACTCCTGTGCTTCCGGTTTGCACTTATGATTTGGCGGTGCCTCTGGAGATCCTTCAAACAAGATGGCGCAAGAGAAGAGGGGAAGTTGTTGAGCAAGTGCAGGTCCGCTGGTCCAATTCCTCAACCATGGATGTCACCTGGGAAGATAAAGAAGCACTTCATGCTCGTTTTCCTCTCACGGCGGCTTGGGGGCAAGCCGCTGGTCAAGGAGGGGAGGATGTCAGCACCCCTGGAGCTGACCCAACCCACGGTGCACGGCCCAAGCGTGCACGCGTGGCCAACAAGCAAGCGAGTGTTGGGCCCGGAGTGGGTGACAGCGGCCCAGGCCCACGCGGCGACTACTTAAGCCGCAGCCTCCAGAGGCAGAAGCATCCAGTGTGTTAGAAGGGAGAGGGGGATTGGTGGAATAGTTCAATGTATTGCTTGAGCCTCGTGGGCATATATATATATGAGTACAATCATCTACTTGGAGTACAAGACAAGCCAGAACAAATCCTAGTCTATCTTGTCTTTCTTAATAAACGTAATACTCAACATCCCCCCGCAGTCACAACGGTAGCGACGCAGACGGTGAGACTGGAAAAGAATCCGAAGGCAAGCTGACGGACACCTCCCCACAGTCGTAACGGTCGACGCATCGCGGAGTCGTGGCTGGAGTGGCAACCGACGAAGTTATTCAAGCAAGGCGGTAGCCCTTTGTGCCGTTTGTCGATGTAGCCGAGAGCGTGGGTGGTGGAGCCGTGGTCGAGGTAGCCGTGTGAAGAATGCTGTGGTCGATGTCCAGTCGGGGTAGCCGGTGTCGAGGAAGTCGCCGTGGAGCCGCGGGTGCAAGGGGGCGCCGAGTTAGCATGGGCGCAGTTGTGTCGAAGTAGGGGTGCGCCGGGAAGAAAATGTTGTTGACGACGCGTCGCGGCGGGTTTGCCAAGCCCGGGGACCTACACGAGCTGTACGCCATGTCGGAGAAGTAGGAGGGGCCAGCAGAGAAGAACTCGACGACAATTGCGGCGTCCATCGGCGCGGGGCCGATGTCACCAACGGTGGTCGGAGTAGACGAAGTGGTCGGGGTAGATGACGGCGACGCTGGCGACGGGCTGGTGCTGGACGAAGACGAAGGGGGTGGACGGGCGGCGGCGGCTACGAAGGTAGCAGCGGCGGTGGCCAAAGAAGAGCGGCGGCGGCGGCCTGACGGCGGCAGCGGCAACTAGGTTAGGAGTGTGGCGGCGGTGCTCGAAGTAGGCGATGAACCCTGACAGCATGAACAAGACCGGCGCGGATGGTGGCGTTCCCGCGCCAAGGAAGGCGGCGCTACGCATACCACGGGAAGTCAACGCGCGTGGACGACGAAGTGGACCGCGCACTGCGGCGCTACGACCCGATGGGGCGACGCAGCGGCGACAGGCAGGTCGGGGCGACGGCGGGAAGACCTCGGGGCGGCGGCGAGGACCGCGGGTCGCGACGCTGCGACCCGAAGGGGCGACGCAACGGCGGTTCGCGAGTCGGTGCAACCGCGGGGATGGCCTCGGGACGGCGGCGTGGACCGCGTGCCACGCTCGCTACGGCCCGACGGGGCGACGCAGCGGCGGCGCGAGGGTCGATGCAGCCACGGGACGGCCTAGAGCGGACGCCCTCGGGGCGGCGAGGGACCGCGGGCCGCGGCACTACGGCCCAAAGGGGCGACGCAGCGGTGACGCGGGTCGGTGCAGCCGGGAGAAGAACCACGAGGCGGCGGCGCTGCGGCCCGACGGGGCGACGTAGCGGCAGCCCGATGCTCAATCGGTGGAGAGGCGCGCTGAACTCGGGAACGATCTTCACGGGACCTGCGGAGGCGCGCGTAACCAACGGGCCAGGTCGGTCGCGCGGCGTAGATGAGGCGGATCGCGGCGGCGGGCAGGTGATCAATCCGATCGCGCGTGAGGTCGGGGACGCCGCTCGGTGGAGGCGCGGTGGCGGCGGAGTCCGAGATGAAGCCGGCGGCGGCAGGCGGCAGGGCGGCTATGATTGGCCGCCGCATGGCGCGAGGCCGTCGGGTTGGGGTGATGCAGGAGTCCCGGTCGGAGCAGGGCGGTGACGGCCGGCGTAGATCGACGGGCGGGCCGTCGCATGAACGGCGACAGTGAAGGGCCACCGCATGACGCGAGGCCGCCAGGTCGGAGCGACCGGCGGACCGAAGCATGGACGACGCGCGAGGCCGCCGAGTCGGGGCAACCGACGGGCAGACGCGCGGACGACGCGCGAGGCCGCCGGGTTGGTGAAGAAGACGGCCAATCGCGCCGTTGTTGATGTAGAGGCGCACGGGGTCGACGGCGGCGGTGGGCGACGCAAACCGGATCACATAGACCGAAAAACCAAAAAATAGACGCCGATCAAAGCGACCGGCGAGAGAGAGAAAACCCGGATCAAAGGATTGGGAAAAAGACTCTCTAGGGCAGCCGGCCAACACGGCCGGCGGACGAACCCTAGGTATGGGCGGCGCGGCCCCCGGCGGCGGTCATGGAGGCCGACCGCCCCGGGACGGCGCGCGTGTGTGGAAGCGGCGGCGGCTAGGGTTTAGGATCTACTTGCGATAGATACCATGTTAGAAGGGAGAGGGGGTTTGGTGGAATAATTCAATGTATTGCTTGAGCCTCGTGGGCATATATATATGAGTATAATCATCTACTTAGAGTACAAGACAAGTCAGAACAAATCCTAATCTATCTCGTTTTTTCTAATAAACGTTATACTCAACACAGTGGATCACGGAGACGGCGGCGGCTACCACTTTCCCCTTTTCCTCCGAACCCTAGTTCCTCCTCCATTCTTGTACTCGAATCAAGCCTGTAATCGTGAGCTAGTGCTGTTGATCCATACTCTGTAAGGAAGACCATATCAGCGGCGCATCGAAGGAAGTTTGACAGGTGCTATTGTTGGTAAAGATGCAAAGTTGAGGGACTATGGCTGACTGATCGAAGACTCTTAAGGTTTTGGTTTTTGAGGATTTTTATCGTTCTGTCTACTTCTCTCTGTTTCTTGCAAGTTGCTTACTTCCATATAGATTCCACGACCTCACTTCCACCTCTCCCTCTGTCCCCAATTGAGACAGTTCAGAGCAGCGGAAGCTTACACATGGAGTAAATTGCATAAAACCACCACTTTGAGGGTTAGGTTTGCGAAAAACACTAGGATACAGTTTCTGTGTAGAAAACATCACTTCTTGTGTAATGGTTTTGCAAAAACCACTGATCGGTGGATTAGAACGCTTTGAGCACGCTTATGACAGATGGACCCCACTCGTCAGGAGCTGACTAGGCAAAATTATGCCAAGTGGGCACTTTGACTAGTCAAAAACGCCTGTGCCGTTAGCGAATCCTGCCGCCGTCTACCCATGGAGAGCCAGCAGCTCCGCCGCTGCCAATGGAGAAGAGGAGCAGCAGCTCCATCGCTGCCTGAGGAGAGGAGCAGCAGCTCCACCGCTGCCAATGGAGAAGAGTAGCAACAGCTCCGCCGCTGCCAATGGAGAGGAGCAGCAGCTCCGCCTCGCGCTGCAGATCTGGGGCCTTGGTCAGGGTCGATGATGTGCAGCGGCGTTCGGTTTCGTCGACGGTGAGGATGAGAGCGGCGGCGGCGGATCGAGGCTGAGGGAGAGAGGGTGGGGGTGCCTCGCCGGGTAGGGGGCTACCGGCAGTGAGGGAGTCGAGGGCCTCGTCGGCTTGATTGGGGATTGGGGATCGAGCAACGGCGGCGGACGGTTGTGAAGCTCTAGCATGGCGGAAGGTGCGGCGGCGGCGGGCGGTTGGGGAGCTCCAACATGGCGGGGGCCGGGGCCGGGATGGGCGGCGTCCTCTGCCTCGCCCTGGGTGCGGCAACGGCGATGGCGGGCGGGCCTTTGCCTCGACCTGGGTCGGGATTGGCGGCGGCCTTCTGCGTCGACCTAGGCACGGCAACGGCGGCCTCTACGTCGACCCGGGCGTGGCAACTGGCAACGACGACCCTTATCTTCTCCGGGGACGGGACGGGCAGTGGCTGTTTGGAGAAGAAGCAGATTTTTTTCTCCTTTTTCTTTTCCAATGACAGGTGAACCCCACAAGGCAGCACATGATGATAACGATAACACACGTCGCCGTTACATGTGAGATCTTAAGCGATGCCACGTCAGTCTGACCGCGGGCCCCATCTGTCATAATCTTGCTTAACAGAGTCAGATCCGCCAATCAGTGGTTTTTGCAAAACGATTACACAAAACGTGGTGCTTTCTGTTAAAGAAATGTAACGTAGTGTTTTTCGCAAACCTAACCTTCAAAGTGGTGGTTTTATGCAATTTACTCCTTACACATGCTGGTGAGACAGAGTAATGATGAAAAGAGGCTTGGAGGCAATGCAAAGGGTGGACAGGGAATTGCTCTTTAAGTGTGTTGATCTACTGTAAGTTTTCCGCATCTTCTTTTCCTATAATTATTAATTTGTTATCTCTTCAAAGATCGATGTGCCATGTGAAATTTTATTACATGTATATAGATGAAACTAGAAAAGTAATTTTTCTTATCCAAAAAATTTCAGCAGTCTTTCTTGAGGATGCGACCAGCTTCTAACGGAGAACTTCAGCATAGTCGCATTCAACAATAGCAGGGGTTACCTGCTTTCTCTGCACCATTCTAGGGTATATGGATAATCAAGTGTGTGTGCTTCTTGGTTGGCCATAGCAAGAACAACGGTACATACCTTTGTGATTACTAAGCACAGCTCCAAAAGTAGCTTGACATGTATGAAAAGCAAAGGAGGCACCAACATTTATTTTTAGGAGATCAATTGCCAGTGGAGACTAGAAGCAAGAAACCGGGCACATAAGTCTTCTCTTGCTCTCTCATAAGCTTTCAGGGCAGAAGCAAACACATGTTTTTTTCCTTTTTCATCAGTAGGGTCCATGCAGTCACTAAGGAAGTTTGCCAGGTAGTTTGTCAGGAAGACAACCGACCTTGATATAGCATTGCTTCCATTGTCCTATCATTCCTCAGATGCCAGCATGCAGTGCCATAACAAAAGAAGGCCAACATTCTTTCTTCCTTTCTGAAAATTTCAAGCATAATGAGGAGCAAATCGGGCCTGAATATCTGAACCAGTTTTCGTCAGGTAAATTCCAGTGCATTCCCATTTGTCCACGTCAAGATTTGGCTTTTGTGCAACTGACAATTGTGTGAAAATTGGTTTTTTCTTCAGTGCCGCAAATGCTGCAGATATCCTCAACCTCAAGATTTGGGTGCCATTTGTTATGTTTTGTATTTCCACTGCTATTCTTTGTTTTCTTAATAATGGCTTAGCATTTGTATGGTTTAATAGAAGATTGCTATGAGCATTTTAGCACTGCTCTTACCTAACGATCAAATGTGTTATACTCTGAAGGTTAAATCATACATGTGCTTCATCAGCTCTGTTATCATAACATTCCACTATCCTGACAAATGAGGGAAATCAGTTCACAAGATTCTCATGTTGAGGTCTATACTAATATGCTAGAAGGAAAAACTCACTTACTGCCAAAGATATAATCTCTAATGCTACAGCCTGCATGTTCAGACCTGCAGAGTGAAGTCATATTATTGTGTGTTATAGTGTATTATTAACTAGATTTTGATAGTTCGTATTTGCCGTCATCTATCATGTTGTTTTATTGTCAGCATATTAGTATGATTTTGCTGTTAAGTCATTATTATGAAACTACAGTTAGGTGCTTTAGAGTTAGGAGCTCCTAAATAATTGTTGTTTTACTAAAAGATGAATACAGAGAGAGTCCTTTGTCAGGTATATAATTGGTAGGTATGCTATTGGAGTTACTACTTTATTGCCTAATCCTGTTAGTGTTGTACTACTTTGTTTGAAGGTATTTTTTTCAGCGATTGCCCTTAAAAATTTCTTCTGATAAATTATTGCCTTTCTGTGAAGATCTTTGTGTGGATCTTTCAGTTGATGACTACCGGTCCAACTTTTCAAACACCAAAAGTGTTTGAACATTTCGAGATCATTGGGCTGTACATAAACTACTGGAGTATATGATGCATAGCATTTCAGTGCTTTTAGTTCTGTTCGCACTAATTATGGCTGCTTCTTTACTACACAATTTTGATTATATTTGATATAGTTCTTCAGATGGTGAACAAATGAGGAACCACTCTTACGCATTTGGAATAACCTGGTAATTTTCTTAGCAAGGTGATTCTCCTCTGCGTAATGAATTAAAAGGTCATCTCTAAACTGAAAAGAAGCTGATGTTGCTGCTTCCATTATAGTACCTGTTAGAGTCTCCATGGCACATGTATTTAATTTACAAGAAATAGGTAACATTGGCTGTTAATTTTTGATCTTCTGCAAAATTACGACATCATTAAATCAATGGTTCTTTTGTTGG
Organism: Aegilops umbellulata; assembly: GCA_032464435.1. Lineage (NCBI taxonomy): Eukaryota > Viridiplantae > Streptophyta > Magnoliopsida > Poales > Poaceae > Aegilops > Aegilops umbellulata. The sequence goes on from CP136055.1 coordinate 217,120,890, forward strand.
ACGTTGAAGATGTCAGCTAAGAAGTGTTTGAGTACCTTCTGCTCATTCCAAAAGTATGGAGGCCACACGAGGGATGGGAAATAAGAAATATACTTTCAAACTCGGATCTCAGTAGTGAGATACATGGAAGAGGAAATCTAAGATTAGCCAAATACAAAACTTTCAGGAAGTATATAACGACTGCGACTGCCAAAGTTTGCAGTTTTTTCAGATTCTCGGTTGTAAAAGCTCAAACATAAGAAATGTGTAGCGGAGTAAAATTCTGCTATCTATTGGTGGGCATGGCCTTATTTATGAAGCATAAAAAGCGTAAGATGGCAAGTGAGGTATATGTGCTCAGAATGACATGTCATCAAATGATTTCATGTTACTGCTTAACACTTTTTGTAACAGTTCCAATACTAATGTTATTATATTTTCTTTGAAATTTTATTGTGATCCATTAGAAGAAAACAAAATTTTGTTAGCACTGTTCTGGATCTTGCATATTCATGTTTTACATACAATTTTATCATGCTCTATTATTTGGGGAAGGATTGTTTTCCTGAAGTTGGAAGTGATAGGACACTGGGTGTGTCATTCAGTGTTGTTTCGCCTTGTGTGTGATCCAAGTGGTCGAGTATGATTTTAACCATTTAATTATTTCTTCATGATTAATTCATTATGATGTCATGATCATTGATTTGAATTGTTTTTACTTACTTCCCTATTTGAAAGGTTAACTCACTGATGACATGATTTAAGGATATTATGATTTGATTTTTGATGCAGTTCAGCAATTAACATTGCTTGAATTAATAAAGTATTTTTATGTGATAGCAACTATCAGGGGATTATGTTGTCAAGATCAAATCTAGGCTACCCCGATCCCCTTCCTCTCCAACCTTCGATTCCCATCAGCCTCACCTAGCACACTGGAGCAATCAGCAAATCAATCGGTCAGCGGGGAAATAGTTAATCCAGGAGCATATTGTATACAGACGACAATTTGAGCGACATTGACCGTTTTCGATGAGGCTATCAGGCGTGCCACTAATTTCCTCACGAATTCATCAACGAAGACCCATTCGTCTGATGTATGATGTACAATGATAAAAATTAGTTTATAGGTCCATCGGCAATAATATTCTTGGCCGGATTATGAGCTGAAGGGGAGGAGATTTGATCTCCAGCCCACCGCCCCCCCCCCCCCACACACACACCCAAGCAGCACCATAAAATTCTTGCTGTAGGGCTGTGTTCCCTGAATCAACAAGTCAGACACTGGACACCCAGTTCGCTTTCACGTTTTACTGGGGATTTACGGATGTTTTCCATGTTACCTTAACTAACACTGACCTTCATTATGCGTACCGGGTAAAATTATGACTTCAGTTATATGCTGCCCAGAATATATAGATTTGAATGTGCATGGACTTTGCTCAAATGCACTTTGCACAAGAAACTTTCAGAGAAAGGTTTTCTGCGAACTTATATTCATAACGACACGGAGATACGGCACACCTACGTGTTGCATATAATAATATAATATGTCTGCATTTTTGTGTAATTTAAAAACCACCACTTGACAGTCAGTTCTAAATATCAATACCAATGGAAATGCATATGCTGCTGAAGATTCAACGCAAGAGCATGCACTCATGTAGGTATGGCACGTACTGATTTATCTCTAGAATTGGTTCACTCTTGCTGTTACAGGTAAATCTTTGTAAACAAATCATTGTTCTTCGGGATAGGTGAGAAATAATGTGTTCTTTTCAAAAGAGTATAGATGAAATCATGTCGCTTTAATGTTTACTGTCTGCAAATGCACAAGCCCTATATGTGATTTCAGAATGATTATTCTTTTTTCTTATGAGACCTGGGTAACTACATAAAGGTTTCTCGGATGATGGAACATTGTTATACCACCCCCGCCTCACTACGCCAACATTGGTCAACGTGCAAACTAAAACTAGAATATTGGAACTTCAGTTTCTCTTCAATTTAGTTTGTAGTTCGCTTGAATAGGAGGTCTCGTCGATCAGTGCACACGCACCAAGTGTAGCACATAGTGCGTCAATGTTAGCAGTAAATGATTGTCCAACTAAAACAATATCGCCATGTTGTTTCTTATTTGCGAAAATAATAAGATGATCCAAAGGTAAAGGATGGTGAGAGCTTATTATAACATAGCAAACATGTTAAATCATATTAAGAACGATGTCTTTATAAAATAAAATGACTGATGAAAATTCCTAATATATGATCAGGCTGGCCTTTCTTCTCTGCAAGAAACAGTTTGTAGCGTAGTCTGCATCCGACTGTTGATATACTATTCTGTTGCTACTTTTTCCCTCAACTTTTACAATTTACTGTTCCATCCATGAGAATGGAGTTTTCTTAGCACTTCCCTAATTATACTCCCAGCAGTTTTACTATAGAATCACTGGAAGTTAGATTCGTAAATGATATTTCAGAGGGTAATTTATTCCAATCACTATTACTAAACCGATTAGTTTCTTTCAACCAGTGTTTTAAGCTAAAAAGGTTATGCGGATATGTTTCCATTTACTCTGTCTTTAAACTATGTTCACACTGAATGTAAGGAGAAGTGTGGTCAAAGGGTGGGCATACAAAGCACGGAATGATGCTATCATGAGGACTAAGGAAAACTACTGTTACTCTCTTATTTTGAAATTCCATATGCCCAGTAAGTCGCCATGATAGAGAGAATCTAGCCTAATACTTTTTGTAACAGATTAAATAAAAACCACATAATGATAGAAAAAAGTGTAGTTGTCTTTAATTGGCTTCATCACTGATCAAAAACCCAATCGTGATATTTTTTGAAGTTTGGATGAATCCTACTGGGTTTGTATTGCTAAAGCCTAAGTTATGTTTGCAACATTACTTATTCCTAAAGTATATATGTACTCAATCCACGACAACTACTCAGTAGTTATCTATTTCTAGGTAGATTCAAGGATTGATAAGTCTTTTAGACATGGGTCCTCTGCTCATGTTTGGTAAGATGCGTTAAAACATATATTGCCACACTCAACCATGTTTTGAGGTCCGGGTGAAAACAACTTGGGTTGTGTAACTTCACAAAAGTTTAGTTTTCATATTTCATTCTTGGAGAAATATTTAGAATATTTAACTAAAACAATATAGAAGAAAATAAAATAAGAAGTGATATCATTGTTTATTGAAATATCTAGCCCGTGCAGGTGCACGGGGTTGACGACTAGTAACCCATAATACAAATCATCATCGAACGTTAAGCGTGCGGACCCTACGGGTTCGAGAATTATGTAGACATGACCGAGACACATCTCCAGTCAATGACTAATAGCGGAACCTGGATGCTCATATTCGCTCCTACATATTCTACGAAGATCTTTATGGTCAAACCGCATAATAACATACGTTATTCCCTTTGTTATCGGTATGTTACTTGCCCAAGATTCGATCGTAGGTATCATCATACCTAGTTCGATCTCATTACCGGCAAGTCTCTTTACTCGTTCCGTAATGCATCATCCCGCAACTAACTCATTAGTCACATTACTTGCAAGGCTTATAGTGATGTGCATTACCGAGAGGGCCCAGAGATACCTCTCCGATACTCAGAGTGACAAATCCTAATCTCGATCTATGCCAACTCTACAAACACCATCGGAGACACCTGTAGAGCATATATATAATCACACAGTTACGTTGTGACGTTTGATAGCACACAAAGTGTTCCTCCGGTATTTGGGAGTTACATAATCTCATAGTTAGAGGAATATGTATAAGTCATGAAGAAAACAATAGTAATAAAACTAATCGATCATTATGCTAAGCTAACAGATGGGTCTTGTCCATCACATCATTCTCTAATGATGTAGTCCAGTTGATCAAATGAAAACACATGTCCATGGTCAGGAAACATAACCAAATTTGATTAAAGAGTTAGTCGTAGAGGCATATTATGGACACTCTGTTTGTCTATGTATTCACACATGTACTAAGTTTCCGGTTAATACAATTCTAGCATGAATAATAAACATTTATCATGATATACGGAAATATAAATAACAACTTTATTATTGCCTCTAGGGCATATTTCCTTCAGTCTTCCACTTGCACTAGACTCAATAATCTAGATTACATAGTAATGGTTCTAACACCCATGGAGTCTTGGTGCTGATCATGTTTTGCTCATGGAAGAGGCTTAGTCAACGGGTCTGCAACATTCAGATCCTATGTATTTTGTAAATCTCTATGTCTCCCTCCTTGACTTGATCACGGATGGAATTGAAGCGTCTCTCGATGTGTTTGGTTCTCTTGTGAAATCTGGATTCCTTCGCCAAGTCTATTGCTCCAGTTTTGTCACAGAAGATTTTCATTGGACCCGATGCACTAGGTATTACACCTAGATCGGATATGAACTCCTTCATCCAGACTCCTTCATTTGTTGCTTCTGAAGTAGCTATGTACTCCGCTTCACACGTAGATCCCGCCACGACGCTTTGCTTGGAACTGCACCAACTGACAGCTCCACTATTCAATATAAATACGTATCAGGTTTGTGACTTAGAGTCATCTGGATCAGTGTCAAAGCTTGCATCGACGTAACCATTTACGACAAGCTCTTTGTCACCTCCATAAATGAGAAACATATCCTTAGTCCTTTTCAGGTATTTCAGGATGTTCTTGACCCCTGTACAGTGATCCACTCCTGGATTGCTTTGGTACCTCTCTGCTAAACTTATAGCAAGGCACACATCAGGTCTGGTACACAACATTGCATACATGATAGAACCTATGGTTGAGGCATAGGGAATGACTTTCATTTGCTCTCTATCTTCTGCAGTGGTCGGGCATTGAGTCTGACTCAACTTCACACCTTGTAACACAAGCAAGAACCCTTTCTTTGACTGATCCATTTTGAACTTCTTCAAAACTTTATCAAGGTATGTGCTTTGTGAAAGTCCAATTAAGCGTCTTGATCTATCTCTATAGATCTTGATGCCCAATATATAAGCAGCTTCACTGAGGTCTTTCATTGAAAAATTCTTATTCAAGTATCCTTTTATGCTATCCAGAAATTATGTATTATTTCCAATCAACAATATGTCATCCACATATAATACTAGAAATGCTATAGAGCTCCCACTCACTTTCTTGTAAATACAGACTTCTCCAAAAGTCTGTATAAAACCATATGCTTTGCTCACACTATCAAAGCGTATATTCCAACTCTGAGAGGCTTGCACCAGTCCATAAATGGATCGCTAGAGCTTGCACACTTTGTTAGCACCTTTAGGATCGACAAAACCTTCTGGTTGCATCATATACAACTCTTCTTTAAGATATCCATTAAGGGATGCAATTTTGACATCCATTTGCCAAATTTCATAATCATAAAATGCGGCAATTGCTAACATGATTCGGATAGATTTAAGCATTGCTACGGGTGAGAAGGTCTCATCATAGTCAACTCCTTGAACTTGTCGAACACCTTTCGCAACAATTCAAGCTTTGTAGACAGTAACATTACCGTCAGCGTCAGTCTTCTTCTTGAAGATCCATTTATTCTCTATGGCTTGCCGATCATCGGGCAAGTCAACTAAAGTCCACACTTTGTTCTCATACATGGATCCCATCTCAAGTTTCATGGCCTCAAGCCATTTCGCGGAATCTGGCCTCATCACCGCTTCTTGATTGTTCGTAGGTTCATCATGGTCTAGTAGCATGACTTCCAGAATAGGATTACCATACCACTCTGGTGCATATCGTGCTCTGGTTGACCTACGAGGTTCGGTAGTAACTTGATCTGATTTTTCATGATCATCATCATTAGGTTCCTCACTAATTGGTGTAGGAATCACTGGAACTGATTTCTGTGATGAACTGCTTTCCAATTCGGGAGAAGGTACAATTACCTCATCAAGTTCTATTTTCCTCCCACTCACTTCTTTCGAGAGAAACTCCTTCTCTAGAAAGGATCCATTCTTAGCAACAAATATCTTGCCTTCGGATCTGTGATAGAAGGTGTACCCAACAATCTCCTTTGGGTATCCTATGAAGAAACATTTCTCCGATTTGGGTTCGAGCTTATCAGGTTGAAGCCTTTTCACATAAGCATCGCAACCTCAAACTTTAAGAAATGACAACTTAGGTTTCTTCCTAAACCAGAATTCATATGGTGTCGTCTCAACGGATTTAGATGGTGCCCTAACGTGAATGCGTCCTTCTCTAAAGAATAACCCCAAAATGATAGCGGTAAATCGGTAAGAGACATCATAGATCACACCATATCTAATAAAGTACGGTTACGACGTTCGGACACACCATTACGCTGTGGTGTTCCAGGTGACGTGAGTTGTGAAATTATTCCACATTGTTTCAAATGAAGACCAAACTCATAGCTCAAATATTCACCTCCACGATCAGATCGTAGAAACTTCATTTTCTTGTTATGATGATTTTCCACTTCACTCTGAAATTCTTTGAACTTATCAAATGTTTCAGACTTATGTTTCATTAAGTAGATATACCCATATATGCTTAAATCATCTGTGAAGGTCAGAAAATAACGGCACCCTCCGCGAGCCTCAACACTCATCGGACCGCATACATCAGTATGTATTATTTCCAATAAGTCAGTTGCTCACTCCATTGTTTCAGAGAACGGAGTTGTAGTCATCTTGCCCATGAGGCATGGTTCGCAAGCATCAAGTGATTCCAAAAGCCCATCAGCATGGAGTTTCTTCATGCGCTTTACACCAATATGACCTAAACGGAAGTGCCACAAATAAGTTGCACTATCATTATTAACTTTGCATCATTTGGCTTCAATATTATGAACATGTGTATCACTAAAATCGAGATTCAAAAAAATAGACCACTCATCAAGGGTGCATGATCATAAAAGATATTACTCATATAAATAGAACAACCATTATTCTCTGATTTAAATGAATAACCGTCTCGCATCAAACAAGATCTAGATATAATGTTCATGCTCAACGCAGGCTCCAAATAACAATTATTCAGGTCTAAAACTAATCCCGACGGTAGATGTAGAGGTAGCATGCCGACGGCGATCACATCGACTTTGGAACCATTTCCCACGCGCATCGTCACCTCATCCTTAGCCAATCTTCGTTTAATCCGTAGCCCCTGTTTCGAGTTGCAAATATGAGCAACAGAACCAGTATCAAATACTCAGGCGCTACTACGAGCATTAGTAAGGTACACATCAAGAACATGTATATCAAATATACCTTTCACTTTGCCATCCTTCTTATCCGCCAAATACTTGGGGCAGTTCCGCTTCCAGTGACCAGTCCCTTTGCAGTAGAAGCACTCAGTTTCAGGATTAGGTCCATACTTGGCAATCTTCCCTTGAACAACAACTTGCTTGATGTTCTTCTTGAAGTCCCCCTTCTTCCCTTTGCACTTTTTCTTGAAACTAGTGGTCTTGTTAACCATCAACACTTGATGCTCCTTCTTGATTTAGACCTCCGCAGCCTTTAGCATCGCGAAGAGCTCGGGAATTGTCTTTTCCATCCCTTGCATATTATAGTTCATCACGAAGCCTTTATAGCTTGGTGGCAGTGATTGAAGAACTTTGTCAATGACACTATCATTAGGAAGATTAACTCCCAGCTGAGTCAAGTGGTTATGATACCCAGACATTTTGAGTATATGTTCACTGACAGAACTATTCTCCTCCATCTTGTAGCTATAGAACTTGTTGGAAACTTCAGATCTCTCAACTCGGGCATTTGCTTGAAATGTTAACTTCAACTCCTGGAACATCTCATACGCTCCATGACATTCAAAACGTCTTTGAAGTCCCGATTCTAAGCTGTGAAGCATGGCACACTGAACTATCGAGTAGTCATCAGCTTTGCTCTGCCAGACGTTCATAACGTCCGCAGTTGCTCCTACAGCGGGCCTTGCACCTAGCGGTGCTTCCAGGACGTAATTCTTCTGTGCAGCAATGAGGATAATCCTCAAGTTACGGACCCAGTCCGTGTAGTTGCTACCATCATCTTTCAACTTAGCTTTCTCTAGGAACGCATTAAAATTCAAGGGAGCGGTAGCACGAGCCATTGATCTACAACAACATAGACATGGAAAACTATCAGGTACTAAGTTCATGATAAGTTAAAGTTCAATTAATCATATTACTTAAGAACTCCCACTTAGATAGACATCCCTCTAGTCATCTAAATGATCACGTGATCCATATCAACTAAACCATGTCCGATCATCACGTGAGATGGAGTAGTTTTCAATCGTGAACATCACTATGTTGATCATATCTACTATATGATTCATGTTTGACCTTTCGGTCTCAGTGTTCCGAGGCCATATCTGCATATGCTAGGCTCGTCAAGTTTAACCCGTGTATTCTACATGTGCAAAACTGGCTTGCACCCGTTGTATGTGAACGTAGAGCTTATCACACCTGACCATCATGTGGTGTCTCGGCACGACGAACTATGGCAACGGTGCATACTCAGGGACAACACTTATACCTTGAAATTTAGTGAGGGATCATCTTATAATGCTACCGTCGTACTAAGCAAAATAAGATGCATAAAGGATAAACATCACATGCAATCAAAATATGTGAAATGATATGGCCATCATCATCTTGTGCCTTTGATCTCCATATCCAAAGCACCGTTAAGATCTCCATCATCACCGGCTTGACACCTTGATCTCCATCGTAGCATCGTTGTCGTCTCGCCAACTATTGCTTCTACGACTATCGCTACTGCTTAGTGATAAAGTAAAGCAATTACATGGCGATTGCATTTCATACAATAAAGCGACAACCATAAGGCTCCTGCCAGTTGCCGATAACTTTTACAAAACATGATCATCTCATACAACAATTTATATCACATCACGTCTTGACCATATCACATCACAACATGCCTTGCCAAAACAAGTTAGATGTCCTCTACTTTGTTGTTGCAAGTTTTACGTGGCTTCTACGGGCTTCTAGCAAGAACCGTTCTTACCTACACATCAAAACCACAACGATTTTTCGTCAAGTGTGATGTTTTAACCTTCAACAAGGACCGGTCGTAGTCAAACTCGATTCAACTAAAGTTGGAGAAACAGACACCCGCCAGCCACCTGTGTGCAAAGCACGTCGGTAGAACCAGTCTCATGAACCCGGTCATGTAATGTTAGTCCGGGCTGCTTCATCCAACAATACCGCCGAATCAAAGTAAGACGTTGGTGGTAAGAAGTATGACTATTATCGCCCACAACCCCTGTGTTCTACTCGTGCATATATCATCTACGCATAGACCTGGCTCGGATGCCACTGTTGGGAACGCAGTAATTCAAAAAAAATTCCTATGATCACACAAGATCTACCTAGGAGATGCATAGCAACGAGAGGGAAGAGTGTGTCCACGTACCCTCGTAGAACGAAAGCGGAAGCGTTTAGTTAACGCGGTTGATGTAGTCGAACGTCTTCATGATCCAACCGATCCAAGTACCTAACGTACGGCACCTCCGTGTTCAGCACACGTTCAACACGATGACGTCCCTCGAGTTCTTGATCTAGTAGAGGGTCGAGGGAGAGTTCCATCAGCATGACGGTGTGGCGACGGTGTTGGTGATGTGATCCGCGCAGGGCTTTGCCTATTTATTCACTACGGCAATATGACCAAGGTAGTAACTGTGGAGGAGGACACCACACACGGCTAAGAAACAACTGTTGTGCCTTTGGGGTGACCCCGCCCCCGTATATAAAGGAGGAGGGGAGGAGGCGGCCGGCCTAGGGGGTGCACCAAAGGGGGGAGTCCAACTAGGACTCCCAATCCTAGTTGGACTCCCTTTCCTTTTCTAGAGAGGGGAAAGAGGGAAGGGGAGAGGGAGTAGGAAAGGGCAAAGGGGGCGCCGCCCCCTCCCCTAGTCCAATTCGGACTCCATGGGGGGGGACGCCTCCTCCCTTGGCCTATCTCCTCTTCTCCCCTATGGCCCAATAACTTCCCCGAGGGGTTCCGGTAACCCCTCGGTACTCCGGAAGAAAATACCCGAATCACTCGGAACCATTCCGATGTTCGAATACCACCTTCCAATAGATGAATCTTTACCTCTCAACCATTTCGAGACTCCTCGTCATGTCTGTGATCTCATCCGGGACTCCGAACAAACTTTGGTCACCAAAACACATAACTCATAATACAAATCATCATCGAACGTTAAGCGTGCGGACCCTACGGGTTCGAGAACTATGTAGACATGACCGAGACACATCTCTGGTCAATAACCAATAGCGGAACCTGGATGCTCATATTGGCTTCTACATATTCTATGAAGATCTTTATCTGTCAAACTGCATAACAACATACGTTATTCCCTTTGTCATCGATATGTTACTTGCCCGAGATTCGGTTGTCGGTATCATACCTAGTTTAATCTCATTACCGACAAGTCTCTTTACTCGTTCCGTAATGCATCAACCCGCAACTAACTCATTAGTCACATTGCTTGCAAGGCTTATAGTGATGTGCATTACCGAGAGGGCCCAGAGATACCTCTCTGATACTCAGTGTGACAAATCCTAATCTCGATCTATGCCAACTCAACAAACACCATCGGAGACACCTGTAGAACATCTTTATAATCACCCAGTTACGTTGTGACGTTTGATAGCACACAAAGTGTTCCTCCGGTATTCGGGAGTTGCATAATCTCACAGTCAGAGGAATATGTATAAGTCATGAAGAAAGCAATAGCAATAAAACTAAACGATCATTATGCTAAGCTAATGGATGGGTCTTGTCCATCACATCATTCTCTAATGATGTGATCCCATTGATCAAATGACAACACATGTCTATGGTCAGGAAACATAACTATCTTTGATTAACGAGCTAGTCAAGTAGAGGCATACTAGGGACACTTTGTTTGTCTATGTATTCAAGTTTCCGGTTAATACAATTCTAGCATGAATAATAAACATTTATCATGATATAAGGAAATATAAATAACAACTTTATTATTGCCTCTAGGGCATATTTCCTTCAACCCTAAGATGGATCTTTTCACACTTGGAGGGGAAAGATGGATGAACACCAAGAGAACAAAGAGGAATTTACTCCAACAAAATCCAATCACACATCCACTAGAATAGAAAACACATAGATCCACAAGAGTACATGAACAATCAAAGGAAAAAAGCACTAGGTAAAGTTCTTCCCACTCCTAAGAGATGAGGTCTTGATGATGATAGTCTTCTCCAAGAGGAGGTCTTGAAATCCTCAAGTGGATCCTCTCCTAAGAGACCTTGATCTTCAATGGAGTGGTAGAATGAGAAAATCTCTCAAATATCTCACATATGTCTTTTCTAACCCTAAACATAACCCTAGGTACGGAATATATAGGCTTGGGGGCGAGGTGGATGAAGTGGAGGCTCAAAACCCGAACTTAGTCGGCCATCTATAGGGCCCGTGCGCACGGGGTAAGTTGGGCCCGTGCGCACGAGGTGCTACAGCTGTAGCTCCCTGTGTAGCCCATGGGCACGGGGACTCAGGGGCCCGTGCGCGTGGGGTCGCCTGGGACTTCCTGTCCTGCTCCTTTGTGCTTCCTTCTTCTTCCTCAAGTCCTTGGGGTGCTTCTCCTACTCCTTAGTGATGCTCCTTAGCTGCTTGGGAATGTTCCTCTTCGTACCTAATGATACATAGTGCATTTTGGTGAGGTAGCTACCAAGTCCCATTCGTGTCCATATGTGTGACGCCCAGATAATTAGACTACAGTAATCCCCTGCTAAGGATGCCACGTCACCTCGATTTCTGTTGATAATCTCACGTTAGTTAAAAAAAGATTCAAATTCAAATTGAATTAAAAGCAAACATCAAAAGTTTTCAAACTTTAAAACTAAAATCTTGAAGTTGTAGAAAATAAATCATAAATAATATTGATGCAGAAACCACATTTTTGTAAAGTGTTTAGATGCACTAAGGTAATTAAAACAGCAGCAAAACATTTAATTTAATACCTTTTTCAAATTAATAAAATATTTAAATATTTTATTTAGCTGTCCAAATTAATGTGGCAGTGTTGTATTCCTAAATACTAATTTAGGTGTTGAAATTATATTTTACAAAACTGAAATAAATTGATGAATGTAATAAAACAGAAAATAAATAAATAAATATAAAAAAGAAAGAAAAACAAAACTAAATAGAAAGAAGCCCCCATGTCCCACTGGGCTTCAGCCCATCTTTCCTCTGGGCCGCCAGGCCGGCCCATCCCACTCCCCTTATCCACCACTACTAGGAAAAGGCCTACTAATGGCGCATTGGTTTTGCCTACTAATGGCGCATTACCAATGCGCCATTAGTAGCACGCCACTAGTATATCTTACTAATGGCGCACCACAGGTGCCCTATTAGTATCTGGTATACTAATGGTGCACCCACTAGTGCGCCATTAGTATGTAACAGCATGCGCCATTAGTGTGCCTCCCGGGGGGTCATACGTAAGCATGGCTTTGTCATACTAATGGCGCATTCTACGCTGATGCGCCATTAGTATCCTTTGGCATACTAATGGCGCACCTGGTGGTGATGCGCCATTAGTATTAATATTTGGTTTATTTTTTTTCCTTTTCTGATTTTTGCGCAGGTTACAAAATATATTATTAGACAGAATATAAAACATATTATTAGACAGAATATAGACAGCAGCACACAGCAACATCAGATTCATCGAATACAATAGAAGATTAGTCTCCGAATACAATTCATCATATTAGTCTCCGAATTCAAAAGACCGAACAAAGATAAAACATTACAAGTCTCAAGACCGCGAGTATCGAGTTTGTCTTCACATTACAAGTCGATATCGATCATCTAAACTACCATCACATAGAAGAGAGCTGTGGTCATCACGATGAGCATCATCGCGATCAAACTGGTCTTCATCCGGTTCCTCCAACGCTCCCTCCTCTCTCCCGCTAGATAGCGGGCATATCTAGATTCGGCCTCCGCCCTAGTGGTGTACCCTTTGTAACTGTTACCGCTGAAACGGTGAACCTGTCTTCGACACTCCTCCCAGTCGCCGTAGACTCCGGGAACCTTACCCTTGTACACGACATACGACAGCATCTCTATGCACAAGCCAAACAACAGACAATACATAAGCAATATGTAAGTATGCAACAAAAGGATCGGAAGAGAAAAGCAAGACATTAATAGCATGATTCATGGTCCTACTAATAAATAGCATCGACTACATCTAAGTTGAACGACTGTCCAAACCAAAGAGACATACGAATTCATTAAAGTATAATTACAACATGAGCCAATCAATGTTTCAGAACTACACATCACTACTTTTGACTCGACTCATCGGACAGGAGCGTGGATGAAGCCGCCGTCTGTCGTGATGGTCATGAAATCGCGGTCGTTGTCACCCTGCATTTGTAGCGTTCCATCTATCTCACTGTTGGACGGTTGATATCTGAGGAAGAACTGCCCCGAGGTATGAAGGACATCTTGATGGATGATGTCCGCAAACTCCGACTGGATGCTAAAGAATTCTTGTCTGAGGTCCGCGTCCTGGATTGCCGACAAGCTCGCGGCCCAATCTTTGAGATTATCTGGTAGCAGAAGTAGATGATGGTCCCTTACGATCGCCCGCATGTGATGGAGGGCGTAGTAGGCATTCTTCTGACCGCCAGGCGGCTGCTTGACGTAGCAGAACTTTGTATTGTGTGAGAACATGTGCTTGCCGTACTTACGAACTGCCCTGGTGAAGGTGCCTCCAGATTTGGCGTAGCCGGGGAGAACATCATCAAGAACTTTCTTGACATTTGTGTAGTCTATCTTGGAGTTACGGTTCGGGTCTAAATACGTGGCCATGGAATATTTCGGGCTTAAGAGGATGAGTGTGCAATGTGTGTCACTGCACAGAACACGGAATGTTAGAAAAAAAAGAACGATCGAAATCTAAGAAATCATATGTTACGGGGTGGTTAAGGGATGACTTACTCGGGAAAGTAAGGCACAAGGAAGTTATCCTTATCTGCGTTTGCCAGAATGACGCCTTCGAGGTGTGAACTCGCAACTTGGCGGTCCCCAGCGCTGCTCAAGTGTTTGGCACGCATGTAGAAGGGGTCGACTATCACGATGTCCGGGGTCTTGTCTCTAATGATCCGCATCTGCATGCTCAGCGAAAACAGCCGAACAAAGGTGTAGTGCAGTGGATGAAGGTTAAACATAGCAAAGATGTCATCAAACCACAGGACGATCGTACCCCCGATGTCGCCATCCACAAAGCCCTTGCGCTCTGGCACCTTGGCCACGAAAACCGGGTATGCCACATCCTTCTCTCTGAGACGCCGCTTCTCCAAAGAAAGAACACTGTCGTGCAGACTCCGCATAGCACCGGTTGCAGCATTCAGCATATTTGGCGGTAGCATCGCCCTACCCGACACATGCACCCTCCTCGAGATATCCTTAGGTGAAGGTGGCCCATCCTGAGCACGGATCGAACTCGGTGCCGGCTGGCTCGCACCAGCGCCCTTGTTAGTCTTTCGTTTCCGTCCCTTCTTCTTAATCTCCTATAATGGGACCGAGTTCTGCTCACAGACCGCCTTCTTGAGCGTGTTGGGGCTGATAATATTTCACACCTCAGCTATCTGAGGCTCGGTGAAGGCGGGAGCTGGAGGCGTGTCCTGAGAACTGAACGCCAGATGACGCCTGTTGCAATTGGATTTCTCCGCCGTACCAGCTAGATCGCGGTCGTCTTGGTTGGGTTCTTGAGAAAGAGGCCCGCAGAACTCGTCAACGTACCCATGTTCGGCAAAGTACTTATCAACTTTGGTAAATGTACCGTCGTCGTTGTCGTCGCCGTCCGAATCCTGTGCCATAGGGCTGTCCGGATCCTGTGCCATAGGGATGTCCGGCAGGTCCAGTAGCGTTGCGGCGTTCTTGCCATGGCTTGGCACCGGCACGACTGGCGGTCTTGTCTGTGGGGTGGTGTCCCCCGCCCCCAAACGAATCTGGCTCTTCGGCCAAAGCAGGGGCCAGTTTATGCAGGTGCTGAGGGTCATCTCATCTTCTTCGTCGGCCCCAGCGGGTCGAATCGGAGGTAACAGCTCGTCGCAGCCTGGCAGCACCCGAACCACTTCAACCCTATACATTGTGGGTGGCATCGGATTATCGTGGAACATGGGGTTGCCCGGTTGAACGATTCTACCCTTGGCGACATCGACCAACTCGGCGCCCACGAAGTGCAGAAGAGTGCAAGGAACGTCGGCGGTGCCCTACGAAAACATGTACAGGGCGTCAGGGATGCCCAGTCAAAGGCAAGGAGATGAAGTCATCGGCCAAGAGGCTTAGTTACCGTGATGCCGTCGAGCTCGGCTAATGTCGAGGCACCACCAACGGCGGGCGTGCAACTGATGAAGGGGGCGCTTACTGGCGAGGTGTCGGCCGGCGTACACCGGGCCGCATTAAGCTCCAATGTCCGTGCCGGCGCCGGAGACACGAATACCGCCTCCGCCGGAGACACCAATGGCGCCGCCGCCGGAGACACCAATGGCGCCGCCGGAGACACCAATGGCGCTGCCTGCGCGTTGTGCGAGTTGCTGGCCGTGAAGCTGGGAACCGGGGGAGGTCCCTGTTGGCCGCCCGCAATCCACGTCGTCAGCCCATGAATCAACGTAGGCACCATGGCGTTGAGCGTCTTTCCAAGTTGTTGTTGCACTTGCTCTTGGACAAGCTCTGGAATCCGCGCCACTTGTGCCTTGAGTTCTTCAACCTCGCGCGTCTGGCTTTCCGAGCTGGTCTTTTTCTCCTTCTGCACACCAGTGGTATAGTATGACCCCCATTTTGTGGACAAGCCTTTGCCGGCCACACGACCAACTGACGTCGGCTTAGTGATCTTATCCTTGTTTTTCATTACGTTCAACGCCCTATTTAAAGGGGTGTCAAAAGGGGAGCTCTGAGTCGACCCCGCGCTACTGCTTTCATTGTCCTGCGAAAGGAACGTGAACCATTTAGAAATATTGGGGATTAATTAGAGTGCCACCATATGGAGCTAATTACGCGGGGGTGTATTCCTTACCAGAAGAAGCTCAAGCGCCCTGGTCTTCGGATCCGTGGTAAGCTCCTTTGTTATCGGGTCCTCCTTGTACTGGGCCCTGACATAGTTCCTGGTCTGCTTGTCACCGCTGTATTTCTTGAAGCGGGGCGGTAGGCCTTGCTCGGCACGCTCCGCGTCCTCCTTGTCCCATATAGGCTCCGCCACTCTGTAACCGCCGGGACCGAGTTTGTGTTCCCCTAAGTTCAACTCCCGCATTTCTTTCCCCCACTAACTTGATTCGGAGGTTGCGGGGCTCTTACACTTGATCTTGAACTCCTTGTAGTCATCTTTGCTCATCAAAGGATATTTCGCCTTGATCTTGTCATAACTATCACCTTTATCAATCATTCTCTTCACCGCGCTTCTCCAAGTAGACAGGGCCGTGCTCATCTTCGTGAGGGCGGCACTGTTCACTTTATTCCCTGAGAGACGTGTGTTTTCAAATTTGGCGGGGAACTTGTATCGTTCGTGCAGCTTCGTGAAGAGGAGGTTGCGCAAATTCCCTCGGTCCTTATGCCTAAGGTTCTCGGTGTTGATCGAGACGGTGCTCCGGAGAATGCACCCGAGCTGAAGCGAGTACCCCTTGACTATATGTTTGGGCTCCGTTGGATTCCCGTCGGAGTCCACTTGAGTGAATTCCTCCTTGAGGGTGCGGAGCGCATTTGGGCGCCGGTGCTTCCTTTGCTTCTTCGGTTGGCTGCCATCTGTGTGTGCGCCGCCATCATCAGTGGTGGCATCCTCGGCGGCACCATTAGTGGTGTCATCCCCGACGCCTCTAGGGGTTGTGTAACCAGGATCGGTGTCTTCCGTGGCGTCCTCATAGCGGTTAGGTTGTTCCTCCAACTCCTGGGACAGCTCCTAGAATTGCTTGCCGCCCGAACCGCCGGCCTCATTGTTGTGGGCCATGTTTCGCTCTAAATAGGAAAAAAGTTTGGTCAAAAAGTTGGTTATTGTCAAGGAACAAGATCATGGTGTCATCATTTAGGGTTTGTCAACACCGAGGCATCCTAAAAGCTAAGCTTTTATCATTTAGGGTTTGTCAACGCCGAGGCACCCTAAAAGCCTAAGCGTACATCATTTAGGTTCTCATCGACACCGAGGCACCCTAAAAGCCAAAGTCATGCTAAAATTCACGAAAATTTTTAGCATGACCTTTGCTGAAAATAGGACATATGGAGTACCCGAATTTGCCAGAACGGAAGTTAATCGACATTCCGGCAAACTCAAGGGCCTCTCGGGTTACCTGCAAAATCATCACGACACAACGGTCGGAGACAAAACCCAGCAAACTAGCACCACAATGTGCCTCTACTTTCATATGGATGAAAAGGCCACAGACCATATTGTCCTCTGCTTTCATATGGACAAAAATCAGCTCAACTTATGTGACCTTCCATTCCAGATCTAATAGGTCACCCAACAAAAAATCATCAATAGTTTTAGCTGAAAAAAACATGGATTGTTGTTAACTGAAAATTAGTGAAAGAAACTGTTGCTGATCATGGATTACTGTTAATTAAAAATAGAGCATCTGGCTTGTCTTATCATGTTCACTAAGTCCACAAAAATGAATAGGTTCAGTAAACTTGAAGTACTCAACACTGAACATGGTTCAGAGCTCACTACACTACACTACACTACATCGTGCAATGGTTCAGACCTCACTACACTAGAACAAGCTCACTACACTACACTACACTACACTACACATGCTTAAACTCTAAACATAAACAAACACTAGCAATGCCAGACCAAGACTTTGCTGGAAAATTCTAAGAATGGTTAGGTACCCTTGATAAAGGCAGTAAAACAGAAGGCAATGCAATATGTAAACTACCTCTGTTTGTAGGCAACAAGAGTTATCATTAGTTTAGTTTGTTTACACCTCAAAATTCAGTTTAAAATTTGTTCTTCTACTCAAATACAGAGCACTTTTCTGAATATGAATTTACAGTCGAAGCAAATAAACTTCTAGCTGTTGGTTATGGTTGATGTTTAAAATATAGAGTACTTATGACAATCAACAACATGTATATCCATGCTAGCATCTCTAGATGTTGGTCTTATACTTGTTTTTTTAATGCAACTATGCAGGTACCTGTGGCAAGAACCTCTCCACTGAAAGAGCATGAGAAAAACATGTGCTATTTAATTAGGAAAGTAGGACCAAACTACATTCACCTGTCAAATGATGTTCCCATTCATCTAGCGATACAAAAAACACAGAAATTGCAAGGTCTGGACTGAATGCTTTTGAGTTTATTAAGTACCTTCAGTTCTGAGCTTTAAATGTCAAAAGAGCTTCACAGAGTCTTGAATCCTCCAAATCACTCTTAATAGTTCTGCATTGCACAAAGGCAGCAATGAGCCAATGATGTCAGTAGCAATAATAGGTGTTGCAGTTATATAACTTATCAAACAGGCCCAACTTAGTTAGCATTCTATCTTCACAACTGGCCAAAGAAAACAGATGAACTATTCATAAACCCATGGAAGTTTATTGGACCACTGTTCATAAACAAATCATTGGACCATTGTTCATCTGTTTGTTTATCAGTATTTCTAGGTTTACAAACTCCAACATTCAAGCAAAACAAACATTCAGTAAACACACATTCAATCAAAACAGGTGTTGACTTAACCTACAACATTCTGTGTAAACACACATTCAAGCAAAATACACATTCACTTTTTGAACTCCCAGAAAAGCTAGACTCCTGGTATGAACAACTAAACAAATCTTGTTCATTTGAATGGGGTTACACAGATCATGCACACCGGGAAAAAGCTTATCCATGCGGAAACACTATAACTTTACATGGAAACGAGCAGTGGCATGAACTATATACCCCCTAGTACGAAAAAAGCTTCATTCATTAGTGCAAAAAATGCACTATTATTGCTGGACAAGAATACACTGCACTAATACCGATAGTAGTTCACCATTCCAACAAGAAAAAACACAGAAATTGCAGTACACCGACGGGAATGGAGAGGAAGGGTGGAGAGGGAGGAAGGATGAAGGAGGAGAGGTACCTAGGCGGGCGCGGCCGGTCGCCGGAGGGGTCGGGGTCGGGGTTGGGGTCGGGGTCGGCGGCGGCGGCGGCGTCGAAGGGATGCCTCGGTTGGTCGTGGGGAGGCCGGCGGCCACGACGAGGTCGCGAAGGCGTCGGCGATGGAGGAGCTGCAGTGGTGGGGGCGTGGGGGCGTGGGGGCGCCGGCTAGGAACCCTAGCTGTCGCGCTCGGCAGGGAGGTTGACGCAGGCAGGGCCGCAGGGGGAGGGGGACGGCGAGGGCGCTGGCGGGGGCGGAGGGGGGACGGTGAGGGAGGTGGTCGGGTGCGGCGGGGGAAGCGAGCACGACCAGGGATGGCGAGCACGGGGGAAGTGGTGGGCGGTGGTGGTCAGGCGCGGGTGAGATGAGGCAGGGGAGGGATTAGAGAGAAATGGAGATTGGGGATTTTAGTGTGGGGGGAGGCTTAGCAATGGCGCACCACCCAGGGGTGCGCCATAAGTACATCCATAGCAATGGTGCACCACCGAGGGGTGCGCCATAAGTAATTTAATGTAGCCCGACTTGTGAGGTTATATACAACCTAACCCTATCTACAACAGACCCTGCCCACTAGTCCGACTGGTCAGTACGCAGCACACACACCAGGAGGTCCTGGGTTCGATTCCCAGGCTCCCCAATATTTTTT
Source organism: Aegilops umbellulata (assembly GCA_032464435.1). Taxonomy (NCBI): domain Eukaryota; kingdom Viridiplantae; phylum Streptophyta; class Magnoliopsida; order Poales; family Poaceae; genus Aegilops; species Aegilops umbellulata. Next base: position 217,140,694 of record CP136055.1, read on the forward strand.
ATGCATTTTAAATCCTGTTTGATATTTATTTGTGTTTAAATATGTTCAATCTTGTTTAAATCATAACAGTAATATTCTTTTAATAAAAACAGTAATAACCCCCCCAGGGGTGCGGGGGGCCGGGTGCTCGTCGGCGGCAGTGGAGCGGGGGAGGGTTGCGGTGGGTCGTCGGCGGCGGTGGAGCTAGCTAGCGGGGGAGGGTGCGGGTGGGATCGAGATCGAGATGGAGGGGGAATCGAGATCGAGATGGAGGGGGATCGAGATCAAGTGTCCTCATGAATTCAAAAAGTGCCCATGAAATTTAAAAATATTCATGATATCAAAAAGTGCCCATGAAATACAATCGAGAAATGAAGACTACGATTTAAATACAATCGATCTTAGCTAGCTATCTGTTCACAATTTTCTTGCCCTTCTTTTTCGCAAATGGAGTTCTTCTGTGGAACGGACGTCCTTTAGGTAGGGTGGTCCTGCTTCTTCTTGTGGTGTGTGCTGTTACTTCATCGTCGTCGTCATGTTCGATCTTCGGGTCGCCGTACTTGTCGAAGTCTTGCTCATTGGCTACTCCATCCATTCCGATGATCTTCCTTTTGCCTCTCCTCACGACAACACGACTGGGCTTTGAAGGGTCGGTAATGAAGAAGCATTGGTCCACTTGGGAAGCCAGTACCCATGGCTCATTTTTCGCGGTGACATTTGCGCCCGCGGTCTTGGATTTGGCTTCGGGTATAACCATGGTGGTGAAATACCGGTCTTCTTTTAGGACGCTCTTGGCCCATCTGACACGGAACATCGGGACCTTCTCTCCGGCGTAGCTCAGCTCCCAGATCTCCTCGATCCTTCTGTAGTATCTGTCCTTGTCGTTGCCGGTGTAGGATTCCATCGTTACCCCGGAGTTCTGATAACCATCGCTCTTCATGTCCTTGTCCTCGGTGTAGAATGTGTAGCCGTTGATATCGTACGCCTCATAGGTCATAAGGTTGTGCTCGGCGCCCTGTGACAAGGCGAATATGAGTTGTTCTTCCGCGGAAGAATCCTCATGTAAAGGGTACGACAGAAGCTTCTGCTTGAACCAATGCGTGAAACATGAGTTGTGCTCTTTGAGTATATCTCCGTCCATCCTCTGTTGGCCTCGGTCATTGTACGTCTTCTCAATAAAGGTTTTGTGCTCTACCACCCAAGGATCGACCACGTCTATGTGTTGTAGCGCGACTAGGTTTGCTCTTTCAAAGTCGGCGAGTCGACCCTCGAAGTCGACATGCATTTCACGGCGACCCTCACGGTGACCCCATCCAGCGAGCCTGCCGAGGTGCCTGTTGACGGGCAGACCAACGGGGTTCTCGATGCCTAGATAATTCATGCAGTAGGAGATGCACTCTTCGGTCAGAAAGCCCCTGGCTATACTTCCCTCTGGACGTGACATGTTGCGAACGTATCCTTTGATGACACCATTCATCCTTTCGAATGGCATCATGCTGTGCAGGAACGTTGGCCTGAGTTGGATGATATCCTCCACGATATGGACCAGCAGATGCACCATAACGTCAAAGAATGCGGGCGGGAAGTACATCTCAAGCTCGCATAGTATCACCACGATCTCTTCCTGTAGCCTTCTGAGTTGCCTCACGCCAATCGACTTCCGAGAGAGTACGTCGAAAAAGTTGCATAGGCCAAATAGCGTTTCACGGACGTGCGCGTCCATGATCCCACGGATTGCAATTGGAAGTATCTGCGTCGTCAGCACATGACAGTCGTGAGACTTCATCCCGCTGAACTTCTGCTTCGCTGGGTCTAGGTATCTGCTTATCTTCCCCGCGTAACCGTAAGGAAGTTTTACTCCTAGGAGGCAGGTGAAAAACTGCTCGATCTCCTCCTGACTTAGAGTGAAGCACGCGGGAGGGTAGTCATTTCCGGTCTTCTTGGCCTTTTTGCCTTTGCGACGACTTTCTGTGTCCTGCTTCGCCTCATCATCATCATCATCCTCATCATCATCATCATCATCATCATTAGCGTGAAGCTCCTGCCTGATGCCCATTGATTTCAAGTCTGCCCTTGCTTTCGGCCCATCTTTGGTCCTCTCTGGCATGTTGAGCAGGGTACCAAGCAGACTCTCGCACACGTTCTTCGTGATATGCATGACATCAAGGTTGTGAGGCACACGATGGATCTTCCAGTACGGCAAGTCCCAGAAAACAGACCTCATTTTCCATACCTTCAGCAGCGGCTCTGGCGCCTTTCGCTTCTTTCCCGGCTCTGGCGCCTTTTGCTTCTTTCCCGGCAGTGGGCAGTCTTTCCAATTTTTCAACAACTCGTCTATTTCCTCGCCGCTCCTCGTACACGGGCGTTTTCGGGGTTCGGTTTCACCATCGAACAGATCCTTGCGTTTCCTCCACGGGTCATCGTCGCGAAGCCACCTTCGATGTCCCATGAACACGGTTTTCAAAAACCCGGGATCTCTATCTAGCTGGCGATACGTTGTGTCATCCATGCACCTTACGCATCCAGAAAATCCGTGGACTACCTGCCCCGCGAGATATTCGTAACCGAGATAGTCGTGCACCGTCGTGAGCAGTGCGGCTCTCATAGGGAAATATTCTTTCTCTACGGCGTCCCACGTATTGGCTGGCGTTTTCCATAGTGTGTCTAGCTCCTCCTTCAGCAGCCCCAGACACAGATTGATGTCGTTCCCTGGTTGTTTCGGCCCTTCAATTAGCATACTCATGTGAATGTACTTCCTCTTCATGCACAACCAGGGGGGAAGGTTGTACATCCACACAAACACAGGCCAGGTGCTGTGTGTGCTTCTCTGGCTGCCAAACGGATTGACTCCATCGGTGCTCGCGCCCAACACGATGTTCCTTGGATCCTTCCCAAATTCTGGGTATTCGAAGTTCAACGCTTGCCACTGGCTCACATCCTTAGGGTGACTCAGCTCTTGTCTTTTTTATTTATCTCCGGATCATTTCCTTCATCTTCCCGCTTCTTCTCCTCCCTATCCGCGTGCCAACGCAGGAGCTTTGCTACCTTAGGGTCCGCGAAATACCGCTGTAGACGAGGAGTGATCGGAAATTACCACACCAAATTTCGAGGAGCTTTCTTCCTCTTCTTGTATCGAGTGACGCCGCACACCGGACATATGGTAGACTCCGCGTGCTCGTCCCGATAAATGATACAATTGTTCATGCACACATGGTATTTCACGTGTGGTAAATCCAGAGGACACACGATTTTCTTCACCTCCTCGAAACTGGTCGGGCACTTGTTCCCCTTGGGAAGACGTTCGTGCCAGAATGACATGTTCTCGTTCAAGCATGCGTCGGTCATTTTGTGTTTTACCTTCATCTCCAGAGCCATGAGCGTTACTTTCAGGTGGGTATCCTCGGGCCTGCATCCTTCATACAATGGAGTAACCGTGTCTATCTCCAGTTGATCCAGCTTGGCTTTCTCTCGGGCGGCAGCTCTTGCGTTATCCGTCTGCTTGAGAAGCAGCTCTTGAATATGAGGGTCCTGCACCCAGCCTCCATCGTCGTCTGCTCCAGCATCTTCATCTTCATGATCATGCCCTTCGTCTTGATCTTCCTCATCATCATGTACGACATCTTCTACATGATGACTGTGTACAGCATCACCGTCGTGATCATGTCCTGGAGATTCTTCGTCTTCTCGCCCGCCCTCGCCGCAGTGGTACTTGTCTTGTTGCCCTTCCTCATTTCTTGCCTGGCCCCGGCCATGGACGACTTTATAGTCATCTTCATCACCTTGCCACTGATAGCCATCCATGAAACCACGCAAGAGCAGGTGGTCCCGCACCTGCCCGGAATCCGGGTCCGCAATAAGGCTCTTCAGCTTGCATCTTCGACACGGACATCTTATCTCCGTCTCGTTCTTTTGAAGCATCTCGGCCTTCGCGGAGCTCACAAACCTATTCACGATGCCTTCAGTCATCGTGCGGACCATGGTCGCCTGCGGGGTAGAGCAAAACGATATTTTAGAACCAACAAAAAATTTGGCATGACCTTCCCTAAAAATAGGACCAAAAAGAATGCATAGTGCCAAAATTCTCGCCGAAACGGAAATGAATCAAAACATTCCGGCAAAATATTAGCAACTATCGCATTTCAAATACCGGTACCTTCAAACACAAACATATATGCAACACCACAAACACATGCAACACCACAAACATACATAGATCTAGCTATGCCACAAAAAATGCATGTGCACGTTGTTGGAGCGAGCTAGGGAGAAAAAAAGTAGATCTACATCATGAAGATAGCTTTCCCTTACTTACCTATCAAAAAAAGGTAATTTCACCACTTAATTTCGATGAATCTATGGTGGAAATGAGGTGAGGAGGAGGAGATGGCCGAAAGCTTGGAGAAGGAGGTGGAGGGAATGAAGTGGGGAAAGTGAGTGGGTAGGTGTGGGGCTGTCCAAAATATCTTGTTGGGGTCCCATGTTACTAATGGCGCACCACCGGCAAATGCGCCATTAGTAACCCTGGTTACTAATGGCGCACCAGCAGGTGGTGCACCATTACTAGTTTTGCAAAAAAGTATATATATATATATATATATATATATATATATATATATATATATATATACTAATGGCGCACCTTGTAATAGTACGCCATTACTAGTTTAAACTAGTAATGGCGCACTGTGAGAAGATGCGCCATTAGTAGTTTTGCAAAAAAAAGAATAATTTTTTTTTGCAGTAATGGCGCACTGTCTGCCTGGTGCGCCATTAGTAGTAAGAACTAGTAATGGCGCATTATAGACCTGATGCGCCATTAGTATGTATGGAAAAATGGAAAAAAAATTAATACTAGTGGCGCACCCTATTTCCGGTGCGCCATTAGTGTCTTCCCCACTAATGGCGCATCACCAACAGGTGCGCCATTAGTATATAGTAGTGGCGACTACTTCCCTGGTGCGTCATTAGTATCAATCATATCTATAGCCCTTTTCCTAGTAGTGCACCCTACAGAAACCCTAGCCACCACCGACCGCGCCCACTCTCCCCCACTCCTCCCACTTCCCGCCCCGTTTCTGGATCGGGGGAGCGACCCCCTCCCCCCCACGACCGCGTCGTCGCCTGCCGCCTCCACCCGCCGCGCCGCGCCTGAGGACTGCCACCTCTGCATCGCCATCGCCCCGCGTGCCTCGACCTCCTCCTCACCTCGCACCGATGCCGCGGTTCCCACGCCGCGCCCTCAAGCCCTGATGCCGATCCCTGCCGCCGATCTCCTCCTCGACTCCTCGCCGGACGCCATCGCCGTCGTCCCCTCTTCGTCGTTGTCCTCGTCACAGTCGTCCTCCCTGCGCCCCACTGCCACGTCCCTATGAACCCCCAGCGAGGCCCCATCTTCTCCTCTTCCCCCGCACCATGCTCGTCGCGGTCGCCGCGGACACCCTGCTCCCGTGCGCTCGCTCGCAACCCCCTCGCGCGCGCTCACCGCGGTCAGGCCGCGCCCTGGCCGCGCGCCGCTCCATCTGGCCACGCCCGTCCCCCCTGCACCGACGCGCCTTGCCTGCAACGCTCGCTCGCCGTGCCACCGCCCCGTTTCCCCCGCATCGCTGCGCCTCGCCTCCCCTGCTTCCCACTGGCTCGCCGCGGCGCCCAACCCCGCCGCTGCTTCGCTCCGCCGTGGCCGCAGCCACCTCCGGCGCCGCACCGGTGCCCAGTTGCGCTCACTCGGGCCTCACCCGGGTTGGGCGTCGGCAACGCCCCGTACCCGTTCACCCGTTCTCCCGTTAGGCCCCTGTGAGTCTATGACAAGTGGGGGCCCACACCCCTAAAACGAAAATAAAAAGAAAAAGAAAATGTAATTAATAAAATTATTAATTAATTAATTCATTAGTAAATTAATTAAGTTAATTAATCTTGTTTGAATTAATCTAATTAATTAGTTAATTTAATTAAACAGTAATTAATTTGCTAAACCCTAATTAAACTAAATAGTGTATGACATGCAGGACCCACACGTAGTTGACCCAGTCAACTGCACAGTTGACTGCTGACGTCAGCATGATGTCATGCTAACGTCATCATTTACTATTCTGGATAATGTTGAAATAAATAATTAAGTTTTAGAAATTAATAAAAACTTTAGAAAATCATATTAAATAATCCTTAACTCCGATGAAAATATTTTATACATGAAACTTGCTTAGAATTTCGATACGAACCCGAATACGTCCTCCGTATTCCTGTCAGATGCCCATAGCTATATGAACATGGAACTTTTAGACTGATTTCAGTGAATGAATAGTGCCCAACTTTAATTAAATAAATCCAAATAAATTCCTAAATTAACCAAATCATTTAGCTAGGCAGTAGAGCACCTCTACATATCATTTAGACATGTCCTGCATATGTTTGCATTATTGCCGTGAATTTGTTGTTTCTCTCCACCTCCTTCTCTCTCGATAGATGCAAAGACCGACGTCGTTGCTGCTGAGTACGACTACGCTACTAACGAGCAGCCCGTTGACGATCTCTCTCTCTTGCCCGAGCAACCAGGCAAGCCCCCCCTTGATCACCAGATATCGCCTACTCTACTCTCTACTGCTTGCATTAGAGTAGTGTAACATGTTACTGCTTTCCGTTATCCTATCCTGATGCATAGCCTGTCTTTGCTACCTACTGTTGTTACCTTTACCTGCAATCCTACCTGCTTAGTATAGGATGCTAGAATTCCATCTATGGCCCTACATTCTTGTCCGTCTGCCATGCTATACTATCAGGCCGTGATCACTCGGGAGGTGATCACGGGTATATACTATATACTTTATACATGATACATGTGGTGACCAAAGACGGGTCGGCTCGTAGGAGTACCCGCGAGTGGGTCCTTGAGGCGGAGCGACAGGGCAGGTTGAGACCACCTAGGAGAGAGGTGGGCCTGGCCCTGTTCGGCGTTCGCGGATACTTAACACTCTTAACGAGATCTTGGTATTTGATCTAAGTCTGGCTACTGGCCTATACGCACTAACCAACTACGTGGGAAAGATATGGGCACTCGGCGTCGTGGTATCAGCCGAAGCCTTCGTGACGTCAGCGACTGAGCGGCGCGCGCCGGATTGGAACGTAAGCCTGCTCTTGTATTAAGGGGGCTAGTTCTACTTCCGGCCGCCCACGCAACGTGCAGGTGTGCTAAGGGCGATGGGCCCAGACCCCTGTGCGCTTAGGTTTAGACCGGCGTGCTGACCTCTCTGTTGTGCCTAGGTAGGGCTGTGACGTGTTGATCTTCCGAGGCCGAGCATGACCCAGGAAAGTGTGTCCGGCCAAATGGGATCAAGCGTGTTGGGTTATGTGGTGCACCCCTGCAGGGAAGTTAATCTATTCGAATAGCCGTGATCTTCGATAACATGACGACTTGGAGTTGTACCTTGACCTTATGACAACTAGAACCGGATACTTAATAAAACACACCTGTAGCGACCCGACCCGAATGGATCAAGTCTCTGTGCTTAAGTGTCATCCCTGGATCGGTATGCTGACACACACGGTACTCGAGGATTTATAACAGAGGTAAATCACATGTATAAAGTAACGTAAATACTATTACCTCAATCCAAATATAGCGGAAGCAACAAGGTTGTGGATTCCCATCAACACCATCGGCAAAGTTGAGTGTAGAAATCGTAACCCTAACGTATCACTTACTCGTCGTAAGAAGTCCTGCAACATGAGACGTTGCAACCAAAAAGGGTCAGTACATTGAATGTATTGGCAAATTCACACCATAGAGAATGATGAACAATGGCTATCACTACATGCATATATGGCTGGTGGTAAAGCTCTATGGTTAAGGTTTTTCCGAAAAGCCAATTTTTCCCTACTACAAAGGAATAAATTTTATTTAACTACCATGGTGGTTGTTAAACATTGAGAATGGTTGACAGCATTCTCAATCCCAATTAAGCATCATCATTAAAACCCCACAAATTATTTAAGTAACATGATGAGATCAACAGGATAATCCAAGAACTAGATACTCAAGATGTCCATAACCGAGGACACGGCTAATCATGATTAGTTTGTACACTCTGCAGAGGTTTGCGCACTTTTCCCCACAAGACTCGATCGCCTCCGTTGGATTCCTCACACTACATGGTGTTTGAGAAACGGATGACCGAGACATAGTCTTTCAGAAGCGCTAGCACCTTATGATGGATAGAGCGGTACACCTACTTTCCCCTACATCTGCTAGTCTACCCTGTAAGAGTTCGCATGACTTAATCAACTATGCCAGAGCCCATAATGGCTTGTTGCTGCACACGGAAGTTTCTAGTATGAATAATCTCATGATCCCTTTGAGCCTGGGTGGCGGTCCATAAATAAAAACAACAGGCAATCCTGGAATACCCAGGTACCTCAATCCACCCAGATGTGTGTTTAAGTTGCCACCTTAAGTAAACCGTTAATTAACAATGTCACATCTGTCATGGATACTCTCAAAACCCAATCCACGTCTACGAGCATAGCATGGCAATATAAGCATAGCGTAATAGTAACTCCCAAGGGTTGAATGCAGGGCAATAGGTTCCTACCTCATCAACTACTTCCCAATCCCATAATTTAATTAGATCCTAATCATGCAATGTTTGAGGATTGATCTAATGCAATAAAAACTGGGTATGAAAGGGATATGATCAAAGTGTGAACTTGCCTGCAATGTTGATGAAGATGATTCACACTCAAAACTCTTGATAGCTCTACTCGTCACACTCCAATCAATCTATCATAAGCAAGCAGTAATAACCACACATAAGCAATCACTCAAAAGACCAGAAAGATCGAAGAAGTCGATTCGGAAAACATCCAAACCAAGCAAATAGCTTTTGCAACATAAAACAATTTATAACAGTACCAAAATTATGTGAATTTGGCCTTATCAGAAAGTTTAGGTCATGAGCTTCGATGTGCAAAAAGAATCAACTCAAACGGAGCTACGGAACTCAAGTTATGATCAAACGAAGTTTGAATTCAAATCTGATCTAATTCAAATTTTAAGCTTTCAAAAACATGTTTGAGTTGGATTACTGGATAGAGGAGATCATAACGAAGACATGGGTGTTGGTTTCGTTGGATTTGGACAAACGAGTAAAAAGATGTGGTCGTTTGAAGTACATGGGCTGAACTGTAAAATAAAAACTACTACAACTAGGTCCCTGGCGTAAATAACCAGAAAACGAAAAGACTAAATAACGAACGCCCGTTTATAAGATCTAAAAAATGGACGTTCGCTGTTTAATAAAGCCCAAAAAAACAGATCTAGTCTAGGGTTTTTTTGAAAAACCGAACTAAACAAGGAAAACCGAGAAAACTGGGGCAGCGGTTATACTGATTCGCGGTGGGGTAAACCGGCGGCGGATCTGGTGACGGCGGCATTCTCCGGCGAGGTCGGCGGCGGGGCTGCGCGGCGCGGGCGACGGGGCTGCGTGGTGCGGGCGACGGAGCAAGGCGGCAACGGCAGGAGGCGTCACGGGGCTAGGCGAGGCGCGGCTGCGGCGACGGTGGTTGCAGCGGCGGCGGCGTTGCGATGCGGCTCGAGGCGGCGGCGAGAAGAGAGGAGAGAGAGGGGGCGGCAACTTAAATAGGGGGGTGAGGGGGTGGCGTGGAGGAGGGGTAAGGCGGCAGAGGGAGTCCGGCGGCGGCACGAGTCGCCGGCGACGGCGGCTTCGCTCGAGACTTTGTCCCGAGCCGGAGATGGGGGCGGTGGCGCGGTACTGGGCCGACTGGGCTGGGCGAGGCCCAGTTCGGTTGGCCCGAAGTTTCCTTTTTTTTAAAGTCAGCCGAGAAAGAAAATTAAAACAAAATTAACTAAAAATTTATATATATAATATATCAAAATTTCCAGAAAAAGATTTTCTACATCTTGAACATTTTTCTAACGTTAAATAAAATCCACACAAATTCGAATAAAGCAAAGAGTGCTACCGGTCTAATAAAATCCAATAAAAATCATTTTAAGAATATCAAAATTCATTCAAATTTATTTCTCTCCAATTTTCTCATGTAGGGAATCATGTTACCCTATTTTCCATATATTTTTATTTTGGAGAAATAATTTTGAATAAAATCCAAATAAATCCAAATTAAAAATAATTTCCGAAAGGACTATGAATTTGATCCTTTGAAACTCCCAACTCATATTTCATATGTTTTGAAGAAGTCATTTTATCTTCGCTGGTGAAAATCATTGAGTTGCATAAAGTTTCAGAATTGGAACATATTTCCAAATGGAATTCAAATATGTTTCAAACACCCTTTTCATTTATTTTAAATGGAAGAAGTCATGTCATCTTCTCTCTAGGGTTTTGTATTTGAAAAGAATTTGAATTCACAAAGATCATAAATGCAAAATGAAAGTTTGGGAAAGTCCTTTTATTCCCTCTCATTTAACTTTCAAAAAGTTTCACTCAATTTCACACAATCAATCAAACCATCAATCAAATCTATCTATTTAATATAACATTCCAAAATTTAGAATTTTGGGATGTTACAAACCTACCACCCTTAAAATGAACCTCGTCCTCGAGATTCGGAGAGGCTAGAAAGGAAAAGGTTGGGGTTTGGGGGTCTTCTAAAAATCCATCGATCATCACAAGGGATCTGGGGTGCTACCACCCTTAAAAGCATTGTTATGGTTCCATCCAAACTCTTATACTTCATCCTTGTTCTTGAGGGTGTCTGTCTTCTCAGGTTCTTGGAAAATTCCTTCTCTGGGCTCTTCTGATAGTGGCATAACCTTTTCCTCAATTCTTCTGTCCTTTCATCTTGGTAAGGTTATTCCGAGACTGGGTCTTCTTGGCTGACGGGTCTGGCGCCAATGCTAAACAACAATCGATATCTCATGGTGGTCAACAATTTATGGTTTCTCCTGCAGGAAATGGGTCTGGGTTGATCCTCACCGTATAACCTACGGTTGGCACAGCTGCCTTGTGCAAGGGAAAAAATTCTTATACCATTCTAAGGTTCAAATAAGGTTTTGATCGTCGTCACTCTACTATAGGTAAGTCAATCAGATTTACCATCCCATATAGCAAGGCGAATAATAAGAGTAAGTCGGTATGGTGATCAATCCATCCCGCACCCAAATCATTACCTTGTGTACGGTTTAGCGAATCTCGCATTCTAACACTCGGTCATCCTCACAAGCATTGTAGAATTTCTCTTGTCGACGAACCAAGTTCGGATAAATCCATGGATTCTGCAAGCCAAACAAACAACTATCGTTCCTTCACAACTCTCAGGTTTTGCGTAAACTCCTATAAAATCGTCTGTCGATAAAATCGTAACTTCTACCAGGGTTTTTCCTTCAGCAAGAGTGTGTTTGCTTCTTGGCAGGTCCTAGGGCCTGTGGGTTATGGCCCATCTCATCACTTGTAAACCTTGAACTCATCATCGGGGCAACTGATCCTTATTCCAACATCCAACTTCCTGGCATTCTTAAATCCATCCAATTATACTATCTTCCTTCCTTCTTTTGGCACCAAACTAGGGCATGATTACTCAGACTCATCATGGAATTACAGTTGCTCCATATTTCCAACATCATAACTCCTTTATCCAACAGTACTTCATCTCTTCATACTCCTAGGGTATCCCAGATACCGAGATAAAAACTTATACTTATGAAGTCCATACTCCACTTCGTGGAACATCATTATACTTTCTAGGGTCAAGCGTCCTTACAGGGGAATATTGACCATATCTGCATGGCACTTCTACAACTGGGAAACGTGAAACACATCATGAATTCCTGACAGTCCTTCGGGTGACTCCAACTTTGTTGGCCACTTCTCCCATACGCTGCAAAACTCGGTATGGTCCTACAAATCTCGGGGCTAACTTTCCCTTAACCCCAAATCGTTTAACTCCTCGCAGAGGGGACACACGAAGACATGCTCTGTCTCCAATTTCATAGATTACCTCCTTGCATTTTTGAGTCTGCACAACTCTTCTGCCTGGACTGAGCTACCTTCAGTCTATCTCGAATCAACTTAACATTCTCTTCTGAATCCTTGATCACATTTGGTCCAAACAACTGACGGTCTCCAACTTCATCCCACATCAACGGTGCCTGGCTCCTTCTCCCATACAATACTTCAAAAGGGGCCATCTTCAAACTGGCTTGGTAACTGTTGTTGTATGAGAACTTTGCGTAAGGTAGATTATCTTCCCTACTAGATCCATAATCTAGCGCACACACTCTCAACATGTTCTCCAGAATCTGGTTGACTCTCTCGATTTATCCATCTGTCTGCGGATGAAAGGTTGTACTGAACTCTAGCCTAGTACCCAAAGTATGGTGCTGCTAATTCCAAAACATTGAGGTAAACTGTGTTCCTCTATCTGATACGATGGTCCTCGGAACTCCATGCAGACATACGATCCTGGTCAAATATATTTTGGACAACTTCGCACTTGTATAGGTGGTTTTCACTGGGATAAAGTGAGCCACTTTGGTCAAGCGAATCAACTACTACCCAGATAGAATCATATCCCGATCGGGTTCTGGGAAATCCGGTAATGAAATCCATGCCAAACTTATCCCACTTCCATTCGGGTATCGGCATAGGCTGTAGTAATCCTGCTGGCTTCTGATGCTCTGCTTTTACTTTCTCTGGCATACATCACTTGCGACTACATACTCCGCAATATCCTTCTTCTTACAAGTCCACCAGAAACACTCCTTCAAATCCAAATACATCTTGGTGTTTCTAGGGCGAATCAAGTATGGTGAGTCATGAGCCTCCTGAAGTATTAACTTCCTGATCTTTGCATTATTGGGCACATATACACGGTCCTCGAACCATAAGGTGTCGTGCTCATTCTTATGAAAACCTTTGGCCCTTCCTTTGCTCATCCTCTCTTTTACCTCAGCAATCACTTTGTCATCCTTCTGAGCTTCACGAATCTTTCCCAACAATGTAGATTGAACTTCCATTGCTGCAAAAAACCTTTGGGAACAATCTCCAACCGAAGTTCCCTGAGATCCTCGGCTAACTCCTTTGGTAATCCTCCGCTTATGAGGGTATTCGTCCTTATTTTCTCTATGGTTGTGTCCTATTTGTCCACAAAGCTTGCATGCACAAGGTTTCTTCATATCCTTTCCATAAGGCCTCAATTTCTAGGACACAAGCCAAGACTTTAACAAAGTCCACTTAAATTCCTTCCAAGTGGTTACTCCTTGCCACCCATTGATGGTTGGGTACGTCCTATACCAGGTAGTGGCAACTCTTACAAAGCACCAAAGAGCATGCTAGGTCATATCCTTTTCGGTTATAGTGTTATTCTCCATATGATCCTCCATGTTCTGAATCCATCGGTCTGTCTCCAATTGACCCATTGGTCCAGAAAATATAAGCTCATCTCCATTCATCCTCTATTGGGTCCATGAGTTTTGGGGTGGGATAGGAGAGACAGAGAGGGAATGCACACAATACAAACAATGGTTTTGAAAAGACATATTTTATTGTGGCTGTCAAAAAAAACATCAAACAAATGACAGCTCACAATCGTCGCATCTAACGCAGGTATATAACAGGGGTTTGGTCTTCTAATGGTCAATAAATCTTCAAAGTCATCAAAATCCTCAAATCTTGTTCATGCCTCCAATGGCTTCTTCCGATCATGATTGTCCTTCTAAAATTCTTTTGCTAGATCATCTTTGTTGACGTGAAATCTCTCGTGACATCCTTTAATATTTCTGGAGTTGCATTCCAAACTTCTGGGTTTCAACGTCCTTGGTATGAACCATGTCCTTTTGTCCTTCAGTCCCTGATGAATCTCCTGTATCTCGAGGTTTTGCTCCTCCAGCTTGGCTACTCTCATCTTCAGGGTCCAGAGTTCTTCATGAAATACTTCCTTGTCAAATATAGCTTCTTGTAGGTCCATCTTAACTTCTTGATGTAACATTCCAGATCCTGGTGATACACCGGCTAAGGTTAAAACTTCATCTTGCTGATAGGTGCTCCATCAGCCTTCTACCATCCAATCCTTCCATGCATATGCATGCTTAACTCAGCACGGTGACAATGGCATAAGCGGGCGATAACCTCATGGATAGCTGTGTTTCTGCTCTTGTCGTTTCCATGAGCTATCTCTCCATAGTTGATATCTCCTGCCTTGGGGTTTTCCTTGACAGAACTTTGAGTTTTTAACTCTCCATGCTCCGGTCTTTCTCCAACACACCTTGATCTCGGGTATTGACAACTTCCATAGTCTGCCAAGTACCATAAGGGTAGCCTTCCTAGGTCACACAAATCTGGGGATTCTTTAGAGCCTTCAAAATCTCCTAGTCTTCGGAGTCTTCAACCACTGTAGTTTCCATTATCATAATGTATGGTAAGTCCTCTTCATTCCAAAGTGGTCTTAGTTGTCTGATATCTTGTCCTTCTTGGAGTGGTCTCATCAGTCGAATCTTCGGGTGGTCAAAAGGGGAAAGGGGTATAGTCTCACTAAAAGGGAATATTTGAATAAGCTCAGATGAGAAGAGAGGTAAAAGGTCTTTTGAAAAGGAAAGTTGTAGAGAAAAATCTTGCTATGGGCTTGCCAGTTTCTAGGGTCACGTCCTACAGTCAACATGTGCTCTGATATCATCTTGTAGCGACCCGACCCGAATGGATCAAGTCTCTGTGCTTAAGTGTCATCCCTGGATCGGTATGCTGACACACACAGTACTCGAGGATTTATACCAGAGGTAAATCACATGTATAAAGTAACGTAAATACTATTACCTCAATCCAAATATAGCGGAAGCAACAAGGTTGTGGATTCCCATCAACACCAACGGCAAAGTTGAGTGTAGAAATCGTAACCCTAACGTATCACTTACTCGTCATAAGAAGTCCTGCAACATGAGACGTTGCAGCCACAAAGGGTCAGTACATTGAATGTACTGGCAAATTCACACCATAGAGAATGATGATCAATGGCTATCACTACATGCATATATGGCTGGTGGCAAAGCTCTATGGTTAAGGTTTTTGCGAAAAGCCAATTTTTCCCTACTACAAAGGAATAAATTTTATTTAACTATCATGGTGGTTGTTAAACATTGAGAATGGTTGACAGCATTCTCAATCCCAATTAAGCATCATCATTAAAACCCCACAAATTATTTAAGTAACATGATGAGATCAACAGGATAATCCAAGAACTAGATACTCAAGATGTCCATAACCGGGGACACGGCTAATCATGATTAGTTTGTACACTCTGCAGAGGTTTGCGCACTTTTCCCCACAAGACTCGATCGCCTCCGTTGGATTCCTCGCACTACATGGTGTTTGAGAAACGGATGACCGATACATAGTCTTTCAGAAGCGCTAGCACCTTACGATGGATAGAACGGTACACCTACTTTCCCCTACAATCTGCTAGTCTACCCTGTAAGAGTTCGCACGACTTAATCAACTATGCCAGAGCCCATAATGGCTTGTGGCTGCACACGGAAGTTTCTAGTATGAATAATCTCATGATCCCTTTGAGCCTGGGTGGCAGTCCATAAATAAAAACAACAGGCAATCCTGGAATACCCAGGTACCTCAATCCACCCAGATGTGTGTTTAAGTTGCCACCTTAAGTAAACCGTTGATTAACAATCTCACATCTGTCATGGATACTCTCAAAACCCAATCCACGTCTACGAGCATAGCATGGCAATATAAGCATAGCGTAATAGTAACTCCCAAGGGTTGAATGCAGGGCAATAGGTTCCTACCTCATCAACTACTTCCCAATCCCATAATTTAATTAGATACTAATCATGCAATGTTTGAGGATTGATCTAATGCAATAAAAACTGGGTATGAAAGCGATATGATCAAAGTGTGAACTTGCCTGCAATGTTGATGAAGATGATTCGCACTCAAAACTCTTGATAGATCTACTCGTCACACTCCGGTCAATGTATCGTAAGCAAGCAGTAATAACCACACATAAGCAATCACTCAAAAGACCAGAAAGATCAAAGAAGTCGATTCAGAAAACATCCAAACCAAGCAAATAGCTCTTGCAACATGAAACAATTTCTAACAGTACCAAAATTATATGAATTTGTCCTTATTAGAAAGTTTAGGTCATGATCTTCGATGTGCAAAAAGAATCAACTCAAACGGAGCTACGGAACTCAAGTTATGATCAAACGAAGTTTGAATTCAAATCTGATCTAATTCAAATTTTAAACTTTCAAAAACATGTTTTGAGTTGGATTACTGGATAGAGGAGATCATAACGAAGACATGGGCGTTGGTTTCGTTGGATTTGGACAAACGAGTAAAAAGATGTGGTCGTTTGAAGTACAGGGGCTGAACTGTAAAATGAAAACAACTACAACTAGGTCCCTGGCGTAAATAACCAGAAAACGAAAAGACTAAATAACGAACGCTCGTTTATAAGATCTAAGCAGTGGACGTTTGCTGTTTAATAAAGCCCAAAAAAACAGATCTAGTCTAGGTTTTTTTTAGAAAAACCGAACTAAACAAGGAAACCCGAGAAAACCGGGGCAACGGTTATACCGGTTCGCGGCGGGGTAAACCGGCGGCGGATCTGGCGACGGCGCCATTCTCCGGCGTGGTCGGCGGCGGGGTTGCGCGGCGCGGGCGGCAGGGCTGCGCAATGCGGGCGGCGCTGTAGGCGGCGGGGCAAGGCGGCAGCGGCAGGAGGCATCGCGGGGCTAGGCGAGGCGCGGCTGCGGCGGCGGTGGTTGCAGCAGCGGCGTTGCGATGCGGCTTGAGGCGGAGGCAAGAAGAGAGGAGAGAGAGGGGCGGCAGCTTAAATAGGGGGGCGAGGGGGTGGCGTGGAGGAGGGGTAAGGCGGCGGAGGGAGTCCGGCGGCGGCACTGTCGGCGTTCTCGGAACGGGGGTCCCCAGACTTGCCTGCCTGCGGCCTGCGGCGTGGCTAAAATGGCGGCCCAGCACGGCCCATCTTCATCAACACAAGACTCAAGACCCTCGCGAGGGGCCAAGCCTCACGGGGCGGACGACACGGTGCATCCTCAGGCGCGGCCTCCTCAGGCTGGCTCACAAGGAGGCGGAGAGATCAAGGCAGGGTACCTCGCGAGGTGCCCATGACGCAAGCCATGATGACCAAGGGTGCCAGGCGGGCGCCAGACCGCGCAGTGTCCTCCCTTTCCTCTTTGGTGCAAAGGGGGCAAGCGCAGGCGAGAGGATCAAGCAAAGGCATCCATTTTGGTGCAACAAGACCAAGACCAGTCCAACGGTGGGAAGGAGGTCATCGTGGAGCCCAGGACGGCGTCACCATAGGGTCTTTGGCAGGCGAGGACCGACTTTAGTCAGGATAAAAGTACTGTATGTTCCCCTTCGAATTTGGCCAATTGTTGGCGCCCTTCCCGCTCAATATTTGGGAAGAGGCTCAGGGCCTTTGCCTATAAATAGGACTAGCCACCCCCAGGGTAGAGGCATCCGATATCCAGGATAAGGGCATCGGGTACCCAAGATCAGAGCAAAGAAAGAGAGAGAGAGAGAGAGAGAGAGAGAGAGAGAGAGAGAGAGAGCAGGGCGGCTGAACTCCCCCAACAGTTCATCGCCCTAGCCAAGAACAGGCCCTCGCGAGGCCGTTCTCCCTTGTATTGTTCATCATCATCATCAGCCCAAGAGGCAATCCACACACCACACTGGAGTAGGGTATTACACCACATCGGTGGCCCGAACCAGTATAAACCCTGTGTCTCTTGTGTTGTTCTTTCTGTAGTTTAGATCCTTGTGAGACTGAGAGGTAGAGGGCATAATCTCCGTGCGCACCCCAGAGTTCGAACCTTAAGGGTCTGCCAGAACCCGTGATCCGACATTTGGCGCGCCAGGTAGGGGTGCGCCGAAATCTGTCTTCCATCGCTCCGCTCTCTTCCGGCCGTCGCATCCATGTCTGACGCTCATCGGGCCCGCACCGAGCGCCGCGCCGCCATCGCTTCTCGCGTCGCCCAGACAGCTCCCGTCAGTGGGCGTCCTCGTCGTTTCCCGTCGCCCGCCGTCAACGCCGCCACCGGCCCGGCGGGGAACGAGCAGCAAGCATCGTCTCAGCACCCGTCCGTGCGGTGAGACGGCCGCACTGCTACTCCGTCACTCACGCCAGCTGGCTCTTCGTCCCACGCGCTCCGCGCGCCCTTGGAGGCTCGAGCTGCGCTCATCATGGCAAACGAGCTCCTGCGCTACCGTCCCGTCGACGACGTCTACGAAGAGTGGCTCGACCGCGTCGCCGAGCTCGTCCGCACCGCAGGGGGCTCTCCTGCACCGTCCGCTCCGCTGCACCGCACCCCGCCCCGCGCGGGCAATGAAGCTCCGAGGGCGTACCAACCGCCTCCTCTCCAAGAAGACGCCATGGCTCCAAGGCGCATGGCCCCTGGGCGGAACCCGCTCTGTCAGGCGCCAGCCCAGCAAGAACGGAGCTGCCAAGAAGTCCCTCGACCGCAAGAGGCTGCCCGAGCGCTTCCTGCTCCGGCTCGCCGCGACCCTGCTCTAGCTCTGGCACGTCAAGACCCCGCGCTGCTCCCAGCTGCAGCGCAAGGGGACCCGCAAGGCCAACCTCTCCCTCAACCGAAGCCTCCCGTGGCCACCGCAGGCTGCCGCGCCTACAACACTGAGCTGCGTAGCGTCGCGTGGCCCGGCAAGTTCAAGCCAGACCTGCCTCCTCGCTACGACAGCACGACTGATCCCGCAGAGTTCCTCCAGCTCTACGAGCTGGGCATCGAAGTGTTGGGGAATGTAGTAATTTCAAAAAAATTCCTACGCACACGCAAGATCATGGTGATGCATAGCAACGAGAGAGGAGAGTGTTGTCTACGTACCCTCGTAGACTGAAGCGGAAGCGTTGACACAACGTAGAGGAAGTAGTCGTACGTCCTCCTCGCGATCCGACCGATCCAAGCGCCGTTACTCCGGCGCCTCCGAGTTCTTGACACACGTACAGCTCGATGACGTCCCCGGGTCTCGATCCAGCAAAACCTCCAGGGATGAGATCCGTCAACACGACGGCGTGGTGACGATCTTGATGAACTACCAACGCAGGGCTTCGCCTAAACACTGCGACAATATGACCGAGGTGGAATATGGTGGAGGGGGGCACCGCACACGGCTAAGGAACAATCTCTAGGATCAACTTGTGTGTCCTAGGGTGCCCCCCTGCCCCCGTATATAAAGGAGCAAGGGGGGAGGGCCGGACGGCCTAGAGGCGCGCCAAGGGAGGGGGGAGTCCTCCTCCTAGTAGGAGTAGGACTCCCCTTTCCTAGTCCAACTAGGAGGGAGGAAGGGGGAAGGAAAGAGAGGGAGAGGGAGAGATAAAGGGGGGCCGCGCGCCCCCCTCCTTGTCCAATTCGGACTGCCCATGGGGGGGGGGCGCCACCTCCTGGCGCGGCCCTCTCTCTCCCCTCGCGGCCCAATAAGGCCCATACTTCCCCCGGGGGGTTCCGGTAACCCCTCCGGCACTCCGGTATTATCTGAAACCATTCAGAACCATTCTGATGTCCGAACATAGCCGTCCAATATATCAATCTTTACGTCTCGACCATTCCGAGACTCCTCGTCATGTCCGTGATCACATCCGGGACTCCGAACTCCTTCGGTACATCAAAATGCATAAACTCATAATAACTGTCATCGTAACCTTAAGCGTGCGGACCCTACGGTTTGAGAACAATGTAGACATGACCGATACACCTCTCCGGTCAATAGCCAATAGCGGGACCTGGATGCCCATATTGGCTCCTACATATTCTACGAAGATCTTTATTGGTCAGACCGCATAACAACATACGTTGTTCCCTTTGTCATCGGTATGTTACTTGCCCGAGATTCGATCGTCGGTATCCAATACCTAGTTCAATCTCGTTACCGGCAAGTCTCTTTACTCGTTCCGTAATACAGCATCCCGCAACCAACTCATTGGTTGCAATGCTTGCAAGGCTTATGTGATGTGCATTACCGAGAAGGCCCTGAGATACCTCTCCGACATTCGGAGTGACAAATCCTAATCTCGAAATACGCCAACCCAACAAATACTTTTGGAGACACCTGTAGAGCACCTTTATAATCACCCAGTTACGTTGTGACGTTTGGTAGCACACAAAGTGTTCCTACGGTAAACGGGAGTTGCATAATCTCATAGTCATAGGAACATGTATAAGTCATGGATAAAAGCAATAGCAGCATACTAAACGATCGGGTGCTAAGCTAATGGAATGGGTCATGTCAATCAGATCATTCAACTAATGATGTGACCTTGTTAATCAAATGACAACTCCTTTGTCTATGGTTAGGAAACTTAACCATCTTTGATTAATAAGCTAGTCAAGTAGAGGCATACTAGTGACACTCTGTTTGTCTATATATCCACACATGTATTATGTTTCCGGTTAATACAATTCTAGCATGAATAATAAACATTTATCATGATATATAAGGAAATAAATAATAACTTTATTATTGCCTCTAGGGCATATTTCCTTCAGTCTCCCACTTGCACTAGAGTCAATAATCTAGATTACACAGTAATGATTCTAACACCCATGGAGTCTTGGTGCGGATCATGTTTTTGCCCGTGGAAGAGGTTTAGTCAATGGGTATGCTACATTCAGATCCGTATGTATCTTGCAAATCTCTATGTCTCCCACCTGGACCAAGCCCCGGATGGAATTGAAGCGTCTCTTGATGTGCTTGGTTCTCTTGTGAAATCTGGATTCCTTCGCCAAGGCAATTGCTCTAGTATTGTCACAAAAGATTTTCATTGGACCCGATGCACTAGGTATGACACCTAGATCGGATATGAACTCCTTCATCCAGACTCCTTCATTTGCTGCTTCCGAAGCAGCTATGTACTCCGCTTCACATGTAGATCCCGCTACGACGCTTTGTTTAGAACTGCACCAACTGACAGCTCCACCGTTTAATGTAAATACGTATCCGGTTTGCGATTTCGAATCGTCCGGATCAGTGTCAAAGCTTGCATCGACATAACCCTTTACGATGAGCTTTTTGTCACCTACATACACGAGAAACATTTCCTTAGTCCTTTTCAGGTACTTCAGGATATTCTTGACCGCTGTCCAGTGATCCACTCCTGGATTACTTTGGTACCTCCCTGCTAAACTTATAGCAAGGCACACATCAGGTCTGGTACACAGCATTGCATACATGATAGAGCCTATGGCTGAAGCATAGGGAACATCTTTCATCTTCTCTCTATCTTCTGCAGTGGTCGGGCTTTGAGTCTTACTCAACTTCACACCTTGCAATACAGGTAAGAACCCTTTCTTTGCTTGATCCATTTTGAACTTCTTCAAAATCTTGTCAAGGTATGTGCTTTGTGAAAGTCCAATTAAGCGTCTTGATCTATCTCTATAGATCTTAATGCCCAATATGTAAGTAGCTTCACCAAGGTCTTTCATTGAAAAACTCTTATTCAAGTATCCCTTTATGTTATTCAGAAATTCTATATCATTTCCAATCAGTAATATGTCATCTACATATAATATCAGAAATGCTACAGAGCTCCCACTCACTTTCTTGTAAATACAGGCTTCTCCAAAAGTCTGTATAAACCCAAATGCTTTGATCACACTATCAAAGCGTTTATTCCAACTCCGAGATGCTTGCACCAGTCCATAAATGGATCGCTGGAGCTTGCACACTTTGTTAGCTCCCTTTGGATCAATAAAACCTTCTGGTTGCATCATATACAACTCTTCTTCCAGAAACCCATTCAGGAATGCAGTCTTTACATCCATTTGCCAAATTTCATAGTCATAAAATGCGGCAATTGCTAACATTATTCAAACAGACTTAAGCATCGCTACGGGTGAGAAGGTCTCATCGTAGTCAATCCCTTGAACTTGTCGAAACCCTTTTGCGACAAGTCGAGCTTTGTAGACAGTAACATTACCGTCAGCGTCTGTCTTCTTCTTAAAGATCCACTTGTTCTCTATTGCTTGCCGACCCTCGGGCAAGTCAACCAAATTCCACACTTTGTTTTCATACATGGATCCCATCTCAGATTTCATGGCTTCCAGCCATTTTGCAGAATCTGGGCTCACCATCGCTTCTTCATAGTTCGTAGGTTCGTCATGATCTAGTAGCATGATTTCCAGAACAGGATTGCCGTACCACTCCGGTGCGGATCTCACTCTGGTTGATCTACGAGGTTCTGTAGTAACTTGATCTGTAGTTTCATGATCATCATCATTAACTTCTTCTCTGATTGGTGTAGATGTCATAGAAACCGGTTCTTGTGATGAACTACTTTCCAATAAGGGAGTAGGTACAGTTACCTCATCAAGTTCTACTTTCCTCCCACTCACTTCTTTCAAGAGAAACTCCTTCTCTAGAAAGGATCCATTTTTAGCAACAAATGTCTTGCCTTCGGATCTGTGATAGAAGGTGTACCCAACAGTCTCCTTTGGGTATCCTATAAAGACACATTTTTCCGATTTGGGTTCGAGCTTATCAGGTTGAAGCTTTTTCACATAAGCATCGCAGCCCCAAACTTTAAGAAATGACAACTTTGGTTTCTTGCTAAACCACAGTTCATAAGGTGTCGTCTCAACGGATTTTGACGGTGTTCTATTCAACGTGAATGTGGCCATCTCTAGAGCATAACCCCAAAACGATAGCGGTAAATCTGTAAGAGACATCATAGATCGCACCATATCTAGTAAAGTGCGATTACGACGTTCGGACACACTATTGCGCTGTGGTGTTCCGGGTGGCGTGAGTTGCGAAACTATTCCGCATTGTTTCAAATGTAGACCAAACTCGTAACTCAAATATTCTCCTCCACGATCAGATCCTAGAAACTTTATTTTCTTGTTACGATAATTTTCAACTTCACTCTGAAATTCTTTGAACTTTTCAAATGTTTCAGACTTGTGTTTCATTAAGTAGATATACCCATATCTGCTTAAATCATCTATGAAGGTGTAAAATAACGATATCCGCCACGAGCCTCAACATTCATTGGACCACATACATCTGTATGTATAATTTCCAATAAATCTTTTGCTCTCTCCATAGTACCGGAGAACGGTGTTTTAGTCATCTTGCCCATGAGGCACGGTTCGCAAGTGCCAAGTGATTCATAATCAAGTGACTCCAAAAGTCCATCAGTATGGAGTTTCTTCATGCGCTTTATACCGATATGACCTAAATGGCAGTGCCACAAATAAGTTGCACTATCATTATCAACTCTGCATCTTTTGGCTTCAACATTATGAATATGTGTATCACTACTATCGAGATTCATTAAAAATAGACCACTCTTCAAGGGTGCATGACCATAAAAGATATTACTCATATAAATAGAACAACCATTATTTTCTGATTTAAATGAATAACCGTCTCGCATCAAACAAGATCCAGATATAATGCTCATGCTCAACGCTGGCACCAAATAACAATTATTTAGGTCTAATACTAATCCCGAAGGTAGATGTAGATGGAGTGTGCCGACTGCGATCACATCGACTTTGGAACCGTTTCCTACGCGCATCATCACCTCGTCCTTTGCCAGTGTTCGCTTAATCCGTAGTCCCTGTTTCGAGTTGCAAATATTAGCAATAGAACCAGTATCAAATACCCAGGTGCTACTGCGAGATCTAGTAAGGTACACATCAATAACATGTATATCACATATACCTTTGTTCACCTTGCCATCCTTCTTATCCGCCAAATACCTGGGGCAGTTCCGCTTCCAGTGACCAGTCTGATTGCAGTAGAAGCACTCAGTTTCAGTCTTAGGTCCAGACTTGGGTTTCTTCTCTTGAGCAGCAACTTGTTTGCAGTTCTTTTTGAAGTTCCCCTTCTACTTCCCTTTGCCCTTTTTCTTGAAACTAGTGGTCTTATTGACCATCAACACTTGATGCTCCTTCTTGATTTCTACCTCCGCAGCCTTTAGCATTGCGAAGAGCTTGGTGATAGACTTATCTATCCCTTGCATATTATAGTTCATCACGAAGCATTTGTAGCTTGGTGGCAGTGATTGGATAATTCTGTCAATGACGCAATCATCCGGAAGATTGACTCCCAGCTGATTCAAGTGATTATAATACCCAGACATCTTGAGTATATGCTCACTAACAGAACCATTCTCTTCCATCTTGCAGCTAACTTATTGGAGACCTCATATCTCTCAATCCGGGCATTCTGTTTGAATATCAACTTCAACTCCTGGAACATCTCATATGCTCCATGGTTCTCAAACCGTCGTTGAAGTCCCGGTTCTAAGCCGTAAAGCATGGCACACTGAACTATCGAGTAGTCATCAGTTTTGCTCTGCCAGACGTTCATAACATCTGGCGTTGCTCCAGCAGCAGGCCTGGCACCTAGCGGTGCATCCAGGACGTAACTCTTCTGTGCAGCAATGAGGATAATCCTCAAGTTACGGACCCAGTCCGTGTAATTGCTACCATCATCTTTCAACTTTGCTTTCTCAAGGAACGCATTAAAATTCAACGGAACAACAACACGAGCCATCTATCTACAATCATCATTAACAAGCAAGATACTATCAGGGACTAAGTTCATGATAATTTAAGTTCAATTAATCATATTACTTAAGAACTCCCACTTAGATAGACATCCCTCTAATCATCTAAGTGATCACGTGATCCAAATCAAAACTAATCCATAACCGATCATCACGTGAAATGGATTATTTCTCAATGGTGAACATCATCATGTTGATCATATCTACTATATGATTCATGCTCGACCTTTCGGTCTCCATGTTCCGAGGCCATATCTGCATATGCTAGGCTCGTCAAGTATAACCCGAGTATTCTGCGTGTGCAAAACTGGCTTGCACCCGTTGTAGATGGACGTAGAGCTTATCACACCCGATCATCACGTGGTGTCTGGGCACGACGAACTTTGGCAACGGTGCATACTCGGGGAGAACACTTCTTGATAATTTAGTTAGAGATCATCTTATAATGCTACCGTCAATCAAAGCAAGATAAGATGCATAAAAGATAAACATCACATGCAAATCAATATAAGTGATATGATATGGTCATCATCATCTTGTGCTTCGTGATCTCCATCTCTGCAGCACCATCATGATCACCATCGTCACCGGCGCGACACCTTGATCTCCATCGTAGCATCGTTGTCGTCTCGCCAATCTTATGCTTCTACGACTATCGCTACCGCTTAGTGATAAAGTAAAGCATTACATGGCGATTGCATTGCATATAGTAAAGCGACAACCATACGGCTCCTGCCGGTTGCCGATAACTCGGTTACAAAACATGATCATCTCATACAATAAAATGTGGCATCATGTCTTGACCATATCACATCACAACGTGCCCTGCAAAAACAAGTTAGACGTCCTCTACTTTGTTTGTTGCAAATTTTACGTGGCTGCTACGGGCTTAAGCAAGAACCAATCTCACCTTCGCACCAAAACCACAACGATAGTTTGTCAAATAGACTCCGTTTTAACCTTCTCAAGGACCGGGCGTAGCCATACTTGGTTCAACTAAAGTTGGAGAAACTGACACCCGCCAGCCACCTGTGTGCAAAGCACGGCGGTAGAACCAGTCTCACGTAAGCGTACGCGTAATGTCGGTCCGGGCCGCTTCATCCAACAATACCGCCGAACCAAAGTATGACATGCTGGTAGGCAGTATGACTTGTATCGTCCACAACTCACTTGTGTTCTACTCGTGCAAAACATCAAACCATAAAAACCTAGGCTCGGATGCCACTGTTGGGGAACGTAGTAATTTCAAAAAAAATCCTACACACACGCAAGATCATGGTGATGCATAGCAACGAGAGGGGAGAGTGTTGTCTACGTACCCTCGTAGACCGAAGCGGAAGCGTTGACACAACGTAGAGGAAGTAGTCGTACGTCCTCCTCGCGATCCAACCGATCCAAGCGCCGTTACTTCGGCGCCTCCGAGTTCTTGACACACGTACAGCTCGATGACGTCCCCGGGTCTCGATCCAGCAAAACCTCCAGGGATGAGATCCGTCAGCACGACGGCGTGGTGACGATCTTGATGAACTACCGACGCAGGGCTTCGCCTAAACACTGCGACAATATGATCGAGGTGGAATATGGTGGAGGGGGGCACCGCACACGGCTAAGGAACGATCTCAAGGATCAACTTGTGTGTCCTAGGGTGCCCCCCTGCCCCTGTATATAAAGTAGCAAGGGGGGAGGGCCGGCCGGCCTAGAGGCGCGCCAAGGGAGGGGGGAGTCCTCCTCCTAGTAGGAGTAGGACTCCCCTTTCCTAGTCCAACTAGGAGGGAGGAAGGGGGAAGGAAAGAGAGGGAGAGGGAGAGGGAAAGGGGGGCCGCGCCCCCCTCCTTGTCCAATTCGGACTGCCCATGGGGGGGGGCGCCACCTCCTGGTGCGGCCCTCTCTCTCCCCTCGCGGCCCAATAAGGCCCATACTTCCCCCGGGGGGTTCCGGTAACCACTCCAGCACTCCGGTATTATCCGAAACCACTCGGAACCATTCCGATGTCCGAACATAGCCGTCCAATATATCAATCTTTACGTCTCGACCATTCCGAGACTCCTCGTCATGTCCGTGATCACATCCGGGACTCCGAACTCCTTAGGTACATCAAAATGCATAAACTCATAATAACTGTCATCGTAACCTTAAGCGTGCGGACCCTACGGTTGGAGAACAATGTAGACATGACCGAGACACCTCTCCGGTCAATAACCAATAGCGGGACCTGGATGCCCATATTGGCTCCTACATATTCTACGAAGATCTTTATTGGTCAGACCGCATAACAACATACGTTGTTCCCTTTGTCATCGGTATGTTACTTGCCCGAGATTCGATCGTCGGTATCCAATACCTAGTTCAATCTCGTTACCGGCAAGTCTATTTACTCGTTCCGTAATACATCATCCCGCAACCAACTCATTGGTTGCAATGCTTGCAAGGCTTATGTGATGTGCAGTACCGAGAAGGCCCTGAGATACCTCTCCGACATTCGGAGTGACAAATCCTAATCTCGAAATACGCCAACCCAACAAATACTTTTGGAGACACCTGTAGAGCACCTTTATAATCACCCAGTTACGTTGTGACGTTTGGTAGCACACAAAGTGTTCCTACGCTAAACGGGAGTTGCATAATCTCATAGTCATAGGAACATGTATAAGTCATGGATAAAAGCAATAGCAGCATACTAAACGACCGAGTGCTAAGCTAATGGAATGGGTCATGTCAATCAGATCATTCAACTAATGATGTGACCTTGTTAATTAAATGACAACTCCTTTGTCTATGGTTAGGAAACTTAACCATCTTTGATTAATAAGCTAGTCAAGTAGAGGCATACTAGTGACACTCTGTTTGTCTATATATCCACACATGTATTATGTTTCCGGTTAATACAATTCTAGCATGAATAATAAACATTTATCATGATATATAAGGAAATAAATAATAACTTCATTATTGCCTCTAGGGCATATTTCCTTCACGAAGCTGCCAGCGGGGATGAAAAGGTCATGGCGAACTGGTTCCCCATGGCGCTGAAGGAAGGAGCTCGCACCTGGCTGCTGAATCTGGCTCCAGGCACGATCTCGTCCTGGGACCAAATGCGCACCCGCTTCATCGCCAACTTCCAAGCTACTCACGACCGGCCGCCCGCCGTGAGCGACATGCGCCGCATCAAGCAGCAACCTGGGGAGACCCTGCAAAAGTACATCCAGCGCTTCAACAGTGTGCGCCTCAAGATCCCCAAGGTGTCCGAGGAAGCCATCATCTCGGCCTTCTCCGATGGCGTGCGCGACGTCAAGATGAAGGAGGAGCTGGCGATGCATGAAGACCTCTGCACCTCCCTGGAGCTGTTCAACTTGGCGACCAAGTGCGCCAGGGCTGAGGAGGGACGTCTCTCCCTCCTCGAGCTGCCCGCCGCAGACCCAGAAGAGAAGAAGCCCAAGGCCAAGGCCGTGAAGCACAAGGGGGCTGCCGTACTCGCAGCAGAACCGGACACCAAGCAGGGCACGGACCTGCCCGAATCCTCCAGGGGCAGCCGGTACTGTGTGTACCACGACCTCCACACCCACAACACCAACGAATGTCAAGAACTCCGCGCCGTGCAAGAAGGAAGGATCGACCGTCGCCCTGACCGCGCTGACCGGGGCTAAGCCCGAGGAGGAAGAAACCCAGGACGCTGGGAAGATCGCGGCCCGCGCCAAGGGTGGCGCAACCAACCTCGCGAGGACCGCTGGCGGGACCTGCCTCGCGAGGGGGACTGGAGGGATCAGCCTCGTGAGGATCGCCCTCATGTCAACGCAGGCCTCCCTCCGCTGTCGCCTCAGACAAGGAGGAACGAAGACCGCCATCAAGACGAGGGGGCTGGGGGCTTCCAAGAGCCGCGCGCAATCGCCTGCATCCTGGGTGGAGCTCAAGCCCCAGCCTCTCAACGCATCTTCAAGGAGTTTGCCCGTGAAGTGAATGCAGTCCTCCCCAAGCTCGAAGTAACGCGCCCCCTCAAGTGGTCGGCGTGCGCCATCACGTTCAGCTCAGCAGATCAGCTCAAGTGCGCGGCCACAGCCGGGGTCCTCCCGATGCTTTGCTCCTCAGTCATCAGCAACGTACTGGTCACTAGGACCCTCATCGATGGTGGAGTAGGGCTCAACGTCCTGTCAGCGGAAACATTCAACAACCTCCAAGTGCCCTATGACCAGCTTCAGCCAACCAAGCCTTTCTCCGGAGTCACCGACGGTTCCACAATCCCGATCGGGCAGGTCCGCCTCCCTGTCACCTTCGGGGCCCGCAGCAACTACCGCATCGAG
Organism: Aegilops umbellulata; assembly: GCA_032464435.1. Taxonomy (NCBI): domain Eukaryota; kingdom Viridiplantae; phylum Streptophyta; class Magnoliopsida; order Poales; family Poaceae; genus Aegilops; species Aegilops umbellulata. The sequence goes on from CP136055.1 coordinate 217,169,499, forward strand.
CTCATCGACTTTGACGTCGCCCACATCCGCCTGTCGTACAACGCCATCCTCGGGTACCCAGCGCTGGCCAAGTTGATGGCCATAACTCACCACGGCTACAATGTCCTCAAGATGCCAGGGTGTGGCGGCGTCATCACGGTGCCATGTGAAGAGAAGGATGCAGTGTGTTCCCTGGAGCGAGCCTTTCAGGCCGCATCGCTAGAAGACCCAGATCGCGGAAGCAGGAGGCTTCCCGAGACCACACCCAAGAAGAAGAAGACGTCGTCAGGCTCAGCCCCTCAGGAGGCAGGCCCCTCAGGGCCCGTGCCTGCCCAGGGGGACCCTCCTTCCATCGCATAGGAAAGCGCGCCCGGCGCCCTCCTCAGGCAGGGCTCGGGGCTCTCACCTTGAGGGCCACCGACCTAGCCAGGGTCACGAGGGAGGCGCTTGGGCACCATGTGGAGGCGTGTTTAGAAGCACGTTTCCCTCGAGAAGGATCCAGGCAGGGAGGGTCAGACCAGCAGGACTTCGTTAACAAGATCACTCAAGAGCTACAGGAGTCAAGGATCATGAGAGGTTGCCGCCGCCTACCGACTGTGGCTCCCCATCCAAGCGAGGATGGTGGCCTGCGTGTCTGCATCGACGTACCAGGGCTCAATCAAGTCGCCACAACAGAGCGCCTCTAGCCCTCACAAGTGGGGCGTTGTGGAGGTCCACCCCACAGCTATGTTTGCATGCCTTACGGCTTGTCGAGCGTGGCTGTTGCGTACCAGCGCTTCATGAGGGGCATCATGGAGGCTCAGGAAGACAGGCGTTCTGTGGTCCTGGCAGAGATGGAGATGATTCGCGAGGAGCCACCAGCGCCTCTGGAGCCTCCTTAGGCCCTTGGGCCTGGGGGCTCGTGAGGATCGGCTCCCGCAGCCCACCGAGTCTGCTGCACCAACACCACTTCGTCCGCCACAACTCCAGGTGACATCTTTCAAGCTTCGTTTCTGGCTGGGAACACCCTCCCAGGGCTGCTTCATTCCCAGGCTGCGTGGGTCCGTCCCTGCGGCGTGTATCCCTTTTTAGTTTTCGATCATTAGCTTGCTTTGTTGGGGGCGCCCCTCGGGCTGCATCATCCCCAAGCCGCTCGGGCTAGGCCCAGGGGCGTGTATCTCCCTCGTGTTTACTTCCAACTATGCATTTGCCTATCATGCTTGATCACCTGATGTCTGTCCACTACACCTCTTCTTCTCCATGTCGACCACTTGCACGTTAAAGGGGGGGGTGCCTGAGCATCGCGACTCAGGGCTCTTACCGGCTCTCCAGCCCTCACCCTCTGGCCTTGTCCACGGCATCGCGACCTGGCATACCAGCGACGACTGAGACAAGCTCGAGGACCGGGATCCGAGGACGTAGAGTGCCGGCATCTAACCGAATTTTGCAGGGACACATCTCAAGATACGGCCCAGTGCCAGGCGCAGCCCGCCTAGAGGTAGGGCCTCGTGAGTCCCGCGCTGGCTCACGGGTGCCCAGATACACCTCACCTGCCCCAACCAGCGAGCTCTTGAGCGACTAACGGTCGACTAATGACTGTCATGGCAGCCCCTTCTTCTTTCTGTGATGAGTCTGCAGGATCCTTGGAGGGAATTGTGCTAGCCGACTCACGGAGTCCCATTCACCCTCTCCCGTGCGAACCGCTTGCGCGTTAAAGGGGGGGTGCCTGAGCATCGTGACTCAGGGTTCTTACCGGCTCTCCAGCCCTCACCCTCTGGCCTTGTCCACGGCATCGCGACCTGGCATACCAGCGACGGCTGAGACCATCTTGAGGGCCGGGGCCCGAGGACGTAGAGCAGAGGCGAGGGAGAAGAGGCGAGCAAGGACCACACCGAGCAACTCCGTTCTAACTACCCCACGGACCCGACGATGCGCTGGGGACGACCCCCGATTCTCCAGATAAGTCACCATCCAAAGCACTAGCTACCGTGGCGCTACCCCCGCACCTAATGCAATTCTGTACTAGCGACGTCGCTTCCCTTTCCCACCAAGCAACGACTGCTTGGGCGCCAAAGGGGACCTCCAGAGCATCGCGACTCAGGGGCTCTTACCGGACCCCGGGTCGCTCACCTCCTGGCCTTGACCACGGCATCGCGACCTGGCATACCAGCGACGGCTGACGCCGCCTTGGGACTGGGACCTGTCGACGCAGAGCACCGAGCCCTCGCGAGGTTCCAAAGGGAAGACTAAGCTATGACGGAATTAACGAATCGCACAGTTCCATAGCAAAAGTCACATATTAACAGAAAGGATCACAGACACCTTACAAGCCCCCACGGGGCGCAGTATGATTCCTTGCAGGAAACGGGTCCTAAGGGATGCTATCTACACGCGCCCCTGCAGACGATGCCATCATCAACAGTGGGCCGTCAGGCACCGGCGCCAACCCCATCCAGATCAGAGTCGGCGGCGGCCGAGCGAGCCCACCCAGCTCCGGGAGCGGCGCTGGCTCGCGGGCTCGTAGCTGTCGTCGCTCGTCTCCGGAGTCGCGAAGACCTCGCTGGGGTCACTGGATTCTCCGGCGCCCCCGTCGCTTGTGGAGCTGTCCAGGGGGCGGTCGGCGGGCCCAGCCGTCGCCATGGCAAGGTCCTGGCCGCCTCCCCCGGGGCAGCACTCCAGCCGGCGCCCGCTCGCGTCGAAGACCTTGAAGAACATCACCTAAGCGCCATCATACTCCAGGTGGATTGTGAGGGCGCCCCTTGCTCTGCAACCCCGAGCGATCTCGCCCCAGCCACGAGTCATGAAGACCTCACCCGAGGCGAGCATCGCGACCTCTGCCTCGGTCACGGGGGTGCTGCAGTCGGCGTGCTGCAGCCACAACTCCAGGAGTCTTCCCTGTGGGAAGACGGAGGCGAAGAAGGGAGGAAAGCGAATCCAAGTTCGCGGAGGCATGGCGGCGTGGAGCACGAGCTCGGGGGAGGAGCCCTCGGCATGGACTCCAGGCGGAACGACCCACACCTTCGTGACCCGGCGGCGACGGCGCCTGCCGCTGGGATCGACGTCACCCCCTCCGAGGCCCTCGGCGTGGGCAAAAAAGGGAAGCGAAAACCCCGGCGGAGGCCGCTCATACCAAGGCTTTGACACCACCTGGTGGTCTCCTTCGTCTCGGCTGCAAAAGGCAAGTCGCTTCTTCGGCGGGAGCGGGTCTGGCTCTTCTTGGAGAGCCTTTCCCTTCTCCGCTGCAGAAAACCGGCGAATCGGGGCCATCACGTCAAGAAGGAGCAAGAATCAAGGTGAAGGAGAAGACAAGAAGAGATGGACTGGAAGGGCACGCACGGTGCTGTACTTATAAGCCGACGGAGGCCAACCGTCGGCCACCACGATCACAGGTAATCATGACACGATTTGCATGCAGGTACTTGTCCAATCCGCGCGACCATCGAGGCGTCGTGGGGAAGCGGAGGCGCCCACGTCCAATCAACCGCCACGCGGCGCCCAAGGCCGCAGGCTGTTAGGGCCCGCGGTGCTTTGCCCTTGCCCTTTCGCCTCTCGGCATGGCCAAGTCCGGGCGCGCCTTGGGCCCGGGGGCTACTGTCGACGTTCTGGGAACGGGGTCCCCAGACTTGCCTGCCTGTGGCCTGCGGCGTGGCTCAAATGGGGGCCCATCACGGCCCATCTTCATCAACACAAGACTCAAGACCCTCGCGAGGGGCCAAGCCTCGCGGGGCGGACGACACGGTGCTTCCTCAGGCGCGGCCTCCTCAGGCTGGCTCATGAGGAGGCGGAGAGATCAAGGCAGGGTACCTCGCGAGGTGCCCATGATGCAAGCCATGACGACCAAGAGTGCCAGGCGGGCGCCAGACCGCGCAGTGTCCTCCCTTTCCTCTTTGGTGCAAAGGGGGCAAGCGCAGGCGAGAGGATCAAGCAAAGGCATCCATTTCGGTGCAACAAGACCAAGACCAGTCCAACGGTGGGAAGGAGGTCATCGTGGAGCCCAGGACGGCGTCACCATAGGGCCTTTAGCAGGCGAGGACCGACTTTAGTCAGGATAAGAATACTGTATGTTCCCCTTCGAATTTGGCCAATTGTTAGCGCCCTTCCCGCTCAATATTTGGGAAGAGGCTCAGGGCCTTTACCTATAAATAGGACTAGCCACCCCCAGGGTAGAGGCATCCGGTATCCAGGATAAGGGCATCGGGTACCCAAGATCAGAGCAAAGAGAGAGAGAGAGAGAGAGAGAGAGAGAGAGAGAGAGAGAGAGAGAGAGAGAGAGAGAGAGAGAGAGAGAGAGAGAGAGAGAGAGGAGGGCGGCTGAACTCCCTCAACAGTTCATCGCCCTAGCCAAGAACAGGCCCTCGCGAGGCCGTTCTCCCTTGTATTGTTCATCATCATCATCAGCCCAAGAGGCAATCCACACACCACACCGGAGTAGGGTATTACACCACATCGGTGGCCCGAACCAGTATAAACCCTGTGTCTCTTGTGCTGTTCTTTCTGTAGTTTAGATCCTTGCGAGGCGGAGAGGTAGAGGGCATAATCTCTGCGCGCACCCCAGAGTTCGAACCTTAAGGGTCTGCCGGAACCCGTGATCCGACAGGCACGAGTCGCCGGCAACGGCGGCTTCGCTCGGGACTCTGTCCCGAGCCGGAGATGGGGGCGGTGGCGCGGTACTGGGCCGGCTGGGCTGGGCGAGGCCCAGTTTGGTTGGCCCAAAGTTTCCTTTTTTTTAAAGTCAGTCGAGAAAGAAAAATAAAACAAAATTAACTAAAAATTTATATATATATATAATATATCAAAATTTTCAGAAAAAGATTTTCTACATCTTGAACATTTTTCTAACGTCAAATAAAATCCACACAAATTCGAATAAAGCAAAGAGTGCTACTGGTGTAATAAAATCCAATAAAAATCATTTTAAGAATATCAAAATTCATTCAAATTTATTTCTCTCCAATTTTCTAATGTAGGGAATCATGTTACCCTATTTTCCATATATTTTTATTTTGGAGAAAAATAATTTTTAATAAAATCCAAATAACTCCAAATTAAAAATAATTTCAGAAAGGACTTTGAATTTGATCCTTTGAAACTCCCAACTCATATTTCATATGTTTTGAAGAAGTCATTTTATCTTCGCTCGTGAAAATCATTGAGTTGCATAAAGTTTCAGAATTGGAACATATTTCCAAATGGAAATAAAATATGTTTCAAACACCCTTTTCATTTATTTTAAATGGAAGAAGTCATGTCATCTTCTCTCTAGGGTTTTGTATTTGAAAAGAATTTGAATTCACGAAGATCATAAATGCAAAATGAAAGTTTGGGAAAGTCCTTTTATTCCCTCTCATTTAACTTTCAAAAAGTTTCAAATTTCACTCAATTTCACACAATCAATCAAATCTATCTATTTAATATAACATTCCAAAATTTAGAATTTTGGGATGTTACAACACCCTTCCAAGTGCCAGAGACAACCTGGTGATCGCTCTCTAACAGGGCATCGAGGAGGGGATCGCCGGGTAGGATTATGCTATGCAATGCTACTTGGAGGATTTCACTCTACTCTCTTCTATATGCTGCAAGACGGAGGCTGCCAGAAGCGTAGTCTTCGACATGATTGGCTATACCCCTCTTATTCTGGCATTCCGCAGTTCAGTCCACTGATATGGCCCTTTACACATATATCCATGCATATGTAGTGTAGCTCCTTGCTTGCGTGTACTTTGGATGAGTACTCACGGTTGCCTTCTTCCCCTTTTCCCCTTTTCTCTACCCTATTGCTGCGACCAGACGATGGAGCCCAGGATCCAGACGCCACCGTCAATGACGACTCCTACTACTCTGGAGGTGCCTACTACTACGTGCAGCCCGCTGACGACGACCAGGAGTTGTTAGGAGGATCCCAGGCAGGAGGCCTGTGCCTCGTTCGATATGTATCCCAGTTTGTGCTAGCCATCTTATGGCAACTTGTTTAACTTATGTCTGTACTCAGATATTGATGCTTCCGCTAACTCGTCTATGATCGAGCACTTGTATTCGAGCCCTCGAGGCCCCTGACTTGTATTATGATGCTTGTATGACTCATTTTATTTGTAGAGTTGTGTTGTGATATCTTCTCGTGTGTCCCTGATCTTGATAGTACACATTTGTGTGTATGATTAGTGTATGATTGAATCAGGGGCGTCACAAGTTGGTATCAGAGCTGACTGCTTGAGGAATACCCCTTTCCAACTCCTTGTCCGAAGTCGAGTCTAGACATTGCAAAACTTTTACTAACATGGCTGTGTGTCTTACGGGCACACGTTGCCATCGGGTGGTAGTAGGATCTTTTACTCCTTGACCTATACTCTGGGACTCTGACATCTCTTCTATTCAGGTTAAATGATTTTGCTAAAATCTAACTCTAGGTTCTCGTTACCCCTTCCTGCCGGAGAGCCCTTTAATTACGGATGATCGACTGCTTCAACAGAAGATTCGGACAATACTCTCGGATGTTCCCTCGATACTTTTTGCCATCCCTCTTGCAATTCCATTCCATCGATAAACCCCAATGGATAACCAAGTACACTTGCCATTCATGCAATTATTCCCCGTTGATCTTGTTATTACAAGATACCCCGAAATTCTCTCTAATGTTTCGAGAATACGTTGTGCCTACTGCCTTGCAGTTCTTGCCACATGAATATCCCTATGGATAATTTCTCGCACTTACCGAGTATCCACTCATGCCCAGTTGATTCATGTATGTCCCCAATCTTCGAAATACCATTCGATCTTCCAAAAATCCTCAGGAGCCTATTGCCCTTGAAATTCTTGCTTGCTTACATTTTGGTTAATCCCATAAGTCTAGTAATCTTATTGGCATCCTTTGTCACTATCAATTAAGTCCTTTGATTCTATATGTGTGCGAATGCACGCAATCATCAGTTGATCTTTATAAATTATCTTTCCGGCTGAGCTGTCTTTCGAACATGAGCTGGTTCTCGACCAATCAGATTGCCATCGATTGTACCCCTAAGTCTATTCAGCTTATCCATCCTTGATCAGAACATTTGCTCCTGATCCCTTGATTTAAAAATCATAATTCCTTTGCTATTTAAACGTTGAATTATTCAGATGTTCTATAAATCGATGCATTTTCGTTCTTTCTTCCTCTGATTGGGTATCGATACTCACATCAGCTCCATTGTGGATCGCCATACCCATTGTCGGGTTATTATCCGACAATGTCCTTCACAACCAAAATTCTTGTGAGTTCCTTACCTGATACATAATGCCCTTGGTAAATTGCATCATCTGCTTGGCCAACCATGCTCTTCTTTCGAGCTGGTGGTATTTACTATTGAAGCTTGTGGTATATGTTTCCACGATACCCTGACGGGTCGAACCTATGCCTTCCTTTATATGTGTGAACTCAAAAGTTTTTGCGAGTCATACTCTTCTGGTATTTTGCCAGACAAAATTTCAACACTACAACTTCTTCGAAAGTGAGAAGTGAATGAAAGGTTATGCATTGGAGAAGTGAGAGTCGACCTTGAACTTTGTGTTCATGCCCATGGACACGATGTAGATCTTATCATTAAAACTTCTCTTAAATTAATTATTCATTTGGTATAAGTTCATCTTATATCTGGGATCTGACCTTTTGCAATCGTGGTTCCGACCATGTTTTCCTTTAAATACCATTTCTCGTGCAAGTTTAAACACTTGTCTTCTGCAGAGCAATACCCAGTCCAACCTCTATTTTGATCTGTCATCGAGTATTACCCCCTGGTATCTCGATATTATCACGTAACTGCATAACCTCTTATGAGTTCTTCATCAAGTACTACATCCTCACTGAATCCAATTTTTCACGGGCTCCGAGTTTTTAAACACTCAAAAACACCGATAGCTGAATCGAGTCTGCACTGCGATTAAACAACTCTTTGTAATCTTCTTTACTTATGAGTTTGTACCCGATCACATCATTCCTAGCCTGATTGGCTATATCATTTTCGTGCTGATTTTAACTATGCTACTTGGCCCTTATTCCCGGAGCACAACTCTTGATGATGAGCTACTCTTACAATCGATCTTCCTCATCATATCATTTGTCCTTGAACAGCAAGCTTGAATTTGAGTTTGTGTCGTACCCATAGTTCCAATAACCTTTTTGCTTCATCATTCCATTGACTTGATGTCATCGCCGATCAGTTACATCTTCTCGAAACCTCTTGACAAATGTGTCGTGATCATCATCAACATTCTGAGGTCTTCCAAGATATCTATCAAATTCTTGATGAGAAATAGCATCCTTTGCCCTCGATGATTTGGGTTATCATCCACATCAGTATTGCATTCCCTCCAACACAAAACTTGTTCTTGTTTTGTGTTGTATCTTGAGTTCCTTGCTATCCAACTTATGTTATGATCTACCGCGGAGTATTACCATCTTTGATGTCAAGAATGTTCTGAGGATTGCTCCACCTCTTAAGAAATTCTTGCTATGATGATACTTCTCACTATCACCATTCTTTCTTGGTCCTCGCGTTGATTCCCACCGGGGTACCCACAAGTGAACGGTGTTGTTTGGATTCTGCACTTCTAGCAACCCTATTGCTTTGGAGTTAATGATCGATAATTCATTCTTAGCCTATCGGTTGCTGAACCACCATTCTAACGTTGATCATGCTACTATAAGCCCACATTTCAGGTGCACCTTTCAACCATTGTTTAGATGGGTATGTTTCCTCGAGCATACCTCATTGTATCATTTTAACTGACAATTGTCATCCCCTTGTTCACCTAATTGTTGAGATCCATCTTTTGGAAATCTCAATGAATTGTCGCCGAGTTCATTAGCCACCCCTTCATCCTCTCCTTGGTTAAATGGCGAACTCATGATTCAGGACTTGCCTTCATAGTTCATTTCCCGAGAATCTTGCAACGCCATCCCGTCAATGTGTTGCACCTCTTCTTCTCATCCCGAGTCTGAGGTATCCTCACACCCATCGTAACTAGATCTCGATCAGATATGATGGTTGGGACATATTCCCAAGAGTTATAACATTGGCCTTTAAACCGATAAGGTGATGTCATGCCTAGCACACCTGGACGGAGGCCCTATTGTTATAGATTCCTTTCAGTAAGGTTATCCGTTCTTCCATGAGGAAATCGCAAGACATATTCTACAAGTTATTCCTGATGGATCCTTTGTGTATCCAAGGTCTGACCTTTGCTTGAAGGCCCTGTCAATGCTATCTCGAAGCATGTCTATGGTACTCCGATTTTCAACAAGAACATTTGGAGGCCAATGCTGAATGCTTCTTGCTCAATTATCCAAACACCATTGTATGGGTAATGTCATGAAATTCCTCTCCCATTACCTAAATGGTATTCTATGTTATATCCTGTCATGGATATCATGCTCTGCTTGTCCTTGGGAAGAATATACCCTTGAAGTATGTGTTTAAACACATTTTCCTTTCCATTGTTTAGTTTAATCTGATAATCGTATTTTCCTTTCCATTGGTTGGTTTAACATTTCTTGTGATCTATAAGATCTAAGCAGTAATATTCTCCTGCTTATGTGAACACCTCGGTGTATAACTCTGTCAGTAAGACCATGTTACTATTGTTGATGACATTCCGATAGCCACCGATGGGCAAGAACTTTGCCTATTGGTCCGCCTGGTTTCGACAAGCAGGAAAATGGTTCTCTTCGTCCCTCGCCCTTGGTACCAATGTTGTTGCCGACATAACTGACATGGTACTCTCTGACATGCCTTGCTATCATGACCGTGCAAGATGTCACTCCTCCTATTAAAAAAAACACACCTGGTGGGCCCATAACCCACAGTTCCACAGGATCGAAACCTGACTCTCCTATACACCACTTGTTCCCAAGTTTATTCCTTGTGTGTGGCCTCATATGTAATTCACGGGCCACCGTCCCAAGTGATCTATTCTGGTATCAGACGCAATACTCAATCTTGTTGCTCTGGACCCCTTTCGCATGTTGTTTCAGACATCGAACGATGGCCTATCCGTTTGAAACTTCTCATGGTACCTTCTTACTTTGCTCTCGATAACTTCTTAAGTTTCAAATCGAGAGATACTTATGCTTCTCCCCTTGATTTTAATCGTCCGATGATCAATTATGTTAGAATCCGTCCTTATAGAGTTCTCCCCCTCTTATCTTTTCGTAAGTCCGGTGAAGGTCCTGAAGGAAGGACGATGACTTCATCATGATGACCTGAAGCAGAGGACTGAAGACATCAATGTAATGGATCGACCTCTTCGATAAGAGCAACCAAGACTGAGAAGATCTGTTAGCATTTCGTAACCAGATCCCTCCCCCCTTACTCCCGCTCCTAAATCTCGGGACGAGATTTCTTGTAGTGGAGGAGAATTGTGACGCCCGGATAATTAGACTATAGTAATCCCCTGCTAATGATGCCACGTCACCTCGATTTCTGTTGATAATCTCGCGTTAGTTAAAAAAACGATTCAAATTCAAATTGAATTAAAAGCAAACATCAAAAGTTTTCAAACTTTAAAACTAAAATGTTGAAGTTGTAGAAAATAAATCATAAATAAGATTGATGCAGAAACCACATTTTTGTAAAGTGTTTAGATGCACTAAGGTAATTAAAACAACAGCAAAACATTTAATTTAATACCTTTTTCAAATTAATAAAATATTAAACTATTTTATTTTGCTACCCAAATTAATGTGGCACTGTTGATGAATGTAATAAAACAAAAAATAAATAAATAAATATAAAAAAGAAAGAAAAACAAAACTAAATAGAAAGAAGCCCCCATGTCCCACTGGGCTTCAACCCATCTGTCCTCTGGGCCGCCAGGCCGGCCCACCCCACTCCCCTTATCCATCCTACCGAAACCCTAGCCACCACCGACCGCACCCACTCTCCCGACTCCTCCCACTCCTCGCCCCGTTTCTGGATCGAGGGAGCGACCCCCTTCTCCCGCCCACGACCGCGTCGTCGCCTGCCGCCTCCACCCAGCGCGCCGCGCCTGAGGATCGCCACCTCCACATCGCCATCGCCCTGCGTGCCTCGACCTCCTCCTCACCCCGCGCCGATGACGCCGTTCCTGCGACGCACCCTCAAGCCCCGATGCCGATCCCTGCCGCCGACCTCCTCTTCGACTCCTTGTCGGACACCATCGCCGTCGTCCCCTTTTCGTCGTTGACCTCGTCACCGTCGTCCTCCCCGCGCCCCACTGCCACGTCCCTAGGAACCCCCAGTGAGGCCCCCATCTTCTCCTCTTCCCCCGCACCACGCTGGTCGCGGTCGCCGCTGACACCCTGCTCCCATGCGCTCACCCGCAACCCCCTCGCGCGCGCTTACCGCGGTCGGGCTGCGCCCTGGCTGTGCACCGCTCCGTCTGGCCACGCCCGTCCCCACCCCCCCCGCACCGACGCGCCTCGCCTGCGACGCTCGCTCGCCACGCCACCGCCCTGTTTGCCCCGCAACGCGGCGCCTCGCCTCCCCTGCTTCCCACTGGCTCGCCACGGCGCCCAACCCCGCCGCTGCTTCGCTCCGCCGTGGCCGCAGCCACCTCCGGCGCCGCGTCGTTGCCCAGTTGCGCTCGCTCGGGCCTCACCCGGGTTGGGCATCGGCAACGCCCCGTATCCGTTCGCCCGTTCTCCCGTTAGGCCCCTGTCAGTCTATGACAAGTGGGGCCCCACACCCCTAAAACGAAAAGAAAAAGAAAAAGAAAATGTAATTAATAAAATTATTAATTGATTAATTAATTAGTAAATTAATTAAGTTAATTAATCTTGTTTGAATTAATCTAATTAATTAGTTAATTTAATTAAACAGTAATTAATTAGCTAAACCCTAATTAAACTAAATAGTGTATGACATGCGGGACCCACACGTAGTTGACCTAGTCAACTGCACAGTTGACTGCTGTCATGCTAACGTCATCATTTACTATTCTAGATAATGTTGAAATCAACAATTAACTTTCAGAAATTAATAAAAACTTTAAAAAATCATATTAAATAATCCGCAACTCTGATGAAAATATTTTATACATGAAACTTGCTTAGAATTTCGATACGAACCCGAATACGTCCTCCGAATTCCTGTCAGATGCCCATAGATATATGAACATGGAACTTTAAGACCGATTTCAGTGAATGAATAGTGCCCAACTTTAATTAAATAAATCCAAATAAATTCCTAAATTAACCAAATCATTTAGCTAGGCAGTAGAGCACCTCTGCATATCATTTAGACATGTCCTGCATATGTTTGCAATATTGCCGTGAATTTATTATTTCTCTCCCCCTCCTTCTCTCTCGATAGACGCCGATCCAACGTCGTTGCTGCTGAGTACGACTACGCTACTAACGAGCAGCCCGTTGACGATCTCTCTCTCTTGCCCGAGCAACCAGGCAAGCCCCCCCCCCTTGATCACTAGATATCGCCTACTCTACTCTCTACGGCTTGCATTAGAGTAGTGTAACATGTTACTGCTTTCCGTTATCCTATCCTGATGCATAGCCTGTCTTCGCTACCTACTGTTGTTACCTTTACCTGCAATCCTACCTGCTTAGTATAGGATGCTAGAATTCCATCTGTGGCCCTACATTCTTGTCCGTCTGCCATGCTATACTATCGGGCCGTGATCACTCGGGAGGTGATCACGGGTATATACTATATACTTTATACATGATACATGTGGTGACCAAAGACGGGTCGGCTCGTAGGAGTACCCGCGAGTGGGTCCTTGAGGCGGAGTGACAGGGCAGGTTGAGACCACCTAGGAGAGAGGTGGGCCTGGACCTGTTCGGCGTTCGCGGATACTTAACATGCTTAACGAGATCTTGGTATTTGATCTAAGTCTGGCTACTAGCCTATATGCACTAACCAACTACATGTGAAAGATATGGGCACTCGGCGTCGTGGTATCAGCCGAAGCCTTCGTGACATCAGCGACTGAGCGGCGCGCGCCGGATTGGAACGTAAGCCTGCTATTGTATTAAGGGGGCTAGTTCTGCTTCCGGCCGCCCACGCAACGTGTAGGTGTGCTAAGGGCGATGGGCCCAGACCCCTGTGCGCTTAGGTTTAGAGCGGCGTGCTGACCTCTCTGTTGTGCCTAGGTAGTGCTGCGACGTGTTGATCTTCCGAGGCCGGGCATGGCCCAGGAAAGTATGTCCGGCCAAATGGGATCAAGCGTGTTGGGTTATGTGGTGCACCCCTGCAGGGAAGTTAATCTATTCGAATAGCTGTGATCTTCGGTAACAGGACGACTTGGAGTTGTACCTTGACCTTATGACAACTAGAACCGGATACTTAATAAAACACACCCTTCCAAGTGCCAAAGACAACCCGGTGATCGCTCTCTAACAGGGCATCGAGGAGTGGATCGCTGGGTAGGATTATGCTATGCGATGCTACTTGGATGATTTTAGTCTACTCTCTTCTATATGCTGCAAGACGGAGGCTGCCAAAAGTGTAGTCTTCGACAGGATTAGCTATCCCCCTCTTATTCTGGCATTCTGCAGTTCAGTCCACTGATATGGACCTTTACACATATATCCATGCATATGTAGTGTAGCTCCTTGCTTGCGAGTACTTTGGATGAGTACTCACGGTTGCCTTCTTCCCCTTTTCCCCTTTTCCCTACCCGATTGCTGCGACCAGACGATGGAGCCCGACTCCTACTACTCTGGAGGTGCCTACTACTACGTGCGGCCCGCTGACGATGACCAGGAGTAGTTAGGAGGACCCCAGGCAGGAGGCTTGCGCCTCGTTTGATCTGTATCCCAGTTTGTGCTAGCCATCTTATGGCAACTTGTTTAACTTATGTCTGTACTCAGATATTGATGCTTCCGCTGACTCGTCTATGATCGAGCACTTGTATTCGAGCCCTCGAGGCCCCTGGCTTGTATTATGATGCTTGTATGACTCATTTTATTTGTAGAGTTGTGTTGTGATATCTTCCCATGAGTCCCTGATCTTGATCGTACACGTTTGCGTGTATGATTAGTGTAGGATTGAATCGGGGGGGGGGGGGTCAGAATATGCATGTCTAGTAGGAAGAAGTTCACCTCGGTTTCCATTGCGTGTGCTCAAGATCTTGTCATAGGCCCACATGGTGCTTGATGTGTTGTTGTAGAGTCCATGGGGATGATGGAAGGATGCTCCGCATCACGTTCCCATCGACTACAAAGGCGTGTATGGTGACTTCTTCAATTTTCAAGATGATGTGTTGGCTAAGTTTATTGGAGGTGCTCATATGGGTAGGATGTGCGTGGGTGCATTCATAGGGGGTGAGTGTATGCTTGTGTATGTGAGCGACTTTGATTGTACTATGTTCAAACAAAAGAGAATTTATGTGCAGGAAGTCATGAGTTTATAGAACGAACCCATCAAAATACCAAAACAAACCAAAATAGTCACGAAGCTAACCAATTTCCTCGCTTCCCCTTGCTCAGGTAAATGTCATGTCCTACTATTTTATTTCCCTGAACACCAACACAACCACCTTGAAATGCATATAGGTGCAGTTTGGTTCATGTCCTGGGTAGCATGCCTGAGAAATTTTGCTGCTTGGCCTGGTCTAAGAAAGTGAAAAAGGTTGCCTGGTCAGGGTAGAACATGAAAGAAGTATTTGGTTCAAGGCCTGGCCAGTGCTAAGCACTCGTAGTTTGCTCCTTACTCACATTGTTCTCTGCACCATCATGATTAAAATGTGTGATTACTCCCAAGCAGCTCCACCAGGCACGTCCATGCGTCCAAAATGGGTAGCCCGCACCAGGTTAATTGTGTTGCCTCTATTCTCCACCAGGCTACCTTGTCATCCCATCGTCCAGGTCATGCTTACACCCTTGTTCCGAGGACATGAACCAAACACTACTAGGGAAAAACCTAGTAGTAGCATGGGTTTTGAGGCTATCAGTAGCACGGGTGGCCGCGCTACTACTACGACGCTACAGCTAACTGTTAGTAGTAGCACGGTCTATACCCGCGCTACTACTATTGACTATATCAGCAGCGCTTTTCTGGAACGCGCTACTATTAATTAGCTGTAGCACTTTCCTATCCCCGCACTATTGTTGTATCTTTCATCATTTTTCCGTGCTTCCTACCCCATTTCAATAAACTTCAATTTCCAGATAACAATATCATTAACCACAATACCATATAGTCATACAGTAGTCATACAATATCACAAAGCATTATAGGTACTAGGTAGTACTAGATAACAATTTCATATATAGTCAACATGCATCCTCAAGTAGTACTAGGTAGTCTTACAGCCACACATATATAGCAATTATACTAGGTATATATAGTCATACAACCACACACACATATGTAGTTCTAGATGATATCGACGACGATCATCATCCTCAAGCCTGGGCAGTGGGTGTTCCTGATAGTAATTAGGATGGCCTGTCCAACACGAAGATTCTTGGCAATGAGGAATCTCTTCCACCCAACCGAGCTTAAGTGTGTGCGACCGTCCGTGTCCATGCCGTAAGTACAGGTGGTGACGGAGCCCCTTGCGGTAAGGCGTAGTCTAGCTGAGCCTTCTTCATCAGGCTCGATACCACAACTCACAAATAGGCTCTTTGGCAATTTCTGAATAAGAAAAACATATAAATTAATAAGTAGCCTCGCACATACTCCTGCAAATATATTTCTATTAAGTATAGATTTCTACACTATCAAAAGACACATCACTACACATTTGTACTAAGCATGAATTCTACTAATAAGTATATATGGATTATATACACTATTAATAGTTCCTTGGATTCTACACTAATAAGCATGTGATCGGACTCTACACTAAAGCATATCATCGACTAGATTCCACATATATAGCATATCATTGGAATCTACACTAAGCATATCATCGGATAATTTGCATTTGTAAGTATAACAATAAAGCATATATATCATCAAATTACTACAGTTTGTATAACATACCATATCATGCCGATCAACGATGGTACTTGTCAGGCGGGTCATGAATGGCACCCGACAGTCATCACATGGCGGGATTATGTCCCATAGGTTGCACACCTCCTCCTCGTCCAGCCTCATTCTTTGAGCTACGATGGCTTTGTGAAGTGGGTCCTCATCATATTCATCATCTTCCACCAGGTTCATATAAATGACAGCCAGCTTGGGTCTTTCTACTCTGAAGGAGAAGCTGATCAACTCACCACCAGTAACACACATGCAGGCGAGGAAACGGGCCCATCCATCTACTCCAATCTGCGACATATTGCGTCCTTTCTCGAGCTCCATAGTGTAGGGCCCCCCCAGGAGCCTCAAAGGTCACGGTGTCTCCTGTCAGCTTGTTAAATTTCAACCTCACATTGCATGAAACGATCTGTGTACAAGAAGCAAAGTGACACAATGCATTAATGCCAACACTAAAAACAAAATAGTTGTTACATTTCATATAATTTCTTACCGCCGCATGACTAAAACTCGGCTGAAAGTAGATGCCGAGCAGCTTGCCAGTTGCAAGGCTGCTGGCGCACCTTGACTTGCACAGTCGACATGGTGGTGGTGGTGGTCGCGCCATTTTCCTAAAGGAATATGAGTAAAGATGAACGATCCACTTCACAGGAAAGAAAAACAACAAATAAAGTTCTCAATGCATCGATCTTAATCGGAAAACAGAATATTTAGGCTTAGTAACTAAAATTAACATATAATATGATATGAGGTTAGCAACAGACATTACATATAACAGGAACTGCCATGCTACTGTTTCAATCTTTGTTGTTTATCTTGTGCCAAGCTGAATATATTTAACAAGCTAGCATCAATACTAATTAAACAAGATCAATGGATCTAAGAACCACATGTAGCAACTTAGCATGGGACGATCATCAAGCTTAACATGCAAACCAACATAGCAAACTAGCATCGACTATTCTAAACCCTAGAAACTATCCTAAATCAAAGTGGTATATACGACCAGAGGCTTATATCAACTAAAAACTATCAACTATGTCTAAATTTGTACTTATCAGTTAATCATACTAAATAAAAATTGTTATATATCAACTACAAACTATTAAGTAAATCAAAATGTTGCATATCAACAAGAAAATATCAACTAGCCTACTAAATCAAAATGTAGGAGGGGGCGGGGGGGGGGGGGTGGAGGAGGGAGGAGGGAGAAGGAGGGGCGACTGGAGGATGGAGGAGGAGGGCTCGGCCAGCGTCGAATAGAAGAGTGGAGGGAGGACAGAGGAGGAGGGGGCGGGGAGGATGGCGGCCGGCGAAGGATTACCGAGTCCAGGGAGGATGAGGAGGTGACGGCGGCGTAGAGGGAGGAGGGGTAGGCGAGGGCGGCCGGCGGGGGAGGACCAGCGCGGGGGGGGGGGGGGGGGGGGTTGAGGGGCAGATCGAGTGAGCGTGCGTGTGAGTGTGAGTGGAGAGAGGAGAGTGAGGGACGGCCGGTTAGGGAAGATAGAATGGCCTAGCAGTAGCGCGCTATATGGAAATGCGCTACTGCTAAACGCCATAGCAGTAGCGCCTTCTCATAAAATGCGTACTGCTAAACGCCATAGCAGTAGCGCCTTCTGATAAAATGCGCTACTGCTATGTGTAAGCATGTAAAAATATACATAAAAAATACATTGATCATCAATGATCTTTTTGTGTACAATCTGAATTGTCAATATGAGTCCTCACCGGTTTAGAAACCGGAGAAGACTCATATTGCGGACACAAATTCTACACACAGAGTTCAATGAAGACCAATTGGTTGTGATAGTTTGAGAAGTAACATATTTAAGGTGGTAAACACCCTATTCGCTTAGTAGTATGGGACTATACTTAGCAAGAACGTGTGTTGGCGAAACGCGCTACTCCTAAGTACTTTAGCAGTAGGGCGTCTATGGAAAGAGCGCTACTACTATACCTAGTCTGGAGGCAACGCCCTGGCAATTTTATTAGTAGCACTCTTCTCCCCCCTAGCGCGCTACTGCTAAAGGGATAATAGTAGCGCCGTTTTATAAAGAGCGCTACTGCTATTTAGCAGTAGTGTCTGTTTTTAAACCGCGCTGCTGCTAAGTTTATGTGTATAAGCTTTTCCCTAGTAGTAAAACATGCACCAGGCGACTCCACGGATCACCCCAGGCTAGGCGTCACATGTTGTGGACGTGAACCAAACTGCCCCATAGTGTCCCCTTTGTGGATTCTGGATTATTAATGACAAAACAATTAAGGAACTAATGTGTTTGTGTGTATACACATGTGAAACTATATGAGCTTTGGTTTAACCAGTGGGCGAACGCCTCTAAAAATATTGTGAGAATATTGATGTCTTCGGAATGTCTATTCAAGAATTGAAGACTGTTGTGTAGATGTTTACTAATTCCATTACTTTTTCATTTTAATCATAAGGTGCACCGTAGGGGGTCTACATGAAGCAGGATTGAAGGTATGTGTGCTCAATTGAACATATTTCTTCAGTGTGTGAAGACTTGGAAATCTCAGCCCAAGCGAGCCATTTAGCTCTTGTGGCGAAGTTAATTCTCCTGGACAACTAAGTTAAATTGCTCACAGGGCAGTTGGAAAACGTGTTGCCCTAATTATTCCATTGTGCTCGTGTTTGAAAATCTAAACATTGCCACATGTCAGTTGCAAGATAAGGGTGTCCCTTCCAACAATCACATTGGCCCTAGCGGGTGTGTTCACTTGCTATAAAAGTCTCCCTACCACCAACCATTTGTGATTGGCTACTCCGACTGAATTGTGACAAGTGTAGCTACCCTCCTCGCACAGATTTGACGAAGAAATCTGTAGTGGGGAAAAACAATTGGTTTTGGAAATATGCCCTAGAGGCAATAATAAAATTGTTATTATCATACATCCTTGTTCTTGATAAGTGTTTATTCTCCATGCTATAATTGTGTTAACCAGAAACTCAAAAACATGTGGATACATAAACAAACACCGTCTCCCTAGTGAGCATCTACTAGACTAGCTCGTTGATTAAAGATGGTTAAGATTTTCTAAACATAGACATGATTTGTCATTTAATAACGAAATCATATCATTAGGAGAATGATATGATGGACAGACCCAATCATAAGCTTAGCGTTTGATCATGTCACTAAGCTCCAATTGATATAGTTTTATTAATGTCAAGTATCTATTCCTTAGACCATGAGATCATGCCACTCCCTAATACCGGAAGAATGCTTTGTGGGTATCAACCTTCACTTTGTAAATCAATGATCATAAAGGTGCTCTTCAGATATCTCGGAAGGTACTAGTTGGGTTGCATGGATAAAGACTGGGATTTCCACTCCATGTGATAGAGAGATATCTCTAGGCCTTCTCGGTAATACAACATCCTAAGTATCTTGCAAGCATGTGACTAATGTGTTTAGTCACGGGGATACTGTATTACGGAATGAGTACAGACAACTTGTCGGTAACGAGATTGGTGAGACAAAGGGAATGGAATATGGTATTGTTTCAATCCTCGACATTGTGGTTCAAACTGATAAAGATATTTGTTGAATACGTGGGAGTCATTATGGGCATCTAGGTCCCGCTATTGATTATTGACCGAAGAGTTGTCTCGATCATGTCTGCATGTTTTCGAATCCATAGGGTCACACACTTAACCACTACTAGGGAAAAGCCTAGCAGTAGCGCCGGTTTTTGGCCTATCAGTAGCGCGGGTAGGCGCGCTACTGATAAGGCGCTACAGCTAAGGCGCCTACAGGCACTCGCTACCGCTATATCTACTTAGTAGTAGCGCTTGCCTAGTCAAGCCTACTGCTAATTACTAGTAGCGCTTTCGAAAACAATCGCTACTACTATTATTCCCTATTCCATTTCTATTGAATTTTAGGTCGTATTCATATACCTGTATACAATTTTTCATATAGTAGCAATTTAGAGATTGTTTTTACATCATAATGAGTTATTAAATCACTAGGTGAAAGAACCTTGGATTAGTTTCAAGTGCATGGATCCAAAGTAACCAATGGTCACTTTGGATCCATCCATTTGAAACTAATCGGCGGTTCTTTCACCCAGTGACATAATAACTTATCATCATCATCATAATATCATTATCAACTTATCATAATAATACATCGTTGTCACATAAATCCTCATAATCATCATTTTCGTCCAATGTCATATAACAACTTCGTCACTAGTTATAATAACAACTCCTCCTCCTCATCGTCATAGTAATCATAATCACTACTCCTACTCAGCATCACCATCAAGTCTAAGACATTGTAGTCATATATAATCAACACTAACTAATTGTTCTTAATACTTAGGACCTACTCCTCTCTCCTAGCTAAAATACCATAAAACAGATAAACCGGTCCTTCACCATAATGGAGAATGGACATAAACCTATCTCCAACTTGTGGCTTGCGCACATTCATTTTGTCTCCAATTATTTGCGTGTGCGCATTCATCACTTTGCTCCATTCTTTGATTTTGAGCCTTCCGTCATTTGAAGAAATCGAATATGCAGTATGGTAAGCCTCCGAAGGAGTTGGTCGTAAGCTAACCATATGCATATCACCTTCGGTAAATAGCATATCAGGCACAACCTGCTTCGGGAGCCTCTGTTCAAAAATGGAATAGTAACATATATAGTTAGCAATGGTTTACTTAAGAATAATGTATGCAATGAAGTTACCATCAATCTTACCAAGTTTTTGGCAATGAAGTTATCATCAAGCAATGTATGGACTAGTGGCACATATCTAGTATAATTTGGGCTGATAGAGTGACTGTTTTTGAAGGCCTCAACATCTTCTATGAATGAGACAAGATAACCTTTCTCCTCACAATTAAGCTTGGAGTCATAGTTGTAGTATGTGTTGTCTACTACCTTCCGAGTATTTCTTGAAGATAAGAAATAAGCTGAAAATTATAAATAAATAAGTTTAGTACGGATGAACACCAAATAGTTTTAAATTAACAACATAAATTACTGAACTTAACAAATTAGTTTGGCAAACTCACATCTAGGCAAAACTAGATGCATATCCACATCCACCCAGATGTCGATATTATCAACATCATCATAATCTTCAGGACGAATATAAAATCTTATTCACATTCCCTCCACAAATCCATATGACTTGGAGAGAGCTTCCCAATTAGAGCAACCAAAATGGGAGCGATCGACCGCATTGTAGAACTTAACCAGAAACTCATAACCATGTTTAGTTCTTAAGTGAGCCCTCCTCGTCTCCACATTCTCAAAGTCATCTAAACCAACCAAGCTTCTCCAATACATATGGTCTAGCATGGCACGGGATGTACTAATCGAATTGAAAAAAAATCCATAAATTACATGTTGAACAAAAGAAGCACAAGTGATGATATTAATTACGATGAAATGCTTGCCGTTGCGTACCGTACAAACATCAAAGGTCTCTTCCAGCTTCACGGTGAAAAACCTATCATTTTGCAGGTGAGGAAACCTGTCGCACACACCTCGGTCATCGTAGCAGTACACACACTCCGGGATCCCATCGTCATCAGACATCTCCTGTGTTCAAAATTCAAAGATTATAACTCGACAGCAAAACCCAAAAAATCCGGCATGACCTTTGCTAAAAAAGGACATATCGAGCGCCTGAAATTTGCCGGAACGAAAATTAATCAACACTCTGGCAAAACATAGGCCACTTATCGATGGTCATTGCTTTTCAATGGTTCAAAATATGAAAAAAAACATTTGAAAATATCTTATATATAATCCTAACACTAAATAAACTAGTTTTATTAACTAATTACTAAATAAACTATTTTTATTAACTACTTACTAAATAAACTAGTTCTATTAAGCACTTACTAAATGAACTAGTTCTATTAAGCACTTAATATAAATAAACTAGTTATAATAATCACTTACTAAATAAACTAGTTACCTATGATTTGCAAAAACAGAGACAAGGGAGGGAGGGAGGAGAGAGGAGGGGCAGGGGGCGGCCAGAGGAGGAGGAGGGGCCGGCCGGAGGAGGAGGAGGGAGGGGCGGTCGGAGGAGGAGGAGGGGGGGCGGTGGGAGGAGGGCTGCCGGCGGAGGATGGACGAGGGGGCGGCCGCAGGCAGAGGGAGGAGGAGGGAGGAGGGCACGGTGGGAGGAGGAGGGACGGAAGGAGGGAGTACCTCGGTGGCGGACGGACGACGGCGGCGGCGGTGACGAATGACAACGGTTATCGGCGCGGGCGAGAGTGACTGAGAGGGAGAGTGAGTGAGAGAGATAGGGTGTCGGGGTAAATGACCACGGGTAGCCTAGCCGGCTCCCATTGGCACTTTAGAAAAAATTACGAGCCGATCCGGCCACCAAGAAACCAAGACGTGGGGCCGCCTCCCCCCTGCCGGCTGGCTCTCAGGCCGACTGTTGGAAGGCGGCCCGGCCTTAACCATCATAAAGGAAGCTGCGGGAGGGCCGGCTCCGAGAAGCCGGCCACGAGAAGGCCGACTCCAAGAAGCCGGCTCCCACAACGCGGTCAAGATCGTATCCTCAAAGTCCGCATCCACGTAACGGCGATGGGACGGGGCGTGGCTACAGTAAAAGCCTGCCACCCCTGAAACCCGGGGCACGCCTGGCACAGTGTGCCGTACGGGGGAGCCCTGACCCGTCCGGCGTGGCACTGTTGCCATGATAACTATGACGCCATCCACAGTGGGTTGTCAGCGCGGTCCACGGGCGGTGGGCCCTCTTGGGTAGAGAGACACCCGAAGGTGGCCAGGCCTCCTCCAGTCGGCCCAGGATATGGCCGGCTTCCCCAAGCCGGCTCGCCCCCTCCCTCGAAGGAGGCGCCCCATTAAGGAGACAAGACGACGTGAGGCTACAGCGATTGCCCGCCAGGTGGCGGGCTCTGTAGCCACGCTTACCTCGACAAAGCCCTCATCATCAGGATTGAGGCAACAGTAATCAGCCGCCGACAGGGCCCTAGGCAGTAGGGCTTGCCTGTCGACCAAGATGCCGGCAGCCGGCGGGGCCCACCAGCCGGCGGGCCCCAGCAGCCGGCGCAGAAGCCGGCGGGCGTAGACATTGATGGTTGGGACCTGCGCCTAGCCGGATTACCATTGTACCCCCGGGGGTAGGCCTATATAAACCCCCCGGGGCACCCATGCAAAGGGTTGATCTCATCTAGGTTACAACACACATAGAGAGAAGAGTAGAGCTAGTCTTTCCCTTCTTCTTCCTCTCGCCAAACAGCTCGAGGAGCACCTTGTAGTTACTTGTTCATTGAGTGATCATGCGGAGACCCCGCAGAGCAGCAGTAGGGGTGTTATCTCCACGGAGAGCCCCGAAGCTGGGTAAGATCCGCCGGCGTGCATTTCTTCGCCTTATCCCGCTTCCAGGCACCGGCGACGTCTTACTGGCTCCCACACAGATAAGCCACCCGTTGGCATATGTCGCACCAACCACCCGACATTTGGCGCCCACCGTGGGGCCAGGTGCACCGTTGTCCGGAGACCTGTTCTGGACGGGAACCCACTTCCTCCCCAGCGAGCGTAGCCAGCCTGGCACGCCCGATGGCGCTTGCCACGACGCGCTACGAGGCGTCACCAACGCCTGCGCAACGAGCAACCTCGCCGATCCCCTTGGGGAGGCCCTCATCTCCGACGAGCCCGCCTCCGACATGGGCACCGACTGCCTCGTCGACCTCCTCGGCCAGCTCCACGTCTCCAGCGAGCCTGCTGTGGACCAGGAGTCCGTTGGCTCCACCGATCCGATGCCTGTCGACTTCGACACAGCCTCGCCCGACGCCTTCCCCACCAACGTCGTGATCTACGACGACCCGCTTCCCCGAGCCGATGGCTGTGACGTCGTCACCACCGAGGTGATGGTCATTAGCCACGGCGGCGCTTCTGGCGAGAACGCCCATGACGCCCCGCAGGCGGCGATCCATGACCTGTCCGTCCCCCTCCCGGTCGATGCTGACGCCGAAACACTAGAGGCTCGCCACCTCGCCCTCCTCGCGGAGGGCCGGAAGCTAGCTTCCGTGAGACGCCTCACTGAGGCCCACCAGCGCGAAGTCGACCGCGCCGCCTTCGGCACGCCACCTCCTGGCGGGCCGAGCCGAGTCGGCGTCGTCAGACAGCGCGACGCTATCATCACCGACATGCTTGGAGTCGACCGCCCAGTCTATGCCACCCCACTCGAGAACCTGCGCGCCGCCCAGGCGGCCGTAGACGAGCTGGATGGACTGGGGGCCGAAGAGCTCCCCTACATGACCAGACGCATCCAGCAGCTGATCGATGCAGTCGCGCAGCGGCACGAAACCGATGCCCGCGAGGAAAGCCCTCCACCGCGCCGAGAGCACGGCGCGACGTCCTGGACGCCGACTGCGGGTAAAACCCGCACGTGACACGAGAAAGAGTCGGCTGCCAGCCGAAGCCGAACACGGATCTCCATCGAGCGAGATGCAGAAGGCCACCCTCGAGCCGTGGAGCAGTGGGGCAACCCGCCTCCGCCTCCGCCTCATGGGGAAAGATATCCCACCCCGCCGCCTGTCATGCATCTGACTCTCAGCGGCCGACTAGGTCGCCGCGAAGGAGTCGGCGAGAACGACGCCCGCCATCGGATCGACCGCCTAGCGCGATCCCTGGCCCTCGAAGAAGAAGATGATGTCGGCCCGCCTTGTTTTGGCCCCCGCATCCGCGACAAGCCCTTACCCAAAGGGTTCTAGCTCCCAAGAGACACGCCCAAGTACAACGGCTCCATGAAGCCGGAAGATTGGTTGATCGAACACTCCACCGCGGTACGCATCGCGAACGGCAACAGGCGCGTTGCCGTGAAGTACGTGCCCCTCATGCTCCAGGCACCGGCGACGTCTTACTGGCTCCCACACAGATAAGCCACCCGTTGGCATATGTTGCACCAACCACCCGACATTTGGCACCCACCGTGGTTGCAGTAGCCGCGTTGGCAATAGAAGAAGTCACAGCTCCATCATGGGCCCAGCCCATCCTCAACTTCCTGACAAACCAAGAACTGCCGGCTGACGAGACAGAAGCAAGACAAGTCCAACGCCGAGCCGGAGCATACACAATCGTCAACAGAGAGCTCGTCAGGCGCAGCGTCACTGGAGTCTTCCAGCGATGCGTCAAGCAAGAGAAGGGCATAGAAATCCTCAGAGACATCCACCAAGGTGAATGCGGCCACCACGCGTCCTCAAGATCACTAGTCGCCAAAGCTTTCCGCCATGGATTCTTTTGGCCGACTGCTTTGGACGACGCCAAGGAATTAGTCAAATACTGCAAAGGGTGCCAAGTCTTCAGCTCCAAGCAACACCTGCCGGCTTTGGCACTCAAGACCATTCCCCTCACTTGGCCCTTTGCCGTTTGGGGTCTGGACATGGTGGGCCCATTCAAGACGGCACGCGGCAGCATGACACATCTGCTTGTCGCCGTGGAAAAGTTCACCAAGTGGATCAAAGCAAAGCCAATCAAGAAGCTGAATGGGCCGACTGCCGTGACATTCATCGCAGACATAACAACTCGGTACGGCGTGCCGCACAGCATCATCACCGACAACGGCACAAATTTTGCCAAGGGAGCATTGGCGTGTTTCTGTGCAACGCAGGGCATCCGACTGGACTTAGCGTCTGTTTCCCACCCGCAGTCAAACGGCCAAGTCGAACGAGCCAACGGCCTCATCCTTTCTGGCATCAAGCCCCGACTGATCGTGCCACTGGAGCGCTTGGCCGGCTGCTGGCTCGATGAGCTGCCGGCCGTCCTCTGGAGTCTGCGCACTACCCCAAACAGGTCAACCGGCTTTACTCCTTTCTTCCTCGTATATGGTGCCGAGGCGGTCATCCCAACCGACATCGAGTTCGACTCGCCGCGGGTGACCATGTACACGGAGACGGAGGCCAAGGAAGCACGAGAAGACAGCGTCGACCTCCTGGAAGAAAGCCGGCTGTTAGCCCTCAGCCGGTCCACCATCTACCAGCAGGGTCTGCGTCGCTACCACAGCCAGAAGGTCAAGCCAAGATCCTTCCAAGAGGGCGACCTTGTGCTCCGGCTGATCCAGCGAACAGCCGGCCAACACAAGCTCTCGGCCCCTTGGGAAGGCCCCTTCGTCATCAGCAGAGCGCTAGGAAACGACTCCTACTAGATGATCGACGCACAGAAGCCAAAGACACGAAAGAGAGACGACTCCGGCAAGGAGTCGGAACGACCATGGAATGCCAACCTCCTCCGAAGATTTTACAGTTGAAATGCAGTATGTATCACACTAACTTTTGTACTAAGTACGAGACAATAGGCCCCCCGAGGAGAAGTCAGGGACTGCCATCTTTCATCTATGAATGAAGAGTATCATGCTTATGATTATGTCATTACATTCACTTCTCTCGTCCGGCACCGGGTTCGACTAGTCGGCCCGGGGACTGGCCGCCTTGAGTTATATTAGAAGCTCTACCTGCGGCCAGACAAGTAGTGTGCCGGCTCCAAAGCCCTCTCTTGCCAAAAGCCGCAGTTCAAAGAATCGGCTATCCGGCTGGCAAGAGCCAAAGGTAGGAAAGGACGCCCACACGAAAAACGGCTAGGGACTAACGGACTAATATAACAAAAAGGCGGCTTTTTCCTACTGCTGGCCGACTACAAGAGTAGCCGGCCGGCCGGCTTCCATTCACTTCGCTACAATCTAAGAAAGCTCGAGTACTTGCTTTCCCCCCAAAAAAATATAGTCGAGTCCTTCTTTAGCCATAGGCTGCAGAGCAGCTGCCGGCTGGGAAGGCAGCAATCAGGGGAAGACAGCAAAGGAAATAGCCTAAGGATAAAAAGCATACGAGTATGGAAGCCAAACACATGCATGATTATATTTACACAAAAGGCCTTGAAAAGACCAGCATTCAACATAGTTTGAATACCCCCCAGTGGGTGGAACTGCGCAAGCTTAATAGAAATTGTTCAAAGAGTAACAAGCAGGAAAAGCAAGGACGGCAAATCAAGCTAAGGGAACGACTGGCGAGTCGGGCAGGTCGGTAGAGACGGCGGTGCCGGCTGGAGGGGTGGCCGGCTGATGGACCTCGGCATGATCACCGCCTCCCGCAGAGGGCGCGCCAGCACGCGCCTCATTGCTGGAGGCACGGTCATGCTGAGGCTGGCCGGTTGCTTCACCGGCCGGTTCGACGTCTTCGCCCTCCTCCCCTTCTTCGTCTTCACCTTCATCGCTGGAGGCGATCTCCTCTGCCGAGTCTTCACCCTCCGTCGGGTTCAGCCCGAACCACTCCTCCGGCTGGGCGACGCCGTTGTCATCCACCTCAGGAGCGAAGACGCTGGTGTCGGTAAACTCGGCAAGAGCCGAAGCACGCTGGATGATAGCCGGCCGCACCTCCACCAGCTCTTCGTCGGCCTCCTCCCGCCAAGTCCTCAGCTGTTCCAAGCTCAGCCCAGGGTACCAGGCCCGGACGAACTTCAGCGCCCGCCTAGCACCGGATCGAGCAGCGGAGGCCTTCCAGGCCTCAAAGCGGCCAACTGCCACCTCCAGCCAGTCGGCAGTCCGGCTCGGGGTGCGGGGAATCGCTTCGCCTGGCCAGAAGGCGGCCAGCACCTGCGCCCCAGCACGCTGGAGGCGGCGGAGCATGCGGTGTGCCGGCTGCAGCCGGGCTTGGATCGCCAAGAGTTGCTCCTCAAGTGTCCGGCTCGCGTCCGGCGCGATCTCAACCCCCGCCTGCCGGCGTGCCTCGCGGTAGGCCTCGATGGCCTGGGTGGCTGCGACGGAGTGGCGGGGGAAGTAGTCTGCGCAGAGAACAAAAGCAGCACAAATCAAAAGACGAATCAGAGGGCAAGGGGGCGAGCAAAGAGTAAGGGAGGCGGCTTACCGTCGATCAGATCCTCGATCCGGCTGTAACCCTCGCTCAGCGCTTGCTTCGCCTCAGCCCAGCCCGCCGCTTCGGTCTCAAACTCGGCTTTGAGGGCGGCCTCACTCTCATGCGCCTTCTTCAGGGCCACCTTGTGGCTCTCCTCCTGGTCGGCCAACTTCTTGACCAGGCGGTCGCGCTCCTGGACCAAGGCGCTGAGCTCGGCCTCCTTGGCGCGAAGGGCGGTCTGGGCCCCGCCGAGCTACTCCCTCAGGTCGGCATTGGCCCCTGCAAGCATGAGGGCAAAGGAAGAAACAATAAGGAAGAAGTCGTTGGGGAAGATCCGACCCGACTGCTCAGCAGTCGGCCCGGATCTCGGGGACTACACCCAGTGGGTGCGCTGACGCGCCCCCATAGGACATGAACAAATCCGAGCACGTACTCTGGCTGTCGGACAGATCCTCGATCTTCTGGCGCAGCTCCTGAGCCTGGGAGTCGAAGGCGGCGGTGCTCTGGTTATGGTACTCCAGGAAGATCAGACAGGATGCAGAAATAAGATAACTGTCAGGACCTAGTAAGTTCCAAGCCGCCTGCTCAGCAGCCGACTCGGAACTCGGGGACTACACCCAGTGGGTGCGCTGACGCGCCCCCACGGAAGAAATCAAAAAGCAAAAAAACGAAGGCTAGAAGAATCACCCAGACGATGGCCCGCATCGCAAGGAAATCTCGGCTATACCGCTGCAGCGCGGTGCATGAGCCTGAAGCCGGCCCCGGACCTCCTGGGCCGCCGCGTTCAGCTCGGCCGACCCCCCGCTGGGCGTCCACTCGGACGTACTAGAGCTAGCCACCTCCAGGGCCTTCGCCGTCCGGCTGGCGCTCGCAGCTCGGTCCGGCTCCGGCACGGGGGCAGTTTCCCCCGCACGCCGGCGTGATGTCGGCTGCACCACCAGGCCGGCTCCTGCTGCCGGCTCGCTCCCAGCCGGCTGCACCGGCTCCGCAGCCGGCTGGCCGCCCTAGCCTGCCCCAGTCGGCGCTGTCCGCGGCACCTCCTCCAAGACAATCACATCGTCTTCCCTCCGCTCCGCCCCCGACCGACCGCGGTTGGCTCCTTCTGGCGGAGGCACGGGGACGCCGGGAGCCACGCTGCGGAGCCGAATGACGAGCTGTGGAGGCTGGTTGCGCGGAGCCTCCGCCTTCCTCTCCGCGGCCGCCGCCTCCACCTGGGCCTTAGCCGCCGCATCGGCCTGCTCCTTCGCCGCCTGGGCGGCCCTTCGCCCCGACGCTTCCCGCTCCTCCCGCGCCTCCTGGGCGTTCCGCTCCGTAGCCTCCATGAGGTCGGCGCGGGGATCCACGCGGCGGGAGCTCGAAGACCCTCCGGCCGATTCAATCACGAAGCTGGCAGGACCCCGTTCAAGGGAAAGCGGCGCCCTGGCCGGTCAACCAAGAAAGAATTTAGAAGAACTCCAAATCAAAGAACACGACAAGAATACAAGACGATTAACACTTACGCCGAAACTGCCTGCGGCCGCTTCACGACCTTCTGGAAGCGGGCCGCCTTCGCGGCCGCCTCATCCCGCTTGGTTGCCGCGGCGGTGCCCCTGGGTTTCTTCGGCCGGCTGCCGAAGTAGGTCGACACGGACCGGCGCTTCGGCACGGCGCCACGGGCGGCCGGCGCGGCAGAAGGGCTTTTTTCCGCGCCTTGAAGTTCCGGCGCTGGCTGGCGGTGCGGGACGGCTTCGACCTCATTGTCGTCCGCCCAGCCCTTGAGGCCGGCTCCGAGCCCCGCGCCGCCTGCCTTGTCGCCTTCCCCCGCGGCGGCGTCTTCCATGGCGGCCGCCCCAAGATCCGGATCGTCAACGTCGTCCAGCGTGCGGTCGGGGAGGAACTGGCGCTCTGCCCCGGTGACCCCTGCCGTCGGCGGAAGTAGGGGATTCTGCAGAAAGCAGGCCAGCTGATCAGAGGCCGGCCATATCGAGGCCGGCAACACCAAATGAAAGAAAGAAGAAGTACTTACGGCAGGCGGAGGGTTGG
Source organism: Aegilops umbellulata (assembly GCA_032464435.1). Lineage (NCBI taxonomy): Eukaryota > Viridiplantae > Streptophyta > Magnoliopsida > Poales > Poaceae > Aegilops > Aegilops umbellulata. The sequence goes on from CP136055.1 coordinate 217,199,306, forward strand.
CGCGAGAGTACGGTTCCTTGCCGAATCGCCAATCCTTGGAGATCTTGCAATTGGCGATGTAGTTCACCAGGTAGGACACCTCAGCGTGAGGCGTCTCCCTGGTGCTCAGCCGGCATGGGTCGAAGCGGTCGCTCATCTGGCAGATCATGTGCGGCCAACCTTGGAGCGGAAGTACCAGGCGCTCCATGAAGGCGGCCACCAGGTCGGCTCCGACTAGGCCTTCCGACTGGACCATCACCCGGAGTCGGGCGATGGCGGCGTTCCCAGCCTGGGACAGCGTCCTGGCCCGGTAGCTCCATGAGGATGGCCTCGCAGCCGGCGGGCCAGCTACGTAAGCCGGCAGGTTGACAAAGTCGCCTTGCGGGGCGACGTTCCTCACATAAAAGTAGGATTTTTGCCAGAGTTTCACCGACTGGATCAGCGGGATGGACGGGAACAGATTGTTCTCGCCCGTCCGCCTCATGGCGATGAAAGCTCCGCATGGGGCAGGCACACCCGCGACGACGGTGCCGAGCTTGCTTTGGAAGAACTCTCCCAGAGCTCCAGGGTGGGGAGAACGCCAAGAAAACCCTCGCAAATGGTGACGAAGGCCGACAGCAGCATCACGGCGTTGGGGGTGAGATGATGCGGCCGAAGGTGATAGAATTCGAGGAAGGTGCGCAGGAATCCACTCGCCGGGAGGCCGTAGCCGCGTATGCAGTGCGAGCGGAAGACCACCCGCTCGCCCTCCTCCGGTGCCGCCGAGATCTCCCTCTCCGACGCACGCCGGACCCGAACGTAGTTCTTGCCGGGCTGACGCCGCGTCCAGCGGAGGAACTCGATGTGCTCGTCGAGGACGTTGGAGCCGTCCCACGAGCTCGACATCGCCATTGGAGTGGTGCGGTGAGGAGCAAGATGCGGTGGCGACGGAGGCGCGTGCGACCTCGCTGCGGCGGAACGGCGCGGCGAAGAGGCGCTGCGGCGGCGGAGAGAGTAAGGAAAGAAGATGAGGAAGGATGGAGCGAGGGAGAGCGTGTGAGCCCTTGCCGCTCCCTCTCCTCCCCCTACTTATAGACCCTCGCGGCGGAGCCGAGGAGGCGTGGTGTGGGGGATGTGGGATTAACTGCGCCCACTCCCCCACGTCCCGCTATAACTGCGCCTTGACGGCGTGGCGAAACCGCCGCGGGAAAGCAAACAGCCCACCCCGAGCCGCAGAAGATCCGCGCCTGGGCCGAGGCCAGGAGTGGTGGGCCCGGGCCTGCGGCGACGTCCGTCGCGCACGTGCCATGGCAGGCCTTTTCTGCCACGTGACACGCAGGGAGGCGCGCGGTCAGCGTGCGAGTTGGCCCACATTCCAGGCACCGGCGACGTCTTACTGGCTCCCACACAGATAAGCCACCCATTGGCATATGTCGCACCAACCACCCGACACAGGGTTGGCCGTACGTGTGGGGATAAGGTAGGGTTAGTAGTAGTGCGGGTATGGGAAAGCGCTACAGCTAAGGAGAATAGCAGTAGCGCGGTAAGGCATAAGGCACTACTGCTGTAACTAGCTGGACGGCGAGGTCATGGCAATGGGAGCAGCAGCGCGGTTTAGAGATGATGCGCTACTGCTATTTTCTATTTAGTAGTGTGTTTTCCCGGAACGCGCTGCTGCTAAATAGCAGTAGCGTCGTATTTTGAAGAGCGCTGCTGGTAATATTCTATGTATAAGGTTTTCCCTAGTAGTGAACCCTTGGTAACGCTAGCGTAGTAATGGGATATTCATAATGGTGAGACCGAAGATAGTTCGGAGTGTCGGAAGGGATCTGTAATATCATGAGGAGATTCAGAATGGTCTGAAGATAAAGTTTCATATAAGGAAAGTAGTTTTGAAAGTTCCAGAAATGATCGGTTTTTTCCAGTATTTGTATTGGGGGATTCTAGAAGGTGTCGGGGGTCCCACAGTGGGGCCCACCTTCCCCGGAGGGTCCACATGGACCCAAGGGGTGGCGCACCATCCCTACATGGGCTAGGCACCACAACCCCCTTGGCCCATGCGCCTAGGGGAAACCCTAGCCCCAAAATAAGGAAGGGGAGACTTGGAGGCCAAGTCCCCCCTAGCCGCCGGCCCTAGGGCTTCGGGGAGGCACAAGGGGCAACAACCATCCCAACCCTTGGTGCCTCCCCTCTGACTACTCATCCCTTCTCCTCTGTAGACGCTTCACGAAGCCCTGCATGAGTTCCACCATAAACTCCACCACCTCGGCATCGTTGTCGGTGTCAAAACCAGCGGATCTCGGGTAGGGGGTCCCGAACTGTGCGTCTAAGGTCGATGGTAACAGGAGACGGGGGACACAATGTTTACCCAGGTTCGGGCCCTCTCTATGGAGGCAATACCCTACTTCCTACTTGATTGATCTTGATGAATATGAGTATTACAAGAGTTGATCTACCACGAGATTGTAATGGCTAAAACCCTATAAGTCTAGCCTGTATGACTATAATTGTATTTCCTCTACGGACTAAGCCCTTCGGTTTATATAGACACCGGAGGGGACTAGGGTTACACAATGTCGGTTATAGAGAAGGGAATCTTCATATTTGGTGGCCAAGCTTGCCTTCCACGCCAGGAGAGTCCCATCCGGACACGGGTAAAGTCTTTGGTCTTTGTATCTTCACAGCCCATTAGTCCAGTCCATGTCCAACAGGCCGGACGCCCGAGGACCCCTTAGTCCAGGACTCCCTCAGTAGCCCCTAAACCAGGCTTCAATGATGAGGTGTCTGGCATGCAGATTATCTTCGACATTGCAAGGCGGGTTCCCCTTTCCGAATACTCCAGGATAGTCTTCGGACGCAACGAACGTGTCCGGATCTGCAACACAAGTACCACACACAACCGCAGAGAGCACAATATTCCATGAGTCCAATCCGCCGACAACTTTTATAATGTGACATCATGTCCGCCTGGTCATTATTTCGAACCGTTTCTTGTCCTGCCATTCCACGTTTCGAGGCGTGGTTTTTATTGGCAGGTCTTGTCGAAGCAAAGATCGTGTCCCCTTATTGAGGGATTCTCACTAATGCGAGCATGGGTAATCCAACCGTCCCATTGGGATGATTCCTTAGGAATAGGCAGGTTTTCAGGCTTAGGAGGAGGCGTCCGATACCCGTTGCCTTTATAAAGGAGCCATGGGTCGTCTATTTTTACGCCAAACCTCTCCTCAGCCTTTCCAACCTCGAGTTCTAGCACCCAAGGTTCGACTTCCTTGCTTCAAGCTTCCCAATCATGTCCGGACCCAGCCCACAGGGCCGATGGGTGGCTTCCTCTGTTACAGAGGAGGACATCGTGAAGCTTCGGGCGGCCAGATACCTGACCGCGGAGATCCCCCACAGGCTTCCAGCTCAAGGGTAGGTTATTCCCACTCCCAGATAAAACGAGAGGGTCGTATTCATCTCTCACTTCCTCCGGGGGCTAGGATTCGCTCTTCACCCCTTCGTCCGGGGGCTCATGTTTTATTATAGACTAGATTTGCACGATCTAGCCCCAGATTCTTTCCTCCATGTCTCGGTGTTTATCATCACATGTGAGGCCTTCCACCGGATTCGCCCACACTTTGGCTTATGGCTCAACACCTTTAGTGTGAAGCCGAAGGTGGCCGACGGGAAACAGGCGGAGTGCGGCGGCGCTGTAGTGAGCAAGCTTACCAATACTCTCTGGCCAAAAGGCTCTTTCACCGAAACTTCCAACCAATGGCAGCGGGAGTGGTTTTACGTCACAGAACCCCGCGGTACCAAGTGGGCATCTATACCTGCATTCCGTTCTGGCCCTCCGTTACAGCTTGCATCATGAATTAATAAGGGGCTGTACTGGGGACCAGTTGATGAAGTGCAGACTCTACAGAGCCGCATCCGAACCCTCCTTGAGAAGGACATCGATCGTGTCAACGTGATTCAAGTAATGCTAGTCCGTCGAGCCCTGCCATGCTAGCGTAGGTCTCTCCACATGTGGGAGTTTAATCCGGAAGGACCACGAACCCTCCAATATTTCTTCGACACTACGCACGAAGGAATGTGGAAGTTGTTTTTTGGGAAACGAAAACAATGGCCGGACACCACCGAGGACATCGGCCTCGACTGCAACCATCCGGACACCTCGGTAAGCGCTCAACTCCCGAATACTTTGTAGTTAAGTATGCCGTAATACGTTACTGACCAAAATATCTTCTTCTAGGGCTGGATAAAGAAAGCGGAGCGAATTAGGTGTTCGACCCCCCTTCCTGAAGACTCAGCGGATCCCGTACTTACAAGGATGCTGGCCCCGACACCGTACCAGGTGCCTGTGAAGGGAGACAAGGCGGAGAGTGGGAAGGCCAAAGGTGGCCTCCCTTCCGAGGGTATATCAGACACAGTGTCCAGGGAGATCAAGGTTCCCCCACCTGAAGACAAAAGTGAAGGAGAAGCCAACATCCCTTCTCCCCATGGTAAGAAAAGGGCTGCCTCCGAAGATTGGAGGAAAGGGCTCCTAAGCGAGGCAAGGTGCCCCTGTCGGGCGGCTCGGGCTTGGAGGATGATGTCGTCGCACAGTCCCACTATGAGGACAAGCCTCTAGCCAAATCATAAGTGAACAAGGATGTTTTTAAACATATCCCGTTCCTTTCCTGTTACCAAGGCAGCATCTAGAATATATGTTTTTGCAGCTCGACAAACAGTCTTCTTCACCAATACTCTTCCTCGGGAGATCTTCTTCCGGAGATGATGGAAAGAGAGACACCTCCACCGGTCTCCTCGCCCAATAAGGCGGACGACTTTGTGGTGTCGTCTCGGAGGGTCTCTCCTGATCAACAAGTGGTGCGAGGGGTGATGAAGACACTACCCGAAGGTGATACTTCGGTAGCCCAGGGTCCGAGGGCCAACAATAAAGGCCCCGGACTATCCGGTTTACAGCCGGAGACGATGCTAGGGACGAATAAACAGATCCCTTTGAAGGGAGGCCGTACTCCTACAGCAGCTTTCGGAGATCCAGAAGCGCCGGATATATTGACGAGCATGCTGCGTCAGGCGTCCGTCTCATAGGAACATCGCACCTTGATGGGTACGGTGGTTGAAAGGGTTCTGTCCGTGAAAAGCGGATTGAATGAAGCCTTCACAAGCCTGCTAAGAGGCTTCGAGGTTTGTACTGTAATATTTTCGATTGTGCTTTATTCACAAAATGCACCCGTGTATAGATAGTAGCCCATGAGACTCTGATTGGCTTCCCAAGGGAGGCGATCAGAGGATCAAAAAGATATGCCCAGGAAATAATCTGATGAATTGGAACATAGGTTGTTTCCTCCCTGGCGGCTGCCCGAACTACAGAGGGTGCAGATCTGCAGTGGAAGCTTGACGTACCGGATGATGACATCACGCTTATCAACAGGCGGCTTGACGAGGCGCGAGGTATGTTTTGGGGGTAGTCATTGCATGCGCGTGCTTATAATATAAGTAGGATGCTAGGCATTATATACTGAAATATGCATGACTGCAGATGGTGCTGCCGCAGTTGAGATCCTTCGGGCTGAGTTGACCCGGGCCAAGGAGCAGGCCCGGATTAGTAATGCGGCTGCTGAAAAGGCATCGCTGAATTAGAGGCCAAACAGGCTGCTCGGCGCCATTATGAGGAGAGAATATCCACGATGGTGCTTGAGCTAAAGGATGCTGCTAGCCATTGCAAATTTCTCGAGAAGGATAATAAAGCCAAAATGGCTGATCTTGACAAGGCCTTACGAGAGGCGACAGAAGCGCGGTCCGAGTCTAGAACGGCCCGGGAGGAGATCCGGCAAACGGGGGAGATCGCGGCTGGTAAGCCCCTTTTATTACAAACTAAGTTTGGCGATCTGAATTATGCCCCGCTGAATCAAGTGTGGAGTTCTCCAGACACATTGTTGGACTTGTCGAAGAGTGTCTCTGCCGCGCCACAGTTTTTTCAAGTGCAAGATGGACGTGCAACAGAAAAGTTGTTCTGGTCGCAGTTTAGCATGCCAAAGCGTCCACTGCTGCTGAACGAACAGATGGCTCAGTGGGCAGAGCTCCACAAGATGTCCGGATCTGCCATGAAAGACGTCATGGTCCGGCTATGGCCGACCGAGCCAATTCCGGATAGTTATTTCGGTTTGGTGCGACGACTTGTTGATGCGGTGCCGCATATCAACGCCGTGACGCGGTCGTCGTGCATTGAAGGTGCACGGATGGCTTTTGCCCGTGTCAAGACATACTGGGCAAAGATGAAGGCCACCGACGTTGCAGCGAAGAGTCCACACAAGGGCAAGGACCACCACACACTAGAGCATTACTTCGAGGATGTCTTAGAGTGTGCCCGCTTGATAGAGGGTCAGTGCTCGAAAGACATGATATTTGAGTGAAAACGTATTGAAATTGTAAACGACAATATTATGAAATAATAAAGCTATTTTTGATTTTAGAGTTGCTTAAAAGCTTTGATTCCTCCCCCTCGTAGAAATTACGGGGGTGTTCGGAAGAGCAATTGATCACTCTTAACCCAACGTCTTGGTCCATAAAGGAGGTGTCAATGCGGTGAACTAGGCAATCGGACTATATGGCGTTAACACTTTCACTTAGCCATAGGAGTTTTATGGTGGATCTACGATATAGACCCTGTTATGTACGCGGTTATCCAATGCGGTGCATTACATATATGACCTAAAAGAAGGTCCTTTGTGTAATACGGGGGAATCGCGAAAGATTTCATTAAGTCATCGAGTGGTTGACCAGCTCTCACCGCATCATGACAGCCAGTTTTCGGCTTCCTCTACTGAGGTGTTTGACTAGATGAATCTGAAACACAATCGAAGTAGTTCTCCCTTTACTACCCTAGCCGATAAAGCGGAACGTAAGGTAGTAAGCACAGGAGCCGGGCAACCAAACAATTGACCCAGGACATGATTCAGAGCTGATGCATATAAGGCCGAACTCGCGACGCCGAAGTATGCTATAAAGCTGTTCAGACTTTATTGGCAACTCATTCTGTTCCCATACCAAGCCCCTAGCAAGTTATGTCCGGGTGCGTGTCTGAAACAACCAAAGGAACAAAATTCGGTTCTATGTAGAAAAGTGAATACCGGATACGAATTATGTTCACTAGAACCTGAGTGACATGCCAATTTTTATTTTATAGATAATAACGCCACAACCACGGCTATTTGACATGCCAGGGGTCGACGGCTGAGGAAATAGGCACTTTACAGGCTCGCAAAATAGAGAGTGCGGTCTACAAAAAGTTGTTTTGGACCTCCTGTTGCACGTCTGCGCCGCCTTTCCTCGGTGAAGGGGCTCCTTAACAGGAGTTACCTTTGGGTGAATTTACGAACCCGAACTCCGATAGAGTCCGTGAGATGACCAGCCTTTGCGCCACCTATGGTAAAGGATAATGAAAAAGAAAGAGTAGTTAGAAAAGAAAAAAGAGGTTATGGGAGTACTTTCATGCTCGTTCGTATTGTGCTTCCGCTGATGCCCAGTGTATCTTAAGTGCATAGTTATGTATGCGCGGTATAGATTTCGTAGGTATATGAGGCGGGCGGCGGAAGCCGAACTACTAGTCCAGCTCCGAAATTGGTCGATCCTGTTGAATGAAGACCGGTGGCTTAATGGCCGACAAGGTATGCGGTTTAATAAGGCCACTTTGTACTTCGGCTGAGGTCGCCGTAGTATGGTCCTCAGTTCGGAGGGAGTGCTTCTCCTGCTCCCCTATAGAGTTGTGTGTCACGTATACCATGTTTACTGTTTTTACTTTGGGAGGAAATTGCTTCTGACCCCCGGTATTTGGTTGGTGAGTCTCTTCGTCATCGCTGTCACCGGGTGGCCTCCTCCCCTTGTGTTTGGCGTTGAGCTTGCCGGCCTGCTTGAAGACCCAGCAGCTTCTGTTGGTATGATTAGCTGGTTTATCGGGGTGGCCATGAATCTGGCAGGGCCGATCCAATATCTTGTCTAAATTGGATGGCCCGTCTCTGTTTGCCTTGAATGGATTTTTCCGTTGACCGGGTTTGGGGCCGCTGAATCCGGCGTTGACCACTGTGTCATGCGTTCTTTCATTATTATTGCGACGTTTGTGTTTACTGCGTCGTGGCTTGCCATTGCCATCTCGGACTTCGGAAGTACCCGGATCACTGGCGTTGTTGCTTCTACGAGCGAGCCATCTGTCTTCTCCCACGCAAAAGTGGGTCATCAGAGCGGTAAGGGCTGACATGGATTTTGTTTTTTCTTGACCGAGGTGTCGGGCGAGCCACTCGTCCTGGATGCTGTGCTTGAAGGCCGCTCAGGCTTCCGCGGTCGGGCAGTTGACGATTTGGTTCTTTTTAACTAGGAACCTAGTCCAGAGCTTCCTGGCTGATTCTCCGGGCTGCTGGACAATGTGACTTAAGTCATCGGCATCCGGTGGCCAGACATATGTACCTTGGAAGTTGTCGTGGAAGGCGTCTTCCAAATCCTCCCAGCTGCCAATAGAGTTTTCGGGCAGACTATTTAGCCAATGCCGAGATGGCCCTTTGAGTTTTAGTGGGAGATATTTGATGGCGTGAAGGTCGTCTCCGCGAGCCATATGGATATGGAGAAGAAAATCCTCGATCCATATCGCGGGATCAGTTGTTCCATCATATGATTCAATATTCATGGGTTTAAACCCTTCTGGGAATTCATGCTCCATTGCTTCGTCAGTGAAGCAAAGAGGGTGTGCGGTGCCTTTATATCGGGCCACATCGCGACGTAGCTCCAATGGAGTCCGTCTGCGGTTTTTGGCCCGGGCGTGACTAGGCTTGTCACGTCCGAATAGATAGCCATCGTCATTTGTCGGAGCACGTCCTCGTGATTCGTAGATCGATCTGGTATTTCCTGCTCTACTGTCCAGGTCCTGCCGAAGGTCATATGTATGACCCCGAGCTGTTTTGTCTCTGCCTTTACGGCGGGGTGGGCGGCCTGGTGTTCAGCTTGAGTTTCCGCTTTGTCCCGACCACGTGGTGGTCGGTCAGCCGCATTGCGCAATGATGGTATGGGCTCCGGTGCCTCATCATCAAACTAAGGTAGCAATTTGCGCTTCAGGTAACTTTTGGATGGGTGCTTAAGGCTGTATTCTTCGGCTGCCAGGACATCAGTCCATCTATCATTTAGCAGATCTTAATCAGCTTGAAGCTGCTGCTGCTTCTTTTTCAGGCTCCTTGCAGTGGCTATTAGCTGGCGCTTAAAGCGCTCCTGCTCAAGGGGTTCCTCAGGCACGATAAAATCCTCGTTGGCGAGGCTCGCCTCCTCCTCGGAGAGCGGAAGATAACTACTATCCTCCGAGTCTTCGTTTATGGCCTGTTCGTCGGGGCTAACTTGCCCATCTTCCCTTTCTTCTTGTTCGGAAGTTGCTTCAACGGGGTCTTCATTATCTTCGGCACCGTCTGGAGTATTATCTTCTCCTGTGTCGGTGTTACTATCTTTGCTGCGGTGTGATTTTGAGCGGCGCCGTTGACGCCGCCGCTTTGGTGGTATCTTGGGAGGTTTATCCTCGACTGGATCCTTCTTGTTATCGCCCTTGTTCTCTTCAGGTGTGTCCACCATGTATATGTCATACGAGGAGGTGGCCGTCCAACGTCCGGTAAACGGCGGGTTTTGGGCCTCCTCTTCTTCGGCATCGTCGTCCATGCCGTCGATGTCTTCAGAGCCATAATCGAGCATGTCAGTTAGGTCTTCGACAGTGGCTATGAAGTGGGCGGTGGGTGGGATGCGAAATTCCCCGTCATCAACCTCCAGTTCGAACCGGATAGTGTTCGGCTGTGAGTCCCCCGCTAAGGATAGTGCTCTTAACGAGTTTAACACGTCGCCCAAGGGCGAGTGCCGAAAAATGTCCGCGGAGCTGAATTCAACGATCGATGACTGATCGAGCTTGACGCTTGTGGACACACATGGTTCGGAGCCTGTAGCCGGAAACGAGTCCGAGGCTCCGATAACACAGATTCCACTCGAGGTTGGGTATGTGTGCGGCTCTAACATTGCTGGGACTGCGACATCTGTGGCCGGGTTGAGCTTCTCGTCTTCGGATGGAGCGATCTGCTCCGGATCTAAGGCCAGAGCAGTCACAGGTGCTATCTCCTGGGTATGGTCCGATGACATATTTAAGTCATGTTCATCGTGGCGACGGGAAGTGACTGGCCGTGGTCTCGAATCCGTCAAAGATCAAGTCTCCGCGGATATCCGCAACGTAGTTCAAGATCCCGAATCGGACCTGACGACCAGGGTCGTAGCTATCGATCTGCTCTAGATGGCCAAGCGAGTTGGCCCGCAGTGCGAAGCCGCTGAACACGAAGAGCTGTCCGGGGAGGAAGACCTCCCCTTGGACAACATTGTTGTAGATGATTGAAGGAGCCATCAAACCTTTTGAGGATGGCACAGTGGAACTCTCAATGAAAGCACCAATGTCGGTGTCCAAACCGATGGATCTCGGGTAGGGGGTCCCAAATTGTGCATCTAAGGTCGATGGTAACAGGAGACGGGGGACACAATGTTTACCCAGGTTCGGGCCCTCTCTATGGAGATAATACCCTACTTCCTGCTTGATTGATCTTGATGAATATGAGTATTACAAAAGTTTATCTACCACGAGATCATAATGGCTAAAACCCTAGAAGTCTAGCCTGTATGACTATAATTGTATATCCTCTACGGACTAAGCCCTCCAGTTTATATAGACACCGGAGGGGACTAGGGTTACACAAAGTCGGTTATAGAGAAGGGAATCTTCATATTTGGTCGCCAAGCTTGCCTTCCACGCTAAGGAGAGTCCCATCCGGACACGGGTAAAGTCTTCGGTCTTTGTATCTTCACAGCCCATTAGTCCGGCCCATGTCCAACAGGTCGGACGCCCGAGAACCGCTTAGTCGAGGACTCCCTCAATTGTGCTGCTAGCCTAGACCCCATCTTCCTCTCCCTCTTGCTTGTTGGATCAAGGAGAAGGAGACGTCACCGAGCCGTACGTGTGCATATCTCGGAGGTGCCTTTCCTGCGGTGCTCGATCGGATTGGATCGTGAAGAAAGTATGACTACACCAACCATGTTCGTTAGAATGTTTCCACTCTCAGTCTACAAGGGTATGTAGACTCTTAATACGTCTCTATCGTATCTATAATTTTTTATTGTTCCATGCCAACATTATACAACTTTTATATACTTTTGGCAACATTTTATATTATCTTTTGGGACTAACATATTGATCCAATGCCCAGTGTCAATTCTTGTTTGTTGTATGTTTTTTGTTTTGTAAAATCCATATCAAACAAAGTCCAAACGCAATAAAAATTATGGAGAATTATTTTGGAATATGTGATTTTTGGGAAGTAGAATCAACGCAAATGGAGGCCCAGAGCCTCCACAAGATACCAGGGTGTGGCCTCCCCTCACTAGCATGCTGTGACGCCCGGATAATTAGGCTACAGTAATCGCACGTTAATGGTGCCACGTCACCCGATTACTGTTGCTAATCTCGCGTTAGTACGAAACCGATCCAACTTCAAAATTGAATTAAAGGCAAACAACAAAAGTTTTCAGAAACTAAAACTAAAATGTTCGGGTTGTGTCAAATAAATCGTAAGTAGTAATGGTGGAGAAACCACACTTTTATAAATGTTTAAATACTCTAAAATGAATAAAACAGTAGCAAATACAATTATTTAGATGCTTTAAAAATAATAAACATTTTCAAAAATAAATTGTTATAAGCATTAAACTATAGTGGCGGTGGTATAATTTGTAAAATCTATTTAGCTGCCACTTTGGTAATTTACTAAAACTAAAATAAAAGGAAACTAAAAGGAAGCAAAAATAGCAAAACAAAATAGGTAAAGAAAAGAAAACACAAAAGAAAGAAGACAAAAGAACAAAAAAATAGAAAGGAACCCCCCGGGCTTCGGCCCAGCAGGCCAAAGGCCCAACCGGGCAAGCCTACCCCCACTCCTTTATCCCCTCTTCCCCCGTAACCCTAACCACCGTCCACCACTCCCCCCCCCCCCCCCGCACGATGCGCCCCCTCCCCCGATCCGATCTAGATCGGGGCCCGAACGGCCGTGACCCCGCCGCCCGGATCGGACGCGCCCGCCGCCGCCGCCTGGGGACCTCCCCGCCGGCCTGCCTCCCCTGCATCGCGTCGTCACCGTCGTCCCCCTCGACAACCACTGCCTCGAACCCTACTAAGCTGCTGTGAGCACCGCACCTCCCTCCCTCTTCCCCTTTGCCCTCGCGCGTCGCTAGCCGCGTCGCGGCCTCGCATCGCTACTGCGCCGCTGCCGCCAGCACCCGTGCACCGCGCTTGCTGGCGACCGGCCGCTGCTGCACTGCTCCGCTCTCGCACGCTTCTCGCTTGTGCATGCGCCCGCTCGACCGTTCACGCGCCCGCGCATCGCGACCCACCCCTCCGCCCGCGTCGCCTGGACCGTGTGGCCACACCCCGTTCGCCCGCGACCTTCCCTGTCCGGCGTTCGCGCCCGCGCCCCTGGACCCAACAGTCGGCGCGTCGGTCGCACTGCGTGCGTGCGCGGCCACGGGCAGCTGCTCACCTTGCCCGTGCAGCCCTGCACCGCGCCGCCCGCGTAACCCTGCTCCCACCCGCCGCCAGACGTGCTCGTCCACCGCTGCTTGCGCATGCGGCCGTCGCGCCTCGCCCGTCCGCCCGCTCTCCCCGCGTGTTGTACCCCGCCACTCCCCGCACCCACCTCCACAGCTCGCTACTGCCCTGCGCCCCGGCGCCGCCTTGCCGTGGGCTAACCACTACCGCCTCCGACGGCCTCGCCGTGCCCGTGACTGATGCCCCCTCCTCGATCTGTCGATCTGGGCGCCAGCGCCCGTTTAGCCCGCCCCGTTAGGCCCTGGGCCATTGACACATGGGGCCCGCCCCTGTTAGATAATGAAAACAAAAAAAGGATTTAAAAATATATATATATAATAAAAACTAATTAACTAACTAATTAATTAATTAACCCTGTTTAATTAATCTAATTAGCTAATTAACTTAACTAATCTGTTAACTAGACTAATTAACTTGGTTAGTTACCAAACAGAGAATGACACCTGGGCCCCACTACCCAGGTTTGACCAGTCAACAGATGACTAGTCAACTGCTGACTGGACATTGGACTGGGTCAACCTAGTCCCCTGGACCCACATGTCATTGACTATGGCTAGCCCTTAGTGGGTATAAAAAGTATATCTTGTTTTAATTCGAATTAATAAATAATTTTAGAAAACTTTAAAACTTTGAAAAATCATAACAAATAAACCGTAGCTCGGATGGAAAAACTTTGTACATGAAAGTTGCTCAGAACGACGAGGCGAACCCGGATACGCAGCCCGTTGGTCCGCCACGCACCCCTAACATATCAAACTCGCAACTTTCCCCCTCCGGCTCCCCTGCCCGAAAATGCGGAACACCGGGAATACTTTCCCGGATGTTTCCCCCTTCACTAGTATCACTTACTACCGCGTTAGGTCACCTCTAGCACCGCGCATTGCCATATTATATTTTGATTGCTCTGTTATTTATTGTGTTCCCCCTCCGTTACTTCTTTCCGGTAGACCCCCTGACGATACTGATGCCCCTGTGGTCGACTACGTCACCGACGACCCCTCCTTCTTGTCTGAGCAACCAGGCAAGCCCCCCCCCTTGATTACCAGATATCACCTATTCTTCTCTATACTGCTTGCATTTGAGTAGTGTAGCATGTTACTGCTTTCAGTTAATCCTATATTGCTGCATAGCCTGTCCTTGCTACTACTGTTGTTACCTTTACCTGCTATCCTACTGCTTAGTATAGGATGCTAGTGTTCCATCAGTGGCCCTACATTCTTGTATGTCTACTGTGCTATACTATCGGGCCGTGATCACTCAGGAGTTGATCACGGGTATATACTATACATTAAACATGAAACATGTGGTGACCAAAGTCGGGTTGGCTCGAGGAGTACCCGCGAGTGATTCACGGATTGGGGGCTGAAAGGACCTTTGTCCCGACAGCCCTCTGTGTGGATCTTTGTGGCGGAGCGGTAGGGCAGGTTGAGGCTACCTGGGTGAGAGGTGGGCCTGGCCCTGTTCGGCGTTCGTCGATACTTAACACGCTTAACGAGATCTGGGTATTTGATCTAAGTCTGGCCATTTGGTCTATACGCACTAACCAGCTACGCGGGAAAGATATGGGCACTCGGCGTCGTGGTATCAGCCGAAGACTTCGTGACGTCAGCGACTGAGTGGCGCGCGCCGGATTGGACTGGAACGCCACTAGGCTAGGTCTGCTTCCGGCCGCGTTCGCAACATGCAGGTGTGCTCAGGGCGATGGGCCCAGACCCCTGCGCGCTTAGGTTTAGACCGGCGTGCTGACCGCTCTGTTGTGCCTAGGTGGGGCTGCGACGTGTTGATCTTCCGAGGCCGGGCATGACCCAGGAAAGTGTGTCCGGCCAAATGGGATCAAGCGTGTTGGGTTATGTGGTGCACCCCTGCAGGGAAGTTAATCTATTCGAATAGCCGTGATCTTCGGTAACAGGACGGCTTGGAGTTGTACCTTGACCTTATGACAACTAGAACCGGATACTTAATAAAACACACCCTTCCAAGTGCCAGATACAACCCGGTGATCACTCTATAACAGGGCATCGAGGAGGGGATCGCCGGGTAGGATTATGCTATGCGATGCTACTTGGAGGACTTTAGTCTACTCTCTTCTATATGTTGCAAGACGGAGGCTGCCAGAAGCGTAGTCTTCGACAGGATTAGATATCCCCCCTCTTATTCTGGCATTCTGCAGTTCAGTCCACTGATATGGCCCCTTACACATATAACCATGCATATGTAGTGTAGCTCCTTGCTTGCGAGTACTTTGGATGAGTACTCACGGTTGCTTTGTTTCCCCCTTTTCCCCATTCCTCTATCCGATTGCTGCAACCAGACGATGGAGCCCAGGATCCAGACGCCACCGTCGACGACGACTCCTTCTACACTGGAGGTGCCTACTACTACGTGCAGCCTGCTGACGACGACCAGGAGTAGTTAGGAGGATCCCAGGCAGGAGGCATGCGCCTCGTTCGATCTGTATCCCAGTTTGTGCTAGCCTTCTTAAGGCAAACTTGTTTAACTTATGTCTGTACTCAGATATTGTTGCTTCCGCTGACTCGTCTATGATCGAGCACTTGTATTCGAGCCCTCGAGGCCCCTGGCTTGTATTATGATGCTTGTATGACTTATTTTATTTGTAGAGTTGTGTTGTGATGTCTTCCCGTGAGTCCCTGATCTTGATCGTACACATTTGCGTGCATGATTAGTGTACGATTGAATCGGGGGCGTCACACATGCGGTGGTGTCCTGTGGGCACCTCGTAAGTCAGTTGGAGCCCTTCTTTTGCCGCAAGAAAGATAATTTATGGGAAAAAACTATGTAAAAATTTCAGCGCAATCGGAGTGACGGATCTCTAGGAATTTAAGAAACGGTGAAGGGCTGAAAAATAGGAAAGCAAAACAGAAGAGAACAGAGACATAGATACAATATCGTAGGGGCTTTTGCCCCTTCGCTGAGGCCATGGACCAGAGGGGAAACCCTCCTCCCATCTAGGGGGAGGCCAAGGAATAAGAAGAAGGAGGGGGGCTCTCTCCCCTCTCTCCTGGTGGTGCCGGAGTGCCGCCGGGGCAAGGATCATGATGGTGATCTACATCAACAACCTTGCTATCGTCAACACCAACTTTCTCCCCTTCTATGCAGTGGTGTAACCTCTATATTCCCGCTACAATCATCTACTTAAACATGGTTCTCACCACTATATATTACTATCCAATGATATGTGGTTATCCTATGATGTTTGAGTAGATCTATTTTGTCCTATGGGTTGAGTGATGATCATGATTGGTTTGAGTTGTATATTTTATTTTGGTGCTATCCTATGGTGCCCTCCGTGTCGCGCAAACGTGAGGGATCCCTGCTATAGGGTGTTTCAATATGTTCATGATTCGCTTATGGTGGGTGGCTAGAGTGACAAAAGCTTACGCCCGAATAAGGGGTTTGTTGCATATGGGATAAAGAGGACTTGATACTTAATGCTATGGTTGGGTTTTACCTCAATGATCTTTGGTATTTGTGAATGCTTGCTAGAGTTCCAATCATAAGTGCATATGATCCAAGTACAGAAAGTATGTTAGCTCATGCCTCTCCCTCATGTAAAATTGCTAAGGATTACCGGTTTAGTTATTGATCACCTAGGGACAAATAACTTTCTTGTGTGACAAATGATTTCTACTAAACAACTAACTATTATTATCTTGCAATTTATTCATAGTTTTATTCTTGCAAAGTACTTCTAGTTTTATTCTTGTTCTAGGTAAAGCAAACGTTAAGTGTGCGTAGAGTTGTATCAATGGTCGATAGAACTTGAGGGAATATTTGTTCTACCTTTAGCTCCTCATTGTGTTCGACACTCTTATTTATCAAAAAAGGCTACAAATGATCCCTTATACTTGCGGGTTATCAAGACCTTTTCTGGCGCCATTGCTGGGGAGCAATAGCATGGGGTGAATATTCTCATGTGTGCTTATTTGCTTTATCACTAAGTAGTTTTTATTTTCTGTTCTAAGTTGTTTTATATCTTTAGTTATGGTATGGAACACGAAACATGAAAAAAATAGTTGTACTTTCTACTCATGGAGATGGGGAACCTCCTAAAACCCTCGATGCTCGTTATGTGAAAAATATTAAACACTACTTTGATAATCCTGAGAAAACCCCATTTAACTTGATAATGGGAGACACGTTGGATCAATGTGAATACTTTAGGGATTATCGATTGACTCAAAAAGGGAAACTATTATGGGATCAAATTCATATGTTGCATTGGTATGCTTGGGATCTATGCTTGAGATATGATTATACTTGTTGCTCTAGGATGAAGGCTCGACACCTTACCTTTTCATGCAAATTTAACGATAATGAAACCTTAGCTTATTATGCTAATGGTATATTTGATTAGTATGATGTAGAACGAATAGAAGAATTTGTTGCTTTTAAGGGTGCTTGTGAAATTGAATCTTTTTAAAGAGTATGAAAATTATAGTGATGATGTTTATAGACCTGGAAATTTTGCTATACTTAAATATTGCTATGGTAATTATGAATATAATGCTGATATTAATGATTTTATTGAAGAAGTCTCCGTTGTCCAAGAAGAGACTAATATTTTGCAGGAATCTATGGGAGAAGAAATTGATGAAACTGTGAGCTCATTGGATGAAAAAGTTGATGAGGAGAGCGAAGAACAAAAGGAGGAAGAGCGGATTAGCTACCCGTGCCCACCTTCTAATGAGAATAACTCTTCAACTTGTGCATTGTTTAGTTTCCCTTCGTGCTTGCCGAAGGATGAGTTCTAGGATGATTGCTATGATCCCTTGGATTCTTTTGAAATATCCCTTTTTGATGAAATTAATGCTTGCTATGCTTGTGGCCAAGATGCCAATATGGATGGTGCTTATGGAGATGAACTTGCTATAGTTCCTTATGTTAAGAACTAAATTTTTGCTATGGCACCTACACATGATAGTCCTATTATCTTTTCGAATTCTCCGAACTACACTATATCAGAGAAGTTTGTTCTTATTAAGGATTACATTGATGGGTTTCCTTTTACTGTTGCACCTGATGATTTTAATGGAATTGATATGCATGTGCTTGCTGGTCCTACTTGTAATTATAATGAGAGAGGAACCACATGTACATCTCTGCCTCTCTATGTTTCCAACACAATAAAATTGCAACAAACTATTTATACTATGGATTGGCCTTTCCTTGATGTGCATGAATTGTTCTTTTATGACATGCCGATGCATAGGCAGAGAGTTAGACTTCGTTGTTTCATGATTTATGTTGCTTTGTGCTCACTACTAAATTATAAATCATTGCTAATTAAAATTGGCTTTGATATACCTTGGGATCCAAGTGGATAGATTACTTGAGCACTTTATGCCTAGCTTAATGGCTTTAAAAAAAGCGTTGCCAGGGAGACAACCCGGAAGTTTTAGAGAGTCATTTTATTCTGTTGTGTGCTTTTATAAAGTTTAAAACCAAAAAATATAGAGGGGAACTTAAAACCTTTCAAAAATGAAATTGAAAGTAAGAAAGGCGAGCACCGTTGAAGTGGGGGAGCTCCTTGAACTTTGTTCATGCCCATGGAAACTTTGCAAACCTTGATTATAGAAAATTTTCAACAAAAATAACTATCTCATTGTACAAATCCATTTTGTTATAAAAAATAATGTGCCAAGATTTGCCTTTAAGATGATTAGATCGCTAGTTGGTATGCGCGGTGCAAAAACAGAAACTTTGGATGTAGTACGTGAATTTACATTTTTTACTAAAACATCAAAACTTTCTAAACTTTTTACACAGTACTGATATGCAATTTTTTTATTTTTTCCTAATTTTTCAGAATATTTGGAGTTACAGAAGTATGGTCAATGTTCAGATTGCTACAGACTACCCTATTTTTGATAGATTCTATTTTTTATGCATTTTTTTGCTTGTTTTGATGGGACTGTGGATTGTATCGGTGGTATAAGCCATGGAGAAGTTAGAGTACTGTAGCTATAATGCAAAAATAAAATATGAATGGGTTTGCAACAATACTTAAAGTAGTGATTTGCATTATTACACTAACGGATCTCACCGAGTTTTTTGTTAAGTTTTGTGTGGATGAAGTGTTCGAAGATCGAGGAGGTCTTGACATGAGGAGAAGGAGGAATGAGGAGGACATCAATACCATTGTTAGACCCACCGCCCTTGCTGCTATACATACTGGACCAATTACTTGAGTTCGCGCACGCCAATTAAATTACCAGGTACTGTTGTAAATGATTCTAATATTCATGAGAATATGATGCTGCCTAAATTGGATATATTTGTGTTGCTTACAAATGAAGGGCCTAGCTTGGACAAGAGGGATGAAAATTGGAGCAAGATTAAGCATGGAGATGATGGCATGTGCAAGGGGAACAAGAACAGAGTTACAAGTGATGATTTCAGGACTTTGAAGCCACCATAATGAGTGCATGAAGCCTTGGACGAAATATACAAGATGCCACTTCATAAATTTCGTCCAGAGGCTATTATAGGTGTTGCGTCACCTTATTTTTGGGCCAGGCCCATGTAATTTTGAAATAGTCAAGTATAGGATGTTTTTAGAGTCCGTATGTGTGGGAAAACAAGAGTTATGGTAGGTTTCAGACCCCTCCTCCAAGGGCCACAAAATTCCAGCCCTTAGGGCATCGTTTAGACTTTGGGTTTTGTTTAGATTAAAAGTTCGCCATAGCTGCAACTTCGCGTACTTTGTTTGTGTTCAACGACCAGACCAAGATGTCACAGAACCCCACCTTGATCAATAAAGCTTTCCCCTTATATTCGCAATATCCTGATTGTAAATCTTACTTTCTTGCTTGTTCTTCGTTTGCTTGCAGGAAATAGACCGTCATGGTCAGGTTGATCATGCTCCGGTGTGGTCAATAACCTCTCGGAGTTGGTTTAGCGATTACTAAGGCGCAACGTCCCCGCACGTTCGTAGTCGGATCATCAAAGTCTTCTCCATCAAAAATGATAGCCACCATCTCATCGAAAGACGGGACACCTTTGCCTCTATCAAGGAGAGGTAAGAGTGTTGGGTAATGTTGCATGGAAAACAAAATATTTCTATGCACACGCAAGATCTATCCATGGAGATGCATAGCAACGAGAGGGGAGAGTGTGTCTACGTACCCACGTAGACCGTAAGCGGAAGCGTTTAGTAACGCCGTTGATGTAGTCAAACTTCTTCGCAATCCAACCGATCGAGTACCAAATGTACGGCACCTCCAGGTTCAGCACACGTTCAGCTCGATGACGTCATCACCTTCTTGATCCAGCATGAAGGCGAAGTAGTGGACGAGTTCCGGCAGCACGACAACATGGTGAAGGTTTTGGTGAACCTATCTCCGCAGGGCTTCGCCTAAGCACTACGAAAATATGACCGAGGGACAAAAACTGTGGAGGGGGCGCTGCACACGGCTAAGAAATTGTCGTGGTTCTGTGTGGCGCCCCTCCCACATATATATAGATGGGGGATAGGGGAGACGACAAGGGGCGCCCCAAGTCTTGGGCTCCTGCCTTTGCCCCCCCCTTCCATATTTGCTTCCGGGAGAAAGGAAAGTGGGGAGAGAAAGGAAGGGGGAGGCCAAATTCCCCTAGGACGGCTGCCATAGGAGGGGCGCGCCAGCCCCTTGTGGGCGGGTGTGCTCCCCTCTTTTGGCCCATATGGCCCATATACTTCCCGGGGGTGCCCGGAACCCCTTACGGTGATCCATAACTACCCGGTGCACTCCCAAACTCTTCAAGAGTCCGAATATCATCGTCCTATATATAAATCATTACCTCCGGACCATTCCGCAGCTCGTCGTCATGTCCGTGATCTCATCCGGGACTCCGAGCAACCTTGGGTCACCAAATCGTATAACTCATATAACACTATATCGTCAACGAACGTTAAGCGTGTGGACCCTACGAGTTCGAGAACTATGTGGACATGACCGAGACACCTCTCCGGTCAATAAACAATAGCAGAACCTGGATGCCCATATTGGATCCTACATAGTCTACGAGTATATTTATTGGTCGAACCTTATGACAACATACGTAATTCCCTTTGTCCATTGGTATGTTACTTGTCCGAGATTCGATCATTGGTATCTTCATACCTAGTCCAATCTCGTTACCGGCAAGTCTCTTTACTCGTTCCGTAATAATACATCATCCTGTAACTAACCTGAAAGCACAAGTGCTCCCTGGGTGATTTTGGTAATTAATGTCAACATATCTCTTGTTGGAATAATGTTTTCACCTAGTATATTTCAGATAAGTTCAACAATGGAGTGGCGTGGACAAGAAGAAGTGGAACACCTTCAAGATGATAAGGACAAAGTATTGGCTCAAGCTCAAATCTCAAGACTCTACATTTTCTATTTTAGTGATCCAAGATCACATTGAGTCCATAGGAAAGCCAATACTATTAAGAGGGGCTGAGGTGTTGCTTAATGGCTTGCTTGCTCAAAGTGCTTAGTGATATGCTCCAAAACCCTCAACTACTTTCTCACATCCAAATATGTCCCAAACCAAAAGTCAAACTCGGCCCCACCGAAACTTTCTACCCGGCGCCATCGAGTTCTCTTGACATAGCCACTGCCAGAAACCCTAATCAATTCGGTCTCACCGATGGGATCTCGGTCTCACCGAGATGGGCTTGCAAACTCTCTATTGCCTATTGGAATAATTTCGGTCTCACCTAGATATGCAATCGGTCCCACCGAGTTTGCTTGGCCAACTCTTTGTTTTGCTTATTACCCAAATTGGTCCCACCGAGTTTGTGTAATCGGTCAAACCGAGATGAGGCTTTACCCTAACCCTAGCACATCGGTCCCACCGAGTTGATCATTTCGGTCCCACCGAAAATCCTAACGTTCGCATCCTGAACTAAATCGATCTGACCGAGTTCTCTGAATCGGTCCCACCGAGTTTCGTAAATTGTGTGTAACGGTTAGATTTTGTGCGGAGGCTAAATATACCGCTCCACCCACTCTTCATTCGTGGAGAGAGCCATCAGAACATGCCTACACTTCCAACATACATTTTTTGAGAGAGAACCACCTACACTTGTGTTGAGGTCAAGATATTCCATTCCAACCACATAAATTTGATCTCTAGCCTTCCCCAAGTTGCTTTCCACTCAAATCATCTTTCCACCAAATCCTATCCTATGAGAGAGAGTTGAGTGTTGGGGAGACTATCATTTGAAGCACAAGAGCAAGAAGTTCATCATCAACACACCATCTATTACCTCTTGGAGAGTGGTGTCTCCTAGATTGGTTAGGTGTCACTTGGGAGCCTCCGTCAAGATTGTGGAGTTGAACCAAGGAGTTTGTTAGGGCAAGGAGATCGGCTACTTCGTGAAGATCTACCCGAGTGAGGCAAGTCCTTCGTGGGAGACGGTCATGGTGTAATAGACAAGGTTGCTTCTTCGTGGACCCTTAGTGGGTGGAGCCCTCCGTGGACTCGTGCAACCTTTACCCTTTGTGGGTTGAAGTCTCCATCAACATGGATGTACGATAGCACCACCTATCGGAACTACGGATAAAAAATCTCCGTGTCTCCAAATTGCGTTTTCACAATCCAATCCCATCCCTTTACATTCTTGCAACTTGCATGCTTTACTTTCTGCTGCTCATATACTCTTATCATGCTTGCTTGATATGTATTGTGAATGTGTGAACTTGTGCTAAAACTCCACTTCAACTTAAAGAAATTAAAAACTGCAACTTTTATTGCTAAGAGTCTATTCACCCCCCTCTAGACACTTCTTCTCGATCATTTCAATTGGTATCAGAGCTTTGGTCTCCATTGCCTATTCTTGATGGAGAGTTCTTTCACGAGTGAAAAAAATGAGATGCTTGGGATTTTCAATGAATATCATTTGAACAAGTACATTACTAGCCCTTGTGCACCTCATGTTGATCCTTTGCATCCTACCCTTGATGAGTCTATTGACATGATCCGCAACCTTAGAACTGTTAAATCTTATCACTAGAGGCTTGACTAGAAACTTGATTGGATGTTTGCCTACTCTTGATTGTGCCTACACTATATGGAGATTTCTTGAGGAAAGATTTCCAAACTATTCCTTTCAAAACTTAGACGAAATTCTCCATAAGTCTATTACCTTGAGTAAGATGAGTACTAGTGATCCTAAGTTTTATGATTGTCTATTTGAGCGTCGTGATCTCATGCGTGCCAAAGGAGATGTTGCAATTATTAGCAATATCATTTCCGAAGTCATTAGAATCCATAGAGACACTTTTGTCTTATGGCTAATCTTCGTGGCTACATGGCTGGAGGAAAGAAATGGGTCCTTGATAGTGGATGTACTGATCATATGACAGGAGACAAAGATATGTTTCGTGAGCTTGCTGAAAACGACGGCCCTAGAAAGTATGTCACTTTTGGTGATAACTCAAAGGGTCATGATAGCTCCATACAAAATGTCATGCTCGCTGAATCTCTTGGGTACAATTTACTTTCAGCATCTAGACTTGCCGATTTTGGTTTCAATGTCCTATTTACTGAAGTAGATTGCCAAGTGTTTCGTAGAGACAATCATAAAATGGTCTTTACTGGTATACGTAGAGGAGATCTTTACATTGTTGATTTCACTAAAAGGGCTCAACCCAGAACGTGCTTAATTGCTAAATCTTCTAAAGGCTGGTTGTGGCATAGAAGGTTAGGTCATGTGGGCATGCGAAATCTCGATAAGCTTATTAAAGGTGATCATATTCTTGGAGTAAAAGATGTTATATTTGACAAGGATAGACTTTGTAGTGCTTGTAAAGCGGGAAAACAAGTTGGAGGAAGTCACCCTATGAAGAACATCATGACCACGAGAAGACCGCTTGAGCTACTTCACATGGATCTCTTCGGTCCCAATGCCTACAAGAGTCTCGGTGCTAACTAATTTGGTCTAGTCATAGTCGATGATTTTTCAAGATTTACGTGGGTGTTCTTTCTTGATGATAAATTGCAGGTCCAAAAGATCTTCAAAAACTTTGCTAGGAAGGCCCAAAATCAATTTGAAGTGAAGATCAAGAAGGTTCGGAGCGACAACAGAACGGAGTTCAAGAACGCAAATGTGGATACTTTTCTTGACGAAGAAGGGATTTCACACGAATTCTCGGCTACATACACGCCTCAACAAAATGGAGTTGTTGAGATGAAGAACCGGACTCTTATTGAGATGGCAAGAACAATGCTTGATGAGTACAAGACTACAAAAAACTTTTGGGCGGAAGCGGTTGAGACAACTTGTCATGCAACAAGTCGCTTGTATCTTCACAAGCTACTCGGCAAGACGGCATACGAGCTTCTCACCGGTAACAAACCCCAAGTTTGATACTTTCGAGTATTCAACTCAAAGTGCTACATTCTTGATAAGCATCGTCGTTCTAAATTTGCTCCTAAATCTCATGAAGGTTTCCTACTTGGTTATGGCTCAAACTCTCACACTTACCATGTGTACAACAATTTCACCCGAAAGGTTGAAGAGACGGTAGATGTGAAGTTTGATGAATCTAACGGCTCACAATTAGAGCAATTGCTAATTGATGTAGGGGATAAAGACCCTTCGGAAGCAATTCAAGACTTGTCAATCGACAAGATTCGTCCAACGGAGGTGAAGGAGAGTACATCGTCCATCCAAGTGGAAGATTCTACCTCATGACAAGGTGAACCAAGAGTTGACATGGAAGCATCCATGAGTGGGGCACACCAAGACGAAGAAAACGAGGACGTACACCAAGATGAACCTCATCAACCTCCTTCTCCACCACGACAAGAGAACGGCAACGTCAACAATGAAGAAGGCCAAGAAGAAGAACAAGATGAAGAACATGTTCCACCCCGACCCAAGCAAAAGCTCCCACGAGTTCGAGCAAGATTCACCAAAGACCATCCCGTCGAGAAAATCTACAATGATATCCAAACCGGGAGAATCACTCGCTCTAAAACTCGTTTGGCTAACTTTTGTGAACATTATTCATTCATCTCTAGCATTGAACCTATGAAGGTTGAAGAAGCATTGGAAGATCCGGATTGGATAATTGCCATGCATGAAGAGCTACACAACTTTGAGAGAAATCAAGTGTGGACTTTGGTTGAGAATCCCGACAACAACCACAACATCGTCGGTACCAAATGGGTGTTTCGCAACAAGCAAGATGAAGATGTTCAAGTCATTCGCAACAAAGCTAGTCTAGTCGCCCAAGGCTACACTCAAGTCGAAGGTATGGACTATGGTGAGACATATGCCCCCGTTGCTAGACTTGAGTCCATTCGCATCTTACTTTCTTATGCTAATCACCATGATATCACCTTGTACCAAATGGACATTAAAAGTGCTTTTCTAAATGGTGAAATTGAGGAGGAAGTTTATGTTAAGCAACCTCTCGGCTTTGTCAAACCTAAGAAACCTAATCATGTTTACAAACTCCACAAAGCTCTTTATGGTCTTAAACAAGCTCCTAGAGCGTGGTATAAATGCTTGACCAAGTTCCTTATTGAAAAAGGCTTTGAAATTGGAAAAATAGATTCTACTCTTTTTACTAAAAGGATTAATGGAGAACTATTTGTGTGCCAAATTTATGTTGATGATATTATATTTGGTTCGACTAACCCTCATTTTAGAGACAAGTTTGGAAAGCTAATGTCGGAGAAGTTTGAGATGTCTATGATGAGTGAACTCAAATTCTTTCTTGGTTTGCAAATCAAGCAAACTAAGGAATGTACCTTTGTTTCTCAAACAAATTACACAAAGGACTTATTCGAGAAGTTCAATATTTAAGAATGCAAAGGTATGAATACACCCATGCCTACTAGTGGACATCTTGACTTGACTAAGGATGGTGAACCGGTTGATAAAAAAGTTTGCCGCTCTATGATCGGTTCATTGTTATATCTATGTGCCTCTCGTCCCGATATTATGCTAAGCGTGTGCATGTGTGCACGATATCAAGCGCCCCCAAAGAATGTCATCTTAAGGCTGTGAAAAGGATAGTGAGATACTAAATACATACACCAAATTTTGGCATTTGGTATCCTAAGAGGTCTTCTTTTGATCTTCCTGGCTATTCCGACTCGGTCTATGCCGGAGACATGGTTGATAGAAAGTCCACTTCGGGTACTTGTCAGTTTCTTGGTAGATCTCTTGTGTCTTGGTCCTCCAAGAAACAAAACTCGGTATCCTTATCGACCGCGGAATACATTGCCGATGTTTCATGTTGTGCTCAATTACTTTGGATGACCCAAACTCTTAAAGATTATGGGATCACTGTGAAACATGTCCCATTGCTTTATGACAATGAAAGTGCTATTAAGATTTCTCACAATCCCGTGCAACATTCTCGAACTAGCATATTGAAGTTCGTCATCATTTCATTCGAGATCATGTTGCTAAAGGGGACATTGATCTTAAGCATGCTCGTATCGATAAGCAATTGGCAAATATATTCACCAAACCACTTGATGAGAAAGTCTTTTGCCATTTGAGAGGTTAATTGAACATCATTGATGCTTCAAACTTGGAGTAGGGACTCCATTTGGATACATGCAAGGCATGAATCTATGACCAATCCTTGATATTTCTTTCACGATGTTATTTACATGTCTTGGATATATTTGCACCCTTGCATGTTATCTAACCCTTGTAGGTACTTGGATGAATCTAAATCTATGAGATTGCAACTCTCTCACATCTTGAGCAATATCTACATCACCAAGTCTCTAGAATACGGTGGTTGATGACAAGGAAGCACGAAACCCTTCAACATATCCTTTGACAAATTATATGTATAAAATTTCATGATTGTCATTTTGAATACACAAGTGCTCTTCCTTGCAAAACTAACCCATGTAGGTAGATGAACTCAAATTACAAGTGGTGCTCCCAACTCTTGATGAACTACATCAACCTTGAGCAACCCACACAAGTTCAACTACATGATTAAGATCAACACCACCAACCAAGGTATGTTATTCCATCTTGGAAAAGCTTTACTCCAAGTCATGGGTCAAAGCACTCAACAAGATGTGAATACATCAAATGCTTAAACGAAAAATGGTAACCCCATTTTGATCTTAAACGATGAGTATGACTTATGATCAAGTGCTCTCACTTGAATCCTTAGTCAATATACTCTAACATAGGTGACTTTGTCACCGCCAAATTAATGAAGTTCTCTAGTGTTTCTTTGAGTTTTTGCATTTTTTCCTTTGCATATTTATTCCCTTTTATTTATCAAAAAAAACTTCATCTAGATTTTCTTTTCTTTGTTCTGTTCTGCATTCCCTGCATCCAATTCTTTGCAAATCTTTCAGCTAATTCCTTGCAAATCTTTGTGAGATCTTACTTGACTAGTGAGCTGAGGTGACAAGTGTCTTCTTTGTGATGAACTCGGTCACGCCGGTTTGTTTTTTTTCGGTCCAACCGAACCCTTTCGGTGCAACCGAAGCACACAACTCGGTGCCACTGATTTCACTACAGGAAAGACAACTTGCCACTTGTTCCTACATTCTTTTTGCTCCATCTCCACTCAATGATTCTTGTCCTCTACTAGCATCACATTCGTCTTGCTACTTTGCTTTGTGACTCAAGGACCAAACCCATTTGTAACAAACATCCAGAAGATCCCTTCTTGGAAATTGATGTCAAAGGGGGAGAGAGATCACATCAAAGCTTAATCATGTCTATAGGGGGAGAGAGAATACTCAGGGGGAGAGAGTTCTTCACAATGAGAAATAAGTATCACATCAAAGACCCCAGATGCTTGATGTTCAAGAGGAGAGAAGTCACATGTCTTTAAGAGGGGAAAGACATGTTCATATTCTCCCAATATCCCATGCAAGATTCAGGGGGAGCAAGACATCTAAGGGAAGGAAATCCGTGAATTCATTGCATATCTTTACCTTTGGGAACATGTCTATGTCCAATAGAGTACTCAGTACTCACTCTCTACATGTCATCCCAGTCTTGGTACTCTTGTGGTTTCTTTGGTTTGCTCTGGCTAGTAGATGTATCTGTGTTATCTAACCTTTTTTACCCAAGTTCATTCCTTCCTAAGCCAACTCAAGACCACAAGGTAAGTATATGCATCACAATCATGTGCATGAGGATTTCTTGCTGATGTACATACTGTTTGCAAGAAGGACTCATGAGCATGAAGGTACTTTTCCTATACTCACATCATTTGCTCTAATGCATATAGCGAAGATACATGTAACACATTGCTTACTCTGTCATGCTTATGTATTCACATGCTCCTATATTCCATATTTACATGATTGCATACATGTAGGGGGAGCCTATGCATGTTACATGTCTTTCCAAAGCTTTACTTCTTATTCTCTATATCTTTATCTAAAGCTTTGATGTATGCTGTCATCAATTACCAAAAAAGGGGAGATTGAAAGCACAAGTGCTCCCTGGGTGATTTTGGTAATTAATGTCAACATATCTCTTGTTGGACTAATGTTTTCACCTAGTATATTTCAGATAAGTTCAACAATGGAGTGGCGTGGACAAGAATATGTGGAACCCCTTCAAGATGATAAGGACAAAGGATTGGCTCAAGCTCAAAGCTCAAGACTCTGCATTTTCTATTTTAGTGATCCAAGATCACATTTAGTCCATAGGAAAGCCAATACTATTAAGAGGGGTGAGGTGTTGCTTAATGGCTTGTTTGCTCAAAGTGCTTAGTGATATGCTCCAAAACCCTCAGCTAATTTCTCACATCCAAATATGTCCCAAACCAAAAGTCAAACTCAGCCCCACCGAAACTTTCTATTTGGCGCCACCGAGTTCTCTTGACATAGCCACTGCCAGAAACCCTAATCAATTCGGTCTCACCGATGGGATCTCGGTCTCACCAAGATGGCCTTGCAAACTCTCTGTTGCCTATTGCAATAATTTCGGTCTCACCAAGATATGCAATGGTCCCACCGAGTTTGCTTGGCCAACTCTCTGTTTTGCTTATTATCGAAATCGGTCCCACCTAGTTTATGTAACCGGTCAAACCGAGATGAGGCGTTACCCTAACCCTAGCACATCAGTCCCACCGAGTTGATCAATTCGGTCCCACCGAAAACACTAACGTTCACATTTTGAACTAAATCGGTCTGACCGATTTCTCTGAATCGGTCCCATTGAGTTTGGTAAATTGTGTGTAACGGTTAGATTTTGTGTGGAGGCTATATATACCCCTCCACCCACTCTTCATTCGTGGAGAGAGCCATCAGAACATGCCTACACTTCCAACATATATTTTCTGAGAGAGAACCACCTACACTTGTGTTGAGGTCAAGATATTACATTCCAACCACATAAATCTTGATCTCTAGCCTTCCCCAAGTTGCTTTCCACTCAAATCATCTTTCCACCAAATCCTATCCTATGAGAGAGAGTTGAGTGTTGGGGAGACTATCATTTGAAGCACAAGAGCATGGAGTTCATCATCAACACACCATGCATTACCTCTTGGAGAGTGGTGTCTCCTAGATTGGTTAGGTGTCACTTGGGAGCCTCCGTCAAGATTGTGGAGTTGAACCAAGGAGTTTGGAAGGGCAAGGAGATCGCCTACTTCGTGAAGATCGACCCGAGTGAGGCAAGTCCTTCATGGGCGACGACCATGGCGGAATAGACAAGGTTGCTTCTTCGTACACCCTTCATGGGTGGAGCCCTCCGTGGACTCGCCCAACCGTTACCCTTCGTGGGTTAAAGTCTCCATCAACGTGGATGTACGATAGCACCACCTATCGGAACCATGGATAAAAAATCTCCGTGTCTCCAAATTGCGTTTGCACACTCCAATCCCATCCCTTGACATTCTTGCAACTTGCATGCTTTACTTTCCGCTGCTCATATACTCTTATCATTCTTGCTTGATATGTATTGTGAATGTATGAACTTGTGCTAAAACTCCACTTCAACTTAAAGAAATTAAAAACTGCAAATTTTATTGCTAAGAGTCTATTCACCCCCCCTCTAGACACTTCTTCTCGATCCTTTCATAACCCCTTAATCACTTTGCGTGCAAGGCTTCTTATGATGTGTATTACCGATAGGGCCCAGAGATACCTCTCCGGTACTCGGAGTGACAAATCCTAATCTTGATCTATGTCAACTCAGCAAACACCTTCGGAAATACCTGTAGAGCATCTTTATGATCACCCAATTATGTTGTGACGTTTGATAGCACACAAGGTATTCCTCCGGTATCCGTGAGTTGCATAATCTCATACTCGCAGGAATATGTATTTGTCATCAAGAAAGCAATAGCAATAAACTAAATGATCGATATGATAAGCTAACGGATGGGTCTGGTCCATCACATCATTCTCCTAATGATGTGATCCCGTAATGAAATGAAAAATCTTGTCTATGAATAGGAAACCTTAATCATCTTTGAATAGGAAACCTTAATCAACAAGCTAGTCTAGTAGAGGCTCACTTGGGACATGGTATTTTTTTATGTATCCACACATGTATTTAAGTTTCCGGTCAATACAATTCTAGCATGAATAATAAACCTTTAACATGATTTAGGAAATATAATGATAACCATTTTAGTATTGCCTCTAGGGCATATTTGCATTAGTTTCCCACTTGCACAAGAGCCAATAATTAGTTCACATCGCCATGTGATTAACACCCATAGTTTACATCGCCATGTGACCAACACCCAAAGAGTTTACTAGAGTCAATAATCTAGTTCACATCGCCATGTGATTAACACCCAAAGAATTCTAAGGTGTGATCACATTTTGCTTGTGAGAGAAGTTTAGTTAGGGTCTATCACATTCATATCCGTATGTATTTTGCAAATTTCTATGTCTACAATGGTCTGCATGGAGCTACTCTAGCAAATTGCTCCCACTTTCAATATGTTCTAGATTGATACTCATAGTCATCTGAATCGGTGTAAAAGCTTGCATTGACGTAACTCTTTACAATGAACTCTTTATCACCTCCAGAACCGATAAAATATTTCCTTAGTTCTCCGAGGATAATTTTGACCGTTGTCTAGTGATCTACTCCTGGATCACTATTGTACCCCCTTGCCAAATGATACGTCCATTTTGCATCATGCTTTATATCGATATTTATTACATTATGGGCTGTTATTACACATTATGTCACAATAGTTATGCCTATTCTCTCTTATTTTACAAGGTTTACATGAAGAGGGAGAATGCCGGCAACTGGAATTCTAGGCTGGAAAAGGAGCAAGTATTAGAGACCTATTCTGCACAACTCCAAAAGTCCTGAAACTTCACGGAGGCACGTTTTGGAATATATAAGAAATATTGGAGAAAGAATCAACCAAAGGGGGCCCATACCCTGGCCACGAGGGTGGGGGCGCGCCCTACCCCCTGGGCGCGCCCCTTGTCTCGTGGGCCCCTGGCAGGCCTTCGGTGCCCATCTTCTGCTATATGAAGTCTTTCGTCCTAGAAAAAAATAAGGAGAAAGCTTTCGGGACGAAACACCGCCGCCACGAGGCGGAACCTGGCGAAACCAATCTAGGGCTCCGGCGGAGCTGTTCTGCCGGGGAAACGTCCCTTCGGGAGGGGGAAATCATCACCATCGATCCTCTCAACGGGAGGGGGTCAATATCCATCAACATCTTCACCAGCACCATCTCCTCTCAAACCCTAGTTCATCTCTTGTATCCAATCTTTGTCTCAAAACCTCAAATTGGTACATGTAGGTTGCTACTAGTGTTGATTACTCCTTGTAGTTGATGTGAACGTCGACTACATGACACTTCACCATTATTTGGGCCTAGAGGAAGGCATTGGGAAGTAATAAGTAGATGATGGGTTGCTAGAGTGATAGAAGCTTAAATCCTAGTTTATGCGTTGCTTCGTAACTGGCTGATTTGGATCCATATGTTTCATGCTATGGTTAGGTTTACCTTAATACTTCTTTTGTAGTTGCGGATGCTTGCAAGAGGGGTTAATCATAAGTGGGATGCTTGTCCAAGGAAGGGCACCACCAAAGAACCGGTCCGCCCACATATAAAATTATCAAAGTAATGAACGCAAATCATATGAGCGTGATGAAAACTAGCTTGACGATAATTCCCATGTGTCCTCGGGAGCGCTTTCCTTCATATATGAGTTTGTCCAGGCTTGTCCTTTGCTACAAAAAGGATTGGGCCACCTTGCTGCACCTCATTTACTTTTGTTACTTGTTACCCGCTACAAATTATCTTATCACAAAACTATCTGTTACCGATAATTCCAGTGCTTGTAGAGAATACCTTACTTGTCGGTGTACTAAAGTAGGGGTACCTTAGTACCCCGAACTTGTGCACGGGCAGCAGTAGCGTCCCGCGGCAAGGCTTGCCAGGGGAGCGACAAGAGTCTCCACGGCCCTTTCGGGGCCAGACGAAGACCAAGCCCCGGCAAGAGGAGCTTGCCGGGCCGAGAAGGCGAGGTCCGGCAAGAGGAGCTTGCCGGGCCAAGGCGACAAGGCCCCGGCAAGAGGAGCTTGCCGGGACGACTGAGCCGAGGCACCAAGGCCCCGGCGGGAGGAGCTCGCCGGGACGGCCAAGCCAAGGCACCCCAGGAGAAGCCCGCCGCAGCACTCCGCGCGCCTCGGCAAGGCCTGACGAGCGGCAAGCTCTCAGGTGCGGCAAGACGACCACCGCGGCAAGCCACTTGCCGCGGCAAACCACCACCTCAGGCATGCGCTCCAGCTCACCTGCCCACGCGTCGCTTTGGGGCTTCCCCGGAGGCACGTGGCGGGGTGCCGCGCAACCTGAGACGCGCGGTGGCATGCGATGTTGGCAGAGTCGCCCCCGTGGCAAGCGGAGGCGCTCCTAACGGTCCGCCTCGGCACTGTTCAGGCGATCCAGACGGGCATTTAATGCCTTTGTCCCCCGCCGTCAGAGTTAGGTGCGATAGCACTGTGCGGCCACTGCTCGCACAGTTCCTTGCCATCTTTACCCTCACCTGCGTCGCTACCTGTGGGAAACCCCTTAGCATATAAAAGGAGGCCCATGCGCACGTAGAGAAGGATCCAGACCCCAGAGGGAACCCTAGAGAGAGGAAAAGGAGGACACCCAGTAGACCCTCGTCTATGTCCAGCTCCAACTTACTGTAGCTTCTTGCGTTCCAAAGCAAGAACTCAAATCAACCAGACAAGCAGCAGTAGGGTTTTACGCATACATGCAGCCCGAAGCTGGGTAAAATCGTTGTGTGTGTGTGTGTCGCCTCGATCTGCTCTTTGTGCATCCTCCGCCCCCCCGCCGAACCGACAAGGGGCTCCGTCCCCATAGGTGCTCGTGGAGGCAGATTTCCCCCGACATCTTTGGCGCGCCAGGTAGGGGTGCGTCGAGGTTGTGCGAACCAGATTTGGCGACCACAGGCAAGCTCAGGTATGGCCAGGGACCTTTCTGCTCCAACCCGCGAGGCGGAGGCATTCCTCCTCATGGACCCGTGCACGGCCCTCCTCGAGTACCCACTCACGCAGAGTCCGGGCAAGAGCAGCTGCTCCTTGAGGAGGACCGCCTTCCGGCCGCTGAGCGAGTCTCTCGCCTCCAGCAAACTCTGCGCCGCTCCCGTAGCCGCAGAAGTTAGCGCCAGAAGTTGCGAGAAAGGCAACCTCGTTCTTCGGTGAGCCCAGGCCGCCAAGATCCAAACGAGTCGACGCCGACCGTGGGAGGGACCTTGCCAGTGCGGCAGTCGGAACCCGTTCCGTCGGCCATCCTCTCTGTCCAAGTCTTGCCGCAGTTGCATGTATCCTTGGTACGGAGACGAGCGCAGATCCCAGGCATAGCTTATGTGCCCCGCACATCTTGTCGATTTCGCGCCTCTCCGCTTGGCGCATGCATCATTCGACACGATTGTGCAGCACTCGACTCCGGCAAGCGATGGCGGGCCGCGAAGCCCCGAGCCTTCGTTATTCCCTTACCTCGAGTAGGGGGGATGACAGGATAGGCTGGGCGTCGCCCGAGGAAGCTGCGCCTTGCCGGACTGCGAACGACAGAGAAGCTAAGTTGCCAAAATTTGAGCAATTAAGCTCCTTTTTATCCTTAAGTTATCTTCCTCGAACGGCCGAGCTTCGTATGGGAAACCTGTGCGCGGAGGGGCCGGCTCGTGGCTGGTTGCGCCCTTATTTCGTTTCGAGTCCGCTCAACGACTTAAGTGTGCTACATCCCGAGTGGCGTCCTTACTTGTTTCGAGCTCGCTCGGCAGCTTGAGCGTGCCGCGACTGCAGTCGCCACGCTTACCTCGCCCTGAGCCTGCTCAACATTTAAGTGAGTTGCGCCAGCCGCGGCAAGGTTTCTTGCCGGTGGAGGCTCCGTCAGCGGGTCGCTGATGTCCCGCACTCGGCACCCGTGGCAAGGCGGAGACTTGCGCCGACAAGTTCCCGGAAGCGTAGGGCGCGAACGTACGAAGCACAAGGTCGAACGAGGGAGATAACAGCGCAATGAACTGCCTAAGATAAAAGTTATATTACAAAATGACTTGCCGCTGCTCTAATCAGCTGTTTCTATGACATGCTCAGCAGCGACAAGGGAAGAAAAGAAAGAGGTGGGCGGCCTAATCCGCGCGGTCGCCCGCGACCCGCCTGATCCCGGCCACCCTTTCCACAATGGGGGTGACGAGGGCCCTGATCTCCGTCAGGTCGGCGTCTTCCGGCAGGTGCCTGAGGACGTTGGTGAGCCTGAAGGTGGGGTTGCGGAAGACGATCTTCACCAACACCCTCTCGAGGGCCCCGGAGACAGCTTCCCGCGTCTCCTCGGCCAGCTGCTCCGGGATCTTTTCCCGGAGATGCTGGAGCACCCCCACCAAGCCCTTGAAGAAGGAAGTGAGCTTGGCGCTCGGCGGGACGTTCTCGCCGGAGGGGTACTCATGGCCCTCCATCCCCAGCAGCTTCAGCTCCTGGTCGATGGTGGTGGCGATGTCGACGAGACCTTCGGTCCACCGCTCCACCGTCTCCTGGAGGGTGTTCTGGGTAACGGCGGCACGCTTCAACAGCTCCTCGTTGCCAGCAACCTCCTTCCGCAAGGTCGCTTCCTGCTCCTTGGCGCTCTCCAGCGCCTTGGCCAGGGTGTCCAGCTTCAGCTCGAGGACAGCCTTGGAGTCCTTGGCGGCGTCGAGCTCCTGGATCTTCTCAGCGAAGCGGCCCTGCAGCTCGCCAAGGGTGTGAGCGCCCTTCTCGCGCTCCTGTTTGAGCGCGGCAAGCTCCTCGCCGCTCGCCCTGAGGTCGCTGACGAGCTGCGCCACCCTCGCCTCCAGCTCCCCCTTGGCGACCTCGGCGGCCGCGGCAGCGTCCTGCGCTTTCTGCAGGGCCCCGCCGAGCGCCTACTCGCGCGCGGCAACCTCCTCCTCGTGGCTGGCGAGGCTGGCCCTCTGCTGCACCAGTTCGCTTTCCCGCACGGATAGCCCCGCAGCGGCAAGCCTCTGCTGCTCTTCGGCCTCTGCCTTATCGAGGAGAAAGGCCGTCCGCGCCTCGTCGAGCAGCCTCCGCTCCTCCGCCAAAGACCGGAGAGCCTCCTGGTTGAGCTCCCGGAGCTCCCCGGCGCGCTTCTCCATGTCCGCGCCGGCCTTCGCGACGAGTGCCTCCTGGCGCTCCACCTTGGCCTGCCGGGCGCGGTAGAGCGACACAAGCTTCCGGAGCAGCCGCTCCTCCTCGGGCTCGCCGCCGCCGGTGCTTGGCGCGTCGACCACTGTCAGCCCGACGGAGGCGAGCACTTCTCCGTCCATGGCCTCCCCCTCGACCGGCGCCCTGGAGCTAGGCTCCCAGGGGAGCCTGATGAAGACGCCATCGCCGGCCTGCAGGTAGGCACCTGCCGGGGGCTCCTCGGGGCCCGACGTGGTAGCAGCGGCGGGATCGCCGGATGGCGGAGTGCTTGACGCCCCGGCCTCCCCAGGGCCGTCGGCACGGTCGCCGGTCCCCTCGTCGTCTGCCGCCGCGGCGGCCTTGGCGGCTTCGGCCTCCCCGCCGCCTGCAGGGTCGTCGGTGCCTTCCGCCTCCTCGATGACGACGACATCGTCGGCGTCGCCACGCGCGCCCTCCCTGACGACGACCTCGGTCTCCATCGGTTCCGCGGTGGGCGGGTCTGATGGCCGGAAGAGGGGAGAAGAGTCAGCCGAGCAGCCGACAAAAAGGCTCATGAGGAAAGATAACCAGGGGCAGATTTCCGTGCAGGGGGGCTTACCGGTGGCAGGGTCCGTGGCCGCGGCCTCCGTTGTCGGGGGATCGCTGGTCGCGTTCCTCGCCGGATATCCCTCCCTTGCCGGGGAGGTCTCCCCTGCCGGGGGCTCCTCCCTTGCCGGAGATTTATCCCTGGGCGAGGTGGTCGACGTGGACGGCGCGGCAGGAGTGCCCCCCGGGGTCGCCTGCTGGGGCTGCTCTGCTCCTACCCAACGACAACAACAACAACAGCCACATGTCAACAAAGAGAAGGGAAGCTCACGCGCGGCCAAACGGCAGGAACTAGCCGTGCCCTCACCCTGGGGGCTGCGCTGTGGACTGCCCTGCGGGCCCGCTGCCAGGTCCGGCAAGGTCGTCTCCGGCACCTCCCCAGTTGCCGGGGGAGATTCGCCCTCAAGGACGACCAGCGGGATCTTGGCCCTCTTCGCCCTCCTCTGGGCCAGGGTCCTGAAAAGGGAACGGTTTTGGGGGAAGATGAATGGGCTGCGAAACAAGATGAAGCAACAGAAATCAAGAAGATACAAGCTCTACCAGGAACTTACTCTCCGTCCTCCTCTTCGTCGTCGGAGCTGAGCGCGGAATAATCAAAAACCGGCTTGCTCCAGGCGCGAGGAGACAGGGGAGTGGGTTCCCGGGACCGCTTGGCAGGGGCGGTGGACGACCCCGCCCCCGTTGCCGCCGCGGTCCGGGGAGCGGCAGGAGCAGAAGCCGTGGCCCGTGAGGACCCCGCTCCCGCTGCTTCGGAGGCGCGTGTCACGCGGGGCTGCGATTGCTGGTCGGCCTGCCGCACCACCACTCCGGCCCTGCGGAGGCGCCTCCTCGGCTGGGCAGGGGGCTCCGCCTGCGACGAGCTGCCCGGGAGCTGCGAGGAGGGCGCATCAGCCTCCGGCAAGCCGCCCTCGTCCTGGGCAGGCTCGCCCGCACCACCGTGCCCGGCTGGTTCCTCCGCGCCGGCGATCTCCATTTGGCCGGCGAGGCTCTCCGCCTCCGCCGCGTCTGCCTCGGCCAGGGTGAAGCCAGACTCGCCCGCGGCCGCGGCGGCCGCCGCCTCCTCCATCCTGGAGGCGATGTAGGCCAGCTCCTCGGGGGTGGTGTCCCGCGTGAGGCCCCTCTTCTCGTCGGGGTCGACCGGCACCTCCTCCAAGTTGTCGAAGAAGGCTTGCACGACGTCGTCCGCCGGCTCCTGCCAGGTCGCGTCGATCCCGTGCGAGTCGCATAGCGGCATCATCGCGAGGATGCGGCTGAGCGCCGAGTTGTTGCATAGGGGGACGACGCCCGGCGGCAACCTGAACCATTATGGGTGCTCGGAGTCGTGCTTGAACAGCTCCTTCAACACTCCGTCGAGCTCCAGAACGGTGAAGTTGTAGTTAAGGCCCGGGCGCAGCCTCATGATGTCCGCCGCGTTTTGGAATTCCCAAGCCGGTTTCCCCCTCTCCTGAAGGGGGGCGATACGCCGGTGAAGGAAATCCGCGCCGACGGCGCCGACGGTGAGCCCGGCAAACCTGAGGCGCAGGATTCGGGTGGCGGCAATCTTCAGCTTGGCGTCGTCCGGGGCCAGGTCGCTCCAGTCGCGGCCGCGCACCACTGGAGTTCAGCGCATGGCGGTGAACAGCGGTGGATTCTGCTCGATGATCAGGCACCACTCGGCCCTCCACTCCTCCCATCTGCCACGGAGTTCCCCCTCCAAGTAGACCTCTTTCTTGCCGGTCCTGGAGACCCAGGCGACTCCGCCGGACAGCGGCTCTCCTTTCTCCACCCGAGGAGTAAAGAAGTGGCGGAAGAGGGCTACGTTGGGGCGGACTCCGACAAAGTTCTCGCAAAGGTGTGCGAAAACCGCCATTGTCAGAACGGCGTTGGGAGTGAAATCAAGGAGGTGGAGGTTGTAGGTGTGCATGATGTCGCAGAAGAACTCCGAAAAAGGCGGGCAGAGCCCGCAGAGGAAGAACACGGCGAAGAAAGGGTACCCGGTCGGGTACAGGTTCTGGGCGATGGCGGGAAGAACTCGCGTGCGCGGATGCGCCCGCGTCGCCGTCGACCAGAAGAGGCGGTATCCGTTCTTCAGCCCCAGCGCATCGAGCTGAGGGGGGAACGTCGCCGTCTCCTTCTGAAGCGCTTCCAGCCGCAGCGCCTCGGCCGACTTCACGGCCTTCCCCTTCGCCTTGTCGCTCTTCGGGGCCATGGCAGAAACAGGGAGGGGGAGTTGTCGGCGTTGGCGGTGCCGGGGGCTGCGAGGGCGAATCGCTGCTTTCTCTAGCAAGGAGGAGGTGGCGGAGATTTTCGAGGAACAGCAACCGGCGGAATGGCGAGCTGCCCCTGTTCCCCTCCGCTTATAAAGGGGGGAAGGAGCGGGGGCGGACGCTCCGCCTTTCCAAATGGAGAGGTCGTGCCCGACGTGACGCGTGCCTGCGGGCCTCAAGCCCCGCGCACGCCGCCCACGTCACGCACGCCTCGCCCCCCACGACGCCGCGATAAGCGCACGCCACTTGGGGAGGGCGCGACGGACGCGGAGTTAAGGAGCAGCGCAACCCAGGCCACGCGTGCCCGTGCACTGTTAGGGCCTGGCCCAACAACGCTCGGCACCGTGTATGGCCCAGACCCGGGGGCTCCTGTCGGTGTACTAAAGTAGGGGTACCTTAGTACCCCGAACTTGTGCACGGGAAGTAGTAGCGTCCCGCGGCAAGGCTTGCCAGGGGAGCGACAAGAGTCTCCACGGCCCTTTCGGGGCCAGACGAAGACCAAGCCCCGGCAAGAGGAGCTTGACGGGCCGAGAAGGCGAGGTCCGGTAAGAGGAGCTTGCCGGGCCAAGGCGATAAGGCCCCGGCAAGAGGAGCTTGCGGGACGACTGAGCCGAGGCACCAAGGCCCCGGCGGGAGGAGCTCGCCGGGACGGCCAAGCCAAGGCACCCCAGGAGAAGCCCGCCGCGGCGCTCCGCGCGCCTCGGCAAGGCCTGACGAGTGGCAAGCTCTCAGGTGCGGCAAGACAACCACCGCGGCAAGCCACTTGCCGCGGCAAACCACCACCTCAAGCATGCGCTCCAGCTCACCTGCCCACACGTCGCTCTGGGGCTTCCCCGGAGGCACGTGGCGGGGCGCCGCGCAACCTGAGACGCGCGGTGGCATGCGACGTTGGCAGAGTCGCCCCCGTGGCAAGCGGAGGCGCTCCTAACGGTCCGCCTCGGCACTGTTCAGGCGATCCAGACGGGCATTTAATGCCTTTGTCCCCCGCCGTCAGAGTTAGGTGCGATAGCACTGTGCGGCCACTGCTCGCACAGTTCCTTGCCATCTTTACCCTCACCTGCGTCGCTACCTATGGGAAACCCCTTAGCATATAAAAGGAGGCCCATGCGCACGTAGAGAAGGATCCAGACCCCAGAGGGAACCCTAGAGAGAGGAAAAGGAGGACACCCAGTAGACCCTCGTCTATGTCCAGCTCCAACTTACTGTAGCTTCTTGCGTTCCAAAGCAAGAACTCAAATCAACCAGACAAGCAGCAGTAGGGTTTTACTCATCCATGCGGCCCGAAGCTGGGTAAAATCGTTGTGTGTGTGTGTCGCCTCGATCTGCTCTTTGTGCATCCTCCGCCCCCCGCCGAACCGACAAGGGGCTCCGTCCCCATAGGTGCTCGTGGAGGCAGATTTCCCCCGACATTACTGAAAACCGCTTGTCATTTCCTTCTGCTCCTCATTGGGTTCGACACTCTTACTTATCGAAAGGACTACAATACATCCCCTATACTTGTGGGTCATCAAGATTCTTTTCCGGGGCCGTTCTCGGGGAGTGAAGCGCCTTTGGTAAATGGAATTTGGTGAGGAAAATTTTATATAGTGTGCTGAAATTTACTGTCACTTGTTACTATGGAAGCTAATCCTTTGAGGGGCCTGTTCGGGGTATCTTCACCCCGACCAGTAGAGCAAAGAGTTGCTCCTCAACCTACTAAACCTACTGAAATTGTTTACTTTGAAATTCCTTCGGGTATGATAGAGAAACTGCTAGCTAATGCTTTTACAGGAGATGGAACATTACATCCCGATTTGCACCTAATCTATGTGGATGAAGTTTCTGGATTATTTGAGCTTGCAGGTATGCCCGACGATGTTATCAAGAAGAAGGTCTTCCCTTTATCTTCGAAGGGAAAGACATTTACATGGTTTAGGCTATGTAATGATATGGGATCCTGGAACTACAACCGATTAAAATTGGAATTTCATCAGAAGTTTTATCCTATGCATCTTATTCATTGTGATTGTAATTATATATATAATTTTTGGCCTCTGGAAGGAGAAAGCATCGCTCAAGCTTTGGGGAGGCTTAAGTCAATGTTATATTCATGCCCCAATCATGAGCTCTCAAGAGAAATTATTATTCAAAAAAATTATGCTTAGCTTTCTCTCAATAATCGCTCCATGCTTGATACTTCTTGTACTGGTTCTTTTATGATGAAGACTATTGAATTCAAATGGGATTTATTGGAAATAATTAAACGCAACTCTGAATATTGGGATCTCAACAAAGGTAAAGAGTCAGGTATAACACCTAAGTTTGATTGTGTTAAATCTTTTGTGGATACCGATGTTTTCCGTGAGTTTAGCACTAAATATGGACTTGACTCTGAGATGGTAACTTCTTTGTATGAATCCTTTGCTACTCATGCTGATCTCCCTAAGGAGAAGTGGTTTAAATATCATCCTACCATTGAAGTAAAAGTAGTTGAACCTATTAAAGTTGAAGAAAAGATTATCACTTATAATGTTGATCCTATTGTTCCTAGCGCTTATATTTAGAAACCACCTTTCCCTGTTAGAATAAAGGATCATGCTAAATCTTCAACTGTGGTTTGTAAGAGTAATAATAGAACACTCACACCCCCTGAGCAAATTAAAGTTGAACCTAGTATTGCTATGGTTAAAGATCTCTTGGTTGATAATATTGATGGGCATGTTATTTACTTCTATGATGAAGTTGCTAGAATTGTTAGACCCGATACTAAGGGTAAACATAGACCTGTTGTTGGCATGCCTGTTGATTCTGTTAAAATAGGAGATCATTGTTATCATGGCTTGTGTGATATGGGTGCTTGTGCAAGTGCAATACCTCATTCCTTATACAAAGAAATTATGCATGATATTGCACCTGCTGAGATAGAAGAGACAGATGTTACAATTAAGCTTGCCAATAGAGATACTATTTCACCAATTGGTATTGTTAGAGATGTTGAAGTCTTGTGTGGGAAAGTTAAATATCCTACTGATTTTCTTGTTCTTGGTTCCCCACAAGATGACTTTTGTCCCATTATATTTGGTAGGCCCTTCTTGAATACTGTTAATGCTAAGATAGATTGCAAAAAGGATGTTGTAACTATTGGTTTAGGGGATATGTGTCATGAGTTTAATTTTGCTAAATTTCATAGACAACCCCATGATAAAAATTGCCTAGTAAAGATGAAATTATTAGTCTTGCTTCTATTGCCGTGCCTCCTAATGATCCCTTAGAACAATATTTGCTAGACCATGAAAATGATATGTTTATGAATGAAAGAAAGGAAATAGATGAAGTATTCTTTAAACAAGGACCTATTTTGAAACACAACTTGCCTGTTGAAATTCTAGGGGATCCTCCTCCACCCATGGGTGATCCCATGTTTGAGCTTAAATCATTACCTAATACTCTTAAATATGCTTATCTTGATGAAAAGAAGATATACCCTATTATTATTAGTGCTAACCTTTGAGAGAAGGAAGAAGAGAAATTATTGAAAACTCTGAAGAAGCACTGTGTTGCTATTGGGTATACTCTTGATGATCTTAAGGGCATTAGTCCCACTCTATGCCAGCACAAAATAAAATTGGAGAAAGATGCTAAACTGGTTGTTGATCACCAACGACGGTTAAATCCTAAGATGAAAGAAGTGGTAAGAAAAGAAATACTAAAGCTTCTGGGGGCAGGTATAGTTTATCCTGTTGCTGATAGTTAGTGGGTAAGCCTTATCCATTGTGTCCCTAAGAAGGGAGGTATTACTGTTGTTCCTAATGATAAAGATTAATTGATCCCACAAAGAATTGTTACAGGTTATAGAATGGTAATTGATTTCCACAAATTAAATAAAGCTACTAAAAAGGATCATTACCCTTTACCTTTTACTGATCAAATGCTATAAATATTATCCAAACATACACATTTTTGCTTTCTAGACGGTTATTCTGGTTTCTCTCAAATACCTGTGTCAAAAGAGGATCAAGAAAAGACTAGTTTTACTTGCCCTTTTGGTACCTTTGCTTATAGACGTATGCCTTTTGGTTTATGCAATGCACCTGCTACCTTTCAAAGATGTATGACTGTATATTCTTTGACTTTTGTGAAAAGATTGTTGAGGTTTTGATGGATGATTTCTACGTATATGGAACTTCTTTTGATGATTGCTTAAGCAACCTTGATCGAGTTTTGCAGAGATGTGAAGAAACTAATCTTGTCTTGAATTGGGAGAAGTGCCACTTTATGGTTAATGAAGGTATTGTCTTGGGGCATAAAATTTCTGAAAGAGGTATTGAAGTTGATAAAGCCAAAGTGGATTCTATTAAAAAGATGTCGTGTCCTAAGGACATTAAAGGTATAATAAGTTTCCTTGGCCATGATGGTTTTTATAGGAGGTTCATTAAAGACTTCTCAAAAATTTCTAGGCCTCTGACTAATCTCTTACAAAAAGATGTCCCTTTTGTCTTTGATGATGATTGTGTAGAAGCATTTGAAATACATAAAAAGGCCTTGATTTCTGCACCTATTGTTCAGCCTCCTGATTGGAGTTTACCCTTTGAAATTATGTGTGATGCTAGTGATTATGTTGTAGGTGTTGTTCTAGGACAAAGAGTTGATAAGAATTAAATGTTATCCAGTATGCTAGTAAAACTCTAGACAGTGCCCAGAGAAATTATGCTACTACTGAAAAAGAATTTTTAGTAGTCGTATTTGCTTGTGATAAGTTCAGACCTTATATTGTTGATTCTAAAGTAATTGTTCACACTGATCATGCTGCTATTAAATATCTTATGGAAAAGAAAGATGCTAAACCTAGACTTATTAGATGGGTTCTCCTACTACAAGAATTTGATTT
This sequence comes from Aegilops umbellulata, assembly GCA_032464435.1. Lineage (NCBI taxonomy): Eukaryota > Viridiplantae > Streptophyta > Magnoliopsida > Poales > Poaceae > Aegilops > Aegilops umbellulata. The sequence continues at coordinate 217,242,196 of CP136055.1, forward strand.
GTATATTATTGATAGAAAGGGAGATGAGAACCCTGTTGCAGACAACTTGTCTAGGTTAGAGAATGTTCTTGATGACCCACTACCTATTGATAATAGCTTTCCTGATGAACAATTAGCTATCATAAATGCTTCTCGTACTGCTCCACGGTATGCTGATTATGCCAATTACATTGTTGCTAAATTTATACCACCTAGTTTCACATACCAGCAAAAGAAAAAGTTTTCTATGATTTAAGACATTACTTCTGGGATGACCCACACCTTTATAAAGAAGGAGTAGATGGTGTTATTAGATGTTGTGTACCTGAGCATGAACAGGAACAGATCCTACGCAAGTGTCACTCCGAGGCTTATGGAGGACACCACGCTGGAGATAGAACTGCACATAAGGTATTGCAATCCGGTTTTTATGAGCCTACTCTCTTCAAAGATGCCCGTAAGTTTGTCTTGTCTTGTGATGAATGTCAAAGAATTGGTAATATTAGTAGACGTCAAGAAATGCCCATGAACTATTCACTTGTTATTGAACCATTTGATGTTTGGGGCTTTGATTATATGGGACCGTTTCCTTCCTCTAATGGGTATGCACATATTTTAGTTGCTGTTAATTACGTTACTAAGTGGGTAGAAGCTATTCCAACTAGTAGTGCTGATCATAACACCTCGATTAAGATGCTTAAGGAAGTTATTTTCCAAGGCTTGGAGTCCCTAGATATTTAATGACTGATGGTGGTTCACATTTTATTCATGGTGCTTTTCGTAAAATGCTTGCTAAGTATGATGTCAATCATAGAATTGCATCTCCATATCACCCACAGTCTAGTGGTCAAGTAGAACTTAGTAATAGAGAGCTCAAATTAATGTTGCAAAAGGTTGTTAATAGATCTAGAAAGAATTGGTCCAAGAAACTTGATGATGCATTATGGGCCTATAGAACTGCATAAAATAATCCTATGGGTATGTCTCCGTATAAAATGGTTTATGGAAAAGCATGTCACTTACCTCTCGAACTAGAACATAAGGCATATTGGGCCATTAAAGAGCTCAATTATGATTTCAAACTTGCCGGTGAGAAGAGACTATTTGACATTAGCTCACTTGATGAGTGGAGAACCCAAGCCTATGAGAATGCCAAACTGTTTAAAGAAAAAGTTAAAAGATGGCATGGAAAAAGGATACAAAAGCGTGAGTTTAATGTAGGTGATTATGTTTTGCTATACAACTCTCATTTAAGATTTTTTTTGCAGGAAAGCTCCTCTCTAAATGGGAAGGTCCTTACGTTATCGAGGAGGTCTATCGCTCTGGTGCCATAAAAATCAACAACTTTGAAGGCACAAATCCGAAGGTGGTGAACGGTCAAAGAATCAAACATTACATCTCAGGTAATCCAATAAATGTTGAAACTAATTTTATTGATACTTTAACCCCGGAGGAATACATAAGGGATACTTCCCAAAACATTTCAGACTCCGAAAAGGATCCAAAATAGTTCTAGTAGCATTTTCTTCTCCGTTTTGGAATATTTAAGAAAATAGGAAAATACGTAGTCCGAAGAGGACACGAGGCATCCACGAGGGTGGAGGGCGCGCCCTACCCCCTGGGCGCGCCCCCTGCCTCATGGACACCTCATGTGCCCTCCGAACTCCGTTTTCTTGCACGATACTTCTTTTGGTCGGTAAAAAAATCATTATATAATCTCCCGATGGTTTTGACCACCGTACCACGTAAATATCCTCTGATTTTGTTTCGAGTTGTTTCTGCAGCAGATTTAGAGCAAGATGTCATCTCAAGACTCCGGCGGAGAGAGCTATGTCTCACATCTCATTGCTGACCCAATGTAACATCCCAAAATTTTAAATTTTGGAATGTTATATTAAATAGATAGTTTGGATTGTTTGTTTGATTGCTTGTGTGAAATTGAGTGAAATTTAAAACTCTTTGAAAGTTAAATGAGAGGGAATAAAAGGACTTTCCCAAACTTTCATTTTGCATTTATGATCTCCATGAATTCAAATTCATTTCATCCTAAACCCTAGAGAGAAGATGACATGACTTGTTCCATTAAAATAAATGAAAAGGGTTTTGAAAAGATTTGACCTTTATTTGGAAATATTTCAAATTCAGAAACTTTAAGCAACTCAATGATTTTCATGAGAGAAGATAAAATGACTTTCTCAAATCGCATGAAATATGAGTTGGAAGTTTCAAAGAATCAAATTTAAAGTCCCTTTGAAGTTTTTTTTTTCAATTTGGAGTTATTTGGTTTTTGTTCAAATTATTTTTGTCCAAAAATAAAAATATATGGAAATTAGGGTAAAATGATTCCGTACATTAGAAAAATGGAGAGGAATGATTTTGAAATCATTTTGGTATTTTTAAATGATTTTTATTGGGTTTTATTATTGCAGTAGCACTCTTTGCTTTATTTAAATTTGTGTGGATTTTAATAGACTTTAGAAAAATGTTCATGTCTAGAAAATCTTTTTCTGAAAATTTTGATATATTATATGCCATATAATATTTCTATTTATTTTTGTTTTAATTATTTTGTTGTCTGGAAAAATGTTTAAAAAAAACTTTGTAGCCAACTGGGCCGGCCCAGCCAACCGGGCCAGGCTACAGCCCAGCGCGCCGCCATCTCCTTCCCCGAGCGGGAATCCCGCTCGGGCACGCCGCCTCGACGTTTGTGTCCCGACCGGACTCCGCGTCCGCCCGGCCCCTGCTCCAAGCCGTGCCCCTCCCCTGGCCTTTATAAGGCGAGACCGCCGCCCCGCCCCCTCTCTTCTCGCCGCCCACCACCGTCCGCATCTCGCCGCCGCCGCCGCTCGCTTCTCGCCGTTCCGCGTGCCGCCACCGCAGTCCACCGCGCCTCGCAGCGCCACCGCCTCCGCCGACGCCCCGCTCACCGGAGCCGTCCGCCGCCGTTCGCCGGACTCGCCGAACACGCCCTAGCCGCTGGATCGTGCCAGTTTTCGTCGACTCGACGTTTTCGTCGAACCGCCCGAACCGGTAATAAAACCGACCGGTTCTCGTTTCGTGTTTTTATAAAACCTATTTTTATTTATTATTAGCTATTTAGCGAACGTTCATTAGATTAGGTTTAGCAGTGAACAGATTCATCAGTTAGCGTTCGACAGCGAATGTTTGTTCTGTAGAGTTTCTCTTTTTCTTTTTAATTTCGGCGAGGGACTTCGTGAATATTTTCTTCATAGATTAGTCCCTGATCTTCAATCTATCACAACTTTTTGCTCGTTGGTCCAAATCCAACGAAACCAGCGCCCACTTCTTAGTTACAATCCCCTCTATCCAGTAAAACAACTTAAACATATTTTCTAAAGTTTTAAAATTTGAATTCAAACAGATTTGTATTTCAACTTTGTTTGATCATAACTTGAGTTTTATAACTCCGTTTGAGTTGATTCTTTTTGCAAATCGAAGCTCTTGACCTAAAATTTCTGATAAGGCCAAATCCACATAATTTTTGTACTATTAGAAACTCTTTTATGTTGCAAGAGTTATTTGCTTGGGTTTGATGTTTTCCGAATTGTCTTCTTCGTTCTTTCCGATCTTTTGAATGGTTGCTTATGTGTGGTTACTATTGCTTGCTTACGCTAGATTGACCGGAATGTGACGAGTAGAACTATCAGGAGTTATGAGTGCGAATCATCTTCATCAACAGTACAAGGTAAGTTCACACTTTGATCATACACTTCATACCCAGTTTTTTATGCATTAGTTTCAACCCTCAAACATTGCATGAGTAGGATTGATAACATATGGGTATTGGGAAGTAGTTGATGAGGTAGAAACCTATTGTCCTGCATTCAAACCTTGGGAGTTACTACTACGTTATGCTTATAATGCTCTGCTATGCTCGTAGACGTGGTTTGGTTTGAGTGATTCATGACAGATGTGCGAGTTATTATTAATGGTTAACTTAAGGTGGATACTTTAATACACATCTAGGTGGAATGGTAGGGACACCCTGGAGCACCGAGTGGTTTGCCCGGGAACTTGGAGAACCCAGTGCTTGCCCAAGGGGATCCCGAGGGACCCGTGTGATCACCCTATGGAATGCCACCCAGGCTCAAAGTGATCATAAGATTATTCATGCTAGAAACTTTCGTGTGCACCCACAAGCCATTATGGGATCGGGCATAGTTGAGTACGTTGTGTGACCTCTTTCAGTGGTAGGCTAGCAGATGTAGGGGAAGGTAGGTGTAACTGTCTACCCAGAGTAAAGAGTTAATGCTTCTGAAAGACTGTGTCTCGGTCATCCGTTTCTCAAACACCATGTAGTGTGAGAAATTCAACGGAGGAGATCGAGTCTTGTGGGGAAAAGTGTGCAAACCTCTGTAGAGTGTACAAACTAATCATGTTTAGCCGTGTCCCCGGTTATGGACATCTTGAGTCTCTGGTACTTGGATTATCATGTTGATCTCAACACTCTATTTAATTAATTTGATTGGGTTAATGATTATTATTTTGGGATTGAGTTGGAGGAATCTTCTCAATATTTTCAATCAATTTTGTAGTTAAATAAAATATATTCCTTTGCAGGAGGGAAAAATTGGCTTTTCGCAAAATCATTATAACCGTAGAGCCTCCACCAGCCAAATATGCATGTAGTGATAGCTATTATTCATCGTTGCTCTATGATGTGAATTTGCCAGTACATTCAATGTACTGACCATTTGTGGCTGCAACGCCTCATGTTGCAGGAATCTTACGACGAGTAAGTGATACGTTAGGGTTACGATTTCTACACTCAACTTTGTCGTTGGTGTTGATGGGAATCCACAACCTTGTTGTTACTTCCACTATATGGATTGAGGTAATAGTATTTAGGTTACTTTATACATGTGATTTACCTCTGTTATAAATCCTCGAGTACTCTGTGTGTCAGCATACCGATCCAGGGATGACACTTAAGCAGAGAGACTTGACCATTTGAGGTCGGGTCACTACAAGATGGTATCAGAGCACATGTTGACTGTAGGACGTGACCCCTAGGAACTCGCAAGCCCATAGGAAAGATTTTCTCTACAATTTCATTTTTCAAAAATATCTTTTACCTCTCTTCTTTTCTGAGCTTTATCAAAATATTCTCTTTTAGTGAGACTACACCCTTTCCCCTTTTGACCACGAAGATTTGAATGATGGGACCACTCCAAGAAGTACAAGATATCAGCCAACTAAGACCACTTCGGAATGAAGAGGATTTTACCATGCATTATGATAATGGAAACTACAATGGTTGAAGACTCCGAAGACTAGGAGAATTTGAAGGCTCTGAAGAATTCCCAGATTTGTATGACCTAGGAAGGCTACCCTTATGGAACTTGGTAGACTAAGTAAGTTTTCAATACCCGAGATCAAGGTGTATCGTAGTAAGACCGGACCATGGAGCATTAGAACTCAAAGTTTTGTCAGGAAAACCCTAAGGCAAGAGATATCAACTAAGGAATGATAGCTCATGGCAATGACAAGGGCAAAAACACGGCTATCCATGATGTTATTGCCCGCTTATGCAATTGTCACCATGCTAAGTTAAGCATGCATTTCTTTGGAAGTATTGGATGACAAGAAGGCTGATGGAGTACCTATCAGCAAGACGAAGTTTTAACCTTAGCTGGTGTATCGCCAGAATCTGGAGTGTTACATCAAGAAGTTTAGGGTGGACCTTTAGGAAGTCATATTTGACAAGGATGCATTTTGTGAAGAACTTAGGACCCAGAAGCTGAAGTAGCCAAACTGGAGGAACAAAACCTCGAGATACCGGAGATTCGTCGGGAACAGCAAGACGGTAGGACCAGGGTTCATGTCAAGGATGTTGAAACCCAGAAGTTCGGAACTCAACTCCAGAATATTAAAGGACGTCACGAGAGACTTCGCGTCAATAGAGATGATCTGACAAAAGAACTTGTGAAAGACAAGCACGATCGGAGGAAGCCATTAGAGACATGAACAAGACTTGAAGAGTTTGACAACGTTGAAGATTTATTGACCTTTAGAAGACCAAACCCCTATTATATACCTACGTTAGATGCGACGATTGTGAGCTGTCATTTGTTTGATGTTTTTTCGAAAGCCACAATAAAAATCTGTCTTTTCAAAACTATTGTTTTCATTGTGTGTATCCCTCTCTATCTCTCTTATCCCACCCCAAAACCCATGGACCCAATAGAGGATGAAGGGAGATGAACCCATATTTTTCTGGGACCGATAAGTCAATTGGAGACGGACCGATGGATTCATAACATGGAAGATCATATGGAGAATAACACTGTAGCTAGAAAGGATATGGCCCAACATGCTCTTCAGTGCTTTGTAAGAGGCGCTACTACTTGGTGGAGGATGTACCAAATCATCAATGGTTGGCAAAGAGTAACCACTTGGGAAGGAATTCAAGTTGACTATGCTAAAGTATCGTCTTGTGTCCCAGAAATTGAAGCCTTATGGAAGTGGTATGAAGAAACCCGGTGCATGCAAGTTTTGTGGAGAAATAGGACACAACCATAAAGAACACAAGGATGAATGCCCAAATTGTGAAGGAAGTCACCCAGCTGAAGAATGCCCAACAAGGCAGACCACTTGTTTCTTGTGTGAAGGGACTACCCACTACCCTGCTCAGTTTCACATTTACCCCATGGTACAAAGAACCATCCAGCAGAAGAAAGAAGTAAAGAAAGGAGCCCTTATGGAAATTTTAGAAGAACCTGTGATGAAGGAAGAGGTGGAGGACACACCCAAAGAAGACCCAATTAAACCATGCACTAAGTCATGCTATTCATGTGGAGAAGAAGGACATATCTCCCATAATAGTATGAATGGGGATCTAGTAGAATTCCCGACAAAGGAAGTAGAGTATGACCCACAGGAAATAGAAGCCCTGATTGGAACGGAAAAGTCCATGGAAGAGAAGTAGATTGGATACCAGGAAGGACCTGGGGTCATATCACCTGTTTCAGGTGCAAGGAGTCAGGGCACTACTTCAGCGGTTGCCCAAAAAGAAAGCCGAAGACCCAAGGAGGCTATATAATCACAAGGAAACCTACGAGACATGTCGAAAGTAATATGTTTTCGTTGTAATAAAGTAGGGCACCTTGCCAGAGATTGTCCCAAGGAGAATGAGACTTGTGATAATTAGTTGTGTCTATGAGTAATATAATAGTAGTAGTGGGAACATTTCTTTTATATTGAGGTGTTGAGTTGAGGCATGTAATGGAAAAGCAAGAGATCGTAATCCTTGGAGAACCAATAAAGTTAGCATCGTTGGTACTGATTTGAATTTTATGAAGAAAGATTTTTGACCATTTTCAAGGATATGAGTGATACGTCTCCAACGTATCTATAATTTTTGATTGCTCCATGCTATATTATCTACTGTTTTGGACAATATTGGGCTTTATTATCCACTTTTATATTATTTTTGGGGCTAACCTACTAACCGGAGGCCCAACCCAGAATTGTTGTTTTTTGCCTATTTCAGAGTTTCGCATAAAAAGAATATCAAACGGAGTCCAAACGGATAAAAACCTTCGGGAACGTGATTTTTGGAACGAACAAGATCCAGGAGACTTGGACCCTACGTCAAGCAACCAACAGGGAAGCCACGAGGTAGGGGGCGCGCCTACCCCCCTAGGGCACGCCATCCACCCTCATGGGCCCCCTGTTGCTCCACCGACGTACTCCTTCCTCCTATATATACCTACGTACCCGCAAACAATCAGATACTAAGCCAAAAACCTAATTCCACTGCCGCAACCTTCTGTACCCATGAGATCCCATCTTGGGGCCTGTTCCGGAGCTCCGCCGGAGGGGGCATCCATCACGGAGGGCTTCTACATCAACACCATAGCCTCTCCGATGAAGTGTGAGTAGTTTACCTCAGACCTTCGGGTCCATAGTTAGTAGCTAGATGTCTTCTTCTGTCTCTTTGGATCTCAATACAATGTTCTCCCCTCTCTCGTGGAGATCTATTCGATGTAATCTTGTTTTTGCAGTGTGTTTGTGTGAGACCGATGAATTGTGGGTTTATGATCAAGATTATCTATGAACAATATTTGAATCTTCTAAATTCTTTTATGTATGATTGGTTGTCTTTGCAAGTCTCTTCGAATTATCAGTTTGGTTTGGCCTACTAGAATGATCTTTCTTGCAATGGGAGAAGTGCTTAGCTTTGGGTTCAATCTTGTGGTGTCCTTTCCCAGTGATAGTAGGGGCAGCAAGGCACGTATTGTATTGTTTCCATCGAGGATAACAAGATGGGGTTTTTATCATATTGCATGAATCTATCCCTCTACATTATGTCATCTTGCTTAAAGCGTTACTCTATTTTCTTGAACTTAATACTCTAGATGCATGCTGGATAGCAGTTGATGAGTGGTGTAATAGTAGTAGATGCAGGCAGGAGTCGGTCTAGTTGTCTCGGACGTGATGCCTATATACATGATCATACCTAGATACTCTCATAACTATGCTCAATTCTGTCAATTGCTCAACAGTAATTCATTCACCCACCGTAAAATACTTATGTTCTTGAGAGAAGCCACTAGTTGAACCTATGGCCCCCGGGTCTATCTTCATCATATTAATCTTCCAACACTTATTTATTTCCTTTGCCTTTTACTTTGCTTTTATTTTACTATGCATCTTATCACAAAAATACCCAAAATATTATCCTATCATATCTCACTCTCGTAAGTGGTCGTGAAGGGATTGACAACCCCTTATCGCGTTGGTTGCGAGGAGTTATTTGCTTTATGCAGGTACGAGGGGCTCGCGCGTAGCCTCCTACTGGATTGATACCTTGGTTCTCAAAAACTGAGGGAAATACTTACGCTACTTTGCTGCATCATCCTTTCCTCTTCAAGGAAATCCAACGCAGTGCTCAAGAGGTAGCAAGAAGAATTTCTGGCGCCGTTGCCGGTGAGTCTACGCAAAAGTCAACATTCCAAGTACCCATCACAAAACCCTTATCTCCCGCATTACATTATTTGCCATTTGCCTCTCGTTTTCCTCTCCCCCACTTCACCCTTGCCGTTTTATTCGACCTCTCTTTTCCGTTCGCTTTCTTTTTCGCTTGCCTCTTGTTTGCTTGTTTGTCACGATGGCTCAAGATAATGCCAAATTATGTGAATTTACCAATACCAACAATAATGTTTTCCTTAGCACTCCGATTGCTCCTCTTACCAATACTGAATCTTGTGAAATCAATGCTGCCTTGCTGAATCTTGTCATGAAAGATCAATTCGCTGGCCTTCCTAGTGAAGATGCCGCTACTCATCTAAATAGCTTTGTTGATTTGTGTGATATGCAAAAGAAGAAAGATGTTGATAATGATATTGTTAAATTGAAGCTATTTCCTTTTTCGCTTAGAGATCGTGCTAAAGATTGGTTTTCGTCTTTGCCTAAAACTAGTATTGATTCCTGGAACAAGTGCAAAGATGCTTTTATCTCTAAGTATCGCCCCCACCCCCCCCCCCCGCTAAGATCATCTCTCTTAGAAACGATATTATGAATTTTAAGCAACTTGATCATGAACATGTTGCACAAGCTTGGGAGAGGATGAAATTAATGATACATAATTGCCCAACTCATGGTTTGAATTTGTGGATGATTATACAAAAAATTTATGCCGGATTGAATTTTGCTTCTAGAAATCTTTTAGATTCTTCCGCGGGAGGCACTTTTATGGCAATCACTTTAGGAGAAGCTACTAAACTCCTAGATAATATTATGGTTAATTATTCTCAATGGCACACCGAAAGATCTACTAATAAAAAAGTGCATGCGGTAGAAGAAATTAATGTTTTGAGTGGAAGGATGGATGAACTTATGAAATTATTTGCTAGTAAGAGTGTTTCTTCTGATCCTAATGATATGCCGTTGTCTACTTTGATTGAGAATAATAATGAATCTATGGATGTGAATTTTGTTGGTAGGAATAATTTTAGTAACAACGCGTATAGAGAAAACTTTAATCCTAGGCCTTATCCTAGTAATCCCTCTAATAATTATGGTAATTCCTACAGCAACTCTTATGGAAATTTTAATAAGATACCTTCTGAATTTGAGACTAGTGTTAAAGAATTTATGAATTCGCAAAAGAATTTCAATGCTTTGCTTGAAGAGAAATTGCTTAAAGTTGATGATTTGGCTAGGAACGTTGATAGAATTTCTCTTGATGTTGATTCTTTAAAGCTTAGATCTATCCCTCCTAAGCATGATATCAATGAGTCTCTCAAAGCCATGAGAACATGCATTGATGAGTGCAAAGAAAGAACCGCTAGGATGCGTGCTACGAAAGATGCCTTTATAAGAGCGTGTTCTTCTATTTCCTATGAAAATAAAGATGAAGATCTAAAAGTTATTGATGTGTCCCCTATTAAATCCTTGTTTTGCAATATGAATCTTGATAATGATGGGATTGAATATGATCCACCTTTACCTAGAAGGCGTTCCAAAAATTCAGAGTTTTTAGATCTTGATGCTAAAATTGATAAAAGTGGGATTGAAGAAATCAAAACCCTAGATGTTGCTAAATCCACTATCTTGGATTTCAAGAAATTTAATTATGAAAATTGCTCTTTGATTGATTGTATTTCCTTGTTGCAATCCGTGCTAAATTCTCCTCATGCTTATAGTCAAAATAAAGCCTTTACCAAACAAATCGTTGATGCCTTGATGCAATCTTATGAAGAAAAACTTGAGTTGGAAGTTTCTATACCTAGAAAACTTTATGATGAGTGGGAACCTACTACTAAAATTAAGATTAAGGATCATGAGTTCTATGCTTTGTGTGATTTGGGTGCTAGTGTTTCCACTATTCCCAAAACTTTGTGCGATTTGCTAGATTTTCGTGATTTTGATGATTGCTCTCTAAACTTGCACCTTGCGGATTCCACTATTAAGAAACCTATGGGAAGAATTAATGATGTTCTTGTTGTTTCAAATAGGAATTATGTGCCCGTATATTTTATTGTTCTTGATATAGATTGCAATCCTTCATGTCCCATTATTTTTGGTAGACCTTTCCTTAGAACGGTTCGTGCAATTATTGATATGAAGGAAGGGAATATTAGATTCCAATTTCCATTGAAAAAAGGCATGGAACACTTCCCTAGGAATAAAATAAAATTACAATATGAATCTATCATGAGAGCCACTTATGGATTGCCTACCAAAGATGGCAATACCTAGATCTATCCTTGCTTTTATGCCTAGCTAGGGGCGTTAAACGATTGCGCTTGTTGGGAGGCAACCCAATTTTATTTTTAGTTTTTTTTCTTTTTGCTTATTTTTAGGAATAAAATTTTGTTCTAGCCTCTGGTTAGATGTGTTTTTATGTTTTAATTAGTGTTTGTGCCAAGTTAAACCTATAGGATCTTCTTGGATGATAGTTATTTGATCTTGCTGTAATTTCCAGAAACTTTATGTTCATGAAAACAATTGTTAAAAATCACCAGAACGTGATAAAATACTGATTCCAATTGCTTCTGATCAATATACAAATTTTCTAGGTCTTCCTATTTTGGTAGATTTTTTGGAGTTCCAGAAGTTTGCGTTAGTTACAGATTACTACAGACTGTTCTGTTTTTGACAGATTCTGTTTTTCGTGTGTTGTTTGCTTATTTTGATGAATCTGTGGCTAATAAAATAGTTTATAAACCATAGAGAAGTTGGAATACAGTAGGTTTAACACCAATATAAATAAATAATGAGTTCATTACAGTACCTTGAAGTGGTCTTTTGTCTTCTTTCGCTAACGGAGCTCACGAGATTTTTGTTGAGTTTTGTGTTGTGAAGTTTTCAAGTTTTGGGTAAAAGATTTTGATGGATTATGGAACAAGGAGTGGCAAGAGACTAAGCTTGGGGATTCCCATGGCACTCCCAAGATAATCTAAGGACACAAAAAAGTCAAAGCTTGGGGATGCCCCGGAAGGCATCCCCTCTTTCGTCTACTTCCATCGGTAACTTTACTTGGAGCTATATTTTTATTCACCACATGATATGTGTTTTGCTTGGAGCGTCTTCTATGATTTGAGTCTCTGATTTTTAGTTTACCACAATCATCCTTGTTGTACACACCTTTTTAGAGAGCCATACATGATTTGGAATTCGTTTACCCTTGAAGAGGAAAGGGTGATGCAGCAAAGTAGCGAAACACATATATGTGACGAATAAAAATATAGCTTCGAGTAAGGTTTACTGATACGTCTCCAACGTATCTATAATTTTTGATTGCTCTATGCTATATTATCTTCTGTTTTGGACATTATTGGGCTTTATTATTCACATTTATATTATTTTCGGGACTAGCCTATTAACCGGAGGCCCAACCCAGAATTGCTGTTTTTTTGCCTATTTCAGAGTTTCGAAGAAAAAGAATATCAAACGGAGTCCAAACGGAATGAAACCTTCGAGAACGTGATTTTTGGAAAGAACAAGATCCAGGAGACTTGGACCCTACGTCAAGCAACCAACAGGGAAGCCACGAGGTAGGGGGCGTGCCTACCCCCCCCCCCCCCCAGGCACGCCCTCCACCCTCGTGGGCCCCCTGTTGCTCCACTGACGTACTCCTTCCTCCTATATATACCTACGTACCCCCCAAACGATCAGATACAGAGCCAAAAATCTAATTCCACCGCTGCAACCTTCTGTACCCACGAGATCCCATCTTGGGGCCTGTTCCGGAGCTCCGCCGGAAGGGGCATCGATCACGAAGGACTTCTACATCAACACCATAGCCCCTCGGATGAAGTGTGATCAGTTTACCTAAGACCTTCGGGTCCATAGTTATTAGCTAGATGGCTTCTTCTCTCTTTTTGGATCTCAATATAATGTTCTTCCCCTCTCTCGTGCAGATCTATTCGATGTAATCTTCTTTTGCGGTGTGTTTGTTGAGATCGATGAATTGTGGGTTTATGATCAAGTTTATCTATGAACAATATTTGAATCTTCTGAATTCTTTTATGTATGATTGGTTATCTTTGCAAGTCTCTTCGAATTATCAGTTTGGTTTGGCCTACTAGATTGATCATTCTTGCTATGGGAGAAGTGCTTAGCTTTGGGTTCAATCTTGCGGTGTCCTTTCCCAGTGACAGTAGGGGCAGCAAGGCACGTATCGTATTGTTGCCATCGAGGATAACAAGATGGGGTTTTTATCATGTTGCATGAATTTATCCCTCTACATCATGTCATCTTGCTTAAGGCGTTACTCTGTTCTTATGAACTTAATACTCTAGATGCTTGCTGGATAGCAGTCGATGTGTGGAGTAATAGTAGTAGATGCAGGTAGGAGTCGGTCTACTTGTCTCGGACGTGATGCCTATATACATGATCATACCTAGATATTCTCATAACTATGCTCAATTCTGTCAATTGCTCATTAGTAATGTGTTCACCCACCGTAAAGTACTTATGCTCTTGAGGGAAGACACTAGTGAATCCTATGGCCCCCGGGTCTATCTTCATCATATTAATCTTCCAACACTTAGTTATTTCTGTTGCTTTTTACTTTGCATCTTTATCATAAAAATACCAAAAATATTATCCTATCATATCTATCAGATCTCACTCTCGTAAGTAACCCTGTAGGGATTGACAACCCCTTATCGCGTTGGTTGCGAGGATTTATTTGTTTGTGTAGGTGCGAGGGACTCGCGCGTAGCCTCCTACTGGATTGATACCTTGGTTCTCAAAAACGGAGGGAAATACTTACGCTACTTTGCTGCATCACCCTTTCCTCTTCAAGGGTAAACAAACGCAGTGCTCAAGAGGTAGTGTTTACCAATATTTTTGAAGAGGAAAGAGGGGATGCCATTCGTACCAAAGCTTGGATGCTTGAGTATTACTTGAATTACCTTGGGCTGCCTTGGGGTACCAAAGCTTGGATGCTTTTTGTTTGCTCGTGTGTTGGATTTCTTGTTTGTCACGATGGCTCTACCTAGATTTGGTGACCTTCACCTTAAAAGGTTAGAAGAGATTGAAAGCAACGTCAGGAGTTTTATGGTTTTGCAATTTGAGCATAATAATTTCTTAAGAAACGAGCTTAAGGAACCAAAAAGCTTTATGAGTTATATGAATAAAGAGCTCGATGATATGTCTTAAGAATTTGATGGTTTAAGATCCCAAATTGCTCGTCTTGAGAAGTCGATAGCTGAAATATCGGATAAGCAGGCTACCTTAGTTAATAAGATGGCCGCTAAACCAGATTTATTTGAAAATAAAGATGAAGATCTAAAAGTTATTGATGTGTCCCTATTAAATCTTTGTTTTGCAATATGAATCTTGATAGTGAATGGACTGAATATGATCCACCTTTACCTAGAAGGCGTTCCAAAAATTCTGAGATTTTAGATCTTGAAACTAAATTTGATAAAAGTGGGATTGAAGAGAACAAAACCCTAGATATTAATAAACCCACTATTTTGGATTTCAAGGAATTTAATTATGATAATTGCTCTTTGATAGATTGTATTTCCTTGTTGCAATCTGTGCTAAACTGTCCTCATGCTTATAGTCAAAATAAAGCTTTTACCAAACATATCGTTGATGCTTTGATGCAATCTTATGAAGAAAAACTTGAGTTGGAAGTTTCTATCCCTAGAAAACTTTATGATGAGTGGGAACCTACTATTAAAATTAAAATTAAAGATCATGAATGCTATGCTTTGTGTGATTTGGGTGCTAGTGTTTCCACGATTCCAAAGACTTTATGTGATTTGCTAGGTTTCCATGATTTTGATGATTGCTCTCCAAAATTGCACCTTGCGGATTCCACCATTAAGAAACCTACGGGACAAATTAATGATGTTCTTATTGTTGCAAATAGGAACTATGTGCCTGTAGATTTTATTGTTCTTGATATAGATTGCAATCCTTCATGTCATATTATTCTTGATAGACCTTTTCTTAGAACGATTGGTGCAATTATTGATATGAAGGAAGGGAATATTAGATTTCAATTTCCATTAAAGAAAGGCATGGAACACTTCCCTAGGAAGAAAATAAAATTACCATATGAATCTATCATGAGAGCCACCTATGGATTACCTACCAAAGATGGCAATACCTATAACTATCCTTGCTTTTATGCCTAGCTAGGGGCGTCAAACGATAGCGCTTGTTGGGAGGCAACCCAATTTTATTTTTAGTTTTTTGCTTTTTGCTTCTGTTTAGGAATAAATATTTGTTCTAGCCTCTAGTTAGATGTGTTTTTATGTTTTAATTAGTGTTTGTGCCAAGTTAAACCTATAGGATCTTCTTGGATGATAGTTACTTGATCTTGCAGAAATTTCCAGAAACTTTCTGTTCACGAAAATAATTGTTAAAAATCACCAGAACGTGATAAAATATTGATTCCAATTGCTGCTAATCAACAAACAAATTGCCTAGGTCGTCCTAATTTTTCTGATTTTTTGTAGTTCCAGAAGTTTGCGTTAGTTAGAGATTACTACAGTCTGTTCTTTTTTTGACAGATTCTGTTTTTGACAGATTCTATTTTTCGTGTGTTGTTTGCTTATTTTGATGAATCTATGGCTAGTAAAATAGTTTATAAACCATATATAAGTTGGAATACAGTAGGTTTAACACCAATATAAATAAAGAATGAGTTCATTACAGTACCTTGAAGTGGTCTTTTGTTTTCTTTCGCTAACGGAGCTCACGAGATTTTCTGCTAAGTTTTGTGTTGTGAAGTTTTCAAGTTTTGGGTAAAAGATTTGATGGATTATGGAACAAGGAGTGGCAAGAGCCTAAGCTTGGGGATGCCCATGGCACCCCCAAGATAATCTAAGGACACCATAAAGCCAAAGCTTGGGGATGCCCCGGAAGGCATCCCCTCTTTTGTCTACTTCCATCGGTAACTTTACGTGGAGTTATATTTTTATTCAGCACATGATTTGTGTTTTGCTTGGAGCGTCTTGTGTTATTTGAGTCTTTATCTGTTAGTTTACCACAATCATCTTTGCTGTACACACCTTCTGAGAGAGACACACATGATTCAGAAATTATTAGAATACTCTATGTGCTTCACTAATATCTTTTCACTACAGGAAACAGGTAATTTGCCGTCTGTGGATCACAGACGGCAAAGACCCAAATCTAGACGGCAAAGATTTTGCCGTCAGGAAGCAGACGGCAAACTCAGACGGCAAAGATAAGTTGGCAAAGAGTACTTTGCCGTCAGCCTTTTATCAAGATGACGGCAAAGATTTTGCCGTCAGTCAATACAGTTTTGCTGTCTGCCGCAAAAATAACAGACGGCAAAAAACGCGTTCTTTGCCGTCAGTCAAAATGTGTGCTTTGCCGTCATCAAGAATAAAGTACAGACGGCAAAGATTGTTTTTCATTTTTTTTAAAGTGACGGAAGATTGTTTTTCATTTTTATAGAAGGATGTCCGAGCAGAGCATCTCGCCGGACACAGGAACAACTAACCAAAACAGGTTCAGCTCAGGGAGATTTTGGTTTCAACACGGCGTGTTGTCTTGCATTCATCGTCGGTGGAGTTACAAAGAAGTTACATAGTTGTCCTAGAAATTTACATAAGGACCCCTAGAAACTAAAAAGGAAAAGCAATCAAGTCCTCCATCGCAGCAATAGATACTTCAACGCCGGCGCCCGTCCTTCTTCTCGCCGGGGACAATACCACAAGGACACCACTGCCGCCGCCTCGCCCTTCTCACCGCGCCGCTCGCCTCGCCCTGCTCGTCGCGCCACCGGACAGCCACGCTCGCCCCGCGCCGCTCGCCCGCCACTGGTATCCGCACCGCCGCCCGGCCGTGCTCACTGGTTCTTGGAGAGAGAGAGAGGGGCACCACCGCGCGCCAGTGCAGCGTCGGATGGCCGATGCTGGAGGGAGGAGCTCCTCTGTAGTGGTCGTCACGCGCCATGCTCGAGGGAAGAGGCCACCGCGCGCCCAAGCGAAGAGGCCGCCGCGCGCCCGAGGGAAGAAGCCACCGCGCCCCTGTGCTGAGCAGTCGACGGTTGAGTGAACCGCCGCCGCGCGCCATGCTCGTCGCCCGCGCGTCCGCCAAGCTCGCTGCCAGCGCGGCCGCCCTGCTCCCCACCCACGGGGCCTCCCTGCTGCCCACCCGCGGGGCCTCCCTGCTCACCGCCCGCGCATCCGCCAAGCGCGGCCGCCCTGCTCCCCGCCCGCGCGGATGGCCTGCTTGCCCGCGCCGCGGCCGCCCTGCTCCCTGCCTACGCGGATGGCCTGCTTGCCTGCGCCGCGGCCACCCTGCTCACCGCCCGCGCGGACGGCCTGCTTGCTCGCGCCGGCCATGGATGTGTTGGTGGGTTGCTGTGTGGTGTGCGTTTTGGTGGCCATGGATGTGTTGGTTGGTGGGTAGTTGTGTGATGTGTGTTCCGTGGCGTGAGGGGCTATGTGGTGTGCGTGGGTGGGGGCGGGAGTAATGCTAGACGTACGTAAACTAACGTAAGGTTTTTACGTAACAGCAAACGTGGATACTCAGGATTGGATAGAGGGGGTGGGAGGGGCCCACACCCATGAAAATCAGGGGGGGCGAGAGAATTTGTTAGGCAGGTTACGTAGCATTAAGTAGATGCGTTACGTAGGTGTAGCATTTTCGGTGGGGGCGGGCGTGCGTGGGTGGGTGGGGCTGTGGGCTTGCGCTAGTGGGTGTGTCAGGATGGGTGGGGCTGCGTGCGTTTGGAGCGACCGCCACGTCATCGATCCGTGGGATCGATCCGCGTGGTGTGCTTCTTCTTTGCCGTCTGTGTTTTTTATACAGACGGCAAAGTATGTCTTTGCCGTCTGTGTTTTTAATATAGAGGGCAAATCTCATACTTTGCCGTCTGTAATAAAAAATGTAGACGGCAAAGTTTTTGCCGTCTGTGTTTTTCTATTACAGACGACAAAGTATGGCATTTGCCTTCTGTAATAAAAAACGCAGATGGCAAAGACTACTTTGCCGTCTGTAATAAAAAATGTAGACGGCAAAATATGTTTTGCCGTTAGTCATTCTTTGCCGTCAGCAGCTGACGGCAAAGCTGCTCTTTGCCGTCTGGCCCGATGAAAAGCTGACGGCAAAGATGTCCACTGACGACAAATTATCTGTTTCCCATAGTGTTTGAGCTATATAGTTTTACTCTAGTACTTCACTTATATCTTTTAGAGCACGGTGGTGGATTTGTTTTATAGAAACTATTGATCTCTCATGCTTCACTTAGATTATTTTGAGAGTCTTAAATAGCATGGTAATTTTCTTAAATCCTAATATGCTAGGTATTCAAGATTAGTAAAAACTTTCTTATGAGTGTTTTGAATACTAAGAGAAGTTTGATGCTTGATGATTGTTTTGAGATATGGAGGTAATAATATCAAAGTCGTGCTAGTTGAGTAGTTATGAATTTGAGGAATGCTTGTGTTGAAGTTTGCAAGTCCCGTAGCATGCACGTATGGTAAACGTTATGTAACAAATTTGAAACATGAGGTGTTCTTTGATTGTCCTCCTTATGAGTGGCGGTCCGGGACGAGCTATGGTCTTTTCCTACCAATCTATCCCCCTAGGAGCATGCGCATAGTGCTTTGGTTTTTGATGACTTGTAGATTTTTGCAATAAGTGTGTGAGTTCTTTAATTATGACTAATGTTGAGTCCATGGATTATACGCATTCTCACCCTTCCATCATTGCTAGCCTCTTCGGCACCGTGCATTACCCTTTCTCACATTGGGAGTTGGTGCAAACTTCGCCGGTGCATCCAAACCCCGTGATATGATACGCTCTTTAACACATAACCCTCATTATATCTTCCTCAAAACAGCCACCATACCTACCTATTATGGCATTTCCATAGCCATTCCGAGATATATTACCATGCAACTTTCCACCATTCCATCATGACACATTCATCATTGTCATATTGCTTAGCATGATCATGTAGTTGACATAGTGTTTGTGGCAAAGCCACCGTTCATAATTCTTTCATACATGTCACTCTTGGTTCATTGCATATCTCGGTACACTGCCAGAGGCATTCATATAGAGTCATATTTTGTTCTAGTATCGATTTGTAATCATTGAATTGTAAATAAATAGAAGTGTGATGATCATCATTTTCTAGAGCATTGTCCCAAGTGAGGAATAAAAAAAGAGAAAGGCCATAAAAAAGAGAAGGCCCAAAAAAGAGAGAGAGAAAGAGAGAAGGGACAATGCTACTATCCTTTTCCACACTTGTGCTTCAAAGTAGCGCCGTAATCTTCATGATAGAGCGTCTCTTGTTTTGTCACTTGCATATACTAGTGGGAAATTTTCATTATAGAACTTGGCTTGTATATTCCAACAATGGGCCTCCTCAAGTGCCCTAGGTCTTTGTGAGCAAGCAAGTTGGATGCACACCCACTTAGTTTCTTTTGTTGAGCTTTCATACATTTATAGCTCTACTGCATCCGTTGCATGGCAATCCCTACTCCTTGCATTAACATCAATCCATGGGCATCTCCATAGCCCATTGATTAGCCTCATTGATGTGAGACTTTCTCCTTTTTGTGTTCTCCACATAACCCCCATCATCATATTCTATTTCACCCATAGTGCTATGTCCATGGCTCGCGCTCATATATTGCGTGAAAGTCTATAGGTTTGAGATTACTAAAGTATGAAATAATTGCTTGGCTTGTCATCGGGGTTGTGCATGATGAGAGAATTCTTGTGTGACGAAAATGGAGCATGACTAAACTATATGATTTTGTAGGGATAAACTTTCTTTAGCCATGTTATTTTGAGAAGACATAATTGCTTAGTTAGTATGCTTGAAGATTTTTATGACAATATGAACTTTTATCTTGAATCTTTCGGATCTGAATATTCATACCAAAATTAAGAAGAATTACATTTAAATTATGCCAAGTAGCACTCCGCATCAAAAAATATGTTTTTATCATTTACCTACTCGAGGACGAGTAGGAATTAAGCTTGGGGATGACTGATACGTCTCCAACGTATCTATAATTTTTGATTGTTCCATGCTATATTATCTACTGTTTTGGACAATATTGGGCTTTATTATCCACTTTTATATTATTTTTGCGACTAACCTACTAACCGGAGTCCTAGCCCAGAATTGTTGTTTTTTGCCTAGTTCAGAGTTTCGCAGAAAAGGAATATCAAACGGAGTCCAAACGGAATGAAACCTTCGGGAACGTGATTTTTGGAACGAACAAGATCCAGGAGACTTGGACCCTACGTCAAGCAACCAAGAGGGAAGCCACGAGGTAGGGGGGCACGCATACCCCCCCAGGCGCGCCCTCCACCCTCGTGGGCCCCCTGTTGCTCCACCGACGTAGTCCTTCCTCCTATATATACCTACGTACCCCCAAACAATCAGATACGGAGCCAAAAACCTAATTCCACCGCCGCAACCTTCTGTACCCACGAGATCCCATCTTGGGGCCTGTTCCAGAGCTCCGCTGGAGGGGGCATCCATCACGGAGGGCTTCTACATCAACACCATAGCCTCTCCGATGAAGTGTGAGTAGTTTACCTCAGACCTTCGGGTCCATAGTTAGTAGCTAGATGGCTTATTCTCTCTTTTTGGATCTCAATACAATGTTCTCCCCCTCTCTCGTGGAGATCTATTCGATGTAATCTTCTTTTTGCGGTGTGTTTGTTGAGACCGATGAATTGTGGGTTTATGATCAAGATTATCTATGAACAATATTTGAATCTTCTGAATTCTTTTTATGTATGATTGGTTATCTTTGCAAGTCACTTTGAATTATCAGCTTGGTTTGGCCTACTAGATTGATCTTTCTTGCAATGGGAGAAGTGCTTAGCTTTGGGTTCAATCTTGCGGTGTCCTTTCCCAGTGACAGTAGGGGCAGCAAGGCACGTATTGTATTGTTGCTATCGAGGATAACAAGATGGGGTTTTTATCATATTGCATGAATCTATCCCTCTACATCAGTCATCTTGCTTAAAGCGTTACTCTGTTTTCTTGAACTTAATACTCTAGATGCATGCTAGATAGCGGTCGATGAGTGGAGTAATAGTAGTAGATGCAGGCAGGAGTCGGTCCACTTGTCTCGGGCGTGATGCCTATATACATGATCATACCTAGATACTCTCATAACTATGCTCAATTCTGTCAATTGCTCAATAGTAATTCGTTCACCCACCGTAAAATACTTATGTTCTTGAGAGAAGCCACTAGTGAAACCGATGGCCCCCGGGTCTATCTTCATCATATTAATCTTCCAACACTTAGTTATTTCCTTTGCTTTTATTTTACTTTGCATCTTATCACAAAAATACCAAAAATATTATCCTATCATATCTATCAGATCTCACTCTAGTAAGTGACTGTGAAGGGATTGACAACCCCTTATCACGTTTGTTGCGAGGAGTTATTTGCTTTGTGCAGGTACGAGGGACTCGCGCGTAGCCTCCTACTGGATTGATACCTTGGTTCTCAAAAACTGAGGGAAATACTTATGCTACTTTGATACATCATCCTTTCCTCTTCAAGGAAATCCAACACAGTGCTCAAGAGGTAGCAATGAGAAATATGGTCTATGGAAGAATAGTGTGTTTTAAGGATGGTAGTACCCTGTGAGGACATTTGACCCCTGGAAAAGATGATGATATTTCACGGAGTGGACTTTGGACAAAATAAGTACAAGTTTTATCTCGATATGAGGGATATCCCAATAATATGAAGGGATGAAGTATTATTGGATATAAAGGAGGTATAATGTTGGTAATATGGAGCAATTGTAACTCAATGAGGAGTCTGAGTAATCACGTCTTAGTTTGATACAAATAGAAGGAAGGGAGACAGTATAATTGGATGGATTTTAAGTATGTTAGGAAGCTGGATGTTGGAATAATGATCAGTTCCCCTGATGATGAGTTCAAGGTTACCAGTGATGAGATGGGCCATAACCCACAGGCTCTAGGACCTGCCAAGAAGCAAGCACACTCTTGCTGAAGGAAAAACCCTGGAAGAGGATACAACTTTATCAACAGACGATCTTATAGGAGTTACGCAAAACCTGAGAGTTGTGAAGGAACGATAGATGTTTGTTTGGCTTGCAGAATCAATGGATATATTCGAACTTAGTTTGTTGACAACGGGAATTCTGCAATGCTTGTGAGGATGAACGAGTGTTAGAATGCGAGATTCGCTAAACCATGTACAAGGTAATGATTTGGGTGCGGGGTGGATTGATCACCATACCGACTTACTCTTATTATTCGCCTTGCTATATGGGATGGTAAATATGAGTGACTTAATTATAGTAGAGTGACGACGATCAAAACCTTGTTTGAACTTTAGAATGGTATAAGTATTTTTCCCTTGTACAAGGCAGTTGTTGCCAATCGTAGGATATACGGTGAGAATGAAGCCCAGACCCATTTTCTGCAGGAGAAACCATAAATTGTTGACCACCATGAGGTATCGATAATTGTTTAGTATTAGCGCCAGACCCGTCGGCTCAGAAGACCCAGTCACAGAAGAACACTATTAGGGAAAAGCCTATACACAGAATCTTACCAGCAGCATGCTTTAAAATAAGGCGCTGCTGCTAACTAGCAGTAGCGCGTGGGCACAAAACTCGCTGCTGAAATAAATGTATCAGTAGCGTGCCCGGTCTAAGACGCGCTACTGCTATAATTGCCACGACGCCGCCGCGAGGCTAGTTCTAGCAGCAATGCGTTAATATGAAGAGCGCTACTGCTACGGATCATAGCAGTAGCGCATTTGCACAATAACCGCTACTGCTAAGTTTACTACAAAAATTTAGTCCCACCTCGCTCCGTGAAGAGAGTTTGTACCACCTTAAATATGTTATTTCTCAAACTTTCACAAGCACTTGGTCTTCATTGAACTCTGTGTGTAGAATTTGTGGCCGCAATATGAGTCTTCACCAGTTTCGAAACAGGTGAGGACTCATATTGACAAATCAGATTGTACACAAAAAGATCATTGATGATCAATGTATTTTTGATGTCTATTTTTACATGCTGACACATAGCAGTAGCGCGTTCTTTGTGAAAGGCGCTACTGCTAGGTCGTTTAGCAGTAGCGCTTTTTGCTATAGCGCGCTACTGCTAAGCCATTCCATCTCCCCCACTCTCCTCTATCCGATCCACTCACACTCACACTCACTCGATCTCCCCCTCAACCCCCACGCCGGTCCTCCCCCGTCGCCCCTCCTCCGATCTGCGCCGCCTTCACCTCCTCCTCCTCGCTGGACTCGGTACCGGCCTCCTCCTCGGTCCTCCCTCCAGTCGCCTCTGGCCGGCCCCTCCTTGTTGTGCCTTCCTCCTCCATCCTCCCTCCACTAGCCTCCGGCCGGCCCCTCCTCGCTCCGTCTTCGTCTTCCATCCTACTCTCTTCTCCCTCCTCGAGTCGCCTCTCCTTCTCCCTCCTCCCTCCTCCATCCACAACCCCTCCTCCCTGCTACATTTTGATTTAGTAGGCTAGTTGATTTAGTTGATTTAGAACATTATGATTTAGTTGATTTAGTATGCTAGTTTATTTAGTTGATTTAGAACATTTTGATTTAGTTGATTTAGTATGCTAGTTGATTTAGTTGATTTAGAACATTTTGATTTAGTTGATTTAGTAGGCTAGTTGACTTAGTTGATTTAGTTGATTTAGTATGCTAGTGGATCTAGTAGGCTAGTTTATTTAGTTGATTTAGTATGCACCATTTTATTGTTATTTTTTCTATACATGGATAGGTAGATGCTTTTGTTTTTTTGTAATAAGTTGTTTTTTGGCAAAATGTAGGTGCCAATTTAGTTAAATTTGCCACTTGTTTTTCTAATCAATTATCTTAGGCAATAGGGGCCAAATGAGATGAAATGTCTTGGTAGGTGGTACCCTTATCTGGTAGATATTTGTGAAAAGTTTTTTCGGCAATAGGTGCCACCGAAATGCTTTGTCCATAAAATTGCTTCTCCCGGAAGAACCAAAAATATCACATGCTACTATTTTTCTTTCCTGTGAAGTGAATCGTTAATCCTTTGCTCATATTGCTTTAGGAAAATGGCGCCACCACCACCACCACTATGTCGACTGTGCAAGTCAAGGTGCACCAGCAGCCTTGTAACTGGCAAGTTGTTCGACATCTACTTCCAGCCGAGTTTTCGTCATGTGGCGGTAAGAAATTAGATGAAATGTAACAACTATTTTATTTTTAGTTTTGGCATTACTGCATTGTGTCATTTTGCTTTTTTACACAGATCGTTCCATGCAATGTGAGGTTAAAATTCAACAAGCTGACAGGAGACACTGTGACATTTGAGGCTCCTGGGGGGCCGTACACTATGGAGGTCGAGAAAGGACGCAATATGTCATAGATTGGAGGAGATGGATGGGCCCGTTTCCTTGCCCACATGCGTTTTACTGGTGGTGAGTTGATCAGCTTCTCCTTCAGAGCAGAAAGACCCAAGCTGGCTGTCATTTATCTCAACCTGGTGGAAGATGACGAAGATGACGAAGATAATGAGGACCCACTCGATGAAGATGATGAGAACCCACTTCATGAAGCCATCATATCTCAAAGAATGAGGCTGAGCGAGGAGGAGGTGTGCAACCTATGGGACATAATTCCGCCACGTGATGACTTTTTCGGGGTGCCATTCGTGACCCACCTGACAAGTACCATGGTCGATCAGCATGAAATGGTATGTTGTATGTACTGACTATAGTAATTTGATGATATATATATATATATATATATATATATATATATATATGCTTTATTGTTATACTTACAAATGCAAATTATCCGATGATATGCTTAGTGAATCCGATGATATGCTTAGTGTAGAGTCCAATGATATGCTTTGTGGAATCTAGTCGATGATATGCTTTAGTGTAGAGTCTGATCACATGCTTATTAGTGTAGAATCCAAGGAACTATTAATAGTGTAGATAATATATATATATATATACTTATTAGTAGAATTCATGATTAGTTAGTACAAATGCATAGTACTATGTCTTTTGATAGTGTAGAAATCTAGAATTAATAGAAATATATTTGCAAGAGTATGTGCAAGGCTATTTATTAATTGATATGTTTTTCTTATTCAGAAATTGCCAAAGAACCTATCTATGAGTTGTGGTATCGAGCCTGATAAAGAAGGCTCAGCTGAACTACGCCTTACCGCAAGGGGCTCTGTCACCACCTGTACTTACCGCATGGACACAGACGGTCACACACACTTAAACTCGGTTGGGTGGAAGAGATTCCTCGTTGGCAAGAATCTTCGTCTTGGACAGGCCATCCTAATTACTATCAGGAACACCCACCGCCCAGGCTTGAGGATGATGATCGTCGTCGATATCATCTAGAACTACATATGTGTGTGTGTGACTATATCATCTAGAACTACATATGATGATCGTCGTCGATATCATGTAGAACTACATATGATGATCGTCGTCGATATCATCTAGAACTACATATGACGATCGTCGTCGATATCACCTTGTACTGCTTGAGGATGTATGTTGAGTATATATGAAATTGTTATCTAGTACTCCCTTCGTTCCAAATTACTCGTCGTGGTTTTAGTTCAAATTTGAACTGAAACCATGACAAGTAATTTGGAACAAAGGGAGTACTACCTAGTACCTATAATGCTTTATGAAATTTATATCTAGTAGTACCTAGTATCTGGAAATTGCAGTTTATTGAAGCTGAAACGGGGTAGGAAGAGGGGGGAAATGATGAAAGATATAGCAGTAGCGCGGGGCTAGGAAATCGCTACAGCTAATTAATAGTAGCACGCTCCGAAAACGCGCTGCTGATATAGTCCATAGTAGTAGCGCGGGTACAGACCGCGCTACTACTAACAGTTAGCTGTAGAGCCTTATTGGTAGCGCGGCTGCCCGCACTGCTGATAGCCTCAAAACCCGCGCTACAACTAGGGTTTTCCCTAGTAGTGGAACCTTATCAAGATGAAAGGACAGAAGAATTGAGGAAAAGGTTATACCACTACAGGAAGAGCCCAGAGAAGGAATTTTCCCGAGAATCTGAGAAGACCGACCCTGTTGTCGGTGTTTTGGAACGACACCTATGGGATCACAAGAATCCCTACTACGGTTGCGGGGCGCGGGGTCGTGAGAAGAGCGGATCAAACAGATAGCACACGGTTCGTTTATCCAGGTTCGGGCCGCAAGGATGCGTAAAACCCTACTCCTGCTTTGGTGGATTGTATATATGTGTTCTTGAGCTAGCTATGGGGCGTGAGGAGCTCCAAACAACCGAATCCTTCTCCTGGTCGCCTCGGGCCTCCTTTTATAGGAAAAGGCCTTGCCACAGTGGCACACAGGAGGTGGAAAGGGTGCAGTGATGCGAGGTTATCCCTCGCATTACATGACAAGGCGCATTTAATGTGTCTTGCTTAGGTGTCCTTGCTTTATCGGGGACGGGGGAGAGACCTGTCTTGTCTGTCGCCACTCCTTCGTGTGTCGACACGCGCCCTGGCCAGCGATGCCTGAGATGCCATGTAGGTAGGTAGGCATCTGAGGTGGAGTAGTGGTGGGTCTTCACGAAGATTTGCATGCCGCCACGCAGGTGCCTGCCCAGCTGGTTGGGTCGGCAGCTGCATGCGCACGGCGGTGGGGGTTTAATCGGTGTGGGCCTGATGGTGGCCCTGTGGGTGTCCTCGGCAAGGGTCTTGCCGGGGCCCCGGCAAGGGTCTTGCCGAGGCACCTGCTGTCATCCCCGGCAAGGCGCTTCCCGGGGGCCTTGTGGTCCTCCTTGGCTGGGATCCCGCCAAGGGTTGTCATCGTCCATAGTGCGTGCCTGATCTTGAATGTATTCACAAAGATCTGCATGCCACCACGGGGATGTCTCCCGAATCCTTGCCCCATGGGGGCAGTGGACTCAAGGGTGACTCGCTCTGTAGGTGTGGGGCGAATTGCCGCGGCAGGGGTCTTGCCGGGTTTGCTAAAACTGCCTCCCGGCAAGGATCTTGCCAGGGGGGTCCGCTTCGTCCCCTTTGCTCTTCGTGGTCTTGGCCTTGGCGTTGCTCTAGTTCTTTTGGGTTTTGGCCTTACCTTGGCTCACCTCCCTTGCCTTGCTTGGCGTGGTGGTGCCCGTGGCTCAGACTGCCCGTGCACAGTTATAGGGGTACAAAAAGTGTACCCCTCTTTTTGTACACTGATAGGATCCCTCGAGCATGGGCCACATATAAGCGCAACGCGTTGTTGGGCCAGGCCCAAAAACGGTGCGCGGGCAGGCGGGGCGGTTTTTACCGCGGTAAGTTTTCTTCGCGCGCTGCGCTTCCCACGACTCCCGCGCATGGCGCGGCGTGGGGAGGTGGGCGTGACGTGGGCTGCATGCGTGGGGTTGAGCTCTGCACGCATGCGTCACGTCGTAGTAAAGCGATGGTTCGTGCCTTCTCCATAAACGGAGGGAGGCGTGGAGGCGCGGCCCATTTACTGAATGGGGCCGAGGCGCGGTCTTCAAGGCGTCCACTCCCCACGATCACGGGGTGGGGAGAGGTCGTCTCACCCGTCCCCTCGGCTCTGCACGTCCGCCACGTGTATCACATGCGCTTGGGGCGGCGAACGATGGAGGCAGGAAACCGGGCCGTCGCTGGCTGGGGCAGCGGGTCGGCCCTGGTTCCCTGCGCCTTCTGCGTCTTGATTGGTCGAGCGGGGCGGCCGAGCTCCAACCCCGCTCCTTTATAAATAGCGGGAGGGGGGATGGCATCCCGCATTCTCTCATCTTGTTCTTCCTTAAGCCTTCGCTCCTCCCCTCCATTTGTCATGGAGAGAGGGAATCCCGGTCCTTCGATGGTGGCGGCGAGGGTTGCCGCTCGACAACGCGTCCCTCCTTCTCCTGCGCCCGCAGTTGCAGAGCCAGCCGTGAGGGGAAGGGGGAGGGGGCGAGGCCGGGGCACTCGGGGGAGAGGAGGACGGGGCGGCGCGCCAGCCTCGCCTCCGCTAGCAGCTCTTCCTCCAGTGGAGGGCCACGTTGGGGACGACCCTTGTGAGTTCTTCGTCAGGCTGCGCCGGCCGCCGCGTCATCGCCTTCGTCTCCCGACTCCATTTGCGCGGGAGATGGAGCTGGATCCGCCGGAGTCGATGCGGTTGCACATGAGGGGTTGCGGGATCAGTGGCACGCAGGTCCGCGTCGACTTCCCCGCCCCTCATGTGATGTATCTTCGTCGGGGATGGAAGACTTTTGCTCATATCCACCGGTTGACGGAAGGGCTCACTCTCCATTTTAAGCTGATGGAGGGTGGCCTTCTCTCTGTCAAGGTCTTCGGGCTCTTTGGGACCCGTGCAAGGTGTTGCGTGGAGAGCTCTTCTGATAGTGAAGACTCCTCCTCGGGCAGGAGTGACGAGGAGGACAGCGGCAGCGACGACGAGGGCGGTAGGCGGCAGGATGACGGGTCTGACTAGGTGTCGGGCGCGGCTCCATGCGGCACCGGTGAGCCCATCATCCGTGTCGCCGGCTCCTTGAACTTCTCGGGGTCGTCTCCTTGGGCGGCTGGCGTTGGGAGGCTGCAGAAGAGGAAGAGGGCGGGCAGCAAGGCCGTCAGATCGGAGTACGCGGGCACCGACGCCTTCGACGCGTGCTGACGTCCTGCCGCCTCGTCTTCGTGCTCTGCTTCCGGCGCCGCCATCACCATCCAGCCTTCGGACGGCCACCAAGATGTTCTCTTGGTGTCTTCTGCCACCCGTAGCTCGCCTATGCGCTCCTTTTGTCCTTTTCGCTTCCTTGACCTGCCTCCTAAGGAGAGGGACAAGAAAGGGATTACGGGCACCTTATCTCTTTTTAGTTTGTAAGCCTTCGGGCCTTTATTGAATTTAAAACTTGTAATCCGATTATTCATGTTTTTCATTCCCTATGGACTGTACCTGAGTGGAATGTTTTTAATGAAAAAGGGATGCTTGCCGGGTCATTTGTTTGCGGCGGAACCCATGTCAAGGAGTAAATCCTTGATATCTCCAAGATAAACATTTCCTCGCCCGGTAGCAGGCCTTGCCATCTTCCCGCTTCGCTCGACCTTTCTCACGCTCTTGGCGGAGGCAGGGATGAGGTGGGTTCAGGCTCCTCATTTCGTCCTTTTGCTGCCATGACCAAACTTGCCCCAGGAACGAGCCCTAGGACCTAGAGTTAGGGGAGCACGGTAGCTTTAGGGAAAAACGAGGTTTCACATACCTTAGAACATAAGGGAATGCATGATAAGCGATGAAGAACTTATCTGAAGCTGTAGTCCCCGGCAACCCTGGTTTGCCGTGGGTGAATCTTTGCTCTTGCAGCCCCCGGCAATACTAGCTTGCTGAGGCCTAGATGCTGGTCCATTCCCTTGAGCTTTTCAAGTGGTTTGGCAAGGATATCTGTGTGCCCTGCGAACCAAAGAAGACAAAGAGAAAGACAAAGAGACGCGCACTCGACCTCTAAGCTAGGGGTTAGTTGCCGCTAAGCACTATCAACCCTAACCAAGGATGAGACTCGAACTAGCATGCATGCTATAACTTAGGGCGCCAGCGCTTCGTTTATTTATGCTCAGGGTCTGCGCCTGGCTTTGTACAAAGGGTTACATGCATCATCGGCAAGGCTTGTACAAAAGGTGGCTTGCCGGGGGGCCCGGCAAGCTGCGCCTCACGGGTAAAACTTGCGAAGATGCTCAATGTTCCAGGAGTTACTCACCGGAACGGCATCTTCGGTCTCCAGGCGGACTGCGCCGGGCCTGGTGACTCGTATTACCCGATAAGGGCCTTCCCACTTTGGCGTCAATTTGTTGGAATTCTTGGCCGATTGAACGCGCTGAAGGACAAGGTCGCCTTCCTCAAGGCTTCGGGCATGAACCTTGTGGCTATGATAGCGGCGCAAGGCTTGGTGGTAGCGCGCTGCTCTCACAGCCGCCCGAAGACGATCTTCCTCAAGGAGCGTTGCGTCATCTTGCCGCAGTTGCTCTTGCTCAAGCTCATCATAAGCGAGCACTCGAGGTGACCCGTATATGAGTTCAGTGGGGAGAACTGCTTCTGCCCCGTATACTAGGGCAAAGGGTGTCTGGCTGGTGGCTCGATTTGGTGTCGTTCTGATCGACCAAAGAACCGTTGGCAACTCATCAATCCAACGCCTTCCACTCTTGTGCAGCCTGTCAAAGGTCTTTGTGCTTAAGCCCCACAGTACTTCAGCATTTGCCCTCTCAGCTTGACCATTGCTTCATGGGTGAGCAAAGGAAGCGAAACAGACTTTGCTGCCGAGGTCTTGGGTATATTGCATGAAGGTGCGGCTTGTGAACTGTGTGCCGTTGTCGGTGATGACCCTGTTGGGTACACCAAAACGGCACACTAGTCCCTTGAAGAACTTGACGACTGACTGAGTTGTGACCTTCCTCACTGCCTCCACCTCTGGCCACTTTGTGAACTTGTCGATTGCAACGTACAAGTACTCAAAGCCCCCGACAGCGCGGGGGAAAGGGCCCAGTATGTCGAGCCCCCAGACTGAGAAAGGCCAGGAGAGAGGAATGGTTTGAAGGGCTTGAGCTGGCTAATGAAGCTTCTTTGAATCGAACTGACACGCCTCACACCTGGTGACTAGTGTCGTTGCATCCTGGAGGGCGGTGGGCCAGAAGAAGCCTTGCCGAAATGCCTTGCCGACAAGGGCTCTTGACCCTATGTGGGATCCACATATGCCTCCATGTATCTCTGCCAACAGCCCCAGTCCTTGCTCTCGAGGGATACACTTCAATTTCACGCCGTTCGGTCTCTTTTTGTACAGGACGTCATCGACGAACTGGTACATAGCAGATCGACGGGCTACTTTTTCCGCTTCTTCCTGCTCCTCAGGAAGTTCCCCAGTTTGGAGGAATCGGACGGTATGTTGTGCCCACGCTGGAGCCTGGGGCTCGACGGCGAGGACTAAAGGCATTTCCTCCGCTATAGGAGCGGCTGTCTCGACGGCAAGAGCTTGATGCTCCGCCGGAGCTAGCCGTCCCATGGCGGGCTCAGTGTCCCTGGCAGCATCCTTGTCGGCGGCTCCGGGGAGCTCGGCGGGGAAGTACTTGTCGGGCCCTGATTTCCTCCTCTTGTTTTGCTCTGTTGACGGACCAACGGATGGCTGAGTTAGCTGAAGCACAAAGGTACCTGGTTCCACAGGTAGCTTGAGGGCAGCGCGCTTTGATAGGTAATCGGCGATGTCGTTCTCCGCTCGGGGAACGTATTTTGCCTGTATACCGTCAAAACGCTCTTCTGGCTTTCACACTTCATCGACGTAGGCCTTCATCAACGAGCTATGGTAATCCTTGTTGACTTGCTTGACGACAAGCTGCGAGTCGCCCCTGACGATAGTTTCTTGATTCCGAGGTCCGCCGCGATCCTAAGACCGGCAAGCAGTCCTTCGTACTCAATCGTATTGTTTGTTGACACCTCCCTGGGGAAGTCCATCTAGATCACGTACTTGAGGTGCTCTCCGGTGGGCGCGACAAGTAGTACGCCAGCCCCGGCGCCCTGTAAGGAGAAAGCTCCATCAAAGTACATGATCCAGTCGCAACTTGCCTCCTTGCCGGGGAGGGCAGTCTCTTGGGCTTCTTTGTCAGGCGTCGCGGTCCATTCCGCAACGAACTCCACCAGAACTCGGCTTTGAATCGTTGAGGTACTCTCAAACCTGAGGCCAAAGCTGGACAGTTCCAGTGCCCACTCTACGATCCTTCCTGTTGCATCTAGATTGTGCAATACACGTTGCAGAGGGAGGCGAGTGACGACAGTGATTTCGTGCGCCTGGAAGTAGTGACGCAGCTTCCTCGAGGCCATAAGAAGGCCAAAGAGCAGTTTCTGCACACCGGAGTACCTTGATCTAGCCCCCCTGCAGGAGGGAACTAACAAAGTAGACCGGGTGCTGCATCATTTTCTTCTTCGGCGGCATCCAACTGGCCGTGTCGTCTCTGCATCAGCGGCATCGGGCTCCGTTGCTGCTATTACCTCATCATCAATCTCTCTCTGCGCCACTAGTGCGGCGCTGACCACCTGGTTCGTTGCCGCCAAGTATAGCAGCAACGGTTCCTGTGGCCTAGGAGCAACTAGTGTTGGTGCGGAAGAGAGGTACCTCTTCAGATCCTGCAATGCTACTTCGTCTTCTGGCGTCCACTCCATCGGGCCCGCCTTTTTCAAAATCTTGAAAAAGGGAAGGGCGCGCTCGGCGGACTTGGAAATGAACCTGCTCGTGGCAGCAATGCAACCAGCAAGCCAACGCACATCCTTGACTCGCTTGGGTGCTTCAATCTGCTCTATAGCTTTGATCTTGTCCGGATTGGCCTCTATCCCACGCTGTGACACAAAGAACCCGAGAAGCTTGCCGGACGGGACGCCGAAGATGCACTTCTCAGGGTTCAGCTTGAGATTGATCTAGCGTAGGTTTGCAAATGTTTCTTGTAAATCCGATACGAGGGTTGCCCTGTCCTTGGTTTTGACCACTATATCATCCATATAAGCTTCCATATTTCTATGAAGCTGGGGTTCAAAACCAATCTGGACCGCCCTTGCAAACGTTGAACCAGCACTCTTCAACCCGAAAGGCATCCGTATAAAACAATACGTACCACATGGGGTGATGAATGCCGTTTTCTCTTCGTCTTCTCTTGTCATGAAGATCTGGTGGTAGCTGGAGTAGGCATCGAGGAATGACAACAGATCACACCCAGCTGTGGAGTCAACAATCTGGTCGATGCGCGGCAACGGGAAGGGGTCTTTGGGACAAGCCTTATTGATATATGTGTAATCAATACACAACCTCCACTTCCCATTTGCCTTGCGCACTACCACCGGATTGGCCAACCACGTTGGATGGAGCACTCCTCTTACCAAACCCGCTGCTTCCAGTTTCCGGATCTCCTCTGTGATGAACTCTTGTCGTTCCAAAGCTTGCTTCCTGACCTTCTGCTTGACGGGCCGTGCATGAGGACAGACAGCAAGGTGGTGCTCAATCACCTCCCTGGGAACGCCGGGGATGTCAGATGCTTGCCATGCAAACACATCGACATTCACCCGCGGGAAGGTGACGAGCGCGTCTTCCTATTTGTCGTCAAGGGTGGAGCTTATAGTAAAAGCTCCTCCCGTGCGTCCTCCTTGACAGAAACCTTCTTGGTTCCCGGCAGTGTGGCCCTGGACTTCTTGTTTCTGTCAGCGGAGCTCTCTGGCACGTCCTCGATGGGAGCGCTACACTCCGAAGATGTGCGCTTGCCGCAGTGGGTGCCTGAGGTCTCACCGGTCTTCTTCTTTTGTCTTCCCGGGGCTCCAGCGGCAGGAGCAGGCGCCTTAGTAGTGGCGGCTGCTGCAACTGCTTGTTGGTAGAGTTGGTCAGCGCAAATTAGCGCATCCTTCTTGTCGGAGGGGATGGTGATGATCGCCATAGGTCCTGGCATCTTCAAGGTGTTGTAGGCGTAATGCGACGCCTCCATGAACTTGGCCAGCACCGGGCGGCCAAGGATCCCGTTCTAAGGCAAGGGTATCTTGGCAACGTCGAACACAACCCTTTCTGTCCTGTAGTTCAGATCACTCCCAAAAGTCACGGGCAGCGTGACCTTCCCCTTTGCTTGACTTCTTCCCGGGTTGACCCCCTGAAACGTGCCCGTTTCTTCGAGGTCTCCATCAGGAATCTGCAATTTCTCGATCACGGTAGGCGAGATTAAGTTCAGACCGGCCCAGCCATCGACTAGCATCTTTGTCGCCTTGAGGTTGCGTATTGTTGGTGAAACCGACAATGGCAAGCACCCGACCGCAGTAGTGCGATCAGGGTGATCCTCAATGTCAAAAATGATAGGTGTGCTGGACCACTTCAGTGGCCTTTGGGCATCAAACGACGGCTCTGCCGCTATAATCTCACGCGCCCACTGTTTAAGCCGGCGGTGAGAGGTATGCAGCGAGGCACCGCCATCGACGCACATGGCCTCTGTAGCTTTCTGAAACTCTTGGTTGCCGAACTCGTCATCCTCTTCGTGATCGTCGTCTTCTGGCTTTCTATCGCGGCCCCGGGTGGGCCTCTCCTGCTGTTTATCCTTGCCGCGACGGCCAGCCTGGCCGTCACGCTTCTTGTCGGACCCCTCAGCACCGCCCTGGCCCTTCTCTTTGTCCCGCCTCTCGTATTCAGCCCTCTACTTCTCAGCAAGGAGCTCAACCTGTCGGCAGTTCTGGAGATCATGGCCTTTGGTGCGATGGATCTTGCAGTATTGCTTGTCGGAGTTTCCTGGCTTCCCGGCAGCCGCCAAGGCCCGGCAAGTGACACATCTGGCAATTTCCTTGCCGGGGTCATCCGCCTTGGTTTTCTTGGCAGAGCCGGTGTCATCAGATCCCTCGACGGCAAGCACGGCTTTACCTTTGCGCTTCCTGTTGCGGCGCCGGCCTTTCTTCGCCGGGGTGGCAGTATCCTCATATGAGGAGTCGGTTTCCATGCCGGCATCTTCGCCGGGGTACTTCCTTCCCTCTTCAGCTTGGGCACATATGTCAGCAAGAACATAGAGTTTTGCCACATCTTTCACCTTGTTCATTGCCAGCTCTTCGCGCATCTTGCAGTTACGCACATTCTGATGGAACGCGCTGATGATGGCGACAGGGTGAACATTAGGGATATTGTACTGTATCCGGCTGAACCTCCATATATACTTGCGCAGACTCTCTCCTCCCTTCTGGGGAATGACGTGCAGGTCGCTTGCCTGGCCATGGGCTTGGTGGCCTCCAGTAAAGGCGCCCACAAACTCATGGCACAAGTCCGACCAGGAGGAAATAGAGTCTACCGGCAAGTGCATCAACCATGACATGGCGTTGGGTTTAAGAGCCAACAGAAAGTAATTCGCAAGCACCTTATCGTCGCGGGCTCCGGCAGCCTGCATCGCGATGGTGTAGATGCTGAGGAACTCAGACGGGTGGGTCTTGCCGCTGTACTTTTCGCCAACGTCAGGTTTGAAGGTGCGGTGAGTGGGCCACTGGAACTGCCGCAGCTCACGGGTAAAAGCCGGACAGCCTACCTCGTAAGGTAGGCCTCCAGGTCTCTCCGGTGCCAGGTGGTTCGCAGCAGGCCCTGCTCGCCTGTCTGACTGGTGGCGCGCCCCGCGTCGGTGCTCGATAGTGGTTTGAGCGTCCTCATGGGCTCGTTCCTGAAGAACTTGGCGCTGGTCATAGTGGGTCCGCGGGTCAGACGACGCTATGGAGATTTCGTCGCCTGTAACGTCGCGACGGGCTGGCGTCCGTGGTACCGGGCGAGGAGGAGGCGAATGCTCCATGGTCGCGGCGCCGCCAACATTCCTGCCACTGGTGCGTGGGACTCCATCGGAGCATCGACCCGGGGGCTCCACCGGACTCGGTTCGTCTTTGTTGGCCACCGCAACAAGGCTTCGGATAGTGGCTCTCCATTCGTCGAGTTTCCCCATAGTGGGAGGAAAATCGAGGAGCAACTGCGCGCGCGCCAGGGCCTCCACTGGCGTCGGTGGCAGCGAAACCTGCACGGATCGCGACGCGCTTCGACTTCTGACCATGTCAGAAAGAGCTCTATCATGACCCCGCGGTCGCACGCCGCTTTCACCAGCGCCTCGGCGAGCGGACAGGTCTTCTACATCCCGGGAGTGGCGTTCGGGGCTCTTCCCACGGCGACGCCCGGGATCTTCGGCGTGGTTACGCCGTTCGTCGCGCGCTGCCTGAGAGGAGCGCGCTGTTGGCGCCGGCGTGGGAGTCTTGGAGGCCCTTGCGTCACCTTCGGGTGGGGCGGCGATGACCTTGGAAGGCCCCGCTCCACCCGTGGAGGGCCCGGCTCCGCCTTTGGATTTGGCGTCGTGTGGCCTGTTACCAGGCGCACGAACATCGCCGCCTCCCAAACTCCAGCTGCTGGGATGGTGTTGGTGTTCACG
Source organism: Aegilops umbellulata (assembly GCA_032464435.1). NCBI lineage: Eukaryota > Viridiplantae > Streptophyta > Magnoliopsida > Poales > Poaceae > Aegilops > Aegilops umbellulata. Next base: position 217,278,046 of record CP136055.1, read on the forward strand.
AGCAGCGCCCCAGGTCCTTTCTGCGACCGGTCCGCTGCTCGCCCGCACCGGGACGGGCGGTCCGGCCTCCGACTGGCTAACCGCCACCGTCGTCTTCTTCTTGGGTGCCATGATGATGAAGAGGCGCTGGACTAACTGCTAGAGCCGATTCTCACAACTGCGCCCCCTACCTGGCGCGCCAAAGATGTCGGTGTTTTGGAACGACACCTATGGGATCACAAGAATCCCTACTACGGTTGCGGGGCGCGGGGTCGTGAGAAGAGCGGATCAAACAGATAGCACACGGTTTGTTTATCCAGGTTCGGGCCGCGAGGATTCGTAAAACCCTACTCCTGCTTTGGTGGATTGTATATCTGTGTTCTTGAGCTAGCTATGGGACGTGAGGAGCTCCAAAAAACCTAATCCTTCTCTGGTCGCCTCGGGCCTCCTTTTATAGCAAAAGGGGTTGCCACAGTGGCACACAGGAGGTGGAAAGGGTGCAGTGATGCGAGGTTATCCCTTGCATTACATGACAAGGCGCATTTAATGCGTCTTGCTTAGGTGTCCTTGCTTTATCGGGGACGGGGGAGAGACCTGTCTTGTCCGTCGCCGCTCCTTCGTGTGTCGACACGCGCCCTGGCCAGCGATGCCTGAGATGCCATGTAGGTAGGCAGAATGCTGAGGTGGCACAGTGGTGGGTCTTCACGAAGATCTGCATGCCGCCACGCAGGTGCCTGCCCAGCTAGTTGGGTCGGCAGCTGCATGCGCACGGCGGTGGGGGTTTAATCGGCGTGGGCCTGATGGTGGCCCTGTGGGTGTCCTCGGCAAGGGTCTTGCCGAGGCGCCTGCTGTCATCCCCGGCAAGGCGCTTGCCGGGGGCCTTGTGGTCCTCCTTGGCTGGGATCCCACCAAGGGTTGTCATCTTCCATAGTGCGTGCCTGATCTTGAATGTCTTCACAAAGATTTGCATGTCACCACGGGGATGTCTCCCGAATCCTTGCCCCATGGGGGCAGTGGACTCAAGGGTGACTCGCTCCGTAGGTGTGGGGTGAATTGCCGCGACAGGGGTCTTGCCGGGTTTGCTAAAACTGCCTCCCGGCAAGGATCTTGCCGGGGGGTCCGCTTCGTCCCCTTTGCTCTTTGTGGTCTTGGCCTTGGCGTTGCTCCAGTTCTCTTGGGTTTTGGCCTTACCTTGGCTCACCTCCCTTGCCTTGCTTGGCGTGGTGGTGCCCGTGGCTCAGACTGCCCGTGCACAGTTATAGGGGTACAAAAAGTGTACCCCTCTTTTTGTACACCGACACCTGTCAACAAAAAGGATAGAGTATATTAGTTTTGATGGAACTGTAACAATGCTTCCAAGGGTAGTAGCACCCCAGACCCCTGTGATGATCGATGGATTTTGAGAAGACCCCCAAACTTAACCTATTTCTTTCTAGCCTCTCCGAATCTCGAGGACGAGATTCATTTTATGGGTGGTAGGTTTGTAACATCCCAAAATTCTAAATTTTGGAATGTTATATTAAATAGATAGTTTGGATTGTTTGCTTGATTGCTTGTGTGAAAGTGAGTGAAATTTGAAACTCTTTGAAAGTTAAATGAGAGGGAATAAAAGGACTTTCCCAAACATTCGTTTTGCATTTATGATCTCCATGAATTCAAAATCATTTCATCATAAAACCCTAGAGAGAAGATGACGTGACTTCTTCCATTTAAATAAATGAAAAGGATTTTGGAAAGATTTGAATTTTATTTGGAAATATTTCAAATCACAAACTTTAAGCAACTCAATGATTTTCATGAGAGAAGATAAAATGACTTCTTCATATCATATAAAATATGAGTTGGAAGTTTCAAAGAATCAAATTTAAAGTCCCTTTGAAGTTATTTTTTTTAATTTGGAGTTATTTGGTTTTTGTTCAAATTATTTTTCTCCAACAATAAAATATATGGAAATTAGGGTAAAATGATTCCGTACATCAGAAAAATGGAGAGAAATGATTTTGAAATCATTTTGGTATTTTTAAAATGATTTTTATTGGGTTTTATTATAGCAGTAGCACTCTTTGCTTTATTTAAATTTGTGTGGATTTTAATAGACTTTATAAAAATGTTCATGTTGTAGAAAATCTTTTTCTGAAAATTTAGATATATTATATGCCTATATAATATTTCTATTTATTTTTGTTTTCGTTATTTTGTTGTCTGGAAAAATGTTTTAGAAAAAACTTCGTAGCCAACTGGGCCGGCCCAGCCAACCGGGCCAGGCCGCAGCCCAGCGCGCCGCCGTCTCCTTCCCCGAGCGGGAATCCCGCTCGGACACGCTGCCGCGACCGCCGCTGCCTCGACATTCGTGTCCCGACTGGACTCCGCGTCCGCCAGGCCCCTACTTCAAACCGTGCCCCTCCCCGGGCCTTTATAAGGCTAGACCGCCGCCCCGCCCCCTTTCGTCTCGCCGCCCGCCGCCGTCCGCATCTCGCCGCCGCTGCTCGCTTCTCACCATTCCACGTGCCGCCGCCGCAGTCCACCGCGCCTCGTAGCGCTGCCGCCGCGCAGCGCCCCCGCCACCGCCGACGCCGTCGACGCCCCGCTCGCCGGAGCCGTCCGTCGCCGTTCGCCAGACTCGCCGGACACGCCCTAGCCGCCGGATCCCGCCGGTTTTCATCGACCCAACGGTTTCGTCGAACCGCCCGAACCGGTAATAAAACCGACCGGTTTTCGTTTCTTTTTTAACCTGTTTTATATTATTATTAGCTATTTAGCGAACGTTTGTTAGATTAGGTTTAGCAGTGAACAGATTCATTAGTTAGCGTTCGGCAGCGAACGTTCGTTCTGTAGAGTTTCTCTTTTTTCTTTTTAATTTCGGCCAGGGACCCATCCGTGAATATTTTCTTCGCAGATTAGTACCTGATCTTCATTCTATCACAACTTTTTTCTCGTTGGTCCAAATCCAACGAAACCAATGCCCACTTCTTCATTACGATCCCCCCTATCCAGTAAAACAACTTAAACATATTTTTGAAAGTTTTAAAATTTGATTTCAAACAGATTTGTATTTGAACTTCATTTGATCGTAACTTGAGTTTTATAACTTCGTTTGAGTTGATTCTTTTTGCAAATCGAAGCTCTTGACCTAAACTTTCTAATAAGGCTAAATCCACATATTTTTTGTACTGTTAGAAATTGTTTTATTTTGCAAGAGTTATTTGCTTGGTTTTGATGTTTTCCGAATTGTCTTCTTCGTTCTTTCCGATCTTTTGAATGATTGCTTATGTGTGGTTACTATTGCTTGCTTACGCTAGATTGACCGGAGTGTGATGAGTAGAACTATCAGGAGTTATGAGTGCGAATCATCTTCATCAACAGTACAAGGCAAGTTCACACGCTGATCATACTCTTCATACCCAGTTGTTTTATGCATTAGTTTCAACCCTGAAACATTGCATGAGTAGGATTGATAACATATGGGTATTGGGAAGTAGTTGATGAGGTAGGAACCTATTGTCCTGCATTCAAACCTTGGGAGTTACTACTACGTTATGCTTATACTGCTCTGCTATGCTCGTAGATGTGGTTTGGTTTGAGTGATTCATGAAAGATGTGAGAGTTATTATTAATGGTTAACTTAAGGTGGATACTTTAATACACATCTGGCTGGAATGGTAGGGGCACCCTAGAGCACACAGTGGTTTGCCCGGGCACCTGGAGAACCCAGTGCTTGCCCAAGGGGGTCCCGGAGGACCCATGTGATCACTGTCGGATTTCGGGTTCCGGCAGACCCTTAATGTTCGAACTCTGGGGTGCGCACGATGATCTTTCCCCTACCGACTCGCACTTCTATGGCTCGCAAGAGATCTAGGCCGGAAAGAAGAACACACAAGGGACACGAGGTTTATACTGGTTCGGGCCACCAATGTGGTGTAATACCCTACTCCAGTGTGTGGTGTAGTGGATTGCCTCAAGGGCTGGTGATGAACAATACAAGGGAAAAACGGCCTCGCGAGAGGTGTTCTTGAGATGGTGCGGTGTGTTCTGCTTGGTCTCGCCCTCTCTCTCCCTCTCCCTTTTCTATGGTGGCTAGTCCTATTTATAGAGGCCCTGGTCCTCTTCCCAAATAATGAGCGGGAAGGGCGCCAACAATTGGCCATTTTGAAGGGGAACATCCAGTACAAGTTATCCTGACCAAAGGTGGTCTTCGGCTGCCAAAAGCACTGGTGATGACGTCATCTTGGGCTCCACGGTAACCTCCGTCCTGCCGCTCTGCTGGTCTTGGTCTCGTTGCACCGGAATGGTAACCTTTGCCCGATGCCTTGGCATGTGCTTGCTCCCTTTGCACCAAAGGGGAAACAAGGACACTGCGCAGGTCGGCGCCCGCCTGGCGCCCACCTGATCTCGATCGTCATGGCTTGCATCACGGGCTCCTCGCGAGGTGCCCTTGCCTTGATCTCTCCGCCTCCTCGCGAGCCTGCCTGATGAGGCTGCTCCTGAGGAAGCTTCCTGTCATCCGCCCCGCAAGGCTTGGCCCCTCGCGAGGGTCTTGAGCTTGAGCTCACGAAGCTGGTCTGCGCTAGGCCCCCACTCGAGCCACGCTGCAGGCCGCAGGCAGGCATGTCTGGGGACCCCCGTTCCCAGAACGCCCACAGTAGCCCCCGGGCCCAAGGCGTGCCCGGGCTTGGCTTAGCAGGGAAGCGAAGGGGCGAGCGCGAAGCGCCGCGGGCCCCAATAGCCTGCGGCCTCAGGCGCCACGTGGCGATTGATTGGACATGGGCGTCTCCGCTTCCCACGACGCCTTGTTACGCGCCCGGCTAAGCGGACCCGTAGTTGCACACAGTTGTTCCCCTTTCCGCTGCTCGCACGCCTCCTACCCTTCCTTCTTCTTCGAGCTCTATCCTCTGCCGCCAATCCGGCTTGAGATCTCCCCTCTTTCCATCGCCATGGTGCCAACAAAGAAGGAAAAGGGAAATAAGCCCACGTCTTCGCCCCGCTCGCCTCCGGTGGCGGCTCCCGTCGTTGGTCGGTCGATCATACTCAATCCTGAAGCCTTGAACAAGGTCCGCTCTGCCCTTGCCACTATCTTCAACGAGTGCGGCAGGACCACAGTCTGGCCTGCGTCTCATGCCTCCCTTGATAGGATCGTCACAGAGGTCCGATTCTTCGCCGATGCCCTGTGGGCGGGTCTGGTTCCCCCCTTTTCCACTTTCTTCAATGCGGTGCTCTCCCATTATCAGATCCGCATGATGCACCTCGGGCCTAAGTCCATTACCCTTTTGGTTGTCTTTGCTTTTGTTTGCGAGGCGATGATAGGCATTCCTCCTTCCGTTGCCCTGCTGCGCCACTTCTTTTCTTTGCGCCTGAGCGATCCCACTCAGTGCTCAGGGTGTGTGGGCTTCTTCGTCGTGCCAGAGACGGCCGCTTCAGGGATCGACTTCGGCCTTCCTCCTCCTGAGGCCAGGTTCAGAGAGCGGAGGCTGTATGTGGACGTCGGAGTGCCCAACCCCTTGCTCTCGCACCCAACCTCGCCTGTTGTTCCCAACTCGGGCTGGGATCATGCGATGCTCGCGAGCCCCCGGCTCGCCTTCGTCTGGCGCCGCTTCCAGACTTTGAGGGCTCTCAACGTGACAGCATCCAAGGTGGTTAAGGAGTTCCTCCAATGTCGCATTGCTCCTCTCCAGCGCCACTCTCGCCAGTGTGGGACTTTGCGGGACACAGAGACCGCTTGCGACTTCAGGAAGAGGACCTGGCGCCTGAAGTGCTACGGACGGTACTCAGGGTCTTGACTGGTGACCCTTCCCCAGGCAGCCTTCGGCGTGATGGTGCCCTGTTGTATCTTTGCTCTGGCAGGGCCGATTTCGTGAGGTAGATGCCCAGTTTCGACGAGTGGGGGCTGCGCACGGCTGGCTTCACGGGGCCCCGTGAGAACCCAGCACCGTGGTTGCTCCCCCTGTCGCCCACAGCGGTCCTCCCTCAGGCGATAGAGCGGGGAGACGAGAACCGGCGGGAGCTGAGGCGACTGATGTTGAGGTGCCGACGCCGCGAGAAGCCTCAAAGGCGGAGTCTCCCAAGGCCTACCCTGGAGCGGTGGCAGGCGCGGAATTGCGGCCTACGGCTCTTGAGGCCGGGGCTCCTGAGGCCCCGGCCATTCCTCGCGAGGCGACGCCTGATGGCGTCCCCCAGGCCAACTCCTTCGGCGCTGACCATCTTGAAGCTTCTCCCGCGCCACAGGCCGACCCCTACGTTGAGCGCTTAGGTCGGTTCCGCGTAGACTTCGAGGCCCTCCGCAAGAGGAAGGAGGCCTTGGGTGGCGACGACCGCCCTTGCCGCTTGTTGAAGCGCAGCAAGTACTTTGCCATGGACGAGTAAGTCCTCTTCTTTCTCTGCTCATTTACTTTGCTATCCCTGCGGCTGATTGTGGCTTTTCAGGCCCCTTCCTCCCAGATTCGCCGAGTCGGCCCGGGAGCCAGCCCCCCAAGCTTCGCCTTCTCCGTTGACCCTGGGTGTGCCAAGCTCGAACAACACTCCCACTGTTGGACCGGTCGGCGGAGCGGTCCGTTCCACCGGGCACCCGGAGCCTGCGCGCCCGCTGTCCTTTCTTCACGAGTCCTCCTAGGGCACATTCGGCTTGCCCCGCGTTCCCCCCTCTGATCATAGATGGTGAATGGTTGAAGTCTGTCCTCAGTTCCTCCTCCGTGGGTGGACTGTCGCCAGGCTGGATTCCTAGAGGGGTCCATGCGGCGACGGCTAGGGCGCCAGCCCCCAGCCCCACGCTGGGAGGGGGCATGCCACCTCGGGGCCCTCCGCATACTCCGGTGGCAGAGGGTGATGCGTAAGACATGCTCAGGCACGCTCGGGAGCGTCGCGCCCTTCGCCAAGAGTTCCTCCAGGGGGCGGCGGACGCAGTGAGCCGGATCATGGCAGAGCTTGCTGGCGAGGATGCGCGCCTCGAGGCCGAAGGTTTGCGCCTTGCTGAGGAGAGGCGCAAATTGAAGGTAGTCGTCGCCCTCGCGCGTCACCAACGTGATCTCGACAATGCAAAGGCTGAGGCGTCGCTGGCGGTTTCGCGGGAGGCCTGCTCCCAGGCCATTGAGGAGGCTCGGGAAGCAGACAGACGGCACAAAGATGCGGAGGAGCGCGCATGGGAGCTCCAAGCCTGGAGCAGCAAGTGGAACTGCGCCAGGCGGCCCTTGCGTCGCTGAAGGGGGACTCCTTCGACTGGGTGGAGCTTCTGAAGCGCGAGGAGGCGCTGACGCTGGAGGCCGCCGAGGGCAACCTTGACCTTGAGCAGTTGGAGACGAGGGAGCGCCTGGTGGCTCAGGCGGAGGATGACGTTGCTGCGCGTGAAGCCCGGGCCTAGGAAGAGGTCGATCGCCGCGTGGAGGAAGCTCGCTCGGCCTTCGAGCGCGAATACGAAGCGAGGTTGGAGCTGATCAGGGCCGAGGCTGAAGGTAGGACCGCGACCGACAGGGCCAAACTGGCTGAAGTGGCGCGGTGTGCGGACTCCTCCGCAGCTGCCCTTGGCGCAGCACAGGCGGAAGCTGGCCTCTTCCCGGGCCGAGCTGCTTCTTCTCCAACAGAGGGTTGATGACGCCGAGGCCATCGCGCAGCGGAATGAGGACGAGATCCGTCAGCGGCGGGTTCTGGAGCACGAGCATGCCCCCATGCTTCAAACGCTCAGGAAAAGAGCTAACACAGCTTTGGGCAACACTTGCGATGCTGACGCTAAGGAGCCGCATGAGGCCAGCTACGTCGGCAACCTCCAGTTTTTCACCGACGTGGTGACGCTTCTGGAGAGCCGCTCCGAGAGGTCCCGTTGGCATGTCGAAGAGAGGAGTCGAGCCCTGCTCAGGCGTGCCTTCTCCCGTGTCTTCAGCTATCTGCAGGGTAGAGACCCCCACTTCGACTTCGATGCTGCCATCGCACCCGTGCCCATAGCCGTCCGGGGTGACCTGGCGCAATGGGTGGAGGATAACGTGGACACCCTCGTCAGGGCATTTGCGTCTGATGATGACGGCGTGATCGTGGCCGCCAATGAAGGCGGCATTGTGGACGCGCCTGGCGTCGACGGAGACGCTGGTGGTGGCGATGATGATGTCAGCGACGCCAGTGACGCCTCCGGGGGTGCCCCAGAAGACGCGGTGAGTGATATGTCCGACTGACCGTATGTCACTGCTGTTTACCCTGCACGAAGAAGGTTCGAGCTTGGCCCTGAAGAATGTAAGAGCATTTTGGGAGGGGAGGCCCCTCATGTAAAGGTTTGCGATTAGTACCCTGGTAAGCAAAACGTTGTGTGTGAGCTTAGCCGCTGACCCGGTGATGGGTCAGCTGACTTGTTTACCTTTCGACCCCGACGAGTCCCGAGCGGGCCTGCGGGGCCGCCGCGCCTTGGGTGTCTTCTGGTTAACCCATTGATCCTGCGATGAGAACCTCCGGAGAGGGTGCAGTGATAGCGGCCCCGGCTGTAGATGTGCCTAGCCCGGCCCAGCTCGCGAGGGGCTCGTGAGAGGGGGGGGGGGAAGCCGACGCTAACTTTGGACGCAAAGCCGAAACCAAAACACGAGATATTGCTCGAACGAGACTAAACACCCCTTCCCCAAACACACGCAAGTCTCGAGCTCAAATCCAACTTAAATCCAAACCGAAGAACCTTGTCAACAAGGAAGAAGCGAAAAGCAAAAGGCCGCTTCCGGCACCTAGCCTAGTCTTCGACGTCTTCTCACCAGCGCGGAGCTAAGTGCTGCCACTGGGCGTGGGCGGGAGCCCCCGAGGCCCGAGGGTGGCTCTCCGGAGACTCCGGGGCGTGTACAGCCCCACTCATTATTACGTGAGAGTGTCACCGGCGGCGAGCTTCACAGGCACTGGGCCTTCTTCACAGGTACCGACCTTGCTTCATATCGCCAGACGAGGGCCCTGCCTTGCGCCTCACTCTACCGCCATTGACGGCGGCCGGAAACCAAGGACGCCGCCAATGGGGTAGAGCGGTCGTGTCGGATTCTGGGTTCCGGCAGACCCTTAAGGTTCGAACTCTGGGGTGCGTGCGGAGATCGTGCCCTCTACCTCTCCGTCTCGTAAGGATCTAAACTACTGCAGAAACAACACAAGAGACGCAGGGTTTATACTGGTTCGGGCCACCATTGTGGTGTAATACCCTACTCCAATGTGGTGAGTGGATTGCCTCTTGGGCTGATGAGGAAAGACAGTACAGGTGAACGGCCTTACGAAGGCCTGTTCTTGGTTAGGGGATGAACTGCTAGGGAGAGTTCAACCGCCCTTCTCTCTCTCTCTCTCTCTCTCTCTCTCTCTCTCTCTCTCTACTTGCTCTAGATACTCAATCAGATGCCTCTGCCCTGGGGGTGGCTAGTCCTATTTATAGGCAAAGGCCCTGGGCCTCTTCCCAAATATTGAGCGGGAAGGGCGCCAACAATTGGCCAATTTGAAGGGGAACATCTGGTACACTTATCCTGACTAAAGTTGGTCTTCGCCTACCAAAGGCTCTGGTGATGACGCCGGCTTGGGCTCCATAGTGACTTCCTCCTTGTCGCGGAGTTGGTCTTGGTCTCGTTGCACCGAAATGGGTGCCTTTGCTTGATCCTCTCGCCTGCGCTTGCCCCCTTTGCACCAAAGAGGAAAGGGAGGACACTGCGCGGGCCGGCGCCCGCCTGGAACCTTTGGTCATCATGGCTTGCGTCATGGGCACCTCGTGAGGTACCCCACCTTGATCTCTCCGCCTCCTCGCGAGCCAGCCTAAGGAGGCTGTGCTGGAGGAAGCGTCGTGTCGTCCGCCTCGCGAGGCTTGGACCCTCGCGAGGGTCTTGAGCCTTGTGTTGATGAAGATGGGCCACGTTGGGCCCCCACTCGAGCCACGCCGCAGGCCGCAGGCAGGCAAGTCTGGGGACCCCCGTTCCCAAAACGCCGACAGTAGCCCCCGGGCCCAAGGTGCGCACGGACTTGGTCGTGCCGAGAGGCGAAAGGGCAAGGGCGAAGCGCCGCGGGCCCTAACAACCTGCGGCCTCGGGCGCCGCGTGGCGGTTGATTGGACGTGGGTGCTTTTGCAACTGCGCGGGATACTAAAGGCGTGGCATCTGCTCGGGCTTTGTTCCTCTCTTTCTTCATCTGCTGCTCAGATCCCCTTCCTTGCGCTTCTTCTCCCTTCCTCCAAGCTTCCAGATCTGCTCTACCCGCTCGTCCCAGGTAGCCATGGCGCCTCGCCGGACCCCGGTCGAAGCTTGGTTCTCGCCTGCTTTGGATTCGCCCAACGTGTCGAAGGCGAGCCTCGCCCTACTGCACCGGATGGCCGCAGCGCAGGGCATTGACAGGGCGCAAATGTTCAAGGTCGGCTCCGATGCCCCTGAAGGCCAAGGGAGCACCTTCTATCCTTTCTTCGTGAGCTCCATTGCAGCGGGCCTCGTACCTCCTTTTTCTGAGTTCTTCCTCGCCGTACTCCGCCATTACAACTTGCAAGCTTTGCATCTCCACCCCAACTCCGTCCTTCTCTTAGCGATCTTCGCCTACTACTGCGAGGCGCATGTGGGGGTGCAGCCTTCAGAGGCCTTCCTGCGCCACTACTTCTACCTCCGGACCTCCAAAGGTTCTCCTTCGGCGTGCGCGGGCTTCATCGCGTGCGGCAGCTCCATGGCCATCTCGAATCCGGGGAAGAGGATCGAGGGCTTCCGGAGCAAGTGGGTGTTGGTTGATGCCGGGTGCGTCGACCCTCGGTTAGCCCTTCCCACGGAGCCGGCCATGAGCTCGGAAGACTGGTGCCGGGCGGAGCTCACGGATCCCCGCGCGAAGTCAGTGCTGGCGAAGATGGACGCTGATCTGAAGCCGGCCAACTTGGCGGCGGCGAAGCTGACCGGGGCGTCGTTGCTGAGGGAGTTCCTGGAGCACCAACTGGCTCCGCTTCGGCAGTATTCTCCTTCGACGTGGAGGCCTCACCCGAGTATTTTTCATACCAATGTTTTTATTGCATTTAGTGGCACCATTATTTCAATCCCTCCAGTAGTGATATTGAATTCTTGTAGTTGAGTAGAATGCATGAGGTAGGAACCCATCTCCCTGTTACCAAGCCCGGGACATTGTTTACTTTTACAACTACGCTATAGTAGACGGGGTTGGTATGAGTGCTCTGGAGTGGTGTGAGAATGGAGGATTTTACGTCAAAGACGACAACTTCCTGATGGCACCTGCGAGGACAGCATCTTCGAGACCTGAAGACTTCAAGACTCGAGACAAGACTTCAATACACACTACTGGGTGGACTGGTTGTGAGGCACCCTGGAGTATCCAGTGGATTTGCCTAGTGAGCTGGGTTTTGGCCAGTACTCATGAGGAAAGTTCCACCCAGACTCAAAGAGACGGAAGAATACTTCATGCCCAGAAGCTTACCTGTGCAACCGCAAGTCACTATGGGCTCTCGCTTGGTTGACCTTAGTTGTGACTCTGGCTGGGACGGTGCTAGCAGATGTAGAACTACGGTAGGATTGAATGAGCCCGGACAGTGGTCAGAGGAACTCTTTGGAAGACCATGTTTCGGTCATCTTGTTCTCAAACACCTTGAAGTGCGAGAACATAAAAAGAGGGATCGAATCTTGCGGGTAAAGTGCACAACACTCTGCAGAGTTAAAACCTAATCGATTAGCCGTGTCCCCGGTTATGGACATTTTGAGCCTCTGGACTTGGATCTATCTCGGAACTCTCAACACCGGATTGATAACTTAATTGTGGGCAACCTCTGATGATTTGGGCTATGAGACATCAGTTGGCGGAACCATGTCATGGTAGAAAACTCTGTAGTGAGGACTCCTGATATTCATTTGTTGCAGGGAAAACAGAACTAGCTTTTATGCAAACAAAACTCAGACACAGAGCCATAAAGCCATATTGCATGTAGTATAGTTCTATCATTTGAATTTTCTTACAGTGATCTTGCCGGTACATCCAATGTACTGACCTACGCGGCTGCAACGTATCATGTTGCAGGAATTATTTCTATGACGAGTAAGGATTTCGATATAGGGTTACGGTCTACACTCAACTTGCCGATGGCGTTGATGGGACTCCACACCCGATTTGTTGTTTCCGCTGAGACTTATAAGGTATATATCAGTTTTACGTTATTTATACATGTGATTGCACTTTGATATATACATTGATGTACTGTGTGTGCCAGCATACTGATCCAGGGATGGCATAGATACACAGAGGCATGACCGTTTGAGGTCGGGTCATTACAGAGATGGTATCAGAGCACATGTTGACTGTAGGACGTGACCCTAGAAATTGGAAAGCCCCCAGGACAAGAAATCTCTAAAACTTTATTTTCAAAAGAATTCATTACTTCTCATCTTTTCTAATTTTATCAAATATACCCTCTCATCTCAAGTAGTTAGAATATACCCCTTTTCGATTTTATCACCCGAAGGAGCAACTCAGGACACTCTCAGAGTACAAGGATTGAAACTACAACGATTGAAGACTCCGAAGATCCAAAGAATTTGAATACCTTGAAGAATCCCAATAATATTATGACCTTTAGAAGACCAAACCCATGTTGTATACCCACGTTAGATACGATGATTTGTGAGCTGTCATTGTGTGATGTTTTCCGACAGCCACAAATAAAACTTATTTTCAAAATTGTTGTTTGTATTTTGTGTATCTCACTCTATTCCTCATATCTCATCTCAAAACCCTTGGACCCAATAGATGACGAATGAAGAAGGACTGGTGTTCTCTGGACCGATGACTCAGCCGGAGGCAGAGCTATGGATTCAAAACATGGAGGATCACTTCGGGAAAATTTTTTGATTGCAAGGAAGTATGAGGTTCAATATGCTCTTCAGTATTTTACGGAGAGTGCTGCAACTTGGTGGGAAATGCACCAAGCCATACAAGGAAGTAACGGAGCAAGAAATTGGGAGGAATTCAAGAGGACTCTATTAGGATCCCGTCTTGTTTGGAAGAATGGTGGTAACCCGATGCAGAAAACTTGTGCTTGTAAGACATGCGGAGAAATAGGGCACACCCATGAAGAGCACAAGGATGGATGCCCTCATTGCGAGGAAAATCACCCAGCCGAAGAATGCCCGACTGTGCAAGTTACTTGCTTCTTGTGTGAAGGAACTACGCACTACCCTGCTCAGTGTCACATTTACCCCAAGGTAGCAGAAATTACCAATCAGCGAAAAGAAGCCCTCAGGGAAAGTTTAGAAGAACCCGTGATGAAGGAAGTTATTGAAGACCCCGAAGGAGAAGGCCTAAACAGATTTTATGCCCATGCTTGCTACTCATGTGGAGAAGAAGGACATTTTTCACGGTATTGCATGAAGGAAAGACAAGAGTACCTCAGAGATTTCCTAACAGAAGAAGTGGAGTTTGGTCCACCGGAAATAGAAGGATTGATCAGAACAAACAAGTCCAGGAAGAGAAAGAGAATGAATTCCCTGAACAAACCAGTCTCTGCAAATAAGGATAAGAGTCATATTATCTGTTTTGAGTGTAAGACCATAGGACATTATGCCAGTGATTGTCCAGAACAGAAGCAAAGAACCCAAGGAGGTAACCGGGAGCCCCTGGATTTGTCCGACGTCATTTATTTACGCTGCAAGCAAGCAGGACATTTTGCCAGGGAATGTTCAGATCAGGAGAAAAGCTGGAGCTAAGTAGTTGCGATTTTGATATTGGTAATAAGTGTAGTAGGAAGCAAATTTATTTTCATGAGTCAAATGAGTTGATTTATGTAATGGGTGCTCGGAGATTGTAATGAATTCATGAATCAATAAAGTTAATGTGTTATGTTATATGAGTTTTTACTCTATGAACAAAGATTTTGGACCAGTTTCGAGGATATGAGAAATATGGTCTATGAATGGATTTGTGAATTTCATTTAAGGGTGTTAGTACCCTGTGAAGAACACTAGACTAATGGAAAGGAAATGTGTCCCACAGATTGGAGTTTGGACAAAATGAGTTGGATTTTTGTTTTTGGATATGAAGAAATGAAGTAATATTGCACTTAAAGGAATTTTAATGTTGGAATGTGGAACAATATTAACTCGAAGGATGAGTTAAAGATATACCAGCATTGAAGTAGGTCCATAACCCACAGGCTCAGGAATTAATAAGGATCAAGTACTCCCTGGAGGAAGTTTTTTTTGGAGAAGTTCTGCTTTCACCAGCAAACATTCCTTAGGAGGATACGAAAACCTAAGAGTTGGTAAGAAACGTTAGATGTTTTGTTCAGCTTGCAGAAACAATGGATTTACCCGAACCTAGTTCGAGGACAAGAGAACTTCTGCAACGCTTGTGAGGATGCCCAAGTGTTAGAATACGTGATTCACTATCTGCGTCTGTGGTAATGGTTTAAGTAAGGGATGGATTGGCCCCCATACCGGAGACTTCTATCATGAACTATCATTTGTTGATGGAAAATCAGAGAGCCCTGAAAACTTTAGTAAAGTGTCGACACGACAAGCCACAAACCTTAGAATGGCATGGACGATGGGACCCTGTACAGGCAACCGTTGCCAATCATAGGAAACACGGTGAGATTCAACCTAGACCAATTTTCTGCAGGAACCAAAAATGGTTGACCACCATGAGAATTCCGATAATAGTTAGTATTGACGATAGGCCTGTCAACTAAGAAGACCCCGTCGCTGGAACAAACTTATTTCTATGAAGGGCTCAGGATTTTTAAGAAAAAAAGGTTATGCCCTTTCTGGGAGAGTGCAAGAGTTATGTCGGAGAATATGAGAAGAATGACATCGTCAACCCAAAGGATAGAGTACATGAGTTTTTGTTGGAATCATAACCCTGCTTTTAAGTGTGGTAGCACCCCACACCATTCAGACCGATGGAGTTGCTCGAAGACCCGAAACCAAACTTTTTTTTCTAGCCTCTTCGAATCTCGGGGACGAGATTCATTTTAAGTGTGGTAGTTTGTAACATCCCAAAATTCTAAATTTTGGAATGTTATATTAAATAATTAAATTGATTGATTGTTTGATTGCTGTGTGAATGGTTGTGTGAAATTGAGTGAAATTGGAAACTTTTTGAAAGTTAAATGAGAGGGAATGAAATGACTTCCCAAACTTTCATCCTTGCATTTGATCTCAGTGAAATTCAAATTCATTTCATCACAATACCTTGAGTGAAGAAAACATGACTTCTTCTAGAAACAAAAAAAGGTTTTGAAAGATTTTTGAATTTCATTTTTGAAAGCATTTCGAATTTAGAAAACTTTATGCAACTCAATGATTTTCATGAGAGAGGATAAAATGACTTCGTCAAAATATAGGAAATATGAGTTGGAAGTATGAAGAAAAGGTTTGAATTTTAAATTCAAAACCATTTGGAAGTTTTTGGGTTTTATTTTCAAATTATTTTTATACAAAAATAAAATATATGGAAAATAGGGTAAAATGATTCCCTACATTATAAAAATGGAGAAAAATAAATTTGAAATCCTTTTGGGCATTTTAAAGAAATTTTATTTGAATTTTATTTGCAGCAGTAGCACTATTTGTTTTATTAGAATTTGAGTAAATTTTATTTCATCTTGTAAAATAGTTCATGTCGTAGGATTTCTTTTTACGGTCATTTTGATATATAATACTCCTATATTTTATTTTCATTTTATTTTCTAAAATGATTTTTCTTCGCGGAATCGTTTAAAAAAGGGAAAGGTATTTTCTTTTTGGGCCAAATCCGGCCCGATCCGATCTGGATCTTCTCCTTCCTCCAGCACAGGATCTCTTTCCCGATCCACTGTAGCACCACCGGAGCATCACCGGATTCGCGGGATTCGCGAATCTCGTCGCCCCCTCGCTCAAGCCGAGCCCCTCTCCTATATAAGGGCACCTCCTCCACCCCATTCCCGCCCCTAGAGCCGCCTCTCCTCGCCCCAAGCTGCCGCGCCACCTCGCCGGAGTTCGCCGGACCACCGCCGCCATTGCCGCCCCGCCCCACCACCTCCGGCCATCCCCGCCAACTCCCACCACCACCACTAGAACCCCCTCGCTCCACCTCCCCCACCGGACCCCTCGCCTCGCCGGAGGGCCACCGGAGGACGTCGCCGGAGCTCCACCAGAACCCCTCGCCGGAACAGCTACAGTAATCCCGACCTGCCTTTTTTTTTCGTTCTGTTTTTAAAACAGAATAGTTTCAATCTTGTAAAATCCGCAGTTAATTATCTGCGAGGTATTTTTGAGTGATTCCAGCTGCCTTGGATCACAAATTTCTTGAAGTTTCTGCTAGTGCAATCGGATTTCAAATTTTAGTAGTTTAAATTTGAGTTTGCATAAATTTGTTCAAATCACTATTTTGGCCATATTTTGAGTTAGGAGTATTATTTTTGACCGATTCTTTTTGCTACTGGTTACTTATTAGACTAGCTATGCAGTAGTGTTTAGTTTGCATGCTAGTGAGTTATCTAAATTAGCTTTTTATTGTAAACAGTACTGTTTACTCTGTTTTTAGTACTGTTTGTAGTTTAATTATTATTAATTAGTTTTAATTAGTTTATTTTGCTAGTTTTCACCGGTGTGTCATATACTCTATTGTTTAATAGTGGGTTATTTCTAGGATTTATTAGACTTAGTATTCTTGAGGTTCTAGGTGTTGTTTGTTGCATGACTAGTTGCTAGCAATAGAAATAGTGTTATTTTATTGTTTTGTTAGAATTTTATTATAGGGAAAATACTTTATATTACTTAGTGAATAATTATTTTTACTCTCTGTTAAGTAATTGTTTTAGCCTTTTTACTTGTTGTTAAGTAGAGTTGTTGTGGTGTAGAGGAGTGATTAGGAGTTTATTTTGGTTTTTGCCTTTGATCCTATTTTGATTTCGTTGTTATTTTTTATTGTTATGATTGAGTGTTAGCATGTTTGCTTATGTGAATACTATGCTTGCTTGTATAGATTTATCATCGGAGAGTGACGACTAGTGTTATCAAGTTTCCGATAGCGATAGTATCTTCATCAAGTTATACCAGGCAAGTTCACTTTGACCATATTTTTCATACCAATATTTTTATTGCATTTAGTGGCACCATTATTTCAATCCCTCTAGTAGTGATATTGAATTCTTGTAGTTGAGTAGAATGCATGAGGTAGGAACCCATCTCCCTGTTACCAAGCCCGGGACGTTGTTTACTTTTAAAGCTACGCTATAGTAGACGGGGTTGGTATGAGTGCTCTGGAGTGGTGTGGGAATGGAGGATTTTACGTCAAAGACAACAACTTCCTGATGGCACCTGCGAGGACAGCATCTTCGAGACCTCAAGACTTCAAGACTCGAGACAAGACTTCAATACACACTGCTGGGTGGACTGGTTGTGAGGCACCCTGGAGTATCCAGTGGATTTGCCTAGTGAGTTGGGTTTTGGCCAGTACTCATGAGGAAAGTTCCACCCAGACTCAAAGAGACGGAAGAATACTTCATGCCCAGAAGCTTACCTCTGCAACCGCAAGTCACTATGGGCTCTGACTTGGTTGACCTTAGTTGTGACTCTGGCTGGGACGGTGCTAGCAGATGTAGAACTACGGTAGGATTGAATGAGCCTGGACAGTGGTCAGAGGAACTCTTTGGAAGACCATGTTTCGGTCGTCTTGTTCTCAAACACCTTGAAGTGCGAGAACATAAAAAGAGGGATCGAATCTTGCGGGTAAAGTGCACAACACTCTGCAGAGTTAAAACCTAATCGATTAGCCGTGTCCCCGGTTATGGACATTTTGAGCCTCTGGACTTGGATCTATCTCGGAACTCTCAACACCGGATTGATAACTTAATTGTGGGCAACCTCTGATGATTTGGGCTATGAGACATCAGTTGGCGGAACCATGTCATGGTAGAAAACTCTGTAGTGAGGACTCCTGATATTCCTTTGTTGTAGGGAAACCAAAACTAGCTTTTATGAAACAAAACTCAGACACAGAGCCATAAAGCCATATTGCATATAGTATAGTTCTATCATTTGAATTTTCTTACAGTGATCTTGCCAGTACATCCAATGTACTGACCTACGCGGCTGCAACGTATCATGTTGCAGGAATTATTTCTACGACGAGTAAGGATTTCGATATAGGGTTACGGTCTACACTCAACTTGCCGATGGCGTTGATGGGACTCCACACCCGATTTGTTGTTTCCGCTGAGACTTATAAGGTATATATATCAGTTTTATGTTATTTATACATGTGATTGCACTTTGATATATACATTGATGTACTGTGTGTGCCAGCATACTGATCCAGGGATGGCATAGATACACAGAGGGTTGACCGTTTAAGGTCGGGTCGTTACATAGGGGGCGCAAGCTGTGAAAATCCGGTTTGAAGGTTAGCACAACGACTTCATCATCACCATGGCCCCCAAGAAAAAGAGGATCACAACGATCGGCTCGTCTGGGGCCGGCCCATCCGCGCTAGCGCGAGCAGGCGGCCGGGTGCACATGGATGGGGCCGGGGACGTGGCCTGCGAGCATCCACGACATTCTGGCGATCGGAGCCAGGCGAGCGGCGTCGTCCAGGTCCGAGGCGATGACCCACGCGCCGCTGGGTCCGGGGACGGGGCCGTGTTGCCCGCGGGCGGCGCAGCAGCCTCTATGGCACCCCAGCCGGCGCCCGCACCGCAGCCTTCGCAGGCCACGCGCGATGAGCAACACCGCGATGCCGGAGCCCCTGGACATCGCCGTGGAAAGAGCCATGTGCGCCACTCACAGGACGAACCAGGCCGGCATGCGCACTCAGACGCTGGTGCACGCGACGTGCGACTGCGACACTGCGACAGAGCCCCTTCTAACCCGGTTAGATGTCAGAGCGTGTCACGGTCTACGCAGATCTCGCCGCCGCCTACGCCAGCAGAAGCGGTGGCGCGCATGCAGCTGCTCCTCGACTTCCCCCTGCTGCGGAGTAGCTCGACGAGTGGAGATCCACCATCCGAAGCCTTGTCAGCTTCGCCAACAAAGACAAGCCGCTCCCGACGGGATCCCCGCATCGGCGTCCTCACAGGCCGGTGCATGCCGGCGGTGGGGGGGGGGGGGACCAGAGACGCTGTTACCACAGTGCACTCCCCCCCCCCCCCGCGGCCGCGACAACAGCCACTGGCCCGTCGACCCGACATCGGTGACAACGTTTCCACAACGCCGTCTGACTCGCGAACACGGCGCCACCAACGTCAAGTCCTTCGGGAACGGGCCCAGGAAGACGCTCGAACTACCATCGATCAACGATGGGAGGCACGCCATCAGTCAGATTGGCGTGCGGGGCCTACCATGGAGCACCCGGCGCCGGGGGGCCCCGGCGACCTGCCTTACGAGGTGGGTTGTCCAGCCTTTACCCGAGAGCTGTGGTAGTTCCAGTGGCCCTCCCACCGCATGTTCAAGCCCAATGTTGGTGAGAAGTACAACGGTAAGACCCACCCGTCGGAGTTGCTCAGCATCTACACCATCGCGATGCAAGCTGCTGGAGCTCGCGACGACAAGGTGCTTGCCAATTACTTCTCGTTGGCACTCAAACCCAACTTCATGTCATGGTTGATGCACTTGCCAGTGGATTCCATTTCTTCTTGGTCGGATTTGTGTCATGAGTTTGTTAGCGCCTTCCCTGGAGGCCACCAAGCTCATGGCCAGGCAAGCGATTTGCATATCATCCCCCAGAAAGAAGGTGAAAACCTGCACAAGTACATACAGAGGTTCAGCCGGGTGCAGTACAACATCCCAGATGTTCATCCCGCCGCCGTTATCAGCGCATTCCATCTTAATATGCGCAACCGCAAGATGCATGAAGAGTTGGCGATGAACAAGGTCAAAAATGTGGCCGAACTTTATTTTCTGGCCGATAGATGTGCTCAAGCTAAGGAGGGGAGGAAGTACCCCGGCGAGGACGCCGGTGCGGAAACCGACTCCACAAACAAAGACATCGCCGCCCCGACAAAGAAAGGCCGGTGCCGCAACAGAAAGTGCAAGGGCAAGACTGTGCTTGCTGTTGAGGGATCCGGTGAGCTCGGCGCCGCCAAAAGGCCAAGGCTGACGACCTCAGCAAGGAGGTTGCTAGGTGTGTCGCCTGCTTGGCCCTGGCGACCGCCAGCAAGCCAGGAGGCTTCGACAAGCAGTACTGCAAGATCCACCGCACCAAGGGCCATGACCTCCAGAACTTCCGACAAGTTCAGCTGCTTGCAGAAAAGCAGAAGGCTAAATATGCGAGGCGAGACAAGGAGAAGGGTCAGGATGGTGCTGAGGTATCCGACAAGAAGCGTAGCGGCCAAGGGGGTCACCGTGGCAAAGATAACCAACAGGAGAGGCCTGCTCGGGACCGCGGCAAGAAATATGAGGATGATGATCACGACGAGGACCACGAGTCCGGCGAGCACGAGTTCTAGAGGGCTACACAGGCTATGTGCGTCGATGGTGGTGCCTCGTTGCACACCTCACACCGCCAGCTGAAGCAGTGGGCGCGTGAGGTCACTGCGGCGAAGCCGTCGTTCGATGCCCAGAAGCCACTGAAGTGGTCCCGCACGCCCATCGTTTTTGACATCGAGGATCACCCTGACCGCACAACTGCGGTCGGGTGTTTGCCGTTGTTGGTTTCGCCAATAATACGCAACCTCAAGGTGACCAAAGTGCTGGTTGACAGTGGGGCCGGTCTGAATTCGATCTCGCCCGATGTGATCAAGAAGCTGCAGTCCTGATGGAGACCTCGAAGAAACGAGCATGTTTCAAGGGGTCAACCCGGGAAGGAGCCAGCCTAAAGGTAAAATCACGCTGCCCGTTACGTTTGGGGGCGAGCTGAACTATAGGATGGAGAAGATCATCTTCGATGTCGCCGAGATCCCCTTGTCATACAATGGGATCCTTGGCCGCCCAGCGCTGGCCAAGTTCATGGAGGCGTCCCATTACACCTACAACACGTTGAAGATGCCGGGGCCGCTGACCATCATCACCGTCCCCTCTGACAAGAAAGACGCACTCATCTGCGCCGACCAACTCTACCGAGAGGCAGTTGCAGCAACTGCCGCCAGGGCACTTGCTCCTGCCGCTGAAGCTCCAGGGAGGAAGAAGGCAGGCAAGACCTCTTGTGGCAAGACCTCTTGCACCCACTCCGGCAAGCGCACCTCTTCGGAGTGTTGTGCTCCCATTGAGGACGTGCCAGAGAGCTCCACCGGCACGAGCAAAAAGTCCAAGGCTGCACCACCAGAAACCAAGAAGGTGTCCGTCAAGGAGGACGACACGGGAGGGGCTTTCACTATAAGCTCCACCCTCGACAGCAAATAGGAAAGCACGCTCGTCGCCTTCCTGCGGGAGAATGTTGATGTATTTGCATGGCAAGCAGCTGACATCCCCGACGTTCCCAGGAAGGTGGTTGAGCACCATCTTGTTGCCTATCCTCATGCGTGGCCCGTCAAGCAGAAGGTCAGGAAGCAAGCTTTGGAGTGCCAAGAGTTCATCATTGAAGAGATCAGGAAGTGGGAGGCGGCAGGCTTGGTAAGAGGAGTACTCCACCCCACGTAGTTGGGTAATCCGGTGGTGGTGCGTAAGGCAAATGGGAAGTGGAGGCTGTGTATTGACTACACGAACATTAATAAAGCCTGTCCAAAGGATACTTTCCCTCTGCCACGCATCGACCAGATTGTAGACTCCACTGCCGGGTGTGACCTGCTGTCATTCCTCGATGCCTATTCAGGGTACAACAAGATCTTCATGATGAATGAAGACGAAGATAAGACCGCATTCATCACCCCATGTGGTACGAACTGTTTTGTACGAATGCCTTTCGGGTTGAAGAGCGTTGGTTCGATGTTTTCCTGAGCAGTCCAGATTGGTTTTGAGCCCCAGCTACATAGAAATATGGGAGCTTATATGGATGACATAGTGGTCAAGACCAAGGACAGGGCCACACTCGTGCAAGATTTAGAAGAAACATTCACAAACTTGTGCAAGATCAACCTCAAGCTCAACCCGGAGAAGTGCGTGTTCGGTTTCCCTTCCGGCAAACTTCTCGGGTTATTTGTGTCTCAAAGAGGAATTGAAGCAAATCCCGAGAAGATCAAATCGATCGAGCAGATTGAGGCGCTGAAATGGGTCAAAGACGTCCGTAGGCTCGCCGGCTGCGTTGCTGACCTGAGTAGGTTCATCTCCAAATCTGCTGAGCGCGCCCTCCCCTTTTTTAAGGTTTTGAAAAAGGCGGGTCCAGTAAAATGGACTCCGGTGGCAGAGGCAGCACTGCAAGATTTGAAGAGGTACCTCTCCTCCACGCCAATACTAGTCGCGCCTAAACCACGAGAGTCGTTGCTGTTGTACCTAGCAGCAACGAATCAAGTGGTCAGTGCTGCACTGGTGGCACAGAGGGAAGCTGAGGGAGAGGTAGCAGTTGCAGCAGATCCGTCGGATGGTGGGCCGGGGTCTTCCCCGGTAGAGCCTGATGCCGGCAAACCAGAACCCCCGGCAAGGCCTGAACCCGGCGAGGCAGAGCCTGAGCGGATGGGCAAAGTGGGACAGAAGAAGATGGTGCAGCACCCAGTGTATTTTGTCAGTTCCCTCTTGCAGGGGGCTAGGTCAAGGTATTCTGGGATGCAAAAGCTGCTTTTCGGCCTTCTCATGGCCTTGAGAAACCTGCGCCACTATTTCCAAGCGCACGAGATTACCGTCGTCACCCGCCTCCCTTTGCAACGGATTTTGCACAACCCAGATGCGACAGGGAGGATTGTGGAGTGGGCATTGGAGCTATCGAGCTTTGGCCTAAAGTTTGAAAGTACTTCAATGATCAAGAGCTGAGCTTTGGCAGAGTTCATAGCAGAGTGGACCGCAACGCCCGACGAGGAGATTCAAGAGACCGCTCTTCCCGGCAAGGATACGAGCAGTGAATGGATTATGTATTTTGATGGAGCTTTCTCCCACCAAGGTGCTGCTGGTGGTGTGCTACTCGTCGCACCCACCGGATAGCACCTCAAGTACGTAATCTAGATGCACTTCCCCCGGGAAGAATCAACGAACAGTACGACGGAGTACGAGGGGTTGCTTGCCGGTCTCAAGATCACGGTAGACCTCGGAATCAAGAAGCTCATCATCAGGGGTGATTCGCAGCTTGTCGTCAAGCAAGTCAACAAGGATTACCAGAGCCCGTTGATGGAGGCCTACCTGAATGAAGTGAGGAAGTTGGAAGAACGTTTCGATGGCCTAGAGGCAGAACATGTTCCCCGAGCAGAGAATAGCATTGCCGAGGACCTATCGAAACGCGCTGCCCTCAAGTTGCCTGTGGAACCAGGTACCTTTGTACTTCAGTTAATACAACCACCCATAGAGCCTTCGGCAGGGCAGAACAAGCAAAGGAAGACAAGCCCCGGCAAGTAACTTCCCACCAAGCTCCCAGGAGCCGCCGGCAAGGAGGTTGCCAGGTACCCCAAGCTTTTCGAGGGGGCAACTACCTCTGACGGGGCCCCAGGCCCTGACTGTAGAGGCTGCTGCCCCTGCGGCTGAAGATGTGCCTTTGGTCCTTGCTGTCGAGCCCCAGGCCCCGACATGGGCGCAACCCACCGTCTGTTTCCTCCAAACAGTAGAACTCCCTGAGGAGCAGGAAGAAGCGGAGAAAGTAGCCCGTTGGTCCAACATGTACCAGTTTGTGGATGATACCCTGTACAGAAGGAGGCCAAACAGAGTCAGGCTGAAGTGCATCCCTCGAGAGGACGGACTAGAGCTGTTGGCAGAGATACGTGGAGGTATGTGTGGCTCCCACATAGGGTCAAGGGCCCTTGCCGGCAAGGTTTCTTCTGGCCCACAACCCTCTAGGATGCAGCTGCGCTAGTAACCAAGTGTCGGTGTCAAAACCGGCGGATCTCGGGTAGGGGGTCCCGATCTGTGCGTCAAGGTCGGATGGTAACAGGAGACAAGGGACACTTTATTTTACCCAGGTTCGGGCCCTCTCGATGGAGGTAAAACCCTACTCCTGCTAGATTAATATTGATGATATGGGTAGTACAAGAGTAGATCTACCACGAGATCAAGGAAGCTAAACCCTAGAAGCTAGCCTATGGGTATGATGATGGTTATGATGTGTTCGTCCTACGGACTACAACCCTCCGGTTTATATAGGCACCGGATAGGGATATGGTTACACAGAGTCGGTTACATTGGCAGGAGATCCTAAATATCCGCACGCCTAGCTTGCCTTCCACGCCAAGGAAAGAACCTTCCGGACACGGGACGAAGTCTTCAATCTTGTATCTTCATAGTCCTGGAGTCCGGCTGAAGATATAGTTCGGCTATCCGAACACCCCCTAATCCAGGACTCCCTCAGTAGCCCCTGAACCAGGCTTCAATGACGACGAGTCCGGCGCGCAAATTGTCTTCGGCATTGCAAGGCGGGTTCCTCCTCCAAATTCTTCAAGAAGATAATAAACACCAAAATAGTGTCCGGCTCTGCAAAACAAGTTTCCACGTATTGCCATATAGAGAATAATACAAACACAAATCAAATCTGCTGACGTATTCCGCAGTGCGTCATAACACTGCGACCAAGCCTTCTGTATGGATTATTTTTTGTTGTTCCACTGCAGCACGTTCAACGAGGCGGTTTCCTTGGCACGTCTTGTCGAAGCAGAGATCGTGTGCCCCTTTTAACGGGATTCTCATTAATGCGGACGTGGGTAACCCAACCGCGCCATTTACCATGGCGTTTAGGAGGCAAGTGAGTTTTACTAGGCCGGTGGGGACGCATAGCCGCATCCGCCCATATAAGGGGATAAGGATCCACCTTTTCACCTACGCCTTCTTCCTCCTTTGCCTACCCATCTTCTTCGCACCCGAGCTCCAGCGCCCGACCGCTTCCCAGCTCTAACGCCGGAATGTATCCGAGCTCCAACACCGGACTATGTATCCGAGCTCCGACGCCGGACTGTAAATTCGAGCTCCAACGCCGGACTATACCCGAGGTGTCGTAAATCACCTTGGTTCAAATAAGTTTGAAGGAGTTTAGTCGAGCTTAATGCCGGAAATGCCTTCTATGGAGCCAGCCACTAGCGTCCGAGCTCTATGCCGGACTGCTTTCAAGGTGGTGCACCATCCCTAATGTGGGCCGATTTTTGTCAATATTTTTGATCGGCGCAATTTATTCTCTGCCGAGATATATAGCCAGTAGCCCTCAAGGTGGGTATCGGTCTAAAACCCGAGATGCACATCAAGGATGACATAAGACCGCTGATCCCTGTAGTCGCTGAGACTCAGGTTGATTTGCAAAATCGGTCTGAGGATCAAGTCCTAGCTCGGCAGAATACTTCGGGATACAAAAAGCGGCGTGCTAAGTCTTCGAGACTCAGGTTGGGTGCGGCCGACCAACCTGAGGATCAAAATCTCCTCGGAAACTATATTGCACATAAATTTTTTTGCATTGGACAAGCAATGCAGTAGCCCCCGAGACACTGGTCGGGTGGCAACACCAGATCAGGGGATCAATGTGCCCGAAGCCCAGTAGCCCCCGAGCCTTAATGCGGGCACGGGTGGCCGAATTAAGGATCAATATCCATAGTAAAATCGCAAATTATGTGTAATGACTCTATGTATCTAAGTACTTTACGTCATTAATGCTCGGATCCGCATTGTACAAAACTTTGTTGACCGGCCATCGGCTTCCACCTCCTTGGCCAGTAGCCGAGGAGTGTTTGTCTTACTTTATAAAGCCTTTATGAGGGCAAAGATTTATGACAAACAAGGCGATCTGGCCATACGGTTTTATAAACAAAGGTACGCGGAGAGATATGTTATATTACTATTTTAACAGAAGAAATGTCTTTCAAAGAAAATAGTCCCGCTATCGGTTCCGTTCTTTAGGTTGTCATGCTAAGCATGATCATAAAATCTCAGCTCCAATGTAAGAGCAAAATATCGAGGATTTAGTTTGGGAGGCTAGTTAATAGCCCCCGGTAGTGTTCGGCGTCAGTCGGGGTCAAACCGTAAACACTTCGGCCAATGTTATGAACGGCCTGTTATTTAACATAGTTATCGGATCGCTGACCAGTTTACGCTTATTGTGACAGTCAGTTTTCGGCTTTCTCCACTGAGGTGCTTAACCATGTGAGCTGGAAGCACAACCGCAGTGATTCTCCCTTTGCACGCCTGGCCGAACAAAACGGAACATAGGAAGCAAGTGCAGGAGCCGGGCAACCCAACTATTGACCGAAGACACAATTCGAAACCAATGCATATATAGCAATATCCGAGAATGTTTTTGCTGAATCTCTAAAGGAGTCCGGCACTGCACTACGTGACTTGTGCTGAAAACACACAAATAGTTTAAAAGTGCCAAAAAGCTTGGAAAACCAAGAAACGTCAGTAAAAACATGACGTCCGAACAATATCAAGTGTTCGGTGCCAGCCCGAAAATTGGTCTTAGAAAAAAGAAGTGCTTTTGCCGTGCTTTTAACATGATACATCCTATCTCAAGACTTCGAGCGGGTCAGCCTACGGCTTCAACCTCCTATCCCGAGGGCGGAGTACTTCTCGTCAGGCCAGTTTAGCAAACTAAACTCTAGCGGATTTTGAGAGAAAAATTAGGCTCCCCGGCTAGTGACCGCACACTCGTGTCGAAAAAAGGAGTGATAAATAATAATAACTTTGCAACGACTAAGAAGAAAAACACTTAGTATGAAAGGACTCAAATAAACATAAGAGCCCCCAAGTGACTTGGGTAAAAGTTGACTATATAATGTAAGGTGACATATAGAATGCCTTCTAGCCGGATTGTAGATCGTTTGTCGTTGCCGGCCTTTTCGCTTCAACCTCGGGACCTGACGGTCCGGAGTGTGTCCGAATACCATAATGGTTATATAAGAACCGAGGTATGCATGGAGACCAGGCGTAGGGGTCATTAGTGCTTTATCAGACAAGTGCCCAACTAGTTATGTTATATTACATGGTTAGTAAGAAACATCTTCCAGAGAGAATAGTTCCGTTAAGGGTTCCTTTCGCTGGGGTGGCGTGCCCTGTAGTGCACGTCCGGACTGCAAATGCAGGAAAACATCTGGGGGCATGTATAAGTAAAAAAGGTTCATCTTTAGTTCACCGACCGAATATTCCCTTAAGAACGCTAGCTTTCGGCTTCACCCAGTCTGAGGTACACATCCGGCTTATCCGGCAGTAGCAATCGCAGAGGTGCTCCCTTTACCGCCTAGCCGAACAATCGGGAACGTAGGGGTAAGCACAGGAGCCAGGCAACCCAGCTTGGCCAAAACTTAAGTCATATCGATGCATATAATGGTGAATAAAAGGTACATGCGGAAGTGTGACACATGTGTTGGGCATAAAGCCCGTATTAATAAGCTTCTGTTAAAGAAGCCCCAGGTATAATGAGCGCGGGTAGCGCGTCAAGTATGTGCGAACAAAGTTTGGACAAAAAAAATTTACAAGCAACTTTTTTTTTTCAAAAAAGTATAACGC
The DNA here is from genome assembly GCA_032464435.1 of Aegilops umbellulata. Classification (NCBI taxonomy): domain Eukaryota; kingdom Viridiplantae; phylum Streptophyta; class Magnoliopsida; order Poales; family Poaceae; genus Aegilops; species Aegilops umbellulata. The sequence goes on from CP136055.1 coordinate 217,305,441, forward strand.
TTGGTCAAACCGAACACAAGTTAGAAATTAAAGCTTTGAGCATGAAAGCGACTTAGCTAGTTAATGTGTTCGCAGTCCGAGCTTGATGCAGGACAAGGTTCTATCCCCCAAGCTGGTCCCGAGGTGGCGGAGCGGAGAGCTCAACACGCCGAAGTGGTGACATAGCACGGTCGATGTAGACCGGCAGAGTGACGCCGAAGTCCCCGGAACATTTTCGTGTGCACAAAAAATAGTGCAAACGAGAGATAATAATAATAATGATAAATAAAAAATCGTTGCATAATGAATAATTTATGCAAAGTGAGTAATAAAAGAAATATGGCCTGGCGCCAAAGTCGATGTCGATGCAGGGCGTCGGCGTGATGCGGTAAAGGCGTAGCAAAGCCTGAATTCACAGGTCGGTCCGCGCTCCGGATGCGGCGTTCGCCGGACTATGTACGGAGATTGACCGAACTAGCATGCGACCGTCGTTTATGCGGCCACCATTTGATAGACCTGTGAACATATGATGGACAAACCAGAGTAATAATTCTTTGGAAAAAATGAACTCAAACATGCAAAAAATATTAGGATTAATAGCACCTGGTTTATTTGTTGTAGTAATCCAAAGGAAGATGATGCTGGCAAAGGTTGGCTCGCCGAGGCAAAGCCCTCGGTAGAGCCAATCATGACGAAGCTGGTCGGCTAGTGACGCCGAAGTGTTCGGAGTAGGTTGATGAAGAGGTGATGAATCCTCCGGTCCAGCCGAGATGTCGAAGCCTCGAGGCCAGTCGATGAGTCGAAGTAGTCCGGCGTGACGGACACTGGCTTGAAGGGGCAACAGTGCGGCCCTGCCGATGCAGGTCGTGACGTGGTAGATGCCGACTTGATGTAGCGACCGTGCGGTGATGCCGGTATGCCCGCTCCGTGTAATCCGTGGGGCGGCGATGTTGGTGATGATTTGTCCTTCGCGATGTCGGACTCTTGTTCGGCTTGCCGAGATGATGATCCGAAGAAGTTGAGCTTGGCTCAACAAAGTGACGATGTGTCTAGCACAGGTCGGCAACCATGGAGAAATATTGTCGGACTGGTTTGACACTAGCGATGATGTTGAAGATCATGTTCAAAAGATCTTAAAGTTAGTGGGATGTGTTCGGGAACAATACACAATATCCCATACAAAACTTCCTTCAAAAAGGATGTCCGAAATCCCGTTCATAAAAAAGATGAATTCGGGTCGGATTTGTTCTCGCGCAGAAAACAGATCCGAAAAGTGATGCACTAATCGGAAGGTTCCCGGAGTTTGGACGGTCGGATCGAGCTGAAATTTGGAGGGGTGGTAGATATAGTAATTCTGCAGCCTATCAACGGTTGGATCTTCCAAAGGACGCCCGAGCTAGAAGCTGGACACCACGCCCTAAACTCGTCCAGATTCCCGTCCAGATTTGACAGGGCTCCGGTATATTATGGATTGCCGGAGATTCCTCCATCGGAACTCGACGAAATTTTCCAGGGTTGTTGTAGACTCAATTCTGCACAATTCCACCAAAGCGATCGTCAAAACGATACTCAAGGAGGTGGTGGCAGCAGATACGAGTTCGCTGTCCAGAAAAACAGCACGGTCGGTTGAGGGCAATGTTGACGTTGAGCCCCCGAGCTCCATGGATGATTCCTCCATGATCTTGATAGAGATCGGAGTTGATGTTTGATGAAGGCCCTCGTCCGAACATGATGATCGGAACACGGGGCGCAATTCTTGGTCGAACCAAGGTGACCAGTCGAGCTGGTGACGAAGATACCGAAGTCGCAGTTGATCTGCAGGCGAGCCATCGATCCTTTTGTCGATCACACAGCGGAACTCTCAATGAAAGCACCAATGTCGGTGTCAAAACCGGCGGATCTCGGGTAGGGGGTCCCGATCTGTGCGTCAAGGTCAGATGGTAACAGGAGACAAGGGACACTTTATTTTACCCAGGTTCGTGCCCTCTCGATGGAGGTAAAACCCTACTCCTGCTAGATTAATATTGATGATATGGGTAGTACAAGAGTAGATCTACCACGAGATCAAGGAGGCTAAACCCTAGAAGCTAGCCTATGGGTATGATGATGGTTATGATGTGTTCGTCCTACGGACTACAACCCTCCGGTTTATATAGGCACCGGATAGGGTTAGGGTTACACAGAGTCGGTTACGTTGGTAGGAGATCCTGAATATCCGCACGCCTAGCTTGCCTTCCACGCCAAGGAAAGAACCTTCCGGACACGGGACGAAGTCTTCAATCTTGTATCTTCATAGTCCTAGAGTCCGGCTGAAGAAATAGTTCGGCTATCCGAACACCCCCTAATCCAGGACTCCCTCACCAAGTGTGAAGCATGTCAGTTCCATTCGAACAAGCTTCATCAACCAGCTCAAGCCCTTCAAACAATCCGTCTCTCCTGGCCATTTTCGGTCTGGGGGCTCGACATACTGGGCCCTTCCCCCCGTGCTGTCGGGGGCTTTGAGTACATGTACGTCGCAATCGACAAGTTCACAAAGTGGACCAAAGTGGAGACAGTGAGGAAGGTGATGGCACAATCAGCCGTCAAGTTCTTCAAGGGGCTAGTTTGCCGTTTTGGTGTGCCGAACGGGGTCATCACCGACAACGGCACGCAGTTCACAAGCCGCACCTTCATGCAATACATCCAGGACCTCGGTAGCAAGGTCTGTTTCGCTTCGGTGGCACACCCGTGGAGCAACGGCCAGGCGGAGAGGGCGAATGCTGAAGTATTGCGAGGCCTCCGGACAAGGACTTTTTATAGGCTACACAAATGCGGAAGGCGCTGGATTGATGAATTGCCAGTGGTTCTTTGGTCAATCAGAACGACACCAAATCGAGCCATCGGCTAGACACCTTTCTCCCTCGTTTATAGGGTAGAAGCAGATCTCCCCACGGAACTCACATACGGGTCACCCCGAGTGCTTGCTTATGATGAGCTTGAGCAAGAGCAATTGCAGCAAGATGATGCAACGCTCCTTCAGGAAGATCGTCTTCGGGCGGCTGTGCGAGCAGCGCGCTACCAACAAGCCTTGCGTCTCTACCATAGCCGCAAGGTTCATGCCCGAAGCTTTGAGGAAGGCGACCTTGTTCTTCGGTGCATTCAGTCGGCCAAGAATTCCTACAAGTTGACGCCGAAGTGGGAAGGCCCTTATCGGGTAATACGAGTCACCAGGCCTGGCGCAGTCTGCCTGGAGACCGAAGATGGTGTCCCATTGAGCAACTCCTGGAACATCGAACATCTTCGTAAGTTTTACCCATGAGGCGCGGTTGCCGGGCCTCCTGGCAAACCACCTTTTGTGCATGCCTTGCCGACGAGGCGTGTAACCCTTTGTACAAAGCCAGGCGCAGACCCTGAGCATAAATAAATGAAGTGCTGGTGCCCTAAGTTTTAGCATGCATGCTAGGTTACGTCTCTCTTTGATAGGGTTGATAGTGCCCGGCGGCAACTAACCCCTAGCATAGAGGTTGGGTGTGTGTCTTTCCGTCCTTTCTAGTCTTTTCTTTGGTTTGCAGGCTGCACAGGCGTTTCTGCTAAGCCATTTAAGGGCAGGAAGACGGATCGACATCCCCGACCCCGGCAAGCCATTGCCGGGGGGATGCAGATTCAAGCACCCAACCACGGCAAGCCAAGGTTTCCGGGGGCTGCGGTTCCAGATAAGTCCTTTATCCCCTGTTATGCATTTCCGTGTTGAATTGGGACGTATGAAGCCTCGTTTATTCCTGGGCCACTGTGCTCCCCCTTTCCTATGCCTAAGAACTATTTCCTGGGCCGGAACTTGGTTGTAGTTGCAGTGACAAGGAAGCAAATGAAGGGCCTAACCCTACTTCACCCTGCCTCCACCCAGGGCGTGAGTATGGTCGCGAATGAAGTGAGGGGACGGCAAGGCCTATTGTCGGGCGACAATGTTTATCTTAAAAATAACAAGGATTCGTCCCTTGGCATGGGCCTCGCTCACGCACAAAGAACCCGACAAACACCCTTTTTCATTAATACGTTCCAAACAGGTACAGTTCTTGCGGAATGCAAACATGCGCAAGTGGATTACAAGTTTTAAATCTAACAAGTGCCCGCAGGCTTAGAGACTAAAAAAAGAGAAGCGCACCATGATCCCCGTTCTTGCCCCTTTCCTCCTAGGTGCGGCAGGTGAAGGTAAAATGGAGGCGACGGGGAACGTGCCAATGGAGAGCTTGACGATGAAGGCCCTCGGTAGGGCGCGTGGCCGAAGGAGGAGGGCGACACGGTCAGTCGGTGTCAGCGTCCTCCCGCTTGACGCCCTCGTCGTCGTTGTCGCTGTCCTCCTCGTCACTCCCGCTTGAGGAGGAGTCTTCATCATCGGAGGAGCTCTCCACGAAACACCTTAGGCGAGTTCCCAAGTGCGAAAAGACCTTGACGAAGAGCAGGCCGTTCTCCATTAATTTGAAGTGGAGAACGAGCCCCTCCGACAGGCTGTGGGCACGAGCGAAGGTCTTCCATCCGCGACGAAGATACATGACATAGGGGTGGGGAAGTCGACATCGACCCGCATGTTGCCATTCCCGCAGCCCCTCATATGCAACCTCAGAGCCTGTGGCGGGTCAAGCTCCATCTCCCGAGCGAATGGAGTAGGGAGACAGAGACGACGGTGCACTGGCCGATTCAGCCTGATGAAGAACTCGCGAGGCTGGTCTCCGATGTGGCCCTCCATTGGGGGAGGGGCTGCTGGCGGTGGCGAGGCCGGTATGCCGCCCCGTGCTCCTCTTCCCTGAGTGCCACGGCGAGCTCGGCCTCGCCCCCTCCATCTCCCTCTCACGGCCGGCTCAGCCACCATGAGCTCTCAGAAAGGAGGGGCGCGCTGTCGAGCAGAGACCCTCGTCTCCGCCATCGAAGTGTCGGCGCACCCTCTCGCCATAGCAGAAGGAAGGAAGGAGCCAAGGTAGAAGGAGATGAATGATGGAAGATTGGGGTGCCATCCCCCTCCCCTCCTTATAAAGGGGCGGGGCCGGGGCTCGGCCGCCCCACTTAACCAATCTACCCACCAAGGGCGCAGGGAATCGAGACCGACCTGCTGCTCCAACCAGCGACGGCCCGGTTCCCTGCCTCGTCATTTAAGGCCCATGGGCCCCACCACCCACCATCTTCGAGGCATGGGGGACACGTGGCGAGCAAGCCGAAATCAAGGAGACGAGTGAGGCGACCGTTTTCCACCATGTGATCGTGGGGCACGGGCGCCTTGAAGGCCACGACTCGAGTCCACTTAGTAAATGAGTCGCGCGCCTGCGTTTTCCTCCTTTTTTACGGGGAAGGCGTGAGCCGCCTCTTTACCATTTACTGCGATGTGACACATGAGGGCAGCAACCGCCCCACGCATGACCCCCACATCACGCACGACCCCCACGTCGCGCATTCAACATGGGTCGTGGGGAAGCGCAAGCGAGCGAGGGAGTTACTACGGTAAAACTCCGCCGCTCACGTGTCCGCGCACCATTCTGGGCCTGGCCCAATAACGCCCCGCGCTTATATGTGGCCCAGGCCCGGGGGCTCCTGTCGGTGTACAAAAGTAAGGGTCCCTTTTTGCACCCGTTTACTTGTGCGCGCGCAGTCGCAGCCTCACACCCCTGGCCATGCTTGGCGGGGCAGAGGAAGCAAAGGCACAAGACGACCAGACCGATGCCAAGCCGGAGACACAAAGAGTAGAAGGGCGAGGTAGACACCCCCGGCAAGACCCTTGCCGGGGCGGCCTCCATAGCCCCAGCAAGCGCCTTGCCGGGCCAACTTGCCCAACACCAGCAGCACTGCCACCCTCGAGCCTGAAAGTTCCGATGCCTTCAACCACACTGGAACCAAGGCTCGGAAGGCACCTCCATGGTGGCATGCAGATCTTTGTGAAGACCAAGAGCATACAAGACTAGATAAATAACCAGAAGACGAAGATCCTCGGCAAGATCCTTGCCGAGGATACCCATGAGACCCCCTGCAAGCCCCTTGCCGGGGACAACCACGACGCCACAGCAAGACCCTTTCCGGGGCCCTGGCAAGACTCTTGCCGAAGACATCCGCAGGGCCGCGGCCAGGCCCAGATCTGCCAAAGCTCCGCCGCCGTTCTCATGCAGCAGCCAGCCCACCAACTAGGCGAACACCTGTGTGGTGATGTGCGGCCTCTAGGCTAACTCAGCAAGCACCTGCGTAGTGGCATGCAGATCTTCGTGAGGGCTCTGCCACCGCACCAACTCAGCAGCCAGCCAGTGTAGCACTACTCGCCTCGTTAGTTCGGACACACGTCGAAGCCAGACGAGGCGGCGACAGCTGGGATGAGCTTCCTTGCCGTCACCGATAAAGCAAGAAGGGCACGTCGGCAGCGCATTAAATGTGTTTGTCCTATGGTGCCAAAGGATAGACTCGATCACTGTATAGCTTTCCACCTCCTGTGTGCCACTGTGGCAGCCCCTTTGTCTATAAAAGGAGGCCCGCGGCGTACTGGGGGGGGGATTCAGACTTTTTGGACCATGCACGCCTTGTAGCTAGTCCAAGAACACCAGATAAACAGAAACCAGTAGGAGTAGGGTATTGCGCGTCCTTGCGGCCCAAACCTGGATAATCCTCCCCCCCCCCCCCGCGTTTATCTCTCAATCCTGCTCTTTCCACAGCCCCGCGTACGCAAACCGTAGCAAAAGGGATTCCTCGTGATCCCATAGGTGTCGTTTCCACTGACAGTTGGGTTTGACATTCTTACTTGTCGAAAAGAGCTACAATTGATCCCCTATACTTTTGGGTCATCAAGGCTATTTTCTGGCGCCGTTGGCGGGGAGTGAAGCGCCTTTGGTTAGGAAACATTTATATAGTGTGCTGAAATTTATTGTCACTTGTTACTATGGAAAACACTCCTTTGAGGGGTTTGTTCGGGGTATCTTCACCTCATACGGAACCACAATTAGCTACCCCTCAACCTACTGCACCTACTAAAAATATTGAATATGAAATTCCTTCGGGTATGATAGAACAACTGCTAGTTAATCCTTATGCATGAGATGGAACCGAACAGCCTGATATGCACTTGATATATGTGGAACAAATTTGTGGATTGTTTAAGCTTACAGGTTTACCCAGGGGTGAAGTGATGAAAAAGGTTTTCCCTTTATATTTGAAGGGAAAAGCATTGGCATGGTATAGGCTATGTGATGATATTGGATTATGGAATTGGAATCGTTTGAAATTGGAGTTCCACCAAAATTTTTATCCTATGCATCTAGTTCATCATGATAGGAATTATATATATAATTTTTGGCCTCGTGAAGGAGAAAGTATCGCTCTAGATTGGGGGAGTCTTAAGTCAATGTTATATTCATGCCCCAATCATGAGCTCTCAAGAGAAATTATTATCCAAAAATTTTATGCGTGGCTTTCTCATAATGATCAAACCATGCTTGATACTTCTTGTGCTAGTTCATTTATGAAGAAGACTATTGAATTCCGGTGGGATATTTTGGAAAGAATTAAATGAAACTCTGAAGATTGGGAACTCGACGAAGGTAAAGAGTCAGGTATTAAACTTAAGTATGATTGTGTTAAAACTTTTATGGATATCGATGCTTTTCAAAAGTTTAGCACTAAATATGGACTTCACTCTGAGATAGTAGCCTCCTTTTGTGAATCATTTGCTACTCATGTTGAACTCCCTAAGGAGAAGTGGTTTAAATATCACCCACCTATTGAAGAAGAAATTAAAGAAACAGTACCAGTTAAAGAAGAAACTATACTTTATAATGTCGATCCCGTTATTCCTTCTGCTAGGATAACAAAAGCTATATTAGAACACCTAAACCTGATGAACAAATTAAAGTAGAACCTAGTATTGCTATGGTTAAAGATCTCTTGGAAGAAGATATGGATGGGCATGTTATTTACTTCTGTGAAGAAGCTACTAGAATTGCTAAACCTGATAAAAGAGATAAACATGGACCTATTGTTGGCATGCCTGTTATTTCAGTTAAAATAGGAGATCACTGTTATCATGGTTTATGTGACATGGGTGCTAGTGTGAGTGCTATTCCTTACATTTTATATGAAGAAATCATGAAATACATAGGACCCGCTGAGATAGAAGAAATAGATGTTACTATTAAACTTGCTAATAGAGACACCATATCACCAGTTGGGATTATTAGAGATGTTGAAGTCTTGTGTGGGAAAATTAAATACCCTACTGATTTTCTTGTTCTTGGTTCCCCACAAGATGACTGTTGTCCCATTATCTTTGGTAGACCTTTCTTGAATACAGTTAATGCCAAGATAGATTGTAATAAACAAATTGTTGGTGTTAGCTTTGGTGTTGAGTCTCATGAGTTTAAATTTTCCAAGTTTAGAAGAAATCTTTATGAAAGAGAATTTCCTAGTAAGGATGAATTAATTGGTCTTGCTTCTATTGCTATTCCACCTACTGATCCTTTAGAACAATATTTGCTAGACCATGAAAATGATTTACATATGCATGGAAGAAATGAAATAGATAAGGTTTTCATTGAACAACGTCCTCTGCTTAAACACAATTTGCCTATTAAAACTCTAGGAGGTCGTCCACCGAAAGGTGATCCTGTGTTCGAATTAAAACAATTGCAAGACACATTGAAATATGCTTATCTTGATGAAAAGAAAATATATCCAGTTATTATTAGTGCTAACCTTTCAGAACATGAAGAAGAAACATTATTGAAAGTTCTAAGGAAGCATCAGGCTGCTATTGGATATACTCTTGATGATTTAAAGGGCATTAGTCCCACTCCATGTGAGCACAAAATTAATATGGAACCTGATGCTAAACCCGTTGTTGATCACCAACGTCGGTTGAATCCGAAAATGAAGGAAGTGGTAAGAACGGAAATCTTAAAACTTCTGGAAGCAGGTATAATCTATCCTATAGCTGACAGTACATGGGTAAGTCTTGTTCATTGTGTCCCTAAGAAAGGAGGTATAACTGTTGTTCCTAATGATAAGAATGAACTTATTCCACAAAGAATTGTTACGAGCTATAGAATGGTGATTGATTACAGAAAATTAAACAAAGCAACTAGAAAAGATCATTACCCTTTGCCTTTTATTGGTCAAATGCTTGAAAGATTATCTAAGCACACACACTTTTGCTTCCTAGATTGATATTCTGGCTTTTCACAAATACTTGTTTCTCATCCTGATCAACAAAAGACTACTTGTACTTGTCCCTTAGGAACTTATGCTTATAGACGTATGCCTTTTGGTTTATGTAATGCACCTGCTACCTTTCAAAGATGCATGACTGCTATATTCTCAAACTTTTGTGAAAAGATTGTTGAGGTTTTCAAGGATGACTTTTCTGTTTATGGGAAGTCTTTTGATGATTGTTTAAGCAATCTTGAGCGAGTTTTACAGAGATGTGAACAAACAAATCTTGTCTTGAATTGAATTAGTGCCACTTTATGGTTAATGAAGGCATTGTCTTGGGTCATAAATTTCTGAAAGAGGTATTTAAGTGTACCAAGCTAAGGTTGATGCAATTGAGAAAATGCCATGTCCTAAGGACATCAAAGGTATTTGTAGTTTCCTAGGTCATGCTGGTTTCTATAGGAGATTTATCAAAGACTTTTCTAAAATTTATAGGCCTCTTACTAATCTTTTGCAAAAGGATATTCCTTTTGTTTTTGATCATGATTGTTTAGAAGCCTTTGAAACACTCAAGAAAGCCTTAATATCTGCACCTATTGTTCAACCACCTGATTGGAACTTGCATTTTTAAATTATGTGTGATGCTAGCGCTTATGCTGTTGGTGATGTTCTATGACAAAGAGTTGATAAGAAATTGAATGTCATTCATTATGCTAATAAAACTCTAGACAGTGCTCAAAGAAATTATGCTACTACTAAAAAAGAATTCTTAGCAGTGGTGTTTGCTTGTGATAAACTTAGATCGTATATTGTTGATTCCGAAGTAACTATTCATACAGACCATGCCGCTATTAAATATCTTATGGAAAAGAAAGATGCTAAACCTAGACTTATTCGCTGGGTTCTCTTGTTACAAGAATTTGAATTACATATCATTGATAGAAAAGGAGCTGAGAACCCCGTAGCTCATAACTTGTCTAGGCTTGAAAATGTGCTTGATGACCCACTACCTATTGATGATAGTTTTCTTGATGAGCAGTTAGCTGCAACAAATGTTGCTAATAGTACTCCTTGGTATGCTGACTATGCAAATTACATTGTTGCTAAATATTTACGACCTAGCTTTACATACCAGCAAATGAAAAAATTCTTCTATGATTTAAGACATTACTTTTGGGATGACCCACATCTTTATAAAGAAGGAGTTGATGGTATTGTTAGACGTTGTGTACTTGAGAATGAACAGGGACAAATCCTATGGAAATGTCACTCCGAGGCTTATAGAGGGCGTCATGGTGGAGATAGAACTGCTCACAAGGTATTGCAATCTGGATTTTATTGTCCTACTCTCTTCAAGGATGCCCGTAAGTTTGTCCCTTCTTCTGATGAATGTGAAAGAATAGCTAATATCAATAAGCGCCAAGAAATTACTATGAATTATTCGCTTGCTGTTAAACCATTTGATGTTTGGGGATTTGATTACATGCGACCTTTTCCTTCCTTTAATGGGTATACACATATTTTGGTTGCTGTTGATTATGTTACTAAATGGGTAGAAGCTATTCCAACTAGTTGTGATGATCACAACACCTCTATTAAAATGCTTAAGGAAGTTATTTTCCCAAGGTTTGGAGTCCCTAGATATTTAGTGATTGATGGTGCTTCACACTTTATTCAAGGTGCTTTCCGTAAGATGCTTGCTAAGTATGATGTTAACCATAGAATTGCATCACCCTATCATCCTCGGTCTAGTGGTCAAGTTGTTAATTTTGCAAAAGACTGTTAATAGGTCCAGGAAGAATTGGTCTAAGAAACTAGATGATGCACTTTGGGCTTATAGAACAACATATAAAAATCCTATGGGTATGTCTCCTTATAAAATGGTTTATGGAAAAGCTTGTCATTTGCCTCTTGAGTTAGAACATAAAGCATATTGTGCAGTTAAAGAACTCAACTACGATTTCAAACTTGCTGGTGAAAAGAGGTTATTTGATATTAGCTCTCTAGATGAGTGGAGAACCCAAGCTTATGAAAATGCAAAGTTATTCAAAGAAAAAGTTAAAAGATGGCATGACAAAAGAATTCAAAACCGTGAGTTTAAAGTTGGAGAATATGTTCTTTTGTACAACTCTCAATTTAGATTTTTTGCAGGGAAGCTCCTCTCAAAATGGGAAGGCCCATACATCATCGAGGAGGTTTACCGGTCTGGAGCCATCAAAATAAATAACTCCGAAGGTACTAACCCGAAGGTTGTCAATGGGCAACAAATAAAGCATTATATCTCAGGTACGCCTATTACTGTTGAAAGTAATATTATCCAAACTTTGACACCGAAAGAACACATAAAAGAGTCCTTCCGGAACACTCCAGAATCATGAAAATAAAGAGGTACGTGATACGGTAAGTAAACGAACTCCGAAAAATCTGCAAAAAATATTTTTTATCAATTATGGAATATTTTAGAATTTTGAGAATAAAGAAACTTCCAGGAAGCGTCCCCTTGTGGGCACAAGACACCAGGGCATGCCAGGAAGCTTGGCGTGCCCAGGTGGGTTGTGCCCACCTAGGAAACCTTCCGTACTCCGTTTTTCTTTTATATGTTTGTCCTCCAAGATAAAAAATCAATATATACTTCCCGAACCTGTTGATCACCCGCGGAGAAATCCTCTGTTCTCTTTTCTTGCTGTTTTCTGCGTAGATCTGAAATTATGTTGTCCCAAGATGTTGGTGTACAAAAGTAGGGGCTCTCCTTTTGACCGCTTTGCTTGTGCACGGGCAGTCAGAGCCACGCGTCGCGGACGCACTTAGCAGGGCAGAGGAGGGAAGCCGGAGAGAAGCCGAAGCACAAGACAACCAAGGCAACGCAAAGGCCAGAAACACAGGAGAGCAAGAGGGCAAGGTAGGCTCCCTCGGCAAGATCCTTGCCGAGGCAGCCTCCGCAGCCCCGGCAAGAGCCTTGCCGGGGCTACCTGCCCAATGCCGGCAAAGCAGGCCACCCTTGAGCCCATGGGTCCCGACACCACCGACTACATTGGAACCAAGGCTCGGGAGGCACCTCTGAGGTGGCATGCAGATCTTCGTCAAGATCATAAACATATGAGAAGATGAGGACCAGAAGACGGCGACCCTCGGCGGGATCCTAGCCGAAGAAATCCACAAGACCCCCGGCAAGCGCCTTGCCGGGGACGACTGCAACGCCACGGCAAGACCCTTGCCGGGCACCCAGCAAGACCCTTGCCGAAGGCATCAGCGGGGCCACTGCCAGGCCCACGCCTGCCAAGACTCCACCACTGTCCCCAAGGACCTGCTAGCTCAACCAGCTAGGCAGGCACCTGCGTGGCGGCGGGCGGCCTCTACACCGACTCAGCAAACACCTGTGTGGTGACATGGAACCCTTCGTGAAGGCTCCACCACCGCGCCAGCCCAGCAGCCAGCCAACGTGGTGCCCTGAGGCCTCGTCAGCTCTGACGCTGTCAAGGCTAGGCGAGGCGGGACAGCTGGGACGTTCTTCCATGTCGTCCCCGATAAAGCAAGGGGGACACGTCGGCATCGCATTAAATGTGTTTGTCCGACGGTCCCAGAGGATAGACTTATCAACTGTAGACCTTTCCACCTCCTGTGTGCCACTGTGCCAGCCCCTTTTGCCTATAAAAGGAGGCCTGCGGCGACCAGGAGAGGGATTTGGCTCTTTTGGGCAAGTTGCACCCCGTAGCTAGCTCAAGAACACAAGAACATCCAATACACCCACCAAAGCAGGACTAGGGTATTACGCATCTTCGCGGCCCGAACTTGGGTAAACGACCTGAGTGCTTCCTGTCAGACCTGCTCTTTGCACAACTTCGCGCCCGCCGACTGTAGAAGGGATCCCAGTGACCCCATAGGTGTCGTTCCCACCGACATCTTTGGCGCGCCAGGTAGGGGGCGCGGTTGTGAGAATCTGGTCTAGCAGTTAGCCTAGCAGTTCTTCATCGCCATGGCTCCCAAGAAGAAGAAGGCCATGGCGGTCGGTTCGTCGGGGGCCAGACGACCCGTACCGGTGCGGGCGAGTAGCGGGCTAGTCGCGAATAGGACCCGAGGTGCAACCCGCAAGCACCAACATCTCTCTGGCAGTCAGAGGCTCACGAGCGGCGTCATTCGTGTGCGAGACGACGAGACGCAAGCGGCGCGGGGCCCCCGGGGGCGTCGCCGTGCCACCCACGGGCGGCGCAACGACCTCCAAGACGCCCACCCCGGCGCCCACAGCACGCTCCTCCCAGGGTGTGCGCGACGAGCAGCATCACCACACCGGTGACCCTGGACACCACCGTGGGAAGAGCCCTGTGCATCATCTACGGGACGAAGGAGGCCAGCATGCCCGCAGAAGCGCTAGTGAAAATGGCACGCAGCCGCTAGGCCGTGATAGAGCTCCTTCTAACGTGGTTAGAAGTCGAAGCGCGCCACGGTCCACGCAGCTTTCGCCACCACCCACGCCAGTAGAAGCTTTGGCGCGCGTGCAGCTGCTCCTCGACTTCCCTCCTGTTGCGGGGAAGCTCGACGAATGGAGAGCCACCATCAGGAGCCTCATCGCCGTCGCCAACAAAGACGAGCCATGGACGGCGGGGGCCTCAGGCCGGTGCTCCATCGAACCACCGTACGCTAGCGATGGAGGGGCCAGAGGCGCCGCGGCCACGGTGCACTCCCCTCCTCCAAGCCAGCCACCGCGGGTGTCGGTCCGTCGTGATGACGCTTGTGATGACATTTCCATAGAATCGTTTGACCCATGGACCCACCGCGACCAACGCCAAGTTCTTCAGGAGCGAGCTCATGAAGACGCTCGAACCACCATCGAGCGCCTGCGTGATACACGCCACTAGTTGGATAGGAAGGCGGGGCCCGCTATGGACCACCCAGCACCGGGAGGCTCAGGGGCCTACCTTACAAGGTGGGTTGCCCAGCCTTTACCCATGAGCCGTGGCAGTTCCAGTGGCCGTCCCACCACACGTTCAAGCCCGATGTCGGCGAGAAGTACAATGGCAAGACCCACCCGTCGGAGTTCCTTAGCATCTACACCATCGCGATGCAGGCCGCTGGGGCTCGCGACGATAATGTGCTTGCCAATTACTTCCCACTGGCTCTGAAACCCAATGTCATGTCTTGGTTGATGCACTTGCCGGCGGATTCCATTTCTTCTTGGTCGAACCTGTGTCATGAGTTCGTTGGCGCCTTCACTAGAGGCCACCAAGCTCATGGCTAGGAGAGTGATTTGCATATCATTCCCAGAAGGAAGGTGAAAACCTGCGCAAGTACATATAGAGGTTCAGCCGAGTGCAATACAACATCCCAGATGTTCACCCTGCTGCCGTGATCAGCGCATTCCATCAGAATGTGCGCAACCGCAAGATGCGTTAAGAGCTGGCAATGAACATGGTCAAGGACGTGGCCGAACTTCACGTTCTGGCCGATAGATGTGCTCGGGCAGAAGAGGGGAGGAAGTACCCCGGCGAAGACGCCGACGCGGAAACCGACTCTACTGACGAAGACACCGCCACCCCGACGAAGAAGGGTCGGCATCGCAACAGGAAGCGCAAGGGCAAGACCGTGCTTGTCATCGAGGGATCCGACGACACCGACGCCACAAAGAAGGCCAAGGCAGACGACCCCGGCAAGGAGATTGCCGGGTGCGCCGCTTGCCAGGCCTTGGCGGCTGCCGACAAGCCAGGGGGCTCCAACAAGCAGTACTGCAAGATCCACCACACGAAAGGCCACGACCTCCAGAACTGCCGACAAGTCGAGTTGCTTGCTGAAAAGCAAATAGCCGAGTATGAGAGGCGGGACAAGGAGAAGGGCCAAGATGGCGCCGAATGATCCAGCAAGAAGCGTGGCGGCCAAGGAGGTCGCCGCAGCAAGGATAACCAGCAAGAGAGGCCTGCTCGGGGCCGTGACAAGAAGCAGGAAGATGATGATCATGACGAGAACGACGAGTCCGGCAAGCCTGAGTTCCAGAAGTCTACGGAGGCCATGTGCGTCGATGGTGGCGCCTCGCTGCATACTTCTCATCGCCAGCTCAAACAGTGGGCGCGTGAGATCACAACAGCGAAGCCCTCATTCGATGCTCAGAAGCCACTAAAGTGGTCCAGCATGCCCCTCATCTTTGACATCGAGGACCACCCTGACCGCACAACTGTAGTCAGGTGTTTGTCGTTGTTGGTCTCACCAACGATACGCAACCTCAAGGTGAACAAGATGCTGGTTGACGGCGGGGCCGGTCTGAACTTGATCTCACCCGTTGTCATCAAAAGGATGCAAATTCCTGATGGAGACCTCGAGGAAACGGGCACGTTTGAAGGGGTCAACCCGGGAAGGAGCCAGCCGAAGGGGAAGGTCACGTTGCCTGTGACTTTTTGAGGCGAATTGAACTACATGACGGAGAGGATTGTCTTCGATGTAGCCGAGATCCCCTTGCCTTACAACAGGATCCTCGGCCGCCCGACACTAGCCAAGTTCATGGCGGCAGTGAACTACGCCTACAACATGCTGAAAATGCCTGGGCCGATGACCATCATCACCGTCCCCTCCGAGAAGAAGGATGCGCTGATCTGCGCTGACCAACTCTACCGAGAAGCGGTTGCAGCAGCTGCCGCCAAGGCACTTACTCCTGCCGCTGAAGCCCCGGGAGGGAAGAACAAGACCGGCAAGACCTCTCGCACCCACTCCGGCAAGCGCACCTCTTCGGAGTGTTGTGCTACCGTCGAGGACGTGCCAAAGAGCTCCACCGGCAAGAGCAAGAAATCCAGAGTTGCACCAGCAGAGACCAAGAGGGTGTCCGTCAAGGAGAATGGCACGGGAGAGGCTTTCACCATAAGCTCCACCCTCGACAGCAAATAGGAAAGCACGCTCGTCACTTTCCTGCGGGCGAATGTCGATGTGTTTGCATGGCAAGCATCCTACATCCTCGGCGTTCCCAGGGAAGTGATTGAGCACCATCTTGTTGTCTGTCCCCATGCGCGACCCGTCAAGCAGAAGGTCAGGAAGCAAGCTTTAGAACGGGAGGAATTCATCACAGAGGAGATCAGGAAGTTGGAAGCGGCGGGCTTGGTGAGAGGTGTGCTCCACCTGACATGGCTGGCCAATCTGGTGGTGGTGCGCAAGGCGAATGGGAAGTGGAGGCTGTGTATTGATTACACATATATCAATAAGGCTTGTCCTAAGGACCCCTTCCCGTTGCCGCGCATTGACCAGGTTGTTGACTCCACGGCCAGGTGCAATCTGCTATCATTCCTCGACGCCTACTTGGGCTACCACCAGATCTTCATGACAAAGGAAGACGAAGAGAAGATAACATTCATCACCCCATGTGGTACGTATTGCTTTTTATGGATGCCTTTCGGGTTGAAGAGTGCTGGCTCGACATTCACAATGGCGGTCCAAATTGGTTTTGGGCCCCATCTACAAAGAAATATGGAAGCTTATATGGATGACATAGTGGTCAATACCAAGGACAAGGCAACCCTTGTACAAGACTTAGAAGAAAAGTTTGCCAACCTACGCAAGATCAACCTCAAGTTGAACCCCAAGAAGCGTGTCTTCGGCGTTCCGTCCAGCAAACTTCTTGGGTTCTTTGTGTCGCAGCATGGGATCGAGGCAAACCCGGACAAGATCAAGGCTATTGAGCAGATTGAGGCACCCAAGCGGGTCAAGGATGTGCGTCGGCTCACTGGCTGCGTTGCCGCCATGAGCAGATTCATCTCCAAGTCCGCTGAGCGTGCCCTCCCCTTTTTCAAAATCTTGAAGAAGGCGGGCCCAATGGAGTGGACCCCGGAGGCCGAGGCAGCGTTGCAGTATCTTAAGAAATACCTTTCCTCTACACCAATACTGGTTGCGCCTAAACCACAAGAGCCGTTGCTGTTGTATTTGGCGACGATGAATGAAGTGGTCAGTGCCGTGCTAGTGGCACAGAGGGAGGTCGATGAAGAGGCAGTGGCGACGGCGGGACTGGCAGATGGCAAGCTAGAGATTCCCCCGGCAGGGCCCGATGCCGACAAGGCAAGGCCCCCGGCAGAGTCTGACGCCATCAGGACAGGGCTCATGCAACCAAAAGAGGTGGTGCATAAGAAGAAAATGATACAGCACCCGGTTTATTTTGTCAGCTCCCTCCTGCAGGGGGCTAGGTCAAGGTACTCTGGTGTGCAGAAATTGCTCTTCGGCCTCCTTATGGCCTCGAGGAAGCCGCGTCACTACTTCCAAGCCCATGAAATGACCGTCGTCACCCGCCTCCCGTTACAATGGATACTGCACAACCCAGACGCGACCGGAAGGATTGTGGAGTGGGTCTTAGAGCTTTCAAGCTTTGGTCTGAAGTTTGAAAGTACTTCAACAATCCAGAGCAAAGTCTTGGCGGAGTTCATTGCAGAATTGACCTCAACGCCTGACGAGGAAATCCAGGAGACCACTCTCCCCGGCAAGGAAGCAAGTCACAACTGGATCATGTACTTTGACGGTGCTTTCTTGCTGCAAGGCGCCGGTGCTGGTGTGCTACTCATCGCACCCACCGAAGAGCAACTCAAGTATGTAGTCCAAATGCACTTTCCCAGGGAGATGTCCACCAACAACACTGTTGAGTACGAGGGGCTGCTTGCCGGTCTCAGGATCGCGACAGACCTCGGGGTCAAGAAGCTCATCGTTAGAGGAGTTTCATAGCTGGTCGTTAGACAAGTCAACAAAGATTATCAGAGCCCGTTAATGGAGGCCTACGTAGATGAAGTGAGGATGTTGGAGGAGCGCTTTGACGGTATACAAGCGGAGAACGTTCCCCATGCGGAGAACGACATCACCGATTACCTGTCAAAGCACGCTGCATTCAAGCTACCTGTGGAACCAAGTACCTTTTTGCTTCGGTTAACTCAACCATCCGTCGAACCATCAGCGGAGCAGAACAAACAGAGATAATCAGGCCCCGACAAGTACTTTCCCGTTGAGCCACCGGGGGCCGCCGGCAAGGATGTCGCCGTGGATTCTGAGCCTGCCAAGGAGCGACTGATTCCGGCAGGCCGTCAAGCCCTGACCGTAGAGATGACCGCTCCCATGGCAGAAGAAATTCCTTTGGTCCTTGCCGTCAAGCCCCAGGCTCCGGCATGGGCACATCATACCGTCCGATTCCTCCAAACAGGGGAGCTTCCTAAGGAGCAGGAAGAAGCGGAGAAAGTAGCCCGTCAGTCTGCTATGTATTAGCTCATCGATGACGTCCTGTGCAGGAAGAGACCGAACGGTGTGAAATTGAAGTACATTCCCCGGGAGGAAGGACTGGAGCTGTTGGCAGAGATACACGGAGGCATATGTGGCTCCCACATAGGGTCGAGGGCCCTTGCCGGCAAGGCATTCCGGCAGGGTTTCTTCTGGCCCACTGCCCTCCAGGATGCAACGACACTAGTAACCAAGTGTGAAGCGTGTCAGTTCCATTTGAAGAAGCTTCATCAACCAACTCAAGCCCTCCAAACAATTCCTCTCTCCTGGCCATTCTTGGTCTGGGGGCTCGACATCCTGGGCCCCTTCCCCGCGCTATCGTGGTCTTTGAGTACTTGTACATTACAATCGACAAGTTCACAAAGTGGTCGGAGGTGGAGGCAGTGAGGATGGTGACAGCACAGTCAGCCGTCAAGTTCTTCAAGGGGCTAGTGTGCCATTGAGGTGTGCCAAACAGAGTCATCACCGACAACGGCACGCAGTTCACAAGCCACACCTTCATGCAATACATCCAAGACCTCGGCAGCAGGGTCTGTTTCACTTCCATGGCACACCCGCGGAGCAACGACCAGGCGGAGAGGGCAAATGCCGAAGTGTTGCGAGGCCTGAGGACAAAGACTTTTGACAGGCTGCACACGAGTGGAAGGCGCTAGATTGATGAGTTGCCGGCGGTTCTTTGCTCGATCAGAACAACGCCAAATCGAGCCACCAGCCAGACACCCTTTACCCTGGTATACGGGGCAGAAGCAATTCTCCCCACGGAACTCACATACGGGTCACCTCGAGTGCTCCCTTATGACGCGCTTGAGCAAGAGCAATTGCGGCAAGATGACGCGACGCTCCTTGAGGAAGATCGTCTTCGGGCGGCTGTGAGAGCAGCATGCTACCAGCAAGCCTTGCGCCGCTACCATAGCCGCAAGGTTCATGCCCGAAGCTTTGAGGAAGGCGACCTTGTTCTTCGGCGCGTTCAGTTGGCCAAGAATTCCAACAAGTTGACGCCGAAGTGGGAAGGCCCTTATTGGGTAATACGAGTCACCAGGTCTGGCGCAGTCTGCCTAGAGACCGAAGATGCTATTCCAGTGAGCAACTCCTAGAACATTGAACATCTTCGCAAGTTTTACCCATAAGGCGCGGTTGCCGGGCCCCCCGACGAACAACCTTTTATACAAGCCTTGCCGGCAAGGCATGTAACCCTCTGTACAAAGCCAAGCGCAGACCCTGAGCATAAATAAATGAAGCGCTGGCGTCCTATGTTTTTGCATGCATGCTAGGTTAAGTCTCTCCCTCGGTTAGGGTTGATAGTGCTTAGCGGCGACTAACCGCTAGCCTAGAGGTCGAGTGTGCGTCTTTCTATTCTCTTTGGTTCGCAGGGCACGTGGACACTTCTGCCGAGCCGCTTGGGAGAAAGAGAACGGACCGGCGCTCTGACCCCGGCAAGCCAAGACCGCCGGGGGCTGAAGACACAAGGATCCAACCACGGCAAGCCATGGTTGCCGGGGGTTGCGGATTTAGATAAGTCTTTCATCCCCCTGTTATGCATTTCCGTATAGAACTAGGACAAATGAAACCTCGTTTTTCTCCGAGGCCACCGTGCTCCCCCTTCTTCTTGTACCCAAGTCCTTGGGACAGAACCGGGTCGTAGGCGTGGTGGCAAGGAAGTAAACGAGGAGCCTAACTCTACTTTGCCCGTGCCTCCGCCAAAAGCATGAGAATGGTCAACTGAAGTCAGGGGACGGCAAGGCCTGTTGCTGGGCGACAATGTTTATCTTAAAAATAACAAGGATTCGTTCGTTGGCATGGGCCTCGCCCACGCATAAAGAACCCGGCATACACCCTTTTTCATTAAAAACATCCCATACAGGTAAAATTCATACAGAATTAAAAACATGAGCAAGGGGGATTACAAGTCTTAGAATTAACAAGTGCTCGCAGGGTTACAAACTAAAAAGAGATAAGGTGCCTGTAATCCCTTTCTTTTCCCTCTCCTCAGAAGGTGGAACAAGGCAGCAAGATGGCAAAAAGAGCGCCTAGGCAAGGTACGAGGAGCAGAAGGCACCAAGAGAACATCTTGGTGCTGGGAAAGGAGCTGGAAGACAAGGCAGCGGGCCGGCAATAGGCGACGAAGGCGTCGGTGCCCGCGTACTCAGACTTGACGGCCGTCACCCGCCTTCTTCGCCTTCTCCGGCCCTCGTACGGCAGTCGACCAAGGAGACGATGGGGAGCGCCTCGATGGAGAGCTTGGCGAGGATGTCCCTCGGCAAGGCGCGTGGCCGAGGGAGGGCGGCGCGGTCAGTCAAAGTCGGGGTCGGCATTCCGCCGCTCGACTCCCTCGTCGTTGCTGTCACTATCCTCCTCATCACTCCTGCTCAAGGAGGAATCTTCATCGTCGGAGGAGCTCTCCACGCAGCACTTTAGACGAGTGCCAAGATCTTCAAAGACCTTGATGGAGAGCAGGCCGCCCTCCATTAACTTGAAGTAGAGGACGAGCCCTGCCGTCAGGCTATGGATGCGAGCAAACGTCTTCCATCCGCGACAGAGGTACATAACGTAAGGAGAGGGGAAGTCGACGTCGACCCGCGTGCCGCCGTTCCCGCAGCCCCTCATGTGCAATCTGAGGGTCTGGGGCTGGTCGAGCTCCATTTCTCGAGCGAATGGGGTAGGAAGACAGAGATGATGACGCGGTGGCCGGCGCAACCTGTTGAAGAACTCCCGAGGCTGGTCCCCGACATGGCCCTCCATCACGAGCGGCATCGCTGGCGGAGGCACAACCATCGTGCCGCCTCGTCCCCCTCTCCCCCGACCGCTGCGGTGACCTCGGCCTCGCCCCCTCCTCCTTCCTCTCGTGGCCGGATCCGCTGCCGCGAGCTCGTGGGAAGGAGGAACGCGCTTTCGAGCAGCGACCCTTGCCCCCACCGTTGAAGGGCCTGCGCCCCTCTCGCCATGACGGGTGGAAGGAAGGAGCGGAAGTGGAAGAAGATGGATGCTGGGAGAACGTGGGATGACATCCCCTCCCCCTCCTTATAAAGTGGCGGGGTCGAGGCTCGGCCACCCCATTCGACCAATCCAGCCATCGGAGGCGCAGGGAATCCGGACCGACCCGCTGCCCCAATCAGCGACGGCCCGGTTTCCCGCCTCCACCGCCCGCCACCTGCATGGGGGACGTGTGGCGAGCGAGCAGAATCGAGGGGACGAGTGAGGCAATCGTTCCCCACCCCGTGATCGTGGAGCGAGGGCACCCTGAAGACCGCGACCTGAGTCCACTCAGTAAATAAGCCGCGCCTCTGTGCCTCCCTCCTTTTCTTATGGGGAAGGCGCGGGCCGCCTCTTTACTATGATGTGACGCATGCATGCGGGAACCACCCCACGCATGACCCCCACGTCACACACGACACTCCATGTCGCGCGTTCAACACGGGTTGTGGGGAAGCACAGTGGACAAAACAGTTACCGCAGTGAAATCCGCCCCACCTGCCCGCGCATCGTTCTGCGCTTGGCCCAACAACACATCGCGCTTATGTGTGGCACAGACCCGGGGGCTCCTGTTAGTGTACAAAAGTAGGGGCTCTCCTTTTGACCCCTTTACTTGTGCACGGGAAGTCGGAGCCACGCGCCACGGCCGCACTTAGCAGGGCAGAGGAGGGAAGCCGAAGAGAAGCCGAAGCACAAGACAACCAAGGCAACGCCAAGGCCAGAAACACAGGAGAGCAAGAGGGCAAGGTAGGCTCCCTCGGCAAGATCCTTGCCTAGGCAGCCTCCGCAGCCCTGGCAAGAGCCTTGCCGGGGCTACCTGCCCGATGCCAGCAGAGCAGGCCACCCTTGAGCCCATGGGTCCCGACACCACCGACTACATTGGAACCAAGGCTCGGGAGGCACCTCTGAGGTGGCATGCAGATCTTCGTCAAGATCATAAACATATGAGATCAGATGAGGACGAGAAGACGGTGACCCTCGGCGGGATCCTAGCCGAAGAAATCCACCATGCCGAGGATGACTGCAACGCCATGCAAGACCCTTGTCAGGCCCCCGGCAAGACCCTTGCCGAAGGCATCAGCGGGGCCACTGCCAGGCCCGTGCCAGCCAAGACTCCACCACCGTCCCCAAGCAGCTGCTAGCTCAACCAGCTGGGCAGGCACCTGCGTGGCGACGGGTGGCCTCTACACCGACTCAGCAAGCACCTGCGTGGTAACATGCAATCCTTCGTAAAGGCTCCACCACCGCGCCAGCCCAGCAGCCAGCCAACGTGGCGCCCTGATGCCTCGTCAGCTCGGACGATTGTCAAGGCCAGGCGAGGTGGCGACAGCTGGGACATGCTTCCTTGTCGTCCTCGATAAAGCAAGGGGTACACGTCGGTAGTGCATTAAGTGCGTTTGTCCGACGGTCCCAGAGGATAGACTTATCAATTGTAGACCTTTCCACCTCCTGTGTGCCACTGTGGCAGACCCTTTTGCCTATAAAAGGAGTCCCGAGGCGACCAGGAGAGGGATTCGGCTCTTTTGGGCACGTTGCACCCCGTAGCTAGCTCAAGAACACAAGAACATCCAATACACCCATCAAAGCAGGACTAGGGTATTACTCATCTTCGCGGACCGAACCTGGGTAAACGGCCCGTGTGCTTCCTGTCAGACTTGCTCTTTGCACAACCTCGCGCTCGCCGACCGTAGAAGGGATCCCAGTGACCCCATAGGTGTCGTTCCCACCAACACAAGACTCCGACGGGGAGAGCTATGTCTCACATCTTATTGCTGACCCAAAGACCTATGAGGACCTATTTCCTTATGGTCGAACTTCGGATGATGAGGAGGATGCTCACTTGATGAGGATCGATGATGCAAGCTCGGAGGAGGAAGATGTTCCTCTACCTCAACCCGGGGACATGCATATAGAGTTCAAGAAATCCAGCCTCCCTAAACGACCTAACTGATCTATTCCTTATCGTTTCCGGCAGAAAAGCAAAGGGGATTTATGTGACAAGATCTTGAAGTTGGAATTGGAGGTCGACGATCTAAAAGAAGAAATCGCTCTCCTCAACTACAATATGAAGAAGTTGAAGACAAGATTGTCATCATCGCCACCATCTTCTTCACCACCAAAGGAGAATTGAGTATCGGGTATGGGCACTCCCCTTGGCTTCCGCCAAGCTTGGGGGAGGTGCCCCGACATCGTATCATCCAACTATATTTTTGCTTTTACTTATCCTAGTTCGATCATTTGCTTTTAGATGAAATAAAGTTTAGTTCGATCCTTTCTTCTTTAAGAGTTTTCTTAGTGATCTATCCTTGTAATCATGTGCAAGTTATATAACAAAGTTAGTTTGAGTTTTTGCTTTCTTTACTCTCTTGTTGCAAATTAAGAAAAGAAATAAAGAAATAAAAATAAGAAAGGAAATAAATCAATGAGATTATATACTAATCCTATGGTAGGTGATGGCACCACATAAGGAAAACTATAACTAGAAAAATTTATTAGAGATTGACAAACATAGCACTAGTCAATGATGCAACTCATGAAAGAATTAATAAGGGAAGAGAAGATTCACATATAGATATACTATCCTAGACATCTTTTGTGATTGTGAGCCCTCATCAAAATATTATATGCCAAAATTGTTGACGTTGGACAAGGAAGACAACTTAATGGTTTACATTTGTTTATATTCACATAGAAGTCATATTGTCATAGATCCTTTAACATGTGATGCTTGCCCCTATCTTTGCTAGCCAGAAATTCTGCACTAAGTAGAGATACTACTTGTGCATCCAAAAACCCTTAAACCCAAATCTTACTTTCAAGTGTCCACCATACCTACCTAGGGATTGAGCAAGATCCCTCAAGTAAGTTGTCATCGGTGCGAAAAGGCAATAAAAATTGCTTCTAAAAGTGTGAGATCATTTAGTGTAAGAGAAAATTGAGCGTTGTACGAACTTGGATGACAAAGAATAAAAGCGACAGACTGCATAATAAAGGTTGTCATCTTAAGGGGTAATACAACATGGCGTTCTCTTGCATTAAGGGATTGAGCATACAAACAAATAAGCGCATGGCAACCTCTGCTTCCCTCTGCAAAGGGCCTATCCTTTATTTTTATGCACTTACTTTTATGCAAAGAGTCAAAGTTTTCCTTCTATTCCTTTTATTTTTCTCCTTTGGCAAGCATCATGTGGTGAGGAAAGATCTAGGCACATACGTCCAGTTGAATATAGATAGCATGAGTTATTATTGTTGACATCACCCATGAGGTGAGTATGTTGGGAGGCGAAACTATAAGCCCCTATCTTTCTATGTGTCCGGTTGAAACGTTTTGCTCATGGGTATGAGGTGAGTGTTAGCAATCATAGAAGACTATATGATGGTTCAGTATGCGGACTTGCCTAAAGGCTTTGACACGTGACCCTTCCTGAAAAGATCATCAATTGTAGTTGTAAAGTTGACTGAGAACATAGTTTGTCGGTTTCTAATAGAGTTTTTGCTCTATACTTCGATTGTGTGACGAACTATTACTTATTCATGAGAAGTATATGATAAAAGTTATATGATAAAAGTCCTATGTTTAATTTTGTTGCTGTTATAATAATCAACATGATGCTTCTATGTCCGTATTTTGTTTTTATCGACACCTCTCTCTCAAAGCATGTGGACAAGTTTTTCGCTTTCGGTTTTCGCTTGAGGACAAGCGAGGTCTAAGCTTGGGGGAGTTGATACATCCATTTTGCATCATGTTTTCTTACAGTTAGTTATTTATAATGTTTTTATCCATAATATTGCTTTTTGGAGTAATTCTAATGCCTTTTCTCTCATAATTTGCAAGGAACACACCAAGAGGGAGAATTCTGGCAGCTGGAAATCTGGACCTGGAAAAGCTATGTCAGGCCACCTATTCTGGACAACTCCAAATGAGCCGAAACTTCGCAGAGATTTTTTATGGAATATTTAAGAAATACTGGAGCCAATAAACACCAGAGGGGGCCACCAGGTGGGCACAGCCCACCTGGGCGTGCCAGGCCCCCCAGGCGCACCCTGGTGGGTTGTGGCCTCCTCGGCCCACCTCAGGTGCCCATCTTCTAGTATATAAGTCATTTTGACCTAGAAAAATAAGGGGCAGACTTTCGAGACAGAGCGTCGCCGTCTTGAGGCGGAACTTGGGAAGGAGCACTATTGCCCTCCGGTGGAGCGATTCCGCCGGGGGAACTTCCCTCTCAGGGGGAAATCATCGTCATCATCATCACCAACAACTCTCCCATCTTGGGGAGGGCAATCTCCATCAACATCTTCAACAACACCATCTCCTCTCAAACCCTAGTTCATATCTTATGTTCAATCTTGTTACCGGAACTATAGATTGGTGCTTGTGGGTGACTAGTAGTGTTGATTACATCTTGTAGTTGATTACTATATGGTTTATTTGGTGGAAGATTATATGTTCAAATCCATTATGCTATTTAATACTCCTCTGATCATGAACATGTTTATCATTTGTGAGTAGTTACTTTTGTTCTTGAGGTCGCGGGAGAAATCATGTTGTAAGTAATCATGTGAACTTTATATGTGTTCGATATTTTGATAGTATGTATGTGGTTATTCCCTTGGTGGTGTCATTTGAACATCGACTACATGACACTTCACCATATTTGGGCCTAAGGGAATGCATTGTGGAGTAGCAATTAGATGGTGGGTTGCGAGAGTGACATAAGCTTAAAACCCCAGTTTATGCGCTATTTCATAAGGGACCGATTGGATCCAAAAGTTTAATGCTATGGTTAGAATTTATTCTTAATACTTTTCTCATAGTTGCGGATGCTTGCAGGAGGGTTAATCATAAGTAGGAGGTTTTTTTTAAGTAAGAACAACACCTAAGCACCGGTCCACCCACATATCAAATTATCAAAGTAGCGAACACAAATCAAACCAACATGATAAAAGTGACTAGATGAAATTCCCATGTACCCTCAAGAACGCTTTGCTTATCATAAGAGACCATTTTGGCATGTACTTTGCATCAAAAGGATTGGGCTACCTTGCTGCACTTCTGTTACTACTACCGTTACTTGCTCGTTAAAAATTATCTTGCTATCAAACTACTCCGCTACTTACAATTTTAGCACTTGCAGACATTACCTTACTGAAAACTACTTGTCATTTCCTTCTGCTCCTCGTTGGGTTTGACACTCTTACTTATCGAAAATAGCTAAAATTGATCCCCTATACTTGTGGGTCATCAGCATAGTTCGAGATTAGGATTTGTCACTCCGAGTATCGGAGAGGTATCTTTGGGCTCTCTCGGTAATGCACATCATAATAAGCCTTGCAAGCAATGTGACTAATAAGTTAGTTGCGGGATGATGTATTACGTAACGAGTAAAGAGACTTGCCGGTAACAAGATTGAACTAGGTATGAAGATACCGACGATCAAATCTCGGGCAAGTAACATACCGAGGACAAAGGGAATAACGTATGTTGTCATTACGGTACGACCGATAAAGATCTTCGTACAATATGTGGGAACTAATATGAGGATCCAGGTTCCGTTGTTGGTTATTGACCGAAGAGGAGTCTCGGTCAAGTCTACATAGTTCTCGAACCCGTAGGGTCGCACGCTTAACGTTCAATCATGATTTTGTATTATATGAGTTATGTGATTTGGTGACCGAATGTTGTTCGGAGTCCTAGATGAGATCACGGACATGACGAGGAGTCTCGAAATGGTCGAGAGGTAAATTTTCATATATATGGCGATTATATTCGGACATCGAATGTGTTCTGGGGGTACCGGGTACACACCGGGTCACCAGAAGGGGTTCCGGGCACCCCGCGGCAACTATATGGGCCTAATGGGCCAAGAGGGGGACATACCAGCCCCTAAGGGGCTGCTGCGCCCCCATATAGGCCTAAATAGGAGGATAAGGAAAGAAGGGAAGGGAGAAGGAAAGGGGAGGATTCGGCCTCCCCCTTCCTTCCCTCCCCCTCTCTTTACTTTCCCCTCCAATGAATAAGGAAGGGGGGCGAATTGGGGAGGAACCCCAAGTAGGATTCGGCCTACTTGGGGCGCCCCCCTTGGCTGCTCCATCTCCCTCCCACCTATATATATGAGGGGGGAGGCGCCTAGAACACACAACAACATATGTTAGCCGTGCGCGGCACCTCCCTCCACAGATTACACCCTCGGTCATATCTCCGTAGTGCTTAGGCGAAGACCTGCGTGGATCACTTCACCATCACCGTCACCACGCCGTCGTGCTGACAGAACTCATGTCCCTCGACACTTTGTTGGATCAAGAGTTCGAGGGATTTCATTGAGCTAAACGTGTGCAGAACTCGGAGGTGTCGTACGTTCGGTGCTTGATCAGTCGGAATGAGAAGAAGTTTGACTACATCAATCGTGTTGTCAAACGCATCCGCTTTCGGTCTACGAGGGTACGTAGACACACTATCCCCTCTTGTTGCTATGCATCTCCTATATAGATCTTGCGTGAGCATAGGAATATTTTTGAAATTGCATGCTATGTTTCCCTTTAGTTATTAGACGTTGTGTACCTGAGCATGAACAGGAATATATCCTACGCAAGTGCCACTCCGAGTCTTATGAAGGACACCACGCTGGAGATAGAACTACACATAATTTATTGCAATCCAGGTTCTATTGGCCCACTCTTTCAAGGATGCCCGTAAGTTTGTCTTATCTTCTGATGAGTGCCAGAGAATTGGTAATATTAGTAGACGTCAGGAAATGCCTATGAACTATTAACTTATTATTGAACCATTTGATGTTTGGGGATTTGATTATATGGTACCTTTTCCTTCATCTAATTGGTATACACATATTATAGTTGTTGTTGATTACGTTATTAAGTGGGTAGAAGCTATTCCAACTAGTAGTGTGCCGGGGAAATCTGACTCCTCGAGCACCTATGGGGACGGAGCCCCTTCTTGGTTTGGTGAGGGGCGGAGGTCGCGCAAAGAGAGGATTGAGGCGAGGCACACGAGGGTTTTTTTACCCAGCTTCGGAGCTCTCCGGAGAGATAATACTCCTATTGCTGCTTTGTGGATTGTATTGAGTTCTTGCTCGGGAGCGCTGAGTGCTACAGTACACACCAGCAGCTAACGAGACCGAGCGTGAGTGTTCTACTGTTCGTCCTCCTCCCCTACGTTGTGCATGGGCCTCCTTTTATATGCTCAAGGGGTCTCCAACAGATGGCAACGTAGGCAAGGGCAAAGATGGAAAAGTGCTGCGGTAGGTACAACTACCTACATAGTGTATCATACCTAACTCTGACGGCAGGGGACAAGGGCATTAAATGCCCGTCTGCCTCGCCCAAACAGTGCAGAAAAGGGACCGTTAGGGATGCCACCGCTTGCCACGATGGCGATCTTGTCAGCGCCTGCTCGCCACGGTGCACCCCTGGCTGCACAGCCTCCCGCCACGTACGCCTGGAAGTGCCTCAGAGCGACACATTGGTGGGTGAGCTGGAGCGCAGGTACAGAGTGGTTGCTTGCCGCAGCAAACGACTTGCCGCGGCCGTTGTCTTGTCGCATCCGGGAGCTTGTCGCTCGCCGGGCCTTGCCGGGACGCGTGGCGCGTCACGGTAAGTATCTTGGGATGCCTTGGTTGGCCTTCCCGGCAAGCTCCTCTTGCCGGGGTCTTGTGCCTTGAGTGGCCTTCCCAGCAAGCTCCTCTTGCCGGGGACTTGTCTCCTTGGCTTAAATACTTTGTTCTTGAATGGCTCAAGAGGAGCCACAGAGGGCCTTGGCGGTCACCTGGCAAGCCTTGCCGCGGGACGCTCCGACTGCCCGTGCACAAGTTCGGGATACTAGGGTACCCCTACTCTAGTACATCGACAGGAGCCCCCGGGCCTGGGCCATACACGGTGCCGAGCGCTGTTGGGCCAGGCCCAAAACAGGGCACAGGCACGCGCGGCCTGGGTCACGTCGCATCTTGCTCCGTATCCACCGCGCCCTCCCCAAACAGCACACGTCGATTGCGGCGTCGTGGGAGAGGTCGTGGGTGGTTCCTTTATTCGGAAAGGTGAAACGCCCGCCTCCTGGCGGTTCGCACCTTCCCCATAAACGGAGGGAGGCGTGGAGGCATGGTCTTCGAGGCGTCCACTCCCCACGATCACGTGGTGGGGAGAGGTCGCCTCATCCGTCGCCTCAGTTCTGCACGCCTGCCACGCGGCCTCCATGCGCTTGGAGTGGCGAACGGTGGAGGCGGGAAACTGGGTTGTCACGGGTCGAGGCAGCGGGTCGGGCCCAGTTCCCTGCTCCTTCCATGTCTTGATTGGCTGAGCGGGGCGGCCGAGCCCCCACCCAGCTCCTTTATAAGGAGCGGGAGGGGGGGCGAAAAACCGCATTCTTTCATCTCCTCTTTCCTTCAGCTTCTGCTCCCCTCTCTCTCATTCGCCATGGAGAAAGGGAACCCTGGTCCTTCGACGGTGGCGACGAGGGTCGCCGCTAGGCAACGCGTCCCTCCTTCCTCCGCACCCGTGGTGGCAGAGCCGGCCGCAAGGGGAAGAGGAAGGGGACGAGGCCGCGGGCGAGGTCGAGGGCGAGGCCGAGGCGGTCGGGGAAGAGGTGGACGAGGCAGCTCGCCGGCCTCGCCTCCGCCAGCAGATCCTCTCCCCGTGGCGGACCATATCGGGGACGACCCTTGCGAGTTCTTCGTCAGGCTGCGTCGGCCGCCTCGTCGTCGCCTTCGTCTCCCGACTCCATTTGCGAGCGAGATGGAGTTGGATCCGCCCGAGACATTGAGGTTGCACATGAGGGGCTATGGAATCAGCGGTACGCGAGTCCGCGTTGATTTCCCGGCCCCTAATGTGATGTATCTTGGTTGAGGGTGGAAGACGTTCACCCGCATCCACAGCTTGACGGCGGGGCTCACCCTCCATTTTAAGCTGATGGAGGGCGGTCTCCTCTCCGTCAAGGTCTTCGGGTGCTTCGGGACTCGGGCACGGTGCTGCGTGG
Organism: Aegilops umbellulata; assembly: GCA_032464435.1. NCBI lineage: Eukaryota > Viridiplantae > Streptophyta > Magnoliopsida > Poales > Poaceae > Aegilops > Aegilops umbellulata. The sequence goes on from CP136055.1 coordinate 217,335,742, forward strand.
GGAGCTCCTCCGATGGCGAAGGCTCCTCCTCGGGCAGGAGTGACGAGGAGGACAGCGACAGCGACGACGAGGGTGGCGGGCGGCAGGATGACGGGTCCGACTAGGTGTCGGGCGCCGCTCCGTGCGGCACCGGCGACCCCATCATCCGCGTCGCCGGCTCCTTGAGCTTCTCGGGGCCGTCTCCTTGGGCGGCTGGCGTAGGGAGGCTGCGGAAGAGGAAGAGGGCAGGCGGCAAGGCCGTCAACTCGGAGTACGAGGGCACGACGCCCTCGACAGCATGCTGACATCCTGCCGCCTCGTCTTCGAGCCCTGCCTCCGGCGCCGCCATCACCATCCAGCCTTCGGACGACCACCGAGACGTTCTCTTGGTGTCTTCTGCTTCCCGTAGCTCGCCTAGGCGCCCCTTTTGCCCTTTTCGCCTCCTTGCCCTACCTCCGGAAGAGAGGGACAAACAAGGGATTACGGGCACCTTATCTCTTTTTAATTTGTAAGCCCTCGGGCCTTAGTTGCATTTAAAGCTTGTAATCCCATTATTCATGTCTTCCATTCTCTATGGACTGTACCTGAGTGGAATGTTTTTTATGAAAAGGGGATGCTTGCCGGGTCACTTGTCTCGCGGGTGGAACCCACGTCAAGGAGCAGATCCTTGATATCTTTAAGATAGACACTTTTTTCCTGGCAGCAGGCCCTGCCGTCTTCCCATGTCGCTCGACCTTTCTCACGCTTTTGGCGGAGGCAGGGAGGAGGTAGGTTCAGGCTCCTCGTTTCGTCCCTTTGCTGCCGCGACTACGACCAAATCTGGCCCCGGGAGCGAGCCCTAGGGCCTAGAGTTAAGGGAGCACTGTAGCTTTCAGGAAGAAACGAGGTTTCGCATGCCTCAGTCCATAAGAGAATGCATGATAAGGGATGAAAAACTTATCTGAGATTGCAGCCCCCGGCAACTCTGGTTCGCCATGGGTTAATCTTTGTACTTGCAGCCCCGGGCAACACTGGCTTGCCGGGGTCTTGCAGCCCCCGGCAACACTGGCTTGCTGGGGTCCAGATGTTGGTCCGTCCTGCTTCTCCTTTTCGTCCTTAAGTGGTCCGGTCAGGATGTGCGAGCCCTGCGAACCAAGGGAAACGAAAGAACGGCAAAAGGACGCACACTTGACCTCTAAGTTAGGGGTTAGCCGCTACTAAGCACTGTCAACCCTAACCAAGGACGAGACTCGACTCAGCATGCATGCTATAACTTAGGGCGCCAGCGCTTCATCTTCGCTCAGGGTCTGCGCCTGGCTTTGTACAAAGGATTACATGCAACAGCGGCAAGACTTGTACAAAAAGGTGGTTGCCAGATAGGGTCCGACAACCGCGCCTTACGGGTAAAACTTATGAAGATGCTCGATGTTCCAGGAGTTGCTCACCGGAAAGCCATCTTCGGTCTCAAGGCGGACAGCGCTAGGCCTAGTGACTCGTTTCACCCGATAAGGGCCTTCCCACTTCGGCGTCAACTTGTTGTAATTCTTGGCGGAATGAACGCGCCGAAGAACAAGGTCGCCTTCCTCGAGACTTCTGGCGTTAACTTTGCGGCTATGGTAGCGGCGCAAAGCTTGCTGGTAGCAAGCAGCTCGCACAGCAGCCTGAAGACGATCTTCCTCAAGGAGCAGCGCGTCATCTTGTCGCAGCTGCTCTTGCTCAAGCTCATCATAAGCGAGCACTCGAGGCGACCCGTATACGAGTTTCATGGGGATAACTGCCTCTGCTCCATAGACTAGAGCGAAAGGTGTCTGGCCAGTGGCTCGATTTGGCGTCGTCCTGATCGACCAAAGAACCACCGGCAGCTCCGCAATCCAGTTTCTTCCGCACCTGTGCAGCCTGTCAAAAGTCTTGGTCTTGAGCCCACGCAGCACTTTAGCATTTGCCCTCTCTGCTTGACCGTTGCTCCTGGGGTGAGCAACAGAAGCGAAGCAGACCTTGGCGCCAAGATCTTGGACGTACTGCATGAAGGTGCGGCTCGTGAATTGTGTACCGTTGTCGGTGATGATCCTGTTAGGGATTTCGAAGCGGCAAACAATCGAACTGAAGAACTTGACTGCTGACTGTGCTGTCACCTTCCTCACTGGTTCCAGTTCTGGCCACTTTGTGAACTTGTCGATTGCGACGTACAAGTAATCAAAGCCCCCGACTGCTCGGGGGAAGGAGCCGAGGATGTCGAGCCCCCAGACCGAAAATGGCCAGGATAAAGGGATCGTCTGGAGAGCTTGAGCTGGCTGGTGTATCTGCTTGGAATGGAACTGGCACGCTTCACACTTGGTTACTTGTGCAGTTGCATCCTGGAGGGCTGTTGGCCAAAAGAAACCTTGCCGGAAAGCTTTCTCGGCAAGTGCTCTTGCGCCAATGTGGTGACCACATATGCCTCCATGTATCTCTGCCAACAACTTATGTCCATCTTCCTGGTGAATACACTTCAATTTCACTCCGTTGAGTCTTCTTCTGTACAGTGCGTTGTCGACGAACTGGTACATACTTGACTGCCGGGCTACTCTTTCCGCTTCTTCTGGCTCTTCGGGAAGTTCTCCTGTCTGGAGGAAACGGACGATCTGCTGTGCCCATGCTGGACCTTGTGGCTCGACAACAAGTACTAAAGGCATATCTGCTGCTGCGGGAACATCCGCTTCTACGGCGAGAACCTGCGGCTCAGCCGGAGCTTGACGTTCCCCGGCAAGCTTGCCGGAGCAAAACTTGTCGGGAGCGTCTGCTTCAACGAAACAAACCCTGGGGCTTGTCGGAGCAGACTGCTCCTCAGCACTCTTGGCGTTGATCTTGGGGACCTTCTTGGCGGCGGCTTCGGGAAGCTCTGCCGGAATAGTCACCAGAAATCAACTTCCTCTTCTTGCTCTGTCCAGTTGATGGTGTCACAGACGGTTGAGTCAGCTTGAGCACAAAGGTCCCTGGTTCCACAGGTAACTTAAGTGCTGCGCACTTTGACAAGCCGTCAGCAATGTCGTTCTAAGCTCTTGGAACATGTTCCATCTGTAGGCCGACAAAGCGCTCCTCTAGCTTCCTCACTTCATCAACGTAAGCTTCCATCAACGGACTCTGATAGTTCTTGTTCACTTGGCGGACGACCAGCTGCAAGTCACCCCTGACAATGAGCTGCTTGATCCCAAGGTCTGCCGCGATCCTGAGACTGGCAAGCAATCCCTCATACTCTGCAGTATTGTTTGTTGCTTGCCCCTTGGGAAAGTGCATCCGGACCACGTACTTGAGGTGCTCTCCGGTGGGTGCGACAAGCAGCACGCCAGCACCGGCGCCTTGCAGCGAGAAAGCACCATCAAAGTACATCAGCCACTCTTTGCTTGCTTCCTTGACGGGGATGCTCGTTTCTGGAATTTCTTCGTCTGGTGTTGGCGTCCACTCTGCTATGAATTCTGCCAATGCTCTGCTTTGGATAGTTGAAGTGCTCTCAAACTTGAGGCCAAAGCTTGACAGTTCCAGTGCCCACTCAACAATCCTGCCTGTTGCTTCTAGATTCTGCAGTATCCTCTTCAGCGGAAAGCGAGTGACAACTGTGATCTCGTGTGCTTGGAAGTAATGGCGCAGCTTTCTCGAGGCCATGAGAAGGCCAAAAAGCAATTTCTGCACGCCAGAGTACCTTGACCTAACCCCCTGCAGAAGGGAACTGACAAAGTAGACTGGGCGCTGCACCATTTTCTTCTGCTGTGTCTCTTTGCACATCTGCGCAGATCCATCTTTGCCGGGACCAGACCTTGTCGGGGAAGCCCCCTGCTTGTCGCTGGACGTGCTTGCCGCGGTCGCTGGCTCATCATCGGCCTCCCTCTCCGCTACTAGCGCAGCACTAACCACTTGATTGGTTGCCGCGAGATACAGCAACAACTTCTCTTGTGGCTTAGGTGCGACAAGTATTGGAGTGGAGGACAGGTATCTCTTCAAGTCCTGCAGCGCAGCCTCTGCTTCCGGAGTCCATCTCATTGGACCTGCCTTTTTCAAAATTTTGAAAAACGGCAGGGCGCGCTCAGCAGACTTAGAGATAAACCTGCTGAGAGCCGCCACGCAGCCGGCAAGTTTGCGTACATCCTTGACGCGCTTTGGCGCTTCGATCTGCTCAATGGCCTTGATATTGTCGGGATTGGCTTCAATTCCCCGCTGAGACACGAAGAACCCGAGAAGCTTGCCGGAAGGGACTCTGAACACGCACTTCTCGGGGTTGAGCTTGAGGCTGATCTTGCGCAGATTTGCAAAAGTCTCTTCGAGATCTTGAATCAGAGTTGCTTTGTCCCAGCTCTTGACCACTATGACATCCATGTAGGCTTCCACATTTCTGTGTATTTGCGGTTCAAAAGCGGTATGGACGACCCTTGCAAATGTTGAACCAGCATTCTTCAATCCGAAAGGCATCCATATTAAACAGTATGTGCCACATGGAGTGATGAATGCGGTTTTCTCCTCATCCTCTTCTGCCATGAAGATCTGATGATATGCTGAGTATGCGTCAAGAAATGAAAGCAAGTCACATTCGGCCGTGGAGTCAACAATCTGGTCAATGCGCGGCAAGGGAAATGGATCTTTGGGACAAGCTTTGTTAACATCAGTAAAGTCGATACAAAGCCTCCACTTCCCGTTTGCCTTGCGCACGACTATAGGATTGGCCAACCACGTCGGATGGAGCACTCCTCTGACGAGGCCTACTGCTTCCAACTTCTTGATCTCTTCTGCGATGAATTCTTGGCGCTCCACTGCTTGTTTCCTGACTTTCTGCTTGACGGGCCGCGCATGAGGACAGACGGCAAGGTGGTGCTCAATTACTTTCCTGGGAACACCGGGGATGTTAGACGGTTGCCACGCAAACACATCGACATTCGCCCGCAGGAAAGCAACGAGCGCACTTTCCTATTTAGGGTCGAGAGTGGCACTGATGGTGAAAGTACCACCAGTGCCGTCCTCCTTGGCGGACACCTTCTTGGTCGCTGGCGTAGCTGCCATTGTCTTCTTACACTAGCCGGTGGAGCTCGATGGTGCGTCCTCGACGGTAGCGCAGCACTCCGAAGAGGTGCGCTTGCCGGAGTGGGCATCAGAACTCTTGCCGGACTTGGTCTTCTTCTTCCCCCCGGGAGCTTCAGCGGGAAGTGTCTCGCGATCCATTGCAGCAGCTGCTTCCCGGTAGATCTTGTCGGCACAGATAAGAGCATCTTTCTTGTCGCCAGGGACAGAGATGACACTTATCGGGCCTGGCATCTTCAGCATGTTGTACGCGTAGTGAGAGGCCGCCATGAACTTGGCGAGCGTTGGACGGCCGAGAATTCCATTGTAAGGTAATGGAAAATCGGCAACGTCAAAAGTGATCCTCTCAGTCCTGAAGTTTAGCTCGCTGCCAAATGTCACCAGCAGCGTGATCTTTCCCTTCGGCTTGCTCCTTCCCGGGTTGATTCCTTGGAATGTGCCGGTCTCTTCGAGCTCGTTGTGAGGGACCTGGAGTTTTCGGAGCACAGCGGAGGAGATCAGGTTCAAGCCGGCCCCGCCGTTAACTAGCATCTTGGTGACCTTGAGGTTGCGGATAGTTGGTGAGACCAACATCGGCAAACACCGGACCGCAGTTGTGCGATCAGGATGGTCCTCAATATCAAAGATGATAGGTGTGCTGGACCATTTCAGAAGCTTGCGTGACTCAACGGGTGGTTCTGCCGCATTGACTTCCCGCACCCACTGCTTGAGTTGGCGTTGTGAAGTGTGCAGAGAAGCACCGCCGTCAACGCACAAGACCTCTGTGGCTTTCTGAAACTCCTGCTCACTAGTCTCTTCATCATCCATGTCTTCATCGTCGTCGTCTTCATCTTTGTCGCATCCGCGGGGAGGTCTGTCTCCTTGCCGCTGATTGGCCTTGCCGCGGCGTCCTCCCCGGCCGGTGCGCTTCGTACCGGATCCTCCAGCACCTGCTTGGGCTTTCTCCTTGTTGCGTCGCTCGTACTCGGCCTTTTGCAGCTCGACGAGCTGCTCGACCTTCTTGCAGCTCTGGAGGTCATGGCCCTTGGTGCGGTGGATCTTGTAGTACTGTTTGTTGGTGCCGTCCTGCTTGTCGGCGGCCGCCACAGCCTGGCAGTTGGCGCATGCGGCAACCTCCTTGCCGGAGCTACCATCTATGGCTTTCTTGGCGGCACCGTCGCTGCCGGACTGCTCAACAACTAGCACGTCTTTGCCTTTCCTCTTCCTGTTGTTCTGCCGCCAGTTTTTATTTGCCGGGGAGCATCCTCGCTGTCAGATCCTCCCGTTCCTGTATTCTCCCCGGGGAGTTTCCTCCCTTCCTCAGCACGTGCACACCTGTCGGCCAGAGCATATAGCTCGCTGACGTCTCTGATCTTGCACATCGCCATCTCCTCCCGCATCCTGCGGTTACGCACGTTCTGATGGAACGCGCTGATGACCGCGGCAGGATGGACATCTGGGATGTTGCGTTGCACTTGGCTGAATCTCTAGATGTACTTGCGCAGGGGCTCTCCTTCCTTCTGGGCAAGCAGGTGAAGGTCACTCTCCTGGCCATGAGGTTTGTGGCCGCCCGTAAAGGCGCCGACAAACTGATGGCATAGGTCTGCCCAGGAAGATATGGAGTTTTCTAGCAAGTGCATGAGCCAGGACCTGACGTTGGGTTTGATCACCAGCGGGAAGTAGTTGGCAAGGATCTTGTCGTCTCGGCCCCCGGCAGCCTGCACCGCGATGGTGTAGATGCTGAGGAACTCCGACGGATGCAACCTGCCATCATACTTCTCCGGTACGTCTGGCTTGAAATTCTTCGTGCTGGGCCACTGGACTTGCCGCAGCTCACGAGTAAACGCAGGGCAACCTGCCGTATGCCCCTGGCGCATGCATGTCGATAGTGGGCCCAGTGCGCCGGTATGATTGACGCCGCGTTTCTCTTCGTCGCTCGATGCGAGTACGAGCGTCTTCTTGCTATCGTTCGTGAAGAACTTGGCGCTGATCGCGGCGAGTTCGCGGATCTGATGAAGCGGTGGAGTCGCTGTCGTGGTGGACCCGACGAGTCGGCGATCTTGGCCTTCAGGGCAGAGAGTGCACGGTGGTTGCACCCCCACCGGTCTTGTCGCCATCGGCTCGCACCTGGCTGGCTTGCCGCGGCTGCGATGTGGTCGGCTGCCGTGGAGTGTCGCCGTTGGCGAAGCCGATGAGGCTCTAAATGGTGGCCCTCCAGTCGTCGATCTTGTCTGGCGTTGGAGGGAAGTCTAGGAGCAGTTGAGCTCGCGCCAAAGCTTCTGCTGGAGTGGCGGGTAGTGGTGGCGAACGGTGCGAGGAGCGGGATATGCTCGGACTCCTAACTGCGTTAGAAGGAGCAATATCCTGTCCGGGCGACCGTGCCTCGCTCGCGCCAGCACGTTGGCGTGCATGCTGGCCTTGAGCATCCCGAGATCCGCCAGCTCGATTTGGGTCCAGCGAGCGTATGGTACCGTGAGTACCACGACGCTGCCGGTCCCGCGCTTTCTGAGATGGGCGCGGAGCATCCACGGACGCCCGGTCGTCGTGGGAGCCTGCTACGCCGCCGACGGGCAGCGCAGCCTTGTCCTTGGACCTGACGGCACCATGGGCTCCCTCGTCGGCGCCCGTTCTTCCGCCGGCGTCTTCCCCACCAGCCGTTTGCTCTGGCGGCGGTAGGTTCGACGCGGATGGAGCAGCCGCCTCCGAGGCCTTCTTCTTCGGCGGCATGTCGATGAAGATATTGAAGATCTAGTTCGTGTGAATGCCGGATCAGGTTCACACAACCTCGACGCCCCCTACCTGGCGCGCCAAAGATGCCTGGGAAATCTGACTCCTCGAGCACCTATGGGGACGGAGCCCCTTCTTGGTTCGACGGGGGGTGGAGGTCGCGCAAAGAGCGGATCGAGGCGAGGCACACGAGGGTTTTTTTACCCAGCTTCGGAGCTCTCCGGAGAGATAATACTCCTACTGCTGCTTTGTGGATTGTATTGAGTTCTTGCTCGGGAGCGCTGAGTGCTACAGTACACACCAGCAGCTAACGAGACCGAGCGTGAGTGTTCTACTGTTCGTCCTCCTCCCCTACGTTGTGCATGGGCCTCCTTTTATATGCTCAAGGGGTCTCCAACAGATGGCAACGTAGGCAAGGGCAAAGATGGAAAAGTGCGGCGGTAGGTACAACTACCTACACAGTGTATCATACTTAACTCTGACGGCAGGGGACAAGGGCATTAAATGCCCGTCTGCGTCGCCCAAACAGTGCAGAAAAGGGACTGTTAGGGACGCCACCGCTTGCCACGATGGCGATCTTGTCAGCGCCTGCTCGCCATGGTGCACCCCTGGCTGCACAGCCTCCCGCCACATACGCCTGGAAGTGCCTCAGAGCGACATGTTGGTGGGTGAGCTGGAGCGCAGGTACAGAGTGGTTGCTTGCCGCGGCAAACGCCTTGCCGCGGCCGTTGTCTTGTCGCGTCCGGGAGCTTGTCACTCGCCGGGCCCTGCCGGGACGCGTGGCGCGTCGCGGTAAGTATCTTGGGATGCCTTGGTTGGCCTTCCCGGCAAGCTCCTCTTGCCGGGGTCTTGTGCCTTGAGTGGCCTTCCCGGCAAGCTCCTCTTGCCGGGGACTTGTCTCCTTGGCTTAAATACTTTGTTCTTGAATGGCTCAAGAGGAGCCACAGAGGGCCTTGGCGGTCACCTGGCAAGCCTTGCCGCGGGACGCTGCGACTGCCCGTGCACAAGTTCGGGATACTAGGGTACCCCTACTCTAGTACACCGACATAGTGCTGATCATAACACTTCTATTAAGATGCTTAAAGAAGTTATTTTTCCAAGGTTTGGATCCCTAAATATTTAATGACTGATGATGGTTCACATTTTATTCATGGTGCTTTCCATAAAATGCTTGCTAAGTATGATGTTAACCATATAATTGCATCTCCATATCATCCTCTGTCTAGTGGTCAAGTAGAATTGAGCAACAGGGAGATCAAACTAATTTTGCAAAAGACTATTAATAGATATAGAAAGAATTGGTCCAAGAAACTTGATGATGCATTATGGGCTTATAGAACTACTTATAAGAATCCTATGGGTATGTCTCCGTATAAAATGGTTTGTGGAAAGGCATGTCACTTACCTCTTGAGCTAGAACATAAGGCATATTGGTCTATTAAAGAGCTCAATTATTATTTCAAACTTGCCGGTGAGAAGAGGTTATTTGACATTGGCTCACTTTATGAATGGAGAACCCAAGCCTATGAGAATGCCAAGTTGTTTAAAGAAAAACTTAAAAGATGGCATGATAAAAGGATAAAAAAGCATGAGTTTAATATAGGTTATCATGTTTTGCTATAAAATTCCTGTTTAAGACTTTTTGCAGGAAAGCTTCTCTCTAAATGGGAAGGCCCCTACATTATCGAGGAGGTCTATCGTTCCGGTGCCATAAAGATCAACAACGCCGAAGGCAAAAACCCGAAGGTGGTAAACGGTCAAAGAATTAAACATTATATCTCAGGTACTCCCATAAATGTTGAGACCTATATAATTAATACCGTAACACCGGAGGGGTACACAAGGGACACTTTCTAGAATGTTTCAGACTCCGAAAAGGAATAGGTATGTGGTACAGTAAGTAAACCGACTCCAAAATGTTTCCAATGATATTTTTTCTCCGTTTTGGAATATTTAAAAAATTAGGAAAATTAAAAGTAGTCCGAAAGAGACACGAGGCCACCACAAGGGTGGAGGGCGCGCCCTACCCCCTGCCCCCCGGTCCTTGTGGCCACCTCGTGTACCCTCCAGGCTTCGTTTTCTTGCACAATACTTCTTTTAGTCGGTAAAAATTCATTATATAATCTCTCGAAGGTTCTGACCACCGTACCACGAAAATATCTCATGTTTTTGTTTCGAGCTATTTTCTACCAGAGTTTACAAGGCCAGGCATCATGTCCCCCCCTCCTCCAACAACGCGAGCGACGATGCGTGGCTAATGAAGATAGAGATGAAGAGAGAAGAACTCGGGAAAATCAACGTGGGTGATAAGATCAAGAAGGCCGCATAAGATCAAGTTCCAGTAGCAGCAGAAGAAGAAGACGTCCTTCAATGTCACAACAATTATCTTACTCCTACCAAAATTGAAGCTTTCACGATCATTGAAATAGTTCATGTGCAAAACAAGTATCTCACTCGTGAAAATATTCTGTTGCAAGAGCACATCACCGCACTCAAGGGCATTATTCGCAAATTGGAGCATCTCCTACGCTCGATGTGTGACACTACTTCATCAACAACTCCATCATCCTCACCTCCGAAGAAAGAGATCTAAATACATGGGTATGGGCACTCCCCTTGGCAACTGCCAAGCTTGGGGGAGTGCCCCGGTATCTTATCACCATCACATCTTTATCTTTATCATTTTTCTTAGTTCAATCCTTTTGGTTATATTTTGATCTAGTAGAATAAAATTTTAGTATGATCTAGCCTTGAGTTTTGCTTTATGTTCCCTCTATGTAATTGAGTCCTTGAGATATATATAATAAATAGAAGTTTTGAGTTAAGGGCTTTGCTTTCTTGCTATGATCTTAAGGGAATTAAATAAAAGAAAGAACAAAAAGAAATAAAGAGATCATATATTGATCTTATGGACAGTAATGACTTCACATATAAAGAGTATGTTGAATAAAATTTGTTGAGAGTTGACAAACATAGTTTTGGTCATTGTTGCAATTAATAGGAAGTAATAAAGAAAGATAGGCTTCACATATAAATATACTATCTTGGACATCTTTTGTAATTGTGAGCACTCATTAAAATATGACATGCTAAAAAGTTGATGTTGGACAAGCAACACAACATAATGGGTTATATTTTCTTATATCTGAATAGAAGTTATATTGTCATGGATCATCCAACATGTTGAGTTTGCCCTTCCCTCTCATGCTAGCCAAATTCTTTGAACCAAGTAGAGATACTACTTGTGCTTCCAAATATCCCTAAACCCAGTTTTGCCATGAGAGTCCACCATACCTACCTATGGATTGAGTAAGATCCTTCAAGTAAGTTCTCATCGGTGCAAGCAATAAAAATTGCTCTCTAAATACTCCCTCCGTCATGGTTTAGAAGGCGCGGTTCAATTTTCATGAATTTCCAGAATAGGAGAGGTTTAAGGAGCGCTTGTAATTAATGCAGAGTTAATTAGGCCCTTTTGAGATGAATTACCGGCTGCATCGGTGCATGTCGTTCTTTCCATTCGCTGGTGTACCCATGTGTTGAAATGTGGCATGCATGGAATCGGTCTCCACCAATGCATGTGTGATGGCTGCTCGTTTAGTGGTCGTGGGGTCACTGCGCATTGATTTCCCAAGCAATTAGGCGCCGCGCTATTAACTACGCTGCTATTTTCAGTCTCATGCAAAGGAAACTAGAGCCAATCATGGAACACCTTGCTCCCAGAGATTTCTTATGTACACCTTCTCAACCGTGACGGAGGGAGTATGTATGATCTATTAGTATGAAGAAATAAGCTTTATACGAACTTGTGATATCGAAGAAATAAAAGCGACAGACTTCATAATAAAAGTCCTTATCACAAGCGGCAATATAAAGTGATGTTCTTTTGCATTAAGATTTTATGAATCCAACCATAAAAGCGCATGACAACCTCTGGTTCCCTCTGTGAAGGGCCTGTCTTTTACTTTTATCTTCTACCCTTATACAAGAGTCATGGTGATCATCACCTTTCCTTTTTATACTTTTTCCTTTGGCAAGCTCTGTGTGCTGGAGAGATCGGGATGTATATATCCACTCGGATGTAGGTTTTCATAAATTATTATTGTTGACATTACCCTTGAGGTAAAAGGTTAGGAGGCGAAAATATAAGCCCCTATCTTTATCTCTATCTGATTGAAACTTTGAACCCATAAGTATCGCGTGAGTGTTAGCAATTGTGAAAGATTATATGATAGTTGAGTATGTGGACTTGCTAAAAAGCTCTTGAATTGACTCTTTCCAATGTTATGATAAATTGCAATTGCTCTAATGACTGAGATCATAGTTTGTTAGTTTTGAATAAAGTTTCTAATTCATACTTTACCTTTTAACTAATTGTTACTTTAGCATAAGAAATTATATGACATTATATGCTGTTGTTCTAAAGATAATCATGATGCCAGCATGTCCGTATTTTACTTTATCGACACCCCTATCTCTAAACATGTGGACATATTTTTTGATTTTGGCTTTCACTTGAGGACAAGCAAGGTCTAAGCTTGGGGGAGTTGATACGTCTCCAATGTATCTATAATTTTTGATTGTTCCATGCTATTATATTATACATCTAGGATGTTTTATAATCATTTTAGATGGCTACAGATTATGGAAACAGATTACTACATACTGTTCTGTTTTTTACAGATTCTATTTTTATTGTGTTGTTCGCTTATTTTTATGAATCTATGAGTACTATCAGAGGGTATGAACCATAGAGAAGTTAGAATATAGTATATATTACATGAATATGAATTTATAATGAGTTCACAACAGTACCTAAGTGGTGATTTATTTTCATATACTAACGGAGCTTACGAGTTTTTGTTAAGTTTTGTGTTGTGAAGTTTTCAAGTTTTGCGTAAAGATTAGATGGACTATGGAATAAGGAGTGGCAAGATCCCAAGCTTGGGGATGCCCAAGGCACCCCAAGGTAATATTCAAGGACAACCAAGAGCCTAAGCTTGGGGATGCCCTGGATGGCATCCCCTCTTTCGTCTTCGTTCATCGGTAACTTTACATGGAGCTATATTTTTATTCACCACATGATATGTGTTTTGCTTGGAGCGTCATTTTAGTTTATTTAGTTTTTCTTGCTGTTTGAATAATATCCCAAGATCTGAGATTCTTAAATGTTAGAGAGTCTTCACATAGTTACATAATTATGCAACTACTCATTGATCTTCACTTATATCTTTTGGAGTAGTTTGTCGTTTGCTCTAGTGCTTCACTTATATATTTTAGAGCACGGTGTTGGTTTTATTTTATAGAAATTATTCATCTCTCATGCTTCACTTATATTATTTTGAGAATCTTTTAGAACAGCATGGTAATTTGCTTTGGCTATAAATTTAGCCCTAATATGATGGGCATCCAAGAGGGATATAATAAAAACTTTCATATAAAGTGCATTGAATACTATGAGAAGTTTGATTACTTATGATTTTTTTGAGATATGAGGATGGTAATATTAGAGTCATGCTAGTGAGTTGTTGTGAATTTGAGAGATACTTGTGTTAAAGTTTGCGATTCCCGTAGCATGCATGCATGGTGAACCGTTATGTGATGAAGTCAGAGCATGATTTATTTATTGATTGTCTTCCTTATGAGTGGCGGTCGGGAACGAGCGATGGTATTTTCCTACCAATCTATCCCCCTAGGAGCATACGTGTAGTACTTTGTTTCGATAACTAATAGATTTTTGCAATAAGTATGCGAGTTCTTTATGACTAATGTTGAGTCCATGGATTATATGCACTCTCACCCTTCCACCATTGCTAGCCTCTCTAATACCGCGCACCTTTCGTCGGTATCATACACCCACCATATACCTTCCTCAAAACAGCCACCATACCTACCTATTATGGCATTTCCATAGCCATTCCGAGATATATTGCCATGCAACTTACCACTGTTCCATTTATTATGACACGCTCCATCATTGTCATATTGCTTTGCATGATCATATAGTTGACATCGTATTTGTGGCAAAGCCACCTTTATAATATTTTCATACATGTCACTCTTGATTCATTGCACATCCCGGTACACCGCAAGATACATTCATATAGAGTCATATTTTGTTCTAAGTATTGACTTGTAATTCTTGAGTTGTAAGGAAATAAAAGTGTGATGATCAACATTATTAGAGCATTGTCCCAAGTGAGGAAAGGATGATGGAGACTATGATTTCCCCACAAGTCGGGATGAGACTCTAGACGAAAATAAAGAAATAAAAGAGTCCAAAGAAGCACAAATAAAAAAAAGAAGAAAAAAGAGGCCATAAAAAAAGAGAAGGCCCAAAAAATGACGAGAGAAAAAGATAAAAGGGGTGATGCTACTATCCTTTTACCACACTTGTGCTTCAAAGTAGCACCATGACCTTCAGTATAGAGAGTCTCCTATGTTTTCACTTTCATATACTAGTGGGAATCTTTCATTATAGAACCTGGCTTGCATATTCCAATAATGGGCTTCCTCAAATGCCCTAGGTGTTTGTGAGCAAGCAAGTTGGATGCACACCCACTTAGTTTCTTTTTGAGCTTTCATAAACTTATAGCTCTAGTGCATCCGTTGCATGGCAATCCCTACTCACTCATATTGATATCTATTGATGGGCAACTTCATAGCCCGTTGATACGCCTAGTTGATGTGATACTATCTTCTCCCTTTTTTGTCTTCTCCACAACCACCATTCTATTCCACCTTTAGTGTTATGTCCATGGCTCACGCTCATGTATTGCATGAAGATTGAAAAGGTTTGAGAACATCAAAAGTATGAAACAATTGCTTGGCTTGTCATCGGGGTTGTGCATGATTTAAATATTTGGTGTGATGAAGATAGAGCATAGCCAGACTATATGATTTTGTAGGGATAGCTTGCTTTGGCCATGTTAGTATGCTTGAAGTTCATGTCAATATTAAACTTTTGTTTTGAATCTTATGGATCTGAATATTCTTGCCACAATAAAGAAGATTACATTGATAAATATCAGTTATCTACTCGAAGAAGAGCAGGAATTAGACTAGGGGATGCTTGATACGTCTCCAACGTATCTATAATTTTTTATTGTTCCATGCTATTATATTATCCATCTAGGATGTTTTATATGTAATTATATGCTATTTTATATGATTCTTGGGACTAACCTATTAACCTAGAGCCCGGTGCCAATTTCTGTTTTTTCCTTGTTTATGAGTATCGCAGAAAAGGAAAACCAAACTGAGTCCAATTGACCTGAAAATTGACGGAGATTATTTTTGGACCAAAAGAAGCCCACAGAGTATCGGAGATGGGCCAGAAGAGTCCTGAGGAACCCACGAGGGTGGGGGCGCGCCCTACCCCCTGGGCGCGCCCCCTACCTCGTGGCCACCTCGGAGACCCCCCTGACTTGTTCGCGGCGCCAAAACCTCTTATATATACCCAAACTTCCAGAACATAACCTAGATCGGGAGTTCCGCTGCCGCAAGCCACTATAGCCACCAAAAACCAATCAGGACCCTGTTTCGGCACCCTGCCGAGGGGGGAACCCTCACAGGTGGCCATCTTCATCATCCCGGCGCTCTCCATGACGAGGAGGGAGTAGTTCACCCTCGGGGCTGAGGGGATGTACCAGTAGCTAGGTGTTTGATCTCTCTCTTGCGTGTTCTTAATTTGGCACGATCTAGATGTATCGCGAGCTTTGCTATTATAGTTGGATCTTATGATGTTTCTCCCCCTCTACTCTCTTGTAATGGATTGAGTTTTCCCTTTGAAGTTATCTTATCAGATTGAGTCTTTAAGGATTTTAGAACACTTGATGTATGTATTGCATGTGCTTATCTGTGGTGATAATGGGATATCACGTGATCTACTTGATGTATGTTTTGGTGATAAACTTGCGGGTTCAGTGACCTTGTGAACTTATGCATAGGGGTTGGCACACGTTTTCGTCTTCACTCTCCGGTAGAAACTTTGGGGCACTCTTTGAAGTACTTTGTGTTGGTTGAATAGATGAATCTGAGATTGTGTGATGCATATCGTACAATCATACCCACGGATACTTGAGGTGACATTGGAGTATCTAGGTGACATTAGGGTTTTGGCTGATGTGTGTCTTAAGGTGTTATTCTAGTACGAACTCTATGATAAATATAACGGAAATAATAGCTTCGTGTTATTTTACTACGGACTCTTGAATAGATCGATCAGAAAGGATAACTTTGAGGTGGTTTCGTACCCTACAATAATCTCTTCGTTTTTTCTCTGCTATTAGTGACTTTGGAGTGACTCTTTGTTGCATGTTGAGGGATAGTTATATGATCCAACTATGTTATTATTGTTGAGAGAACTTGCACTAGTGGAAGTATGAACCCTAGGCCTTCTTTCCTAGCATTGCAATACCCTTTACGCTCACTTTTTCCACTTGCTACCTTGCTGTTTTGATAATTTCAGATTACAAAAACCTATATCTACCATCCATATTGCATTTGTATCACCATCTCTTTGCCCAACTAGTGCACCTATACAATTTACCATTGTATTGGGTGTGTTGGGGACACAAGAGACTCTTTGTTATTTGGTTGCAGGGTTGCTTGAGAGAGACCATCGTCATCCTACGCCTCCCACGGATTGATAAACCTTAGGTCATCCACTTGAGGGAAATTTGCTACTGTCCTACAAACCTCTGCACTTTGAGGCCCAACAACGTCTACAAGAAGAAGGTTGTGTAGTAGACATCAACGTCCATTTTGCATCATGCTTTTATATTGATATTTATTGCATTATGGCATGTTATTACACATCATATCACAATACTTATGCATATACTCTCTTATTTTATAAGGTTTACATGAAGAGGGAGAATGCCTGATGTCCCTTGAAGCCACGTCGGTATTTCCCCAAATTAAAGAGGAAGGGATGATGCAGCACATCGGTGGTAGGTATTTCCCTCAGAAATGAAACCAAGGTTATTGAACCAGTAGGAGAACCAAGCAACACAATGTAAACAGCCCCTGCACACAAATAAAAACACCTCGCAACCCGACGTGTTAAAGGGGTTGTCAATCCCTTTCGGGGTACGGCGCCAGAAATTGTGTGATGACGGGAGAAAGTGCATCAAAGTAATTTTTTATTTTTAGTTTAATAGATCTGAATAAAAAGTGCAAGTAAAATAGATCACAAACAAATATATGAGAAATAAGACCCAGGGGCCGTAGGTTTCACTAGTGGCTTCTCTCGACAAAAATAGCAAACGATGGGTAAACAAATTACTGTTGGGCAATTGATAGAACTTAAAATAATTATGACGATATCCAGGAAATGATCATTACATAGGAATCAAGTCCAAGATTAGTAGACCGACTCCTGCCTGCATCTACTACTGTTACTCCACACATCGACTGCTATCCAGCATGCATCTAGTGTATTAAGTTCATGGAAAAACAGAGTAATGCAATAAGAACGATGACATGATGTAGAAAAGATCTGTTTATCTATATGGCGGTAGATATAGATCTCGTCTTTTTATCCTTAGTAGCAACGATACATACGTGTCGGTTCCCTTTCTGTCACTGGGATCGAGCACCGTAAGATCGAACCCACTACCGGGCACCTCTTCCCATTGCACGATAAATAGATCATGTTAGCCAAAAAAACTCAAATATCGGAGTAGAAATACGAGGCTATAAGAGATCATGCATATAAGAGAGCAAAGAAACTCAAATAACTTACATGGACATAAAAAGATATAACTAATCATAAACTCAAAGTTCATCAGATCCCAACAAACACACCGCAAAAGAGTTACATCATATGAATCTCCAAGAGACCATTGTATTGAGAATTCAGTGAGAGAGAAAGCCATCTAGCTACTAACTATGGACCCGAAGGTCTACAAGGAACTACTCACGCATCATTGGAGAGGCGCCAATGGAGGTGGTGAACCCCATCTGAGATGGTGTCTAGATTGGATCAGGTGGTTCTGGACTATGTGGCGGCTGGATGAATATCTCATCGACTGTTCTAGGGTTTCAGGAATACTGTGATATTTATAGAGCAAAGAGGCGGTCCGGGGGGCACCCGAGGTGGGCACAACCCACTAGGGCACGCCTGTGCCTCTTGGCATGCCCTGGTGTGTTGTGCCCCCCTCGAGGCAACCCCCAGGTGCAACCAGGGCCCATTGCCTTCCTTCTGGCCCATCAAAAATCATCGTGGAGTTTCGTGGCATTTGGGCTTCATCTGATATTGATTTCTTGCGATGTAAAAACATGGAAAAACAGCAACTGGCACTTGGCACTATGTCAATAGGTTAGTACCAAAAATGATATAAAATGTCTCTAAAATGGTTATAAAACATCCAAGAGTGATAATAAAACAGCATGGAACAATAAAAAATTATAGATACATTGGCGACGTATCAGCATCCCCAAGCTTAACTCCTACTCGTCCTTGAGTAGGTAAGTGGTAAAAACAGAATTTTTGATGTGGAGTGTTGTTCATCATGTCATATCATATTGTTTTCTTTATAGCATGGACAATTGGACTTTTATGTGATTCAAAGCAATAGTCTAGTTTTGACATAATAATTTAGATAATCAAGCATATCAACAAGCAACCATGTCTTTCAAAATATCAACGCTAAAATAAGTTATCCCTAGCCCATCATGCTCAAACATTGATCCATTCATGAAACACACTCGAATATTAACTACACCCAATAGATAAGTACGATCATATTGCCTCCTACACTACAAAAAAAGACACATCCGTGACATTTTGGGACGAACGAAATTTTTACTGTCATACATATGACACTTCTATGAGGATAATTGTGACAAAACCCGGTATCATCATAGATGTGGTGGGCTCCTACTTCTATGACCAAAAATCATGACAGAAAATGGGTTTTTCGTCCTGGGTGGGCCGGAGACACAGCTGCATGGCATTCTTTGGGCCGTCCATGACGGAAAAAACCGCGGTAGAAGCGAGGGCGAGGAAAATTTTGGGGAGTTCCCGGTTACGGTGGGAGGTCAGGGGCCGAGCGATGCGCGTTTGTCTCATACACGTATGCGTGTGTGTGTGAGGCATTGGCTCTAACTGAACCCGAGCGAGGCGTTGGGCTCTAACTAAACCCGAGTGATTGCACTGCAGGCTATGCATTACTGAACCCGAGCGATCGATCGATGGCTGTTAACTAAACCCGATCGAGTGATTCCTTCGCTACTGCTGCTAACTGAAGCCGATCGATGGGATGAACAGTGGGCATTGCGGGGGGGGGGGGGGGGGTTGGATGAATAGTGAGCGGTGGTGTTGCCTCTGGATGAACAGGACTCCGTGGTGTGGTGGAGGGTTGGATGAACAGTAGACGGTGGAGGGGTGCCCGTGGAGGGGTGGATGAACAGGACCCCGTGGTATGGAGGGCTGGATGAACAGTAGATGGTGGAGGGCAGGATGAACAGTAGCCCGTGGAGGGGTGGTTGAACAGGAGACCGTGGAGAGGGCTGGTTGAATAGTAGCCGGTGGAGTAGCGCGCGGTGGAGGCTGGATGAACAGGAGCCCGTGGATGAACAGTCACAGGTGGAGCCTATAGGAGGTCGACGGTGGATGAACAGTATCCCGTGGAGTCCCGTTTTGCGGAACGCCACACCCCTCCCGATGAACAGGACCACCGGTTCGACCGTAGTGCTCCAACACAAGTCTGTTTCCTCCGTTTTGCGGTATGCCACACCCCTCCCGATCAACAGGACCCCCGTTTCGACCGTAGGAGGTATGTTTCCTCCGTTTTGCAGTACGCCAGACCCCTCCCGATGAACAGGATCCCGTTTCGAATGTGGCCGGTCGAACACAAGGCCGTTTCCTTCGTTCTGCGGTATGCCAGGCCTCGTTTCCATCGCTTGTTCCGTCCAAGCCCTCCCAATGAACACGACGCATTCCGTTGCCCCCCCATGAACACGACGCATTCCGTTGCCTCCCCATGAACACGACGCATTCTGTTGCCTCCCCATGAACACGACGCATTCCGTTGCCTCCCCATGAACACGACGACGATGTTGTTTCTCCGTTCTGACCCAGCCATGTACACGAGCCCTGGCCGTACGTATGCGCGAGTAGGCATTCGAGACCCCGCCCGTATGTACACATACGTGGCCGTATTTTCTTTCTTGCACCATGGCCGCTGTACGTACGTGTACATGCTACGTGCGCGCCTCTACTACAACATGTGCGCGCCTCTACATCGACCGATATATATGTACGTCCACGTCCGATGGAAGCCGTTCCTTGAACACGTTGACCACGCCACGCCGAGAGCACCAGGACATTGGACGACGGCGAGGCCTAGGAAGGGGACGACGCGGAGCCGGGGAAGACTCGACAGTGGATGCCCACGCGTAGAGGAGTACGAGGGCACTGGTTCGCTGCGGTGTGAGGCTGCCATCGCCGCACAGTAACAGGGGGTGTGGGCGAGTAGAGGGATGGTCTGGCCAGCGGTGGGAGTAGTAGGGGGCGGTGAGGCCTCCGCCGCATTGCAGCCGGCCACGGGAGGCAGGAGCATGAGGCACGACCGGCGCTGGTTTGGGCGGCTGGAGCAAGAAGACCAGAGATTAAGAAGCACTAAGGCCGTTGGATGGACATCGTACGGTCACTGGAGCTAGAATCGTGCATATTGAATAAGTTGACAAAGCCCTCCGTCCCCGTCAACTTAGTAGGCCCACAAGTCAGCCTGCCACTATACTGGGTCCTAGCTAACAAGGGGAGTATTCATTTTTTTGTGCGTAATAAGGAGGCACTTCCTTACGTGCAAAGATATAGCTGGTGGGTCCGAGCTGTCAGTGGCGGTAACGTTTTTTTCGCGAAATACAGAGGCCCTTTCAGTGGGTCCCTGATGTCAGGTGGAGGAATCATTATTTTGCGCGTAATAAGGAGGCATTTCCTTGTGTGCGGCTGTGGACCCAGCTGTCGGCCTCTCCACGTACAGTCCACTTCAGATGCATGTCGGTCGTTGACCACGTTGACCAGGCCACGCCGAGAGCACCAGGGCGATGCACGACAGCAAGGCCTAGGAAGGGAACGACACGGAGACAGGGAAGACTCGGCAGTTGTTTCCCACACGGAGGGGATTACAACTGTACGAGGGTTTACTAGTTCGTCTGCCGTCGCCGGAGAATAACAGCAGGTGTGGGTGAGTAGAGGGATGGCTAGGCCAGCGATGGGAGTTCGGTGGGGCGGTGAGGCTTGCACGGCAGGACAACCGGCCGCGGGGAGGAGGGAGCAGGCAGTCCCGCCGGCGCTTGTTTGAGCGGCTGGAGCAGGAAGAGCAGAGATTGAAGAAGCACGACGGCCGTTGGATGGACATCCAACAGTCAGTGCTTGTGCGTCAACCTTTTTTTAGGAAAGCCTCAAATCTGTGGAAAACAGCATACAGCCCATCTGCCATTATCTCTAATAATTTACAACCCATTTGTTAATTCTTAAGGTGTTTTTGGAGCCCATATTCTTTTTGTTAGCATTACAACCCATATTGTGGCAATGGTTAAAAAATTATACGAAATTTTGCATATTTCGGTGCAGTCCGAACTGTTTTTAATCCCGAAATTTCGACTCACAGTCAAACTGATTTTAAAAATAAATGTATATCAATATAAAATCCAACAAATTCTCCACGCATAAAAATTAATGTAATTTAAAATCATGAAATGAAAAAAAAGATATTTGAAACTAATTGCGGGTTTGATGTGTTTTAAAAATGTACAACCCATTTCTCATTACTGATGGGCCATTTTCTCGGCCAGCCGAATGAAAGCTCTCCTCGTCTTGAAAGATTTGCAGGCCAACAGGCTTGACAAAGCGACTTACTTGGCAAATCACAAAAAAACTGGGCTGTGGCCGTGGACCCAGCTGTCAGCCTCTCCACATACAGTACTCTTCCGATGGAAGTCGTTCCTTGACCACGTTGACCACACCGCGAGGAGAGCACCACGGCGGTGGACGACGGCAAGGCCTAGGAAGGGGACTACGCGGCAGTGGAAGCCCGTGCGGAGAGGACTACGAGGGTTCACTGGTTCGGCTGCGGTGTGAGGCTGCCGTCACCGCAGGGCCTAGCCAGTGGTGGGAATAGTAGGTGGCGGTGAGGCCTCTGCGACAGCACAGCCGACCATGGGAGGCAGGAGCATGCGACACGACCGGTGCTGCTTTGGGCGGCTGGAGCAAGAAGACTAGAGGTTGAAGAAGCACTACGGTCGTTGGATGGACATCGTACGGTCACTGGAGGTAGAATCATGCATATTGACTAAGTTGACAAAGCCCTCCGTCCCCGTCAACTTAGTAAGCCCACAAGTCAGCCTCCCACCAAGGTGGGTCCCAGCTAGCAGGGGGTATTCATTTTTTTGAGCGTAATAAGGAGGCACTTCCTTGCGTGCGAAGATAGAGCTGGTGGGTCCGAGCTGTCAGCGGCGGTAACGTTTTTTTCACAAAATACAGAGGCCCTTTCGGTGGGTCCCTGATGTCAGGTGGACGAATCATTATTTTGCGTGTAATAAGGAGGTATTTCCTTACGTGCGACCGTGGACCCAGCTTTCGGCCTCTCCACGTACAGTCCACTTCAGATGCATGTCGGTCGTTGACCATGTTGACCAGGCCGCGCCGAGAGCACCAGGGCGGTGGATGACGACGAGGCCTAGGAAGGGAACGACACGGAAGCAGGGAAGAGTCGGCAGTTGTTTCCCATGCGGAGGGGAGTACGACTGTACGAGGGTTTACTGGTTCGTCTGGCGTCGCCGGAGAATAACAGTAGGTGTGGGTGAGTAGAGGGATGTCTAGGCGAGCGATGGGAGTATGGTGGGGCGGTGAGGCCTGCCTGGCAGCACAGCCGGCCGCAGGGAGGAGGGAGCAGGCAGTCCCGCCGGCGCTTGTTTGAGCGGCTGGAGCAGGAAGAGCGGAGATTGAAGAAGCACGATGGCCGTTCGATGGACATCCAACAGTCATTGCTTGTGCATCAACCTTTTTTTTAGGAAAGCCTCAAATTTGTGGAAAACAACATACAACCCATCTGCCATTATTTCTAATAATTTACAGCGCATTTGCTAATTCTTAAGGGTTTTTTAGCCCATATTCTTTTTGTTAGCATTATAGCTCATATTGTGGCCATGGTTAAAAATTAACGAAATTTTGCATATTTCGGTGCGGTCCGAACTGTTTTAAGTCCCGAAATTTCGATTCACATTCAAACTGATTTTAAAAATAAATGTATCTCAATATAAAATCCAACAAATTCTCCATGCATAAAAATTAATGTAATTTAAAATCTCGAAATGAAAAAAAGATATTTTAAACTAATTGTTGGTTTGATGTGTTCTAAAAATGTACAGCCCATTTCTCGTTACCGATGGACAATTTTCTCGGCCAGCCGAATGAAGCTCTCCTCGTCTTGAAAGATTTGTAGCCCAACAGGCTTGACAAAGCGACTTACTTGGCAAATCACAAAAAAACTGAGCTGTGGCCGTGGACCCAGCTGTCAGCCTCTCCACGTACAGTACTCTTCCGATGGAAGTTGGTCGTTGACCACATTGACCACGCCGCGTCGAGAGCACCAAGGTAGTGGACGACGGTGAGGCCTAGGAAGGGGACAACACGGAGCCGAGGAAGACGCGGCAGTGGATCCCCACGCGCAGAGGAGTACGAAGGTTCACTAGTTCGGCTGCGGCGTGAGGTTGTCCTAGCCGCAGAATAACAGGGGGTGTGGGTGAGTAGAGGGATAGCATGGGCCATCGGTGGGAGTAGTAGGGGGCGGTGAGGCCTCCGCGGCATCACAGTCGGCCATGAGAGGTAGGAGCACGCGGCACGACCGGTGCAACTTTGGGCGGCTGGAGCAAGAAGACCAGAGGTTGAAGAAGCACTATGGTCATTGGATGGACATCGTAAGGTCATTGGAGCTAGAATCGTTCATATTGACTAAGTTGACAAAGCCCTCCGTCCTCGTCAACTTAGTAGGCCCACAAGTCAGCCACCCACTATGGTGGGTCCCATCTAGCAGGGGGTATTCATTTTTTGGTGCGTAATAAGGAGGCACTTCCTTGCGTGCGAAGATATAGCTGGTGGGTCCGACCTGTCAGCGCGGGGGGGGGGGCATTTTTTTAGTCCATTTGGTGGGCTGGGTGAAACAATGATGTAGCATCTATGCAGCCCGTTTAAATCTGATTTGCATTTTTCTAAAAATCCGCGGACTTGCTGGGCTGGGTGAAAATATCATGTTGGTCTAGACGGAGAAATCTATACCTACTAATAAAGCAAGGTATGTTTCTCCAATATTTTCATCCGTTCACCATCGAAAATATTTTTTTGCTATCCGAGGTGGTACTAAATTTTTGTTTGTCTCTTTACTGGAAAAACAAAAAGTTTGTCCAGAATACCGCAACTGGGCAGGCGAACTCCAGCCCAACAAAGCCAACCGCCCATGCGTTGGGAGGACCTTATTTATCGCACGCGGCGACATATAGTTGAATGTATGCACAGGTGGCCCAAGACTAGGCTAGCCCATTTTTTTTCAGTATTCGGTTTATGTTTCCTTTTCATTTTCCAATTCTTTGTTTTTATTTTTTTCGTGAATGTTCCCCTTTTAGAAAATAATTAGAATGTTGTGTTGTATAAATAGTTCATGTTTTCAAAATATTGTTTATTAATTTCAATTACTATTCCTGTTTCTAATTTTGTTTGTGTTTTTCCTAAAATTTTATGGAATTTTCAAAAAAAAATGTTCACATTTTTTAGAACTGTCTGGACTTTAAAAAAGTAACGTCTCCAAGAATATTCGGCAGTTCATATTTCTTTGAATGTTCCAAATAATAAATAAATAAAATCTGAAGCTACCGTATCTTCTTAAATATCCGTGTTGGCCATTGGTTAGAGCGCGCGTTTGTTCTATCCAGGTTGGCTATAAATTTAAAAAAATTGTGGGCATGTTCGAATAAAAGAGAATATGTTGTTTGGCTCTAATTAGAAGAAAAAAAACCATGCATACATGAGCACTAGAGTAATCAAAGAGAATAAACCGTCATAATGAAGGGACATTCATGCCTGATTATACATATGAAACATGATTTATGTGCTGCAATTAGTAATCCATCCGGTTACGCCGTTGTAGAAAAGTGGTCAAAGCAACCATGTCCCGAAGGTCGTCACACACCCACCAAATGAGGAGGCATGCACAACCCCAAGATGGAGGCGGACGCGAAAGAAAAAAGGCACGAGTTGGGTGCTCGCCACCACGAGTTGGGTGCTCCCCACCACTATCAAGATTTTACGGGCCATTGCACATCAGTAAAATCTTTGCAAGCTTATGTACGTAATCACTAGGAGTTAACTTGCCAAGTTATATATATAAACAATTATTATTATTTTGTAAGAACTTTCAACTTACGAAATAAAATATCATTTTAATTTGATGAGTTAATAGTATGTGGGGTATTATTATTTTTTAGGCTAGACGTGGGACAGTTGAGTTGGTTCTAGGGGAAAGTACTGGGAGAAAACTCAATTTACATCGAAAAAGAAAGTGGGAGAAGATTCAGAGACCTGCTGGATCCACCTGAGGAGGGGAATATGTTGGGAGGAAGGAGATTCAAAGCAAGGTAGCCGAGTGAACTAGTTTTTTTTAGGACAAGTGAACTAGTTTACATACATAAGCAAATAGCCACTAAAAGAGCAATCAGGTTAATGGGTTCTTAAAAGAATTATTTCGGACAAAACAGATAATTACGACACATAGGCTAATGCATGAAACACTTAGATGATAAAGGTGCTTATAAACAGATAAAGTACAACATCTAGACCTTCCTGGCACGCTTGATCATGACGCTGCGGCTGCCCGCGTACTCGTCGGTTACGGGAAGCAGACACGCCCTCATGTCCAAGATCTGCCTGTACATGTCGTAGCATCCTTGGCCGTGTAGGTTATGTAGGCTAGATTCAAAGGTACCTCCCACGTGTTCAGGTCGTCTTCTTTCATGTTGGCGTATCAGCGGTCGATGATGGTCTCAGTGAGGTCAACCACGGAGTCCTTCTCCTGCCCGTTGCTGATGATCTTGTATTGCTTCTGGATGTCGACAAGCTTGTTGCACCAGATGGCCGAATCGTCGCGTTCTTCCTTCTCTCCACCGTAGCGAAGGTGCAGTCGGCGCTGCCGATGAAACGGGCGAATGCTCCAGAACCTGGTGCAGCAATAGGACTGAGGCGAGGCAGAGCTTCACCGAGTCCGTATCGTTGGTGTACATCACATTCAGCTTGGTGCATCCATAGGACTGAACGGCGAACTCAAATGGGAACTCCTTGCTGAAGTCCATATCCAGCAGGCTCACCCCTCGGATCGCCATTGGAGTCTCTTCGAGTGAACGAGTGTCTAGGCGGCGGCGGCAGTTCGTTTTTCAGCTCCTGGGGAACAGGATTCAACAGTAAGCTGAGTGTGTACAGACGATAACAGTTACTACTCCTCCCTCGTCCGCTGCACTCCCGGCAGAAGATGCACCCTCGGCCACACGTCGGTTCACGAGCGGGTCTGTATTGGTACTGTAATAACAGGAGTTAGTGGTCACTTTACTTAAATTTAATTAGCTTTAATAGAAATTTATACTTAAAACAAGCAATGCATTCTCTCGTTCTATCAGTGCCACAGGATCAACATGCACAACAATTAGAATTATTATTCTCAGGACACACACGATCAGCACATTTGTCGCACTTTCACAAAGATAATACTACCAAGTTTGAACTGTTTATTATGGTTGTTGTCCTCTGCATCATCATTTCGTGTTTCCCAGCTTGCAAGATTCAGAACCAACAAATAAGATCCAAATAATAAGTACAACAAAGATGCCTACACATCTCATTGATTCCCAGCTTGCAAGATTTAGAACCAGCAAATAAGATTCAAATAATAAGTACAACAAAGAAGCCTACACATCTCACTGATATTCCCAATCTTGCAAGATTCAGAACCAACCCATTAGAGCCTTTTGATAAAGTGAATATCGGGATTAAACCCATCTTGGCTAGCCATGTCATACAATCGAAGAACTTGGCGAATGCTCTTGACCGTCACAACATGTGTAGTTGAGTATTCCTGTTTGCATAGCACAAACCAGGAGAGCATGATTTCACTTTAATAGTGGCCTCCTTTACTCAACCTGCACCTCCACTCGGATGAAGCCTGCCTTGAGTTCCATGATTCAATTCATGCGCCTTTTTCTGCAGTTCACCTGAAATGAAGCAAAGATTGCATCATTTAGCTAGCAAGAAGTACTTGCTCTCGTGAGCTGGCAGGTTCTTCTTTAGTAGTTGCACTAAAATTGAGGAACATTAAGGTTGGCTGTCCGGCTCATGTAAGGTGCAACTATAATTTTGTTATCCTTTTGTGCAGTTCCACTAAAATAAAGTGCCATTGTGGTGACAGTGATGGCTCATCTTGCAAAGGCTAATAAAATGTTGCACTATATTACCAGCAGAACTTGACGGAGATTTTGGAAACTCCAATCACCATTTTGTGCAGTTCCACCAAAATTGAGAGATGTTGCACACGTGACATTTTAGTTGAACTGCACAAGACACTCATTCAAAAAAAAGTGTTTTGTGCAGTTCACCAAAAGGTCGCAATAGCAACAAGGTGAAATGGATATCCCTATCTGCACAAAAATATAGAAAGTAAACAGTTGCTGGTCAATAAGAATATACGAAACATATACAAAATGAAAAGAAGCATCTTAATTATGTTCATGGAAATCACGCAAGGACAGTAGAAATTTTAAAACGTCAGCAATGCTTCATGTTACCAGAAGCATTACGATCAACAATGAGATTCCTCAAATATGGGATTACTTTAATGGTGGCATTGCTTATTTACCAGACACAGTAAATCAACAACAGCTAAAGAGTTGGTTTAAGGGCATGGGACCGTGGGGACACCAGGACACTCAGCAGCATAAAGGAGCAACTTACTTATCATACCGGGGAAAACAGCAGGAGTGCCATTTGTAACACAGTTTAATTGCATATTACCACTAGAGGCATTAGACTAACAATAACACTGGTTAGACATGTCCCTAAGGTAACAGTGTGATTGCTTCATTTTACATGCGCCCTTACATTAACAATAGCAAAAGATTGGTATAAGGACATGCGACAGTGGACGCATCAGCACAATGTACCTACAAGGAGGCATAAAGTGGTCATGGCGAGTTTGTTCATGCTATGTGAGGGCAGCAAACCTAATCCTGGAGACCTTGTACTATGTGAGGGCAGCAAATCTAATCCTGGAGACCTTTTACTATGTGAGGGAAGCAATTCTAATCCTGGAGACCTTTTACTACGTGAGGGCAGCAAATCTAATCAAGAGACCTTTTACTATGTGAGGTCAGCAAATCTAATCCCGAGACCTTTTACTATGTGAGGGTAGCAAATCTAATCCTGGAGACCTTTTACTATGTGATGGCAGCAAATCTAATCCTGGACATACTCAGTTGACTTGTCCACTAGCCGCCACTTTCTATCCTTTTGTCAACTAATAATAGATCTGTTCCTTATCTAGTTTGTACTGCGTTTTCCCATTATTTCCCTTTTCAACCAAGAGACCGGTTGGGTATCGGGTCTCTACTACTTTCACCATATTATTTCATCTTTGAATCAAGTCCTAGATTCATGCTACAACTTCCCCCCTTTCTTCTTGTTTGAACAAATCCCTAGATTCGAATGCATGAAGTAGCTTTACCTCTAATAATACTAAAAAATTAGGTGGCTTTGGAAGAGCTGATGGGAGTAGAAAAAGATGCACATGCAGACACGTGGGGAGCCGGGGCAGTAGAGCAAGGCCGCTTTCGAAGAACTTATACCTGAGGGTCGCCGGGATGTCGGCGGCGGCAGGTCCAATCTGCGGACAATACGGCAGGGAGGAAGAAGGGTCGGAGGACCTCCCGAGCCGGCGCTGTGTCGGAGAGAATGGCACGGGCAGAGGATCGGGCCCCTCCGGCAGCTATGGATTTCCTCCCTCGGCGGCGATGACCGCATGAACGATGCACCTTTTTTGTCCTCTACACACACCGGCCGAAGGGATCCGGCCGGATCTGTGACCAGCGGTGAGCAGAGAGAAAATGTCGCTACCGATGTCTTGTTTATATCTAGAGAGGATGAGAGAATGAAGAGAGCAACCCTAGTAAAGCAAGCCTCAGGCCCGTGCGCCCATATATAGTGGAGTGATTATCTTTTTTCTCTCCACAACAAGCGTTTCAATTTGTGTACGTGGCATTAAAGAAAAGAAACTCTCTATTTAAGGTGACTACTGTACGACTCCTACTTACTACTAGTAGTACTATAGTATTGTTCACTTGTGCTCCCCGCCCCTCCATTCATTGAACAACCCCACGGGTGAATAAACATACAGTACTTACTGTATTTATATAGAATGAACAAGCTCGAACTATTTTCGCGTAGTTAGAAGTTGAGGGCGGGGCTTTTCCCGGGCAGTACGCGCGGCAGTTTTCAGGTAGGCGGTTTGACAGAGAGGCGAGGAGGGTGAGCGAGTGGGGCTGTGCGATTTGACGGCGTGTTATTGCTGGAAAGACTTGTGATATGACCACCCACTGTAGTCATGAATTACTGGCGCTCCGACCGGGGTGATGCCCCCCTTCCATTCCGCGCTCTAATCTGGTGCATGACACGTCAACCCGGATGCTCGCTCTCCCACATGTCAGAGTAGTAAGAAGGAGCAAAGAATGATGCGGTATATACTAGTACTATACTACTCCCTCCTTTCCTAAATATAAGTCTTTGGAGAGATTTCACTATGGACCACATATAGAGAAAAATGAGTGAATCTACACATAAAGTGCATCTATATACATTCGTATGTGGTCCACAGTGAAATGTCTACGAAGACTTATATTTAGGAACGGAGGGAGTACTACTTAGGTCGGAGGAGTGCGAACCACGCAGCCCAGTGAACTAGCAATGCGAACCACGGTAGCCCAATGAACCAGCAGTAGAAAACAATGTGGTGATATGGCCATACAAAACAATGTGCTACGGTCCACACTGTAGCAAGTACAGTAACACTCCTCTTTGTTTGGATCCCTGAGTTAGAGCTAGTTTGGGTTGAAATAGCCTCAAATTATCGAAACAAGAGGGGTTAGTTTGAGCTAGTTTGCTCTAACCCAGCTAAAAAAACTAGCCCGGTGGACAGGTTCTAATTGGGTTAGTTATCCTCGGGCCCACTAGAAGAGAACTAAAAAAATCTCCCCTGCCCGCACCAGATCGCTCCCCCCACCTATCACACGACTCCTCTCTGTTCCCCATAGGGTCGCTCGCCCTCTCTCTCCTCCGGCTGCCCTCTCCTTCCAGCCTCTGCCGCCCTACTCCGGCCGCCTTCTCCCTCCGGCCTTCGAAAGTCGCCCCGCTCCCCCTTCACTAGTCGTTTTTCTCCCTCTTTCGTGTGTGGCGGCGGCGCATCTACCAGGGAGGTCGCGGGAGGGGTGAGTTTTTTTGTTCCTTCTCTGTCTCACGGCCATATCAGTGATCTTGCTTGCTCTAGCGCTAATTCTGATTTGGAAAAGTAGATCCTGATCAAACATGGTATAGATTTGTGGTGCACGCATGGAATTGTTTGATGCTGCTTGAGGAGGTAATAAATCTTTCTAGAGGCCCAAAGATTCAGGTCACCTTTCTAGGTATTTCAATTTCAGGCTTGCATTATTTCTAGAGGCCCAAAGTTTCAGTTCACCTTTCTAGGTATTTCAATTTCAGGCTTGCATTATTTCTAGAGGCCCAAAGATTTAGTTCACCTTTCTTGGTATTTCAGTTTCAGGCTTGCATTATTTCTAGAGGCCCAAAGATTCAGTTCACCTTTCTAGGAATTTTAATTACAGGCTTGCATTATTTCTAGAGGCCCAAAGATTAAGTTCCCAGTCGGCGGCAAGCGACCCTGCTACCCATGCCGGTGTCGACCTCAACTCGCAAGGGCCGACGTCGGAGGGGTTCCCGGGGCTTGGGCTCTATAGAGCCTTCCTCCAGAGCGACAATGGAGAGCTCCTCCCTCGGTGCGTGAGGGGCTCTGGGCTCCCTCCCTATCGTGAATGACTTCCGTGATGAGTTAGCTCATTCTTTGTTTCATGAAGTGTTTTTTTATTTTGTGAAGCTTGATTGACGACTTGTATGTTTAAGTGGGATATCTCATTTGTATGGACAAAGTAAAAATTATCATGTTTTGCATGCTTGATTTGTATAGATGGTTTGTTTATGTCAATTGTGAGCGGGAGGAGGCCACAGAAGAGCCGTCCACACCAAGAGGGTGCTTGGATCCAAGGGGCTTATTTTAGTCTGACTAAAAATAGTCTCTTTAAGAGGCTAAAAGTTCCAAGCACCCCTGAATAAAGAGGTGATAAAACTAGTCTTGAGACTAAAAAAATTTAGTCAGGGGTACCCCTACTAAAATGTGGATTAGTCATCTCTCTCCTCATTTAACTCCTCTCCTTTAACACAGGCGAGTTCTGGATTGGAGGGTTTGAAGGATAATAAATGCTCATTAACTTGATTTTAGTCTCTTGAGTATTTGGATCCAAGCATGGGTGAGGCTAGCAAGTTTTAGTCTCACTACTTTTAGTGATGGAACTAAAACGTATCCAAGCACCCTCCAAATTCGGCAGGAAATAGGGTCCAAAGTAGTCAAATGATTGAGATAGAGCATTTATTGTCAATCTAACCCTGCCATCCATACACCTCTTTGGTTTAGAGTTAGTTCAGGGTTAGAATCTAACTCTAACCTCTAACTGAGTTAGAGTTCTCCTCGTCTCGGTTCATCGCCATCATACTTTCCCCATTCCTGTGTTTTCAGTATCCTGCGAATCAAAGAGGCCCTTTTTTTGCGGGAAAAATCAAAGAGGCCCTTAGACTGGTTTCGGTTCGGTCGTTTTTTATAAAGGTGTTATGTCCAAAATTTAATGAACGTGCTCCGATTTCCACGAAAATAATCCGGTTTCATGTAGTAATTAATTCATTTATTTATTCTTCTACGGGGGGGGGGGGGGGGGGTTGTTGCATGAAATTCGTGAGGTCTGAAATGTAAAGTATCCCGGAATATGCTCCGAGTCGTGCATGCACTACGACCTAGATGCTCTATGTCCCACATGTCGGCGAATGGGAGCACGTGGAAATAGCCTAGGAGTACATATAGGAGGATGAATGCGTGAAATAATATGTACTGTGAAGCGTAGTCGCGGTTCAAAAAGGAGACCTAAAGTGATGACAGCTATAGGTCGCACGCACCCAACTAGTGGTACTAGACATACGACTAATTTTTCCCTCAAAAAAGAAAAAAAAGAGGCACGAGTGCTCAGTACTCCTATTCTATAAACACGAGTCCGTGCTACAGCTAGCTCTCCTCCCTCGTTTCTCTCTTCTAATTCTAAACTCGGCCGACGCCCGGTGGCCGGGGTGGGTTTTCTCAACTACGGCCCCACCTCACAGTGAAAACGTTACGACTGGAATAAAAATGCCATATTCTCCCTCCGTTCATAAATATAAGCCTTTTTAGATACTATTTCAAATGGAACACAACATACAGATGTATGTAGACATAGTTTAGAGTGTAGATTCACTCATTTTGCTCCATATGTAGTAGTCACTTGCTGGAATCTTTAGAAAGACTTATATTTGGGAACGAAGGGAGTACTATACTAATAAAACATTAAGGCCACGAGGCGATGCAGTGCTTGTTATAGGAGGCAAGAAGAAAGAGATGCATCCATCGACGACGTCCACCTCCTCGACTTAGGGCACCGGCCCACCGAACAGCGCCTAAGTAGCAGCGGCTTTCATGGCCAGGTCGACGTGCTTCTGAACAATGGCGTCCAAAGATTCCAGCCGCTGGAAGAAGGCCAGCGTCTTTCTGTCCTCGCTTGCCCTGTAGTGGCCTATGTAGACGATTTCCTCGTAGACGTGGATGTGCAGGTCGATGGTTTCTTGCATGGCGAGGCGCTGCGCGGCGAGCGCGGACTCGAGGTGCACATTCTTCATCGCGGCCTCCGGCACCTGCAGGGCCACCAGGGCTTGAAAGAGTTCGTCACCATGGAGGCCGATGAGGGTGGAAGGCAATGAGGAGCCTGGGCGCGCAGGCTGGAGCAGTACGGCAAGGTCGTCCGCACGCTTCTTGACGGCGGTGAACTTGTGGATGGAGTTGACCATCATGTCGTCCATGCGAGAGGCGAAGCCGGCGTCGGCGAGGGCTACGATGCCTGCAGTCGCCAACACCATCTGGAAACGCTGCACGGTGCGGGGCTGCAGGCCGGTGCCTTGGATGATTTGGCACAGCCGACTGCCGCTCGCATCCATCGCCTCCATAGGTGCTTGTGGCTTCTGGTCACTTGGTCTTGGATTGGAGTGAGCAGTGTTGCGTAGAGACTTGGGAGTAGATGGATTGGAGTGGTGGGGCGCCTTTATTATATGAGAGTCCAAACTCTGTTGCATTCACATCGTTCTGGCTCTATTCTGCTTCTCCAACTAATTCCCTCTGCATGTAATTGAGGATGCATCATTGATCGTTCAATGTCTCGGGAACTGCTACCCTCTTCCTCCATGGCATTCAAGCACCTATGGACCCGTCGACGACGAGGTGCCTATGGTGACTTCGTAAATTTCAAGATGATAGTGTCGTGCGTGTGTGCGTTCATAGGGGTGAGTGTATGCGCTTGTATATGAGCGCTTGCGTCTGTACTGTGTAAAAAAAAAGTAAATGCGTGTCAAAAAGAGACTAGTCAGTATACTCAATATTGTGCACCTCGGAGAGGAAAACGATAGAACTAGTACATATTTATTTACGGTGCAGATTCACTCATTTTGCTCCATATGTACTCCGTCTCGGTGTAGTCTAGTCACTTGTTGAAATCTCTAGAAGGGCAAATACTCCTTTCTGGTTTACAGGGCTATACTAGCAAGTAGTTGTACGTACTAGTACAATAGTGGGCTCACATAGCAATTCTGTCTCATGCAAGATCCTGGCTATATGCATGCTCCAATGTTCGCAACTGCAACGTTCGGTTTGCGCTTGGATCTTCGCCTCTTCGAGAAGACGAACAATGATGTTACTACTACTGCTTCTACAGTGTCGAATCCACTGCTGCATGTCCATCCACCGCGAGCGGGACGGATAGCTTGTTGTAGAAGTACTACTAAGCAAAAGCCTATCCTCGTTTGCGAGCAACCGCGCGCATGGGTGAGGGAGAAGGCGTGTAGTAAAATCAAGCTTCTCCTCATTTTACGAGTTGACGCGACACATCATAGCACCGGCCCCACATGCTTGCCTCTAAACTTGGCTGAAAGACCCGCAGTGTACAATATATTTGCTGCAACCTCTAACATTTACCCACCACAAATTAAAATATATGTGGCCGTATGCATCATTCTGATGCAGAGGCCGGGGAGTCCCCCCTTTTAAAAAAAACAAATTAAAATATATATTCCTGTCTTGACCACATGAGCGTGCAAACTACAATCACCAGGGTGTCAGGTAGGGCCAGAAGACTATTTTAAATTTTTTAAAAAACTTCGAGACGGCCACATAGCATGGAGCCGACCCCAACGATTTTAAGCTTACATGCACGGTACACACTATCCTAGACTACTCTACACATGAAACTGCCACACGAGCGTCCGGGCTGCGCTTGGCTCTTCGCCTCTTCGAGAAGTCGAACAATGATGGAGTACTACTGCACTGGAGGAGTACTATAGTATGCTTCTGGACATCTGACACCGATTGAACTGCTGCATGTCCACCGCGTGCGGGAGGGAGAGCGTGTAGCGAAAGCTTCTCCTAGTCTTGCCAGCCACCACGCTCATGGGCGAGGGAGGGACGCTCCTGCCTTTGCGTGTATGACAGGTGGGCCCGGCAGGTGTGTGGCCAACCTGTCATACAGCGAAAGGCAGGTGCAGTTAAGTCGGCGAGGGAGAGGATAATCAAACTTCTCATTGATGTACGAGTTGACGCGACACATCAAATCACAGCACTTGATATATTTCAATAATTTGCGTTTACCGATGCATTAATTACAACGCATGCATGCATGCCATGACTCTCCTTTTGATACTTGCATGTGTTGATTTAATGCACCTTGAAGTAGTATAAAATATGTGACGGTAAAGCTTTGTAATACCCCGTCCCAAGTTGAGAAATGGTTGTGCATGAGGAGGGCGAGATCATGCAGACCGAACATGACCCGGCGATGGATCTCTCTAAGGTCTCGATGGACCTCACCGTGCTCCACTACCCCTTGTGCCTCCGCCCCTTGACGCCTCCAGTGTATGAGGTTTGAATACACCTCGTCCGTTCGGCTGATTGAGCAAGGTGCAGGTTTCTTGATTGATGTGTTGTTCGATTGATTTCTGCAGTGCAAGGGAGGGCACCTGGCCTGCGTAGACTGCCACGTCGAGCGCCCCAGGAACCAGCGGCAGTGCCAGAAGTGCGAGCGTGGCGGTGGCTTCGACGTGCGAAACACGGCGGTGGACTCCGTCCTTTCGTCAGTGAGGGTGGAGTGCCTGCACGAAGGCTGTGGGCTCTACGTCACTTACCACAAGCTCACCGATCACCAGAGCGTGTGTCCGCTCGCGCCCTACAAATGCCCCGCGCCCGTCTGCGGCTACGAAGGCCCGCCGCTGGCGCTCTACCACCACATCAGCTCCGCGCATCCCATGCCCGTGCACAGGATCCAGTACGGAAAGGTGCTCCAGCTGCAAGTGCCACTGTCGGAGCCACGACTCTTGCTGTTCGCGGAGGAGGACCGCCGCGCGTTTTTCTTGGTCGGCGGCGTGCTCGACATCGGCGTGCCTATCATCGTGTCAGTCGTCTGCATCAGAGCGGGGGTGTCCCCACTGCCGCACTACGTGGCCAAGTTGTGGGCGAATGACCCGCCGGGGGAGCCCAAAGGCACGACCGACGCCGTCAAGGTGGAAATGAAGGTGACAAGCAGCAAGGATCCTGGCGACGTCGACGTGCAGGAGCTGACCTTCTTGACAGTTCCGCCCAAGCTGCTGGCCGGGGCTAAGCTTGTGTCCCTCCACATTCAGATTGACAAGCTCACGTCCTAAATGTTTCTACCGTGCCTTCTCTTTATCTTAGTAATATGCTAATATAGGGATTACCTTGGTCTACTTTAGCTTAAGAAATGGTGGGTTTTGGTGGCGATAAAAAATTATGTTTAGCAATGCGTTAATTGCAATGCATGCATGCATAAAGTACATGCATTGGTCAATTTTCTCTTAATACTTGCATGCAATGATTTAATGCACCTTGGAATCGGAACATGTGTTGGGGAACAACCAAATTGAGCTTTATAAAATGGAAAAACTAAAATTTCGAGATAAGCCCTATAAAACCGGAAAGGAGAGACTAGAAAAAGAAGTACTCCATCCGGGAATAGTGCCGCACTTCGAAACTTGAACCGTCAATAAATTTTGAGCTTGCGTCTCGTCACATTCCAAATTACTCCATGCTATATTGAATTGCAAACCTGTTCACACCGATCACAACCTAAACGGTTTCCCACTTAGGAGCGCATTAGTACTCGGTTATAAATACTAGTATGCCAAGATGACAGTGCATTCCTCCTCAACTCCTCATCCACAAAAACAAACAAGCCATTTAGCATCCTTCCCTTGCGTCTGCCATGGCCAGCGTGAGTTCTGGCTCGAGAGATTGCCACCAGGGAGAGGTGAGCATGGAAGCGGAAGCACGAGAGATGTCCCGCCTCGCTGCGAGAGTAACCGACATGTCCCGCCGCGCGGAAGTAGCAGAACAGAGGTCCCGCCGCACCATCGATGCAGCAGACTGGTCCGGCCGCGCCGCGGAAGCAGCAGAGATGTCCCGCCGTGCCACGAATGCAGCAGAGATGTCCCGCCGCGCTGCGGCAGCCTGGGAAAATTTCTCGCGGGCAGGCGATGACTGTTACAGGCGCATGCATGCGATCGTCCATAGCCAGATGGAGCAGACCTCCGGCTGGGCGAGGTTGTAGGACGACATGAAAGCCTCGTTTGAACAGGCTATCAGCGTACTAAGGGAGGGCAATGAGAGGCTCCGGGCTGAGCGTGACCTGTTGAGGGAGAAGATCGTCCGAAGTGCAGACCAACAGGAGGAGACCAGTGCCTTGTTGAAGAGGACCGACGTCATCGTCAAGAAACTTATGGACGAGAATGACATGCTCCGCAACGAGCGCCAAAGGCTGGTGGAGGAATCTGTGGATGTTCTCAAGCAGCGTCTTGAGGACACGAAAGAGCTCACCGCCGCTCGCCGCGGAGACTAGTTTCCGCGGCCTGCAGCAACACATCAAGAAAGTAGAGATCAGCGAGCCAGATCCTTGTCTTCCGTCTTCTTTTGCCCTTGTGTATTTCGGGCGTAGCCGCATGTGGCTTTTTTAATTAACTTTCTAATTATGTAAGACAATTAATCGTCCTTATATTTCTATGGAAGATCAATGTTGCGAGGCTGGAATGAAGAAAACTCTTGCTGTGGCGACCCTGGCGTTGCTGTTCTTCTAGTTGTTGTTGGGCTTCCTTCAGTTTCCTGGTTTCTTTTGATGTAATAATCGGTTTAGGATGTGGATTGTGTCGTCGGTTGTGAAATGTTGGGTTCTAGTGCAGATGTTTGGCCTTTGTTGGCCTCTTGGGATGTTGCGATTTCAATCTGGTAGCTTTTAGTCTTTCGTGTTAGGCTGGAGTTATGCTGAACTTCTTGTGAATTGTGGTGGTTTTCAGTAATGAAAATCATAAGGGACAAGCCCTTCTTTGATCAAAAAAAATTAAGCGTCCTTATATATTCATCAGTCTTGCTATAAGTCGCAGTAGATGCTATATAGGTCCGTCGGATCTTACATCAAGATCCGTGCTTTCAGATTTTCTTTTTTCTCTCTTAAATCTCAGTCGAGTGAGACATAGCCACGCCATTAAACAGAGGCTCGGGCACCATTAATGGAGACCTTGGGAGAGAGGTGGACGGCAGATGGAGGTCAAAGGGCTCTCCTCCCGATAAGCACGCGCAGGGGTCTGATCGCACGCCTCTCGTACTCAAATAGCTACCCTGCACGACGCCTCCTAGCTAAAAAAATGGGGACGCATGGCGGCACTTAAATGGTACTAGTAAGTAGAATGCCCACGGTTTGAACAATACTTGTGTTTCCGATTGTAACGTGACAGCACTTGTTCCAAAATGACTTTGTTGATTGTTAATGTGTGCGCCTTCGCAAATCGGCTGCAAATTTACCACAGCATGTTGGTGCCATGGCATGGCACCAAGCCAAGTTTCATTATTTTCATGCGTGTTTTGGATTTACAGGAATTAAAGAACTAAGTTTCTCAATGTTTCCAACCCAGCCACGACGCCCAGAATTTTGAATTTCATTCCCATTTCTTGCATGTAACCTAGAAATTTACCCGAGGACACACATGAGATTTTTCAACCAACTTTGGTGCACTGGAACATGTACTTGTATTTCATATTTGAATTATGCACACAAAGGTGACACGTTCCCTCCCAGAACCACGAGCCTTCTTGAGAGAAGCTCCGATTTGCAAGAAGCTTATACCAAAATTTGTTCCTATTCGGCCAATTTTTTTACCACGGCATGGTACTACCATGACATGACACCATGCCAAGTTTCATGATTTTAAAACCAAGTTTCTCAATGTTCTGGACCAAGCCACGATGCCCAGATGTTTGAATTTTATTCTCATTTTTTGCATGGGACCTACTCCCTCCTTCCATCTATATAGGGCCTAATGTGTTTTTCAAGACAGCCTTTGACTATTGACAAGATTAATAGCACATGAGATTTATACTATGAAAATTATATTATTGGAAACTCCTTTGACATACAAATTTGAAGGTATGCTTTGTGTAAGTTGCATGTCATATATTATTGCTCTAACGTTTGGTCAAAGTTAGCTTCAAAAAACGCATTAGGACCTATATAGATGGAAGGAGGGAGTAGAAATTCACCCGAGGACACAAATGTGATTTTTCAACCAACTTTGGTGCACGGGAGCATGTGCTTGTAGTTCAAATTTGAATTATGCACATTAAATGACCAAAAAATCAATTAATGTGTAAATAAGGCCAAACAAAGCCGGAATAATTCCAAAATTTAACAGGGCACTCATGTAGTTCTATGTTGCCTTTGTAAATAAACTCAAGGGGGACAACGTATATCGTTTCGCACTCAAAGGTGGCACGTCCCCTCTTAGAACCACGAGCCTTCTTGAGAGAAGCTTGGGTTTGCAAGAAGCTTATACCAAAATCTGTTCCTATTCGGCCAAATTTTTTACCACAACATGGTAGTACCATGAATGACATCCATGCCAAGTTTCATGATTTTCAGACGTGTTTTGGATTTACAAGAATTTTAAAGCCAAGTTTCTCAATGTCCTCGGCCGAGCCACGATGCCCAGATGTTTTAATTTTATTCTCATTTCTTGCGTGGTACCTAGAAATTCACCTGAGGACACAAATGTGATTTTTCAACCAACTTTGGTGCACGAGAGCATGTGCTTGTAGTTCAAATTTGACTTATGCACATTAAATGACCAGAAACTCAATTAATGTATAAAAAACAACAAACGAACCCTGAGTAATTCCAAAATTTAACAGGGCACTAATGTAGTTCTATGTTGCCTTTGTTAAGAAACTCAAGGGGGGCAGCGTATATCGTTTCACACTCAAAGGTGGCACGTTCCCTCTTAGAACCACGAGCTTCCAAATCGGCCCAATTTTTTACCACAACATGTTAGTGTCATGACATGACACCATGCCAAGTTTCCTAATTTCCAGGCGAGTTTTGGATTTACATGAATTTAAAATCAAAGTTTCTCGATGTTCTCGGCCGAGTCATGACGCCCAGATGTTTGAATTTCATTCTCACTTCTTCCATGGGACCTAGAAATTCAACCAAGGAAACACATGTGATTTTTCAACCCACTTTGGTGCATCGGAGCATGTGCATGCAACTCATATTTAGATTATGCACATTAAAAGTCCAGAAACTCAATAATGTATAAAAAGGCCAAATGAACCCAAAATAATTCCAACATTTAACAGGGCACTCATATAGTTCTATGTTGCCTCTGTAAATAAAATCAGGGGGGAGGCAGCATATATCGTTTCGCACATAAAGGTGACACGTTCCCTCTCGGAACCACGAGGCTTATTGAGAGAATCTCTGGTTTTGCAAGAGTATTATACCAAAACTTGTCCCAATTCAGCCAAAAATTATACGTATGAAAACAGGGTTCAGATTATCCCAAACATCTCGCTACCTAGACCAATAATGTACTATGATTTGAATTCAACATAAAATGGATACAAATATTTGAATTGGAGAGCGTATGGTACATGTAGTTCAAAGTGAAATATGATTACTGCTATATGTATGTTTTTTGTTATCAAGATAATATTTAAATTATTGTATAACTTGACAACAATCGTATTCAAATAAGGAAAATTGATTCAAATTTAGTCCATATGGTAGACGACAATATATATGTTCACATGGTGGAGTAAAATGTTCATATATGATGGAAGATCAAAATGTACGACTACATCAATTATAAACCGCAAGGTCACCTAACTATATATTCAAATTCAACATAACGTGGATTCAAAATTGAAATTCAAGATCATGGCATTTGTAATCATTTAAAAAGGGACATTATTCTTTCTTTGGTGGGAATTGATTTGTTTTTTTGTTGTTGTTGAGGGAAGTGCGAATCGATTTGGTAATGTGCAGGGTAATCTTGTTCTCCCGATTTTTTTTACATTTTTCTTGTAGTTTTTTCAGTGGCATCTATAGAAATATAGTAAAAGGGGCCATGACTCTCTTGTGTCTTGTATGAATTGTTTTTTTACACGTTAAGTTTGTTCTGCCGAACAAGGAATCCGCACCTTGTTATCCCGAAATTTTCAAGCTCGAGTATCTTTTGTCTCACCTGCTTTGAAACTCCCGCTTCTTCAACCCGCGTCGCGCCTTGTTATCCCAAAATTTGGACGCGCGCGAGAACTCCCTCCTCATCTAAAATCGCTCCCGCAGCACAGACACGCGAAATCCCCCTTCTACGCCTCAGCCGGAAATGAAGCTCCACGTCGCGGTGTCAAAACCGGTGGGGGTATGCTGGTAACTTACCCTACATTTCGAACAAGCGCGTCCTTAATCTTGGCTCCCCCTCCCCCTTCGCCCCCCCATTCGTACACCGAGTCCGCCAAAACCCGCGAAACCCCACGCTCCTCCGTCGGCCTCCCGACCGCCGCCCAGCCGGAGACTCTTCCCCGACTACGTCGTCCACCGCAACAGCTCGCCGTCCCTCATCCACCGCACCAGATGAGGATCCGTTGTCGATCTCGTCGTCCCGCCGGATCAGCCGCCCCGTCCTCCACCTCCAAGGAGCTGCCCCGATGTTCGCCTCGTCTATCGCGCCACCTCAATCCCCACAGCGCCATCTTGACCTGCCCCACCGGAACCACAGCACCCTCACCAATTCCTCCGATGAAGCCGAGGCCAACTCGGCGCCACCAAGGAGGTTCTGCACTCACCGCTGCATTTTATGTTTTATTTGATCTCACGGGATTGCCGGTGCTCGATACCGAGAAGACATGGCGTGTCTCCATCGACGGCGCCGTCGCCGGCCACATCATCCACGGAGTCTCTCCCCATGTCGTTGCTTCCTCGGCGGCGACTTCCACAACGACACTAGCTGCAGCTGCTCCGGCTCTCGCTCGCGTTGCAGCTCTGTTCTAACTGTCGGTCGCGCTGCTGCACTGCTCCTGCTTTCGTTCGTGCTGCTGCTCTGCTCTTGCTCTCGCTTGCGCTGCTGCTGCTGCTGCACGACCTCCGACAGCTACAGGAGTTGCTGCTTTAGCACTCGCTCGCAGTGCTACTGCATGACTTGCTGTCTGCTAGTGCGTTCCCTGCTCAAGCGTCTGCTGATTTAGATCACTGCTTCTCTGCTACTAGTGCTCGAACGCCCTAAACATCTATTGCAATGCTTTGTTACTAGTTCAATCAGTTTCGACACTAAAATTCAGTTTCGACTGTGAAGTTCATTTTCTTTAGTTAAGTTCAGAGTGAACAATACTTACAACATCTGTCGGAGCGGCCGTGGCGCGGCTGATACGTTTTACATCTAGCACTTTTTCGTGATGTATTTTACAACATCTATTGCAGATGATATTAGGGTCCCACTTCAGATTAACGTTGTCTGTCTTGTCATGCTTCAGCCTCGTCGCCGTGCACCTTAGCGGAGCTGCTCCAACAACGGAACCGTCCATCATAGCGGAGCAGTACCCTCAGCGCCGTTTCCAGAGGCCTCGGATCTTCTTCCCCGCCTCCGACAGTCACACCAGCATCATCACCATCCTCCACGTCCAACCCAATGATGCTGAGGTCCACAAGGCTATGCCAAAGAGGTACCTCACTTTGTTTCTCCATTCCTCTGTTCTTCCAATTCATTTGAGCCAAACACACAGGTTGACTGAAATCCTATGTTTCCAAATGCTCTATTTTGCACGTGCATTCCTATCCTATTCCTGTGTTTTTCCTGTCCCTGCGTTTATAGAATCCTCTAATTCTAAGGAGCCCTTACAAATTTACTTCATTTTCAGATAGGCGTCAAAGAAAACTCTGTGTGTTATGTCCTGCTCCTGCCGTGCCGTCATCCATCCCACCTGAGGAGCACCATCGACAGAAGCGTTCACTGCAGAGATCCCCCCTGCAGACTTCCTTTTGTCGCCTCAGATCATCTTCCCCGTTGCCGGCAGCCACGCCAACCGCATTACAATCACCGATTGAGCAGATGAACCTGAGGACTACACAGTTCCGGAAGAGAGGTCGCAGTCTTTCGTGTTTGCTTACGTTATACATCGGTTATTATTACCTGCTACTTTATCGCTCAATCTTGAGTTTTGAATTGCCCATGGGTCTCATATCGAGCCAGCAACGAATAGTATATGTCTACTATCTGGTTCATCTGGGGTCTTCTATGTGGTTCATGTTGGGTGGGCAACAAACAATAGATGATCCATTGTCTATCTTTTTAAACTGAAGCTATAATCTACCTGCTATCATTAGTTTTGGATCCATCCACTCGTTTGCTACCATCAGTCTTGATTTTTGCATGCACCCCTTAGGCCTTAAAAAATATATCTATTTTTTATTATGCATGTCAGATATTGTACACAATCGTACTAAACATGTAGAGAAAAAGAGAAGACCGTTGCTTGCGAATATAATGTCATGCAGACGCCGCTCCATGGTGGGCGAAGTGCCCCCCTCCTACATTTCCAGATTGTATTCCAGAGGAAGACAACTTTTCATATGGAGATTCAGAAGGAGCCGACCATGCCTGTTTACCACCTGAGGTGTTTG
This sequence comes from Aegilops umbellulata, assembly GCA_032464435.1. Lineage (NCBI taxonomy): Eukaryota > Viridiplantae > Streptophyta > Magnoliopsida > Poales > Poaceae > Aegilops > Aegilops umbellulata. The sequence goes on from CP136055.1 coordinate 217,378,888, forward strand.
CTCTAACCTGGCATGCTGATGTTGGTCATATCATGCATATGGCGCCTTGCATTGCTTACATTATACATCTTATATGTCACCAACTTAGTTTAGATTTGCTTTGTGTGAATGCCACCTGTTTGGTTTCTATATCATACTCCCACCATTCCTAAATATTTGTCTTTTTAGAGATTTCAACAAGTGACTATATACAGAACAAAATGAGTGAATCTACACTCTAAAATATGTCTTTATACATCCGTATGTGGTAGTCCATTTGAAATCTCTAAAAAGACAAATATTTAGGAACGGAGGGATTATATGGGATTTATGCAATGCCATCTTCTTTAGCCAGGCATCATATACGTGAATCATGCAATGCCATCCTGTTTAGCCAGTCATCATATATGTAAATTGTATCGTGCCATATTTTTTCCGTAATGTATTCCATTTGTCAACAATGTTTATACATTCATCTACTCTTCCTGTGCACCAGCCATTTGAGTCGGTCATGGGAAAATCTGGAGTGAAAACAAGGTCTTCTGAGCAGTCAGTGCTACCTGTCGATGCAGATTTCTTGCTGGTTACAGATAGCTCCTCAGAGGAGGATTCACAGAGAGATGACCAGTCGTATCCCCCCCCCCCCCGAGGTGCATGCTCTAACTTGGTTGGGTTATATTGCTCATATCTTGCATATCTTGCATTGCCATGCCATCTGCTTAGATTAGACATGCTTTGTGTGAATGCCTCCTGTTTGCTTTCTATATCAGATATGTGAATTATGCAATGCCATGTTTTTCAGCCAGTTATCATATATGTGAATTATGCACCGCCATGGAGCCAGGCATCATATATGTGAATTATCTCATGCCATCTTTTTTTCATTACATATTCCATTTGTCGACAATCTATGTATATTGAACTACTCTTCATGTGTATCAGCCATTTGAGCCGGTTATGGAAAAATCTGGAGTGAAAACAAGGTCTTCAGAGCAGGCAATGGTACCTGTTGAAGCATATATCTCGATGGTTACAGGGAGCTCCTTAGAGGAGGATTCAGAGACAGATGACCAGTCCTATATCCCACCTGAGGTGTATGCTCTAAGTTGCAATGTTTATATTTCTCATATGATGCATATGGTGGCTTGCATTGCTTAGTTTAGACATCATATGCACACTATTGAATTCTATCTGCCTAGTTTAGAGATCATACATGCGAGTGTCAGCTGCTTAGTATATGAATCAATTATGTCAATTATATCATGCCATCCTGTATACTTAGACAACATGTATGTGAATTATTTCATCCCAACCTATTTTAGAAAGACATCATATAGTTTTGTCATGTCATCCTGTTTAGGTACTCATCATATGTTGAATTATGCCATTATATCCTACTAAGTTATCCATCATATATCTGAAACTATGTCATGCTATCCTGTTTAGTTAGGCATCATATATGTGAAATTGTGTCATGTTGTCTTGTTTGGTTAGACAACATACATGTGAATTACCACATCTGTCTATCATACAATGTCTGTACGTTCAATTTCTTTTCTTGTTTATCGGCCATTTGAATTGGAGGGGGTGATGGTAGTATGTAAGGGAGCAAAGACCCGTTCTTCACAAAAGACAGTGCTACCCGTTCATGCAGATAGAACCATGGTTGTACTGGCCCACAAACTAGCCCCACCACACATAATCGAGACTCTTCCAGATTGCACACTTACACCGTTGGGCAGAGAACCAGCTACAACCCATCTAACCGCAACCCCAGCGGATAGTAACCCAATTATAGTTGACAAAGCACCATGTCCACCACTGAGTACCCCCACACGAGCAGTTTGTAAAGCTACTGTAGTGCCCAAAGCACGAAGACCACCACAGCTAACCCAAACTCCACATTTAAAGCAGAAGAGCAACTGTTCTCAGGTCAAATTCCGTAGCTATGTTCCATACTCCTTTGCTGTTGCATCACTGTATTTACTCATACCAACTACTTTCGAATTTGAAGGATCCAATTGAAACTCCAATGGCGCAACAGGTATGTTTTAAAGCTATTTTTTAACTGGATTGTTGTTCTAACTTCTTGCTCTATGTTGATTTCAGTTTAAGTTGCATAAACAGTTATGTTCTCATGTGATGCACATTACAAGTGCTGCCAATGATGTGTAGTTTCTCACACTTATATTCTGTCTATGCTGTTGTGTCTTAAAAATATATGAGTTGAACTGTGTCTCTATCTTGATTAGGGAACATAAACTAGAATGATATGGACAATACAGTGACCATAGTACATCGATATATTTTTGTTTCATGTTGTTATCCTGTCCACCTTACTACTAAACCGGTTTACCAAAATGAGTTTCGTATACTACAAGCTAAACATGTGATGTGTCTGCTTGTTTCTCTTGTAGTATGCAAACAGAATATTGGAGAAGAGCACCCCACTATGCAATGGTAGAGAAAGTAATGCAGATAAGGTTCAAGATAGTGAGACAACCCTGTTAGTCTCCAAGAAAGGTGATAAAAACGATCTTGTAGACAGTGAGAAAACCCCACAGTCCTGCGTTGATGTAGTGTTCGAGTTACTAGCCAGTACCACTGGCACAAGCTCTTCGAACTAGCTGCCTGAATCACTTCGGCTTCTTCAGCCTCAGCTACAAGCTGAAAGGGATCAGTCAGCTATGCTGCAGCAAGAAGCCGAAGGACTGAGGAAGTCCCTGCAGAATTCAGATGCGTACTTTCTTGTGCAACAGCAAGCGCTGGAGGATTTAAGCGCCAAACAAGAGAAAGTTAATTAGATTGCTAAGCATCTTACCAGCATTATGGGTACCCAGGATATTGTTTCTTGAGCTCTTCTGAAGTGGTTTCAGTTCTGGCCTTGTTTTGCTGCGGCGTTTATATGCTGCTGTGTTCCCTATATTTGCACTGGTGGCGAACTTTGATGCCCAGTGGATGTAATATCTGTAATAGCCGTGATAGCCTAGCATAAGTTGCTTGCTTATTGATTTCCTTGTTGTCTTGTTTATTTGTTTGCTTGTAGTCAGTGCAGTTCTTTTCCCGCGGTTTGCTAGTGGCTGCAATAACCTATTTTTTAAAACTAGGCCTGAATAACCATGGGCTAATATTTACTATAGTGACACTGGGCCTCCTACGGGCCGTAGAAACAGTGGGCCTTCTACGGGCCATAGAAACAGTAGGCCTTCTACGGGACGTAGAAACAATGGGCCTTCTACGGGCCGTATCGTCAATGGGCCTTATACGGGTCATATGATCGATTAGCCAAACATGGGCCAATAACAAGCCACATTATGGCCGTAAACAGGCTAGAGTTGGAATCGTCCGTTCATGGGCCGACCATATGTAGCGACCCGACCTCAGATGGTCAAGTCTTTGTGCTCCGGTGTCATCCCTGGATCAGTAATGCTGACACCACACAGTACTTCGAAGGATTTATAGCAGAGTAGCAATCACACACTTATTACATCGATGTCTCAAAGAGAACTTATTACAATAAATATGGCTTAAGGCCATCTAATAACGATAACAGCGGAAGGCTTGGAAGATAAGTGAGTCCATCAACTCCAACGGCATCACTGAGTATAGAACCACGACCTAAAAGCACCTTACTCGTCGTCTGAAAAATCTGCAACATGAAAGTTGCAGCCCGAAAACGGGTCAGCACATGGAATATGCTGGCAATGTAACACATAGAGAATAATGAATGATAAGTCTATACTACATGCATATATGGCTGGTGGAAAGGCTCTATGGTTACAGTTTTGCGTAAAGCCAATTTTTCCCTACTACGAAGGAATAGATTTTATTTAACTGTCATGGTGGTTGAAACATCGAGAATGGTTTACAGCATTCCGATCCCAATTAAGTGAACAATTAAAACTCAATAATATTAATTAGAAGTAACATGATGAGATTCACATGATATTCAGGTACTAGATACTCAAAACGTCCATAACCGGGGACACGGCTAATCATGATTAGTTTGTACACTCTGCAGAGGTTGGCGCACTTTTCCCCACAAGACTCGATCGCCTCCGTTTTATTTCTCGCACTACATGGTGTTTGAGAAACGGATGACCGAGACATAGCCTTTCAGAAGCACTCACACCTTACGTGTGGATAGACCGGTACACCTACTTTCCCCTACATCTGCTAGTCTACCCTGTAAGAGTTCGCACGACTTAATCAACTATGCCAGAGCCCATAATGGCTTGTGGCTGCACACGGAAGTTACTAGCATGAATGATCTTATGATCCCTTTGAGCCTGGGTGGCGGTCCAAAGAAAAACAGGCAAGTCCTGATAGAAACCAGGTGCCTCAATCCACCCAGATGTGTATTTAAGTTGCCACCTTAGATAAACCATTAAAATTAACAAACTCACATCTGTCATGGATATCACTCACCCAATCCACGTCTACTAGCATAGCATGGCATAATAAGCAAACGTAGAGGTAACTCCCAAAGGTTTCATAAGTAAAACAGGTAATAGGTACTACCTCAACAACTTCCCATCCCACAGTTTTAAACAGATCCTAATCATGCAATGTGTGAGGATTGGTCTAATGCAATAAAACTGGGCAATGAGAAGGTATGATCAAAGTGTTACTTGCCTTGCTGAGGATCCGCGAAACCTAGAGCTTCGAAATAACATGCGGCGCACTCTGGGTGATCTATCGCAGACAAACAACAAGCATACAATAAGTACTCATCTAATGCATAGGTAAATCTCGAACAGAAGGTCGAACCAGAAAGTTCAACTTAAGAACTCCGGTTGCAAAAGAATCGAATTCGAACAAAGCAACGGAGAACAAACGGCAGAAGAAAACAACACGGTTCTAGCAATTTGAAACTAGGTCAAATTTTACAGTAGCGAAAACTTGTTTAAGTTGATTAGTCGGAACGGCGGTTTCGAAACGAAACTCCAGGCACTTGAATCACCTGATTCCGATAAACGAGCGAGAAGATAAAGTAAAACGAATTTCGGATCTGAAATCACGATCAGAAAAATCGCATAATAAATCCGACGTAAAAGAGAAAAACGAATGGTTAAACGAATGGACGTTCGTTAACCGAGACTAACTGGTGATCACGTTCGTTAAAACGAACGGTCCGGCGAACACTTGCTATTTAACAAAACCGGAAAAAAAACCGATCAAGGGTTTTAAAAAAAAACCGAAACAACGAAAAATAAACCAGAACGGTTTTATTAGAAAACTGAACCGGGCGAGGGGGTGCGTGGCGCGGGGCGGCTACCTTGACGATGCGGGGCTGCGGGGCTTGGCGCGGGGCGTCAGCGGCGGCGGCGGCGGGGCTGCGCTGCTGCTGCTGCTTGGGGTGGGGCGGGCAGCTTGGGGTGAGGAGGAAAGGGGGGTGGGGTATATAAAGGGGGGATGAGACTTGGGGGAGGGGGCAAGAAAACGGGGTCCGAGTTGGACTCCGACTCGCGGCGGCGGGCGACGGCAGGCGCGGCGGCGGCGGCGTGCGCGCGCGCGAGGGGCGGCTGGCGCGGGCCGGCTCGGCTGGCTGGGCCTTTGGCCCAGTCGGAGCTGCGGTTTTTTTTTAAATAATTTCGCGAGCAGAAAGACGAAGAAAAATAAAATCTAACGAGCTCCAAAATTTATGAAGTAAATTTTCCCCGACTCCTAAAAATGAGTCGAACAAAATGAACTTTTTCTTGGGGCCTAAATGCAATTTTTGAAAACACGCATTTTTCCTTAATTCAAATAAAATGCAAATAAACTCCGAAAATCCAAAATTTGATTTATTTATTAAATCTTTATTTTCCTAAAGTTTGGGAAAGTCATATGATTCCCTCTCATATATTTGATATTGGAAAAATGATTGAAGATAAAATAAATAAATCAAATGATCCTCTTTTCAAATTTTGAGAAAACTCAAATAAGAAAATAACGAAATCTCCAACTCTCTCCGAGGGTCCTTGAGTTGCGTGAAATTTCTAGGATCGACCAAAATGCAAGAAAATATGATATGCATGATGATCTAATGTATAACATTCCAAATTGAAAATTTGGGATGTTACACAACCTACCCCCCTTAAGATGAATCTCGCCCTCGAGATTCGGGTTGGCTAGAAAATAGGTGAGGGTGGTCCTTGAGCAAATCTTCTTCTCTCTCCCAGGTGGCTTCATCCTCTGAGTGGTGGTTCCACTGAACTTTGCAAAACTTGATAACCTTGCTGCGGGTAACTCTGCTAGCATACTCGAGAATCTTGACTGGCTTTTCTTCATATGTTAAGTCATCCTTCAACTGAATCGCGTCAAGCGGCACGGTATCTCTTAACGGTACCTCCGCCATCTCGGCGTGACATTTCTTCAGGTGAGAAACATGGAATACATCATGAACTCCTGACAGTCCCTCTGATAATTCCAATTTATAAGCAACTTCTCCCATGCATTGCAGAATCTTGTAAGGTCCAACGAATCGCGGTGCTAACTTTCCCTTGACTCCGAAGCGCTTAGCACCTCGAAGTGGGGATACTCGGAGATAAACTCTGTCTCCGGTTTCATAAACTGTCTCCTTGCATTTAGAATCTGCGTAGCTCTTCTGCCTTGATTGGGCTATCTTGAGCCTATCGCGAATCAACTTAACTTTCCGTTTAGACTCCTTGATTAGATCTGGTCCAAAGAACTGACGGTCTCCAACTTCGTCCCATGACAACGGTGTCCTGCACCTCCTTCCGTATAAAGCTTCGAAAGGTGCCATTTTCAAACTGGTTTGATAACTGTTGTTATAAGAAAACTCCGCATATGGCAAATTATCGTCCCAACTAGATCCATAATCTAGTGCACAGGCTCTCAGCATATCTTCCAAAATCTGATTGACTCTTTGAGTCTGTCCATCCGTCTGTGGGTGAAAAGCTGTGCTGAACTCTAGTCTGGTGCCCAAAGTTTCATGCAACTGATTCCAAAACTTTGAGGTGAATTGGGTTCCTCTATCTGATACAATACTCCTTGGAACTCCATGCAAACAAATGATCCTGTTCATGTATATCTTTGCCAACTTAGCACTGGTGTAAGTGGTCTTAACTGGGATGAAATGTGCTACCTTCGTCAAACGATCAACTACTACCCATATCGAGTCATAGCCTGCTTTCGTCCTGGGTAGTCATGTGATAAAATCCATGCCTATCTTATCCCACTTCCATTCGGGTATCGGCAATGGTTGTAACAATCCGGCTGGCTTCTGATGTTCTGCCTTCACTCTATGACACACATCACAAACTTCTACATATGCTGCAATATCCTTCTTCATTCCGGTCCACCAGAATGTTTCCTTCAAATCCAAATACATCTTGGTATTTCCTGGGTGAATCGAATAGGGTGAATCATGTGCCTCTTGCAGAATCAACTTCCTGATCTCCGGGTCATTGGGCACATAAACACGGTCCTCAAACCATAGGGTATCATGCTCATCCTCACGAAATCCCTTTGCTTTTCCTTCGATCATTTTCTTCTTTATATCTGCAATCTCCCTGTCAGATTTCCGAGCCTCTCTGATTTTATCCATCAAGGTAGATTGAATCTCCAATGTTGCTATATAGCCTCTCGGAACTATTTCCAAACATAGCTCACTAAGGTCCTCGGCTAACTCCTTTGGTATTTCTCCCGTCATCAATGTATTAACATGGCTCTTACGGCTCAATGCGTCAGCTACAACATTAGCCTTTCCTGGATGGTAATGCAATCTCATATCATAATCCTTAATGAGCTCCAACCATCTCCTTTGTCTGAGATTCAACTCCTTCTGCGTGAAAATATACTTCAAACTCTTGTGATCCGTGTACACCTCACAATGATTCCCAATGAGGAAATGTCTCGATGTCTTCAATGCATGCACTACGGCTGCTAACTCCAAATCATGCGTAGCATAATTTAGTTCATGAGGTTTCAGTTGTCGTGAGGCATACGAAACAACTCTTCCTTCCTGCATAAGCACTGCTCCAAGTCCTCGACGTGAAGCGTCGCAATACAACTCATAATCCTTGGTCTGATCTGGCAGAATCAACACTGGTGAGGAAACCAATCGTTTCTTCAACTCCTGAAAACTGGCCTCACATTCCTCAGTCCAATTGAACTTGGTATCCTTCTTCAACAATTCAGTCATAGGCTTTGCAATCTTTGAGAAATTCTCAATGAATCTCCGGTAGTATCCTGCGAGTCCAAGGAAACTCTGGATCTCTCCAACTGTCGTTGGTGCTTCCCATTCGGTTACGGTCTCAACCTTTGTGGGGTCAACTGCTATACCTTCTCCGGATATAACATGTCTGAGAAATCCAACTTCCTTCAACCAAAATTCACATTTGCTCAATTTGGCATATAACTGATGTTCCCTTAGTTTCTCCAAAACCAAACGCAAATGTTCCTTATGCTCTTCTTCATTCTTTGAGAAAATCAGAATGTCATCAATGAACACTACGACGAACTTATCCAAGAACTCCATAAATACCTTGTTCATCAGGTTCATAAAATAGGCAGGTGCGTTAGTCAGTCCAAATGACATAACGGTATACTCATACAATCCGTATCTGGTGGTAAAAGTTGTCTTGGGTATGTCCTGCTCTCGAATCTTCAACTGATGGTACCCTGATCGCAAATCGATCTTGGAAAACACTTTAGCTCCTTGCAAACGATCAAACAGATCATTTATCATTGGCAGTGGATACTTGTTCTTGATGGTTACTGCATTCAATCCATGGTAATCGACAACCATCCTTAACGATCCATCCTTCTTCTCCACTAGAAGTACTGGTGATCCCCAAGGCGAAGAACTTGGGCGAATGTAACCTTTTTCTAGTAACTCCTTGATCTGCTTCTTAATTTCCACCAAATCCTGTGCTGGCATCCTGTACGGTCTCTTCGATATTGGCCCAGTGCCTGGCATAAGCTCAATCAAAAACTCAATGTCTCTATCCGGTGGCATGCCTGGCAACTCTTCAGGAAATACATTAGGAAAATCCTTCACCACTGGTACTTCCTCCTGTACAACTCCTGATAAAGAATTTACTTGTGTCCTGTTTGGCGTATGTCGGGATACATACTTGATCCTTCTTCCTTCGGGCGTTGTAAGCAAAATTGTCTTACTGGCGCAATCGATGTTTCTTCCATACATCGACAACCAATCCATACTGAGAATTACATCCAGATCTTGGGATTCCAGAATGATTAAATCCGTTGGGAAAACATGCCTCCATATACTTAATGGCACTTGAAAACATCCTTGTCTGGCCATGTACTCTGCTCCTGGCGAGCTTACTAGCATAGGTGTCTTAAGAATCTTAGTGGGCAGGTTATACTTTTCCACAAATCCCCTTGATATGTATGAATGCGATGCACCAGTATCGAAAAGAAAAAGTGCAGTAAATGACTTAACCAAAAACTTACCAATTACTGCATCAGGCTGAGCTTCAACCTCCTCCACGCTAACGTGGTTCACTTGTCCCCTATTGAAAGGGTTCGGCTTCTTCCCAGAGCTTCCATTGCCGTTCTGGCCTTCGGGGCATTCATTGGCATAATGTCCGGTCTTGGAACACTTGAAACAGGTAACTTGACTCAGATCTCTCTTGGTTGGGGTTGATGGAGTGGTACGGTTCGGGCCATTGCTTCCTCCATTCCCATTACCATTCTTGTGGCCATTATGGTTGTGCGAACTAGTTCCTCCATGGGTATGCTGAAAATGAACTTCTGGTTTAGGGGCAAAACGGGGCTTCTGCTGGGCTCCAGAGTTATACTTCCCCTGTCCATACTTCCTCTTGCGGTTCTCAATCTGCTGTTGCTTCCCTTCAATCATGATGGCATGATCTACCAACTCCTGGTAGTTGTTGAAACTTGCTACCATCAACTGCATGCTTAGCTCATCATTCAGTCCTTCCAGAAACTTCTCCTGCTTAGCTGCATCTGTAGCAACGTCATCTGGGGCATAACGTGCTAACTTGCTGAAGTCGTCAACATACTGGCCAACTGTCCTTCCTCCTTGGTGTAAGTTGCGAAACTCACGCTTCATCATGGCCATTGCTCCTGCTGAAACATGGGCAGTGCGGAAAGCTTGCTGAAACTGATCCCATGTGACAGTGTCAACTGGGTAATGGCTGTGAAATTCTCCCACCATGCTGCCGCGGGTCCGTCAAGCTAATGTGCGGCAAACTTCACTTTCTCCACATCTGTGCACCCTGCAGTGGTCAACTCCCTTCCTATCTTGCGGAGCCAATCGTCTGCTACTATCGGCTCGGTGCTACTGGAAAACACCGACAGATTTAGCCTAAGGAAACGGGCTAGGTGATCAACAGGTGGCGGCGGCGGAGGGTTGTTGTTGTTGTTGTTGTTTTGCTGATTCTGGACTAGCAACTGCATCAATTGGTTCTGCTGCTAGATCAACTGAGTGAGCTCCGGTGGAAATCCATTGTCACGTCTCGGAGGCATCTGAGGGGTTTAGAAAAGATGAGACTTAAGAATAGAGTGAGGTCTAAGAGAAAACACTACCCAAATGCACATGAGACAAATGCACACAAAATCACTTCATTCAATTCAAACAAGGGCTTACAAACGGTCTAGAACTATCGCAAAAGTGCTCGAACTATAATGTATACATGGGGAAAATGCTATTAATATTTGGTGGTCATCTAGAAATTTGAATCGGTGGAAGACTCCATGATGTCTGCTCCAGCTTCGTCTTCAAAGTCTGGTTCACTTGGATCCGAATCGGTGTCGTCGATGATGATGTAGTTGTCCGGACATGCGACGTACTTGTCTTCCTTCTTGGATGCTAATCTCTCCTTGAGTTCTTCAATCTCCTGCTTGAGATCGACATTGTGCCTTGCTAGTGCTACGATCTCGTCCATGTAGTCCTTGCGTGTACCCTTTAGTTCTCCTTCTAGCTTGATGATCCTTGCCTTCGCATTCTTCAATTCTATCATGTCATTGCACATCTGGTTCTCTTGGCGTCGAATGTGCTGGTTTAATTCCTGGATGAAAGCTGCAATGGATCTATCCTTCTTGATGCTGACTATCTCCCATTCTTCATCTCGGCGTCCGCAAATCTGGTAGATAGTGTCCTTGAGGTCTTCTTGATAAACTTCTCCAATGCGTCCCATGGTGATATGAGCTGCCATGCTCTTTCCCAGACTCCAGGTTGGTGCACTGAAAACACTATCTATGGGCTTCGTGATTGGCGCAAATGTCCTTCCCGGAACGTGAGCTTGAATCTTCCAGCGCTCCTCTTCAGGCAGAGTGGCGTTGAAAGTCCCGGTGAAGCTTGGTAGTCCAATGTTCAGGTACTTGGTGACTTCCTTCAAGTGAAATCCAAAAGGTGTGCCTTCATCCGGTTGCGCGTACTTGATCTTCGCGTCCGTCATCCTAAAAGAGTAGAAAAGATGAGGATTTAGAAAATGAGAGGAGGATAGTGATCTATGGCTTTAACTTAGTGGTCGTGTCCTACAGTCAGCGTGTGCTCTGATACCATCTCTGTAGCGACCCGACCTCAGATGGTCAAGTCTTTGTGCTCCGGTGTCATCCCTGGATCAGTAATGCTGACACCACACAGTACTTCGAAGGATTTAAAGCAGAGTAGCAATCACACACTTATTACATCGATGTCTCAAAGAGAACTTATTACAATAAATATGGCTTAAGGCCATCTAATAACGATAACAGCGGAAGGCTTGGAAGATAAGTGAGTCCATCAACTCCAACGGCATCACTAAGTATAGAACCACGACCTAAAAGCACCTTACTCGTCGTCTGAAAAATCTGCAACATGAAAGTTGCAGCCCGAAAATGGGTCAGCACATGGAATATGCTGGCAATGTAACACATAGAGAATAATGAATGATAAGTCTATACTACATGCATATATGGTTGGTGGAAAGGCTCTATGGTTACAGTTTTGCGTAAAGCCAATTTTTCCCTACTGCGAAGGAATAGATTTTATTTAACTATCATGGTGGTTGAAACATCGAGAATGGTTGACAGCATTCCGATCCCAATTAAGTGAACAATTAAAACCCAATAGTATTAATTAGAAGTAACATGATGAGATTCACATGATATTCAGGTACTAGATACTCAAAACGTCCATAACCGGGGACACGGCTAATCATGATTAGTTTGTACACTCTGCAGAGGTTTGAGCACTTTTCCCCACAAGACTCGATCGCCTCCGTTTGATTTCTCGCACTACATGGTGTTTGAGAAACGGATGACCGAGACATAGCCTTTCAGAAGCACTCACACCTTACGTGTGGATAGACCGGTACACCTACTTTCCCCTACATCTGCTAGTCTACCCTGTAAGAGTTCGCACAACTTAATCAACTATGCCAGGGCCCATAATGGCTTGTGGCTGCACACGGAAGTTACTAGCATGAATGATCTTATGATCCCTTTGAGCCTGGGTGGCGGTCCAAAGAAAAACAGGCAAGTCCTGATAGAAACCAGGTGCCTCAATCCACCCAGATGTGTATTTAAGTTGCCACCTTAGATAAACCATTAAAATTAACAAACTCACATATTTCATGGATATCACTCACCCAATCCACGTCTACTAGCATAGCATGGCATAATAAGCAAACGTAGAGGTAACTCCCCAAGGTTTCATAAGTAAAACAGGTAATAGGTACTACCTCAACTACGTCCCATCCCACAGTTTTAAACAGATCCTAATCATGCAATGTGTGAGGATTGGTCTAATGCAATAAAACTGGGCAATGAGAAGGTATGATCAAAGTGTTACTTGCCTTGCTGAGGATCCGCGAAACCTAGAGCTTCGAAATAAGAGGCGGCACACTTTGGGTGATCTATCGCAGACAAACAACAAGCATACAATAAGTACTCATATAATGCATAGGTAAATCTCGAATAGAAGATCGAACCAGAAAGTTCAACTTAAGAACTCTGGTTGCAAAAGAATCGAATTCGAACAAAGCAACGGAGAACAAACGGCGGAAGAAAACAACACGGTTCTAGCAATTTGAAACTAGGTCAAATTTTACAGTAGCGAAAACTTGTTTAAGTTGATTAGTCAGAACGGCGGTTTCGAAACGAAACTCCAGGCGCTTGAATCACCTGATTCCGATAAACGAGCGAGAAGATAAACTAAAACGAAGATCGGATCTGAAATCGCGGTCCGAAAAATCGCAGAATAAATCCGACGAAAAAGAGAAAAACGAACGGTTAAACGAACGGACGTTCGTTAACCGAGACTAACTGGTGATCACGTTCGTTAAAACGAACGGTCCGGCGAACGCTTGCTATTTAACAAAACCGAAAAAAAAACCGATCTAGGGTTTTCAAAAAAAAACGAAACAGCGAAAAATAAACCAGAACGGTTTTATTAGAAAACCGAACCGGGCGAGGGGGTGCATGGCGCGGGGCGGCTATCTCGACGAGGCGGGGCGGAGGGGCTTGGCGCGGGGCGGCAGCGGCGGCGGGCGACGGCGGCGGCGGGCGACGGCGGCGGCGGCGCGGCATGGCGGCGGCGGCGGGGCTGCGCTGCTGCTGCTGCTTGGGGCGGGGTGGGCGGCTTGGGGTGAGGAGGAGAGGGGGTGGGGTATATAAAGGGGGTGAGGAGACTTGGGGGAGGGGGCAAGAAAACGGGGTCCGAGTCGGACTCTGACTCGCGGCGGCGGGCGACGGCAGGCGCGGCGGCGGCGGCATGCGCGCGCGCGCCAGGGCCGACTGGCGCGGGCCGGCTCGGCTGGCTGGGCCTTTGGCCCAGTCGCAGCTGCGGGGTTTTTTTAAATAATTTCGCGAGCAGAAAAACGAAGAAAAATAAAATCTAACGAGCTCCAAAATTTACGAAGTAAATTTTCCCCGACTCCTAAAAATGAGTCGAACAAAATGAACTTTTTCTTGGGGCCTAAATGCAATTTTTGAAAACACGCATTTTTTTCCTAATTCAAATAAAATGCAAATAAACTCCGAAAATCCAAAACTTGATTTATTTATTAAATCTTTATTTTCCTAAAGTTTGGGAAAGTCATATGATTCCCTCTCATATATTTGATATTGGAAAAATAATTGAAGATAAAATAAATAAATCAAATGATCATCTTTTCAAATTTTGAGAAAACTCAAATAAGAAAATAACGAAATCTCCAACTCTCTCCGAGGGTCCTTGAGTTGCGTGAAATTTCTAGGATCGAGCAAAATGCAAGAAAATATGATATGCATGATGATCTATTGTATAACATTCCAAATTGAAAATTTGGGATGTTACACCATAACGGGCCATCGTTAATAGGCCGTATTTGATGACGCTACGAAAACGGCCCAACGAATTAACGGACCACAAATGGGCCGACTGTAACCACGGGCCGAATTTGGCCAACAAGCAGAAAATGACAGTAACGGGCCGTAAGTAAACGAATGCTGGAAATGAGCCCAAGAATAAATGGGCTCTAAGAAGGCCGAAAGATAACATGGGCTAGAAACGTCCCAATGGTATAACAGGTCGTTAATGGGTATAAAGTTATACACTGTTCATTACGGGCCAGTTTCACCACGTGCCGTTAATGGGTGTAAAGTGATACATTGTTCATTACGGGCCAGTTTCACCACAGGTCGTTAATAAGCCAAGAGTTACATAGGGCCTCATATGGGCTGAAAGACGTCATGGGACAGAAGTGAAAACGGGCTGGAATCATATTGGATGGCCCAAATGACGCTACTGGGCCTAATTCGGATAGGGCATAACGGGCCTTGGGTTAGCGGGTTGTAAATGGGCTATATTCGAACAGGCCGTTAACAGGCTTTCCATGGGCTCGCCCGCCATCTTTTGACCAAGTCAAACGGGCCGGCCTTTTCACAGGAATGGGCCTCTGTTGGGCCGTGCCACGTGTCGACGTATCATAGGCGCCTTCCGTCCAATGAGTGGTTGACATCTGTCCCAACGATGAGCCGACACGTGTTTCCTCCAGCCAATGATGATTTTACATGTGGAAAATCCCCATTGGTGGGGCTGTTAACGGGTTATCGGATCCAAAACCTGACCCGATAGCTTAATGGCGTTCCGTTGCGGTGGATGCCACGTGTCGGTCACCCTTGACGAAAGCACTTCTGTGACGCGCGATTTATCATCATGGAAGTGGACACTTCCGTGATGATAATTTTGGTAATGTCATGGAACACTTCTATGATAGCACATGTATGACTATCTTGATTCTGTCATAAATTTGTCATGGATGTACATGCATGACAAAAAACGCGACCTACTGTGACAAACACGTATCATCATGGAAGTGTATTTTTTTGTAGTGCTAGTTGGTGCTTTTTATAAGAGAGGATGGAGACTCAAATTAAATAAAATTGCATAAAGTAAAAGAAAGGCCCTTCACAGAGGGAAGTAGGGATTTGTAGAGGTGCCAGAGCTCAAAGCGAAAGATTAGAGATAAAAACATTTTGGGAGGTGTATCCATCCCACCAACGAAAACGACTTAGAGTTCCCAACACTTTCCATGCTAGATATGCCATATGCGGTTCCCAAACAGAAAATAAAGTTTATTCCTTTTTCCACCATACTTTGTCTTTCCATGGCTAGCCGTATCCACGGGTGCCCTCCATACCAACACTTTCCAAGGAATTTATTATTTGACAACATAAAGTAAATTCATTTTTGCATTTCAGGACTGGGCATCCCTAAGACCTTTGCCTTACTCTCGTGCAATGACAAGTGAATAAACACTCATCTTGAGAATAACACATCCAGCATGGAAAATATTAGCCACTCGTTACCGTTCCACGAGCGAAACAAACACACAAAAGAGAAGTTTATTTTGAAAATTAGAGATGGCACATGCAAATTTGCTTAGAACGGCAAAAGAATACCGCGTATAGTTAGATATAGTGGCCTCATGTGGCAAAACTGGTTTAAAGGATTTTGGATGCACAAGTAGAGATCATACTTAGTGCAAAATGAAGGCTAGCAAAAGATTGGGAAGCGACCAACCAAGAAACGAATAATCTCATAATCAAGCATTAAGCATAATCAACACCGAGTAATGCACCACACGTAGGATATAATTTTCATTGCATGATTATTGACTTTCGTGCATGCATAGGGAATCACAAACCTTAACACCAATGTTCTTACTAGAGCACAATTACTCATCAACATAACTCACATATCACATCATCATATCTCAAAACTATTATAAGAATCAAGTTTATTTTGTCCAATGATCTTCATGACATTTTATTTTTCTTTATCCTTCTTTGATACCTATCCCTTTGGAACTAATTTTCATGTGTTGCTTTTCACAAGCCCAAACAAATATAAGTAAAGATCATGAGCATAACAAATTTTCTTTCTCTCAAAATAATTTAAGTGAAGCAAGAGAGAATTTCTTCAAAATTTTACTAACTCTCAAATAAATCTAAGTGAATCAAGAGAGCATTTCTTCAAAAATAACAAAGCACATCGTGGTCAAAAAGATATAAGTGAAGCACTAGAGCAAGTCCTAGCTTATAAAAGATTTAAGGGAAGCATAGAGAGAAATTACAACAAGTCATGATATAATTTTAGCTCCCTCAAATAGGTGTGTACAGAAAGGATTGGTGACTTAAAACACAAAATAAAACAAGCAAAGACACATATCATACAAGACGCTCCAAGCAAAACACATATCATGTGACGAATAAAAATATAGCCTCGAGTAAAATATCGATAGTTGTTGGAAGAAAGCGGGGATGCCACTTGGGGGCATCCCCAAGCTTATGCTCTTACATCCTTCCTTCATCCATCGTAAGATAGCCCAAAACTTGAAAACTTGAATCACACAAAACTCAACAAAACCTTCGTGAGATCCGTTAGTGTAAGAAAAATAAACCGCTACTATAAGTGTTGTATCAAACCAATTATCATTTTGTTTTTGTACTATATCTACTGTATTCCAACTTTTCTATGGCAAGAATTCATCAAAGAAAACCATAGAGCCATGAAAATAAGCACACAACACAAAGAAAACAGAATCTGTCGAAACAGAACAGTCTGTAGCAATCTGATTTGTTCGAGTACTTCTGGAACTCCAAAAATTCTGAAAAACTAGGACAACCTGAATAATTGGTATATTGATCTTCTACAAAAATAATTAGCATTATATCACATTCTGGAGAATTTTAATAATTATTTTCGCGAGCACAAAGTTTCTGTCTTTTTCAGCAAGATCAAACGATTATCACCCAAGAAGATCCTATTGGTTTTATTTGGCACAAACACTCATTAAAACATAAAAAACACAATCATAACAATAGCATAATTGTGTTAACACACAAGAAAAGAAATCAAAAAGCAAAAATAAATTTTATTCATTGGGTTGCCTCCCAACAAGCGCTATAGTTTTATGCCCTTAGCTAGGCATAAAGCAAGGATCTAAGTTTTGTCTTTCGAAGTTTTGGAAACTTTTGTAAGGGTTTTCTCAAACCTGGGCGGCTCTTTACGCTTCCCTAAATTCTCCGGAAAAGAAACCATCTTAAGATCCAAAATATCCAATCGCTTGTTGCAAAGAGTGATCAGAGTATTCATGCGATTGATACTACCGTTGAGGTGTTTGAGGGGTTCATTATATTTCTGTATTTCAACCATATGTTTATGCAAATCACCAAGTTTGTTAAGCATTTGAGATCCCTCGGGGGTAAAATGAAACCCCTTCTTTTGAGGTGGAATTCCAAAAATTCCCCCTTTGATTTCATAGGCAGCATTGGCATCAAGTTCAATAAAATTTTCTTTAGCGGAAAAATCGAGAAGTTGTCTATGATGCAAAGCCAATCCTATGTAAAAATTACGAAGCAAAACCTTGGCGTCCCCCTTTAAGTTGGAAATACGATACGATTCCATAAGCCTATACCGGGCATCTTTCAAATTTTCTCCTTGTCTTTGCTTGAAGTACAAGACTTCAATATCTGGTGACAAAGGAGGAGTAGGGATGCTAGCCATCGAGACTAGAAAGCAAGAGAACGGCGAATGGAAAAGGAGAGGCGAATAAAACGACAAATTTTGGTGAAGTGGGGGAGAGGAAAACGAGAGGCAAATGGCGAATAATGTAAATTTCAAGGAGATGATATTTGTGATTACGAACCTGGTATGTGTTGAAGATCCTCCCCGGCAACGGCGCCAGAAATTCCTTTTGATATCACTTGAAGCTACGTCGGTATTTCCAAAAAGAGGAAGGGATGATGCAGCACATCGGTGGAAGGTATTTCCCTTAGAAATGAAACCAAGCTTATCGAACCAGTAGGAGAACCAAGCAACACAACGTAAACAGCCCCTGCACACAAATAACAACACCTCGCAACCCGACGTACGTGTTAAAGGTGTTGTCAATCCCTTTCGGGGTACGACGCCAGAAATTGCGTGATGAAGGGAGAAAGTTGTAATAGATTGAAATAATAGATCTCAAATAAAATAAAGTGTAGCAAAGTATTTTTGTATTTTTGGTTTAATAGATCTGAATTAAAAGTGCAAGTAAAATAGATCTCAAACAAATATATGAGAAATAAGACCCGGGGGCCGTAGGTTTCACTAGTGGCTTCTCTCGAGAGAAATAGCAAATGGTGGGTAAACAAATTACTTTTGGGCAATTGATAGAACTTCAAATAATTATGATGATATCCAGGCAATGATCATTACATAGGCATCAAGTCCAAGATTAGTAGACCGACTCGTGTTTGCATCTACTACTATTACTCCTTACATCGACCGCTATCCAGCATGCATCTAGTGTATTAAGTTCATGGAAAATGGAGTAATGCAATAAGAACGATGACATGATGTAGAAAAGATCCGTTTATCTATATGGCGGTAGATATAGATCTCGTCTTTTTATCCTTAGTAGCATTGATACATACGTGTCGGTTCCCTTTCTGTCACTGGGATCGAGCACCGTAAGATCGAACACACTATCGGGCACCTCTTCCCATTGCAAGATAAATAGATCAAGTTGGCCAAACAAAACCCAGATATCGGAGAAGAAATACGAGGCTATATGAGATCATGCATATAAGAGATCAAAGAAACTCAAATAACTTTCATGGATATAAAAAGATATAACTGATCATACAATCGAAGTTCATCAGATCCCAACAAACACACTGCAAAAGAGTTACATCATATGGATCTCGAAGAGACCATTGTATTGACAATTCAGCGAGAGAGAGAGAAAGCCATCTAGCTACTAACTACGGACCTGAAGGTCTACAAGGAACTACTCACGCATCATCGGAGAGGCACCAATGGAGGTGGTGAACCCCATCCGAGATGGTGTCTAGATTGGATCTGGTGGTTCAGGACTCTGCGGCGGCTGGATGAATATTTCGTCGACTGTTCTAGGGTTTCTGGAACATTGTGGTAAAATTATAGAGCAAAGAGGCGGTCCGGGGGCACCGGAGGAGGGCACAACCCACTAGGGCGCGCCTGGTGCCTGAAGGAAATATGCCCTAGAGGCAATAATAAAGTTGTTATTTATATTTCCTTATATCATGATAAATGTTTATTATTCATGCTAGAATTGTATTAACCGGAAACTTAGTACATGTGTGAATACATAGACAAATAGACTGTCCCTAGTGTGCCTCTACTAGACTAGCTCGTTAATTAAAGATGGTTAAGTTTCCTAGCCATAGACATGTGTTTTCATTTGATGAATGGGATCACATCCTTAGAGAATGATGTCATGGACAAGACCCATCTGTTAGCTTAGCATTGTGATCGTTTAGTTTATTGCTATTGTTTTCTTCATGACTTATACATCTTCCTATGACTATGAGATTATGCAACTCCCGAACACCGGAGGAACACTTAGTGTGCTATCAAACATCACAACGTAACTGGGTGATTATAAAGATGCTCCACAGGTGTCTCCGATGGTGTTCGTTGAGTTGGCATAGATCGAGATTAGGATTTGTCACTCCGATTGTCGAAGAGGTATCTCTGGGCCCTCTCGGTAATGCACATCACTATAAGCCTTTCAAGCAATGTGACAAATGAGTTAGTTGTCGGATGATGCATTACGAAATGAGTACAGAGGCTTGCCGGTAACGAGATTGAACTAGGTATGATGATACCAATGATCGAATCTCGGGCAAGTAACATACCGATGACAAAGGGAACAACGTATGTTGTTATGCGGTTTGACCAATAAAGATCTTCGTAGAATATGTAGGAGCCAATATGAGCATCTAGGTTCCGCTATTGGTTACTGACCGGAGATTTGTCTCGGTCATGTCTACATAGTTCTCGAACCTGTAGGGTCCGCACGCTTAACATTCGATGGCGATTCGTATTATGATTTTATGTTGATTCGATGTACCAAAGATTGTTCGGAGTCCTGGATAAAATCATAGATGTGACGAGGAGTCTCGAAATAGTCGAGACATAAAGATTGATATATTGGACCATGTTGTTCGGACACCGGAAGTGTTTGGGAGAGTTTCAGATAAAACCAAAGTGCCGAAGGGTTACCGGAACCCCCCTGGGAAGCTATTGGGCCTCATGGGCCTTAGTGGAGAAGAGAGAGGGTTGGCCAGGAGGTGGCGCATGCCCCACTTGCTCCAATCTGAATTGGACAAGGGGAGGGTGCGGCGCTGAAGGAAATATGCCCTAGAGGCAATAATAAAGTTATTATTTATTTCCTTACATATCATGATAAATGTTTATTATTCATGCTAGAATTGTATTAACTGGAAACATAATACATGTGTGAATACATAGGCAAACAGAGTGTCACTAGTATGCCTCTACTTGACTAGCTCATTAATCAAAGATGGTTATGTTTCCTAACCATGAACAAAAAGTTGTTATTTGATTAACGAGATCACATCATTAGTTGAATGATCTGATTGACATGACCCATTCCATTAGCATAGCACCCGATCATTTAGTATGTTGCTATTGCTTTTATCCATGACTTATACATGTTCCTTTAACTATGAGATTATGCAACTCCCGTTTACCGTAGGAACACTTTGTGTGCTACCAAACGTCACAACGTAACTGAGTGATTATAAAGGTGCTCTACAGGTGTCTCCGAAAGTATTTGTTGGGTTGGCGTATTTCGAGATTAGGATTTGTCACTCCGAATGTCGGAGAGGTATCTGAGGGCCTTCTCGGTAATGCACATCACATAAGCCTTGCAAGCATTGCAACCAATGAGTTAGTTGCGAGATGATGTATTACGAAACGAGTAAAGAGACTTGCCGGTAACGAGATTGAACTAGGTATTGGATACCGACGATCGAATCTCGAGCAAGTAACATACCGATGACAAAGGGAACAACGTATGTTGTTATGCGGTCTGACCAATAAAGATCTTCGTAGAATATGTAGGAGCCAATATGGGCATCCAGGTCCCGCTATTGGTTATTGACCGGAGACGTGTCTCGGTCATGTCTACATTGTTCTCGAACCGTAGGGTCCGCACGCTTAACGTTACGATGACAGTTATTATGAGTTTATGCATTTTGATGTACCGAAGGAGTTCGGAGTCCCGGATGTGATCACGGACATGACGAGGAGTCTCGAAATGGTCGAGACGTAAAGAATGATATATTGGAAGCCTATGTTTGGACATCGTGTCGGTGTACTAAAGTAGGGGTACCTTAGTACCCCAGACTTGTGCACGGGCAGTTGTAGCACCCTGCGGCGAGGCCCGCCCAGGAAGCGCCAAGAGAAGACCAAGCATTCAAGACGAGGCCCCCGGCAAGAGGAGCTTGCCGGGCCAAGAAGACAAGACCCCGGCAAGAGGAGCTTGCCGGGACGACTAAGCCCATGTAATACCATCCAAGAACAAAGTACACAAGAGAGAAGATCGAGACCCCGGCAAGAGGAGCTTGCCGGGAAGGCCGAACCGAGGCTCCACAAGAGAAGCCCGCCACGGCGCGCCATGCGCCCCGGCAAGGCCTGATAGCCGGCAAGCTATCAGGCACAGGAAGACGACCCCCGCGGCAAGCCACTTGCCGCGGCAAATCGCCACCTCAGGACTGCGCTCCAGCTCACCCGCCCACGCGTCGCTCCGGGGTTTCCCCCAAGGGCACGTGGCGGGGCACCGCGCAGCCTGGGGTATGCGGTGGCATGCAGCCACCACCGTGGCGAGCGGTGGCGCACCTAACGGTCCGCCTCGGTGCTGTCCAGGCGACCGTGACGGGCATTTAATGCCCTTGTCCCCTACCGTCAGAAGTAGGTATGATAACACTGTGCCGCACTGTAGCGCCACTGTTCCCGCACTGTTACAACTTCCACCCCTTTTACACTTTTACCCCTTTCTCTTACGTTGACACCTGTCGGTGACCCCTTTGCGCTATAAAAGGAGGCCCGTGTGCAACGTAGAGGGGGTTCGGAGGTTCGGGATCCAGACAGCCATACGCTCGGTGTAGCTAGCTCTCCAAGCTCCCGAGCTCCCCAGTTCAATACAACCAAGCAGGAGTAGGGTTTTACGCGTCCATCGCGGCCCGAACCTGGGTAAACCGCCCGTGTGCTCGCCTCGATCTGCTCTCCGTGCTCCCTCCGCCCCCTCACCGGACAACGAAAGGGGCTCCGGCCCCATAGGTGCTCGCGGGGGACGCCGTCCACCCCGACATCTTTGGCGCGCCAGGTAGGGGGTGCGTCGAGATTGTGCGGATCAGATCCGGCGTTCGCGCGAGCGCGCTCTTCGTCAGCTTCTCCGAATTCGCTAGCTTCATCAACACCATGGCCCCGAAGAAGAAGGCTTCGGAGGTCGCGGGCCCGTCCGCGTCTCTTCCACCGCTACCGGAGCCAACGGTGGGCGGGGGAGACGCCGTCGGAGGCGAGGCCACCGGCGAGAACACTCGCGGCGCCACCAAATCCAAGAACAGGGCGGACGACCGAGCCTCGGCCTCCGAGGACGCGGCGCGTCCGTCCCGACAAACGACTACCCAGCAGCGCCATGCCACAGGAGGTGGCATCCGCTTGCTGGACCAAGGGCAAGCTGGAGGTTCACGGGACGCCCCGGGCTCCCGTCCGGACACGGGCAAGGCGAAGGCGCCGGGGAGGGACCCCGCTCTTTCTAACATTGTTAGGAGTCCGAGCGTATCCCGCTCCTCGCGCCACTCGCCCCCGCTCCCCTCCACTCCGACAGAAGCGCTCGCGAGAGCGCAACTGCTCCTCGACTACCCTCCAGCGGCTGACAAGGCCGAAGGCTGGAGGGCCACCATCCAGAGCCTGATCGCCTTCGCCAACAACGACACGCCGCAGCAGCCGGCAACCTCACGGCCACGGCAGGTCGAGAAGACGAAGGCCGACGGCGACAAGACCGCCGGGGGTGCAACCACCATGCACTCCCCGGCGCAGAAGCAGAAGACGCCGCCCCGCTGGAGCAACGCCGACGACGGCTCTACAGCGTCGTCAGACCCGCGGACTCGCCGGGACCAGCACCGAGTCCTCGACGAGCGGCAGCAAGAAGACGCTCGAACAAGGATCGAGCGCCGCCGAGAAACTCGGCGGCAATCAGACCAGCGGGCTGGGAACGCTGTCGACGCGCACGCGCCCGGTGAACCAGGTGACTTACCGTACGCGGCAGGTTGCCCTGCGTTCACCCGTGAGCTGCGGCGCGTCCGGTGGCCCAGCACGAAGAACTTCAAGCCCGACGTACCGGAGAAGTACGACGGCAGGACGCACCCCTCGGAGTTTCTCAGCATCTACACGATCGCTGTGCAAGCTGCCGGGGGGCGCGACGAGAGGATATTGGCGAACTACTTCCCGCTCGTGCTTAAGCCGAACGTTCGTTCGTGGCTTATGCACTTGCCGGAAGCCTCCATTTCTTCCTGGGCGGATCTTTGCCATCAGTTTGTTGGCGCCTTCACAGGCGGCCACAAACCTCATGGCCAGGATAGCGACCTCCACATCCTAGCCCAGAAGGAAGGAGAATCCCTGCGCAAGTACATCCAGCGCTTCAGCCACGTGCATCGCAACATCCCCGACGTTCACCCTGCCGCGGTTATCAGCGCGTTCCACCAGAACGTGCGTAACCGCCGCATGCGTGAAGAGATGGCCATGACCAAGATCCGGGACGTCAACGAGCTATATGCCCTGGCTGACAAGTGCGCGCGCGCGGAGGAGGGGAGGATGCTGGCGCAGGAGAAAGCGACAGTGACGACACCGCCCCGGCGAGGAGAAGCCAGCGGCGGAATAATAGGAGGAAGAACACTTTGAAGGGCTGCAAATGGAGCACGTCCCGAGAGCTCAGAATGAGATAGCAGACGGCCTTTCGAAGTGTGCTTCGTTGAAGTTACCTGTGGAACCAGGGACCTTCTTACTCAAGCTGACTCAACCATCCGTTACACCATCAGTTGGGCAGCCCAAGAAAAGGAAGTTGGTCTCCGGCGATTACTTGCAGGCGAACCTTCCTGAGACCGCCGCCAAGGTCCCCAAGATCAACAACCAGAACACCGGGGGACAGCCCGCTCCTGCGGATCCCAGGATCCGTCCAGTCGAAGCAGGTGTCCCCGATAAGCCTTGCTCCGGCAAGCAGATCAGCAGTCTGAACGCTGAGGAACAGTCCGCTCCTGCGGATCCGAGGATCTGTCCAGTTGAAGCGGGGGTTCCCGACAAGCTTTGCCCCGGCAAGCTTGCCGGGGGATCACCGGCTCCGGCGGAACCAGAGGTTCTTGCCGTAGAAGCCGGGGTCCCCGCAGCGGCCTTCATGCCTTTAGTCCTTGCCGTCGAGCCCCGGGCTCCGGCATGGGCGCAGCAGATCGTCCGTTTTCTGCAAACTGGAGAACTTCCCGACGACCCAGAAGAGATGGAGAAGATCACCAGGCAGTCAAGTATGTACCAGTTCGTGGACAACGAGCTGTACAGAAGGAGACTCAACGGTGTCAGATTGAAGTGCATCTCCAGGGAAGACGGACAGAAGCTGTTGGCAGAGATACACGGAGGCATATGCGGCCATCACATTGGCGCAAGAGCACTTGTCGGGAAAGCCTTCCGGCAAGGGTTCTTCTGGCAAGAAGCCCTCCAAGATGCAACTGCACTAGTAACCAAGTGTGAAGCGTGCCAGTTCCATGCAAAACAGATTCATCAGCCAGCTCAAGCTCTCCAAACAATCCCTTTATCCTGGCCCTTCTCGGTCTGGGGGCTCGATATCCTCGGCCCTTTTCCCCGAGCCGCCGGGGGCTTCGAGTACTTGTACGTTGCAATCGACAAGTTCACGAAGTGGCCAGAAGTGGAGCCAGTGAGGAAGGTGACCGCGCAGTCAGCAGTCAAGTTCTTCCGGTCGATCGTCTGCCGTTTCGGAATCCCCAACAGAATCATCACCGACAACGGGACACAATTCACAAGCCGCGCCTTCATGCAATACGCCCAGGATCTCGGCGCCAAGGTCTGTTTCGCTTCGGTTGCTCACCCCAGGAGCAACGGTCAAGCAGAAAGGGCCAACGCTGAAGTGCTGCGCGGACTCAAGACCAGGACCTTCGACAGGCTGCACGAGTGCGGAAGAAATTGGATTGAGGAGCTGCCGGCGGCTCTTTGGTCAATCAGAACGACACCGAGTCGAGCCACCGGACAGACACCCTTTGCTCTAGTCTATGGAGCGGAAGCAGTTATCCCCACGGAACTCGTATACGGATCTCCTCGGGTGCTCGCTTATGACGAGCTCGAGCAAGAGCAGCTGCGCCAAGATGACGCGCTGCTCCTTGAGGAAGGACGTCTCCAGGCTGCGGTACGAGCTGCTCGATACCAGCAAGCCTTGCGTCGCTACCATAGCCGCAAGGTCAAGGCCAGGAGTCTCGAAGAGGGCGACCTTGTTCTTCGGCGCACTCAGTCGGCCAAGGATTCCAACAAGTTGACGCCAAAGTGGGAAGGACCTTATCGGGTGAGACGAGTCACGAGGCCTGGCGTTGTCCGCCTCGAGACCGAAGAAGGCGTACCAGTGAGCAACTCCTGGAACATAGAGCATCTTCGCAAGTTTCACCCATAAGGCGCGGTTGCCGTGACCCGCTCCGGCAACCATCGGTTTGTACAGGCCTTGCCGCTGTTGCATGTAAAACCTTGTACAAAGCCAGGCGAAGCCCCTGGCACCAGATAAAGTTGCCCTGTTAGGCGACCTTGTTCTTAGGCACGTTCAGTCGGCCAAGAATTATAACAAGTCGACGCCGAAGCAGGAAGGCCCTTATCGGGTGAGACGAGTCGCGAGGCCCGGCGCTGTCCGCCTCAAGACCGAAGAGGGCCTACCAGTGAGCAACTCCTGGGAACATAGAGAATCTTCGCAAGTTTCGCCCATAAGGCGCGGTTGCCGTGATCCGCTCCGGCAACCATCGGTTTGTACAGGCCTTGCCGCTGCTGCATGTAACCCCTTGTACAAAGCCAGGCGAAGCCCCTGGCATCAGATAAAGTTGCCCTGTTAGGCGACCTTGTTCTTAGGCACGTTCAGTCGGCCAAGAATTATAACAAGTCGACGCCGAAGCAGGAAGGCCCTTATCGGGTGAGACGAGTCGCGAGGCCCGGCGCTGTCCGCCTCAAGACCGAAGAGGGCCTACCAGTGAGCAACTCCTGGGAACATAGAGCATCTTCGCAAGTTTCGCCCACAAGGCGCGGTTGCCGTGATCCGCTCCGGCAACCATCGGTTTGTACAGGCCTTGCCGCTGCTGCATGTAACCCCTTGTACAAAGCCAGGCGAAGCCCCTGGCACCAGATAAAGTTGCCCTGTTAGGCGACCTTGTTCTTAGGCACGTTCAGTCGGCCAAGAATTATAACAAGTCGACGTCGAAGCAGGAAGGCCCTTATCGGGTGAGACGAGTCGCGAGGCCCGGCGCTGTCCGCCTCAAGACCGAAGAGGGCCTACCAGTGAGCAACTCCTGGGAACATAGAAGATAAAGAAGCGCTGGCGCCCTAGATTTTAGCATGCATGCTGAGTCAGAGTCTCGTCCTTGGTTAGGGTTGTCAGTTCCTAACTGTCGCTAACCCCTAACTTAGAGGTCGGGTCCGCGTCTTTTTCCCGTCCTTTCCCTTTGGCTCGCAGGAATTGAATGTCCTTGCCGGGCCGCTCAAGGACAAGGAAGAGGAGAAGGACGAGCCAACACCTACGCCCCGGCGAGCCAGAGTCGCCGGGGGCTGCAACCTCAGATAAGTTTTTGCATCCCTCATCATGCATTCTCTTATGGACTGTGGAATTTGAAAGCCTCCTTTCCTCCTGAAAAGCTACCGTGCTCTCTTAGCGGCAAGCCCCAGAGCGCGTTCCTGGGGCCCGTTTCGATAGCAGCCGCGGCAGCAAGGGGGAGGGAAGCGAGGGGCCGGAACCCGCCTGCTCCCCGCCTCCGCCAAGGGCGTGAGAAAGGTCGAGCAGTGCGGGGGAGCGGCTGGGCCTGTTGCCGGGCGAGAAACTGTCTATCTTAACGATGTAAAAGATTCGTTCCTTACCGCAGTTTCCACCCGCGAGACAAATGATCCGGCAAACATCCCCTTTTCATTAAAAACATTCCACTCAGGTACAGTTCAGAGAGAATGAAAAACATGAAAGAAGGGATTACAAGGCTTAAACGCAACTAAGGCCCGAAGGCTTACAAGCTGAAAAGAGATAAGGTGCCCGTAATCCCTTTCTTGTCTCTCTCCTCAGGAGGTAGGGCAAGTAGGCGAAGAGGGCGAAGGGGGCACCTAGGCGAGCTACGGGTGGCAGAAGGCACCAAGAGAAGATCCGGGGGCTCCGCCCGGGGGTCTCCGGAGGCTGAAGAAGACGGAGGCGCCGGAGGCAGAGCTGGAAGATGAGGCAGCGGCCTTGCCGCCAGCCTCTTCCTCTTCCCCAGCCTCGCCACTCCGGCCGCCCGAGGAGATCAAGCCCCCGGCAAGAGGAGCTTGCCGGGCCGAAGAGAAGACCCTGGTGGTCGTCACCAAGAGCAAGGGTGATGACGGCGTCTGGGGCGCATCTGGAACACGAGGCACCGGAGCGTCAGCCAGCTGTCGAAGTCGGCCCGTACTCCGACTTCGCGGCCTTCGACGTCCGCCCTCTGTCCTCCTCAGCAGCCCCCCTACGCCAGTCGCCCAAGGAGACGACCCCGGGGAGTTCACGGAGCCCGGCGCGGACGATGGGGCCGCCGGTGCCACACGGAGCTGCGACCGACGCCTAGTCGGACCCGTCATCCCGGCGGCTGCTCCCCTCGTCGTCGCTGTCGCTCCCCTCCTCGTCACTCTCGCTCGAGGAGGAGCCTTCGCTGTCGGAGGAGCTATCTTCGCAGCACCGGGCCGGATGCCGAAGCCCCAGAAGGCCTTGACGGAGAGGAGGTCCTCCCCCACTAGCTTAAAGTGGAGGGTGAACCCCTCCGTCAAGCTGTGGATCCGGGCGAACGCCTTCCACCTGCGGCCCAGACACACCACGCCGGGGGCTCGGGACTCGACGTGGACTCGCGTCCCACTGATCCCGCAGCCCCTCATGCGCAGGTTTAGCGTCTCAGGCTGCTCCACCTCCAACACGCTCGCGAATGGAGCGGGAAGCCGGAGGCGGCGACGAGGCGCCCGGCGCAGCCTGATAATGAACTCACAGGGGTCGACCCCGAGATGGACCGCGGGAAGGAACGGAGCCGCTGGCGGAGGCAAGGACGGCGCACCGATCCGTCCGCCCCGAGCGCCTCGGCCCCGTCCACGACCTCGTCCGCGACCTCGCCCTCTCCCTCTTCCCCTGACGACCGGCTCCGCCGCCGCGGGCGCAAGGGGAGGAGGGGCGCGTTGCCTAGCAGACACCCTCGCGGCAACCGAAGAAGAACCAGGGTTCCCCCCCTCCATCGCAGATGGGGGAAGGAAACCAGAAGCAGAAGGAGGAAGGAGATGGAATGCGGATTTCCGTCGCCCCCTTTCGCTCCTTATAGAGGGGCGGGGTAGGAACGCGGCTGCCTCGCTCCTCCAATAGAAGCGGAGGAAGGGCAGGCGACTGGGGCCGACCCACTGCATCGACCCGCGCCGGCCCGACTCCCTGCCTCCGCCGCCGCGGCTCCGAGTGCATGAGGACCGCGTGGTGGGCGCGCAGAACCGAGGCGACGGGTGGGACGACCTCTCCCCATCCCGTGATTATGGGGAACGGACGCCTCGAAAGCCGCGCCTCACCCCCGTTCATTTATCGAGCCGCGCCTCCGCACCTCCCTCCACTTAAAGAGGGAACGGGCGTTTCGCCCCCACGACGCCGTGATAAGCGCGCGCCGCCTGGGGAAGGTGCGACGGATGCGGAGTTAAGGAGCAGCGCGACCAAGGCCACGCGTGCCCGTGCACTGTTAGGGCCTGGCCCAACGACGCTCGGCACCGTGTGTGGCCCAGGCCCGGGGGCTCCTGTCGGTGTACTAAAGTAGGGGTACCTTAGTACCCCAGACTTGTGCACGGGCAGTTGTAGCACCCTGCGGCGAGGCCCGCCCAGGAAGCGCCAAGAGAAGACCAAGCATTCAAGACGAGGCCCCCGGCAAGAGGAGCTTGCCGGGCCAAGAAGACAAGACCCCGGCAAGAGGAGCTTGTCGGGACGACTAAGCCCATGTAATACCATCCAAGAACAAAGTACACAAGAGAGAAGATCGAGACCCTGGCAAGAGGAGCTTGCCGGGAAGGCCGAACCCAGGCTCCACAAGAGAAGCCCGCCATGGCGCGCCATGCGCCCCGGCAAGGCCTGATAGCCGGCAAGCTATCAGGCACAGGAAGACGACCCCCGCGGCAAGCCACTTGCCGCGGCAAATCGCCACCTCAGGACTGCGCTCCAGCTCACCCGCCCACGCGTCGCTCCGGGGTTTCCCCCAAGGGCACGTGGCGGGGCACCGCGCAGCCTGGGGTATGCGGTGGCATGCAGCCACCACCGTGGCGAGCGGTGGCGCACCTAACGGTCCGCCTCGGTGCTGTCCAGGCGACCGTGACGGGCATTTAATGCCCTTGTCCCCTACCGTCAGAAGTAGGTATGATAACACTGTGCCGCACTGAAGCGCCACTGTTCCCGCACTGTTACAACTTCCACCCCTTTTACACTTTTACCCCTTTCTCTTACGTTGACACCTGTCGGTGACCCCTTTGCGCTATAAAAGGAGGCCCGTGTGCAATGTAGAGGGGGTTCGGAGGTTCGGGATCCAGACAGCCATACGCTCGGTGTAGCTAGCTCTCCAAGCTCCCGAGCTCCCCAGTTCAATACAACCAAGCAGGAGTAGGGTTTTACGCGTCCATCGCGGCCCGAACCTGGGTAAACCGCCCGTGTGCTCGCCTCGATCTGCTCTCCGTGCTCCCTCCGCCCCCCTCACCGGACAACGAAAGGGGCTCCGGCCCCATAGGTGCTCGCGGGGGACGCCGTCCACCCCGACACATCGGATGTGTTCCAGGTGAAATCAGGATTTTACCGGAATACCGGGAGGGTTACCGGAACCCCCCGGGAGCATAATGGGCCAACATGGGCCTTGGTGGAGAGGTGAGAGGGCTGCCCTCATGGGCTGCGCGCGTCCCCCCTTCCCCTAGTCCTATTAGGACTAGGAGAGGTGGCCGGCCCCCCCTCTCTCTCTCCCCCTTGGAGAATCCTAGTCCAACTAGGATTGGGGGGGGGGAATCCTACTCCCAGAGGGAGTAGGACTCTCCTGGCGCGCCAGGCTTGGCCGGCCAGCCCCTCCCCCTTGGCTCCTTTATATACAGGGGCAGGGGGCACCCCATAGACACACAATTGATCATTGAGATCTTTCCTTAGCCGTGTGCGGTGCCCCCTTCCACCAAATTCCACCTCGGTCATATCGTTGCAGTGCTTAGGCGAAGCCCTGCGCCGGTAACACATCAAGATCGTCACCACGCCGTCATGCTGACGGAACTCTTCCCCGACGCTTTGCTGGATCGGAGCCCGGGGATCGTCATCGAGCTGAATGTGTGCCAAGAACTCGGAGGTGCCGGACTAACGGTGCTGTGATCGGTTGGATTGCGAGGAGAACGTACGACTACTTCCTCTACATTGTGTCAACGCTTCCGCTTCGGTCTACGAGGGTACGTAGACAACACTCTCCCCTCTCGTTGCTATGCATCACCATGATCTTGCGTGTGCGTAGGAAAATTGTGAAATTACTACGTTCCCCAACAGGCGCCCCCCTCCTTCCTTCTCTCCTCCTCCTCCTCCTTCCCCCTTCTCCTACTTGGACTAGGAAAGGAGGAAACCTGCTCCTACTAGGAGTAGGATTCCTCCCCCCTTGGCGCGCCCCTTGTGGCCGACCAGCCTCCTCCTCCCCTCCTTTATATACGGGGGAGGGGGCACCCCATAGACACACAAGTTGATCTTTAGCCGTGTGCGATGCCCCCCTCCACAGTTTTCCACCTCGGTCATATTGTCGTAGTGCTTAGGCGAAGCCCTGCGTCGGTAACTTCATCATCGCCACCACCACGCCACCGTGCTGACGAAAGTCTCCCTCGGCCTCATCTGGATCTAGAGTTCAAGGGAGGTCACTGAGTTGAACGTGTGCAGATCGTGGCGGTGCCGTGCGTTTGGTACTTGATCGGTTGGATCGTGAAGACGTTCGACTACATCAACCGCGTTACTAAACGGTTTCGCTTTCGGTCTACGAGGGTAGGTGGACACACTCTCCCCGCCCGTTGCTATGCTTCTCCTAGATAGATCTTGCGTGATCGTAGGATTTTTTTTGAAATACTATGTTCCCCAACAGTGCCCCCCTCGGGGCACCTCCCAGGTGCAACCAGGGCCCATTGCCTTCCTCCTGGCCCATAAAAAATCATCATGGAGTTTCCTGTGATGTAAAAAACATGGAAAAATAGCAACTGGCACTTGTCACTATGTCAATAGGTTAGTACCAAAAATGATATAAAATGATTATAAAACATCCAAGATTGATAATAAAATAGCATCGAACAATAAAAAATTATAGATACGTTGGAGACGTATCAATGCCGGCAGCTGGAATTCTGGACTGGAAAAGGAGCAAATATTAGAGACCTATTCTACACAACTCCAAAAGTTCTGAAACTTCACGGAGCATGTTTTTGGAATATAAAAAAAATATTGGATGAAGAAAGTACCAGAGGGGGCCACCAGCTAGCCACAAGGGTGGAGGGCGCGCCCTACCCCATGGGCGTGCCCACCGACCTTGTGGGCCCCCTGGCAGGCCTCCGGTGCCCATCTTTGGCTATATGGTGTGTTTTGACCTCGAAAATCAGAAGGAAGCTTCCGGGACGAAGCGCCGTTGTCTCGAGGCGGAACCTGGGCAGAACTAATCGAGGGCTCCGGCGAAGCTGTTTTGCCGGGGAAACATCCCTCCGGGAGGGGGAAATCATCGCCATCGTCATCACCAATGATCCTCTCATCGAGAGGGGGTCAATCTCCATCAACATCTTCACTAGTACCATCTCCTTTCAAACCCTATTTCATCTCTTGTATTCGATCTTGGTCCCAAAACCTCAGATTGGTACCTGTGGGTTGCTAGTAGTGTTGATTACTCCTTGTAGTTGATGCTAGTTGGTTTATCCGATGGAAGATTATATTTTCAGATCCTTAATGATAATTAATACTCCTTTGATCTTGATCATAATTATGTTTTGTGAGGTGTTACGTTTGTTCCTGAGGACATGGGAGAAGTCTTGTTACAAGTAATCATGTGAATTTGGTATTCGTTCAATATTTTGATGAGATGTATGTTGTCTCTCCTCTAGTGGTGTTATGTGCACGTCGACTACATGACACTTCACCATTATTTGGGCCTAGGGGAAGGCATTGGGAAGTAATAAGTAGATGATTTGTTGCTAGAGTGACAGAAGCTTAAACCCTAGTTTATGCATTGCTTCGTAAGGGGCTGATTTGGATCCATATGTTTCATGCTATGGTTAGGTTTCCCTTAATTCTTCTTTCGTAGTTGTGGATGCTTGCGAGAGGGGTTAATCATAAGTGGGAGGCTTGTCCAAGGAAGGGCAGCACCCAAGCACCAGTCCACCCACATACCAAATTATCAAATTAACGAACGCGTATCATATGGGCATGATGAAAACTAACTTGACAGTAATTCCCATGTGTCCTCGGGAGCGCTTTGCTTTATATGAAAGTTTGTCCAGGCTTGTCCTTTGCTACAAAAAGAATGGGGACACCTTGTTGCACCTTAGTTGCTTTATTTACTTGTTACCCATTATGATTTATCTTATCACAAAGCTATCTGTTACCGATAATTTTAGTTCTTGCAGAGAATACCTTGTTGAAAACCACTTGTCATTTCCTTCTGCTTCTCGTTGGGTTCGACACTCTTACTTATCGAAAGGACTATGATAGATCCCCTATACCTGTGGGTCATCAAGGGCTCATCGTAAAGACTTACGTCGAAGCTAGCTTTGATGCTGATCCAGGTGCCTCAAAGTCTCAGACCGGATACGTATATATTCTGAATGGTGAAGCAATCAGTTGGTGCAGTTCCAAGCAAAGCGTCGTAGAGGGATCTACATGTGAAGCGGAATACATAGCTACTTCGGAAATGGTCAATGAAGGAGTCTGGATGAAGGATTTCATATCCGATCTAGGAGTTGTGCCTGGTGCATCGGATCCAATGACCCTCTATTGTGACAACACCGGCGCCATTGCAATAGCCAAGGAGCCAAGGTTTCACAAGAAGACAAAGCACATCAAGTGCCACTTCAACTCCATTCATAATATGGAGACATAGATATTTGCAAAGTACACATGGATCAGAATGTGGCAGACCCGTTGACCAAACCTCTTTCACGAGAAAAACATGATCAACACCAGAACTCTATGGGTGTGAGATTCATTACTATGTAACTAGATTATTGACTCTAGTGCAAGTGGGAGACTGTTGGAAATATGCCCTAGAGGCAATAATAAAATGGTTATTATCATATTTCCCATTCATCACAAATGATTATTATTCATGCTAGAAATGTATTGATCAAAAACTTAAATACGTGTGTGAATACATAAACTACACCATGTCCCTAGTAAGCCTCTACTAGACTAGCTCGTTGATCAAAGATGGTTATGGTTTCCTAACCATAGACATGAGTTGTCATTTGATAATGGGATCACATAATTAGGAGAATATGTGATGGACAAGACCCAACCGTAAGCTTAGCAATAGATCGTATCGCTTAGTTTATTTGCTATAGCTTTCTTCATGTCAAGTATCAGATCCTTAGACCATGAGATTGTGCCACTCCCGGATAACGGAGGAATGCCTTGTGTGCAATCGAATGTCACTTCATAACTGGCTCACTACAGAGGTGCTCTACAGGTATCTCCAAAGGTGTATGTTGGGTTGCATGGATCGAGACCGAGATTTGTCACTCAGTGTGATGGAGATATATCTCTGGGCCCTCTCGGTATTACAACATCATAAGAAGCTTCATGTGACTAATGAGTTTAGTCACGGGATCTTGTATTACAGGACAAGTAAAGAGACTTGCCAGTAATGAGATTGAACTAGGTATGGAGATACCAATGATCGAATCTCGGGCAAGTAACATATCGCCGGACAAAGGGAATTGCATACGGGATTAACTAAATCCTTGACATCATGGTCCAATCGATAAGGATCTTCATGGAATATGTAGGAAGGAATATAGGCATACAGATCCCGCTATTGGTTATTGACCGGAGAGGTGTCTTAGTCATGTCTACATGATTCTCGAACCCGTAGGGTCCGCATGCTTAACGTTCGATGATGCTAGAGTAGTATTGGGATATGTGCATTGGTAACCGAATGTTGTTTAGAGTCCCGGATAAGATCACGGACATCACGAGGAGCTCCGGAATGGTCTGGAGGTAAAGATTCATATGTAGGCAATCCTATTTTGGTCGCTAGAAAAGTTTCGAGCATTATCGGTATTATATCAGGAGTGCCGAAAGGGGCCCGAGGGTCCACAGGGGGGGTCCACCTGCCCCCGGGGCCCACATGGGCTGTAGAGAGGACGTCCTAGCCTACATGGTCCAAGGGCTATAGCACCAAGAGGCCCATGCGCCAAGGAGAGGTGAAGGAGGAAGAGTCTTAAGGGGGAAGGCACCCCCCTAGGTGCCTTGGGGAGGGAGGGGACCTCCCTAGGCCCACGCCCCCTCGTTGGAGGAGGGGCTAGTGCTGCGACCCAGCCCTACCCCTTGCCTCCTATATATAGTGGAGGAGAGGGAGGGGCTGAGCAAAACAATTCCCACACCCCGGCGGTAGCCCTACCTCTCCTGCTACTACGTTTTCTCCTCCGATTTGTTCCGACAGTGTTTGGCGAAGCCCTGCCGACACTACACCACCACCATCTCCACCACGCTGTCGTGCTGGTTGAGATACCATCTACTTCTTCACCCTTTGCTTGTTGGGTCGAGAAGGATAAGACATCATCGAGCCGCATGTGTGCTAAACAGGGAGGTGTCATCCGTTCGGTGCTAGATCAGATTGGATCGTTATCAGATCGCGAAGAGTACGACTACATCAACATCGTGGATCAAACACAACAAAATCTCACAAGAACCAACAAAATGCAAAAAAAATGGGAGGGATATTTTTTGGTGAGGATTTTTAAATTGGAACAAAAGCAAACAAAACTAGGCTAGAAAATGAAGGGGGGCTCCAATTTCATGGGAACCTAAGCTCTGCAAAGATGATGTACGGTGGAACCCTAATGGCCGATCTTTCATGAATTGGAGGGGGATTCCTCGAAGAACACGAAGAACATGGGAAGAACAGGGAGAAATCATAAGATGAACACTCAAGAACAAGTCCAGTCACACATCCACCAGACTAACAAACACATATGACCCACAAGGTACATGAGCAATCAAAGGGAAAGATACAAGGTAGAGTTCATCCCAAATCCAAAGGAGATGGGGTCTTGATGATCTAGATAGATCCTTCCCACAAGGGGGTCTTGAATCCCTCGAGATCTTCTCACATGCTCACATAGAGGTCTTGAACTCCATGGGAGTGGTCTCTCTATCTCAAGAGGAGTAGGTGGGGAGCAAAGCTCAACTAAGATGAGCTATCACATTGCTAACCCTAATTCAGAGCTAGGAGACGAGTACATATAGTACAATGGGTAAGTTGGGCTTACATGGGCCTTGGACCCTTTCATTGCGCGCACGCAGGCTGGTTGTACTGGTCACTCAATCGGTTGTACCGCTTGGATCTCATGTATCGGTTCCTGGAGGTGTTCGCGGAGGTAGGGACCGATTGTACCGGTGTGAGCACTAGTTGTACCGGTCAGGCTGCAACTATGGGAACAACCATGGCAGTACCGATTGTTGGTGTACAAAGTAGGAGCTCTCCTTTTTACCCCTCTACTTGTGCATGGGCAGTCAGAGCCGCACCCGCGGCCACACTTAGCAGGGCAAGGGGAGGGAGTAGAAGCACAAGAATACAAGAGGAGCGCTCCGGCCAAAAGCACAAGACATGCAAAGCAACGCCAAGACCAGAGGCACAAAGAGCAAGAGGGCGAAGTGGACTCCCCCGACAAGACCCTTGCCGGGGCGGCCTCCACAGCTCCGGCAAGGGGCTTGCCGGGGCAACTTGCCCAATGCCAGCAGAGCGTGCCACCCTTGAGCCCAAGGGTTCCAACACCATCAACCACATTGGAACCAAGGCTCGGGAGGCTCCTCCATGGTGGCATGCATATCTTTGTCAAGATCATGAGCACACACAAGATCAGGTGAGGACTAGAAGACGACGATCCTCAGCAAGATCCATCCCGAGAAAATCCACGAGACACCCCCCCGGCAAGATCCTTGCCGGGGACGACCGCGATGCCATGGCAAGACCCTTGTCGGGGCCCCGGCGAGACCCTTGCCGAGGACCCCTACGAAGCCACAGCCAGACCCACATCTGCCAAGACTCCACCGTCGTTCCCATACAGCTGCCAGCCCAAGCAGCTAGGCAGGCACCTGTGCGGCCACGTGCGGCTTCCAGGACAACTCAGCAAGCACCTGCGTGGTGGCATGCAGATCTTCATGAAGACCCTACCACCATGCCATCTCAGCAGCCTGCCAGCCTACGTGGCGTTGCATGCATCATTGACCTGGACGCGTGTCGGAGCGAGGCGGGGCAGTGACGGACGGGACGGGCCTCATTGCCGTCCCCAATAAATCAACGGGACACCTAAGGAGCGCATTTAATGCGTCTTGTCCCGTAATGACAGGCGATAAGCTTGTACACTGTACACCTTTCCACCTCCTGTGTGCCACTGTAACGACCCCTTTCATCTATAAAAGGAGGCCCAAGGCGTACTGGAGAGGGATTCAGATCTTTTGGACTACGCACGCCCGGTAGCTAGTTCGAGAGCTCAAGAACACTCAAATATACATGAAAGCAGGACTAAGGTATTACGCATCCTCGCGGCCCGAACCAGGGTAAATGGTCCTTGTGCTGACTGCCAGACCCGCGCTTTGCACAACCCCGCACCCACCAACCGTAGAAGGGATCCCAGTGATCCGATAGGTGTCGTTTCCCACTGACATCTTTGACGCGCTAGGTAGGGGGCACAGTTGTGGAAATCTGGTCTGGTTGGAGCAGCTGCTTCATCATGGTCGTCACTCCAAGGATGATGACGACCAAATGGGCGGCGGCGTCTGCGGATGCGGTGAACGCCCGCACAACGACAGAAAAGCTAAGTCACGCAAAACTTTGAGCGAATCCTTTTTATATATAAGGTTATCCTCCTCGAAGATCTTGCCCTGTGTATGGAAAACCTGCACACAATGGGGCCCTGCCACTATTGGCAACGCCCTTGCTCTGTTTCGAGTCTGCTCAACAGTTCGAGCGGCTGCCTCAAGAACGGCAGGGTGACCCTCTGCAATTGGCAACGCTCTCATTCTGTCTCGAGTCCCCTCGATAGTTCGAGCGGTCGCATTAAGAGCAGTGAGGTGGTTTGCCTGGCAGCAAGCACACCCGACAGGCTATTAGGGATCCATCCTCAAGGCGCCGTGGCCTAGGTTTATGCGCCGGCAAGCCTACCCAACTAACGTAGGGTGAACATACAAAGGGGGATCAAACGAGAAATAACATGCATCGGTTCAAAGTACTGCAGAGTTATATTACATCAATTGTTACTGCGGTTCTAACTAAAGATAGAAGTTGTCTTGGTCATGAACCTGCAGCGGCGATGAGAAACGGGGTGCCTAATCCCGGCGCTGGCCCTCTACCCTCCGAACTCCGTCGACGCGGCTGATGATGGGCTCGATACGCTCCTCGAGCGCCGTGAAGTCCACATCCTCCGACAAGCTCTCCAGCGCGGCGTCGAAGTCGAGGTTGGGGTTCCAATACGCCACCTTGGTGAGGACCTTGGTCATGACACCCCGGCAAAGCTTCCGGGCCTCATTGGCCAGAGAGGCCACCCTGTTGGAACGAACTACTCCAGGGCACCGAGAACACCCTCGAAGAACAAGGTCAGCTTGGCATTGTGGCTCATGTTCGGCTCCGGGGCATACCTCACATTTGGCATCCCCATGGCCACCAGCTTCATGGTGGTCCTGCCGGCGACGTCGGCGAGGCGGCTGATCAAGAGGTTTTCACCCTTCATGAAATCCGCGTGGTTGGTGGTGTCGTTCTTCCGCAGCTGCCTTTCCTTCTCCAGATCCTTGGTTAGGGTCTCCTACCAGGCCTTGACCTTCGAAAGCGTCCCCTCAAGACTCTCCAGCTTCAGCTTCAGGTCTTTGATGGAGTCGTTGGCCTTGGAGAACTGCTCAGCCTTGCCGAGGACCGCGGCCTGCGCCTCGACCAGATCACCGCTGAGCATGTCCTTCTCCTTCGACAGCTTCAGGGCCTAGTCCTTCAGCCCGTCCTACTCCACCTCCAGCTCTTTCACCTAGCCATGCTGGACCTGGGCTTGAGCTTTGAGTGCCTCCTCGTGCCTCTGCTCCAGTTCCTGGGTCCTCTGCACGACAAGCTTCTCCACCTCCTCATCCTTGTCGCGGAGTGTTGCGGCGAGCTTCTCCTCACGAGCGGCAAGGTCCTCCTCCTAGGAGTTTAGCTTGGCTTGGTGCTGGTGCCGAGCGGCCTCTTCGTTGGCGGCCTGCTCCTTCGCCAGCTCCCGGGCCTTCTTGATGTCGGCCTGCTTCATGACAAGCTCCAGCTTGCGCTCATCCAGCACATCCTGGGCGGCCTTCAGTTCCTTGTGGGCCTGGCGGAATCAAGCCCGCATCTCGGCGACGCGCTCCTCGAGGTCCGCCTCCGGCTTTTCCACCACCGCCATCGTTGACTTGGCCTTGTCCAGGCGGGCACGGTGAAGCACCTGGAGCTTCTGGAAGTTGGCGCTCATGGCCTTGAGGAGCCGCTCTTCCTGGGAACCGCCACCACCGGCACTCGGTTCGTCAACAACCTCAAGCCCGGCGGCGGCGAGCACCTCCTCATCAAACACCTCCCCCTCGGTGGGCGCCCCGGTGCTCGCCGTCCCTGGGAGGTGGACGAACATGTCGTCGCTCACCTTCAAGTACCTGCCCGAGCCAGAGGCAGCGGAGGAGGAAGGTTGGTCGTCAACCACCCCCTCCTCGGCTGCGGCCTTACTAGACTCCCTGGCAGGCCCCTTGCCGGCCTCCTCACCAATGGCCTTGCCGGTCTCCCCGACCGGCTCCTTGGCGGCATCCTCGGAAGCATCCTTGGCGGCCTCCTCGGCGGCGATCTTGTTGGCCTCGGCCTCAGCGTCCCTGGCGACCTCCTCAATGACAGTATCGATGTTCTCCTGGTCCGTCAAGGGAGCGCCTAAATGCCAAGGAGGAGGATGAGGCAGAGCCGAACCGAAGTTCAAAATAAGAAGAACGAGCAGGGACAGAAGGCAAATAGCTCACCCGTGCCAAGCTGGGAAGAAGTGGCCCCCTCCCCACCAACGTTCGGTGCCGGGACGGAGCCGCCGACGCCCGGGTTCGCCTCCTCCCCCTCCTCCGTGCGCATGGGCTTGGTGCTTGGCGCCC
Organism: Aegilops umbellulata; assembly: GCA_032464435.1. Taxonomy (NCBI): domain Eukaryota; kingdom Viridiplantae; phylum Streptophyta; class Magnoliopsida; order Poales; family Poaceae; genus Aegilops; species Aegilops umbellulata. The sequence goes on from CP136055.1 coordinate 217,418,727, forward strand.
TTGCCGGGGACGCTCCTCGGGGCGGCATGGTTGATGGGGGCGGCGTGTTGGGGGAGGCCCTCAGTGGCTACTCCTGCTGCCGTCCTCCTCCTGCAACCACGGCAAGGTCAGCACCCAGAGATCGTACCCCGACGCACGTTGATGGGGAGCGAGTGATGAACACACGCTGGGGGCTGCACCGGCGGATGCTATCCGAGCTGCTCTCCACCACCAGCGGCGTACTCGAGGTGCCCGTCGGGGGTTGGCCGCCCGTCGAGGCCCTGGCTCTCTTCTCCATCCTTTGGGCCAGCGTCTCCACTTCCCTGCAAAGGTGAAAACAAGTCAAGAAAAGCGGCACGGTCTGAGAGGACGGAGATGACAAAGGACAAAATACTTAATCATCCTCCGCCTCCTCTTCTGTTGCCTTCCTCTTCCTCCTTGGGCTCAGAGACCCAAGGTCGAAGACGACCTCCGTGTCAACATCGGTGGGAGGAGGGGAAGCGGGTGGGGTCTGAGGATGCTTGGACGAAGAAGATGCAGATGCTTTCCTCTTTGCCCCCGCGGCCTTCACCACTTTCTTTGCTGCCGCGACCCTTGTCAGGCGCACAGACTCCCCCTGGATCTCTTGCCGCTACACGGTCCTGCTGGGCCGGACTGGCTCGCCGGAGGTGGCCCACCGTAGGACACGCCTTCTTTCCAAGGCCGGAGGGTCGTGAGCCTCGGCCTCTTCCTCGGTCGACTCGTCAACCACATCTTCGATGAGGGGGGCCCCGGTGTCGGCGCTGCTGGCCTCCCTGACAGACGCCGCCCATCCGGCAAGCTCCTTCTCCTCCGCGGCAGCCTCGGCCTTGTCCTCCACATGGTCAGCACTGCCAGCCTCCTTGGCGAGCTCTACCTCTGCCACCCTGGCAGCGATGAAGTCCAGCTCCGCCTGGGTGGTGTCCTGGACGAGCAATGGCTCGGCATGGACGTACTTCTCCGACAACTTGTCGAAGAACTCCTGCACCTGATCCGCCCCCGGCTCGGCCCAATTTGGGTCAAGGTCGTGCGCATTGAAGTCCGGCATCATGGTGATGATGTTGGTTCGGCAATAATTGTTGCTCAGCGGGACCACCCCTGCCGGCAGCCCAAATAGGGGCCCCTTGACGACCTTGCCAGCCTTCGCGACCTTGCTGGACCTCTCGGACCTACCGTCGCTATACATGTCGAGCTAAAAAATCCTCTGGCAAAAGTGGGCGTGCCCCATCACCATGAAGTTGTGGTTCAGGCCGGTGCAAAGCCTCATGATGTCGGCCGCGTTCCTGAAAAGCCAGCCTGGCCTCCCCTTGTTTTATGAAGTGGGGTGATTCGGCGATGGAGGAAATCAGCCCCAATCATCACAAGGGTGGGCCCGGCCACGGTGAGGCGATGGATCCTGGTGGTGGCGACCGTGAGCTTCTCATCCTTGGTGTCGACCTCGCCCCAATCATCTCTACGAACCGGCGGCGCCTAGCGGACCCGGCAAAATTCCTACGGGTCCTCCTCCACAATCCAGCACAACCGGCCCCGCCACTCCTCCCACCTCTCCTTCTGAGCGCCCTCCGGATATGTCCCCTTCCCCTGGCTCCTTGGGATCCAGGCAACACAACCGGAAATGGCGCCTCCCTTTTGGATACGAGGATAGAAGTAGTGGCAGAAAAGCGTCATGCTGGGATGCACTCCGGCAAAGCCCTCACAGAGATGGGCGAAAAGAGCCATGCACGCCACGACATTTGGAGTGAAATCCAGAAGGTGGAAGCCATAGGTGTGCATGACGTCATTGAAGAAATCGGAGAAAGGGGGCAGAGCCTGCGGGAAAAGTAATCAACGAAGAAGGGGTGCCGATTCGGGCCGGCCTCGGCGAAATCGGCGGGGATGATGCGCCTGGCAGGGTGCCCCTTCGTCTTGCACCCCCACAGGGTCTTGAAGTAGTCCCGGAGGTGGACCGCGTCGACCGTTGAAGGAAAGTAGGCGAGCTGCGTCCGCCGCGCCGCCAACTCGCTCTCTGGTGCCTCCTTCCCCCCGACGTCCTTGGCCACTCCCTTGCCTCTACTGGTTTTGGGTGCCACGGCGGCTGAGGGAGATGAAGGATGAGGGACAGTAAAGGCACGGTGGCGGCGAGCGAAAGCAAGAACCTGAGAAGAGAGAAGGGAGGGGCAGCAGGTCCGAGATTGGAGAAGACACAAAGGGCAAATGGGCGTCGCGCGTGCGGTTTCTCCTTTTTTATGGGGAAGACGCGGGCCGCTTCGTTACCATTTACCACGATTTGATGCGTGAGGGCAGCAACCGCCCCAAGCACGCTCCCCACGTCACGCACGGCCCTCCACGCAAGGGGAGGGAGCAGAAGCATAATACCAAAAGCGCAAGACGGGCAAAGCAACGCCAAGACAAGAGGCACAAAGATCAACTTGCCTAACGCCAGCAGAGCGCACCATCCTTGAGCCCAAGGGTTCCAACACCATCAACCACATTGGAACCAAGGCTCGGGAGGCGCCTCCATGGTGGCATGCAGATCTTTGTCAAGATCATGAGCACACACAAGATCAGATGAGGACCAGAAGACGACGATCCTCGGCAAGATCCTTGCCGAGGAAATCCACGAGACCCCCCTGGTAAGATCCTTACCGGGGACGACCGCGATGCCACGGCGAGACCCTTGCCGGGGCCCCGGCGAGACCCTTGCCGAGGACACCTGTGAAGCCACAACCAGACCCACATCTGCCAAGACTCCACCGCCATTCCCATACAGCTGCCAGCCCAACCAGCTGGGCAGGCACCTGTGTGGCAACGTGCGGCCTCCAGGCCAACTCAGCAAGCACCTGCGTGGTGGCATGAAGATCTTCGGGAAGACCCTACCACCACGCCATCTCAGCAGCCTGCCAGCCTACGTGGCGCTGCATGCATCGTTGACCTGGACGCATGTCGGAGCGAGGCGGGGCGGCGACAGACGGGATGGGCCACGTTGCCGTCCCCAATTAAGCAGTGGGACACCTAAGGAGTGCATTTAATGCGTCTTGTCCCATAATTACAGGCGATAAGCTTGCACACTGTACACCTTTCCACCTCATGTGTGCCACTGTGGTGACCCCTTTCGTCTATAAAAGGAGGCCCAAGGTGTACTGGAGAGGGATTCGGATCTTATGGACTACGCACGCCCCATAGCTAGTTCGAGAGCTCAAGAACACTCAAATATACATCAAAGCAGGACTAGGGTATTACGCATCCTTGCGGCCCGAACCTGGGTAAATGATCCTTGTGCTGACTGCCAGGCCTGCTCTTTGCACAACCCCGCACCCGCCAAACATAGAAGGGATCCCAGTGATCCCATAGGTGTCATTTCCCACCGACACCGATCTTGCACCGCTCACAATTGTTGGGCGGTAGTGGACCGGTAGTTGACCGGTTGTACCGGTATTTCTAGGCTAGCACAATCCTCTTCTTCCTTCTCTTCCATGCTTCCATTGAGGATGGCGTAGTTGTTCCTTGGCGCTTGCTCTCCTCCTTGACATCTGTAAAGCTCCAACAATACTTATATGTGCACACGAGGGGAGTGTCATGTAGTATACCATCCTCGAAGGGGTCAAGTGAACACGTGTAAAGGACATGATTCAGCTTTATGTATGTGAAGTAGATGCCGCACGTGTCACTTGCCAAATGGACTCTTCATATGGTGATGTTCGTAGGATGCTACGCATCATCCCCTCCCCCTTGGGAAAGATCCGACTTTGGATCAAAAACCAAATCACCATGGGAAAGAGATGGCGTCGCCGTGTAGAAGTGGATTTTCACCAGGTACTCATTTTCTTGAAGCTCGTAGTGCCCACTTTCCAATGTTGCACCGTTGTGTGGTTCCTTCAAAAGGAGGAAGAACAACAAACACTTGGAAAAACAAATGTGGTTACTGTTAGTGCAAAACCAAACATTCAAGTGGTGATTCATCCAACAATTGTCATCATCATGCATATCATATGGTGTCACAAAAGATTGTGGCATGTCATGTAAGCATATTGAGTGAGCATAATGGAAACAAGCATGTAAATGGGAGGTAGAGATGCTAATATGTGTGATAAGTGGACAAGCATCTACCTCAAGGTCATAGCAAACACGCACGAAGCGCTCAATAAACGGTCTATTGTAGGCACAGGAATCATTCACAACACCAAATAAAATGAAGTGTCTAAACACATGGTTCAAATGCAAGACAATCCAAGCATAACATGCATAGGGTGTAGTGAAAATAGTGTGGCACTCAACACAATAGAAAGAGCAATTGTTCATCATGTTTGAGGCAATCAAGGTAAGCATGTAGCAATCAATGGGGCATGGCATATGTGAAGAGATGACATTGTTGCAACCAAGCATATGATAGGCGCAAGTAATCCACAAGTCTGGTGCAACACACAATGTATATATGTCACGAGGCATGGAAAGGTGAAAATGACAACCCGAAGCAAGAACTCTAACATGTGCGCAATCAAGTGGTCCAAGATGACAAACAAGTCTCATGGTGTAAGCAACACAAGTAGTATGATCCACAATATCCATGCTCAAGAAAGATGTCACCTTGAAGGCGTGTCCTTGTGCATCCTTCACAATGCCGAAGCGCAAGCAAGTGCGATGTAGAAGCGTCATGGTCGAAGGTGGTTTGCTCTCAAGATCTCGGGTTGTAAACTCACGTGAAGTGGAGGTTGACATGTAGTCGAACGATCCTACACATGCGCACAACAAGGCAAAGAACGTATATGCATAGTAGATAAACACATCATCCATCATGATGGTTCTCTTCTTTTGCACATAATCCTTAGGAGTCAAAGTGCATGAATAATAGTATGCAACAATCGTTATGTTCATGGCACTAGGCATGTGGTGCAAAGTGGGAAGACTAGCATGCTTCACAAGAAATATGTCAAAAGCTCCAAACATATGGGAGAAAGCCATGGGGGCAATCTCATTATCAAGACTAAAAACATCCATGCACTCAATACTTGGCAAATCTAGCATGAGAGAGGCAACATATGGAGACATATGACAATATTCAATATCAATCATGTGTAAAGCATGGAAATATGTGCTATCAACCGCATGAAATGAGCAATTATGAATCATCGGTGATGCAACAATCAAGGCAAGCATATCAAATATGTCTTGCAAACTAGTAGTGCAAAGATGCAACATACTAGGGTAAATCATGGCAATCATGTCATGTGAGCAAATAGTATGCATAGACAATGCACATGACATATCTCACGCATGGAAACAAGGCAAGATCAATGTACCATCATAGGAATGGGTCATAAATGGAACATAACAATAGCAAGTAATATCTCCACCAATATTGAAATACACATACAAGTACTAGAATCATGGAGCATGTGAAATGCAAAGCATCGGTCACAAATGCATGGCAAAGGCATAGGACTGAGCATATCATGCAAAGTGAACATGGCAATTGGGCAAATGACATATAATGGACAATAACCCATAACCATGTGAGGGCCATGTAGAAGAAATGCGCGAAGTCTCGTCGGGAAGAGGGGGTGGAGGGTAAGCACTCCATGGTGGCACACATCTCCGTTGCTCTCTAGAGCTCGTTTTGTCAACTCGTGCACTTGCGAGGTTGACGAGGAATCATGTGTACCTACAAAACAAGGAGACAACCAGAATAAAGTGTGTGTGTGGGGGGGGTAAATGTACACATCATCCATCATGATGTGTATGTGCACGTGAGAGTTGGCACAAAACAAGCATCGCTTAAAGAAATTTGAGGCATGGTATAAGAACATGTCATCCATCATGAAGAATAGTTGTTATGTATAACATGATGGGGATACAAATTGAGCGTGCAAGTATATGGCACAACAATAGCATTGTTATTCATGGGGAGCATATTGTGCACATAATTATTGGGATCATGCAATGGATGTGGTGGATCAAAATCTCCTATCATGTATGATGAAACTGTGGGAGTCTCCTCATGAGCAACAACGGAAGCATTATATGGAGAAAAATGACAACATGGCAAACAATGCATGTCCGAAGCTAGGTGGTCATGGCATGGCATATGACAGACATGATGCAAAGGGAGCATATCAATATCATCAAAAGAAAACAAAATGCCAATAACCACGGGCTTGTCATCTATGCCATATGTGCAAATGGGACTTATTTTAATGGCATATGCGTGTTACTATGACAAGATTGCAAATAAGACATATGGTTGATCTCATGCATATCATATGACAAGTCAAGCGGATTGTCAAACATGATGTGATCGAGAGAATTATCACAAGCAATCCTATGCAACATGGCATCAAAACTAATAGACTCCCCATGGCAATCATCAAACTCATCATAAATGGATATCGCATGGCGAAATCATACGAGCATGAAGCATGGTAATAGGTGTATCATCATCATGAAAGCAATCCATGTCCACTAGTGGGACTAGGGCATCACCTTCACCTATGTTACCTTTTCTATTCCACACATGTGGTGTAGGTGAGGTGGCAAAGACTAAACTATGGTCATCTTCAAATTGATGGAACCATGTGGGGGTGCATCATATTCCACCATGGCCATCATCTTGTCCATAGGAAGGACGAAGTCGTCGAGGATCGATACGTCATCATATATGGGACCTAGCACCAGATGAGAAGGCACAATAAAGGTAGAGGTTAAGTTGTTAGACATCAAAATGTCCTCACAAGACCTATCAACAATCTCACTCACTATATGTGGTGGCACACTCACTCCCTCAAAATATGTGCACGCAAACTCACATATGGTGGAGTCACTCATCTCACTCAAGTGGTGGGGAGCGTGGCTCTCCTCACATGGGAATTGGGGAATCACATCGTATATGGGGCTCATGGTGAAGTCACTCTCACTATCAATATGATGGCATAAGTCGTTTAACTCGTCACTAGACGCCGCCGTGGTCAAGGGGAAAATCCCATGCTCAACCATCTCGTCACCGTGGATGAAGGACAAAGATGGCACATCATTACTCGCCACCATGAATGAAGGGAAAATCCCATGCTCAATCATATCACTCTCCCCTCCAAAGATGGAAGCATCATCCTTGCTCGCCACCATGTCGCTCACCTCCAAAGCATGTTCCTTGAGAGGCTCTGTAGTCCTAGTCGTCGCTGCGCCATCCTCAAAAAGAGTCGGGGTAGACTCAGCATCATGAATGCCACAAAGAGGGATGGTGGTGAAGAAGAACTTGGGAGCGTCGTCTTGGAGCTCGTCGATCTTGGACATATTGGTGGTACTATCCTCATGATCGAAGTCTTGGAGCATGGTCATCGCGAAGTATGCTTGGGGTAGAGAAGCCTTGGCCTTCATGAGTTCTTGTTGCGCCTTGAGAGCACCAATTAGGGGTCGTCGAGGGACTTGTAGTTCTCAAGGAAGATAGTATTAGAGATGTCGTTGTTCAATCCCATCATGAAATGGAACTTCATCTAAATGGGGTCATCCACACCCGCTCATCGCAAGGCTTTCTTCATCTCCTTGAAGTACTCGTCGAGGGACTTGGATCCTTGTATGGTGTCCACCAATTGGCATTGAAGATATTCAATGTAGGTGGAAGGCAAAAACTCTCGTCAAGATAGCTCTCTTCGTCTTGGCCCAACTCATGTCGATGCTCTTCGAAGGCGTGTGAAGCCACCATGTCGACGGATAGTCGTGGAGGTTACTTGTGGCACACTTCAGTTGATCTTCAGAGGAAACTTGATGTAGCTTGAGGTAGCGGTCCATCTTGTGCTCCCACTCGAGATACTCCTCGGGGTCTTGAGTTCCACAGAAAGGAATCTCGTGGTCAGTGTGGATGTCATAGTAGCTCATGGAAGTCACGGACTTGAGCTTGGAAAGCTTCTCTTGAGCGAAATCTTGAGGTGCTTGTCGTCGAAGATACCGCATGTCCAAAGGCGAAGATGCCTTGAAGTCGCTTGGCTAAGATGCCAAGGTAGGTGGTGAAGTCGTAGAGCAGTGGTCGGTGTTGAAGTCTCTTGACCTCCACGTTCGTGTCGTTGATGGTGTCGATGCTGATGTGACCTTGCCGAAGATGATAGCTCGGAAGCATGTGCACTTGAGCGTCTTCCCAAAGAGGAGGAAGATCTCTTTCCGGTCTTGAGGAGGGCATTGAGCTCCTCCATTTGAGCATCCATCTTGGCGTTGATGTGGTCCTTCATGACATCAAACTCGTCGTCGTTGTTGTAGACAAAAGTAGATGTGCATTGCCTATCCATCACAAGACTAGACCAAAGGTGAGTTGGAAATGAGATAAACAATACCCAGATACCTTTCCCAAAGTTGAGGACGTATCCCGTTTTCACTCAATGTGAATTGAGATAATAGTGGAATTGGTACCGGACTTGTTCATGCACACCTACAAAGTAAAGCTTATCGAGTGGCTTGGTTAGGAAAAGTAGCAGAAAGTTCAAGCAAATGTTAGTCCAAGATATTGATAATATTGAGAAATATTTACAAAGTTGCAATGTAAAGCAAATAGATCAATAGCTATGGTGGCACAAAGGAACACACACATGGATACATAAGTGGGATCCGCGCAACCAAGGAATGAGCACAAAAATTTGATTACCACGGAAAATGCTCGTGTTGCATGGATACTAGAGAGACACTAGATTTATTGCTCAAATGGGCTAGATATGCTTGTCCACCAACCTATTCGAGTAATTGTTCCGTCTTCAATCCCAAGTATGTTGTGTATGTATGATCCAACATGATGTACTATGCAAAACGGCTCAATGCTATTTCTATTGCTTACAAGCTCTTTTGCATCTCCTCTTTTGCTTAAAGGATGTTTCCTCTTTTTCTGGTATGCTTCCTTTGACACTATGCTTGATGCTCGAGCCAAGATATGAGGCAAGTATGTAAGATATGCATGGGAGAGACTTAATGGCACAATGATGATAGCAAGATGATTGCGTGCTAAAAATAGCTATGCGGTTTAAGCGTATCACTATGACGCACAATGAGCATGGCCCGACAATTCTCAACTTGCTAGTCTCGATAGGAAAGGTACGCAATAGGCTCAGGGCTATCAAATGCAATGGCAAGGAAATGTACAATGATGTCATCGAAGTTACCGTCCTTGCTTACGGTTGCGGTGTCAAAAGCTAAAGTGGTCATTGTCGATCTCGATTCCATGGCGATGATGAGTGGCGGCGTTGTCGATGTTGAACCATTCCTAATTAGCCGAAACACCTTAGGAAACAAAAACCGCAAACTCAAAATATAAAAAAATGAGTTAAGTTGGCGGAAGGGTATGGTGGGCGTTTATGTGGAAGTTATGGTGGTGGTTGATGAATAAGTAACTGTCCCTAAGTAGCCGAAGCACATTAGGAGACTCAAATCACAACTCTAGCAACCACAAATGCAATTGGGATCAAAATGGATTAGGTTGCGGGAGGCTATAGTGGTTTTGCGGATGATATTGTGGATGGCCTAGGAAAATATGGCATAATGACAAAATAAATTGGTGCTAAATGGTGTTAGAACCTATATACATTTATGGGGGAAGTCAATAGCTATCCAACGAGCTAAGTAATGCAAAAATCAGACTCCGGATATGAAAGTTATGGTCAAAACGGTCAATCAGCCGAGGCCGAAACTCGAAGGGGAAGTTGTACCACTTGCGAGGGCGGTTGTACCACTCCTGGAGCATCCTAGGGTTCTAGTTTTCTACAGGCGAAACTATCAGGGTACAAGGGATGCGGTTGTGCCACCTTGGTGGCTGGTTGTAGCGGGAAAATTCCCAGATCTGAGTACGAGATGAACTTGGTGTAGATCAAACTCGAAATTTCGGTACCAAATCGAAGGAAAAGGAAAATTTTGGATGGATTTCATGGTGAGGAGGTGGGGTGATGACCCACAAGTATAGGGGATCAATCATAGTCCTTTTGATAAGTAAGAGTGTCGAACCCAACGAAGAACAGAAGGAAATGACAAGCGGTTTTCAGCAAGGTATTTTCTGCAAGCACTGAAATTATCGGCAATAGATAGTTTGGTAGTAAGATAATTTGTAACGGGTAACAAGTAAAAAGTGTAGCAAAGGTGCAGCAAGGTGGCCCAATCATTTTTGTATCAAAGGATAAGCCTGGGCAAACTCTTATATAAAGCAAAGCGCTCCCGAGGATACATGGGAATTATTGTCAAGTTAGTTTTCATCATGCTCATATGATTCACACTCGTTACTTTGATAATTTGATATGTGGGTGGATCGGTGCTTGGGTGCTGTCCTTAGTTGGACAAGCCTCCCACTTATGATTAACCCCTCTCGCAAGCATCCACAACTACGAAAGAAGAATTAAGATAAATCTAACCATAGCATGAAACATGTTGATGCGGAGCATCCCTCGACCATCACCATGGACGTCGCACCACCACCACATGCACGGAGAGAACCTATGATGAGAGCTCGTGCACGCGCCATCGAGAATGAGGTGAAGTCCTTCCTCTTCCAGCTCCACTCAAATTCATTCGAGAGTTAGGTCCTACCTCAAACGGAAGTGTTATGCATGATTAGGTATCAAGGTGTCGATCATGAAGAGGATAGCGCGAAGACCCAAGCAGCCACAGAGAAGACGGAGGGAGAAGAGCGAGGGAAGCGCGAAGCTACGAAGAAGAAGCGTGAAGAATGTGAATCCCTGAGCACCCAGTGTGCCCGGGCAGGAAGGCCCCGGGTGCCCGGCCCCTTGCTGGCGCTGACGGTGGCCGCCTGGGTTCCCGGCCAAATGGCCCAGGGTGCCCGGCCCAGCCCGCCCGAGGGCCCGGGCCACCAACCCCGGGTGCCCGGCCCCCCCTCCGCCGCCCGCCTGGGCCTCTCTGGCTGGCCCCGGGTGCCCGTCCCCTCCCACGCCAGCCTCCAGCTAGCGCCACCCGGGTGCCCGGGCTTGGGACCCCCGATTGCTCGGCCTCTACAGCAACAAGGGCGCGACCCCCCTCACTGGACCAGGTGCCCGTTCTGTCACACCCCGGGTGCCCGGACCCGTCCGAGTGTGTCTACGTTTTCAGGGTCATTTTGAACCTTTGTACCCCTCTCTCCCTCTATCTCGTCCTTCGACTATATATACCTCTTCCCAGGTGGCTTCATCCTCGGTATGGTGGCTCCACTGAACCTTGCAAAACTTGATAACTTTTCTGCGTGTGACACGACTGGCAAACTCGAGAATCTTGACTGGTTTCTCCTCATAAGTCAAATCGCTATCCAACTGAATCACTTCCAAAGGCACTGTATCTCTCAGAGGAATATCAGCCATCTCTGTGTGGCACTTCTTCAATTGAGAAACGTGGAACATATCATGAACTCCTGACAATCCTTCGGGCAATTCCAACTTGTAAGCAACTACCCCCATACGTTCCCAAACTTTGTATGGTCCCACAAAACGTGGCGCTAACTTTCCCTTAACTCCAAAGTGCTTCACTCCTCGAAGTGGTGATACTCGAAGATACACTCTGTCTCCAACTTCGTAAACTGTCTCCTTGCGTTTTGAATCCGCAAAGCTATTCTTCCTGGACTCGGCTACCTTGAGTCTATCACGAATCAGCTTAACCTTCTCTTCAGACTCTTTAATCAAATCTGGTCCAAACAACTGTCGGTCTCCAACTTCGTCCCACAACAACGGTGTTCTGCACCTCCTTCCGTACAAGGCTTCGAGAGGGACCATCTTCAAACTAGCTTGATAACTGTTGTTATAAGAGAACTCCGCGTAAGGCAAATTGTTGTCCCAACTTGATCCGTAATCTAGCGCACAAGCTCTCAACATGTCCTTCAAAATCTGATTGACTCTCTCAGTCTGTCCATCTGTCTGCGGGTGAAAGGCTGTACTAAACTCTAGCCTGGTTCCCAAAGTTTCATGCAACTGATTCCAAAACTTTGAAGTAAACTGGGTTCCTCTATCTGATACAATGGTCCTCGGAACTCCATGCAGACATACGACCCTGGTCATATATATCTTTGCCAACTTAGCACTGGTGTAAGTGGTCTTCACTGGGATGAAGTGAGCTACTTTCGTCAACCGATCGACTACAACCCATATCGAGTCATAGCCTGTCCTGGGTAATCCCGTGATAAAATCCATGCCTAACTTATCCCACTTCCATTCGGGTATCGGCAATGGCTGTAGCAATCCTGCTGGCTTCTGATGCTCTGCCTTCACTCTCTGACATACATCACAAACTGCTACATACTCCACAATATCCTTCTTCATTCCGGTCCACCGGAAACTATCCTTCAAATCCAGATACATCTTGGTATTTCTTGGGCGAATCGAATATGGCGAATCATGGGCCTCTTGCAGAATCAACTTCCTGATCTCCTGATCATTTGGCACATATACGCGGTCCTCAAACCATAAGGTATCGTGTTCATCTTCACAAAATCCCTTAGCCTTTCCTTTACTCATTCTTTCCTTTATTTCGGCAGTCTCCTTGTCCGTCTTCTGAGCTTCTCTGATCTTATCCATCAAAGTAGAATGAATCTCCAATGCTGCTAAATAGCCTCTCGGAACTATCTCCAAACATAGCTCGCGAAAGTCGTCTGCCAACTCCTTGGGTAATCCTCCGGTCATGAGTGTATTAACATGACTTTTGTGGCTCAACGCATCGGCTACTACATTAGCCTTTCCAGGATGATAATGCAACCTCATATCATAATCCTTAATGAGCTCTAACCATCTCCTCTGCGTGAGATTCAACTCCTATGTGAAGATATACTTCAAGCTCTTGTGATCCGTGTATACCTCACAATGGTTTCCGATGAGAAAATGTCTCCATGTCTTCAACGCATGTACTACGGCTGCTAACTCCAAATCATGCATAGCATAGTTTAACTCATGGGGTTTAAGCTGTCGTGAGGCATATGAAACAACTCTTCCCTCCTGCATAAGTACGGCTCCAAGTCCTCGATGAGAAGCGTCGCAATACACTTCATAATCCTTGCATTGATCTGGCAGGATCAACACTGGTGATGTAACCAAACGTTTCTTCAACTCCTGAAAACTGGCCTCACATTCCTCAGTCCATTTGAATTTGGTGTCCTTCTTCAACAACTCCGTCATGGGCTTCGTAATCTTCGAGAAATTCTCAATGAACCTCCTGTAGTCTCCTGCGAGTCCAAGAAAACTCCGTATCTCTCCAACTGACGTGGGTGCTTCCCATTTTGTCACAGTGACAACTTTGGTAGGGTCTACTGTTATTCCTTCTCCGGATATAACATGTCCAAGGAATCCAACTTCCTTCACCCAAAACTCACACTTGTTGAACTTGGCATACAACTGATGTTCTATGAGCTTCCCAAGTACCAAACGCAAATGTTCCTTATGCTCCTCTTCATTCTTCGAGTAGACCAGAATGTCATCAATGAATACTATGACGAACTTATCCAAAAACTCCATAAACACCTTGTTCATCATGTTCATAAAATAGGCAGGTGCGTTAGTCAGGCCAAATGACATAACTGTATACTCATATAGCCCGTACCTTGTGGTAAAAGCTGTCTTAGGTATATCCTGCTCTCAAATCTTCAGCTGGTGGTACCCTGATCGCAGATCGATCTTGGAAAACACTTTAGCTCCTTGCAGCTGATCAAACAAATCATTGATCATCGGCAGTGGGTAATTGTTCTTGATCGTCACCTCATTCAATCCTCGATAATCAACAACCATCCTTAAAGATCCATCCTTCTTCTCCACTAGAAGCACTGGTGATCTCCAAGGTGACGAACTTGGGGGAATATAACCTTTATCCAGTAACTCCTTAATCTGCTTCTTAATCTCCTCCAAATCCTTAGTGGGCATCCTGTACGGTCTCTTAGATATTGGCCCTATGCCTCGCAAAAGCTCAATCAAAAACTCAATGTCTCTATCCGGTGGCACGCCTGGTAACTCTTCTGGAAATACATCCGGGAAATCCTTCACCACTGGTGCTTCCTCCTGTACAACTCCTGATAAGGAATTTACTTGCGTCCTATTCGGAACATGCCGGGATACATACTTGACCCTTCTTCCTTCTTGGGTGGTAAGCAAAATTGTCTTACTGGCGCAATCGATGTTTCCTCCATATCTCGATAGCCAATCCATACCCAGAATCACATACAAACCTTGCGACTCCAAAATTATAAGATCTGAGGGGAAAACATGCCTACCTATGGTCAATGGCATCTGAAAACATCCATGGCTTGCCATATACTTTGCTCGGGTGAGGTTACTAGCATGGGTGTCTTAAGAACTCTAGTGGGCAACGTATACTTATCCACAAATCCCCTTGATATGTATGAATGCGATGCACCAGTATCGAAAAGAACAACTGCAGTAAATGTCTTAACCAAAAACTTACCTATTAATGCATCTGGTTGGGTTTCAACCTCCTCCACGTTAACGTGGTTCACTTGTCCCCTGTTGAAAGGGTTGGGCTTCTTTCCAGAGCTTCCATTTTCGTTTCCATTCTTAGCTTCAGGACATTCATTGGCGTAATGTCCAGTCTTCTGACACTTGTAGCAAGTGACGAGGCTTAGATCTTTCTTGGCGGGTGTTGCCGGTTTGGAACGGTTCTGTCCGTTGCTTCCTCCATTACCATTCCCATTCTTGGGGCCATTATGGTTGTGTGAACTTCCTCCATTATGATTGTGGCCTCCATGGTTATGAACAAGTCCTCCCGAGTTCGGGGTAAAACGGGGTCTATGCTGGGCTCCAGAATTATACTTACCTTGTCCATACTTCCTCTTGCGGCTGTCAATCTGCTGCTGCTTCCCTTCAAGCATGAGAGCTCGATCTACCAACTCCTGGTAGTTATTGAAATTTTCCACCATCAACTGCATGCTTAGATCATCATTCAGTCCTTCCAGAAACTTCTCCTTCTTAGCTGCATCTATAGCGACGTCATTTGGGGCATAACATGCTAGCTCACTAAATTCATCCACATACTGGCCAACTGTGCATCCTCCTTGGCGTAAGTTGTGAAACTCACGCTTCTTCATGGCCATAGCTCCTGCTGAAACATGGGCAGTGCGAAAAGCCTGCTGGAACTGGTCCCATGTCACAGTGTCAATAGGGTAAGTGACTATGAAATTCTCCGACCATGATGTTGCGGGTCCATCAAGCTGATGTGCGGCAAAACGCACTCTCTCCACATTTGTGCATCCTGTAGTAGTCAACTCCCTTTCAATCTTGCGGAGCCAATCATCTGCAACAATCGGCTCGGTGCTACTGGAGAACACCGGCGGATTTAGCCTAAGAAAATGGGCTAAGTGATCAACTGGTGGTGGTGGTGGTGGGTTGTTGTTGTTGTTGTTGTTGTTGGGGAACGTTGCAGAAAACAAAAATTTTCCTATGGTTTCACCAAGATCCATCTATGAGTTCATCTAGCAACGAGTGATCGGATGCATCTACATACCTTTGTAGATCGCGAGCGGAAGCATTCAAAGAACGGGGATGAGGGAGTCGTACTCGACGTGATCTAATCACCGGAGATCCTAGCGCCGAACGGACGACACCTCCGCGTTCAACACACGTACGGTCAGCGTGACGTCTCCTCCTTCTTGATCCAGCAAGGGGAAGGAGAGGTTGATGAAGATCCAGCAGCACGACGACGTGGTGGTGGATGCAGCAGGGATCCGGCAGGGCTTCGCCAAGCGTCTGCGGGAGGAGGAGGTGTAGCAAGGGGAAGGGAGGCGCCAAGATGTAGGGTGCGGCTGCCCTTCCTCCCCTCCACTATATATAAGGGCTAGGGGGGCGCATGCCCCCTTGGAGATCCCATCTAGAGGGGGGGCGGCCCCCGGGGCAACGACCCCCTTAGGGTTTCCAACCAGGGGGGCGCATGCCCCCTAGGGGGGCAACGGCCCCCTAGGGTTTCCAACCAGGGGGGCGCATGCCCCCTCGGGGGGCAACCACCCCCTAGGGTTTCCAACCCTAGGCGCCTTGGGCCCTTGGGTGGGGTGCACCAGCCCACCAGGGGCTGGTTCCCACGCCACTTCAGCCCATGGGGCCCTCCGGGATAGGTGGCCCCACCCGGTGGACCCTCGGGACCCTTCTGGTGGTCCCGGTACAATACCGGTGACCCCCGAAACTCTCCAGATGGCCGAAACAGCACTTCCTATATATATTTCTTCACCTCCGGACCATTCCGGAACTCCTTCTTACGTCCGAGATCTCATCCGGGACTCCGAACAACTTTCGGTTTGCTGCATACTAATATCTCTACAACCCTAGCGTCACCGAACCTTAAGTGTGTAGACCCTACGGGTTCGGGAGATATGCAGACATGACCGAGACGCCTCTCCAGTCAATAACCAACAGCGGGATCTGGATACCCATGTTGGCTCCCACATACTCCTCGATGATCTCATCGGATGAACCACGATGTCGAGGATTCAATTAACCCCGTATTCAATTCCCTTTGTCAATCGGTATTTTACTTGCCCGAGATTCGATCGTCGGTATCCCAATACCTTGTTCAATCTCGTTACCGGCAAGTCACTTTACTCGTACCGTAATGCATGATCCCGTGATCAAACACTTTGATCACATTGAGCTCATTATGATGATGCATTACCGAGCGGGCCCGGTGATACCTCTCCGTCATACGGAGTGACAAATCCCAGTCTCGATCCGTGTCAACCCAACAGACACTTTCGGAGATACCCGTAGTATACCTTTATAATCACCCAGTTACGTTGTGACGTTTGGCATACCCAAAGCACTCCTATGGTATCAGGGAGTTACACGATCTCATGGTCTAAGGAAAAGATACTTGACATTGGAAAAGCTCTAGCAAACGAATTATACGATCTTGTGCTTATGCTTAGGATTGAGTCTTGTCCATCACATCATTCTCCTAATGATGTGATCTCGTTATCAATGACATCCAATGTCCATAGTCAGGAAACCATGACTATCAGTTGATCAACGAGCTAGTCAACTAGAGGCTTACTAGGTGTCTATGTATTCACACATGTATTACGATTTCCGGATAACACAATTATAGCATGAATAAAAGATAATTATCATGAACAAGGAAATATAATAATAATGCTTTTATTATTGCCTCTAGGGCATATTTCCAACAGTCTCCCACTTGCACTAGAGTCAGTAATCTAGTTACATTGTGATGAATCGAACACCCATAGAGTTCTGGTGTTGATCATGTTTTGCTCTAGGGAGAGGTTTAGTCAACGGATCTGCGACATTCAGATCCGTATGCACTTTACAACTTTCTATGTATCCATCTTGAACATTTTCAGGAATGGAGTTGAAGCAACGCTTGATGTGCCTGGTCTTCTTGTGAAACCTGGGCTCCTTGGCAAGTGCAATAGCTCCAGTGTTGTCACAGAAGAGTTTGATCGGCCCCGACACATTGGGTATGACTCCTAGGTCGGTGATGAACTCCTTCACCCAAATTGCTTCATGCGCTGCCTCCGAGGCTGCCATGTACTCCGCTTCACATGTAGATCCCGCCACGACGCTCTGCTTGCAGCTGCACCAGCTTACTGCTCCACCATTCAACATATACACGTATCCGGTTTGTGACTTAGAGTCATCCAGATCTGTGTCGAAGCTAGCGTCGATGTAACCCTTTACGATGAGCTCTTCGTCACCTCCATAAACGAGAAACATGTCCTTAGTACTTTTCAGGTACTTCAGGATATTCTTGACCGCTGTCCAGTGTTCCTTGCCAGGATTAGTTTGGTACCTTCCTACCAAAGTTACGGCAAGGTTTACATCAGGTCTGGTACACAGCATGGCATACATAATAGACCCTATGGCCGAGGCATAGGGGATGACACTCATCTCTTCTATATCTTCTGCCGCGGTCGGGCATTGAGCTGAGCTCAATTTCACACCTTGCAACACAGGCAAGAACCCCTTCTTGGACTGATCCATATTGAACTTCTTCAATATCTTTTCAAGGTATGTGCTTTGTGAAAGACCTATGAGGCGTCTTGATCCATCTCTATAGATCTTGATGCCTAATATATAAGCAGCTTCTCCAAGGTCCTTCATTGAAAAACTCTTATTCAAGTAGGCCTTAATGCTGTCCAAAAGTTCTATATCATTTCCCATCAAAAGTATGTCATCTACATATAATATGAGAAATGCTACAGAGCTCCCACTCACTTTCTTGTAAACGCAGGCTTCTCCATAAGTCTGCATAAACCCAAACGCCTTGATCATCTCATCAAAGCAAATGTTCCAACTCCGAGATGCTTGCACCAGCCCATAAATGGATCGCTGGAGCTTGCATACCTTGTTAGCATTCTTAGGGTAGACAAAACCTTCCGGCTGCATCATATAAAGTTCTTCCTTAAGATAGCCGTTAAGGAATGCCGTTTTGACGTCCATTTGCCATATCTCATAATCATACTATGCGGCAATTGCTAACATGATTCAGACGGACTTCAGCTTCGCTACAGGAGAGAAAGTCTCATCTAGTCAACCCCTTGAACTTGCCGATAACCCTTAG
This sequence comes from Aegilops umbellulata, assembly GCA_032464435.1. NCBI lineage: Eukaryota > Viridiplantae > Streptophyta > Magnoliopsida > Poales > Poaceae > Aegilops > Aegilops umbellulata. The sequence continues at coordinate 217,437,204 of CP136055.1, forward strand.
CGACAAGTCGAGCTTTATAGATGGTAACATTACCATCCGCGTCCGTCTTCTTCTTAAAGATCCATTTGTTTTCCATCGCTCGCCGATCATCGGGCAAGTCTGTCAAAGTCCATACTTTGTTTTCATACATGGATCCTATCTCGGATTGCATGGCCTCCAGCCATTTGTTGGAATCTGGGACCGCCATCGCTTCTTCATAGTTCAAAGGTTCACCGTTGTCTAACAACATGATTTCCAGGACAAGGTTGCCGTACCACTCTGGTGCGCACCGTGTCCTTGTGGACCTACGAAGTTCAGTAGTAACTTGATCTGAAGTTTCATGATCATCATCATTAACCTCCTCTCTAACCGGTGGAGGCACCATAGAAACATTTTCTTCAGCTGCGCTACTATCCGGTTCAAGAGGTAATACTTCATCAAGTTCCACTTTCCTCCCACTTACTTCTTTCGAGAGAAACTCTTTCTCCAGAAAGGATCCGTTCTTGGAAACAAAGATCTTGCCTTCGGATCTTAGGTAGAAGGTATACCCAATAGTTTCCTTAGGGTATCCTATGAAGACGCATTTTTCCGACTTGGGTTCGAGCTTTTCAGGTTGAAGTTTCTTGACATAAGCATCGCATCCCCAAATTTTTAGAAACGACAGCTTAGGTTTCTTCCCAAACCATAATTCATACGGTGTCGTCTCAACGGATTTAGACAGTGCCCTATTTAAAGTGAATGTAGCTGTCTCTAGAGCGTATCCCCAAAATGATAGCGGTAAATCAGTAGAGACATCATAGATCGCACCATATCCAATAGAGTGCGATTACGACGTTCGGACACACCGTTACGTTGAGGTGTTCCAGGCGGCGTGAGTTGTGAAACGATTCCACATTTCCTTAAGTGTGTGCCAAATTCGTGACTTAAATATTCTCCTCCACGATCTGATCGTAAGAACTTTATTTTTCGGTCACGTTGATTCTCTACCTCATTCTGAAATTCCTTGAACTTTTCAAAGGTGTCAGACTTGTGTTTCATCAATTAGACATACCCATATCTACTCAAGTCATCAGTAAGAGTGAGAACATAACGATATCCTCCGCTTGCCTCAACACTCATTGGACCGCACATATCAGTAAGTATGATTTCCAATAAGTTGGTTGCTCGCTCCATTGTTCCGGAGAACGGAGTCTTGGTCATTTTGCCCATGAGGCATGGTTCGCATGTGTCAAATGCTTCATAATCGAGAGACTCTAAAAGTCCATCAGCATGGAGCTTCTTCATGTGCTTGACACCAATGTGACCAAGGCGGCAGTGCCACAAGTATGTGGGACTATCGTTATCAACTTTACATCTTTTGGTATTCACACTATGAATATGTGTAACATCACGCACGAGATTCATTAAGAATAAACCATTGACCATCGGAGCATGACCATAAAACATATCACTCATATAAATAGAACAACCATTATTCTCGGATTTAAATGAGTAGCCATCTCGTATTAAACAAGATCCAGATACAATGTTCATGCTCAAACTTGGCACCAAATAACAATTATTGAGGTTTAATACTAATCCCGTAGGTAAATTTAGAGGTAGCGTGCCAACGGCGATCACATCGACCTTGGAACCATTCCCGACGCGCATCATCACCTCGTCCTTCGCCAGTCTCCGCTTATTCCGCAGCTCCTGCTTTGAGTTACAAATATGAGCAACGACACCGGTATCAAATACCTAGGAGCTACTACGAGCACTGGTAAGGTACACATCAATTACATGTATATCACATATACCTTTAGTGTTGCTGGCCTTCTTGTCCGCTAAGTATTTGGGGCATTTCCGCTTCCAGTGACCCTTCCCTTTGAAATAAAAGCACTCAGTCTCAGGCTTGGGTCCATGCTTTGACTTCTTCCCGGCAACTGGCTTACCGGGCACGGCAACATCCTTGCCGTCCTTCTTGAAGTTCTTCTTACCCTTGCCTTTCTTGAACTTAGTGGTTTTATTGACCATAAACACTTGATGTTCCTTTTTGATTTCAACCTCTGCTGATTTCAGCATAGCAAATACCTCAGGAATGGTCTTTACCATCCCCTGCATATTGTAGTTGATCACAAAGCTCTTGTAGCTAGGTGGGAGCGACTGAAGGATTCTGTCAATGACCGCCTCGTCTGGGAGGTTAATCTCCAGCTGAGTCGAGCGGTTGTGCAACCCAGACATCTTGAGTATGTGTTCACTGACAGAACTATTTTCCTCCATCTTACAACTGTAGAACTTGTCGGAGACTTCATATCTCTCAACCCGGCATGAGCTTGGAAAACTAGTTTCAGCTCCTCGAACATCTCATATGCTCCGTGATGCTCAAAACGCTTTTGGAGCCCCGGTTCTAAGCTGTAAAGCATGCCGCACTGAACGAGGGAGTAATCATCAGCACGAGACTGCCAAGCATTCATAATGTCTTGGTTCTCTAGGATGGGTGCTTCACCTAGCGGTGCTTCTAGGACATATTGTTTCCTGGCAGCTATGAGGATGATCCTCAGGTTCCGGACCCAGTCCGTATAGTTGCTTCCATCGTCTTTCAGCTTGGTTTTCTCTAGGAACGCGTTGAAGTTCATGTTGACATTAGCTTGGGCCATTTGATCTACAAGACATATTGCAAAGTTTATTTAGACTAAGTTCATGATAATTAAGTTCATCTAATCAATTTAATGAACTCCCACTCAGATTATACATCCATCTAGTCATCTAAGTGAAACATGATCCGACTCGACTAGGCCGTGTCCGATCATCACGTGAGACGGACTAGTCATCATCGGTGAACATCTCCATGTTGATCGTATCTTCCATACGACTCATGTTCGACCTTTCGGTCTCTTGTGTTCCGAGGCCATGTATGTACATGCTAGGCTCGTCAAGTCAACCTAAGTGTTTGCATGTGTAAATCTATCTTACACCCGTTGTGTGTGAACGTTGGAATCTATCACACCCGATCATCACGTGGTGCTTCGAAACAACGAACTGTCGCAACGGCGCACAGTTAGGGGGAACACTTTCTTGAAATTTATTATGAGGGATCATCTTATTTACTACCCTCGTTCTAAGTAAACAAGATGCAAAACATGATAAACATCACATGCAATCAAATAATAATAGTGACATGATATGGCCAATATCATATAGCTCCTTTGATCTCCATCTTGGGGCTCCATGATCATCTTGTCACCGGCATGACACCATGATCTCCATCATCATGATCTCCATCATTGTCTCTCCATGAAGTTGCTCGCCAACTATTACTTATACTACTACGGCTAACACGTTTAGCAATAAAGCAAAGTAATTTACATGGCGTTTCCAATGACACGCAGGTCATACAAAAAATAATGACAACTCCTATGGCTCCTGCCGGTTGTCATACTCATCGACATAAAAGTCGTGATTCCTATTACATGAACATGATCTCATACATCACATATATATCATTCATCATTCATCACAACTTTGGCCATATCATATCACAAAGCACTTGCTGCAAAAACAAGTTAGACGTCCTCTAATTGTTGCTGCAAGTTTTACGTGGCTGCAATAGGGTTCTAGCAAGAACGTTTTCTTACCTACGTAAAAGCCACAACATGATTTGTCAACTTCTATTTACCCTTCATAAGGACCCTTTTCGTCGAATCCGCTCCAACTAAAGTGGGAGAGACAGACACCCGCCAGCCACCTTATGCAACTAGTGCATGTCAGTCGGTGGAACCGGTCTCACGTAAGCGTACGTGTAAGGTTGGTCCGGGCCGCTTCATCCCACAATACCGCTGAAGAAAAATAAGACTAGTAGCGGCAAGAAAGTTGACAACATCTACGCCCACAACAATTGTGTTCTACTCGTGCAAAGAGAACTACGCATAGACCTAGCTCATCATGCCACTGTTGGGGAACGTTGCAGAAAAAAAATTCCTACAGTTTCACCAAGATCCATCTATGAGTTCATCTAGCAACGAGTGATCCGATGCATCTACGTACCTTTGTAGATCGCGAGCGGAAGCGTTCAAAGAACGGGGATGAGGGAGTCGTACTCGACGTGATCCAATCACCGGAGATCCTAGCGCCGAACGGACGGCACCTCCGCGTTCAACACACGTACGGTCAGCGTGACGTCTCCTCCTTCTTGATCCAGCAAGGGGAAGGAGAGGTTGATGAAGATCCAGCAGCACGACGGCGTGGTGGTGGATGCAGCAGGGATCCGGCAGGGCTTCGCCAAGCGTCTGCGGGAGGAGGAGGTGTAGCAAGGGGAAGGGAGGCGCCAAGATGCAGGGTGCAGCTGCCCTTCCTCCCCTCCACTATATATAGGGGCTAGGGGGCGCATGCCCCCTTGGAGATCCCATCTAGAGGGGGGGCGGCGGCCCCCGGGGCAAAGGCCCCCTTAGGGTTTCCAACCAGGGGGGGCGCATGCCCCCTCAGGGGGCAACGGCCCCCTAGGGTTTCCAACTAGGGGGGCGCATGCCCCCTCGGGGGGCAACGGCCCCCTAGAGTTTTGTAATGCCCCAGATGTAACTTGCCATATTTGTAATCCAACTCTTGCCATTTCCGGCTATGTGTTATGTTATTATCTCCGTGGTTGGGTTCTCTTTGTTTTTGCATTTTGGGTCATGTCATGCATTTCATATCATGTCATCATGTGCATCGCATTCGCATACGTGTTCGTCTCATAAATCCGAGCATCTTTCCCGTTGTCCGTTTTGCAATCCGGCGCTCCTATGTCTCCCGGCGTCCCCGTTTACATTTCTTCGTGAGCGGGTTTTAAACATTCTCGGAATGGACCGAGGTTTGACATGTGGCCTCGGTATAGCACCGGTAGACCGCCTGTCAAGTTTCGGGTCAATCGGAGTTCGTTTGGTACTCCAACGGTTAATCGGGTAACCGTGAAGGCCTCGCGTGTGTTGCAGCCCAACACCCCTTCAAAACAGCCCAATAACCCATCTAAGACACTCCCATGTCCTCCGCCGTTCGATCACGATCGCGTGGGCGAAAACCGCTCTCCATTTGGAGCTTCCTAGCCCCCTCTGCCTATAAATATGTGCACCCCTCCGTCAAATCCGGGTCCAAAACCCTAGCCTAGTCTTCCCCTCCTCGTTTTTCGCCGCCTCCTCCCACCTCGAGGGAGCCCGCGCCCGCCGTCGCCTGCGTGCCCGCCTCTCCGCCCGAGCTCCCCGCCGTCGCCAGCCGCTGCCTCGCCCGCGCCGGCCGCTGCCTCGCCGCGCCGTCGCCGCCACGCGCCCGAGCCGCGCCGCCCCGCCTCCCCGCGCCTCGGCGTCCGCGCCCGCCGCGCCCGCCGCCTTCCTCGTCGGCGTCCGCGCCCGGATCCGGCGAGATCCGGCTGGATCCGCCGCCCCCTCGCCGTCCCTCGCCTCCTCCGTCCTCCCGCCGGCGAGATCCGGCGAATCTCGAAATCCGTGCCCTGGGTTGACTTCTCCTTCGCCCCCCCTCTATATTTCTAAGTCATTAATTTTATCATCATCATGCCATATTCCCAGTGCCATAACTTTGCATATGTAGCTCCGTTTCGTGCGTATAATATGTCGAGTTGTTCGCCTCGAAGAGTAAATCATTTTGTTCCATAGCACCATTTTCATTTGAGATCATCCTGATGCCTGAAATGCTGTTAGAAGAGGGCTAGTTGATGTTAGTTGCTGGATCTTATCTGAACATGCACTTTTGTCATTTTTGCCATGATTGATGTGTACCTCCTATGAAGTTGAGTCCTACATGAGTTTTGTAATATGCCATGTAACCTATCCAGAGGATTTTGCCATGTATTTTTTTGATCTATGTGGTGAATAGCACAAGCATGCAAACTAGGTATCTTGATGTTGCTGATTTCAGAGACTTAGCGATTTCACTAAGTCCCTGACTGCTGTTATTTTCATGCCATGCATTCATGTTGTTTCTGAGAGACCTATGCATAATTTGAGCATGATCAGTAAGGGTGTTTTGAACTTGAGTATTTGCTATATCCATCCATGCCTTTTTTTGCAATTATGGAGTGCCATAGCTTGAGTCAATCGAGCTCTACTTTTGCTTCAAAATGTTGCTGGCAGATTGTTTACATGTTATTCGAATTTGCCAAGCTTGGTGTAGTTGGTCCCTGCATGCTATGATGTTATTCTTGACATGTATTGTTACTATGCCATGTCTTCTTGATGTATGTATGCTTAGTTTATCATGAAATGCTGTGTAGTGAGTGCATCGAGCTCACGAACATGCCTAGTCGTTAACAGTTTTCTGCCATGTCCGGTTTTCTGCTAAGTCTGTAACCTGTAACGAAACTTGCTTATTTGACATGGGTGTAATCATATTTTCTGATCCTTTTTGGCTTATGGTCAGTAAGGGACTTTTGTCAAGTGACTTGAGTAGATTCATGCCATGCCTTACTTTGCTATGTTCTGAACCTGTAGCATGTTGTTTCGTTGCTCTGAACATGCCATCCTGATGTTAGTTTCTGCTTTGTTGATATTTTCACCAAGTCTGTGAACCTGTTATCTTTTTCATTTTTGCCATGCTTGTTTGGACCTGTTATGATGTGATTTAGCCGTAGCTCAGTGTTCATCTTTTGTCGAGCATCTCGAGTAGATTACTGTCATATGCTTTGTTGCCAGGTTTGGGTGCAGTAGCTTAATTATTTGTTGCTTGCTAAGTAGCATCATGCTGTTTATGGCAGTTTCGTGTCATTCTTGTATTACTTGCCATTTGCAAACCGTGCATCCGATTCCGGTGATCTTTATATCGATTTCAACCGAAATCACCTCATCTATCCAGTGGCATGCTTGGTTTGCCAAGATTATGCCCTGTTCATCCTTGTCCTTCCGGAGCATGCATACGCATTGCATATCACCTCTCGCATATCATGCCATGTTTTGCATCATGTTGCTTGCGCATTGCATCGTGGTTGATTTTGGTTCCTTTGCTTGTTCTCTTGTCTTGGGTAGAGCCGGGAGATGAGTACGTGAACGAGGAACCTGTTGAGAACGCTTACGAGGACCAAGCTTTCGACAACTCTGAGAACCTTGCAGGCAAGATGACCATACCCTCGAAATCACTTCTATCTTTGCTTGCTAGATTGCTCGCTCTTTTGCTATGCCTATGCAGCGATACCTACCACTTGCTATATCATGCCTCCTATATTGCCATGTCAGCCCCTAACCATCCATGTCCTAGCAAACCGTTGTTTGGCTATGTTATTGCTTTGCTCAGCCCCTCTTATAGCGTTGCTAGTTGCAGGTAAAGATGAAGTTTGTTCCTTGTTGGAACACGGAGATGTTGTTCCTTGTTTGGAACATGTTTACTTGTTGGGATATCACAATATATCTTATTTAATTAATGCATCTATATACTTGGTAAAGGGTGGAAGGCTCGGCCTTTTGCCTGGTGTTTTGTTCCACTCTTGCCACCCTAGTTTCCGTCATACCGGTGTTATGTTCCCGGAGTTTGCGTTCCTTACACGGTTGGGTGATTTATGGGACCCCCTTGACAGTTCGCCTTGAATAAGACTTTTCCAGCAAGGCCCAACATTGGTTTTACCATTTGCCACCTAAGCCTTTTTCCCTTGGGTTCTGCAGACTCAAGGGTCATCTTTATTTTAACCCCCGGGCCAGTTCTCCTTCGATTGCTGGTCCAAACTAGAGCACCGTGCGGGGCCGTCCCTTGGCAACTTGGGTTATGTTGGCTCCTGTACGCTTCGCTTATCCGGATGTGCCCTGAGACCGAGATATGTGCAGCTCCTATCAGGATTTGTCGGCACAATCGGGCGGCTTTGCTGGACTTGTTTTATTACTGCCGAGATGTCTTGTAGTCCGGGATTCCGAGATTGATCGGGTCTTCCCGGTAGAAGGAATATCCTTCGTTGACCGTGAGAGCTTATCATGGGCTAAGTTGGGACACCCCTGCAGGGTATTATCTTTCGAAAGCCGTGCCCGCGGTTATGAGGCAGATGGGAATTTGTTGATGTCCGGTTGTAGAAAACCCAAAGTTGACCTTAACTAAAACACATCAACCGCGTGTGTAACCATGATGGTCTCTTCTCAGCGGGGTCCGGGAAGTGAACACGGTTGTTGGAGTTATGTCTGACGTAGGTTGTTTCAGGATCACTTCTTGATCACTTCTAGCTTCACGACCGTGCTTTGCCTTCTCTTCTCGCTCTCTTTTGCGCTGTAGCCACCATATGCTAGTCGCTTGCTGCAGCTCCACCTCGCAAACCCCTTTCCCACCTTTAAGCTTAAATAGACTTGATCTCGCGGGTGTGAGATTGCTGAGTCCCCGTGACTCACAGATATTATCACCACAGTTGCAGGTACCAACGATGTCAGTGCAGATGACGCGACCGAGCTCACTTGGGAGTTCGACGAGGAACGTGGCCGTTACTATGTTTCTTTTCCAGATGATCAGTAGTGGAGCCCAGTTGGGTGATCCGGGGATCTGTTTAGCATTTGGGGTAGTCTTCTTTCATTTTGGTACCGTAGTCGGACCTTGAGTGTATTCTGTATGTTGGATGTTATTTATGTACTTGTGTGAAGTGGCGATTGTAAGCCAACTATGTATCTTTCCCCTTTATTTATTACATGGATTGTGTGAAGATTACCTCACTTGCGACATTGCTTTCAATGCGGTTATGCCTCTAAGTCGTGCCTCGACACGTGGGAGATATAGCCGCATCGAGGGCGTTACAAGTTGGTAATCAGAGCCTTTCCCGACCTTAGGAGACCCCACTGTTTGATCGTCTTTAGTGGCCGAGTTGTGTCTAGAAAAAAAATGTTTTGAGTCATTTAGGAATTATATATCGAAGAGTTTAGAAATTCTTTTTACTCCCCAGTCCCTTCGACCTTCTGGTAAGGCTTCTTGACGTAGAGTTTTGACTCCTCTCTTCTCAAATTTCACTAAAAAAAATTTTAGGATCACGTGGGTATATTACAATCGTTCCGATGGTTTTATGATGACAACATTGTCTTGGTTGCCTCCTGACATTTAGCGGTTGTGGCAGTGTCCCGGGGAGTTGAGCTTCGAGGTGTTGTCGTCATAATCTTATCGTTGCGGTTTTGGAATACCTGAGTTTAGTACGCCGACATCGAAAATCTCTTTTGTACAGTTGTTGTTGAGATAACCCTGATAGCCCAGTACTGTGGCGAGTGCAGGAGTATTGCCATGACTTGTATAACGGATGCTTTTCGAAGGTTGAGGTAGACGATTTCCGAAGGTTTCTTGGTTATGTGTTGAAGGATGGATACAGCTGGTTGTAGGATTTGCTAGTTTGGGTGAGATATTATGCTTCCCCTGTATCCCCAACACCTGATTGCATAACCGGAAAGTTTCGGGAGTTTATAAGTGGGAATTCTTGTAGCTTTAGTATTTCTTCCGCAGATATTTGGTTTGTGATTGGGTAATCCTTACCAAGTATTTGTTCACTTCCGTACCTTGTTGATTTTATTCCTTACCATGTTCTAAGTGGCTTCTCAATTTTGGAAGTGTGATGATTTACATTGGAATTCATTCGTTCATTCTTGTTCGAATGTTAATTGTGAAGACTATATGTTGCAATTTCGTTCCTTTGATTCAGCCTCAATATATCTCTGTCAAGATGCTAATGGATGTCACCCTCTTCAGGATGGCTCCACCAACGCGGCAGAACCCGGAACGCAATGAAGGGCATCAGGCTAACCCTCCGCCACCACCTCCGCCTCCGGAAGCTTGGCAAGCCTTGATGACTGCCACAAATGCCAATGCTCAGATTCTGATTCAGCTCTTGCAAGATCGCAACCAAGGGCAAGCTAATCAAGAGAATCAAGGCCAAGGCAACAATCAGCCGCATTTCGCTTCACTGAACCAGTTCCTTGCTAATCAGCCAAAGACCTTCAGCTACTGTGTCGAGGCCACTGACGCTAATGATTGGCTCGTGGACATCAGCAAGCATTTCGAGTGCAGCAATGTGAGACCTGAGGACTTTGTCAAGTTTGCCTCTTTTCAACTCAAAGATCAAGCTGCTGAGTGGTTCCAGCAATACAAAGATTCCAGAGGAGGTCGTGTGATAACCTGGGATGATTTCCGTCGTGACTTCAAAGCTCACCACATTCCAGAAAGTGTTGTTGAGCTTAAGCGTGAGGAATTCCGCAATCTCAAGCAAGGCAACATGACTGTCTATCAATACAACACTCAGTTCCAGAAGCTCTCTCGTTTTGCAAGGCAAGACATTCCTGATGAGAAGAGTATGATCTACCAATTCAGGCGTGGTCTCAGAGAAGATCTGCAGCTTGCTCTCGTGCTTTTCGAGCCATTAAAGTATGATGAATTCTACAACATGGCACTGAAACAAGAAGCTGCTCAGCTCAAGTGTGAGGCATCTAAGAAGAGAGTCAGAGACGCAGTCCAGTCTTCGTCTTCCTCACTTGTGGCAGCTAAGCAACAGAAGTTCTGGTTGCCTCCTCCTCCTCCGTTCCGTCAGCCTTATCAGCAGAAGAATTCAAGTGGTCGTGGATCTTCCCACCCACCCAACCCTGGCTTTCAGAACAAGTCTCAGAACCAAGCTCCAAGGCCAAGTGCTCCTTACCATCGTCCGCTCTCAGAAGTGACTTGTAACAAATGTCAGCAGAAGGGTCACTATGCAAACAAGTGCTTCAACCAGAGGCGCCTTCCGCCTCCTCCTCCTGTGAAATCTTCCAGCAATGCAGTGGTCAAGCATAATCCTAAGCACGTCAAGGTGAACATGTTGAATGCAGCTCAAGCAGAGGATTCTTCTGAAGTGATCATGGGTAATCTTCCTGTTAATGATATTCCTGCCAAAGTCTTATTTGATACTGGTGCATCGCATTGTTTCATGTCAAGATCGTTCTTTGCAAATAATGATTTTCCTTGGACTTACCTGGATAAACCGTTGGGTGTTATTTCTCCGGCGAAATCAATGAGAGCAAACTCTTTAGTTCCTGATGTCTCTATCAAGATGGGCGACTACAAATTTCTTTCTTCTCCAATGGTGCTTGGTGACTCTGATATTGATCTTATTCTCGGGATGGACTGGCTTTCTAAACACAAGGCTCAGCTTGAGTGTGCTGCCAGGGAAATCAAATTGACTCACTCTTCTAACGATGTGATCATCTATGCTTCTCGTGATGATACCATTCGGTTGTTTTCTCTCAATGAGATGGGTGAAATGGAGGCTATCTCTCAGATTCCAATCGTTTGTGAGTACCAAGATGTTTTTCCAGAAGAGCTTCCGGGTATGCCTCCCCGCAGGCCAGTTGAATTCGTTATTGATCTTGAGCCTGGCACGGAACCCGTTTGCAAGCGTCCTTACAAGCTTGGACCAGATGAGCTCAAGGAATTAAGGATTCAACTCGATAAACAAGAACGTCTGGGTCTGATCAGACCGAGTTCTTCTCCTTGGGGTTGTGGTGTTCTTTTTGTCAATAAGAAGGATGGCACGGACCGACTTTGCGTCGATTACCGTCCATTGAACAAGAAGACTATCAAGAACAAGTACCCACTTCCCAACATCAATGAGCTATTTGAGCAACTCAAAGGTGCTAAGGTGTTCTCCAAGCTTGACCTTCGTATGGGTTATCATCAGATTCGCATTCGTGAAGAAGATATTCCCAAGACAGCTTTCAGAACAAGCTTTGGTTCTTATGAATATACTGTCATGTCTTTCGGCCTCGTCAATGCTCCTCCATATTTCACTCGCTTGATGAATTTCATCTTCAACCCCTACATCAACGAGTTTGTCTTGGTCTATCTTGATGATATTTTGGTCTTCTCCAAGAATAAGAAGGATCATGCCAAACATTTGCGATTGGTACTCGACAAGCTCAGAGAGTATCAATTATATGCGAAGTTCTCCCAATGTGAATTCTGGCTTGATGAAGTTCTTTATCTTGGCCATATCATCTCTGCCAAGGGCATTGCTGTTAATCCAGAGAGGGTGTCTGCAGTTTTGAATTGGAATCCTCCTCAGAATGTCAAGCAGCTTCGCAGTTTTCTTGGACTTGCAAGCTATTGCCGAAGATTCGTTGAGAATTTCTCCAAGATTGCTAAGCCTCTTTCCAACCTCCTCCAGAAGCATGTGAAATATGTCTGGTCTCCTGAGTGTGACATTGCTTTCAACACTCTCAAAGAGAAACTCGTCACTGCTCCAGTTCTGACTCCTCCTGATGAATCCAAGCCTTATGAAGTATTCTGTGATGCTTCTCTTCAGGGCCTCGGTGCTGTCTTAATGCAAGAGAAGAAGGTTGTTGCCTATACCTCTCGCCAGTTGAAGCCCAATGAAAGGAACTACCCCACTCACGATCTTGAGTTGGCGGCAGTTGTCCACGCACTAATAACATGGAGACATCTCCTGTTGGGAAGGAAAGTGGACATATTCACAGATCACAAGAGTCTCAAGTATATCTTCACTCAGCCTCATCTCAACCTCAGGCAAACTCGATGGGTCGAAATGATTCAAGAGTATAATCCGAGTATTGAATACACTCCAGGCAAGGCTAATGTGATTGCAGACGCTTTGAGCAGAAAGGCTTACTGCAACAGCTTAATCCTCAAGCCATTTCAACCAGATCTCTGTGAAGCTTTCCGCAAGTTGAATCTTCAAGTTGTTCCTCAAGGTTTGCTTGCCAACCTCATCGTCTCTCCTACTTTGGAAGATCAGATTCGTGAGGCTCAATTGTTGGATACCATGGTGAAGAAGGTGAAACGTGGTATTGAAAAGAGCATCCCCAAATACAAGTGCTATCGAGTTGATGACAGAGATACTCTTTTCTTCGAGGACCGGATCGTGGTTCCAAAGGGTGATCTTCGTAAAGTCATTATGAACGAAGCGCACAATTCTCTTCTGTCAATTCATCCTGGAAGTTCGAAGATGTACCATGACCTCAAGCAGTCGTACTGGTGGACTCGAATGAAGCGTGAGATCGCTCAATTCGTGAATGAGTGTGATGTCTGTAGAAGGGTGAAAGCAGAACACCAATGACCAGCTGGTCTTCTCCAACCTCTTGCTATTCCAGAATGGAAGTTTGATCATATCGAAATGGATTTCATGACTGGTTTTCCTAAGTCCAAGCGTGGAAATGATGCTATCTTCGTCGTCATCGACAAGCTCACCAAAGTGGCTCATTTTCTTCCTATCAAAGAGTCTATCACAGCAGCGCAGCTGGCAGAGCTCTACACCTCCAGAATTGTCTCGTTGCACGGCATTCCACAATTGATCTCTTCAGACCGTGGCAGCATCTTTACCTCCAAATTTTGGGATTCTTTTCAGACGGCCATGGGCACCAACATCCGCTTCAGCACAGCGTTCCACCCTCAGACTAGTGGACAAGTCGAGCGTGTCAACCAAATTCTTGAAGATATGCTCAGAGCTTGTGTTATCTCTTTCGGCATGAAGTGGGAGGATTGTCTTCCTTATGCCGAATTCTCTTACAACAACAGTTTTCAAGCCAGTTCGGGCAAAGCCCCATTCGAGATCCTCTATGGCAGGAAGTGCCGTACTCCTCTCAACTGGTCTGAAACCGGTGAACGTCAATTGCTCGGCAATAGTTTGATCTCAGAGGCTGAGTCTATGTGCAAGGTGATTCGTGAGAACCTCAAAGCCGCGCAGTCGCGCCAGAAGAGCTATTACGATAGCAAACACCGTGATGTGGCATTCGAGATCGGAGACCATGCTTACCTCCGTGTCTCGCCAATGAAAGGAACTCATCGCTTCGGTATCAAGGGGAAACTTGCCCCGCGATACGTCGGTCCCTTCAAGATCATCGGCAAACGAGGCGATCTAGCCTATCAACTTGAGCTCCCCTCCAACTTTGCAAATGTGCACGATGTCTTCCACGTGTCACAGCTTCGCAAGTGCTTCAAGACGCCTGAGCGCACCATCAACTTCGAAGAGATTGATCTTCAAGAAGATTTGTCCTATCATGAGCACCCAGTTGCAATTCTTGAAACAACTGAGCGCAAGACTCGCAACAAGTCAATCAAATTCCTCAAAGTGAAATGGTCACATCATTCAGACCGAGAAGCCACCTGGGAGCGTGAAGACCACCTACGTTCCGAGTATCCGGAGTTCTTTCAGTCCTAGATCTCGGGACGAGATCCTCTCGTAGTGGTGGTGTGTTGTAACGCCCCAGATGTAACTTGCCATATTTGTAATCCAACTCTTGCCATTTCCGGCTATGTGTTATGTTATTCCCTCCGTGGTTGGGTTCTCTTTGTTTTTGCATTTTGGGTCATGTCATGCATTTCATATCATGTCATCATGTGCATCGCATTCGCATAGTGTTCGTCTCATAAATCCGAGCATCTTTCCCGTTGTCCGTTTTGCAATCCGGCGCTCCTATGTCTCCCGGCGTCCCCGTTTACATTTCTTCGTGAGCGGGTTTTAAACATTCTCGGAATGGACCGAGGTTTGACATGTGGCCTCGGTATAGCACCGGTAGACCGCCTGTCAAGTTTCGGGTCAATCGGAGTTCGTTTGGTACTCCAACGGTTAATCGGGTAACCGTGAAGGCCTCGCGTGTGTTGCAGCCCAACACCCCTTCAAAACAGCCCAATAACCCATCTAAGACACTCCCATGTCCTCCGCCGTTCGATCACGATCGCGTGGGCGAAAACCGCTCTCCATTTGGAGCTTCCTAGCCCCCTCTGCCTATAAATATGTGCACCCCTCCGTCAAATCCGGGTCCAAAACCCTAGCCTAGTCTTCCCCTCCTCGTTTTTCGCCGCCTCCTCCCACCTCGAGGGAGCCCGCGCCCACCGTCGCCTGCGCGCCCGCCTCTCTGCCCGAGCTCCCCGCCGTCGCCAGCCGCTGCCTCGCCCGCGCCGGCCGCTGCCTCGCCGCGCCGTCACCGCCACGCGCCCGAGCCGCGCCGCCCCGCCTCCCCGCGCCTCGGCATCCGCGCCCGCCGCGCCCGCCGCCTTCCTAGTCGGCGTCCGCGCCCGGATCCGGCGAGATCCGGCCGGATCCGCCGCCCCCTCGCCGTCCCTCGCCTCCTCCGGCCTCCCGCCGGCGAGATCCGGCGAATCTCGAAATCCGTGCCCTGGGTTGACTTCTCCTTCGCCCCCCCCCCTCTATATTTCTAAGTCATTAATTTTATCATCATCATGCCATATTCCCAGTGCCATAACTTTGCATATGTAGCTCCGTTTCGCGCGTATAATATGTTGAATTGTTCGCCTCGAAGAGTAAATCATTTTGTTCCATAGCATCATTTTCATTTGAGATCATCCTGATGCCCGAAATGCTGTTAGAAGAGGGCTAGTTGATGTTAGTTGCTGGATCTTATCTGAACATGCACTTTTGTCATTTTTGCCATGATTGATGTGTACCTCCTATGAAGTCTGTGAACCTGTTATCTTTTGCACTTTTGCCATGCTTGTTTGGACCTGTTATGATGTGATTTAGCCGTAGCTCAGTGTTCATCTTTTGTCGATCATCTCGAGTAGATTACTTTCATATGCTTTGTTGCCAGGTTTGGGTGCAGTAGCTTAATTATTTGTTGCTTGCTAAGTAGCATCATGCTGTTTATGGCAGTTTCGTGTCATTCTTGTATTACTTGCCATTTGCAAACCGTGCATCCGATTCCGGTGATCTTTATATCGATTTCAACCGAAATCACCTCATCTATCCAGTGACATGCTTGGTTTGCCAAGATTATGCCCTGTTCATCCTTGTCCATCCGGAGCATGCATACGCATTGCATATCACCTCTCGCATATCATGCCATGTTTTGCATCATGTTGCTTGCGCATTGCATCGTGGTTGATTTTGGTTCCTTTGCTTGTTCTCTTGTCTTGGGTAGAGCCAGGAGACGAGTACGTGAACGAGGAACCTGTTGAGAACGCTTACGAGGACCAAGCTTTCGACAACTCTGAGAACCTTGCAGGCAAGATGACCATACCCTCGAAATCACTTCTATCTTTGCTTGCTAGATTGCTCGCTCTTTTGCTATGCCTATGCAGCGATACCTACCACTTGCTATATCATGCCTCCTATATTGCCATGTCAGCCCCTAACCATCCATGTCCTAGCAAACCGTTGTTTGGCTATGTTATTGCTTTGCTCAGCCCCTCTTATAGCGTTGCTAGTTGCAGGTGAAGATGAAGTTTGTTCCTTGTTGGAACACGGAGATGTTGTTCCTTGTTTGGAACATGTTTACTTGTTGGGATATCACAATATATCTTATTTAATTAATGCATCTATATACTTGGTAAAGGGTGGAAGGCTCGGCCTTTTGCCTGGTGTTTTGTTCCACTCTTGCCACCCTAGTTTCCGTCATACCGGTGTTATGTTCCCGGAGTTTGCGTTCCTTACACGGTTGGGTGATTTATGGGACCCCCTTGATAGTTCGCCTTGAATAAGACTTTTCCAGCAAGGCCCAACATTGGTTTTACCATTTTCCACCTAAGCCTTTTTCCCTTGGGTTCTGCAGACTCAAGGGTCATCTTTATTTTAACCCCCGGGCCAGTTCTCCTTCGATTGCTGGTCCAAACTAGAGCACCGTGCGGGGCCGTCCCTTGGCAACTTGGGTTATGTTGGCTCCTGTACGCTTCGCTTATCCGGATGTGCCCTGAGACCGAGATATGTGCAGCTCCTATCAAGATTTGTCGGCACAATCGGGCGGCTTTGCTGGACTTGTTTTATTACTGCCGAGATGTCTTGTAGTCCGGGATTCCGAGATTGATCGGGTCTTCCCGGTAGAAGGAATATCCTTCGTTGACCGTGAGAGCTTATCATGGGCTAAGTTGGGACACCCCTGCAGGGTATTATCTTTCGAAAGCCGTGCCCGCGGTTATGAGGCAGATGGGAATTTGTTGATGTCCGGTTGTAGAAAACCCAAAGTTGACCTTAACTAAAACACATCAACCGCGTGTGTAACCATGATGGTCTCTTCTCAGCGGGGTCCGGGAAGTGAACACGGTTGTTGGAGTTATGTCTGACGTAGGTTGTTTCAGGATCACTTCTTGATCACTTCTAGCTTCACGACCGTGCTTTGCCTTCTCTTCTCGCTCTCTTTTGCGCTGTAGCCACCATATGCTAGTCGCTTGCTGCAGCTCCACCTCGCAAACCCCTTTCCCACCTTTAAGCTTAAATAGACTTGATCTCGCGGGTGTGAGATTGTTGAGTCCCCGTGACTCACAGATATTATCACCACAGTTGCAGGTACCAACGATGTCAGTGCAGATGACGCGACCGAGCTCACTTGGGAGTTCGACGAGGAACGTGGCCGTTACTATGTTTCTTTTCCAGATGATCAGTAGTGGAGCCCAGTTGGGTGATCCGGGGATCTATTTAGCATTTGGGGTAGTCTTCTTTCATTTTGGTACCGTAGTCGGACCTTGAGTGTATTCTGTATGTTGGATGTTATTTATGTACTTGTGTGAAGTGGCGATTGTAAGCCAACTATGTATCTTTCCCCTTTATTTATTACATGGATTGTGTGAAGATTACCTCACTTGCGACATTGCTTTCAATGCGGTTATGCCTCTAAGTCGTGCCTCGACACGTGGGAGATATAGCCGCATCGAGGGCGTTACAAGTTGGTAATCAGAGCCTTTCCCGACCTTAGGAGCCCCCACTGTTTGATCGTCTTTAGTGGCCGAGTTGTGTCTAGAAAAAAATGTTTTGAGTCATTTAGGAATTATGTATCGGAGAGTTTAGGAATTCTTTTTACTCCCCAGTCCCTTCGACCTTCTGGTAAGGCTTCCTGACGTAGAGTTTTGACTCCTCTCTTCTCAAATTTCACTAAAAAAAAATTTAGGATCACGTGGGTATATTACAATCGTTCCGATGGTTTTATGATGACAACATTGTCTTGGTTGCCTCCTGACATTTAGGGGTTGTGGCAGTGTCCCGGGGAGTTGAGCTTCGAGGTGTTGTCGTCATAATCTTATCGTTGCGGTTTTGGAATACCTGAGTTTAGTACGCCGACATCGAAAATCTCTTTTGTACAGTTGTTGGTGAGATAACCCTGATAGCCCAGTACTGTGGCGAGTGCAGGAGTATTGCCATGACTTGTATAACGGATGCTTTTCGAAGGTTGAGGTAGACGATTTCCGAAGGTTTCTTGGTTATGTGTTGAAGGATGGATACAGCTGGTTGTAGGATTTGCTAGTTTGGGTGAGATATTATGCTTCCCCTGTATCCCCAACACCTGATTGCATAACCGGAAAGTTTCGGGAGTTTATAAGTGGGAATTCTTGTAGCTTTAGTATTTCTTCCGCAGATATTTGGTTTGTGATTGGGTAATCCTTACCAAGTATTTGTTCACTTCCATACCTTGTTGATTTTATTCCTTACCATGTTCTAAGTGGCTTCTCAATTTTGGAAGTGTGATGATTTACATTGGAATTCATTCGTTCATTCTCGTTCGAATGTTAATTGTGAAGACTATATGTTGCAATTTCATTCCTTTGATTCAGCCTCAATATATCTCTGTCAAGATGCTAATGGATGTCACCCTCTTCAGGATGGCTCCACCAACGCGGCAGAACCCGGAACGCAATGAAGGGAATCAGGCTAACCCTCCGCCACCACCTCCGCCTCCGGAAGCTTGGCAAGCCTTGATGACTGCCACAAATGCCAATGCTCAGATTCTGATTCAGCTCTTGCAAGATCGCAACCAAGGGCAAGCTAATCAAGAGAATCAACGACAAGGCAACAATCAGCCTCCCCTTCGAGCCCGTCCGCGCCTGGAGACGCCCGACGCCGCCCCTCGCTTCCCCCCCTCTCTGGACTCTCTTCCCCCCCCCCCCGAACTCTCTCTCCCTCCTCTGTTCTCCCTCCCTCTCGTCACCGAGCGCTGCCGTCGCCGGCGCTCACCGTAGCCATGGCCACCGGCCCTTCCTAGTCCACCCAGCGTGTCCAAAGGCTCTGCCTTGACCCCCTCTCTCTTCCACCCCGAGCCACGCCACCGGAGGAGCACTGCATCGCCGTCGCCATCGTCTTCTTCAACCCCGGGGCACTGAGATCGCCGGCGACCTCCTGCCGTCACCAGCCCCTCCCCGAGCTCCCCGTGGCCACCGTCGCAACCACTGTGAGCTCATGGACCTACTCCCCCTCCTCTCCTACTCCCGTTCTCGCTCGAGCTCCGTTCCCCACCTCCGCCGTGAGCTTAGCTCCGCCGGCCATGGCGCCTCCGCGGCCACCGGCCCTGCCGCTCGTGTCCGAGCTCGTCAGCGTGCTCAGCGAACCCCCAGGAGCACGTAGCACCCTCTGGTTTCTCCTCTGGTGCACCGTAGCATCACCACCGCCTGCACCCGAACTCCGGCCGCCGCGAAAGCGGACACCGCCGTCGATTTAGGTCGTCTCCGGCGACCCCTCCAGCACCAGCCGACGCGGATGAGGCTCAGGGTTCCAACGGTCCAATCCGCGGCCAAAACCGAGGCCTGTGGGCATTTTCCGAAGCCCTCCGCCGCGCCTGTCGTCGCCGGTGGGGGTTGACCCGCTGACCGGCGTGGTTTGACCCCGCCGACTTCTGACCACGGGTGGGCCCAGTTGACCCCCCCTGGGTCCTGACGTGTGGGCCCAGGCCCCTGTCTAATTGATATTAGCTTAATTAATGGCTAATTAACTTATTTAACCCCTGGGTCACTGACATGTGGGCCCATGCCCCACTGACACCTTTAGTTAGGATTAAATTAGCACTAACAGTCTCTGTTAATTAGCCTAGTCACTGACACATGGGCCCCACCATCCAGGTTTGACCTGGACCGCGCAGTTGACTTGTTGACGTCACTATGACGTCATGCTGACACAGTAAATAATTTCTATATTTAAAATAATTCAGAAAATCCAGAAAATATCCAAAACTTGAAAAATCATAGAAAATAATCTATAACTCCAATGGAAATAATTTATATATGAAAAATTATCAGAAAAATTCAAGGAATCCATTTGTACCATTTTCATGCATGTTTGAACAATGTTTGTCCTCTGTTTTGGACAAAACAAATAAAGGGCATTTAAATAATCATATATGGAGTTGGAATTTGAATCATGTATTCAAACCAACTTCATTTAAACCATAGCTAGATGCATTAGATCAAATCACAGCATCTTGCCATGTCATGATCATGCATCATATTGTTGCATTACATTGATTGCGTTCTTCCTCTGTTTGCCGGTAATTGTCCCCTCTCAGTAGATGACGTTCCGACGCTGTGATCGATGACACCGATGAAGAACTATATTATCTTCAGAAGTGCCAGGCAAGCAAAACCCCCTTGTTCATTTCGATATAATCCCACTCTCTCGCTCCTGCTCTCTTTTACTGCATTAGGACAACAACGATTCATGTGTTACTCGCTGCGGTAGTTGAACCCCTTATCCTCTGCATGACCTGTCATTGCCACAGTAAATAGATGAAACCCACTAGCATGAGTAGGAGTTGTTTGAGCCCTGTTGTGCCTACTCATTCATGCTTGTTTGTCATGCCTGCTACTGCTTAGAGTTGAGTCGGGTCTGATTCATCGGGAATGAATTGGAATGGTGATGAACATGTTCTACTGTTTGTGAGCTAAGTGTGTGAACACGATTTGGTAAAGGTATTGGTGAGAGGCCATGTAGGAGTACATGGTGGGTTGTCTCATTGAAGCCGTCCTCAGGAACTGAGTTCTGTGTTTGTGATCCATGAAAC
The DNA here is from genome assembly GCA_032464435.1 of Aegilops umbellulata. NCBI lineage: Eukaryota > Viridiplantae > Streptophyta > Magnoliopsida > Poales > Poaceae > Aegilops > Aegilops umbellulata. The sequence continues at coordinate 217,457,846 of CP136055.1, forward strand.
AGTTACTACCACGCATTGGGCCCGAAACCAATGGACCCTCTCGGCTTCTTGATCACCCTTGTCCTCTGTCCACGAGTTGCAAGTAGTTTCTGGTGTTTGTAGTATGCTGGGGGCCGCACGCAGCGCTGACCGTAGGGGTGGGCTGTGTTGCGGTAGGCACGTGGCCGGGCCAGCCGGGCGCCCGTTTGGTGTCTCGGACCCTGTACACATCGTTTGGGGCTGTGAGCGAAACTCCGGCCGGATCTCCTCATGGATGGAACCCGAATAGGCGATAAACCTGGACTAGGGACTTGAGTGTTTAGGTAGGCCGTGGCCGACACCCTCGCTGGGCTTCCGCTTGAAGGTTGCCGAGTACATGTCGTGTAAACGGCGGTAAGTGGTGAGAGCGTGTGTGCATAAGTACACCCCTGCAGGGTTAACATCATCTATTCGAATAGCCGTGTCCGCGGTAATGGACTTCTGGGTTGCCTATAACAGTTCATAGACAAGTGAAAGTGGATACTCTAAAATACGCAAGATAAGCGTGAGTGCTATGGATGGCCTTCTCGTAGGGAGACGAAAGTGGATCCATAGTGGTGTATTGGATGGTGAATATGTGGACTCGTGTGCGCCACCTCAAAAGAGTCGCTTGCAGTCGTAGTTCAGGTTAGCCACCGAGTCAAAGCTGGCTTGCTGCAGTTAAACTCCACTACCCCCTTTTGATACTGATGCATATGTAGTTAGTTCTGATGTAAGTCTTGCTGAGTACGTTTGTACTCACGTTTGCCTATTTATGTTTTTGCAGAGAGACTTCAGTCTTGCTAGTAGTATCGCTTGGACTTCGACGTTTAGCTTGATACCTCAGCTACGATCTTGTGCTCTCGGCAGGATCTGGTAGATAGTCAGGCTTCTCAGCCTTTTTCATTTGTAGATGTCTGTACTCAGACATGTTAAGCTTCCGCATGTGTTTGACTTGTATGCTCTGAATGTTGGGTCATGAGACCCATGTTTGCAATATCTCGCTCCTCGGAGCCTATTGAATAAATACTTTGAGTCGTAGAGTTATGTTGTGATGCCATGTTGTATCTACTCATATCGGGCATATTGTGTGTATGATTGAAATGCTTGGTATGGGTGGGATCCGACAATCTAGTTGTTTATCCTTGGCAGCCTATCATATGGGGAAATGTAGTCTAGTGCTTCTGAGCGATAGTAGTCCGCTACAGCCCGGTTCACCGGAGTCCTGCTAGCCCAGCACTACTGCTCGGAACACTTGACTGGCCGGCATGTGATTCACTTCGTTCCTGTGTCTGTCCCTTCGGGGAAATGTCACGCGGTGTTACCGGAGTCCTGTTAGCCCAGCGCTATAGCCCGGATAAATACGTTGATGACCTACATGCTCGATGTGATTCATGTATGCCTGTCCTCATGGGTTAGCGCCGCTTTGGGTTCACGACTAGCCATGTCGGCCCGGGTTCTCTGCCATATGGATGCTAGCGACACTATCATATACGTGAGCCAAAAGACGCAAACGGTCCCAGGCCAGGTAAGGTGGCACCCGTGGGAGTACCGTGCGTGAGGCCGCAAAGTGATATGATGTGTTACATGCTGGATCGATGTGGCTTAGGATCGGGGTCCTGACAACGTTGGTATCAGAGCCTGACTGCCTGTAGGATTACCAAGCCAAACTGGTCGAAGTTGTGTCTAGAAATGCTTTAGTTATGTAAGGGAATTGATTGTGGAAGGGAACGTAAGGCTCTTTTTACTCCTTATACCTCATGCCCTTCTGATCTGAGTCAACCTCTTCCTTTCTACGGGGATTAAGAACTAGGCTTCTCTTCTATCTCTCAGGATGACGTGTTACTAAACCGTAGTTGCCTGGGATTGTTGAGTTCAAGCCTCTGTTCATTTTCTACTACTCCCATGTGTTCCTAGTTGATCTCAGAACATTGATATTGTGCTGTTGAGTGGTTATGCCACCATTTTGCTTGATGTCTCAAATCTTTTTGAGCATTTACAGCCGTTATGCTGTCCGAGTCATCCCAGGTTTCTAAATAGTCTGATGCAATTGTAAACCCCTTCTTCCCGTTCTCGATGTTCTTTTGGGCCAGATTAATCACACTAATCGGTCTGTTGAGGTACTCCGTTGCCTCGACATATATGTTGGATCTATTATTATGACCCTAGGTGTCTTAGAGAGTCACCTAGTAATCTAGCCATGTTTTGTGTTCCCAGTGTGATGATTCTGGCCACCATTCTCGAAAGCATCCCGTGATGCCATTTAGTATGTAGGTATTCTATTACTGGGTTCTTGAACCCGAGATTCACCCTACTTACTTCGTGTTGATAGTGTTGCTCGTACCTCTAGAATATTAGTAACCTTTGTGATAGCCCTCGAGGTCCGTGGTATATCATTCTTCCAAATACCATGAACTGCTTATGGCAGAAGTTCTGTTGAACCAAAAGATCACAACAAGAGTACTCTTGAGGAGTTCTCCATCCATAATTGTGAATCTGCCAGTCCTACCTCTCCGCATGGATTATCCGTAAGAAATTCGTTGAACTTGTTTGACATACTAATCCATGCCTCCACAACTCAGAAAATCATATGTTCCTTGAGTTGTCCCTCTTTAGTTATTTTCTAGCCCTCGTCTGTCAATTGATAGTCAAGAATATGTGTGCAACCGTTTAACGATGCCTATTATTCTTGTGTCCCGTCAAGTCGTTCTGTTCCGGAATGACTAGGAGAAACAAACTCCAGTACCTCATCCATATCCAGGATTGGATCAAAGCAGTTGTATTCCACAGATCAAAATGCAATCCGGCTCTTGTTCTGTTCTACCTTGGAGTGTTACCATCTTTATGTCAAGAAAGTCATGAGAATTGCACCACCTCTTATGAATTCTTGACGCAGTAATACTTCTTGCCATCATTGTTCATTCCTCGGTTTCGTGTTGTTGCAACCGGAATGCCGACAAGTGATTCGTGATGTGTGAAATCAATACTCTGAGCAAACTCGTTGCTTTGTAGTAAATGGACAATATTCTCATTCTTAGCGTGTTGGTTACTAAATCATCATCCTAAGATTGATCGTGCTACCTAGTCCTTATTTCTGGTGCACTCTTTGATCAATGAGTAAGGATTGTTCAATCCCTTGTTTATTTGATCATATCGTCTTGCCCTGAAAAGCAAGGTTGATCTCGAGCTTAGTATCATATCGGTGGTTCGTGATTTTCCGAATATCTTCTCGGAAGTATTACCAGGTTGTCCCCAGACTGTTATGTTGAGCTCGTGATCAAGTTGGTTCCTTGTGAACCACCCTTTCTCCAAGAATCTGTGTTAGATATCCCTGAGCTAGTTGGTTGAGCTAGACAACAACTTGGAGAGTTGGAAGATAAAGCTTGTCTGACTTAGTTCATGTTAAGGGATATCTTTTGTGGTGTGTGTTGAAGAAAGATGACATCTTCACCAATTGGTCCTCGTGATCAGTTGTTGGATGTATTGTATTATCAAAACTTTGAATTGAGTATGGGCTATCGTCAAGTCAAATCAGAACCAACGATATTCGTAATGTTGTTTTACTCGTGGTTCATCCCTCGACCATACACCATTACATCTTTTGGTCTGACCAATGCTATCACCGTGTTCACATGATGGTGGAAGTCCAGTGATATGGAAATACTGATGAGTTGTTGTTGAACCCATCAGCAACATTTTGTCTCCCCCCATGACTCATGTTGAACATCAACCTAGTGTTGAAAACTTGTAAGCAATGCCTTCGTGTTCCGTTCATGAGGCATATGATTGGCTGCGAGAAGTAACTTTCTCCAGGTTCACGTGCATTAGGTGTAAGTTGCCGCCATGAATTTGAGAAAGGTTGTTTTGTTTTCCTTGGAATCCTCCCAAATCGGTCATGCATGTGCAAAGTATTCCGTGGTCTGTTAGACTGATCATCTTCGTTCCATACGAATTCCGTAGCACACCAAGCCACTGATTGATTTGTTCAAGGAGAAGAAGTTTCTTCCTAAGAGCTAGACTTATGCAAGGACTTCGATATCCTCGTTGATGGTTTCCCCCCGAACTTGGTAGTGTTTCGTTGTAAGACTACCAGGTGACCATGCTTGTCTGGGACAGCGTGTTCACATGCTTGTAGCATAACCAGCTCATGTTTTGGAGCTTGCTATCATAGTTCATTTCCTGAGAATCTCGCAACGTCATCTCGTCGGTTTGTGTTGCAAACTTTCACTTTTATTTCTAGATTCGATGAGTCTGGAATATCCTGACGCCAACTAGATCTGAATCTCAGGCAGATATGATGGTTGGAACGTTTTCCCAAGAACTATACTAATGGTCTCTCTGTAACCCGGTAGGTGGATGTCGTGGCCAACACACCCAGCTGGAAGACCTATTATTGTAGTATTTTGATTGAGAAAGTTGGCCACCTCTCCACAAGGATTTCGTAGGATTTGCTTCCGTAGTTTTCCTTATGGATTTTTGTGCTCCCGAAGTCCGACCTTTACTTGATGGCCTTATTGATGCTTTTAGGCATTGACCGTGGTACATAGTACATCAAGGAGAACATTTGAAGCGGAGGGCTAAATGTCTCTCGGTCGATCATCCAGTTTTTGTTTCTTTGGCCTCGCTAAGGTGAAATCTGAGAAGGTGTTATCTTCCTTTGCGTCTGCATCGTCTATCACTATTCATCATGGTGGTATGTTGTGTTGCCAAGATCCTTGACACGGATGTTGGTAAGACCTTGATGGCTATGGAAATGCTCAAGTTCTTGAGAGCACGTGTATGCAAATCATCCATTGCGTTGCCTTCAACAAGGTAGTCCACATCATCCATCCTAGTCCGAGTATGTCATTTCTTCGAGCTCCGTTAAACGATCATTCGTAAATTGCCTTAGGACGGTATAAAGAGTTGCAATGATTTTTGAATCAAAAGTAATTCTTTTTGCCACTTAAGGGAATATTTCTGCGAGTCACCTCCCTCAAGGTGCCCCGTTATGGAATCATGGCAATTATTTCCTCGCCACCTTGACACCATCCACCATCTCTCTAAGCGTTGAATTGATGCCCACCAAATCAAACCTCGTTGTTTGTTCTTCCGTCCCTCTCGCTGTGTTTTGTGTCTCAACTCAAGATGTTCCAACATCTCACTCCACGAGTTGATCTTGAATGCTCGATCTTCGAGAAGATCGTTTCCTATAGAGTTTCTTTCTGTCATCGTCATGTTGGATGAAGTTCTCAGAGCATGACGTCGAGACAGGATGGTGATCGTGTCAACGTTCTTATGAAGTGCAACCTGGATCGTGAAGACCGTGTTAGCTTTGTGCTCCCTCTGTCTTCTTACCTCACGTCTTGAATCTCGGGACGAGATTCTTGTTTAGGGGGGGTGAGTTGTCACAGCCCTAGAGTTTGCTTGTAACTAGTGGCATTGCATCCATGCATCATGTTTAAAATTCCAAAGAAATTTGAAATGGGGATTGTTGAAACCCTAGCACTAAATGAAATTCACTAGGTTCAACTAAAATATTTTCATTGATTCCAAATGGCTTTTAAAATGTTCAACATTTCTGGAAAAATGCTTTGAACCATAACCAGAGGTGTTGCACATTTTTCATGACATATTAGGTCACTGGATTAAATCTTTAATTATTTGAGTTTGGGCATTTAAATTATATAAAATATTTCAAATGCTCAAATAACCCCAAACTAAAATGTTCCATGCTGGATATATTCCAAGCAGTGGCCATGTGCAGTTTGGTGATTTTTGAAGTTGCCTAAGTATTTTTAATAAAGCCAAAGCAGTAGCAGAAAAATAGAAAACATAAACTAAATTTACAAAAGACAGAAGAGGCCCCAGGCCACTTACCTGGACTGGGCCGGCCACCTGGCCCATGCCAGTCACCTCCTTCCTTTGCCAGTAGGCAGAGGAGGGGGACAGCGCACCGCCGCCGAGCACGCGGAGGCCTCCACCTCCTGCTTCGCCGTGGCGGCCTCCCCTTCGAGCCCGTCCGCGCCTGGAGACGCCCGACGCCGCCCCTCGCTTCCCCCCCCCCCCCTCTCTGGACTCTCTTCCCCCCCCCCCCCCCGAACTCTGTCTCCCTCCTCTGTTCTCCCTCCCTCTCGTTACCGAGCGCTGCCGTCGCCGGCGCTCACCGTAGCCATGGCCACCGGCCCTTCCTAGTCCACCCGGCGTGTCCAAAGGCTCTGCCTTGACCCCCTCTCTCTTCCACCCTGAGCCACGCCACCGGAGGAGCACTGCATCGCCGTCGCCATCGTCTTCTTCAACCCTGGGGCACTGAGATCGCCGGCGACCTCCTGCCGTCACCAGCCCCTCCCCGAGCTCCCCGTGGCCACCGTCGCAACCACTGTGAGCTCATGGACCTACTCCCCCTCCTCTCCTACTCCCGTTCTCGCTCGAGCTCCGTTCCCCACCTCCGCCGTGAGCTTAGCTCCGCCGGCCATGGCGCCGCCGCGGCCACCGGCCCTGCCGCTCGTGTCCGAGCTCGTCAGCGTGCTCAGCGAACCCCCAGGAGCACGTAGCACCCTCCGGTTTCTCCTCTGGTGCACCGTAGCATCACCACCGCCTGCACCCAAACTCCGGCCGCCGCGAAAGCGGACACCGCCGTCGATTTAGGTCGTCTCTGGCGACCCCTCCAGCACCAGCCGACGCGGACGAGGCTCAGGGTTCCAACGGTCCAATCCGCGGCCAAAACCGAGGCCTGTGGGCATTTTCCGAGGCCCTCCGCCGCGCCTGTCGTCGCCGGCGGCAAGTCGCCGGTGGGGGTTGACCCGCTGACCAGCGTGGTTTGACCCTGCCGACTTCTGACCACGGGTGGGCCCAGTTGACCCCCCCTGGGTCCTGACGTGTGGGCCCAGGCCCCTGTCTAATTGATATTAGCTAAATTAATGGCTAATTAACTTATTTAACCCCTGGGTCACTGACATGTGGGCCCATGCCCCACTGACACCTTTAGTTAGGATTAAATTAGCACTAACAGTCTCTGTTAATTAGCCTAGTCACTGACACATGGGCCCCACCGTCCAGGTTTGACCTGGACCGCGCAGTTGACTTGTTGACGTCACTATGACATCATGCTGACGCAGTAAATAATTTCTATATTTAAAATAATTCAGAAAATCCAGAAAATATCCAAAACTTGAAAAATCATAGAAAATAATCTATAACTCCAATGGAAATAATTTATATATGAAAAATTATCAGAAAAATTCAAGGAATCCATTTGTACCATTTTCATGCATGTTTGAACAATGTTTGTCCTCTGTTTTGGACAAAACAAATAAAGGGCATTTAAATAATCATATATGGAGTTGGAATTTGAATCATGTATTCAAACCAACTTCATTTAAACCATAGCTAGATGCATTAGATCAAATCACAGCATCTTGCCATGTCATGATCATGCATCATATTGTTGCATTACATTGATTGCGTTCTTCCTCTGTTTGCCGGTAATTGTCCCCTCTCAGTAGATGACGTTCCGACGCTGTGATCGATGACACCGATGAAGAACTATATTATCTTCAGAAGTGCCAGGCAAGCAAAACCCCCTTGTTCATTTCGATATAATCCCACTCTCTCGCTCCTGCTCTCTTTTACTGCATTAGGACAACAACGATTCATGTGTTACTCGCTGCGGTAGTTGAACCCCTTATCCTCTGCATGACCTGTCATTGCCACAGTAAATAGATGAAACCCACTAGCATGAGTAGGAGTTGTTTGAGCCCTGTTGTGCCTACTCATTCATGCTTGTTTGTCATGCCTGCTACTGCTTAGAGTTGAGTCGGGTCTGATTCATCGGGAATGAATTGGAATGGTGATGAACATGTTCTACTGTTTGTGAGCTAAGTGTGTGAACACGATTTGGTAAAGGTATTGGTGAGAGGCCATGTAGGAGTACATGGTGGGTTGTCTCATTGAAGCCGTCCTCAGGAACTGAGTTCTGTGTTTGTGATCCATGAAACAGTTACTACCACGCATTGGGCCCGAAACCAATGGACCCTCTCGGATTCTTGATCACCCTTGTCCTCTGTCCAGGAGTTGCAAGTAGTTTCTGGTGTTTGTAGTATGCTGGGGGACGCACGCAGCGCTGACCGTAGGGGTGGGCTGTGTTGCGGTAGGCACGTGGTCGGGCCAGCCGGGCGCCCGTTTGGTGTCTCGGACCCTGTACACATCGTTTGGGGCTGTGAGCGAAACTCCGGCCGGATCTCCTCATGGATGGAACCCGAATAGGCGAGAAACCTGGACTAGGGACTTGAGTGTTTAGGTAGGCCGTGGCCGACACCCTCGCTGGGCTTCCGCTTGAAGGTTGCCGAGTACATGTCGTGTAAACGGCGGTAAGTGGTGAGAGCGTGTGTGCATAAGTACACCCCTGCAGGGTTAACATCATCTATTCGAATAGCCGTGTCCGCGGTAATGGACTTCTGGGTTGCCTATAACAGTTCATAGACAAGTGAAAGTGGATACTCTAAAATACGCAAGATAAGCGTGAGTGCTATGGATGGCCTTCTCGTAGGGAGACGAAAGTGGATCCATAGTGGTGTATTGGATGGTGAATATGTGGACTCGTGTGCGCCACCTCAAAAGAGTCGCTTGCAGTCGTAGTTCAGGTTAGCCACCGAGTCAAAGCTGGCTTGCTGCAGTTAAACTCCACTACCCCCTTTTGATACTGATGCATATGTAGTTAGTTCTGATGTAAGTCTTGCTGAGTACGTTTGTACTCACGTTTGCCTATTTATGTTTTTGCAGAGAGACTTCAGTCTTGCTAGTAGTATCGCTTGGACTTCGACGTTTAGCTTGATACCTCAGCTACGATCTTGTGCTCTCGGCAGGATCTGGTAGATAGTCAGGCTTCTCAGCCTTTTTCATTTGTAGATGTCTGTACTCAGACATGTTAAGCTTCCGCATGTGTTTGACTTGTATGCTCTGAATGTTGGGTCATGAGACCCATGTTTGTAATATCTCGCTCCTCGGAGCCTATTGAATAAATACTTTGAGTCGTAGAGTTATGTTGTGATGCCATGTTGTATCTACTCATATCGGGCATATTGTGTGTATGATTGAAATGCTTGGTATGGGTGGGATCCGACTATCTAGTTGTTTATCCTTGGCAGCCTATCATATGGGGAAATGTAGTCTAGTGCTTCTGAGCGATAGTAGTCCGCTACAGACCGGTTCACCGGAGTCCTGCTAGCCTAGCACTACTGCTCGGAACACTTGACTGGCCGGCATGTGATTCACTTCGTTCCTGTGTCTGTCCCTTCGGGGAAATGTCACGCGGTGTTACCGGAGTCCTGTTAGCCCAGCGCTACAGCCCGGATAAATACGTTGATGACCGACATGCTCGATGTGATTCATGTATGCCTGTCCTCATGGGTTAGCGCCGCTTTGGGTTCACGACTAGCCATGTCGGCTCGGGTTCTCTGCCATATGGATGCTAGCGACACTATCATATACGTGAGCCAAAAGACGCAAACGGTCCCGGGCCAGGTAAGGTGGCACCCGTGGGAGTACCGTGCGTGAGGCCGCAAAGTGATATGATGTGTTACATGCTGGATCGATGTGGCTTAGGATCGGGGTCCTGACAGTAGTCTTCTTTCATTTTGGTACCGTAGTCGGACCTTGTGTGTATTCTGTATGTTGGATGTTATTTATGTACTTGTGTGAAGTGGCGATTGTAAGCCAACTATGTATCTTTCCCCTTTATTTATTACATGGATTGTGTGAAGATTACCTCAGTTGCGACATTGCTTTCAATGCGGTTATGCCTCTAAGTCGTGCCTCGACACGTGGGAGATATAGCCGCATCGAGGGCGTTACAGGTTTCCAACCCTAGGCGCCTTAGGCCCTTGGGTGGGGTGCACCAGCCCACCAGGGGCTGGTTCCGACGCCACTTCAGCCCATGGGGCCCTCCGGGATAGGTGGCCCCACCCAGTGGACCCCCAGGACCCTTCTGGTGGTCCTGGTACAATACCAGTGACCCCCGAAACTCTCCAGATGGCCGAAACAACACTTCCTATATATATTTCTTCACCTACGAACCATTCCGGAACTCCTCCTGACGTCCGGGATCTCATCCGGGACTCCGAACAACTTTCGGTTTGCTGCATACTAATATCTTTACAACCCTAGCGTCACCGAACCTTAAGTGTGTAGACCCTACGGGTTCGGGAGATATGCAGACATGACCGAGACGCCTCTCCAGTCAATAACCAACAGCGGGATCTGGATACCCATGTTGGCTCCCACATACTCCTCGATGATCTCATCGGATGAACCACGATGTCGAGGATTCAATTAACCCCGTATTCAATTCCCTTTGTCAATCGGTATTTTACTTGCCCGAGATTCGATCGTCGGTATCCCAATACCTTGTTCAATCTCGTTACCGGCAAGTCACTTTACTCGTACCGTAATGCATGATCCCGTGATCAAACACTTTGATCACATTGAGCTCATTATGATGATGCATTACCGAGCAGGCCCGGTGATACCTCTCCGTCATACGGAGTGACAAATCCCAGGCTCGATCCGTGTCAACCCAACAGACACTTTCGTAGATACCCGTAGTATACCTTTATAGTCACCCAGTTATGTTGTGACGTTTGGCATACCCAAAGCACTCCTACGGTATCCGGGAGTTACACGATCTCATGGTCTAAGGAAAAGATACTTGACATTGGAAAAGCTCTAGCAAACGAATTATACGATCTTGTGCTTATGCTTAGGATTGGGTCTTGTCCATCACATCATTCTCCTAATGATGTGATCTCGTTATCAATGACATCCAATGTCCATAGTCAGGAAACCATGACTATCAGTTGATCAACGAGCTAGTCAACTAGAGGCTTACTAGGGACATGTTGGTGTCTATGTATTCACACATGTATTACGATTTCTGGATAACACAATTATAGCATGAATAAAAGACAATTATCATGAACAAGGAAATATAATAATAATGCTTTTATTATTGCCTCTAGGGCATATTTCCAACAGTTGTTCCCCTGGTTCTGATTCTGGACTAGTATCTGCATCAATGCATTCTGCTGCTGGATCAACTGAGTGAGCTCCGGTGGGAAAGCAATCCGGTGTCATGTCTCGGAGGCATCTGATGGGTTTAGAGGGGAGAGATTAGAATAGAAAATAGGTCTAGTGAGAAAGCACTACCCATATGCACATGAGACAAACACAAACATTTCACTCAATCAATCAAACAAGGGCATACAATCGGTCTAGAACTATCATTAAAAGTGCTCGGACTACTACTATATACATGGTGGAATACTACTACTTATATGGTGGTCGACTAGAAAAAATTGCTCGGTCGAAGACTGCATGATATCTGCTCCAGCTTCATCAATATAGTGATCATCGCTATCGTCAGGGTTCGAGTCGGTGTCGTCGATGATGATGTAGTTCTCCGGGCAAGTGGAATCGTTGTCTTCTCCTCCTGGCGTGGGGTCTCCCATGAACACTTCTAGCTTCTTCTTCAGATCATCATTCTTCTCCACGAGTATCGTCATTTCCTCCTCATATCCATCGCGTGTAGACTTGAGTTCTTCTTCCTGCTCCGTGATCTTGGTCATTGCCTTCCTCAAATCCATCATGCCTGCGCACATCTGGTTCTCCTGCCGACGAATGTGCTGGTTAAACTCCTGGATGAATGCGGCAATCGATCTATCCTTCCTGGTGCTGATCATCTCCCATTGCTCATCTCGGCGCCCACAAATCTGGTAAATAGTGTCCTTGAGATCCCTGTGGTAAACTTCTCCAATGCGTACCATAGCGATGTGGGCTGCCATGCTCTTTCCTAAACTCCAGGTTGGTGCATCAAAAGAAAACTCTATGGGTTCAGTGACTGGCGTGAATGTCCTTCCTGGAACTTGAACTTGAATCATCTAGCGCTCCTCTTCTGGTAAAGTGGCATTGTAGGTCCCGGTGAAGCTTGGTATTCCAATGTTCAGGTACCTATTGACTTCCTTCAAGTGGCGTCCAAAAGGGGTGTCTTCATCCAATTCCGTGAACTCGATCCTTGCATCTGCCATCCTAAAGAGTAGAAAATGGAGAGGAGTCAGAAATGGGAAGAGAGTAGTGATCTATGGCTTTAGCTTAGTGGTCGTGTCCTATAGTCAGCGTGTGCTCTGATACCATCTTTGTAGCGACCAAACCTCAAACAGTCCGATCTCTATGCATCAGTGTCATCCCTGGATCGGTAGTGCTGACACGCACAGTTCTTGAAGGATTTATAACAGAGTAGCAATCACACACTTATTACATCGAATGTCTCAAAAGAGAACTTATTACAATAAATATGGCTTAAGGCCATCTAATACGATAACAGCGGAAGGCTTGGAAGATAAAGTGAGTCCATCAACTCCAACGATATCACTGAGTAACCACGACCTAAGGCTCCTTACTCATCGTCTGAAAAGTCTGCAACATGATACGTTGCAGCCCGAAAACGGGTCAGCACATGGAATATGTTGGCAAGGTAACACAAGAGAGTAATGAACAAAGTAAAGCTATCACTACATGCATATATGGCTGGTGGAGGCAGTATGGTTAATATGTTTTGTGAAAAGCCAATTTTTTCCTACAACAAAGGAATATATTTTATTTAACTATCATGGTGGTTGTTAAACATTGAGAAGGTAAACCCCCTCTCAATCCCAATTAAAAATAATCATTAAACCCAATCAAATTATATTAAGAGTGATGAGATCCACATGATAATCCAAGAAAACTAGATACTCAAGATGTCCATAACAGGGGACACGGTTAACCATGATTAGTTTGTACACTCTGCAGAGGTTTGTGCACTTTTCCCCACAAGACTTGATCTCCTCCATTGGATTTGTCGCACTACATGATGTTTGAGAAACGGATGACCGAGACACAGTCTTTCCGAAGAGGTCCCCTTTACCGATAGATGGGCCGGTACACCTACAATCCCCTACATCTGCTAGCCCATCATGGAAAGGTTTCCCACAACTTACTCAACTATGCAAGAGCCCATAATGGCATGTGGCTGCACATGGAAGTTTCTAGCATGAATAATCTTATGATCCCTTTGATCCTGGGTGGCAGTCCATATGAGAATCACACGGTACCCCGGGATTTCCAAAAATACAGGCAATCACTGGAATTCCCCAGGTGCCTCAATCCACCCAGATGTGTATTAAAGTTGACACCTTAAGTTTACCATTAATTAACAATCTCACATCTGTCATCAATACACTCAAACCCAATCCACGTCTACGAGCATAGCATAGCAATATAAGCAACGTAGAAGTAACTCCCAAAGGTTTGGTAATAAACATGACAATAGGTACTACCTCATCTACTTCCCAAAACACACAATTTAATCAGATCCTAATCATGCAATTGTTTGAGGATTGACCTAACGCAAAAAAACTGGGTAGTAAAGAGGTATGATCAAAGTGTTACTTGCCTTGCTGATGATCCATGAAACCTAGAGACTCGTAGTAGCACGCTTCACACTCCAGGTACTCTATCGCAAACAAACAAGCAAACAACAAGCAATCAAGCAAGGGCACGGGTAAAACTCAAATAAGAGGTCTAACCAGAAAGTTCAACTTAAGAACTCTAGTTTGCAAAAAGAATCAAATCGAACAAAGCAACAAAACTGGAACGGCGAAAGAAACAAACTCCGATTGCTAATATGGACTTAAGCCAAATTTTACAGTAGCAAAAACTTTTTTAAGTTGATTAAACAGAAAGAGGGTTTCGAGACGAAACTCTAGGCGCTTGAATCGCCTGATTCCGATAAACGAGCGAAAAGTTAAACTAAAACGAAAATTAGGGCAGAAATCACGATCGAAAATAATCACGGAAAAACCCTGGAAAAAGAAAAACTGACGAACAGGCTAACGAACAAATGTTCGCTGTTTGTGGCTAACGATTGAACAACGTTGGTTAAAACGAACATACAGACGAACGTCCGCTAAACAGATAAACCGAAAAAACTAAAACCGATCTAATAAAAAAACGAAAACTAGGGTTTAAAAAAACCGAACGACGGTGACGGCGACGTATACCTCCGGCGAGGCTCCGGCGGGGTTCTGCTGCGGCGGCGGGGCTCCGGGGCGGCGGTGGGGCGACGGCGAGGCGCGTCAGCGGCTTGCGGGCGGCGGGGCTCCGCCAGGCGGCGGCGGAGGGCGGCGGCTGCGGCGCCTTGGGGTCCCGAGGGGGCCCTGAGATCGGCTTATAAGGGGGGGGGTGGAGGCGGCTTGGGCGAGGGGGCACGGCGGCGGCGAGGCGTCTCCGGCTCGGACTCGCCCGGCGATGTCGGCGGCGGCGCGGGGTTGGGCCGGCCGGCTCGGCTGGGCTTCGGCCCAGTCGGGTGCTGACTTTTTTTTAAACAACGTTCCGCCGAAAAATAAATCCTAAAAAAGTAAATAAAAATCTAAAAATGCCACGACAAATTTTCACCGTCTAAATAAAATATTTAGAACAAGATGAATATTTTCTTGGCCCTAAAATACAATTTTGAAAATGTGCAATTTTTCTAATGCAAACAAAATTGCAATAAAATCCAAATAAAACATTTATTTGATTTTAATATTTTTCCTCTAATATTCCATCTATATTGGAGAAGTCATTTTATCTCCTCTCATATATTTTTATTTTGGAAATATTAGGAAGGAAAAATAATCAAAACCAAATGATCCTTTTTTTTCAAAATTTGAGAAAACCCAAATATGAAAATAACGAAATCCCCAACTCTCCCAGTGGGTCCTTGAGTTGCGTAGAGTTTCTAGGATCAAGCCAAAAGTGCAACAAAATATGATATGAAATGATGACCTAATGTATAACATTCCAAATTGAAAATTTGAGATGTTACATTCTTTTCAATTTTCTTTTCTTTTTGAGGAAAAAAATTCATCTACACCTATTAACTTGAGATCAAGTTTCGAACATCTCAATGTAAGAAATACAACAATGAAAACAATTTGTAATTTGGATGCACGGTTCAAGAGATAAAATATTATAAAAAAAGGAATCGATGAAAAAACACAAAGTCCCATGTTATTACACATGCATTGTGTCACATGTCGGCACAAGATAAGGTGGAATTGACCTAGCAAAAGATAACCCTTAACTAGTGATTTCGAATTACTCGCCTTCTATCCTCCCCAATAAAGATTAAGCTTCCTCTGCCTCCTCTCGGTGTTGTCGTTGGTTCGCCTCGTCTCCGGTGGCCTTACGGCCATGGGGCACGGTGGATCCCGACCCTTGTCGGCGGGAGGGCTCCGTTTTTAGACATTTCTTCGAGTGTTGTTAGGGTTCGTGTCCTGCTAAGGAAGGCGAGCGATGGTGGTTCTTGCAGATGGAATAAGGTTCTTCCCGTTTAACCCCCCGTCCCGGTGACACTCTAACATCGTCGGTGGGCGTATGAAGGTGTGTCTCCGGCGGATCTGTCTTTGGTGGATTTGCTCGGATCTGGTCGTCGTTCGTATAAGTTCATGTGTGTTCAGGTTGGATTGTTTCGGTCTGCGCTACTCATCACCGGCGACGGTTACTGTTCGGGTGTGCTGGTCCTCTAGGGCTTTAAAACGACGATTTCCTCACTGTCTACTATAACAAGTTTTTCCCAGCTCCGGCGAGGAAGGGCGATGATGGCGGCACGTCTTCGGCTCGATTCTGTGCTGGTAGTCATCGCTAGGTGGTCTACGGATCTGAATCTCGCCTCTGTGCTTGTGTCACTAGGTGGTCTACGAATTTGAATGTAATTTTCATTCTTTTTAATGTTCTTTATACTGTCATGATTAAAAATGTATAGATAAAAGGTTTTCTCGTAAAAAGAAAAAACTAATGATTTCTAGGAACAAGGGACAATCAATAGATCCACTCAACTGCACCATCTAAAATGGGGCCGCTAAACCAATAGATAGACATAAAAAACACCAGCTGATAGACTACACAACAGTCAAACTCAGATTAGGCTGAGAAAGAGTTAAACTCAATTCGTGCTTTACTTTTTCCCAGTGTTACTCTATATCCGCACTGACCGACCAAAGTCCACCGTCGGCATAAAGTGCACACGCGTTGTATGCAACGCACCAGACTAATTGGAAGGTGCACACATCACTCCGATGATGGATTAACTTTCTTCAGTTCTTTAAATTCGGACTTAATATTTCAAGCTCCTATATACTTTTTCAGGGATCAAACTTCATGGAACCGATCATCTGGGTTGTGGCAATCTAAACTTCGATTGTCTCGTGTAGATCGTTCGTAACATCCTCTCTTCTTCTAACTAAAAGGCATCGCCCCTGTCAGTTTCTTAAAGAAAAACTCTGATCATCCAAAGAACTAACTCAATGGTTGGAATTTTAGATTTTTTTTCTTGATAAAGAGCATTTATATTGACTTAAAATACAACATCAAATGGATACAAGACAGGGCGAGCAACACCCGTCTTCTGCATAATTAAGATGCACATAGTCAAACAAAAACAAACTAAAAAAAGAGGACATATCAACAACAGTAGGATCATATAGGACCGACGCTATGCCTATGTCGAGGGAGGTGGTGCACCAATCCAGAGATTATGTTGTCACCCATGCTGGGTAAAGACCTCCCTGGTCACTCGCTCCAACCGCATACACACCACCTTGAATATCGTTTGATACTTCGTTCGGTGTAGCGTAGACCATGTACGAAGCTAGTGCGTACAACGAAAAATAACCTGCAAAGGATAGGTGTTTTTGCCCTCGAAAACCAAATCATTTCTACATAGCCAGAGCACCCAAAATAAGGCATATGATCCCACCCGAGTTAGCATTTTGAACCTATTTGAAATTCCATCCAACCAATGATTAAAACTATTGGCAACACTTATGAGCAGATACAAATTGGACGCTATTTGGATAATTGACCATGTAGAACGCGCCAACTTGAAAAAGGAGGTGTTTGATTGTCTTATCATGAGTACAAAAAGTACACTTCTTACTGCCAATTACGACGGGCAAGATTGTCTTTGGTTATTACAACCCCCCTTGAAGATACCACATAAAGATTTTAACTTTTAGTGGAATCTTCGACATCCATTTTTTCTTGTTATTATCCACTGACATCTTTGAATGCGTGAGAGCAAGGTACATAGAGTCAACTATAAAGGACCTAGATGTAGTGAGGTTGCAACGAAACACATCCCGTCCCTATGTCAGGTTAATCGACTTCATTCGAGATAACAAATTTTGCCATGACATAAGACGGGGGCCAATCAAATCCCACCTAAAGGAAATTTTCGACGAGAATGAACTGAGCTCGCGCGCCAGAGTATCATTCTTACCACGAACAATGCAATACAAAGTTAGACATTGTTCTCGAAGGCTGGCATTGCCTAGCCAGTTCTCCTCCCAGAAACGAATCTCCGACCCACCTTTCATCGCGAAGCATCCAAAACGGAAAAGGTGTTTCTTCAGTGCCATTAGACCAACCCAAAAGTGCGAGTCATCTGGTTTCCCATAGGCTCGTGACACAACTTTTTGACCTAGATACTTATTGCGCAGCAGGTTTGCCAAACGCCATCATCGGTAAGTAGTTTGAACAACCATTTAATAAGTAAGGCATCATTGACCTGAAGGTCATGAAAGGTAAGTCCACCTTGGTCTTTCGGCTTCCAAACCATGCTCCATTTGACTAGCCTCTATCTTTTATTTTCAATGTTCCCTTACCAAAAGAATCTGGATCTGAAATAACCCAGCCTCTACAAGACCCCTTTCGGAGTAGGAAAAAAGATAGCATATAGAGAATTATATTTGTGAGGACCGAGTTGATTAAGACTAGTCGTCCTCCAACAAAGAGGAACTTGCCTTTCCAACTGCTCGATCGTTTCCCTAGGCGGTCCTCTGTGTGTTTCCACTCCGCATTAGTGAGACGCTATGAACCGAAATTCCCAAATATTTAATCATGAATTGGCCTTGGCGCACAACTAAACAGGTCGGCCATACTCAGCCGCTGCCTCACTAGCTTCTCCGAAGCAAAGCAATTCACTTTTATGGAAGTAAATTTTAAGACCTGACATCTTCTCAAATGCCGAAAGAAAATTTCAGGTTTCAAGACTTATCTAGGTCATGTTCCATAAAAGGAATTGTATCATCGGCGTAATGCAGAATAGAGAAGCCACCATCCACAAGGTGGGGGCACTACTCCTGCAATTTGATCGTCCTGCTTGGCGGACAAATCAGAATAGCCAACATTTTAGCAACGATATTAAATAATATTGAAGACATCGGTCACCTTGTCGTAGTACTTTTTGTCTATAAGTAATATTGAAGACATCGGTCACCTTGGCTTATGTCATCATTGACTTTGACAACCACACTACCTCAAGTAACAAAAATTTGGATCTACTAGCACCATTTATCAGAGAATCCTTTCATTCTTAGGGTCTGTTGAAGGAACGACCATTTGACTTTGTCATAAGCCTTTTCAAAGTCAATCTTGAATATCACTTCACTCATGGTTTTACGGTGCATCTCACGAACGGTCTCATGTATAATTACTACTCCATTGAGTATATTTCTACTTTGCATGAAAGCCGTTCGAGATGGTCGGGCAACATGGTCAAAAGCTGTGTTGAGCCTATTAGTAGGAACTTTGGTAAAAATCTTGAAGCTGACATTAAGAAGACATATGGGTCTATATTGTTGGATTCGCTCAGCCTCCTTAATTTTCACCAACAAAACAATCTCGCAAAAAATAAGCTTGAATAGATCAAGTTGGCCAGCATGAAGACAACTGAACAACTCCAATAGGCCGGTCTTAGTGATATCCTAGCAATTTTGATAGAATTTCGCAGGGAAGCCATCAGGGCTCGGAGCTTTGTTATGTTCCATTTGAAACACCGCCGCTCTCACATCCTCTTCAGAGAAAGGTTCCTTGAGGATATCATATCATTCTCTTCTGTTGTGACTTCTGAAATATCATCTATTCGGATCTCGTCAAGAGTGAAATTCCCTTCATCAGGTGCCCCGACACAGAGATTTGTAGTATTTGGAGATATAACTTTTGAGCTTTGCCTAACCTTCGATTTGCCCCTCATCTTGTTGGAGACTAAATATACACTTCTTCCTATGCCGACCATTGGTAACCAGTTAGAAGTATCATGTTTTACTGGCTCCCTTCAAGATGAAGTCGGCTTTGGATCTTTAGTAATATTTGATTTCCCCTCTCGCAGAAGACTTGCAATCTTCTCATTGGATTGATTTTTCAATTCAATCTCTTATTGTGACAAGATGCGAGTCTCTATGATTTTGTATAGGTCATCAATATGGTGGCGAGGCGTTGCCTTTCTTTTTTGTACATTCTATTGGTGTGTTTCACCCTTCCAGATAGGTATTGCCTTATGGCCCTTATTTTAAAGTTTCATCTCTGAATAGGTGTGCGAGCAATGGTGGGCCTCTCCCATAAATTCTTGATTATGTCTGCAAAGGCTTCCCAACGCAGCCATGACAATTCAAACTTGAAAGGACAGTGAGCAAATGGGTTTGTTGAATTAGAATCAAGAATGATGGGTGCATGATCCGATAGCACCTCGATACGCTCTAGGGCCCGCACACTTACCAAAGGAAATTTTAACTCCCTTAGGTATCCATGAGTACCCTGTCAAGCTTTTCGTATGAAGTGAATTGCCGCCCAGACAAACTGGCTTCCAGAAGATTCAAACTATCAATCACATCATTAAATAGGAAAGGTCAATGAGTTTCAAAGCGGTCATTATTTTTTTGTTCCTAATACTTAAGAATATTTAAATCCCCTCCAATAAGCATTGGATGTGGGTTATCCCTAGCCAAGTTCACCAAGTCCCGAAGGGAAATGGATTTATGCTCATTTTGGGCAGCCCCATAAACTATGACCAGGCTCCATGTAAAATTATTAGCTTTGTTTCAAAGGTGGAATTTGTAGGAACGAAGTATGTCTACCAGAAGGGGGGTGAATGGGAGTTTTAAAATTTCTTCGGAAATCTGAAAACTCTCGGAACCCAGTAGCGGAACAATTAAGAAACAAACTACAATGAGCTAATTCTAAGTGCCGAAAGTAAACTTACCATGCAACGAGATAGAACTCACGAAGGAATACATGACGAATGTAAACATGGGTAGAGAATATAACTAGTAGTGCTCGATGGAGACAAGGTATTTGTTTGACCAGTTCGTCCTTCTACACAAGGACTACGTCTGGTTGGAGGGGTTGTGAATTAACACAGAAGATAAACTCTCTTCACCCTATTCTCCTCGACAATTGGTTCGTCAACCAATGCTGATTACTCATGGTAGATACTTGAGGCAATCTCCAAACCTTCACAAACTTCTTTTTCCAAAACCATAATCGAAGAAATTGACACCTAACCATCTAGAGAGTTTGCGGCTCTCAAGAGTAATAGGCGGAGCGTACTGGACTTATATTCGAGTGATGCTAACCACTATCT
Organism: Aegilops umbellulata; assembly: GCA_032464435.1. Taxonomy (NCBI): domain Eukaryota; kingdom Viridiplantae; phylum Streptophyta; class Magnoliopsida; order Poales; family Poaceae; genus Aegilops; species Aegilops umbellulata. The sequence goes on from CP136055.1 coordinate 217,478,316, forward strand.
AATTCTTCGGCTCTAGGGGTTTTTCACTTAGTGGATCTTAAACTCAAATCGCTCAGAGAGTGGGTTGCTCAACAATCTTCTCAGAATCAAACGCAACAGCCGCCGAACAAAGCCAGTGTGGGGTGGCTATTTATATCCGCAGCCTTCCCGGATGGGAAATTACCATTTTGGACACGTTGTGCAGCCAATGGCCAACCGACAAGTTACACAATGGTCCAATTTGGGAGCAACGGTAACATTACTTGATGAACAAGTAATGTTAAATCCTCGGTCTGAGACAAATCTCTCGCGGCGAAGATCAAAGTCTCTTGCTAGCAAGTAGTTGCTCGGAACACAAAGAGATTTCTCTCACAATATTCATAGGATTTGGGTTTAGCATAAGAGAATCAAAGTTTTGAACGCTATACCCCTCTTAATAGTACGGTGGTCCTATGAATAAATAAAGAGAAGAAGAACAATGAAATAAATGCTACGTCATCACTTTATCTTCAATCTCCTCGGACGCAGTCATTTTCTTCACACAGACACCAATCCAATTGCTTGAGCTTCAACAATGTTTAGGGGTCACTCTTGTTATCATCATCTTCGGTGATAACCTTCGCTGCAACGCAGGGAGATTATCTTCTTCATTTGCAACAAACTCCTCGATATATCAGGGACCTGTTACTCTATGTGCACTAGCAAACACATAAGTCCCATACTGTTTATGTCAACAAACTCCAAAACATAAGGGACTTATCATTGCACCAACAATCCCCCCTTTTTGACGGTTGTTAACAAAACATATATTCATCGAAGTGAAGATAGATAAGTGAAAAGTAAATCGGACAAGAGTGAATCTGCGTTTCCTGACTCGCTGATGAAATATACTCCCCCTAGATGTGTGCAGGCACTACTGCAGGATGTTGCTAATGTGACACTACGATCAGAGACCCTTCGAGAAACAGTGTGCGATGCAATAATCGCAAATGGTGTTGTATGGAAACCGTCAGAAATGTATAAAACATTTGCAATGACGGATGCATCAAACACGGTTCAGGTTTAGTTGCGTGTGCGATGAAGGGCATCCGGTTCAGTTCAATTAACTGTTTGCGATGAGGAGAAACAAAAGAAACGGGCAGCCAGATGAAGGCGTGTGCGATACACAACATATGGTTCACTCGGATGAACTGTTTGTGATTAGGGAACACACAAGAAATGGGCAGCCAGATGAAGGTGTGTGCCATATACAGCATACGGTTCACTCGGATGAACTGTTTGTGATTAGGCAACACAAAAGAAACGGTTATCCAGATCAAGGTGTGTGCGATATACGCATGAGGTTCACTCGGCCCTTGTCGTCAGTGTGTGACCTCTGTGGCAGTTGTTTGCTCCCCAGGTGCCTCTTCATGTACCGTGGCAACCGTCCACCGCCTCTTCGCCTTACCCTCTCGATTTGGAACTGCTGTCGCACGCTCTTCCTCCCTCCATTTACCTTCACCCTTCCTTCTGCCATTGTTCGATCATCTTCTCCATGGAGGGAATAGGCCGGAAACGACCCCGTTATTCTTTCCCCGATCTAAAAGATGACGTGGTGGAGGAACTCATTGATCGGTGCAACGTCATCACCTCGGCTAGCATGGCAGGTTCGTTCAGGACCATTCTCGACTCAACTAATAACATCATTACAAGGAACCCAAGGGTCCAGGAGCGGTTTGAGCTCCCCTATCTTCTACGCCATGACCCTGCTGACTGGTGTGGGGACGAGGGAAGCCTCGCCTTCTGCAAGTTGATGCCGCTTGATAATGATACATATGATGTTAAGATGCCATTGTTTGAGGGCAAGGCTTGGGCAGGCGCAAATGGAGATTGTGTTTTTTATATTGGGTACAACTGCGAGTGGGAACTTGTGAATGTGTACACTCATCACCGGGTTCCACTTCCAAAAATCTCAGACGACTGCCGAGAGGTTGAGTACACCGGTATTCTACGTGAGTTCAAATACGATCATGGTGACTGTCATCTACGGAAGATAGCAATTTTTCGAGTTCCCAACCGCTATTGGGATTACTCGAACTATGAAGTTGTTGCTATCTTTGACAAGCTTGTTGCCTTCCTTACTTCCACGCCTCAATGGATATAGCTCAAAAATCAATTTCTATACACGGATGAGTACTGTGATGCAATTCAATACGAGGGTCTTGTGTTTGCTGCCACCACTCGTGGCACTGTTTTTGCATGGAATCATCATGCTTTCGGTACGTTTGTCTCCCACCGTAATTATAATTGTTTCATCCACATGCATGCGGGTTAGCCTTCTTGTGTTTCCATGGTCCTGTGAACATTCCACCACCTATAATTGAAAAAAATTATAACCAAGGGGGAGATGACAATGCTGATGATCACGAGCATGGGGACGAGCTGGACCCATATACTCAGTGGCGCCTGGCAACTTATTCCGATGGATCACCTCATCTTGTCTGTATACAGGGCACTTCTGATGCTACTAAGGAAGCAGGTGTTGTCTCGCATGGTCGCACTCTCCGGACCTATTCCAACATCCGTTGTAGGGTATTCGGGATGGATACTAGTGTACTAGCGCAAACACCTTCTCCCTGGTTCGGTATTGAAAGTCTTGGAGGAAACTCGCTCTTCCTTGGACAAAACTATCCAATGATGGTGGAAGGCGATCCAGCTGTTTTTGACACAACGTTACTACCATTTATGAGAAGCAACTGTATCTATACCTCGGACATTGTTATGCTTCCCTACCGTCCCAATATGGGTGCTAACATAGGGTGCTTCAGCTTGGATGATCAGTCCTGCGTTGGTCTCGAGATTGATAGCAGCTGGCCCTTCCCAGAGAATCACTTCTGGTTCAAAGCAAGCGTTTCCAACACCGACGAGTGGTTGAGCTGAAGTTCATTTCATCGCTTTGTTATTTTTTGTGTGAGAGAAACTTTACTAGAATGTTTTGTTGGAAATCATCTATAATCCAACGTGTATCCTCGTTGTCATTGTGGACCGATGACTTGTTGTATGTAATCAATGGTACATTTGCATATGCGTCCATCAACTCACGCTTGCTAGTGGTGTCCATATGAACAGTGCTAGTGATTCTAGTTGCAAAAATTAGATAGTGCTAGTGATTTTTAGCTGCATATTTTGACAAATCGCAGTGTTACAAGGTTGACAAATGGCAATGTTACTAGATAATCAAATGTCAACCTTTCCAGTTTGACAAATGGCAACATACGCAAAATGACAGATATGCAAATCTTACCCAATTGATTGTACATGGTTGCACACGGTCATGCAAAACAACCGTTTGCGTTGAAGGGATGCAGAAATCTTGCTCAACACATTTTCCCTTGGCTTCCTGGGGAAGCTGTCGGTTTGCATACTGGTGTTCTAACTAAAACGTTTGCGGTGAATGTTTTATATTTAAAAACCATTGAAGTTTTTTTCAAAAGAAAATCATTTGATAAGTCTGTACATTAAGAGAGAAAAACGCAAGTTCATTCAAACTATATCTTTCATTCGGTCACACTGCGAATTTATATTCATATGATCGAGAATTCAAGATACAGTATTAAACCCCAAAAAACTATTTCCGGCGGCGGCGGAGGCGGCGTGCCACGCCGTTGTTGTTGTTGTCGTCCTCCAGGACGCCGTTGTTGAAGTCTTCAAGGCAGCACAAAATTTTCTTCACTTGTAAATCAAACATCATGTCATCGCGCGATCGACGGGCGGGGAGCGGGAGGACGGCAACTGGCACCGCTGAGAGGTAGCGTTCGAGGGCAGCATCCCATGTCGCTGAGGGGGGCGCGCACGTGCACGGGCACGGGCGCGGCAGGTGCAGCCAAACGCACGGGGGCCAGCGCCACGATGGGTGGAGGGGCGCACACGGGCACGGGCGCTGGTGCTGGCATGTACACGAGCTCTGCGATAGTGCTCGGCGACCAGCCCGTCAATGCTACGGGGATGGTCACTGGCGCGGGCACGGGGATGGGAGCTGGGACGGGAGCGGGGGCAGCAACCGCCGCGGCCAGCTCGTTCTGGGCCATGTCCATGAGGCCCCATTCCTCCTTATTTTCTATCTCCTCCGGCTCGGAGTTGACTTCACCAAACTTGAAGACTAGTGGCAGATGATCGTTCTGCGCCATGGCGTTGGTGGAGGTCTGCGGGAGGGAGGGGAATAGGAGGCAAACCGTAAGGCCGCCCATATTAAATAGCTGCTCGGGCGCCATTAATGGAGAGGAAGGCGGGCGGCCATGGAAGTCAAAGGGCTCGCTTCCAAGTGAGCCTGCGCAGCGTACAACTCGCACGCTTCCCGTTGAGCCTGCGCATTGGAGGACAGCTTGCACACCTCTTGGTTAGCCTGCGCATCGGACTACGCTCGCATGCCTCCCGTTCAGTCAAGGTCAAGCAGTTGTCCGCACGACACCTCCTACCGCCATTAAAACCAAGACACGTGGCGTCACGTGAATGGTTAAAAGAACGCACACGGTTCGCATTGAGTTTCCTCTCAAAGGCAATACCCTCTTTCCTAGGGTTCCTGTTGAGGATCTGCTTTTTAAGCACATCACAAAGAGCCTGATGCCCTTTGAGGCTTTTGTACATGCCTGTCATGTACAATTCCTTCAGCCCTGCATCGTCAGTGATACTAGCAATGTCCTCAGATGAGGAATTAGTGATAGTAGAGACAGGTGAAGAATTTGTAACATTTGAAGCATTTGAACATTCAGGTGAAGAATTAGCAGATTCTCGTTTAATGCATTTTAAACATGGAGGAATAAATTCTTCCTGAGCAGCGCTGATTTGTTGAGCAAGTAATGAATAGCGATCCTTCTGAAGATCTTCATAACTCACTCTTAGCTTCTCAAGATCTTGCTCCTTTTGAAGATATTCATAAGAAAGCTTCTCATGATCAGATAAGAGAGTGTTGTGATGATTTTGAAGGTTGTCAAGCTTGGTCTGAAGTCTCTGAAGACTTTCAGCCAAGGCTTGTGACTGATTCATTTCTTCACCCAACATATCATTGCTCTTACTAAGCATATCATTAGCATTTTTCAAAGCTCTTTGTTGTTTAGCAGCAAGGGAAGCAAGTTTGACATAACTGGGTCCAAATTCATCATCAGATTCTTCATCACTAGAATCAGATAGGTAGCATTCAGTTACCTCAGCACTTTTTGCCATAAGGCATGAAGTAGAGGATGATGATTCTGGTTCGAATGTCATCGATTTGAGCGATTCCTTGAAGTCCTCAAACCAAGGATCATGACGGGTTCGCTGGCCTTCATAGACATCAGAGAGACGGTCCCAGACAAGTTTCGCCTGATCGAGATGCATGATGTTTCTGAACTGGTTTTGAGACAGACTGGAGCAGATGACGGCCTTCGCTGTGAGGTTGAGTTGAGTGTACTTGCGAATGTCATCAGCTTCCGCCATCTTGCACAGATCGGTCAGACCAATCTCAGTGACGGTCCATAGCTCGCTGTCCATCACCATGAGACGCTTCTTCATCATAGCCTTCCATTTGGGATACTCGTGACCGTCAAAGATGGGGCAAGGTACTTTCTTCATATCTGCGGTCGACATAACTAAAACTCCAGGCGGTTAAACCAAAATCACACAGAACAAGGGAGTACCTTGCTCTGATATCAATTGAAAGTGCGTTATATCGACTAGAGGGGGGGTGAATAGGCGATTTTTATGAAATTCTTCACTGAGGAATTTGCTCGTGAGGAAATTCCTTAGCGAAGAAATACTAGCAGCGGAATAAGTACTCAGAAGTAAACATAACAGATTACATGCATGGTCATCATGATGAAATGAAGACAAACACAGAGTACAGAAAGCGTAGGCACAGGATAACTCTAGATGAAGACAGACAGACTGAAGAAATTGAACTGAGGAATTTGTGAAAGTCTTCAGTCAAAGTCTTCAAACACAGATATGAACAAACAGACAACACAGTAATGAGGAAATGAAAGTGTTGAGGAAATGGAACCAGTAAGCTTGGTGAAGACAATGATTTGGTAGACCAGTTCCAACTGCTGTCTCAGTTGTACGTATGGTTGGAGCGGCTGAGTATTTAAACTCGAGGACACACAGTGGACACCCAGTCCTGAGCACGCAGCTCGGGACACCAAGTCCTCACCGTATTCTCCTTGAACTAAGGACACACAGTCCTCGTCCAATCACTCGTGGTAAGTCTTCAGGTGACTTCCGAACCTTCACAGACTTGGTCACTCGGCGATCCACAATTCCTCTTGGATGCTCTAGACCTTGACGCCTAACCGTCTGGAAGAAGCACAGTCTTCAAAGGTAACAAGCGTCGGATCCATGCAGGATCAATTTCTTCAGTGATGCTCAATCACTTTGGGTTTGTAGGTGTTTTGGGTTTGGGTTTGGATTTTCCTCACTTGATGATTTTCGCTCAAAGTCCTCGGAGGATGGGTTGCTCTCAAATGACAAGTGTCAAGTTCACGCGGAGCAGCCAACCAGCTAGTGGTTGAAGGGGGCGGCTATTTATAGCCTAGGGAGCAGCCCGACATGATAAGACATAAATGCCCTTCAATGATATGACCGTTAGGTGGACAAGATATTTTAGGACAGCTGGCGCGTGGCACAGCAACGGTCGGAAATTTGGAGTACAAATTCCTCAGGGCTATCATGTTCCTCACTGTGTAGGCAATTCGCACTGGCGAATTCCTAACTCCTCAGTCAGAGCAAAGTCCTCTGTGATCAGAAGAACTGTGTCTCTGTCACTGAAGAAATTGACTGAACTGTATGAGATTTCCAATGGCTTCACTCGAAGGGATTGGTAGGTGTAGGATTTGAGTTGAGCATCACATGGAAATTTTCTCCTTAGTATTTCCTCGACCCCCTTTAACAGTACGGTGTTTCCTATGACTCAAGAAAGAGAAAAAATGAAACTACGAAAACAAAAGTCTTCACGCTTCACGTTCCTCAAACGAATATCATGTCTTCAAGGTCACACCAATTTCTTCACTTTCAAAGTCTTCAGAAAGTCTTCAGAAAGTCTTCAGAATATCAAAGTCTTTGGTCGAAGAACTTCATTTTTAGGGGTCGACTTTTACTGTAAATATCAAACTCGTCATAGACTTATAGACCTGTGTACACTCATAAACACATCAGATGCTTAACCTATAAGTCTTCAATACACCAAAATCACTAAGGGGCACTAGACGCACTTACAGGAAGGCTAGTTAATAGCCCTCGGTAGTGTTCGGCGACAGTCGAGGTCAAGCCGTAAACAGTTCGGCCATTGTTATGAGTGGCCTGTTATTTAACACAGTCATCAGATCGCTGACCAGTGTACGCTTATTGTGACAGTCAGTTTTCGGCTTTCTCCACTGAGGTGCTTAACCGTGTGAGCTGGAAGCACGATCGCAGTGGTTCTCCCTTTGCACGCCTAGCCAAACAAAGCGGAACTTAGGAAGCAAGTGCAGGAGTCGGGCAACCCAACTATTGACCGAAGACACAATTCGAAACCGATGCATATATAGCAATGTCCGAGAATATTTTTGCCGAATCTATAAAGGTGTCCGGCATTGCACTACGAGACTTGTGTTGAAAACACACAAATAGTTTAAAAGTGCCATAAGCTTGGAAAACCAAAAAACGTCAGTAAAAACTTGACGTCCGAACATGATCAAGTGTTCGGTGCCAGTCCGAAAATTGGTCTTAGAAAAAAAAGTGCTTCTGTCGTGCTTTAACATTACACATCCGATCTCAAGACTTCAAGCGGGCCAACCTACGGCAACAGACTCCTATCCCGAAGGCGGAGTGCTTCTCGTTAGACCAGTTTAGCGAACTAAACTCGAGCGATCACTAGAGAGAAAACGGGTTATCTGGCTATTGACCACACACTCACGTCGAAAAAGGAGCAATAGAAAAAGACATTGCAACGACCAAGAAGAAAACACATTGACTATAAAATAGCTCATATAAATTTTAAGAGCCCCCAAGTGACTTGGGTAAAAGATTTTATGTATAATGATTGTATGTACCGAAGTACTTATATCATATCTTTGTTCAACCGAACTTTAAACGCGTCTTAACCGACCGTCGGCTTCTCCCTCTTCGGTCAAGGACCGAAAAGTGTTATGTACTCCACTTGTCGAGAATATCGACAGTGTTTCCGATAACCAGGCAACCGGGCCATAAGGCTGTAACAGACAAAGCGCGCTCAGGGAACTTATTCTATATTACAGACGAAGTGTAAGAAGCATCTTCGAAGAAAATAGTACCCCCACACATACCTTTCTTCGGTGCTCATTGTTATTATGAGACTTGTGCAATAGATTTTTTGTACTCATGAGTTCTGTTGTGTGCCAACCATCATTGAAAACTGTAAGAGCGCTAGCTTTCGGCTTCACCCAGTCTGAGGTCCGGCTCGGGTGACCCGATCGTGAAAATCACAGAGGTGCTCCCTTTACTCCCTAGCCAAACAATCGGGAACGTAGGGGTAAACACAGGAGCGAGGCAACCCAGCTTGCAAATCGCTTAAGTCAATATGGTGCATATTGTGGCGTAATACACGGACAAGGAACGAAGCCGTACAAGTATAATCATATGCAAGAGGAAAAGCTTCATGAAGGAAGCCCCCAAATGAATTGGGTATTTGAATTTATGCGTCACAAACAAAGTTTGGACAAGGAAATTTTTTACAAGCAACTTTTTTCCAAAAAAGTATAATGCTTGGTCGAACCGAACACAAGTTAGAAATTAAAGCTTTGAGCATGAAAGCGACTTAGCTGGTTAATGTGTTCGGTATTGATGACGCGGTCCGAGCTTGATGCGGGGCAAGGTTCCATCCCCCAAGCCGGTCCCGAGGTGGCGGCGCGGAGAGCTCGACACGCCGAAGTGGTGACATAGCACGGTCAATGCAGACCGGCAGAGTGACGCCGAAGTCCCCGGATCATTTTCCTGTGCACAAAAAATAGTGCAAACCGGAGATAGTAGTAATAATGATAATTAAAAAAAACCGTTGCATAATAAATAATTTATGAAAAGTGAGTAATAAAAGAAATATGGCCTGGCGCCGAAGTCAATGTCAATGCAGGGCGTCGGCATTATGCGGTAAAGGCGTGGCAAAGGCTGAATTCACAGGTCGGTCCGAGTTCCGGATGCGGCGTTCGCCGGACTATGTACGAAAACTGACCGAACCACCACGCGACCGTCGTTAATGCGGCCATCATTAGACAGACCTGTGTACAGATGATGGACAAACCAGAGTAATAATTCCTTGGGAAAAATAAACCCAAACAAGAAAAAAATACTAGGATTAATAGCACCTGGTTTATTTGTTGTAGCAATCCGAAGAAAGGTGATTCCCAAAATTGGGACTCGATCTACACACCCATTGCCTGAATGGCAATAAAGCGACGGTATGGCGATGCTGGCAAAGGTTGGCTCGCCGAGGCAAAGCCCTCGGTCCAGCTAACATGACGGAGCTGGTCGGCTAGTGACGCCGAAGTCTCCGGAGTAGGTTGATAAAGAGATGTCGAAGCCTCGATGTCAGCCGATGAGTCGAAGTAGGTCGTCGTGATGGACACCAGCTTGAAGAAGCAATAGTGCGGCCCTGCCGATGCAAGTCGTGACGTGGTCGATGCCGGCTTGATGAAGTGATCGTGCGGCGATGCCGGTATGCCCGCTCTGTGTAATCTGTGGGGCGCCAATGTTGGTGATGATTTATCCTTCGCGATGCCGAACTCTTGTTCCGCTTACCGAGATGATGATCGAAGGAATTGAGCTCGGCTCAATAAAGCGGCGACGTGTGTAGCGCAGGTCCGCATCCGTGGATCAATACCGCCGGACCGGTTTGACACCAGCGTGATGGTGAAGATTACCTCGAAGGAGGCTTAAAATTTTATGGGTACGTGTTTAAAAACAACGCACAATACCATAGAAGAAATTTCTTTAAAAAAGGTTGCCCAATATCACATTCATAAAGAGACATGAATTCGGGTCGGATCCGTATTTGCGTAGAGACCAGATCCGAAAATTGCCCCACTCATCGGAAGTTTCTTAGAGTTTGAACCGTTGGATCGAGCTAAAATTTGGAGGGGTGGTAGATATGGGATTTCCGCAGTAGATGAACGGTTGGATCTTCCAGAGGACCTCCGAGCTAGGCTCCGAATACCATGCCCTACACTCGTCCAGATTCCCGTCCAGATTTGACAGGGCTCCGGTAAATCGTAGATTGTCGGAGATTCCTCCATCAGAACTCGACGAAATTTTCCAGGGTTGTTGTAGACTCAATTCCGCACAATTCCACCAAAGGTATTGTCAAAGCGATGCTCTAAGAGGTGGTGGCAGCGCATACAAATTTGTTGTTCGGAAAAATAGCACGGTCGCCCGAGGGCAATGTTGACGTTGAGCCCCGGAGCTCCATGGATGATTCCTCCATGATCTTGATAGAGATCGGAGTTGCTGTTGATGAAGGACCTCGTCCGAACATGATGATCGGACACGAAGCATGGTCCTTGGTCGAGACAAGGTGACCAGTCGAGCCAGCGACGAAGATGCCGGCATCGCAGTTGACCTGCAGACGAGCCATGGATCCTTTTGCCGATCACACAGCGGAACTCTCAATGAAAGCACCAATGTCGGTGTCAAAACCGGCGGATCTCGGATGGTGGGTCCCGAACTGTGCGTCTAGAATCGATGGTAACAGGAGACAAGGGACACAATGTTTTACCCAGGTTCGGGCCCTCTTGATGGAGGTAAAACCCTACGTCCTGCTTGATTAATATTGATAATATGGGTAGTACAAGAGTTGATCTACCACGAGATCGTAGAGGCTAAAACCCTAGAAGCTAGCCTATGATATGATTGTTGTCTCTCTATCGACTAGCCTGACCTCGGTTTATATAATGCACTAGAGGCCTAGGATAACAAGAGTCCTAGCCGAATACGCCGGTGGGGTGGAGTCCTTGTCTTGATTGCCAAGTCTTGTGGAATCTTCCTTGTATGCGGCAGCTGTCCGAACTGGCCCATGAGTATACGGCCATAGGGGTCCTCTGCCCAATCTAACAGATCGGGAGATGACGTGGTGAGTACCCCCTAGTCCAAGACACCGTCAGTAGCCCCCTGAACCGGTCTTCAAGTTAGGGACGCTCCTCGATTCTTCCGAACTGTTCTTCATCTTCGGTCGCCGGTCTTGAAAACTGGTTCAACAAATCTTTGCATCTTCGATCTTGAGGATGGCCGAAATGCATTCGACGAGTTTACACATCGGGTATCCGAGGAGCCCCTTTAAGTTTCCGGCCTTTATCAATGCCTTGTTAATTTTATGCCACACCTCGGGTTTGAAGTTGTTCCCGGGAGGCAGTGTCCTCTCGCGTCCGAGCTCCAACGCGGACTGCATTCGAGGTATCTTTTGCAGCCGAGCACCAACGCCGGACCGCTTCCCAGCTCTAACCCGGAATGTATCCGAGCTCCAACGCTGGACTATGTATCCGTGCTCCAACGCCGGACTGTATCCGAGCTCCAACGTCGGACTGTATCCAAGGTGTCGTAAATCACCTTGGTTCAAAGAAGTTTGAAGGAGTTTAGCCGAGCTTAATGCCGGAAATGCCCTCTATGGAGCAAGCCACTAGCGCACGAGCTTTATGCCAGACTGCTTCCGAGGTGGTGCACCACCCCGACTGTGGGCCGATTTTTTGTCAATATTTTTTATTATTGCAATTTATTCTCTGCCGAGATATATGGACAGTAGCCCTCAAGGTGTGTATCGATTTAAAACCAAAGATGCACTTGAAGGATGACGTAAGACCGCTGATTCCAGTAGCCGCTGAGACTCAGGTTGACTTGTAAAATCGCCTTGAGGATCAAGTCCTAGCTCGGCAGGATACTTCGGGACACAATAAGCGGCGTGCTCAGTCCTCGAGACTCAGGTTGGGTGCGGCCGACCAACCTGAGGATCAAAATCTCCTCGGAAACTGTATTGCACTTAAAATTTTCTGCATTGGATAGGCAATGCAGTAGCCCCCGAGACACTGGTTGGGTGGCAACACCAGATCAGGGGATCGATGTGCCCCTTTAATATTTGTAAATAATAAGCCCGAAGCCCAGTAGCCCCCAAGCCTTAATGCGGGCACGGGTGGCTGAATTAAGGATCGATATCCATAGTAAAATCACAAATTATGTGTAATGACTATATGTATCCAAGTACTTTACGTCATTAATGCTCAGATCCGCATTGTACAAAACTTTGTTGACCGACCATCGGCTTCCACCTCCTCGGCCAGTAGCCGAGGAGTGAGTCCTACTTTATAAATCCTTTATGAGGGCAAAGATTTACGACAAACAAGGCAATCTGGCCACACGGTTTTATAAACAAAGGTACGCAGAGAGATATGTTATATTATTGTTTAACAGAAGAAATGTCTTCCAAAGAAAATAGTCCCGCTATCGGTTCCTTTCTTTGGGTTGTCATGCTAAGCATGATCATGAAACCTCAGCTCCAATGTAAGAGCAAAATATCGAATATTTTTGCCGAATCTATAAAGGTGTCCGTCATTGCACTGCGAGACTTGTGCTGAAAACACACAAATAGTTTAAAAGTGCCATAAGCTTGGAAAACCAAAAAACGTCAGTAAAAACTTGTCGTCCGAACAGGATCAAGTGTTCGGTGCTAGTCCGAAAATTGGTCTTAGAAAAAAAAGTGCTTCTGTCGTGCTTTAACATTACACATCCGATCTCAAGACTTCAAGCGGGTCAGCCTACGGCAGCAGCCTCCTATCTCGAAGGCGGAGTGCTTCTCGTTAGACCAGTTTGGCGAACTAAACTCGAGCGATCACTAGAGAGAAAATGGGTTATCTGGCTATTGACCACACACTCACATCGAAAAATGAGTGATAGAAAAAGACATTGCAACGACCAAGAAGAAAACACATTGACTATAAAATAGCTCATATAAATTTTAAGAGCCCCCAAGTGACTTGGGTAAAAGATTTTATGTATAATGATTGTATGTACCGAAGTACTTATATCATATCTTTGTTCAACCAAACTTTAAACGCGTCTTAACCGACCGTCGGCTTCTCCCTCTTCGGTCAAGGACCGAAAAGTGTTATGTACTCCACTTGTCGAGAATATCGACAGTGTTTCCGAGAACCAGGCAACCGGACCATAAGGCTGTAACAGACAAAGCGCGCTCAGGGAACTTATGCTATATTACAGACGAAGTGTAAGAAGCATCTTCGAAGAAAATAGTACCCCCACCGATACCTTTCTTCCGTGCTCATTGTTATTATGAGACTTGTGCAATAGATTTTTTGTACTCATGAGTTCGGTTGTGTGCCGACCATCATTGAAAACTGTAAGAGCGCTAGCTTTCGGCTTCACCCAGTCTGAGGTCCGGCTCGGGTGACCCGATCGTGACAATCACAGAGGTGCTCCCTTTACTCCCTAGCCGAACAATCGGGAACGTAGGGGTAAACACAGGAGTGAGGCAACCCAGCTTGCAAATTGCTTAAGTCAATATGGTGCATATTGTGGCGTAATACACGAACAAGGAACAAAGACGTACAAGTATAATCATATGCAAGAGGAAAAGCTTCATGAAGGAAGCCCCCAAATGAATTGGGTATTTGAATTTATGCGTCACAAACAAAGTTTGGACAAGGAAATTTTTTACAAGAAACTTTTTTCCAAAAAATTATAATGCTTGGTCGAACCGAACACAAGTTAGAAATTAAAGCTTTGAGCATGAAAGCGACTTAGCTGGTTAATGTGTTCGGTATTGATGACGTGGTCCGAGCTTGATGCGGGGCAAGGTTCCATCCCCCAAGCCGGTCCCGAGGTGGCGGCGCGGAGAGCTTGACACGCCGAAGTGGTGACATAGCACGGTCAATGCAGACCGGCAGAGTGACGCCGAAGTCCCCGAATCATTTTCCTGTGCATAAAAAATAGTGCAAACCGGAGATAGTAGTAATAATGATAATTAAAAAAATCGTTGCATAATAAATAATTTAGGCAAAGTGAGTAATAAAAGAAATATGGCATGGCGCCGAAGTCAATGTTGATGCAGGGCATCGGCGTTATGCGGTAAAGGCGTGGCAAAGGCTGAATTCACAGGTCGGTCCGAGTTCCGGATGCGGCGTTCGCCGAACTATGTACGAAAATTGACCGAACCACCACGCGACCGTCGTTAATGCGACCATCATTAGACAGACCTGTGTACAGATGATGGACAAACCAGAGTAATAATTCCTTGGGGAAAATAAACCCAAACAAGCAAAAAATACTAGTATTAATAGCACCTGGTTTATTTGTTGTAGCAATCCGAAGAAAGGTGATTCCCAAAATTGGGACTTGATCCGCACACCCATTGCCTGAATGGCGATAAAGCAACGGCATGGTGATGCTGGCAAAGGTTGGCTCGCCGAGGCAAAGCCTTCGGTCCAGCTAACATGGCGGAGCTGGTCGGCTAGTGACATCGAAGTCTCCGGAGTAGGTTGATGAAGAGATGGCGAAGCCCCCGGTCCAGCCGAGATGTCGAAGCCTCGATGTCAGCCGATGAGTCGAAGAAGGTCGGCGTGATGGACACCAGCTTGAAGAAGCAATAGTGCGGCCCTGCCAATGCAGGTCGTGACATGGTCGATGCCGGCTTGATGAAGTGACCGTGCGGCGATGCCGGTATGCCCGCTCTGTGTAATCCGTGGAGCGTCGATGTTGGTGATGATTTATCCTTCGCGATGCCGAAATCTTGTTCGGCTTGCCGAGATGATGATCGAAGGAATTGAGCTCGGCTCAATAAAGCGGCGACGTGTGTAGCGCAGGTCAGCATCCGTGGAGCAATACCACCGGACTGGTTTGACACCAGCGTGATGGTGAAGATTACCTCGAAGGAGGCTTAAAATTTTATGGGTACGTGTTTAAAAACAATGCAGAATACCATAGAAAAAATTCCTTAAAAAAGCTTGTCCAATATCATGTTCATAAAGAAACATGAATTCGGGTCGGATCTGTATTCGTGCAGAGAACAGATCCGAAAATTGGTCCAGTCATCGGAAGTTTCCCGGAGTTTGAACCGTTGGATCGAGCTGAAATTTGGAGGGGTGGTAGATATGGGATTTCCGCAGTAGATGAACGGTTGGATCTTCCAAAGGACCTCCGAGCTGGGCTCCGGAGACCACACCCTACACTCGTCCAGATTCCCGTCCTGATTTGACAGGGCTCCGGTATATCATAGATTATCGGAGATTCGTCCATCGGAACTCGACGAAATTTTCCAGGGTTGTTGTAGACTCAATTCCGCACAATTCCACCAGAGGGATCGTCAGAGCGATGCTCTAAGAGGTGGTGGCAGCTGATACAAATTTGCTGTTCGGAAAAATAGCACGGTCGTCGGAGGGCAATGTTGACGTTGAGCCCCCGAGCTCCATGGATGATTCCTCCATGATCTTGATAGAGATCGGAGTTGATGTTGATGAAGGACCTCGTCCGAACATGACGATCAGAGACGGAGCATGGTCCTTGGTCGAGCCAAGGTGACCAGTCGAGCCGGTGACGAAGATGTCGGCATCGCAGTTGACCTGCAGGCGAGCCATGGATCCTTTTGCCGATCACACAGCGGAACCCTCAATGAAAGCACCAATGTAGGTGTCAAAACCGGCGGATCTCGGATAGGGGGTCTCGAACTATGCGTCTAGGATCGATGGTAACAGGAGACAAGGGACACAATGTTTTACCCAGGTTCGGGCCATCTTGATGGAGGTAAAACCCTACGTCCTGCTTGATTAATATTGATAATATGGGTAGTACAAGAGTTGATCTACCACGAGATCGTAGAGGCTAAAACCCTAGAAGCTAGCCTATGATATGATTGTTGTCTCTCTATCGACATGCTGGCCTCGGTTTATATAATGCACCAGAGGCCTAGGATAACAAGAGTCCTAGCCGAATACGCCGGTGGGGTGGAGTCCTTGTCTTGATTGCAAAGTCTTGTGGAATCTTCCTTGTATGTGGCAGCTGTCCGAACTGGCCCATGAGTATACGGCCACGGGGGTCTTCGGCCCAATCTAACAGATCGGGAGATGACGTGGTGAGTACCCCCTAGTCCAGGACACCGTCAGAGGATATTACTCAAAATAGAGAAGCCTCGGGTCGGGTAGCCAAGTGAGCCATTGAGCTTGGACCCCATGATTTGAAGTATATGCCTCGCACATCCATCAAGTCTCAAGCACTTGCGGATTTCATCAATGATTGGACAGAGCTGCAGATGCCTGAGAAGTCGGATAGCACATATTGGACTATTTACTTTGATGGGTCCAGGCAGTTGGAAGGCTCGGGGGCTGGAGTTATTTTGACTTCCCCACCAAGTGATAAATTTTGTTATGTTTTAAGGTTGATGTTCCCTTGTAATAACAATGTAGCTGAGTATGAAGCCTTACTCCATGGTCTTCGGATGGCTCAAGAGATGAATCTACACCAGGTGAGGTGTTTTGGTGACTCGGATCTGGTGGCTCAGCAAGTTTCAAGCACTTGGCATTCTAAAGACCCACTCATGGTGGCTTATCGCCGTGAGGTTGATGCTATTGCTGGTCATTTCAAAGGTTATCAACTGGAACATGTTGATCGCAGGAAAAATGAGGCGGCTGATGCTTTGATACGGTTAGGGTCCCAGCGTAAGCCGGTGCCACCTAACGTTTTCCTTGATATTCTGCATAACCCTTTAGTCAAATTGCCTACAGAGGAAGATGTTGCTATTCCTGACCCGGAGGCACAATTGGTGGCGGCTCTTCATGCTATTCCTAATTGGACAGTTCCATATTTAGCTTATATGACCCGGGGTGAGTTACCTGAAGATGAAACATTGGCCAGGCAGATAACCCGGCGGCCTAAGTCAATGACTATTGTCAATGGAGAATTGCACCACTGCAGTGTCACAGGGGTGTTTCAACGTTGTGTTTCTCCTGAGGAGGGCCGAGAGATTTTACGAGAGATTCATGAAGGAGATCATGGTCATCATGTCGGTTCTAAGTCTCTCGTAGCCAAGGCTTTTTGTCATGCGTTTTATGGGCTGACAGCTCACGCTGATGCGGAGGATTTGGTCAGTAAATGTGATGGTTGTCAGAAATTTTCTCGAAGAGCTCATGTGCCGGCTCAAGAATTGAGGATGATTCCAATAACTTGGCCATTTGCGGTCTGGGGGCTTGATATGATTGGACCTTTCAAACGGTCCAAGGATAAAAATACCCACCTTCTAGTGGTGGTTGACAAATTTACAAAGTGGGTTGAGGCAGAGCCAGTCAGTAAGTGTGACGCGGCGACAGCAGTTTAATTCATCAAAACGGTATCCTCACATTATTATAACTGATAATGGCACTAATCTGTCCAAGGGTGCTATGAAAGAATTTTGTCAACAAGAGCATATTCGACTTGATGTATCATCAGTGGCTCACCCCCGGTCCAATGGTTAAGCTGAAAGAGCCAATCAAGAAATTTGAAAGGCATCAAGCCCCGGCTTATGGTCCCTTTGCAGAGGACGCCGGGTTATTGGGTGGAGGACCTACCCTCAGTGTTATGCAGTATCAATACTACCCCCAACAGATCTACGGGTTACACACCTTTCTTCATGGTTTACGGAGCAGACGCGGTTCTCCCTAGTGACATCCGTCACGATTCGCCCCGTGTGGCAGCTTATGTTGAAGCTGATAAAGAAAAAAGCATGTCAGGATGCTCTTGACCTGTTGGATGAGGAGCGTGACCGTGCGACGGCTCGTTCTACGATTTACCAGCAAGACCTGCGTCGTTATCATAGTCGCCGGGTTAAAACCAGGACCTTTCAAGAAGGAGATTTGGTGCTCCGGCTCATCCAGGATCAAACTGACATGCACAAGCTATCCCCACCTTGGGAAGGACCCTTTGTGGTGAGCAAAAATTTGAACAATGGATCATACTACCTTATCGATTTTCGAGACCAGAAGGACTCACGCACGTCGGAGGAGGAGACCCGCCGGCCATGTAATATTGCTCATCTTCGGCCTTATTACACCTGAGCCACCGGCTCTTGTGATGTACATATTTTGTCAATGTATACATTATGATGAATATAATAAAGCCGACATCCCTGATAATTCAGGGCCTCTGTCGTTTCATTTCTGAGAATATGAGTCTTTATTGTCACTTCATACGATCACTTGGGGGCTTCCTACTTATTGAGCATAGCTATGATTACACTCTTGATCTGGCTTGTACGCCATGATTAAAACATACTTGGGGGCTTCCTGCTCATTCAGCATAGCTATGACCACCATACTGATCCGGCTTATAAGCTTGGACTGAAATACTACTTGGGGGCTTTTTGTTACTGAACAGAGCTTTGTTGACCCATGTAATAGGCTTGGACGCCAGGTGTATTTACCAAAAAAATCCAGGTTACCCTGCCTTTTGTTTTGCCTGCCACTCCGACCAGGTAATCCTGGAATGACTCGATGTACTCTTGACAATCAATCTTTTCAAGACCCTGAATTTGTCAAAGTTAAAATGGTGATTCGTCATCTGAGGTCCGGCTTACGAGGTTTGAATTAAAGTTTAACTCAGTGGCTGCGTGGCCCTTGAATAAACTTGAACTGGAGGCTTGGCAGCCTATGAACGCCTTGTTTTTTTGTTTTTCTGATTTATATTTGATTTGAGCACCTTTTGAGTTTCATCTTTTATGCCATGTTGATACATGGTTGAAAACTGATTAGGGCCATGATGCCTTATTGATCATATATGAATCTATCCGGAGTTTATTAACCCGACCTGGCTTTGGACTTTAAGTCACCAGTATATGATGATTTTTGTGCTTCGAGTTCTGGCTCAATGCTTTGGGATATAACCCCTTGCTGCACATAGCGTGATAAGCCGGTGGCATGAATAAATTGAACAGGGCGTTGTGCTCTATCTTTAGGGTTGTTACCCTTACTGGCATGATAAGCCGGTAATGTGCATAAATATCACAGGTATGATATTTATTTTGTTATGGTTATCTGAGGTTTTGATAAACCGGCCCTGGTTATGGACTATTTAGTCATTAGTGGTTTTTATATGGGGTATTGTGACCCACCCTGGGGTAAACTGTCAGGGCACTTGTTATCTGTTTGATGAGCAGGAAGACACAATAAGTATGGTCTGCATAATTGATAATGTCATGAGCATAAGTGGCAGATCTTCAAATGACGGATCAGTAGTGTTATGCAAACAAAACGTGCATGATGGCACAACATATCAGTGTTTAACTAGTCTATTACATGGCTCCGTGCACCCAAATGAGTAAGTGTTTTTTCAAGCAATGCCTGATGATGCAAGTTATGAACCGTCCAGCGGATCAGTTCTCCTGGTCTTGGCAGCTTGAAGCTTCCGGGTCATCCCGCGCTGGTTCTTCTTCTCCCTCCATCGTATGGAAGTCAGGCGATGACCAATTGATGCGAATCAAGGGTTGAAATTCAGCTTCATCATCGATAAGCTCAGATGGATCGATTTCAAGGGCAAAAGTGTGCTTACGAATTGGAGGGATAAGGTCTGCAATTTTGTAAGCCGGCGTGGGCATTTTCTGGTTCTCTCTGGTATAAGCTGCCTGATATTTGGACAGATCTATTTCTACAACAAGCAGACTCGCCAATGGATGCATCTCCTTCACACACGCAGCAAAATCTTTCTTGTCAAAAGGAGACTCGTCCTCTTTTAAACGGGGGCAGCCAGTCGCTAGCTCGGCCGGGTCTAATTCTGACTGCCATGCCTTTGCACGGCTTAAAGCCGTAATGGCACCGACTCTAGCAGCTGACCATTTGTTCTCTTCAATTCTGGCAGGTAGGATAGAAAGTTGGCTTAAGACATTGCTGAGAAGAGATGGTGCTTTCTTGCTTGGGGATATGGTGGCTATCGTGCGCTGAGCTCTAGTGTATAGTTGTTCTACTAGTGTATAAACCGCCTTGAGCTTTATCAGCATTTCCTTCCCAAGATTGCTGCTTCTGGGACCTGCATGACACATTATGATTAAGTCACCAGACGGCTTATAACATGGAGAGTGGAAAGTCTTTACAATATAAAAGATCTTACCAAAAGTAGCAAAGGTCATCTGATTGATATGATGCTTCAAGCCATTAAGTTCTATGGTGACCTCCTCTAATGATGCCTCAGCTTTTTCAGCCCTCTGGATCAGGGCAGCCTTCTCTTCAACCCAGGTGGCCTTCTCAGTATTAAACTGAGTTTTGAGTTTTTCATTTTCATCCAGGCTAAACTTGAACTTGGAGTCAGCCTTCCGGGTTTCAGCTTCTTGTGCTTCAAGCCGGATTTTTGAATCAGTCAACTAAGATTGAAATTGACTAGATGCTTCCTGAAAGAAAAGGTCGAAACAAAGATGCACAATTATGAGGCAGTATATATATTGATAAGTCCCAAGCCCTTTGCAAGCAATAGCACTTGGCACTTGGGGGGCTAATGGGTGCAGAAAGTTTCTTGATGAAGCAGTACATATTTATAAGTCCCAAGCCCTTTGCAAGCAATAGCACTTGGCACTTGGGGGCTAATGGATGCAAAGTTTATTTTATGATGCAATGGTAGATGACCCCGGTTCATCATTTTTCAAACATTAGCCCGGTTTGCAAGGGTGACAAGATGAGATTTTTTGTGACAATGATAAGTCCCGGTTTATCCATATGAATTCAACCAGCCCTTGGGGGCTACACGTGCAAAATTGATCAATATTAACTGAAGACCCGGCTCAACTTGATAGTTTAAGTCGGCCCTCGGGGACTACAAGTGCAAAGTTGATTCTTGAAAGTCCCGGCTTATCTTCATATGTTTAAGACGGCCCTTGGGGGCAACGGGTTTTGATTCAAATGCATAGCTAAAAGACTATCTAACAAGTCTACAGTATATTTTATTCTAATCATATTCAGTAGACTTGGGGGCTGAAGGAGTATATCTTAGCGAAAATTAATACCTCATGTTTCTGATGCATGTGCTTGACCATGTCAATCTCCAGATCACGGCTAATGTGTACTTGATTGAGATAGTCGAAGAGGATTTCGCTAATATTCAGATAAGAATAATTGGCCATGTCAAATTTGACCTTGCGCCTCTCGATCAATTCTTCCTTGGCAGAATGTTTTCCTAGAGGAACAGGATTCCCCGGCTCTTGAAAACCAGTGCCAGTGATGAGAACTTCCTTAGTGTTTGGTTCTGAAGGCTTGATTGGGCTTGGCGGTTCAGCACCCAAGGGATCGACAACTATATGATCAGTAGAGGTACTAGAGATTGGTGGCGGGTCATCAGCAGGTTCTTCCAACTGTTGCACGGAGGCCTCAGATATTGGTGCTTGTTTTTACGGTTCATGAGTCTTGGGGTCTTCTGTTAGCCTGTTTATTTTAGCCTTTTTGCTAGGCTTTGCTTTCCCACTGCAAGAGGATTCAAAAAGTCAGTATGAGTTTAGAGATGTTGAAAAGCACAGATAAAGTTGGTACCCAGTGGCAGTCTTGAAAGGCGAAAGCTGAGTCTGAGATGAATCGCCAGACAAAGAGTGAGAGGTCCCCTGAAAATTTGAGTCAGAAGGATTCAGTGCTTGATGAATAAGACCTGCTTTAGAATTAATAGAGTTGGAATTTTGAAGCACCTCATTCTGGCGTTTGCGTGGGGCTGGTGTGTTAGGTTAACCAGAGGAAAGCTCTCCGCCTCCACTGGTCCGGGTTCTGCGCCGGTTCTCATGCTGTTGTTGCTTCCAAATAAAGTTGGGATCCAAGTGAGCTAAAGGGTTAGAAAACCTTACTTTTCGAATCACTCGTTCATACGTCTCCAACACATCTATAATTTTTTATTGTTCCATGCTATTATATTATCCTTCTAGGATGTTTTATATGATATTTTATATGATTTTTGGGACTAACCTATTAACCTACAGCCCTGTGCCAGTTTCTGTTTTTTCCTTGTTTTTGAATATCGCAGAAAAGGAAAACCAAACGGAGTCCAATTGACCTGAAACTTGACAGAGCTTATTTTTGGACCAGAACAAGGCCATGGAGTAAAAGAGTTGGGCCAGAAGAGTCCCAGGCTGCCCACGAGGGTGGGGGGCGCGCCCACCCCCCTGGGCGCGCCTCCCTACCTCGTGGACAGCTCGGAGACCCCCCCCCTGACTTGTTCTCGACGCCAAAACCTCTTATATATACAGAAACTTCCAGAAAGAAACCTAGATCGGGAGTTCCGCTGCTGCAAGGCTATGTAACCACCAAAAACCAATCTAGACCCGTTCTGGCACCCTGCCAGAGGGGAATCCCTCTCTGGTGGCCATCTTCATCATCCCGGCGTTCTCCATGACGAGGAGGGAGTAGTTCACCCTCGGGGCTGAGGGTATGTACCAGTAGCTATGTGTTTGATCTCTCTCTCTCTCTCTCTCTCTCTCTCTCGTGTTCTTAAGGTGGTACGATCTTGATGTATCGCGAGCTTTGCTATTATAGTTGGATCTTATGATGTTTCTCCCCCTCTACTCTCTTGTAATGGATTGAGTTTTCCCTTTGAACTTATCTTATCGGATTGAGTTTTTAAGGGTTTGAGAACACTTGATGTATGTCTTGCATGTGCTTATCTATGGTGACAATGGGATATCACGTGATCTACTTGATGTATTTTTTGGTGATCAACTTGCGTGTTCCGTGACCTCGTGAACTTATGCGTAGGGGTTGGCATACGTTTTCGTCTTGACTCTCCGGTAGAAACTTTGGGGCACTCTTTGAAGTACTTTGTGTTGCTTGAATAGATGAATCTGAGATTGTGTGTTGCACATCGTATAATCATACCCACGGATACTTGAGGTGACATTGGACTATCAAGGTGACATTAGTTTTTTGGTTGATTTGTGTCTTAAGGTGTTATTCTAGTACGAACTCTAGGATAAATCGAACAGAAAGAATAGCTTCATGTTATTTTACTACGGACTCTTGAATAGATCGCTCAGAAAGGATAACTTTGAGGTGGTTTGGTACCCTACAATAATCTCTTCGTTTGTTCTCCGCTATTAGTGACTTGGAGTGACTCTTTGTTGCATGTTGAGGGATAGTTATATGATCCAATTATATTCTTATTGTTGAGAGAACTTGCACAAGTGAAAGTATGAACCCTAGGCCATGTTTCCTAGCATTGCAATACCATTTGTGCTCACTTTTATCATTAGTTACCTTGCTGTTTTTATATTTTCAGTTTACAAAAACCTATATCTACCATCCATATTGCACTTGTATCACCATCTCTTCGCCGAACTAGTGCACCTATACAATTTACCATTGTATTGGGTGTGTTGGGGACACAAGAGACTCTTTACTATTTGGTTTGCAGGGTTGTTTGAGAGAGACCATCTTCATCCTATGCCTCCCACGGATTGATAAACCTTAGGTCATCCACTTGAGGGAAATTTGCTACTGTCCTATAAACCTCTGCACTTGGAGGACCAACAACGTCTACAAGAAGAAGGTTGCGTAGTAGACATCAAGTAGATTGTGGCGTCGTTGCCGGGGAGGTGAGTGCTTGAAGGTTTATCTTTAGATCTTGCAATCGAATCTTTTAGTTTCTTGTTTTATCACTAGTTTAGTTTATAAAAGAAAACTACAAAAATGAAATTAAGGGCGCCTCATCTGCTTCATCTTTTTAATGTCTTTCGTGAAAATGATGGAAAGGAAAATTGTGCTCAAGTACTAGAAGAAGAATTACATAGAATGCTTGGCATAAAATATGTGAATGATGAGCATGATTGCAATGTTGTTAGTATGAATTCTTTGAATACCCATGATGCTAATGATACGCAAAGCCACAAGCTTGGGGATGCTATGTCTTATGAAGATGATATGTTTAACCTCCCAAGTTTTGATATGCAAATTTATTATGATGATAGCATGCCTCCTATTTATGATGGTTGTATTGATGAAAGTGGATTTGGAGAGGTCATGACTTTATTTAGTAATGATTCCACTATTTCGGAAGAGGTTCCAATTGATTATGAGAACAAAGTTGCTATCGATGATGATTATTGTGATGATATGTATGCTATAAATATTAATGATAACCATGAAACTTCTCATCATGATTTTAGTTTTCAATTGTATTATGCCTCTCATGATAGTTATTTTGTTTAGTTTTCTCCCACTATTATTCATGAGAAGAATACTGCTTATGTGGAGAGTATTAAATTTTCTATGCTTGTAGATCATGAAAGGAATGCTTTATGTGATGGTTATATTGTTGAATTCATTCATGATGCTACTGAAAATTATTATGAGGGAGGAACATATGCTTGTAGGAATTGCAATAATATCAAGTTTCCTCTCTATGTGTTGAAAATCTTTAAGCTATGCTTGTTTTGCCTTCCTATGCTTGTTGATTATTGTTCCCATAAGTTGTTTGATCACAAAATCCCTATGCATAGGAACTGGGTTAGACTTAAATGGGCTAGTCATATTCTTCATGATGCTCTCTTTATCTTCCAATTCTTATCTTTTATGTGAGCATCATTGAAATCATCATGCCTAGCTAGGGGCGTTAAACGTTAGCGCTTGTTGGGAGGCAACCTAATTTTATTTTTTTGTTCTTTGAAATTTGCTCCTGTTTAGTAATAAATGATTAATCTAGCCTATGGTTATATGTGGTTTTATGTTTTAATTAGTGTGTGTGCCAAGTAGAACCTTTGGGAACACTTGGGTGAAGTCTTTATGATCTTGCTGTAACAAACAGAAACTTTAGCGCTCATGAGATTAGCTGCAATTTTTTAATGGAGAGTGCTTTTAGGTTGATTATTTTTTAACCTGATTAATAGAAAAATTCCTCAGGTCCACCAGTTTATTTCAGAATTTTTGGAGTGCCAGAAGTATACGTTTGATACAGATTACTACAGACTGTTCTGTTTTTTACAGATTCTGTTTTCTACATGTTGTTTGCTTATTTTGATGAATCTATGAGTAGTATCGGAGGGTATGAACCATAGAGAAGTTGGAATGCAGTAGATATTACACCAATATGAATTTAGAATGAGTTCACAACAGTACCTAAGTGGTGATTTATTTTCTTATACTAACGGAGCTTACGAGTTTTCTGTTGAGTTTTGTGTTGTGAAGTTTTCAAGTTTTGGGTAAAGATTCGATGGACTATGGAATAAGGAGTGGAAAGAGCGTAATCTTGGGGATGCCCAAGGCACCCCAAGGTAATATTCAAGGATAACCAAGAGCCTAAGCTTGGGGATGCCCCGGATGGCATCCCCTCTTTCGTCTTCGTTCACCGGTAACTCTACTTGGAGCTACATTTTTATTCACCACATGATATGTGTTTTGCTTGGAGCGTCATTTTATTTTATTTTGCTTTGCTTGCTGTTTGAATAAAATACCAACATATGAAATCCTTAAATGTTAAAGAGTCTTCACATAGTTGCATAATTATTCAACTACTCATTGGTCTTCACTTATATCTTTTGGAGTAGTTTGTCATTTGCTCTAGTGCTTCACTTATATCCTTTTAGAGCACGGCGGTGGTTTTATTTTGAAGAAATAGATGAACTCTCATGCTTCACTTATATTATTTTTAGAGTCTTTAGAAAATCATGGTAATTTTCTTTGGTTATAAATTTAGTCCTAATATGATAGGCATCCAAAAGGGATATAATAAAAACTTTCATATAGAGTGCATTGAGTACTATGAGAAGTTTGATTCCTTATGATTGTTTTGAGATATGAAGATGGTGGTATTAGAGTTATGATAGTTGAGTAGTTGTTAATTTGAGAGATACTTGTGTTAAAGTTTGTGATTCCCGTAGCATGCACGTATGGTGAACCGTTATGTGATGAAGTCGGAGCATGATTTATTTATTGATTGTCTTCCTTATGAGTGGCGGTCGGGGACGAGCGATGGTCTTTTCCTACCAATCTATCCCCCTAGGAGCATGCGCATAATACTTTGTTTCCATAAATAATAGATTTTTGCAATAATTATGTGAGTTCTTTATGACTAATGTTGAGTCCATGGATTATACATACTCTCATCCTTCCACCATTGCTAGCCTCTCTAATACCCCGCAACTTTCGCCGGTACCATACACCCACCATTACCTTCCTCAAAACAGCCACCATACCTAACTATTATGGCATTTCCATAGCCATTTCGAGATATATTGCCATGCAACTTTCCACCGTTCCATTTATTATGACACGCTTCATCATTGCCATATTTTTTTGCATGATCATGTAGTTGACATCGTATTTGTGGCAAAGCCACCTTCATAATTCTTTCATACATGTCACTCTTGATTCATTGCACATCCCGGTACACCGCGGAGGCATTCATATAGAGTCATAGTTTTTCCTAAGTATCGAGTTGTAATTCATGAGTTGTAAGTAAATAAAAGTGTGATGATCATCATTATTAGAGCATTGTCCCGGTGAGGAAAGGATGATGGAGACTATGACTCCCCCACAAGTCGGGATGAGACTCCGGACGAAAATAAATAAATAAAATAGGCCAAAGAAGCCCATAAAAAGAGAAAAAAGAGGCCATAAAAAAAGGTGAAGGCCCAAAAAACAAAAAAATGATGAGAGAAAAAAGAGAGAAGGGGCAATGCTACTATCTTTTACCACACTTTTGCTTCAAGTAGCACCATGATCCTCATGATAGAGAGTCTCCTATGTTGTCACTTTCATATACTAGTGGGAATCATTCATTATAGAACTTGGCTTGTATATTCCAATGATGGGATTCCTCAAAATGCCCTAGGTCTTCGTGAGCAAGCGAGTTGGATGCACACCCACTTAGTTTCTTTTGTTGAGCTTTCATACACTTATAGCTCTAGTGCATCCGTTGCATGGCAATCCCTACTCACTCACATTGATATCTATTGATGGGCATCTCCATAGCCCGTTGATACGCCTAGTTGATGTGAGACTATCTTCTCCCTTTTTGTCTTCTCCACAACCACCGTTCTATTCCACCCTTAGTGCTATGTCCATGGCTCACGCTCATGTATTGCGTGAAGATTGAAAAAGTTTGAGAACATCAGTAGTATGGAACAATTGCTTGGCTTGTCATCAGGGTTGTGCATGATTTAAATATTTTGTGTGGTGAAGATAGAGCATAGCCAGACTATATGATTTTGTAGGGATAACTTTCTTTGGCCATGTTATTTTGAGTAGACATGATTGCTTTGTTAGTATGCTAGAAGTATTATTGTTTTCATGTCAATATTAAACTTTTGTCTTGAATCTTATGGATCTGAATATTCATGCCACAATAAAGAAGAGTACATTGATAAATATTTTAGGTAGCATTCCACATCAAAAATTCTGTTTTTATCATTTACCTATTCGAGGATGAGCAGGAATTAAGCTTGGGGATGCTTGATACGTCTCCAACGTATCTATAATTTTTTATTGTTCCATGGTATTATATTATCCTTCTAGGATGTTTTATATGCATTTATATGCTATTTTATATGATTTTCGGGACTAACCTATTAACCTAGAGCCCAGTGCCAGTTTCTGTTTTTTCCTTGTTTTTGAATATCGCAGAAAAGGAAAACCAAAGGGAGTCCAATTGACCTGAAACTTGACGGAGCTTATTTTTCGACCAGAAGAAGGCCATGGAGTAAAAGAGTTGGGCCAGAAGAGTCACGGGCTGCTCACGAGGTTGGGGGCGCGCCTCCCTGCCTCATGGACAGCCCGGAGACCCCCCCCTGACTTGTTCTCGACGCCAAAACCTCTTACATATACAGAAACTTCCAGAAAGAAACCTAGATCGGGAGTTCCACCGCCGCAAGCCTCTGTAGCCACCGAAAAGCAATCTAGACCCGTCCCACCACCCTGCCGGAGGGGGAATCCCTCTCTGGTGGCCATCTTCATCATCCCGGCATTCTCCATGACGAGGAGGGAGTAGTTCACCCTCGGAGCTAAGGGTATGTACCAGTAGCTATGTGTTTGATCTCTCTCTCTCTCGTGTTCTTAAGGTGGTACGATCTTGATGTATCGAGCTTTGCTACCATAGTTGGATCTTATGATGTTTCTCCCCCTCTACTCTCTTGTAATGGATTGAGTTTTCCCTTTGAAGTTATCTTATCGGATTGAGTTTTTAAGGATTTGAGTACACTTGATGCATGTCTTGCATGTGCTTATCTGTGGTGACAACGGGATATCACGTGATCTACTTCATGTATGTTTTGGTGATCAACTTGCGGGTCCATGACCTCGTGAACTTATGCATAGGGGTTGGCACACGTTTTCGTCTTGACTCTCCAGTAGAAACTTTGGGGCACTCTTTGAAGTACTTTGTGTTGGTTCAATAGATGAATCTGAGATTGTGTGATGCACATCGTATAATCATACCCACGGATACTTGAGGTGACATTGGAGTATCTAGGTGACATTAGGGTTTTGGTTGATTTGTGTCTTAAGGTGTTATTCTAGTACAAACTCTAGGATAGATCGAACAGAAAGAATAGCTTCAAGTTATTTTACTACGGACTCTTGAATAGATCGATCAGAAAGGATAACTTTTAGGTGGTTTCGTACCCTACAATAATCTCTTCGTTTGTTCTCCACTATTAGTGACTTTGGACTGACTCTTTGTTGCATGTTGAGGGATAGTTATATGATCTAATTATATTAATATTGTTGAGAGAACTTGCAGTAGTGAAAGTATGAACCCTAGGCCTTGTTTCCTAGCATTGCAATACCGTTTGTGCTCACTTTTATCATTAGTTACCTTGTTGTTTTTATATTTTCAGTTTACAAAAACCTATATCTACCATCCATATTGCACTTGTATCACCATCTCTTCGCCGAACTAGTGCACCTATACAATTTACCATTGTATTGGGTGTGTTTGGGACACAAGAGACTCTTTGCTATTTGGTTGCAGGGTTGTTTGAGAGAGACCATCTTCATCCTACGCCTCCCACGGATTGATAAACCTTAGGTCATCCACTTGAGGGAAATTTGCAACTGTCCTACAAACCTCTGCACTTGGAGGCCCAACAACATCTACAAGAAGAAGGTTGCGTATTAGACATCACTCGTCGAATTTTCTGTCTCGGCAAGGGCTCTGAGTCAGAGGAAATAATAGTTACCTCGTCATCACCCGCCTGGCTGGTTTCCCTGTCATCCTGATACCAATCAGTGTCAATAAGATGGACGAAAAAAGAGCCAAGGGAATCAAGGTCTACCTCCGACTCATCATCTTCGTCCAAGTTAAACATATCAGAAGCAGTGGATTTCTTTTTGTTCTTCTTCATGACTTTGTACTTAGCCCTGGCCTTCTTGGCAGCTTTTACATCATATTTCTTTTCCCAAAAGGCGGATCCGGCCTGCAAAAATTACAATAAAAGTTGGGGATTTCCAGGTTCTATGAACAATGAAGTAAAGTATATGAACCGGACGTAAGAGTGTCGAATCCAACGAGGAGCTAAAGGTAGAACAAATATTCCCTCAAGTTTTATCGACCACCGATACAACTCTACGCACGCTTGACGTTCGCTTTACCTAGAACAAATATGAAACTAGAAGTACTTTGTATGTGTTGTGGGACGGGTTTGCAAGAATATAAAGAGCACGTAAATAAAAACTAGGGGCTGTTTTAGGTAAAGAGGCAATAAAGTTAGTATAGCGAGTGTGGAAAAGTGGTGGTAGGAGTTGCGAAATTGTCCCTAAGCAATTGACTACTTTACTAGACCGATAGCAAGTTTTATGTGGGAAAGGCCACTGCTAGCATGTTATCCTTGACTTGGAATTCTATGCACTTATGATTGGAACTATTAAAAAGCATCCGCAACTACTAACATTCAGTAAGGTAAAACCCAACCATAGCATTAAGATATATTGGTCCCCCTTCAATCACGTATGCATCAATTTCTATGCTAGGTTGAAGCTTCTGTCACTCTTGCCCTCCAATACATAGTCCTATCAACATACAACTAACCCTATGGTGTGATCCACGCGCGTGCTCATATGATGGGCACCAAAGGACAACAACATAACCACAAGCAAATTAAACCAATCATAGCAATTCACCTATTACCGGTAGGACAATGAAAATCTACTCAGACATCATAGGATGGCAACACATCATTGGATAATAATATGAAGCATAAAGCACCATGTTCAAGTAGAGGGTAGAACGGGTTGTGGGAGAGTGGACCGCTATAGTTACATGGGGGAGGGTGATGAAGATGTTGGTGAAGATGACGGATGTGTTGGTGTAGATTGCTGTGACGATGATGGCCCCGACAGAGTTCCGACGCCACCGGGAGAGAGGGGGAGAGGGGCCCTGTCGGTGTCAAAACCGGCGGATCTCGGGTAGGGGGTCCCAAACTGTGCGTCTAGGCGGATGATAACAGGAGAAGGGACACAATGTTTTTACCCAGGTTCGGGCCCTCTCGATGGAGGTAAAACCCTACTCCTGCTTGATTAATATTGATGATATGGGTAGTACAAGAGTAGATCTACCACGAGATTAGAGAGGCTAAACCCTAGAAGCTATCCTATGGTATGATTGTTGTTCATCCTATGGACTAAAACCCTCTGGTTTATATAGACACCGAAGACGGCTAGGGTTACACAGAGTCGGTTACAATGGAAGGTGATCTACATATCCGTATTGCCAAGCTTGCCTTCCACGCCAAGGAAAGTCCCATCCGGACACGCGACGAAGTCTTCAATCTTGTATCTTCATAGTCCAAGAGTCCGGCCAAAGGTTATAGTCCGGCTATCCGGACACCCCCTAATCCAGGACTCCCTCAGTAGCCCCCGAACGAGGCTTCATTGACGATGAGTCCGGCGCGCAGATTGTCTTCGGCATTGCAAGGCGGGTTCTTCTCCAAATTCTGTGTACCTGTTAAATAGTGTCCGGCTTCTCGTGAATGTTGCGCTCCTTGGCTTCCACGCCCAATAATGGCCACCTACCACACGTCGAATGCGAAGAGCCAGGGTGTTTTTACATTTACCCCCCTAGCTATGTAAATGAGATGCCTATTAAAGAGACGAGGATCCAGATCCAAATCATACCATCCTCCCTTAGCGAGCATTCATCAAAGCGCATCCGACAGAGATCCATTCCATCATGGCCGGTCGACGCAGCTCCTCCTCTCGCCCTCCCAGCCCCCAGCCTGGAGATTGGGAGAGATGTTCCGTCCCGCACAGCAAGCTAGTGACGCTTCAGACCAAGGGATTTCTTCCCCCAGCATACATGGTCCCGGTTCGAGCCGGGCTCGCCACCTATAATGGCGGAGAGCAAGCAGAGAGCCTTCCCAATTCCTCCAAGGGAGAGCGGGTATGCCTTGTCCCTCATTTGATAAGAGGGCTGGGATTTCCAATTCATCCGTTTCTCCGGGGGCTCCTGGAGTTCTATGGCCTCCAGCTGCACAACCTTACGCCAGCCTCCATATTGCATATCGCGGGCTTCGTAGCCCTTTGCGAGCTGTTTTTGGGCCGCGAGGCTCACTTCACGATGTGGAAGAAGCTGTTCTGCCTCGTGCCCCGTTCTCAGAAGGGGTCAGTACATCAAGTGGGCGGAGCCGAAGTGTGGCGCATCGCCGGGACCGGATACCTATCCGGAACCCCAAAGAAGACGTCCGAAGACTGGCCTTCCGAATGGTTTTATGTAGAAGACGTCCCCCTCCCGGATCCTATTCGGATCGGCCTTCCTGAGTTCGTCAATGCTCCTTTGAAGAAGCGCCTGAGCTGGCGTCCACGGAGCCCCCAGAAGGAAGACAACAGGGACGTTCTTTACCTGATGAGCCGGATAAGGTCGCTAGCTCAATCCGGATTGACCATGATCGAGGTCATGGCCACATGCATTATGCAGGGGGTGCAGCCACTTCAATATAGAGGCCACCCCATGTGGGATTTTAACGGGGAGGATGACGCCACCCGCTGTGGCCGTGAGGGGCCGGAACCGGTTGACGCTCTAGCAAAGATTTTGTCCACTTTGTACAAGGGAGAAGAGGAGGAATTCCTCCGCGTCAATCCACAAGGCGGATTTTCTATGTACAATCCTCCGAACTGGGTACGTTGATACTTCTTCTTGCCCATCCAATCCATATTCCCATAGTTAAGTATTTCATCTTGCACAGGAGCTGCGTAAGGCTGTGACGGAGATAAACGGCCCTCCTCCACAACCCGAGGATCCAGAACGGTCCCTCGACCCGGCCTCCCAGGAGGATCCGGACATATCTGTGGAGCTCATTGATGGGGTATTTCATCAATTGAGCAATGACAATGCCTTGGTGGCCATTACGGCCGATTATCCTAGGCTACTCCCAGCCTCGCAGGTAACTGAGAACAAAGTCCCAGCACTTTGAAAAGGATCCGTCCTTGCGTATTTTTTGTTACCGTATACCAACGGTGTTTTGCAGGGGAGGCCCTCGAGGCGGAATGCCGAGCCTGCGGCGACTAGCCAACAAGGGGCCGCGAGGCCAAGCAGGCTAAAAAGACGTGTGGTCCGGAGTGATACACCGGCGCAACGGTATGGCGAGCCATCATATTCCAAGATATTATTCTTAGAGTCATACTAACGCCCGTGCTCTCTTTAGGAAAAATAGCGCTCGCCGGACTATATCCGGAGAGGTTGCCAATCGCGCCTCCACCAGCCAGGCTCCAAGGCCGGGTTCGGAAGCGGAGGCGAACATGAGGCGCGCACCGGACGCTCCTCCGACAGAGGATGCAGACAGGCTGTCCGACACCAATTCCGAGGTGGAGAGTGCCATGAACCACAGGCGTCGCCGAACAGTTCTTCGCGACGCTTGTTTCTCCCAAGAGGCATTGGATGCCTTCAACTCAGGAGATGCGTACCTCCGTGCTGCTCAAAATGGTCTTGCCAGAGCCACAGAGCAGTATGTAAAGGACATACGGGTGAGAAAATTTGGTGATTATATATACCAATAGCCCCTGAGACTTGAAACAGTTAGAATAACCGATTTAAGGATCATTTATTTATGCAGGTTCTCACATAAAAGAATACCCAACTGTCCCATGAGCTGGAAGAGTGCAGAGCCCAACTTGAGGCCGCACTAGCCGCAGCATGGGAGCCCAAGGAGACCCCCTCTGGTACTACATGCTTCAAATGATAAGTATCATGTAAAGTGCGGCGTGTATGCAAATCTGACAATAACATTGCAGATGGCGCCGGAGTAGATCCAGAGAAGCAACAACTCCTACGCCGGCTAAAGGCCGGCGAGAGCGTGCTTACAAAGGTGAGGCAGGAGAAGAATGATCTCCTAGATGCAAACACCCAGCTGGGCGTGGAACTAAAGGATGTTCGTGCCCAACTATCGGACTCCGTGAAGGAGAATCGGCGGCTTCGACGCGGCATTTTTAGTAAGTGCTTGAACGAACTTCGAAAAAGAGTTCGGCGAGGAAGTTGACTGATAGAGTTATGTCTGTAGGTATGCTAACAGGGCGTCCTGCAGAGGAAATGCCCGGTTCTACGGGTGACTTTCTTCCCGAGCTCTCACAAGTGCACGAACGAGTTCGGCAGGTGATGCAAGGCGTCGCCCAGGCCTTGTGGCCATCCGTCTCCGTGCCCGAAGGACTTGGAGATCTTGCGGAGAAGCTGAAGGGAGCGCGGCGGCGCTTCCGATTATGGAAGATATCGGCCTGCCGTCAAGGTGCCAGGGAAGCCTGGGCCATGGTGAAGACGCGATACACGAAGGATGACCCAAACCACATGGCCGAGGTCGGATCTGTGGGGCCCGATGGGAAGGAGATCCCTGTAAGCTTAGTATACAGCCAAGTAGAATTGGCCGCAAAGTATTCCCAACAGGACTGTAGACTAGACAGCCTATTGGATGGTATTGAAGAGGAATTCAACCAGTCAAATTGACTATGTAATTTAAAGTGACATGTAAAATGCCTTCTAGCCGGATTGTAGATCGTTTGTCGTGGTGGACCTTTTCGCTTCAACCTCAGGACCCGACGGTCCGGAGTGTATCCGAATACCCTCTTGGTTATGTAAGAACCGGGGCATGCATGGAGACCAGGTGTAGGGGTCATTAGTGCTTGAACAGACAAGTGCCCAACTAGTTATGTTATATTACATGGTTAGTAAGAAACATCTTCCAGGGAGGATAGTTCCGTTAGGGGTTCCTTTCCCTGGGAGGCATGCCCTAAAGTGCATGTCCGGACTGCGAGAAGAGATACAGAGAAAAAAAACATCTGGGGGCGCATAAGTAAAAAGTGTGAAACCATCTTTAGTTCACCGACCGAATATTCCCTTAAGAACGCTAGCTTTCGTCTTCACCCAGTCTAAGGTACACATCCGGCTGACCCGGCAGTAACAATCGCAGAGGTGCTCCCCTTATGCCCTAGCCGAACTAACGGGAACGTAGGGCATAAATACAAGAGCCAGGCAACCCAGCTTGGCCAAAACTTAAGTCATATCGATGCATATAATGGTGAATAAAGGGTACATGTGGAAGTATAACACATGTGTTGGCCATGAAGCCCGTATGAATAAGCTTCTGTAAAAGAAGCCCCTAGGTATAATGAGCGCAGAAAGCGCGTCTGTTGTGTGCGAACAAGGCACAAATAGGCCCTTAAAGTCTGTGAGAGAAAAGAAGGGGAGAAGGAGAGAAATATAAGACAGATAGCGTATAAAAAATGGACAGAGGAAGGAGACGAACACAGAGACCGGCGCTAGGCGTAGAATCTTCGAAGTCGGGCTGCGTTCCATGGGTTCGG
Organism: Aegilops umbellulata; assembly: GCA_032464435.1. NCBI lineage: Eukaryota > Viridiplantae > Streptophyta > Magnoliopsida > Poales > Poaceae > Aegilops > Aegilops umbellulata. The sequence goes on from CP136055.1 coordinate 217,513,010, forward strand.
CTCGAGTCGATTATCCGATGCATCCCGCAGATGGTACGCTCCACCAGTCAGGACTTGGTCAATAATGAAGGGACCTTCCCACTTGGGCTTGAGTTTGCCCTTTTTCTTATCCGGGAGGCGTAGAACTAACTCGCCAAGATTGTAGTTTTGGCCCGTACTTCTCTGCTTTGGTATCTTCGAGCCTACTGTTGATAGAATGCGGAACGGGCTTTTGCCATGTCAAGCTCCTCCTCCAAGGCGTCCAAACTGTCTTGCCGATCGAGCTCGGCTTCTCTTTCTTCGTGCATGCGCACTCGAGGTGAGTCCTGTATTATGTCGCAGGGCAGAACTGCCTCTGCGCCGTATACCATGAAGAATGGTGTGTATCCGGTAGTGCGGTTCGGCGTGGTCCACAGCCCCCAGAGTACCGAGTCGAGCTCCTCTACCCAGTGCGTGTTAGATTCCTTGAGGGACCGCACTAACCTGGGTTTGATGCCGCTCATGATTAGACCATTTGCTCGCTCGACCTGACCGTTAGTTTGTGGGTGATAGACTGAAGCATAGTCGAGCTTGATGCCCATGTTTTCGCACCAGAGTTTTACCTCGTCGGCCATAAAGTTCGTGCCGTTATCAGTGATGATGATGTGGGGGATGCCGTAACGGTGTACGACCCCGGATATGAAGTCTATCACCGGTCGGGATTTGGCCGTTTTAACAGGCTTGGCCTCTATCCATTTGGTGAACTTATCCACCATGACCAGTAAGTATTTTTGCTTGTGGGTTCCTCCTTTAAGAGGTCCAACCATGTCAAGCCCCCAGACCGCGAAGGGCCAAATGATGGGGATAGTTTGGAGGGCGGTGGGTGGCATATGGCTTTGGTTAGCAAAAAGCTGGCAACCAACGCATCGTTGGACTAAGTCCTGAGCGTCTGCCCGGGCCGTCGGCCAATAGAAGCCTGTACGGAAGGCCTTGCTTACAAGGGCCTGGGCTGCAGCATGGTGACCACCAAGTCCGGCTTGAATTTCAGCCAGAAGATTCCGCCCTTCCTCTTCGGAGATGCACCTTTGAAGGACTCCGGTAGTGCTTTTCCTATAAAGCTCTCCCTCATGGACTTTATAGGCTTTAGATCGCCACACTATGCAGCGTGCCTCGTTTTGGTCCTCGGGAAGTTCCTGCCTAGTTAGGTAGGCTAGGAATGGTTCTGTCCACGGGGCAATGACTGCCATTATTATTTGGGCTGAAGATGTTATATCGTTGGCAGAGCCTCCAATTATGTCAGAATGTTCGGTGTCGGGCAGTGCGGTTGGGTCCGGGCTGTTATTTCCGGGTTCCCCTTCGCATACTACGGATGGCTTGAACAGCCTCTCCAAGAAGATGTTGGGAGGGACGGCATCGCGTTTTGCGCCGATGCGTGCCAGGACATCTGCTGCCTGATTGTTTTCCCGGGCTATATGGTGAAATTTGAGCCCCTCGAACCGAGCTGACATTTTTAGGACGGCGTTGCGATAAGCTGCCATTTTCGGATCCTTGGCATCAAAGTCTCCATTTATTTGGGATATCGTGAGGTTTGAATCCGCACGCACCTCTAGGCGCTGAATGCCCATGGATACTGCCATCCGGAGACCATGTAGAAGGGCCTCTTATTCGGCTGCATTGTTGGAGTCCGTGTACATTATCTGGAGTACGTATTGAACTGCATCTCCTGTTGGGGACGTCAAAACGACGCCAGCCCCTAGACCAGCCAACATTTTGGAGCCGTCGAAGTGCATGATCCAGTTGGAATATGTGCCGTACTCTTTAGCGAGTTCGGCTTCCGTCCATTCGGCAACGAAGTCGGCCAAAACTTGCGACTTAATAGCTCGCCGTGGCTTGTAAGTTATGTCGAACGGGAGGAGCTCAATGGCCCATTTGGCAATGCGGCCCGTCGCGTCGCGGTTGTTTATAATATCGTTAAGTGGTACTTCCGAGGCTACCGTTATCGAACACTCTTGAAAGTAGTGTCGCAGCTTCCGGGATGCCATAAATACCGCGTACGTTATCTTCTGATAATGCGGGTACCGTGACTTGCATGGGGTAAGGATAGTGGACACATAGTAAACCGGCTTTTGAAGGGGGAATTTGTGTCCGTCCATTTCTCGTTCGATGGCAAGCACTGCGCTTACAACTTGATAAGTTGCCGCAATGTATAATAGCATTGGTTCGCCAATGTTTGGCGCGGCCAGGACTGGGTTTGTTGCCAATATGGCTTTTATTTCGTCGAGTCCGGCCATGGTGGCATCCGTCCACTTGAAGTGTTCGGTGCGCCGGAGGAGGCGATAAAGGCGTAATGCCTTTTCTCCCAAGCGGAAGATAAAGCGGCTTAGAGCCGCCACACATCCGGTAAATTTTTGTATTTGTTTGAGGTCCTTTGGTATATCCAATTGTGACAGAGCTCGGATCTTGGCTGGATTTGCTTCAATTCCTCTACCGGATACAATGAAGCCCAAGAGCTTTTCGGCTGTTACGCCGAAAACGCATTTTTCCGGGTTGAGCTTGATGTCGTATGTTCGGAGGTTATCGAATGTGAGCCTCAAGTCGTCTACTGGAGATTCGACATGCTTGGTTTTGACGACTACGACATCTACGTATGCCTCCACTGTTTTGCCGATCTGGTTTGCCATACATGTCTGAATCAAGCGCTGATATGTTGCGCCGGCGTTTTTGAGCCCGAAGGGCATTGTGTTGAAGCAGAATGGGCCGTATGGTGTGATGAATGCCGTTGCGGCTTGGTCTGGCTCTGCCATCTTAATTTGATGGTAGCCGGAGTATGCGTCGAGGAAACACAATGAAGCATGTCCTGCGGTAGCATCGATAATTTGATCGATGCGGGGGAGGGGGAAGGGATCCTTTGGGCAAGCCTTGTTGAGGTCCTTAAAATCGACGCACCAGCGCCAGGATTTGTCCTTCTTTGGTACCATCACCAGGTTTGCTAGCCAGTCCGGATGTTTTTTGTCTCTGATGAATCCGGCCTCCAATAGCTTGGCTAGTTCCTCTCCCATGGCTTGTCTCTTAGGTTCGGAGAAACGCCGAAGAGCCTGCTTGACTGGCTTGAATCCTTTTAGGATATTTAGGCTGTACTCGGCCAGCCTGCGTGGGATTCCTGGCATGTCTGAAGGGTGCCAGGCAAAAATGTCCCAATTCTCGCATAGGAACTCTCGTAGTGCAGCGTCTACATCAGGGTTTAATTGTGCCCCGATGGAAGCTGTTTTTGTAGGGTCCGTTGAATGGACTTGGAATTTGACTATTTCATCCGCTGGTTTAAAGGAGGTGGACTTGGATCTTTTATCGAGTATCTCGTCGTCCCTGTTCACCGTGGAGCGCAGCGCAATCAGTTCCTCGACCGCTAGGGCTTCGGATAGTGCCTCGAGAGCCAGTGCGGTCATCTTATTTTCGGCGCGGAGTGCTATGTCCGGATCACTAGCAAGAGTGATGATTCCGTTGGGCCCGGGCATTTTGAGCTTCATGTACCCGTAATGGGGTATGGCTTGGAAGATTGTAAACTCCTCCCGCCCTAATAGAACGTGGTATCTGCTACTGAACGGGGCCACTTGGAACGTGACCTCTTCGGACCTGTAATTATCCGGCGTGCCGAACACCACATCTAGTGTGATTTTTCCTCTATAGCGCGCTTCCCGACTAGGGATTATTCCTCTAAAGGTTGTGCTACTTCGCTCAATGCGGTTCCAGTCTATTTCCATTTTTCGTAGGGTTTCCTCATAAATGAGGTTCAATCTGCTGCCACCGTCCATGAGTACCTTGGTGAGTCCAAAGCCGTCCACTATTGGAATGAGGACCAATGCGGCTGGTGCTTGGGCTGTCCGGAATTTAGGTTCGTCACTAGCATTAAAAGTAATAGCCGTGTCACTCCATGGGTTTATTGTTGCCACGTGGTAGACTTCGGCAAGGCTGCGGAGTGTTCGTTTTCGCATAATATTTGATGCGAAAGTCTCGAAGGCTGTTAATACTGTACTAGTATCCCTGGGCTGGTGCTCTGTGGCTTCTGGGGTTAGAAGATCTTCGCCACTTTTGGCCACCTGCCGGAGTATCCAACATGCTCTAAGGCTATGAGTTGGTGTGGCGTCCTCTGCACTGTGAATTTTACAAGGTCCATTGAGCCATCCCTCCAGTATGGTTCCATGCCCTGTAGAGGGTTTTTGCTTTTCGGTGTTTAACCCGCGTGTCTGGCAATAATGCACCCTTTTATTTCGGACTGGGTTTGTATTCAGGGCCGGATTGTCCCAAAAATTTATTTCAGTTTTCCAGGCACTTTCCATCGCACAGTACTTTCATACTATGGACGCCAAGCCGGCGAAGCGTGTAATTTCACGGCGACTTATGGTGTTGAGGATTCCCTTTTCCGTGCAATTATTGCAGAAGAATGAAATTGTGTCTTCCTCGCGGCAGTCCTTTATCCTGTTCATGACCGGGAGGAATCTGGCCCAGTAATGGTGTACTGTTTCTTCGGGCTCTTGCGTAATTTGGGATAGATCGCTTATGTCTGGGTGGGTGGGTGGAATTGAATCCGAAACCTCACCCAATCTGAGACTCAGGGGCCAAGGAGTTTCCGAACTCGGAAGTTTGGATTCTTGGATGTTGTCCACTGAATCTAGCCCGCTGCCTGACTCTAGGTTCAGGTCTTGAGTGACGTCCTCCCCTCCGCGGGTATCCGTCTTGGAGGGATCGGGAATCCGGACATAGCTAGTCCTTAAGATAGATGAAGGGTCGTCGCATTGTTCATCCACCACTGCAATGTGATGGGTAACCTGGGGAGAGTTAATCTCTCTCAGATCGGGTTTAGGCCCAATCAGATCGTAGTCTGTAGCGACTCCCAGGGCGGCGATGCGATCCAAGAGCTCGTTTAGGGAAGAGAGCTCCATTGGATCTAACTGCTCGGCGAGTTCCGAGTTAACGTGAAGATTGCTTTTGATGACCCGAGAAGTCATCGTCGGCGCAGCGGCCGAACAGGTGGTCATAAGAAAACCACCTAGCCGGAGAGTTTGGCCGACAGCCAAAGCTCCCTTAGCAACAGTGCCGTCTTTAAACTCGGGATGAGGCATCCTTCCTGATGGCGACGGCACATCGGAACTCTCCATGAAAGCACCAATGTCGGTGTCAAAACCGGCGGATCTCGGGTAGGGGGTCCCGAACTGTGCGTCTAGGTGGATGATAACAGGAGACAAGGGACACAATGTTTTTACCCAGGTTCGGGCCCTCTCGATAGAGGTAAAACCCTACTCCTGCTTGACTAATATTGATGATATGGGTAGTACAAGAGTAGATCTACCACGAGATCAGAGAGGCTAAACCATAGAAGCTAGCCTATGGTATGATTATTGTTCGTCCTATGGACTAAAACCCTCCGGTTTATATAGACACCAGAGAGGGCTAGGGTTACACAGAGTCGGTTACAATGGAAGGAGATCTACATATCCGTATTGCCAAGCTTGCCTTCCACGCCAAGGAAAGTCCCATCCGGACATGGGACGAAGTCTTCAATTTGTATCTTCATAGTCCAAGAGTCCGCCAAAGGTTATAGTCTGGCTATCCGGACACCCCCTAATCCAGGACTCCCTCAGTAGCCCCCGAACCAGGCTTTAATGACGATGAGTCCGGCGCGCAGATTGTCTTCGGCATTGCAAGGCAGGTTCTTCTCCAAATTTTGTGTACCTGTTAAATAGTGTCCGGCTTCTCGTGAATGTTGTGCTCCTTGGCTTCCATGCCCAATAATGGCCACCTTCCACGCGTCGAGTGAATGCCAAGAGCCAGGGTGTTTTTACATTTACCCCCTAGCTATGTAAATGAGCTGCCTATTAAAGAGACGAGCATTCAGATCCAAATCACACCATCCTCCCTTAGCGAGTATTCATCGGAGCGCATCCGACAGAGATCCATTCCATCATGGCCAGTCGACGCAGCTCCTGCTCTCGCCCTCCCAGCACCCAGCCTGGAGATCGGGAGAGATGTTCCATCCCGCACAGCAAGCTAGTGACGCTTCAGACTAAGGGATTTCTTCCCCCAGCATACATGGTCCCGGTTCGAGCCGGGCTCGCCACCTATAATAGCGGAGAGCAAGCGGAGAGCCTTCCCAATCCCTCCAAGGGAGAGCGGGTATGCGTTGTCCCTCATTTGATAGGAGGGCTGGGATTTCCAATGCATCCGTTTCTCCGGGGGCTCCTGGAGTTCTACGGCCTCCAGCTGCACAACCTTACGCCAGCCTCCATATTGCATATCGCGGGCTTCGTAGCCCTTTGCGAGCTGTTTTTGGGCTGCGAGGCTCACTTCGCGCTGTGGAAGAAGTTGTTCTGCCTCGTGCCCCGTTATCAGAAGGGGTCAGTATATCAAGTGGGCGGAGCCAAAGTGTGGCGCATCGTCGGGACCGGATACCTATCCGGAACCCCAAAGAAGACGTCCGAAGACTGGCCTTCCGAATGGTTTTATGTAGAAGACGTCCCCCTCCCGGATCCTATACGGATCGGCCTTCCTGAGTTCGTCAATGCTCCTTTGAAGAAGCGCCTGAGCTGGCGTCCACGGAGCCCCCAGAAGGAAGACGACAGGGACGTTCTTTACCTGATGAGCCGGATAAGGTCGCTAGCTCAATCTGGATTGACCATGATCGAGGTCATGGCCACATGCATTATGCGGGGGGTGCAGCCACTTCAATATAGAGGCCACCCCATGTGGGATTTTAACGGGGAGGACGACGCCACCCGCTGTGGCCGTAAGGGCCCGGAATCGGTTGCCGCTCTAGCAAAGATCTTGTCCACTTTGTACAAGGGAGAAGAGGAGGAATTCCTCCGCGTCAATCTACAAGGCGGATTTTCTATGTACAATCCTTCGAACTGGGTACGTTGATACTTCTTCTTGCCCATCCGATCCATATTCCCATAGTTAAGTATTTCATCTTGCGCAGGAGCTGCGTAAGGCCGTCAGGGAGATAAACGGCCCTCCTCCACAACCCGAGGATCCAGAACGGTCCCTCGAACCGGCCTCCCAGGAGGATCCGGACATATCTGTGGAGCTAATTGATGGGGTATTTCATCAATTGAGCAATGGCAATGCCTTGGTGGCCATTACGGCCGATTATCCTGGGCTACTCCCAGCCTCGCAGGTAACTGAGACCGAAGTCCCGGCACTTTGAAAAGGATCCGTCCTTGCGTATTTTTGATTACTGTCGAGGATATACCCCGCGGTGTAAACCGGCCTTAAGTTAACCCGGCCGGACTTGACAGTTTATCTGAAGACCCGCCCTGACCTTGACGGTTTACAAGCAGCCCGCTTGGTCGTTATGACTTACTGATAACCCGGCGGGCGGATTAGACGGATGACAAGGCCCAAGGCCCAGAAGGCCGGTTCGACTATGATGGGTCGGTTTAAGAGGAAAGGAATATTTGCCTTACAAGGAGTTAAAGCCAGGACTTGTATCCGGTTTGTATTAGAGATAGACTAGTCCTAATCCCAATAGGACTCCACATGTAAACCGCCCCTTCAACATATATAAGGAGGGGCAGGGCACCCCAAAGAGGGAGAGGTTAGAAGTTAGAAGCGACAAGCAATCAATAATCTCTAGGGCTAGACACAAAGAGCCGGTTTACGGCGTCTCCCTCGGGATGATAATGAGACCTAGCCTCAAACAGCATGTAGGGTTATTACCGGGTGATGTTTCCCGGGGCCCGAAGCTGTCTAAATCCTTGTCTTGCGTGTTGATCCGCCCTGCGTCTCTCGTCCCACTCAACCCCTCTCAAGCTACCACATAGATGCGTTGGCCTCGCGACTAAGTCCTGACACTACGGATATCTGCCGTGACAAATCCACGACAGTTGGCGCCCACCGTGGGGCTCGCGCACGGTGGTGTTGAGTTCTTGAAGGGATCTTCCCTCGGGATCGAGAAGCTTGCAATTTTTTGTGGCTGTCCCACGTCTCAGAGAAATTTCATGGGATTCGATCCAGACTTATTATGGTTCCGCAAGATTGGTCGGGTCAAAACGATCCCGCGGATTGCCATGTCAGGGCTGCCCGCACGTCACTAGATCGAAATCAACTGCTGCTGCTACTGCTGTCGGCGTGGATTTCCTCCACAACGGCTGCTCCTGTTGCGGCCTCCCTGAATCGCCACAACGGCCTCGTCAAAACCGGACGTCAATATACAGTCAAACTAAGGAGGAAAAGGAAAAGAGGGTCTACGACCCGGAGGCAAATACAGCCGCAATTCGGATTCGCCACCGCGGGATTTCATCTGGCTCGTCCCGCGAGTGGTTCGGCCGGCCTGTCAACCCGCCGTCAAAATCGCCCCGGTCTTGGTCACCTTGGCCCCGCATCTGCTGGATTGGGCCTCTGCCACGACTTCCGCTCGCCGTTGACCCGCGCTGGCCTCGGACACCTTGGCCTTGCTTCTCGGTATCTCCAAACCGCCCTGGCTGATCTCCTGTTTTGAAGTCGCCAAATCCGAGTCGTCGTCCCTGTCAGGCACGTGAAAATCAATTGCCATGGTTCACATCATGGCAGGCCGGCCGCAACTGACATAAAGACAAATTACTGCACCAGTTATTATTGTACTGGGCTGAGATCGAGTGATGGGTCAAATAGTGCTAAGCACTCCTCATCATTATACAAAGTACCTTCGTCAAGTGAGGAACGAGGGCAGCCGGCTCGTATTTTGGATACGTAGCAATGGATCACCATTTACTGTTTCGCCTGGATTACATCTACAATATCTACTGCCAGTATTCGTGTTCATCCGACAAAAAATATTAGGTGATATTCATCTAAGTCTACTTTTAGTACATATTGTTTTTTATCAAAGAACAATTACTTTGTGTGTATATTTTTATATGTGCAGGATAATGATTCATCATTTGCTGTTGAACGGGTGTGCGTAAACCGCCGCCCGGGCAGCTCGATCTACATCCACTTACCGGGACCTCGCCCGCGATTGACTCGTCATCCGCACGTCTCACAACGCCTGAAATTAACTCGCCCGTCCGCCCTCGTGGCGGTTCGCGTGTCCGCACTGGTTTATAACGCGGAGTACAGCTGGCTCGTCTGTGCCGGATCACAAGGCCGCGACCGACTCATCATTCTAAAGTCGTTTCTGATGCTGCGGTGGTTTATTGTCCGCCCAAACATCAGGTGGTATTCATCTAAATTTATGTATTAAATACTTATTGTTTTTTGTCAAAGAACAATTACTCTGTCCTGTAATATTTTTGCACAGGACAATTTTTATGCCATTCACGGACACGAGTATCGCGGTCCGGTTATACGTCGACACGCCGGTTGACTCGCCCGTCCGCACTGGCCACCGGTTCCTGCGCCCGCACCGGTTTACAACACGGAGGGCAACTTGCTCGTCCGCACCGGTTTACAATGCCGCAGCCGATTCATCCGTTTGCTCGCATGGACGACTCGTCCGTGATTGATTTCAGTTTCACTGTGGTGATCATCAACTCCGCGGTGAATATTTTTTGGCTAACATATCAGGTGAAAACCATCCACTATATTTTCATATCATATATTGCTTTCTTTAAAAAGAGCAATTACTCTGGCTTGCAAGTTTTCCAATGCAGGACAAATTGTCTATTGCAAAAAGGGATTATTATATCGCTGAGCTATTGCATAACCTGTGCCGGTTTATATCGTGATCCAGTCCGCGTCAACTCGGCAGGACCATGCGAATTACCCAATAGCGCGTGCACAGGCCGTCATCCCCCGCAGTCCGGTCTACATCAACATACCGGGCCGCATCTGTCTGTATGAGCCATTTATTGAGTATGAGCAAGTCACAACTTGGGTAGCGTGGTTTTCTGTCAACAAATTGGAGGCAAATTATCATATACTATCGACCGCCGTCTGCACTGGATGGCTCAATGGGCAGGCGCACAAGTCGCCGTCACTACAGTTTGGTTAAGCTTCAAATCGCCAGTTGGAAGGAACCATTGGCCGAGTTGTTGACACGGCTCATATGGGTTCATTTATAACCCGCCGCAGTCACCTCAACCTTCTGTGGATTCACATCGTGCTATCAACACCAGTGATATACAAGTTATGCAAGTTTATATCACGGTCAAAATTGGAGAATCTCAAGCCAACTCCTCGAGTCACCTTGAGACTTGGGGGCTATGATGATATGACGCAGCAAGTCTTGCCAGTTTCAGCCGGTTTAAGAACCCGAGGACGATGGAGGGAAAGATAACCCGATCCCGGAGGCTACTGTTATGTTGATGAAAATTTAAAGGCCGTCAGAAAATTTCCGGCTTAGAAAGTATATGACAGTTACAAAATCCCGATTCAATGAAGAAGTTTCGGATCATCAGAAAGGATTCCGGTTTGAAACCTGGCTGAAGGGAAGTCAGTATCACTGAAGCTCTCAAATATCCGGTTTACAATCCGGTTCAAGAGAAATCTATTCTCCCACAAAGTTCTGAAGCGCTCAGATCCGGTTTAACAATGTCCGGTTCAAAAAGGAATTAACTTCTCGCAAGTTCGAGTTTAAAGGCCGTCAGAAAATTTCCGGCTGAAAATGAAGATTCCGGTTTAAAATCCGGTTCAAGGGAAAGATGTCTCCCACAGCTTTGAAGCTTTCAATATCTGGTTCAAGATCCCGGTTCAAGAAGAATTTATCTCTTGCAAAAATTACCGAAGAGGACCTGCTGCCATGATGCGCGGTTCAAACATGGGTATCCGGCCTTATTGTCCTAACATATTATTTATCACATGGGGGCTCCCGCTTTATAAAGCGGGGTATCTATTCTTTATATCATGTGTGGTTACACGGGGTTGTTTTCAAGCAACACCCGGTTTACCCCTTGCAAGTCTTAACAAGATCACTTGAGGCTTCCTGTTCAAACATAGGTCGTATTCGAACCAAAGAGAACATAGCTATCCTTATGAGGTCATTTGGGGGCTCAGTCATGTTTGAACCGATGCAATACCTCTTGGCCGGCGAAAGCCACCAGAGTCATTTGGGGGCTCGGTCGCGTCCGAACCGATGCAACACCTCTTGGCCAGTGAAAGCCACCAGAGTCATTTGGGGGCTCGGTCGTGTCCGAACCGATGCAATACCTCTTGGCCGGCGAAAGCCACCAGAATCATTTGGGGACACGGTCACGTCTGAACCGATCACGCCTCTTGGTCGGCCTACGGGCCTTAGAGTCATTTGGGGGCTTGGTTGAACCCGAACCATAGCAATGCCACTTGGCCGGCGTAACGCCACGCGTCATTTTGGGGTCCTGGCTGACTGGCACCATCGTTACGCCTTCGGGGGGCTTGGTTGCGTCTGACCATGGTAATTCCATCTGACCAAGCTCAGTAGAGCTCTTCTTTTGCAAAAAGTTGTTGCCATTGCTTTTGCTTTAATAGCCTTTCTTGAGAAGTTGCTATTTTATTTGCGTTTTTTAAACCGACAGTATTTTGTACCGGTTCAAACAGCTAAATTGGCGGAACACGGTCCATTTTTAGACCGGAGATTATCTGCCCGGTTTGATTTTCTGTTACCATCCTATTATGGAGTAAACCGGTGTTTATCAACCCGGCTCGACTTTCAACTACAAGTTGTGAGTACATGATCAAGTTATAATCCGGAGATTATCAGCCCGGTCTGGTTTTGACTACAAGTCACCAGTATTATATATGGTTAATCCGGTGTTTATCACAACCCGGTATGGTTTTATCATAAACCGGCACAATATGGAAGGAGTTATCATTACTCAAGATTGGGGTTATCACTCTTACTACAAAAAGTTCGTAAACCAACGATGTGATTCAAATGTCACAGGTACGATATATTTCATATTTTTAAGTGCAGCCTTGGTTATAAACCCAGGTTATATGTTGGGCATTATGACCCGTCCGGTGGTAAACCGCCAGGACACTTTAAACTTGTTGTATGCAGAAACAAGTTGAATAAAGCATGATTATAAATTATCCGGTGTTTATTAAACCGGCCTGGCTTTAAGACGATAAGTCGCCTGTATGATGAGAAATTATCCGGTGTTTATTAAACCGGCCTGGCTTTAAGACGATAAGTCGCCAGTATGATGAGAAATTATCCGGTGTTTATTAAACCGGCCTGGCTTTAAGACGATAAGTCGCCAGTATGATGAGAAATTATCCAGTGTTTATTAAACCGGTCTGGCTTTGGACTATAAGTCGCCAGTATATATTTGGATTGCACCACTAGAATCATGCGCTTATAAATTATTGGATTATATTATTCAAATAGCCAAACTTGGCTGAATTTTCATTATGATATTGAATGAATAAGGTTTTCATACCGGATTATATTATCTTGAATAGCCAACATGGCTGGATTTTTATTATGGTTTTTAAAACAACCGGTATTATTGAGGTTTTCAAAGTCGCTTTAGCGCAATGGCTATTATTTTATCAAAGGATATGATTTATTTTGCAATGGAAGGAATAGTCCCGAATCGCTGCAGGCTTACGACCCGGCACTTGGGGGCTACATTATTCAAGTTGAGATTATATCAAATATGCAAGTCTCATGTCGCTGCAAGCATGTACCATGATACTTGGGGGCTAATGCAAAGTCATTTTTTGCTCATATTATCGAAGACCCGACTCATCACATTATAATGAGCTGGCCCTTGGGGGCTACCAATTGCTCCTATCAACAGTTCAAGGTACAAAGCCTTTTATCCATTATATTGAAGGGTATATCGCTCAGTTGGTAAAGCACAAGGCTCTTAACCTTGTGGACGTGGATTCAAGCCCCATGATGGGGGTTACATCATATGATGTTATTTTCATTGAAGCATATATCAAGTCCCAGCTCAATATTATCTTACTGAACCGGCCCTTGGGGGCTACACATCATTTCTCAAACCTACATGATTATATTTACACAGTCCCTGCTCATTATTGCATAATGACCCGGCCCTTGGGAGCTACACTGGTTGAAGTTTTTATGAGCATCAGGAAATTACAAGTCCCAGGTTGCTGCAAGCATGACAACCCGAGACTTGGGGGCTACAGGTAATATGGATATAAGGGAGAAATATCTTCCAATTTTCTGTTTTGAGCCAAACATTATGACCCGGTGTCTACAACGATCATGAACCGGCATTGGAAACAATCATGACCTGGAATTCAGTTTTTATAAACCGGCAATCTTGACAAGGATAAACCGACGAGTCTACATTTTCAAACCGGCTGAATATCAGATGAGTATTACAAGACCAATATTTATTAAACCGGCGCTTTGGAAGCCGACTCAAGTGGATTATTCTTCACAATATGTTTCTATGAGAAACCAATGTCAGCAATTGGAGTATGAAGCTGGTTATTGACCCAGATTCTCTAGAAGGAGGAATGACAAGGACTTAAGGATGATCAGGTGACGGTTTACAAGAATTCTTAACCCGGAGCACAACCTGTCAAATTTGTTCTTGTGTTTATTTTGCAGCATAAATTTACCATGGATAAATCCAAGTTAAACTTGGGGGCTAATGTCGGGGATATACCCCGCGGTGTAAACCGGCCGGAAGTTAACCCGGCCGGACTTGACGGTTTATCTGAAGACCCGCCCTGACCTTGACGGTTTATAAGCAGCCCGCTTGGTCGTTATGACTTACTGATAACCCGGCGGGCGGATTAGACGGATTACAAGGCCCAAGGCCCAGAAGGCCGGTTCGACTATGATGGGTCGGTTTAAGAGGAAAGGAATATTTGCCTTACAAGGAGTTAAAGCCAGGACTTGTATCCGGTTTGTATTAGAGATAGACTAGTCCTAATCCCAATAGGACTCCACATGTAAACCGCCCCTTCAACATATATAAGGAGGGGCAGGGCTCCCCAAAGAGGGAGAGGTTAGAAGTTAGAAGCGACAAGCAATCAATAATCTCTAGGGCTAGACACAAAGAGCCGGTTTACAGCGTCTCCCTCGGGATGATAATGAGACCTAGCCTCAAACAGCATGTAGGGTTATTACCGGATGATGTTTCCTGGGGCCCGAAGCTGTCTAAATCCTTGTCTTGCGTGTTGATCCGCCCTGCGTCTCTCGTCCCACTCAACCCCTCTCAAGCTACCACATAGATGCGTTGGCCTCGCGACTAAGTCCTGACACTAAGGACATCTGCCGTGACAAATCCACGACAATTACCGTATACCAACAGTGTTTTGCAGGGGAGGCCCTCGAGGTGGAATACCGAGCCTGCAGCGACTAGCCAACAAGGCGCCGTGAGGCCAAGCAGGCTAAAAAGACGTGTGGTCCGGAGTGATACACCGGCGCAACGGTATGGCGCGCCATCGTATTCCAAGATATTATTCTCAGAGGCATACTAACGCTCGTGCACTCTTTAGGAAAAAGAGCGCTCACCAGACTATATCCGGAGAGGTTGCCAATCGCGCCTCCACCAGCCAGGCTCCAAGGCCGGGTCCGGAAGCGGAGGCAAACACGAGGAGCGCACCGGACGCTCCTCCGATAGAGGATGCGGACAGGCTGTCCGCCACCAATTCCGAGGTGGAGAGTGCTATGAATCACAGGCGTCGCCGAACAGTTCTTCGCGACGCTTGTTTCTCCCAAGAGGCATTGGATGCCTTCAACTCGGGAGATGCGTACCTCCGTGCTGCTCAAAATGGTCTAGCCAGAGCCACGGAGCAGTATGTAAAGGACATGCGGGTGAGAAAATTTGGTGATTATATATACCTGTAGCCCCTGAGACTTGAAACAGTTAGAATAACTGATTTAAGGATCATTTGTTTATGCAGGTTCTTACAGAACAGAATACCCAACTATCCCATGAGCTGGAAGAGTGCAGAGCCCAACTTGAGGCCGCACTAGCCGCAGCACGGGAGCCCAAGGAGACCCCGTCTGGTACTATATGCTTCAAATGATAAGTATCATGTAAAGTGCGGCGTGTATGCAAATATGACAATAACATTGCAGATGGGGCCGGAGTAGATCCGGAGAAGCAACAACTCCTACGCCGGCTAAAGGCCGGCGAGAGCGTGCTTACAAAGGTGAGGCAGGAGAAGAATGATCTCCTAGATGCCAACACCCAGCTGGGCATGGAACTAAAGGATGTTCGTGCCCAACTGTCGGACTCCGTGAAGGAGAATCGGCGGCTTCGATGCGGCATTTTTAGTAAGTGCTTGAACGGACTTCGAAAAAGAGTTCGGCGAGGAAGTTGACTGACGGATTATGTCTGTAGGTATGCTAACAGGGCGTCCTGCAGAGGAAATGCCCGGTTCTACGGGTGACCTTCTTCCTGAGCTCTCACAAGTGCACGAACGAGTTCGGCAGGTGATGTAAGGCGTCGCCCAGGCCTTGTGGCCATCCGTCTCCGTGCCCGAAGCACTTGGAGATCTTGCGGAGAAGCTGAAGGGAGCGCGGCAGCGCTTCCGATTATGGAAGATATCGGCCTGCCATCAAGGTGCCAGGGAGCCTGGGCCATGGTGAAGACGCGGTACACGATGGCTGACCCAAACCACATGGCCGAGGTCGGACCTGTGGGGCCTGATGGGAAGGTGATCCCTGTGAGCTTAGTATACGGCAAGTAGAATTGGCCGCAAAGTATTCCCAACAGGACTGTAGACTAGACAGCCTATTGGATGGTATTGAAGAGGAATTCAACCAGTCAAATTGACTATGTAATTTAAAGTGGCATGTAAAATGCCTTCTAGCAGGATTGTAGATCGTTTTTCGTGGCGGACCTTTTCGCTTCAACCTCGGGACCCGACGGTCCGGAGTGTATCCGAATACCCTCTCGGTTATGTAAGAACCGGGGCATGCATGGAGACCAGGCATAGGGGTCATTAGTGCTTGAACAGACAAGTGCCCAACTAGTTATGTTATATTACATGGTTAGTAAGAAACATCTTCCAGGGAGAATAGTTCCGTTAGGGGTTCCTTTCCCTGGGAAGCATGCCCTAAAGTGCATGTCCGGACTTGCGAGAAGAGACGCAAAGAAAAAAAACATCTGGGGGCGCATAAGTAAAAAGTGTGAAATCATATTTAGTTCACCAACCGAATATTCCCTTAAGAACGCTAGCTTTTGGCTTCATCCAGTCTGAGGTACACATCCGGCTGACTCGGCAGTAACAATCGCACAGGTGCTCCCCTTATGCCCTAGCCGAATTAACGGGAACGTAGGGCATAAATACAAGAGACAGGCAACCCAGCTTGGCCAAAACTTAAGTCATATCGATGCATATAATGGTGAATAAAGGGTACATACGGAAGTGTAACACATGTGTTGGGCATGAAGCCCGTATGAATAAGCTTCTGTAAAAGAAGCCCCTAGGTATAATGAGCGCGGATAGCCCGTCAGTTGTGTGCGAACAAGGCACAAATAGGCCCTTAAAGTCTGTGAGATAAAAGAAGGGGAGAAGGAGAGAAATATAAGACAGATAGCGTATAAAAAATGGACAGAGGAAGGAGACGAACACATAGTCCGGCGCCAGGCGTAGAATCTTTGGAGTCGGGCTGCGTTCCATGGGTTCGGCTCGAGTCGATTATCCGATGCATCCCGCAGATGGTACGCTCCACCAGTCAGGACTTGGTCAATAATGAAGGGACCTTCCCACTTGGGCTTGAGTTTGTCCTTTTTCTTATCCGGCACGCGTAGAACTAACTCACCAACATTGTAAGTTTTGGCCCGTACTTCTCTGCTTTGGTATCTTC
The DNA here is from genome assembly GCA_032464435.1 of Aegilops umbellulata. Lineage (NCBI taxonomy): Eukaryota > Viridiplantae > Streptophyta > Magnoliopsida > Poales > Poaceae > Aegilops > Aegilops umbellulata. The sequence goes on from CP136055.1 coordinate 217,529,667, forward strand.
GAGCCTGCTGTTGATAGAATGCGGAACGGGCTTTTGCCACGTCAAGCTCCTCCTCCAAGGCGTCCAAACTGTCCTGCTGATCGAGCTCGGCTTCTCTTTCTTATGAGGTGAGTCATGTATTATGTCGCAGGGCAGAACTGCCTCTGCGCTGTATACCATGAAGAATGGTGTGTATCCGGTAGTGCGGTTCGGCGTGGTACACAACCCCCAGAGTACGGAGTCGAGCTCCTCTACCCAGTGCGTGTTAGATTCCTTGAGGGACCGCACTAACCTGGGTTTGATGCCGCTCATGATTAGACCATTTTCTCGCTCGACCTGACCGTTAGTTTGTGAGTGATAGACTGAAGCATAGTCGAGCTTGATGCCCATGTTTTTGCACCAGAGTTTTACCTCGTCGGTCGTAAAGTTCGTGCCGTTATCAGTGATGATGATGTGGGGGACGCCGTAACGGTGTACGACCCCGGATATGAAGTCTATCACCGGTCCAGATTCGGCCGTTTTAACAGGCTTGGCCTCTATCCATTTGGTGAACTTATCCACCATGACCAGTAAGTATTTTTGCTTGTGGGTTTCTCCATTAAGAGGTCCAACCATGTCAAGCCCCCAGACCGCAAAGGGCCAGGTGATGGGGATAGTTTGGAGGGTGGTGGGTGGCATATGGCTTTGGTTAGCAAAAAGCTGGCAACCAACGCATCGTTGGACTAAGTACTGAGCATCTGCCCAGGCCGTCGGCCAATAGAAGCCTATACGGAAGGCCTTGCTTACAAGGGCCCGGGCTGCAGCGTGGTGACCGCCGAGTCCGGTAGTGCTTTTCTTATAAAGCTCTCCCTCGTGGACTTTATAGGCTTTAGATCGCCGCACTATGCAGCGTGCCTCATTTTGGTCCTCGGGAAGTTCCTGCCTAGTTAGGTAGGCTTGGAATGGTTCTGTCCACGGGGCGATGACTGCCATTATTATGTGGGCTGAAGATGTTATTTCGTTGGCAGAGCCTCCAATTATGTCAGAATGTTTGGTGTCGGGCAGTGCGGTTGGGTCCGGGCTGTTATTTCCGGGTTCCCCTTCCCATACTATGGATGGCTTGAACAGCCTCTCCAAGAAGATGTTAGGAGGGACGGCATCGCGTTTTGCGCCGATGCGTGCCAAGACATCTGCTGCCTGATTGTTTTCCCGGGCTATATGGTGAAATTCGAGCCCCTCGAACCGAGCTGACATTTTTAGGACGGCGTTGCGATAAGCTGCCATTTTCGGATCCTTGGCATCAAAATCTCCTTTTATTTGGGATATCGCAAGGTTCGAATCCCCGCGCACCTCTAGGCGTTGAATGCCCATGGATACTGCCATCCGGAGACCATGTAGAAGGGCCTCATATTTGGCTGCATTGTTGGAGTCCGTGTACATTATCTGGAGTATGCATTGAACTGTATCTCCTGTTGGGGACGTCAAAACGACGCCAGCACCCAGACCAGCCAACATTTTGGAGCCGTCGAAGTGCATGATCCAGTTGGAATATGTGTCATCCTCTTTAGGGAGTTCAGCTTCCGTCCATTCGGCAACGAAGTCGGCCAAAACTTGCGACTTAATAGCTCGCCGTGGCTTGTAAGTTATGTCGAACGGGAGGAGCTCAATGGCCCATTTGGCAATCCGGCCCGTCGCGTCGTGGTTGTTTATAATATCATTAAGTGGTACTTCCGAGGCTACCGTTATCGAACACTCTTGAAAGTAGTGTTGCAGCTTCCGGGATGCCATAAATACCGCGTACGCTATCTTTTGATAATGCGGGTACCGTGACTTGCATGGAGTAAGGACAGTGGACACATAGTAAACCGGCTTTTGGAGGGGGAATTTGTGTCGTCTGTTTCTTGTTCGACGACGAGAACTGCGCTTACAACTTGATAAGTTGCCGCAATGTATAATAGCATTGGTTCGCCAATGTTTGGCGCGGCCAGGACTGGGTTTGTTGCCAATATGGCTTTTATTTCGTCGAGTCCAGCTGTGGCGGCATCCGTCCACTCGAAGTGCTCGATGCGCCGGAGGAGGCGATAAAGGGGTAATGCCTTTTCAACCAAGCGGGAGATAAAGCGGCTTAGAGCCGCCACGCATCCGGTTAATTTTTGTATTTGTTTGAGGTCCTTTGGGATATCCAATTGTGACAAAGCTCAGATCTTGGCTGGATTTGCTTCAATTCCTCTACCGGATACAATGAAGCCCAAGAGCTTTCCGGCTGGTACGCCGAAAACGCATTTTTCCGGGTTGAGCTTGATGTCGTATGTTCGGAGGTTATCGAATGTGAGCCTAAAGTCGTCTACTATAGATTCGACATGCTTGGTTTTGACGACCACGTCATCTACGTATGCCTCCACTGTTTTGCTGATCTGGTTTCTAGACATGTCTGAATCATGCGCTGATATGTTGCGCCGGCGTTTTTGAGCCCGAAGGGCATTGTGTTGAAGCAGAATGGGCCGTATGGTGTGATGAATGCCATTGCGGCTTGGTCTAGCTCTGCCATCTTAATTTGATGGTAGCCGGAGTATGCGTCGAGGAAATACGATGAATCGTATCATGTGGTAGCGTCGATAATTTGATCGATGCGGGGGTGGGGGAAGGGATCCTTTGGGCAAGCCTTGTTGAGGTCCTTAAAATCGACGCACAAGCGCCAGGATTTGTCCTTCTTTGGTACCATCACCAGGTTTGCTAGCCAGTCCGGATGTTTTATGTCTCTGATGAATCTGGCCTCCAATAGCTTGGCTAGTTCCTCTCCCATGGCTTGTCTCTTAGGTTCGGAGAAACGCCGAAGAGCCTGCTTGACTGGCTTGAATCCTTTTAGGATATTTAGGCTGTGCTCGGCCAACCTGCGTGGGATTCCTGGCATGTCTGAAGGGTGCCAGGAAAAAATGTATCAGTTCTCGCATAGGAACTCTCGTAGTGTGGCATCTACATCAGGGTTTAATTGTGCCCGGATGAAAGCTGTTTTTGTAGGGTCCGTTGAATGGACTTGGAATTTGACTATTTCGTCCGCCGGTTTAAAGGAGGTGGACTTGGATCTTTTATCGAGTATCACGTCGTCCCTGTTCACCGTGGAGCGCAGCGCAGTCAGTTCCTCGGCCGCTAGGGCTTCGGATAGTGCCTCGAGGGCCAGTGCGGTTGTCTTATTTTCAGTGCGGAGTGCTATGTCCAGATCACTAGCAAGAGTGATGATTCCGTTGGGCCCGAGCATTTTGTGCTTCATGTACCCGTAATGGGGTATGGCTTGGAAGATTGTAAACGCCTCCCGCCCTAATAGAGCGTGGTATCCGCTACTGAACGGGGCCACTTGGAACGTGACCTCTTCGGACCCTTTAATTATCTGGCGTGTCGAACACCACATCTAGTGTGATTTTTCCTGTATAGCGCGCTTCCCGACTAGGGATTATTCCTCTAAAGGTTGTGCTGCTTCGCTTAATGCGGTTCCAATCTATTTCCATTTTTCGAAGGGTTTCCTCATAAATGAGGTTCAATCCGCTGCCACCGTCCATGAGTACCATGGTGAGTAGAAAGCCGTCCACTATTGGAATGAGGACCAATGCGGCTGGTGCTCGGGCAGTTCGGAATTTAGGTTCATCACTGGCATTAAAAGTAATAGCCGTGTCACAACATGGGTTTATTGTTGCCACATGGTAGACTTCGGCAAGGCTGTGGAGTGTTCATTTTCGCATATTATTTGATGCGGATGTCTCGAAGACTGTTAATACTGTACTGGTATCCCTGGGCTGGTGCTCTGTGGCTTCTGGGGTTAGAAGATCTTCGCTAGTTTTGGCCAACTGCCGGTGTATCCAACATGCTCTAAGGCTATGAGTTGGTGTGGCGCCCTCTGCACTGTGAATTTTACAGGGTCCATTGAGCCATCCCTCCAGTACGGTTCCATGACCTGTAGAGGGTTTTTTGCTTTTTGGTGTTTAACCCGGGTGTCTGGCGATAATGCACCCTTTTATTTTGGACTGGGTTTGTATTCAGGGCCGGATTGTCCCAAAATTTTATTTCAGTTTTCCAGGCGCTTTCCATTGCACAATACTTTCGTACTATGGACGCCAAGCTGGCGACGCGTTTAATTTCACGGCGACTTATGGCGTTGAGGATTCCCTTGTCCGTGCAATTATTGCAGAAGAATGAAATTGCGTCTTCCTCGCGGCAGTCCTTTATCCTGTTCATGACCAGGAGGAATCTAGCCCAGTAATGGTGTACTGTTTCTTCGGGCTCTTGCCTAATTTGGGATAGATCGCTTATGTTTGGGTGGGTGGGTGGAATTGAATCCGAAACCTCAACCAATCTGAGACTCAGGGGCCAAGGAGTTTCCGAACTCAGAAGTTTGGATTCTTGGATGTTGTCCACTGAATCTAGCCCGCTGCCTGACTCTAGGTTCAGGTCTTGAGTGACGTCCTCCCCTCCGCGGGTATCCGGCTTGGAGGGATCGGGAATCCGGACATAGCTAGTCCTTAAGACAGATGAAGGGTCGCCGCATTGTTCCTCCACCACTGCAACGTGATGGGTAACCTGGGGAGAGTTAATCTCTCTCAGATCGGGTTTAGGCCCAATCTAATCGTAGTCTGTAGCGACTCCCAGGGCGGCGATGCGATCCAAGAGCTCGTTTAGGGAAGAGAGCTCCATTGGATCTAACTGCTCGGCGAGTTCCGAGTTGACGTGAAGATTGCTTTTGATGACCCGAGAAGTCATCGTCGGCGCAGCGGCCGAACAGGTGGTCATAAGAAAACCACCTAGCCGGAGAGTTTGGCCGACAGCCAAAGCTCCCTTAGCAACAGTGTCGTCTTTAAAGATGGCATGAGGCATCCTTCCTGATGGCGACGGCACAGCGGAACTCTCAATGAAAGCACCAATGTTGGTGTCAAAACCGGCGGATCTCGGGTAGGGGGTCTCGAACTGTGCGTCTAGGCGGATGATAACAGGAGACAAGGGACACAATGTTTTTACCCAGGTTCGGGCCCTCCTGATGGAGGTAAAACCCTACTCCTGCTTGATTAATATTGATGATATGGGTAGTACAAGAGTAGATCTACCACGAGATCAGAGAGGCTAAACCCTAGAAGCTAGCCTATGGTATGATTGTTGTTCGTCCTATGGACTAAAACCCTCTGGTTTATATAGACACCGGAGAGGGCTAGGTTTACACAGAGTCGGTTACAATGGAAGGAGATCTACATATCTGTATTGCCAAGGTTGCCTTCCACGCCAAGGAAAGTCCCATCCGGACATGGAACGAAGTCTTCAATCTTGTATCTTCATAGTCCAAGAGTCCGGCCAAAGGTTATAGTCCGGCTATCCGGACACCCCCTAATCCAGGACTCCCACAGGCCCCCTTCTTCTTCTTCTTCCTTGACCTTCTTCCTATATAGGAGAAGGGTTTCCCCTTTGGTCCTTGGCTTCCATGGCATGGGAGGGGCGAGAGCCCCTCCGAGATTGGATCTGTCTCTCTGTCTCTCTGTGTTTCTGCGCTCCTAGATTCTGGCCTTTCACCGTTTCTTATATTTCCGAAGATCCGTAACTCCGATTGGGCTGAAATTTGGACACGATTTTTATACAGATATTGGCTTTCTTGCTGCGAAATAAGGGCACCAACCGCCTTACGGAGTGGCCATGAGGGCCCAAGGCGCGCCTGACCCCCTGGGGCGCGCCCCTCACCCTCGTGGGCCCCTCGGCCATTGTCTCGCATTTATTCCACTACCCAAAATTCACATATATTCCAAAAAAATCTCCATCAGTTTTCATCCCGGTTGGACTCCGTTTGATATGGATTTTCTGCGAAACAAAAAACATGCAACAAATAGGAACTGGCACTGGGCACTGGATCAATATGTTAGTCCCAAAAATAGTATAAAAAGTTGCCAAAAGTATATGGAAGTTGTATAATATTGGCATGGAAGAATCAAAAATTATAGATACGACGGAGACGTATCAGCATCCCCAAGCTTAATTCTTGCTCGCCCTAGAGTAGGTAATGATAAAAAAGATAACTTTTGATGTGGAATGCTACCTAGCATAATCTTGATCACATAATATAATCATGGGATGAATATTAAGACACGAGTGATTCAAAGCAATAGTCTATCATTTGACATTAAGACAATAATACTGCAAGCATACTAACCAAGCAATTATGTCTTATCAAAATAATATAGCCAAAGAAAGCTTATCCCTACAAAATCATATAGTTTGGCCATGCTTCATTTCGTCACACAAAATGCTCCCATCATGCACAACCCCGTTGACAAGCCAAGCAATTGTTTCATACTTAGCTTTTCCAAACCTTTTCAACTTACACGCGATATATGAGCACGAGCCATGGACATAGCACTATGGGTGGAATAGAATATGATGACGCGGGTTGTGTGAGAAGACAAAAAAGGAGAAAGTCTCACATTAACGCGGCTAATCAACGGTCTCTGGAGATGCCCATCAATTGATGTCAATGCGAGGAGTAGGGATTGCCATGCAACGGATGCACTAGAACTATAAGTGTATGAAAGGTCAAATTGGAAACTAAGTGGGTGTGCATCCAACTTGCTTGCTCAAGAAGACCTCGGGCATTTGAGGAAGCCCATCATCGGAATATACAAGCCAAGTTCTATAATGAAAATTCCCACTAGTATATGAAAGTGATAACTCAAGAGACTCTCTATATGAAGAACATGGTGCTACTCTGAAGCACAAGTGTGGTAAAAGGAGAGTAACATTGCCCCTTCTCTCTTTTTCTCTCATTTTTTTTGTTGTTTTCTTGTTTTTTGGTGGGCTTCTTTGGCCTCTTTTATTTTTTTAAAAGTTCGGAGTCTCATCCCGACTTGTGGGGGAATCATATTCTCCATCATCCTTTCCCCACTGGGGCAATGCTCTAATAATGATGATCATCACACTTTTATTTACTTACAACTCAATATTACAATTCAATGTCTAGAACAAAGTATGACTCTATATGAATGCGTCCAGCGGTGTACTGGGATGTGCAATGATCTAGCGTAGCAAAGATATCAAAAAACGGACAAGCCATGAAAATATCATGCTAGCTATCTTACGGTCATGCAAAGCAATATGACAATGAATACTCAAGTCATGTATATGATGATGATGGAGGTTGCATGGCAATATATCTCGGAATGGCTATGGAAATGCCATAATAGGTAGATATGGTGGCTGTTTTGAGGAAGATATAAGGAGGCTTCTATGTGATAGAGTGTATCATATCACGGGGTTTGGATGCACCAGCGAAGTTTGCACCAACTCTCGAGGTGAGAAAGGGCAATGCACGGTACCGAAGAGGCTAGCAATGATGGAAGGGTGAGAGTGCGTATAATCCATGGACTCAACATTAGTCATAAAGAACTCACATACTTATTGCAAAAATCTACAAGACATCAAAACCAAGCACTACGCGAATGCTCCTAGAGGGTTAGATTGGTAGGAAAAGACCATCGCTCATCCCCGACCGCCACTCATAAGGAAAGCAATCAAAGAACACCCCATGCTTCAAATTTGTCACACAACGTTTACCATACATGCATGCTACGGGACTTGCAATACTCAACACAAGCATTTCGCAATTCCACAATTACCCAACTAGCATGAATCTAACATTACCACCTTTATATCGCAAAACTATTGCAAGGAATCAAACATATCATATTCAGTGATCTAGAAGTTTTATGTAGGATTTTATGACTAACCATGTGAATGACCAATTCCTGTCATCTCTCTAAATAGATATAAGTGAAGCAAGAGAGTTTAATTCTTTCTACAAAAGATATGCCCACACTCTAACAAATATAAGTGAAGCAAAAGAGCATTCTACAAATGGCGGTTTTCTATGTGAAAAGAAAAAGAATCCAAACTTCAAATGATATAAGTGAAGCACATGAAGCATTCTATAAAGCCATACTCAAAAGATACAAGTGAAGTGCAAAGAGAATTCTATAAATCAACCATGGATTATCTCATACCAGCATGGTGCATCAAAGAAAAGCGAAAACTAAATGCAAAAGACGCTCCAAGATTTGCACATATCACATGAACGAAACGAACCGAAAACATACCGATACTTGTTGAAGAAAGATGGATTGCCTTCCGAGGCATCCCCAAGCTTAGATGCCTGATTCTCCTTGAATATTTACTTGGGGTGCCTTGGGAATCCCCAAGCTTGAGCTCTTGCCTCTCCTACTTCTCCTCACATTGAGACCTCCTCGATCTTCGAACACTTCATCCACACAAAACTCAACAGAAAGCTCGGTAAGATCCGTTAGTCTAATAAAGCAAATCACTACTCTAAGTACTGTTGCAAAACAATTCATATTTTGTTTTTGCATTGGAACTACTGTAATATAACTTTTCCATGGATTTATCCACTGATATAAATTGATAGTTTCATCAAAACAAGCAAACTATGCATCAAAAACAGAATCTGTCTTAAACAGGACAGTCTGTAGTAATATGAACATTCACCATACCTCTGGTACTCCCAAAATTCTAAAACAATTAGGAAAAATAAAAAATTATAGAAAGACAGTGCAAAAAGTTTAGAACCATTCGACGTTCCAGTAAAAAATGTAAAATCATGCACTACAGCCAAAGATTCTGTCTTGCACCGCACAAACCAACAAGCAATGTAAACATCCTAAAGGCAAATCTTGGCACATTATTTTTGTTTTTAAACTTTATAAAAGCACACAACATAAATAAATGGCTCTCTAAAACTTCCGGTTGTCTCCCTGGCGGCGCTCTCTTTAAAGCCATTAAGCTAGGCATATAGTGCCCAAGTAATGGATCCACCCGGATCCCAAGGTATATCAAAGCCAATTTTAATTAACAATGATTTGTGATTTAATAGTGAGCACAAAGTAACATATATCATGCAACAACGAAGTCTAACTCTCTTCCTATGCATCAACATGTCATAAAAGAACAATTCATGCACACATAGTAAAGGCCAGTGCATAGTGTAAACAGTTTCTTGCAATTTTATCATATTGGAAACATGGAGAAGCGGAGATGTAGTTCCTCTCTCATAATAATTGCAAGTAGGAGCAGCAAGCACATGCATATTATATCTATCAAAATCATCAAGTGTAGTAGTGAAACGCAACCCATCAATATAATCCTTAATAAGGACAAACTTCTCTGATATAGTGTAGTCGGGAGAATTCAAAAAGATAACAGGACTATCATGTGTGGGTGCAATAGCAACAATTCCATGTTTAACATAAGGTACTATAGCAAGTTCATCTCCATAAGCATCATTCATATTGGCATCTTGGCCACAAGCATAGCAAGCATCAAGTTCATCAAAAAGGGATATTTCAAACGAATCAACGGGATCATAGCAATTACCATGGCATTCATCCTTCGGTAAGAATGAAGGGACATTAAATAATGTATGAGTTGGAGAGTTACTCTCATTAGAAGGTGGGCCCGGGTAGCTAATCCGATCTTCCTCCTTTTGTTCTTCACTCTCCTCATCATCTTTTTCATCCAATGAGCTCACAGTTTCATCAATTTCTTCTTTCATAGACTCCTGCAAAATATTAGTCTCTTCTTGGACAGCGGAGGAGTCCTAAATATATGGTTTAACATGGGCATTAGAAGCATAATTATGATAACAATATTTAAGTATGGCAAAATTTTCAGATTCGTAAAGAGTAGCATCATACTTTCCAATCAAAGAAGCAATTTCATAAGCACCCTTAAAAGCAACAAATTCTTCAATTTGTTGAACATCATAGTAATTATAAACACCCTTAGCATACGAAGATACGATTCCATTATCACTAAACTCACATTGGTAGGGAAGGTGTTTCTTAGGGTCTTCAGAACAACAAGTAAAATCATATATTTCACATAAATTCTAAGCATAGCATTGCAAATGATGAATTTGATCCAGTAAAAGTTTCCCTTTTTAAGATAAGCGGTGTCGCACATAACAAGCATGCTCATCTAAAGATTTTCCCTCAACTAAGCTAGTTGGGGTTTCAGCACAAGCACATAGGGATCGAAGATGATCCAAGTAAAAAGCTTCAGGAGTGTGATAGATTTTGAGTGGTTCTTCAACCAATGGTGTAGTAGGTACAACTAATTTTTTTGGTATTTTGCGTTTCCTACCCATAACTAAAGATAAAAAACAAGAGCACAAAATAAAAACTACTTAGTGATAAAGCAAACAAACACACACGAGAATATTCACCCCATGCTATAACTCCCCGGCAACGGCGCCAGAAAATGTTCTTGATAACCCACAAGTTTAGGGGATCAATTGTAGCCTCTTTCGATAAGTAAGAGTGTCGAACCCAACGAGGAGCTAAAGGTAGAACAAATATTCCCTCAAGTTTTGTCGACCACCGATACAACTCTACGCACCTTGAAGTTCGATTTACCTAGAACAAGTATGAAACTAGAAGTACTTTGTAGGTGTTGTGGGATAGGTTTGCAAGAATATAAGGAGCACGTAAATAAAAACTAGGGGATGTTTTAGGTAAAGAGGCAATAAAGTTAGTATAGAGAGTGTGGAAAAGTGGTGGTAGGAGTTGCGAAATTGTCCATAAGCAATTGACTACTTTTCTAGACCGATTTTTTATATGGGAGAGGCCAGTGCTAGCATGTCATCCCTGACTTCGAATTCTATGCACTTATGATTGGAACTATAAGCAAGCATCCGCAACTACTAACATTCATTAAGGTAAAACCCAACCATAGCATTAAGATATAATGATCCCCCTTCAATCCCATATGCATCAATTTCTATGCTAGGTTGAAGCTTCTGTCACTCTTGCCCTCCGATACATAGTCCTATCAATATAACACTAACCCTATGGTGTGATCCACGCGCGCGCTCATATGATGGGCACCAAAGGACAGCAACATAACCATAAGCAAATTAAACCAATCATAGCAATTCACCAATTACCGGTAGGACAACGAAAATCTACTCAGACATCATGGCATGGCAACACATCATTGGATAATAATATGAAGCATAAAGCACCATGTTCAAGTAGAGGGTACAGCGGGTTGTGGGAGAGTGGACTGCTGTATATAGACGGGGCAAAGTGATGAAGATGTTGGTGAAGATGACGGAGGCGTTGGTGTAGATTGCGGTGACGATGATGGCCCCACCGGCGTTCCGGCGCCACCGGGAGAGAGGGGGAGAGGGGCCCCTTCTTCTTCTTCTTCCTTGACCTTCTTCCTATATGGGAGAAGGTTTTCCCCTTTGGTCCTTGGCTTCCATGGCATGGGAGGGGCGAGGTCCCCTCCGAGATTGGATCTGTCTCTCTGTCTCCCCCTGTTTCTTCGCTCCCAGATTATGGCCTTTCACCGTTTCTTATATTCCCGGAGATCCGTAACTCCGATTGGGCTGAAATTTGGACACGATTTTTATCCGGATATTGGCTTTATTGCCGCGAAATAAGGGCACCAACGCCTTATGGAGTGGCCAGGAGGGCCCAGGGCGCGCCTGACCCCCGGGGTGCGCCCCTCACCCTCGTGGGCCCCTCGGGCAATGTCTCGCGTTGATTCCACTTCCCAAAATTCACATATATTCCAAAAAAATCTCCATCAGTTTTTATCCCGTTTGGACTCCGTTTGATATGGATTTTATACGAAACAAAACACATGCAACAAACAGGAACTGGCACTGGGCACTGGATCAATATGTCAGTCCCAAAAATAGTATAAAAAGTTGCCAAAAGTATATGAAAGTTGTATAATATTGTCATGGAACAATCAAAAATTGTAGGTATGACGGAGACATATCAGTGGATCTTTGGTGTCGCCAGTATATGTGCACATTAAACCGGGTCGGCGGCTTCAAGGTATGATACTCCAAGCTACCCAGCATCGAACTAGGTCAACCCTGGTCAATCCATTACCCAACAATGCTCTAACCTTTGAAAAGGTAGGGGCAAGTTTGGCCCGTTCAGAAGTGGCAAGCCGGTCGGGGAGAGGGTGCTTAGGGTTGAGCCGTTGATCACAAAATCCTGGTAAGGGGTTTTCATCAGCAGGAGAAGTATCTTTGCAGTAGAACCAGGTTTGCTTCCAATTCTTGGGATGGCTTGGAAGCTGAGCATAAGGAAAAATGGCATCTCTGCGTCGTTGAATTAAGATCCCTCCAAGCTCCTTGCTGGGCCTGTCAGTGAATTCATTTTGGTGGTCCAAGTAAAAATACTCTCTAAAAAGTTCAACGCTAGGTTCTTCTTGAAGGTATACTTCATAGAAGACATGGAAATTGCAGATATTTGAAACGGAATTGGGTCTGATGTCTTGAGGATGAAGTTGTAGAAAATGCACAACGTCGCGGAAGAATTTTGACCCGGGCGGTGAGAAGCCCCGGTTCATGTGGCCAGTGAAAACGATAACTTCATCGTCCTGCGGCTGAGGTCTGACTTCGTCCGGTTTTGGAGCACGCCAGTGAATGATGTTTTTTCCTGGTAAGAAGCCAATCTTGACATACTCTTGCAGCATTTCCTTAGTAACGATGGACGAGACCCAGTCGCATGATGTGACGGTCTTAGTCATGATTGGGTGGACAGCCTACACAAGGCGATTCAAGATGCTATTAAACCGGCAGAGATCTGGAGACTTACAAATTATCGTTTAAACCGTTATAAAAAGCTAGTGGCTATGGAGATACAGTTCAGAATATGCAGTTGTCAAACCAGAGGACTGAATCATGAGGATGAATAAGCCAGCCTAGTTAAACCGGAGGGATATTGCCGGATTATTGACTTTGAGGTGGATGATGGCGGCTTAAACGGGGCCTAATGTTATATGGCGGGTCACGGTTTATGTCATAAACCGCCATGGCAGTTGTGGTGCTTCAAATCTATTAGTGAAAATTGTGCCAAGAGGTGGACAAACAGATTTCACAAATTAAATCTAGGGTTCTTATCCCAAAAGGCGGATCCAGCCTCCAAAAATTACAATAAAAGTTGGGGATTTCCAGGTTCTATGAATAATGAACTAAAGTATATAAACCGGACCGACTTACATCCGGTGCCGGGTTGAGTGTGCAGAAGGGATTCAGCCCCACTTTGCTACAGATCTCCAAGCTTTCATTAAGAAGAATCTTGGTCATACCATTGATGGCTTTATTAGACAAACGTGTTGAATTGTAGTGCAGTGGATATTTGGTGTCGCCAGTATATGTGCACATTAAACCGGACCGGCGGCTTAAAGGTATGATCCTCCAAGCCACCCAACAATGCTCTAACCTTTGAAAAGGTAGACGAAAGTTTGGCCCGTTCAGCAGTGGTAAGCCGATCGGGGAGAGGGTGCTTAGGGTTGAGCTGTTGATCATGAAAGCCTGGCAAGGGGTTTTCATCAGCAGGAGAAGTATCTTAGAAGTACAACCACATTTGATTCCAATTCTTCGGATGGCTTCGAAGCTGAGCATAAGGAAAAATGGCATCTCTGCGTCGCTGAATTGAGATTCCGCCAACCTCCTGGCTGGGCCCGTCAGTGAATTCATTTTAGCAGTTCAAGTAAAAATACTCCCTAAAAAGTTCAATGCCAGGTTCTTCTTGACGGTATACTTCACAAAAGACTTGGAAATTGCAGATATTTGAAACAGAATTGGGTCTGATGTCTTGAGGATGAAGTTGTAGAAAATGCAGAATGTTGCGGAAGAATTTTGACCCGGGCGGTAAGAAGCCCCGATTCATGTGGTCAGTGAAAACGATAACTTCATCGTCCTGCGGCTGAGTTCTGACTTCGTCTGGTTTTGGAGCGCACCAGTGAATGATGTGTTTTGCTGGTAAGAAGCCAATCTTGACATACTCTTGCAGCATTGCCTCAGTAATGATGGACGAGACCCAGTCGCATGATGTGACGGTCTTAGTCATGATTGGTTGCACAGCCTACACAAGGCGATTCAAGATGCTATTAAACCGGCAGAGATCGGGCGACTTACAAATTATCATTTAAACCGTTATAAAAAGCTAGTGGATATGGAGATACAGTTCAGAATATGCAGTTGACAACCCAGAGGACTGAATCATGAGGATGTATAAGCCAACCTGGTTAAACCGGAGGGATATTGCCGGATTATTGACTTTTAGGTGGATGATGGCGGCTTAAAAGGGGCCTAATGTTATATGGTGGGTCACGGTTTATGTCATAAGCCGCCATGACAGTTGTGGTGCTTCAAAGCTATCAGTGAAAATTTTGCTAAGTGGTGGACAAACAGATTTCACAAATTAAAGCTAGGGTTATTATCCCAAAAGGCAGATCCAGCCTGCAAAAAATACAATAAAAGTTGGGGATTTCCAAGTTCTATGAATAATGAAGTAAAGTATATAAATCGGGCCGACTTACTTCCGGTGCCGGGTTGAGTGTGCAGAAGGGAATCAGTCCCACTTTGCGGCACCTCTCCAAGCTATCATTAAGAAGAGTCTTGGTCATATCATTGACGGCTTTATCAGACAAACACGTTGAATTGTAGCGCAGTGGATCTTTTGTGTCGCCAGTATATGTGCACATTAAACCGGACCAGCGGCTTAAATGTATGATCCTCCAAGCTACCCAGCATTGAACTAGATCAACCCCGGTCAATCGATTACCCAACAATGCTCTAACCTTTGAAAAGGTAGGGGCAACTTTGGCCCGTTCAGCAGTGGTAAGCCGGTCGGGGAGAGGGTGCTTCGGGTTGAGCCGTTGACCACGAAATCCTGGCAAGGGGTTTTCATCAGCAGGAGAAGTATCTTTGCAGTAGAACCAGGTTTGATTCTAATCCTTGGGATGGCTTGGAAGCTGAGCATAAGGAAAAATGGCATCTCTGTGCCGCTGAAATTACATCCCTCCAAGCTCCTGGCTGGGCCCGTTAGTGAATTCTTTTTGGCGGTTCAAGTAAAAATACTCTCTAAAAAGTTCAATGCTAGGTTCTTCTTGAAGGTATATTTCACAGAAGACTTGGAAATTGCAGATATTTGAAACGGAATTGGGTCCGATGTCTTGAGGATGAAGTTGTAGAAAATGCAGAAGGTCGCAGAATAATTTTGACCCGGGCGGTGAGAAGCCCCGGTTCATGTGGTCAGTGAAAACGATGACTTCATCGTCCTGCGGCTGAGGTCTAACTTCGTCCGGTTTTGGAGCATGCTAGTGAATGATGTTTTTTGCTGGTAAGAAGCCAATGTTGACATACTCTTGCAGCAATGCCTCGGTAACGATGGATGGGACCCAGTCGCATGATGTGACGGTCTTAGTCATGATTGGGTGTACAGCCTACACAAGGCGATTCAAGATGCTATTAAACTGGCAGAGGTCTGGCGATTTATAAATTATCATTTAAACTGTTATAAAAAGCTAGTGGCTATGGAGATACAGTTCAGAATATGCAGTTGTCAAACCAAAGGACTGAAACATGAGGATGAATAAGCCATCCTGGTTAAATCGGAGGGATATGGCCGGATTATTGACTTTGAGGTGGATGATGGCGGCTTAAATGGGGCTTAATGTTATATGGTGTGTCACGGTTTATGTCATTAGCCGCCATGGAAGTTGTGATGCTTCAAATCTAAAAAGTGAAAATTTTGCTAAGTGGTGGACAAACAGATTTTACAAATTAAAGCTATAATTTTGGATCTATGGCAATTCAGAAAAGACAGTAAAGTTAAACCTAAGGTGGCGGCGGCAGAAAGCTTTGGTGCTCCGATCAGGTTTTCTGTGGAAAGATGCTACTCTGACGATAAAAATGAAGGCTAAACCACTACCATGCAAGATTCACGACATATTTTGGATTAAACTTTCTTGAGTTAAAGGAAACAGTGAAGAACAGCAAGAACACCGGTGAACTACTCAAACCCTAGTACAGATCTGAGGCTTGGGTAAAGGGGTACTTACAGATGCGGTGGAACAGCGGTGGCGCGCCGGAGTTGGTGCAGCGGTCGGAGGTCGCGGCGGCGGAGCTCGGGCGACAGAGGAGACGCGAGAGGAAGACGAAGGCGATCAGGAAAAAGGGGAGGAAATGATAAAGACCCCTGCCTCTATTTATAAGGGGGTGGATACAAGGAGTGCGCAGGAAGAAGGCTGAAATCATCATGTGGCTATATGGACGCCTCGGTTTTCGGGATGCTCATTAAGATAAGGATCAGTTAAGATGTTCTGGGCCCCGTGCGAAATCAATGCAAAATGACGTCATGGCGGTTTAAGAAGATTCTATAAGCTGACGTCATGGCAGGTTACAACAAGGTTTATCAAACAAGCGATGCAAGATTTTGACAAGTCGGGTATTGAAGATTGATATGAACAAGTTCAAATCAACCTGGGGCCTAATGTTGGGGACATAACTACTGGGTATGAACCGCCCAGGAGGGGCCGGGTCATACCATTGGCGACTTATCAATGAAGATGGCGGATCATACAAGCCCGTTGACGGCCCAAGACCCAGAGGCGACTTGAGGCCCAAGAGAATGAACCGCCATATGTGTATGACTTGTTTTGTAAGGCAAGCGTAGTTAGTCACCGAGCCGGACATGTTGTGTATGAGCCGGCCGGGACTCCGTGAGCCGCTGGGCGTCAACCTGTGTATATAAAGGGACGACCCGGCGGCTGTTTAGGGCAAGAAAGAAGAGATCGAGAACTAGGTCAAGCGTATTCGATCCCTGGTAATCGAGACCCAAGCAATACAATCCCAAACAGGAGTAGGCCTTTACCTTCACTGCAAGGGGCCGAACCAGTATAAACTCTCTCTGTCATTTGTATCGATTAACCCCTTTAAGCTAACCTACTTGCGATGGCTCCACGACTAAGTCCTTCCGCTAGGACATCTGCCGTGTCAAGTCCATGGCAGGTATGTCGAAGAGCAAAAAAAGGAGTTTAGGTTGACAAAAGAGCCTCTGAACGTGTCGGGCTTTATTTACAACATCATGTGGTCATAATTCAGTAAATTTTATGACCCAGGATGTTTATTCTATGGACCTGGCCGATCCATTTGACTGTGACTGCTGAAAACAGTGCTGGAGTTAGATGTTGTTGCCCTTTTCAATCCGGGTTTTTCTAAATCTGATGAACAATTAACCCTCGTTCTTTTATACAGTTTCTAAGCTGGAGTTAGATGTTGTTGCCCTTTCAAACTCGGCTATGACTGCCATATTTTCTTTGAATAAGGGAAATGGCTTGCCATTCGTTTAATTAAGAGTGAAATATTGTAACAAATCCCAACCAAGGGAAATAGCTTCACTCTCACCAGCTGCTTGAGTTCACTGTGCATTACAGAACCCAAGTGATTAGCCCCCACCAACACCCACAAACTTATTTTGAACTAGCACAACAATTGGGGCTGTAAATTTTCATAAGAAAGGCTGCATGACCATGACAGATTTGGATTCTGACATTTGGGACCCATGAGGAAAAAGCCTATCCAAGGTGGTGTCGACTTACTAGCTAGACAACAAACGATTCTACCTACCAGTCGTTGGATTGACATCCAACATTTGTCGTGTATCTTATATCTCTTGTCTTCTTCCTCCAGCCACCCAAACCAAACCACCCAGTCGGTTCCGCCTGCTCCTGCCTCCCACGACTGGTCGCGCCTCCACCGTCCTGCCGTACCCTTCAACGTTGGTGAGTTCCTCCCTCTATTCCCTCACACATCCTGTTATTCCCCGGCGACGTCGGCCCCAACACGCACCCGCACCTGAACCAGTCAACCCTCGTACTCCCCTCCGCGTGCGATAGGACCGGCGCATCTTCCATGGCTCCTGTTCGTTCCGTCCGAGGCCTCGCCGTCGTCCTCCGCCTTGGTTCGCTCGCCATGCGTGGTGCGCCGCCCTCTTGCGTTGTCAACGTCATCAACAACCGAGAGGAACAAGGAGATGACTGTACGTGGAGAGGATGACAGTAGGGACCCACCAGGGTCATGGCAATACGCAATCAAGTGCCTCGTCATTACAAGCCCCAAAAATGGTTCCTACTAATGGTCGGACATCTAAGGTTCACGCCATTGTCAACGTAGTCAATAAACGAGAGAATTACACAACGAGCGGCTCACACTAGGGACCCAGCAGGTCGCACAGTTGTTATCTACCTTTTTTAGGAGCAAACAGCTGTTATTTATACTAGTTTTAGAGACGGATCATGATAACAACGGGGCTGTGCGGGGGTTGTGGCCCGTCTAGCCAGGGTTTTATTTATATTTACCACATCATGAGCCCAATTGTGGTTTTTTCTTGCTAAAAATGGCTAGCCCAGTTCTTTTTTTTAAGAAATACCCAAACGAGGCCTACTTGCTTTGTCAGCCCTGCTGGGCTGCAAATCTTTCAAGACGAGAAGAGTTTCATTCGGCCTGCCTAGAAAATGGGCTATCAGTAATGAGAAATGAGGTGTACATTTTAAAAACACATCAAACTGGGAATTAGTTTCAACTTTTTTTAATTTCAAGATGTTAAATTCCGTTGATTTTTATGCGTGGACAATTATTTGAATTTTATATTTATATAAATTTATTTTTCAAATTAGTTTGAATGTGACTCAAAATTTCGGGATTAAAAATAGTTGACCGCACCGAAATATGCAAATTTTCGTATAATTTTTAACTGTGGCCACAATATGGGCTGTAATGCTAACAAAAAGAAGATGAGCTCGAAGAAAATCCTTAAGAATTAGCAAATGGGCTGTAAATTATTAGAAATAATGGCAGATGGGTTGTATGCTATTTTCCACACATTTGAGGCTGACTTGTGCGCCTACTATAGGTTGACGCGTACTCTTTTCTAAAAAAAGGTTGACGCACACGCAACGCCGTGTCAACTTAGTCAACACACGAAAGTTGTGACTGTTGGATGTCCATCCAATGGTCGTCGTGCTTCTTCAATCTCTGCTCTTCTTGCTCCAGCCGCTCAAACAAGCGCCGGCGGGACTGCCTGCTCCCTCCTCCCACGACCGGCTATGCTGTCGCACAGGCCTCACCGCCCCACCGTACTCCCATCGCTGGCCAAGCCATCCCTCTACTCACCACACATGCTGTTACGGCAGACGAACCAGAAAACCCTCGTACTCCCCTCCGCGTGGGAAACAACTTCCAAGTCTTCCCTGGCTCCGTGTCATTCCCTTCCTAGGCCTCACCGTCGTCCACCGTCCTGGTGCCCTCGGCGCGGCGGGGTCAACGTGGTCAACGAACGACTTCCATCGGAAGTGGACTATACGTGGAGAGGCTGACAGCTGGGTCCACGGCCGCACGCAAGGAAATGCCTCCTTATTATGCGCAACATAATGATTCGTCCACCTGACAGCTAGGACCCACCGGAAGGGCCTCTGTATTTCACGAAAAAACGTTCCACCCACTGACAGCTCCGACCCACCAGATATATCTTCGCACGCAAGGAAATGCCTCCTTATTACGCAGAAAAAATGAATACTCCCCCTGCTAGCTGGGACCCACCATAGTGGGAGGTTGACTTGTGGGCCTACTAAGTTGACGCGGACGGAGGGCTTTGTCAACTTAGTCAATATGAACGATTCTAGCTCCAGTGACCGTATGATGTTCATCCAACGACCGTAGTGCTTCTTCAACCTCTGGTCTTCTTGCTCTAGTGGCCCAAACCTGCGTCGGTTGTGCCACCTGTTCCTGCCTCCCGTGGTCGGCTCTGCTGCCGCTCAGGCCTGACCGCCCCACCCTACTCCAACCTCTGGCCAGGCAATCCCTCTACTCACCCACAACCCCCGTTATTCTGCGGTGACAGTAGCCTCACACCGCAGTAGAACCACTCAACCCTCGTACTCCTCTCCACGTGGTCATCCACTCCCGCGTCTTCCTCAGCTTCGCATCGTCCCCTTCCCTCGCCGTCGTCAACCGCCTTGGTGCTCTCGGCACAGCATAGTCAATGTGGTCAAGGAACGACTTCCATCAGAAGAGTACTGTAAGTGGAGAGGCTGACAGCTGGGTCCACGGCTGCGGCAAGGAAGTCTCTCCTTATTACGCGCAAAATAATGATTCCTCCACCTGACAGCAGGGACCCACCGTACGGACCATCGTATTTCATGAAAAAAACGTTCCCCCTGACTGTTGGGACCCACCAGCTACATCTTTGCACGCAAGGAAGTGCGTTCATATTACGGGCAAAAAATATGATTCTCCCCCTGACAGCTGGGACTCACCAGCTATATCTTCGCATGCAAGGAAGTGCCTCCGTACCTCCCTGACAGTTGGGACCCACTCGGTCGAACCGTACGTAGGGTTGTCTGTCCGGTCGCGAACGTGTACGTACATACTGGTTGATCGATCTGTCTGTAGGCTGCAGCGATGAACCATGGCCAAGTAAGGAAGGGCATGTGCCATAGTAGAGGCGCGAGTGTAGCATGTCACGCAGTCCCGTCTATATCGTGTACACGTACGTACAACTAGGGTGCAAGAAAGTAAATACGACCACGTACGTACATACGGGCGGGGTCTCGAACGCCTACTCACGCATACGTATGGCGAGGGCTCGTGTACATGGACAGGCAGCGGAGAGCAGTGAAAGCGTCATGTTCATCGGCAGCCAAACGGCTGGGTTGGAATGGAGAAATTGCGTCTTCATGTTCATCGGGAGGCAACGGAATGCGTCCGATTCATCGGGAGCCAACCGGCTTGGACGGAAACGGCCTTGTGTTCGACCGCGTACGGTCGAAACGGGATCCTGTTCATCGGGAGGGGTCTGGCGTACCGCAAAACGGAGGAAACGGACTTCTCTTCGACCTCCTAGAGTTGAAACGGGGTCATGTTGATCGGTAGGGCTGTGGCGTACCGCAAAACAGAGGAAACAGACTTCTCTTCGACCTCCTACAGTCGAAACGGGGGTCCTGTTCATCGAGAGGGGTGTGGCGTATCGCAAAACGGGACTCCACGGGCTACTGTTCATCCACCGTCCACTGCCTTGCTCCAGTCTCCACGGGCTACTGTTCATCCACCATCGACCTCCTCCAGCCTCCCACTGCGACTGTTCATTCACGACGTCTCCCTCCTGCCTCCACCAGCTACTATTCATCCACGGGCCCCTATTCATCCAGCCTCCACCGGCTACTATTCAACCACCCCTCCACGGGCTACTGTTCATCCATCCCTCCACCGCCTACTGTTCAACCAGCCCTTGATACGTCTCCAACATATCTATAATTTTTGATTGCTCCATGCTATATTATCTACTGTTTTGGACTATATTGGGCTTTATTTTCCACTTTTATATTATTTTTGGGACTAACCTATTAACCGGAGGCCCAGCCCAGAATTGTTGTTTTTTTGCCTATTTCAGTGTTTCGAAGAAACGGAATATCAAACGGAGTCCAAACAGAAAAATCCTTTCTGGAACGTGATTTTCTTCCCGAATATGACCCAGTAGACTTGGACCCTACGCCACGGAAGCTTCGAGGAGGGCACGAGGTAGAGGGCGCGCCCCCCACCCCAAGCGCGCCGCCCACCCTCGTGGGCCCACCGAGGCTCCACCGACGTACTTCTTCCTCCTATATATACCCATGTGCCCCCAAACGATCAGAACAGGAGCCAAAAACCTAATTCCACCGCCACAACATTCTGTATCCACGAGATCCCATCTTGGGGCCTGTTCCGGAGCTCCGCCGGAGAGGGCCGTCATCACGGAGGGCTTCTACATCATCATAGCCTCTCCGATGAAGTGTGAGTAGTTTACCTCAGACCTTCGGGTCCATAGTTATTAGCTAGATGGCTTCTTCTCTCTTTTTGGATCTCAATACAATGTTCTCCCCCTCTCTTGTGGAGATCTATTTGATCTAATCTTCTTCTTTTTGCGGTGTGTTTGTTGAGACCGATGAATTATGGGTTCATGATCAAGTCTATCTATGAAAAATATTTGAATCTTTTCTGAATTCTTTTATGTATGATTAGTTATCTTTGCAAGTCTCTTCGAATTATCCGTTTGGTTTGGCCAACTAGATTGGTAGTTCTTGCCATGGGAGAAGTGCTTAGCTTTGGGTTCGATCTTGCGGTGTCCTTTCCCAGTGACAGAAGGGGCAGCAAGGCACGTATTGTATCGTTGCCATCGAGGATAACAAGATGGGGTTTATTTCATATTGCATGAATTTATCTCTCTACATCATGTCATCTTGCTTGAAGCGTTACTCTGTTTTTAACTTAATACTCTAGATGCATGCTGGATAGCGGTCGATGAGTGGTGTAATAGTAGTAGATGCAGAATCGTTTCGATCTACTTGTCACGGACGTGATGCCTATATACATGATCATGCCTAGATATTCTCATAACTATGCTCAATTCTGTCAATTGCCCAACAGTAATTTGTTCACCCACTGTAGAATACTTATGCTCTTGAGAGAAGCCACTAGTGAAACCTATGACCCCCGGGTCTATTCTCATCATATCATTCTCCATCACTTTAATCTTGCTTTGTTTTTACTTTGCCTTTTACTTTTCACTTTGCATCTTTATACCAAAAATACCAAAAATATTATCTCTATCAGATCTCACTCTCGTAAGTGACCGTGAAGGGATTGACAACCCCTAATCGCGTTGGTTGCGAGTAGCTATCGTTTTGTGCAGGTACGAGGGACTTGAGCGTGGCCTCCTACTGGATTGATACCTTGGTTCTCAAAAACTGAGGGAAATACTTACGCTACTCTGCTGCATCATCCTCTCCTCTTCGGGGAAAACCAACGCAAGCTCAATAGGTAGCAAGAAGAATTTCTGGCGCCGTTGCCGGGGAGTCTACGCAAAAAGTCAACATACCAAGTACCCATCACAATCCCTATCTCTCGCATTACATTAGTTGCCATTTGCCTATCGTTTTCCTCTCCCCCACTTCACCCTTGCCGTTTTATTCGCCCTCTCTTTCTCCTTCTCTTCTCCTTCCCCTTCTCCTTCTCCATTTGCCTTTTTCTCGCTTGCCTTTTGTTTGCTCGTGTGTTGGATTGCTTGTTTGTCACGATGGCTCAAGATACTACCAAATTGTGTGATTTCACCAATACCAACAATAATGATTTCCTTAGCACTCCGATTGCTCCTCTTGTCAATACTGAATCTTGTGAAATCAATACTACTTTGTTGAATATTATTATGAAAGATCAATTCGCTGGCCTTCCTAGTGAAGATGGCGTTACTCATCTGAATAGCTTCGTTGATTTATGTGATATGCAAAAGAAAAAAGATGTCGATAATGATGTCGTTAAATTGAAGCTATTTCCTTTTTCGCTTAGAGATCGTGTTAAAGCTTGGTTTTCGTCTTTGCCTAAAAATAGTATTGATTCTTGGAACAAGTGCAAAGATGTTTTTATCCCTAAGTATTTTCCTCCCGCTAAGATCATCTCTCTTAGAAACGATATTATGAATTTTAAGCAACTTGATCATGAACATGTTGCACAAGCTTGGGAGAGAATGAAATTAATGATACGTAATTGCCCTACTCATGGTTTAAATTTGTGGATGATTATACAAAAAATTTATGCCGGATTGAATTTTGCTTCTAGAAATCTTTTAGATTCGGCCGCGGGAGGCACTTTTATGGAAATCACTTTAGGAGATGCTACTAAACTCCTAGATAATATTTTGGTTAATTATTCTCAATGGCATACTGAAAGATCTTCTAATAAAAAAGTGCATGCGATAGAAGAAATCAATGTTTTAAATGGAAAGATGGATGAACTTATGAAATTATTTGCTACTAAGAGTGTTTCTTATGATCCTAATGATATGCCTTTATCTCCTTTGATTGAGAATAATAATGAATCTATGGATGTGAATTTTGTTGGTAGGAATAATTTTGGTAACAACGCGTATAGAGGGAATTTTACCTTGTTGCAATCCGTGCTAAATTCTCCACATGCTTATAGTCAAAAGAAAGCTTTTACCGAACATATTGTTGATGCCTTGATGCAATCTTATGAAGAAAAGCTTGAGTTCAAAGTTTCTATCCCTAGAAAACTCTATGATGAGTGGGAACCAACTATTAAAATTAAAATTAAAGATCATGAGTTTTATGCTTTGTGTGATTTGGGTGCTAGTGTTTCCACTATCCCCAAAACTTTGTGTGATTTGCTAGATTTCCGCGAATTTGATGATTGCTCTCTAAACTTGCATCTTGCGGATTCTACTATTAAGAAACCTATGGGAAGGATTAATTATGTTCTTATTGTTGAAAATAGGAATTATGTGCCCGTATATTTCATCGTTCTTGATATAGATTGCAATCCTTCTTGCCCTATTATTCTTGGTAGACCTTTCCTTAGAACGGTTGGTGCGATTATTGATATGAAGGAAGGGAATATTAGATTCCAATTTTTATTAAAAAATGGCATGGAACACTTTCCAAGAAAGAAAATAAAATTGCCATATGAAACCATCATGAGAGCCACTTATGGATTGCCTTCCAAAGATGGCAATACTTAGATCTATCCTCGCTTTTATGCCTAGCTAGGGGCGTTAAACGATAGCGCTTGTTAGGAGGCAACCCAATTTTATTTTTAGTTTTTTTGTGTTTTTCTTCTGTTAGGGAATAAATAACCCATCTACCTTCTGTTTGGATGTGGTTTTGTGTTTTAATTAGTGTTTGTGCCAAGTTAGACCTATTGGATCTTCTTGGATGATAGTTATTTGATCTTGTTGTAATTTCCAGAAACTTTGCGTTCAGTGCCCGAATTATTAAAAATCATCAGAACGTGATAAAATACTGATTCCAATTTCTGCTGATCAATAAACAAATTTTCTAGGTCTTCTAATTTTGGTAGACTTTTTGCAGTTCCAGAAGTTTGCGTTAGTTACAGATTACTACAGACTATTCTGTTTTTGACAGATTCTGTTTTTCGTGTGTTGTTTGCTTATTTTGATGAATCTATGGCAAGTATTGGAGGGTATGATCCATAGAGAAGTTAGAATACAGTAGGTTTAACACCAATATAAATAAAGAATGAGTTCATTACAGTACTTTGAAGTGGTTTTATCTTTTCTTTCTCTAACGGAGCTCACGAGATTTCTATTGAGTTTTGTGTTGTGAAGTTTTCAAGTTTTGGGTGAATTCTTTTGATGGATTGTGGAACAAGGAGTGTCAAGAGCCTAAGCTTGGGGATGCCCATGGTACCCCCAAGATAATCCAAGGACACCAAAAAGTCAAAGCTTGGGGATGCCCCGGAAGGCATCCCTTCTTTCGTCCACTTCCATCGGTAATTTACTTGGAGCTATATTTTTATTCATCAACATGATATGTGTTTTGCTTGGAGCGTCTTGTATTACTTGTGTCTTTGTTTTTTAGTGTGCCACAATCATCCTTGCTGTACACACCTTTTGAGAGAGCCATACTTAAATTGGAATTCGATAGAATACTATATGTGCTTCACTTATATCTTTTGAGCTATGTAGTTTTGCTCTATGTGCTTCACTTATATCTTTTGAGCGTTGTAATTTTGCTCTATGTGCTTCACTTAGATCTTTTAGAGCACGGTGGTGATTTGTTTTAAAGAAACTATTGATCTCTCATACTTCACTTAAATTATTTTAAGAGTCGTAATAGCATGGTAATTTGCTAAATAATAATATGCTTGGTATTCAAGATTTGTGAACCTTTCTTTTGAGTGCGTTGAATACTAAGAAAAGTTAGATGCTTGATAATTGTTTTGAAATATAGAGGTAGTAGTATTAAAGTGATGCTAGTAGAGTAATTGTGCATTTGAGAAGTGCTTGAGTTAAAGTTTGCAAGTCCCGTAGCATGCACGTATGGTAAACGTTATGCAACAAATTTGAAACATGAGGTGTTATTTGATTGTCCTCCTTATGAGTGGCGGTCGGGGACGAGCGATGGTCTTTTCCTACCAATCTATCCCCCTAGGAGCATGCGCGTAATACTTTGGTTTTTGATGGCTTGTAGATTTTTGCAATAAGTATATGAGTTCTTTATGACTAATGTTGAGTCCATGGATTATACGCACTCTCACCCTTCCATCATTGCTAGCCTCTACGGTACCGTGCATTGCCCTTTCTCACATCGAGAGTTGGTGCAAACTTTGCCGGTGCGTCCAAATCCCGTGATATGATACGCTCTTTCACACATAAACCTCCTTATATCTTCCTCAAAACAGCCACCATACCTACCTATTATGGCATTTCCATAGCAATTCCGAGATATATTGCCATGCAACTTTCCACCATCCAGTTTATCATGACACATTCATCATTGTCATATTGCTTAGCATGATCATGTAGTTGACATAGTATTTGTGGCAAAGCCACCGTTCATAATTCTTTCACACTTGTCACTCTTGATTCATTGCATATACTGGTACACCGCCGGAGGCATTCATATAGAGTCATTTGTTCTAGTATCGAGTTGTAATCATTGAGTTGTAAATAAATAGAAGTGTGATGATCATCATTCAATAGAGTATTGTCCTAAAAAAAGAGAAAGGCCAAAGAAAAAAAGGCCCAAAAAATAAAAATAAAATAAAATAAAAAGGGGCAATGCTACTATCCTTTTTTTCCGCACTTGTGCTTCAAAGTAGCACCATGATATAGCGAGTCTCATATATTGTGCTTCAAAGTAGCACCATGTTCTTCATATAGAGAGTATCTTGAGTTATCACTTTCATATACTAGTGGGAATTTTTCATTATAGAACTTGGCTTGTATATTCCAACAATGGGCCTCCTCAAGTGCCCTAGGTCTTCGTGAGCAAGCAAGTTGGATGCACACCCACTTAGTTTCTTTTGTTGAGATTTTATACATTTATAGCTCTAGTGCAACCGTTGCATGGCAATCCCTACTCCTTGCATTAACATCAATCGATGGGCATCTCCATAGCCCATTGATTAGCCTCGTTGATGTGAGACTTTCTCCTTTTTTGTCTTCTCCACATAACCCCCATCATTATATTCTATTCCACCCATAGTGCTATATCCATGGCTCACGCTCATGTATTGCGTGAAAGTTTATGAGTTTGAAATTATTAAGGTATGAAACAATTTCTTGGCTTGTCATCGGGGTTGTGCATGATGAGAGCATTCTTGTGTGATAAAAATGGAGCATGACTAAACTATATGATTTTTGTAGGGATGAACTTTCTTTGGCCATGTTACTTTGAGAAAACATAATTGCTTTGTTGGTTTGCTTGAAGTATTATTATTCTCTATGTCAATATGAACTTTTGTCTTAAATCTTCCTAATCTGAATATTCATACCACAATTAAGAGGATTTGCATTGAAATTATGCCAAGTAGCACTCCGCATCAAAAATACTCTTTTTATCATTTACCTACTCGAGGACGAGCAGGAATTAAGCTTGGGGATGCCTGATACGTCTCCAACGTATCTATAATTTTTGATTGCTCCATGCTATATTATCTACTGTTTTGGACTATATTGGGCTTTATTTTCCACTTTTATATTATTTTTGGGACAAACCTATTAACCGGAGGCCCAGCCCAGAATTGCTGTTTTTTGCCTATTTCAGTGTTTCGAAGAAACGGAATATCAAACGGAGTCCAAACAGAAAAATCCTTTCTGGAACGTGATTTTCTTCCCGAATATGACCCAGGAGACTTGGACCCTACGCCAAGGAAGCTTCGAGAAGGGCACGAGGTAGGGGGGCGCGCCCTACACCCCCAGGCGCGCCCCCCACCCTCGTGGGCACACCGAGGCTCCAGCGACGTACTTCTTCCTCCTATATATACCCACGTACCCCCAAACGATCAGAATAGGAGCCAAAAACCTAATTCCACCACCGCAACTTTCTGTATCCACGAGATCCCATCTTGGGGCCTGTTCCGGAGCTCCGCCGGAGAGGGCCGTCATCACGGAGGGCTTCTACATCATCATAGCCTCTCCGATGAAGTGTGAGTAGTTTACCTCAGACCTTCGGGTCCATAGTTATTAGCTAGATGGCTTCTTCTCTCTTTTTGGATGTCAATACAATGTTCTCCCCCTCTCTTGTGGAGATCTATTTGATCTAATCTTCTTCTTTTTGCGGTGTGTTTGTTGAGACCGATGAATTGTGGGTTTATGATCAAGTCTATCTATGAAAAATATTTGAATCTTTTCTGAATTCTTTTATGTATGATTGGTTATCTTTGCAAGTCTCTTCGAATTATCCGTTTGGTTTGGCCAACTAGATTGGTAGTTCTTGCCATGGGAGAAGTGCTTAGCTTTGGGTTCGATCTTGCGGTGTCCTTTCCCAGTGACAGAAGGGGCAGCAAGGCACGTATTGTATCGTTGCCATCGAGGATAACAAGATGGGGTTTATTTCATATTGCATGAATTTATCTCTCTACATCATGTCATCTTGCTTAAAGCGTTACTCTATTTTTAACTTAAAGGGTCCTGTTCATACAGCGGTAACGACCTCTAGCTACTACCATAGGGTCCTATTCATCCAACCCCCACCAGAAACTGTTCATCCAACCCCAACAATGCTCACTGTTCATCAAGAGGCAGCAGGTTCGATCGGTTTCAGTTAGCAGCAGTAGCGAAGGAATCACTCGATCGGGTTCAGTTAACAGCCAGATCGATTGATCGCTCGAGTTTAGTAACGCGTAGCCTGCAATGCAATCGCTCGGGTTCAGTAGGCGAACGCCTCGCTCATGTTCAATTAGAGCCCAATGCCTCGCACCCATGCGCGTACGTGTACGAGAGAAACACGCAATCCTCTGTGCATCGCTCGGCCCCGACCACCCACCATAACCAGGAACTGCCCGATATTTTCCTCGCCCTTGCTTCTACCATGATTTTTTCAGTCATGGACGGCCCAAAGAATGTCCTGCAGCTGCGTCTCCGGCCCGCCCAAGACGA
This sequence comes from Aegilops umbellulata, assembly GCA_032464435.1. NCBI lineage: Eukaryota > Viridiplantae > Streptophyta > Magnoliopsida > Poales > Poaceae > Aegilops > Aegilops umbellulata. Next base: position 217,558,418 of record CP136055.1, read on the forward strand.
AAAGCCATTTTCTGTCATGCTTTTTTGTCATAGAAGTAGGAGCCCACCACATCTATGATGATACCGGGTTTTGTCACCATTATCGTCATAGAAGTGTCATAAGCATGACAGAAAAAAATTGTTCGGCCCAAAATGTCACGGATGTGTCTATTTTTGTAGTGCGAGTCGGCTCATCGAACACCCTGATCATGAGTCGGCCTTCTCCCAAGCTGCCATTGTGTCCTGGGTCTTGTTCCCTGCTCCGTCTAATGGGCCGGGTTATCACGAGGCGCCAAGTCCCAGCTGGGTTGTACCACTAGCCGGGTCATATCGTGGGGTATACCCCCGACAGATCCGCCCGCTGGCACCACACAGTCCCACTCACCACTGCCATAGACCACCACTGATGCCATAACGCAAAGACGCCTCAACAACCAACCGCAAACACCCACCTTGGTGTGACCGACGGGGACCCATAGCCGAGCATCCCGACTCTAAGACGACGCCGCGTCAGGACCCGCTTGAGGAGCAGCAACCCTAGGCAGGAGGACCATGTCAAACTCCTTGCCTGACGACAAGCCCGCACCGCCAACATACTGCCGGCAACCGCATCGGAAAACACAAGGACGCCGCCGCAGCAGATGAGGGCCACTAATGGCAGCCGGGAACTCCGGTCGCCGAGCAGCCAGTCCAATGCCCTAGTCCCCATTGGCTCCTCAAACACGCCCCGCCCCCGCCGCCCAACGCCAAGATCTCAACCCGCATTCTCTGCCCCGCCTCCACGCCCGCGGGAAGGGACTGAAGCTCCACATCAGGTCGCCAGTTCTCCACCAGACCCGGCCCGCACTCGCCACCCAAGGTTGTCTGGAGGACCATCAGACCCACCAAGGCCATCCGCGCCACCCCCGTGCCGTTCTCCTTAGGGCTCGACACCCTAGAAGCATGCAAGCTTCTGCAGGAGGGGGCCATCTAGAGAGCCATTGCCCACTGCAAGAGGTCTCACCAGCACCTCCGTCGTCTGCTATCCTAACATCCGGTGAGGTCACGTCTGCAACGCCGCGACTAAGCCACCTTGAGGGCGGCTCCGTCTCGCTCCTGGCTCGGCCTCGATGGCTACCCTGCGCCTTGTTACTGACGTGATTTTACATTTCAGTCAGCTAAGGATTAGCAAAACCGAACTTATATAGACACATTCTTCACAATGCTAAATTGAAGCGCTGCCAACAAAGATAAGGAGATACAAAAATGAAACATTATTACTAAGATTTCTTAATCATTGTGCACGCATGAATCCTTGAGGGAAATCGACCTCTTAGTTCATCCATCCTCATGTACAAATCAAAGAAACACACATGCATGCCCTCGATCGGTCTCTACACGGTGCATCTCTGAGGAAATTTCCATTAAATTCGCCGGTCGGTCGTGTATATTTATGCGACGCTGAAGGATCCTGCGGCGTTCTCGACGAACTTCTTGGCGCCCTTGAACCACCTCTTGTCTCCGGCTTGCGCCTTGCAGACGTAGAGCTTGCCGTCGGCGACGGTGGCGGTGATGAGCTGGTGCTTCCCTCCCTCGTCTCCGTCCGCGGTCCTCGTGAGCACCGTTATGCTGTAGTACTGCTTACCGTCCACCACCGGCGCCGAGCTCTCCAGCACGTTCGCCGTCGCCACAGCGTCTGACTCAAACCCACCCTGCACCCTCGCATCGTCAGCACACTTGGGGAATGCATGCAGGTGCGACAAAGAAGAAAAGGAAGAAGAAAGGAAGGAGTTATTAAACCTCGGAGTCGGTCTTGCCACCGTAGGACTGCTGGCCGAGGAGGAAGCCGACCTGGGAGAGGAACTCCTCAGGGGAACCGTAGTCGGTGATGGTCTTCTTGGTGGTGGGGTTGATTATAACGGAGAGGTTGCTGGTGGCGTCGAAGTTGTCCTCGTAGCGGAGCACCTGCCCAGGGAACTCACGCTCCTTGCTGGGGTTCCACTTGGCCGGGATCATCAGTTTGAACCCCTCGCCGCTGTACGCCACGAAGTCCGTGTTCTTCTTCGCCTTGCCGAACACGTTCGCTGCAACATATTCATTCGCGAAGTCACTCATCCGAAACCGAACCTTACAGTCGTTGTCACTCACATACACGGCCACTAGCTCGTACCTGCTTCTCCGTAGGCGGCAGCGGCGGGAGAGACCTTGACGGCGACGGCGGCGGCACCAGCAAGGAGGGACAGCGCGGCGCGCCGGCTGGTGACGACGGCAGCGTCAGATGCAGCCTCCTCGTTCTTCTGCGCCTTGCAGACGAACAGCTGGGTGCGCCCGACGGCGGGCGCAGGGCGCGCCGAGGCGGCCAGGCGCGCGGTGGACTGGTGGAGGAAGCAGGAGGTGGACGCCATTGCTCGCTGCTGTTTAGCTTAGCTTAGGTAGGAGTAGGACTGTGCGTGAGTGCGCGTGGGTATGGTGTGTGTCGCGTTAACTAAGGTGATCGGTGGGGTCCGGAGGCGCGAGAGTACTTGTGGTGTGTGTGTGGATGGAGTTGGGATGAGGCGCGATACCATCGGATAAGGCCCCGCGCCGCCCCATTGGGCCACGTCGGATCGCGATGCACCCCGTCATTCGTCCCCTCGCGCCTTCCGGCGGCCGCGACCGTAATTTCTCGATCCGCATCGAATGATCGGTGCCTGTCACACACTGGCACCCGGCCCAGTCGTTGTACGAAGATGTCAGTGCCTTCAAGAGTTATTGTGCTGTGTGGAGTATAGCACAAAAGAGTTGCGACATAGTCCCAGCAGATCAAATCAAAGATTAGCATTTTGGATTAAGTAAAATGCATCGATGGTCATTAAACTTGCAACGAGAACTCACTTTGATCACTGTAATCAAGAATATGATTAATAAGGTTACTAAATACGACAAGAAATGAATGTACCGTCACTATGCACCGCATGACTCCACGTTGGTGTTAAGTGAAATAACCCACTTTCCATGGGGATTCTTATTTTTTTGCAAAATGGCTCGGTCACCTCTCTTGAAGAATTCCCCTCCTCCAAATCCCTAACTTCTCCTTTGACGACCCCAAATCCCTACCTCTCCGTCGCTGACATGAGCATGACATGAGCCTTCCCATCCGTTGTTGGTCTACTCTCCGTCGCCAACCATTGTATTCCTGCTCGCCATCGCCCACCTTCGTGGTCATCGTTGCCATGTCGAGTAGCTTCACTCGGTCAATTCTCGGCGAACGAGTTGTGGTGATGTGGCTCATTACATGCCCTGATTGCTAGACTTCGGTGAAGTTCTACATCTCAAGCACCGAGAAACATGACAGATTAGTCTTCAAGACGTGTGTGAATCACGGTGTAAGCCCCCAGCGATGTTCGTTGTTAATTTTGATGGAATTTGGCCCATGCTCTATGGAAAATTGGTACTTTTTTATCTATATTGGTTTACATGATAGGTGTACTTTATGGCATCTAGAGTTGGATTATGTGGGTTATCTTGTCAATCGTTGGATCTTCATTGGTAATGACGCGGTAGATGCAATTAGTGTTGTTGCTGCAACTACTTGCCCTATTGTATTTTGAAGATTGTTGACAGAAATAGTAAGGGACTGATTGGTTTGCTAGTGCACAGAGAGAGAAGTAGTTCCTGGAGTACCAAGAAGAATGTTGCATTCTTCCCTGAAGTCTGGAGAACTTCACGGAGGAACATCTGCGTTACAGATAAGAAGGAGATACATTTCGAGAAGAGTACCGAGAAGATTGTGTGAAAAATTGACCCCTTCAAATTATTGCTGACACAAAGCAATTTCCATTCGGTGTATCAGAAGAAGAATGACTGCAGTCGAGAAAATTGAAGACGAAGTAAAGACGTAGCATTGTTTCGTTGTTCTTTTTTATCTCACTTGAGTCATAGGACCTCTGCACTATTAAGAGGGGTATAGATTCTCGAAACTTAGGTCTATAGTGATGCTTAGCCGAAACCTATGAAAGACTGAGAGAAATTTCTTCGTGTTCCAAATGATTACTTGTCAGCCAAAGATAATGTTCTTCTGGACTACAAGAGATATCCTTCGGACCGAGGAGTTACATTACTTGTTCCGCAAGCAATGTTACTGTCGTGCTCAAATTCTGACTATTGGAAACATGTTGGTTGTCCATTGGCTAGACCGTGTGTCCTAAATGGTCATTTCCCTTCAGGGAAGGTTGCGGCTATAAATATCCACCCCGCTCCAACGTTTTTCGTTTGCTCCTCTGCTTGACATTCTGAGAAGACTGATTGAGCACCCCGCTCGAGAGATTTGAGATTAAGATCCACTGAGAGAATTTCAAGAGCCAAAACTTAGATAGTGGTTGAGCATCACAGTAGATCTGAATTAGAGTTCTTATACTTATTACTCTTGAGAGTTGCACACTCTCTAGAAAGATAGGTGATGGCTTGAGTGTCGAAGAGTAATTGTGTTCACCAAGCTAAGTCTTCAGAAACCAAGAGTAATTGTGGTTCGCAAAGAAGTCTGTCAAAAGTTTGGAGATTGCCGTTAAGAATCTACCCCAAGTGAATTCAACCAAAGTCTGATCAGCTTTGGGTTAAAGGAGAATAGGACGAAGAGATATTTGCTCATGTGTTCAATCAAGTCCCTCCAACCAGACGTAGCTCTTTTGCAGAAGAGTGAACTGGTCTACCCAAATGATTTGCCGCCATCGAGCACCACCGATTCATTGTACTCTACTGCAAACCTTCAGTAGTTTATTTTCAGTGCTTTGTGCCTCAATAGATATTTCTGATCACTTTCATTCCCTTTTGCTCGTAATAATTGTCTATCTCTCTGTGCTATAGTTCATCATATTTATTGTATGCTTTAGTATTTTTCTGTCTAGTTGAGTGTGTTCATAACCTTTTATCTTTCATGGTGATCCATGTATGTAGTTTGCCTTACTTTCATTCTGTGCCACTATTATTATAGCTAAATCAGTGTGCTATAATACCTGAAAGATTATCTTCACCTTTTTTGAAAGTTTTGATTAATCTTTCACTCTTCCAATTTGGTGTATACACTTGCCTCTGTTATCCTTCGGCGCACTTGATCGAGTATTATATCCATTCTGCTGATTGGTTTAGATTCAAAGTTTCGAAAGAAGATTTGAATCTCCCATACACCTCCTCTAGTCGATATACTCTCGGCCCTAACAGGCACAACAAAGGACATGAAGGAAGAGCTTATTTGAGCAAGGGATGAAAGGGTTGGGATTGCAGGAAATAGTAGAGGCACTGGAGCTGCAAGGGGTGTTTGGGGAAAACCTGCGGGTACAATAACCAAGCAACAAGCAGATGCACTATTAGGTTTAGGTAGAGAAATGTTGGTGGTGCTAAATGCAATGATGGCAACTATCATTCTGCTTTTTGTGATGCATGTTATTTCACTTCTAAAGAAAAAAATGGCAAGTGATGGTTAGTTTGTTTAGGTGTACAAGTGGTGTTTAATTATCTGTTCGTTAGTTTTAAGGCATGTATGACGTCATGTAAGACATGTTGATGCTGGTACTTCATGTTTAACTTGCTGTTATGAACAAGTGATGCTTCTGCTATTATGGGTGATGTTGTGATTGTACAACTTGTTGATTTGATGAGTTGGTGCAGGATGACCATGATATATGCAACATTTTGGCATGTTGAGAATACATGTAAGATTTTCATACATCATGCTTTGCAACTGAAACTAGGTTGATGCTCTCTGAGAAACAAGATGATAATGTGACAAAAACATACTCAACCATGCTAAAACAGATACATGCTCTCTCAAAGAGAAGCTATAAGATTCACAAGCTTCACAGGGCATAACTGATTGATAGGACGACTAACATACTCAACCATGTTGCATGAATAAGGATCCAGTCATGATGACATGGTCATAAGTAAACTTGGCACATACATGATCAATAATTGACCCTCATATCCTAACATCAATATGAATCAACTATAACACTTCCGTGCTCCGTGGATTACTCCTCCTTAATTATCTAATTTGCATAGTTCCAAGGCAACTTGTACTGCCCTTCTTCATCAACACGAATTATCTTCATGGCCAACCTCCTAGCCCACTTAACTTGGTCATTATTGGTGTCATATGCCATTACTTTTGAACAACCCTTGAGAAGTTTCACAAGTTCACTTCTTGGTCTGCTCTAAAGCTCTCTACATACTTTTTGTGTAAGGATGTGAGAAGTGAAAGTCTTCATCTTCCACTTCTTGGTGCATGTGTGTAAATGAATATACTTCACCATGAAGCATTTGGTCCTGTTGTCATAAGAAGCCAACAAATACCAACTACAATCCGCATTACAGGTGGTTGTCACTCTTTTTTTACCATTGACTATCAACTTGACATCAAATATATTTTTGCAACTTTATTCCTTAATTTCTTTCCTCGGAAATTCAACAGTTTCAAAGACTTGTCCCAATCGGAATTTTGGACAATGTTGGTCCTCTGCTTTGAAAGCTTTGAACTTCATGTAAACTGTTGGAAATATGCCCTAGAAGCAATAATAAAGTGGTTATTATTATATTTCCTTAATCGTGATAAAGGTTTATTGTTCATGCTATAATTGTATTGATCGGAAACTTAAATACATGTGTGAATACATAAACAAATATCAAGTCCCTAGTGAGCCTCTACTAGACTAGCTCGTTGATCAAAAGAAGGTTAAGGTTTCCTAACCATAGACATGAGTTGTCATTTGATAACGGGATCACATCATTAGGAGAATGATGTGATGGACAAGACCCATCCGTTAGCTTAGCATATGCTCGTTCAGTTTATTGCTACTGCTTTCTTAATGTTAAATAAATATTCCTTCGACCATTAGATCATGCAACTCCCGGACTTTAGAGGAATACCTTGTGTGCTATCAAACTTCACTTCATAACTGGGTGATCATAAAGGTGTTATACAGGTATCTTCGAAGGTGTCTATTGAGTTGGTGTGAATCAAGATTGGGATTTGTCACTCCGTATGATGGAGAGGAGTCTCTGGGCCCTCTCGGTAATACAACATCACAAGAAGCTTGCAAGAAAAGTGACTAAGGAGTTAGTTACAAGATGATGTATTACGGAACGAGTAAAGAGACTTGCCGGTAACGAGATTGAACTAGGTATGGAGATACCGATGATCAAATCTCGGGCAAGTAACATACCAATAGATAAAGGGAAATGCGTATGTTGTCATAAAGGTTCGACCGATAAAGATCTTCGTAGAATATGTAGGAACCACTATGGGCATCTAGGTCCCGCTATTGGTTATTGACCGGAGAAGCGTCTCGGTCATGTCTACATCTTTCTCAAACCCGTAGGGTCCGCACGCTTAACCTTCGTTTACAATATAGTATTATATGAGTAATGTATGTTGGTGACCTAATGTTGTTCGGAGTCCCGGATGAGATCACGGACATGACTAGGAGCTCCGGAATGGTCCGGAGGTAAAGATTGATATATAGGATGATAGTATTTGGTCTCTGGAAGGGTTTCGAAATGCACCGGAGTATTATCGGATCACCGGAAGGGGTTTCAGAAGGCCACGGGAAGTTATTGGGCCTAACAGGCCAAGAGGAGGGGAGCACACTAGCCCACTGGGGGCTGGCGTGCCCCCATCCTCGCCGTCGGCCCTGTAAAGGAAAGAGAAGGGGCTGGCCCCCTCTTGCCTTTCTCCATGCAGGGGAGAAAGGGAAGGGGAGGCGCCCTAGAGCAGCCGACCCCCATTCCTTCCCCCACGTGCCTTAGAAGGAAGGGGGCGCGGCTAGGGTAGGCACCTAGGGCGGCCGCCGGCCCCCTTGGGGCGCGCCCTAGACAGCCTCCCCCCTCCACCTATATATATGTGAGGAGGGGAGGCGGCAACACAAACCATGAATCCCCAAGCCGTGTGTGGCGCCCCCTCTCCCTCTAGTTCCTCCTCCGTCCAAATCCGTTGTGCTTGGCGAAGCCCTGCGGAAAAGTTTCACCACGACCGTCACCACGCCGTCGTGCTGCCGGGACTCATCTACTACTTCGCCCCTCTTGCTGGACCGAGAAGGCGAGGACGTCATCGAGCTGAACATGTGTTGAACACAGAGGTGCCATGCGTTCGGTGCTTGATCGATACGGACCGTGAAGGTGTACAACTACATCAACCGCATTGAGAAACGCTTCCGCTTAGCGATCTACAAGGATATGTCGATGCTCCTCCCTATCGTAGCTATGCATCTCCATGGATAGATCTTGCATGTGTGTTTTGTTTTCCATGCAACGTTCCCCGACATAAACTTGTTCATTTGAATCTGGTGCCCATAAATCTTCACCTTTAGACTGATATTCTTCCAAATTATACTCATATTTTCCTTTATATCCTACTTTCTCATTTCCTTTAGGGGTTGTTTGGATACGAGGATTATACTAAATCAGTTTCCTCTAAACACGTTTAATCCTAAAACTACATTTGGTTAGCGTAACTAACCTCAGGATAAGTAAGACTTGGTTTTCATAAAACAGAAAAATTGAGCTTTTGGAAAAACGACTATTAGTCGTTTTTCTACAAACATGTTTAGCTAATCCTACCCATCTACGCTTCAGCTGCACATGACGTTGCATATGTAGCTTGTCGCCGTCGTGATTTCAGCACACCACTGTCGCTCCTCGACGATGGCGAGCTCTGTGCTGAGTTGTGCGACTGTGAGCGCCGCCAGCGGCTGCCGTCCATGACGCTCCACCGGGCGTGGCCGATGGAGGCAAGCCACATACGCCAATCAGCCCTGCCCGCCGCCGCTCGACACAGAGACCTTGGAGGGTGGAGCCGTCGTACGACGAGCACCACTTTGTTGTGAGCAAGAGCCCTTCGACATTGCCGTCGGCGATCTTGCGCATGTCCTCTGCAAGGATGTCGGTGAACAGATCAGACGTGCGGTCGTCCGGGAAGTCGGGAATCGATACATTGGGTGACACCGCTGCAGCAGCGAACCGATAGCTCCTCCTGGTGTTATATGGAAGATGGTGTCGCTGGAGGGGACGACGGTGCCTCGGAGAGCCCGGCGCCCACGGGGCAGGCATTGCCAACTCCTTCGGTGACGAAGAACGCGTCGAGGGCAAACAACATCATGCGATGATCCATATGTAGCAGCATAGTGAACTTTGAGGTTTGAGCGGAGGCTGAGACGATTTGCAGCAGCAACATGGTGCGTTGAGCTTGGAGGAAGGCCATGGCTGCCAGCTCGCGTGCTCTTGTGTTGGCTCCTAAGACTGCTGTAGCAAGGGTTGAGCCTCTTATCCTGTTCATTCAGATCAATGGGTCTAATCTAACCCAAACATGGTTTTGTAAAAACAGCTTATTAATCCAAACAAAGAATTCCCAAAACTTGTGTTAACAGAATAACTAACTAAAACTAGTTTTCCTATAATTTCTCCTAAAATCCATTTTCTAAAAACTGAAATGTATCCAAACAACCACTTATGTGCTACTTTCTCTTTTGCGTTAACTTCACCTTTGTGCTTCTCTTTGTCCTTTCTCTCTCAAGGTTCATCCTCATCCACATTGTCAGCATATAGATCATCATCATCATCACTTATGTCAAAGTCATTGTCCACTATGGCACCAAGATCAAAGTATGAACCTTCAGAATCACTGTCAGCTGCTGCACATTGAACTCCCATGTCATATGAACATTTGCTTTGTGTGGTTTTCCTGATGCACACTCCTATTCCACTAATAATATTGTCCTCTTGATGACTGTCACTCTGTTGAATTGGCTCTTGCTGAGTGATATCTATGACAACAGGCTCTGCCTCATTGAGTCCTATGTCACATGGCTCTTGGTTAACAGTTGAGCACTCTATTCTTGCATATACATATTTACTACCATACACACTTATGTTCTGGTGTTCTTCCTCTAGTGGTGTTATGTGAACGTCAACTACATGACACTTCACCACTTTCGGCCCTAGTGTAAGACATTGTGGAATTAGTTTGTAGATGATGTGTAGCAGAAGTGATAGATACCTAAGCCCCGGTTTACGAATTGTTTCACGAGGGGCTATTTTGGATCCTAACGTTTAATGCTATGGTTATTGATACATGTCCAACATATCTATAATTTTTTATTGTTCCCTGCTGTTGTATTATCAATCTTGAATGTTTTATATTCATTTACTAGCAACTTTATAGCATTTTTGGGGAGTAACCTATTGACATAGTGCTAGTGCCAGTTGATGTTTTTTGCTTGTTTTTTACTTTGCGGAATATCCCTATCAAACAGTGTCCAAATGCAGCAAAAACTTTTTGGAGATTTTTTCTGTCCAGAAGAGAACCAAGGAGCCCAGGAGGTGTGCCAGAGGAGGCCCATGGGGCCCATAAGACACCAGGGCCCACAAGAGGCCCAGGCACGCCCTGGTGCCTTGTGGGGCCCATGATGACCTTTTCCACGGCCTCTCAGCTCTATAAATACTCAGATACTCCATAAACCCTAGGGGAGTCGATGAAACACAATTCTAGCAGCCTCAAGTTCCAGAACCACGAGATCCAATCTAGAGCCCTACTCCGGCACCTTGCTGGAGGGGGAAATGATCACAGAGGGGTTCATCATCCTCATTGGTGCTCCTTCGATGATGCGTGAGTAGTTTACCACAGACCTACGGGTCCATAGGCAGTAGCTAGATGGCTTCTTCTCTCTTTTTGATCCTCAATACAATGTTCTCCTCAATGTTCTAGGAGATCTATTTGATGTAATGACTTTTTGCGGTGTGTTTCTTGGGATCCGATGAATTGTGAGTTTATGATCAGATCTATCCATAAATATTATTTGGGTCTTTCTTGAACTCTTATATGCATGATCTTTATAGCCTCGCATTTATTCTCCAAAACTTCGGTTTGGTTTGCCCAACTAGATTAATTTTTCTGGCAATGGGAAGAGGTGCTTTGTGATGGGTTCGATCTTGCGGTGCTTATTCTCAGTGACAGAAGGAGACATGACACACATGTATCATTGCCATTAAGGATAAAAGGATGGGGCCTATTCCTACATGAATAGATCTTGTCTAAATCATGTCATCATTCTTATTGCATTCCTCCGCTTTTCCATGAACTTAATACACTAGATGCATGCTAGATAGCGGTCGATGTGTGGAGTAATAGTAGTAGATGCAGGCAGGAGTCGGTCTACTAATCTTGGACGTGATGCCTATATACATGATCATTGCCTTGGATATCGTCATAATTATTTGCTCTTCTATCAATTGCCCAACAGTAATTTGTTTACCCACCGTATGCTATTTTCTCGAGAGAAGCCTCTAGTGAAATTTACGGCCCCTAGGTCTATTTTCTATCATATTGTTTTAGATCTATTTAACCAAAACCCAAAAATACCTTGCCGCACTTTTTATTTCTTTATTTTATTTTGTATTTTTGCTGGATCTATTTATCCAATCTCATACAATTTAATCTGTCTCAATGCCAAGGAGGGATTGACAACCCCTCTTACGCGATGGCTTGCAAGTATTTGTTATTTGTGTGCAGGTGCTATTTACATAGTGTTGCTTGGTTCTCCTACTAGATTGTTAACCTTGGTTTCATAACTGAGGGAAATACTTACCGTTGATGTGCTGCATCTTCCTCTCCTCTTTTAGGAAATACCAACGCAAATACAAGCAATCAGGAAGAATTTCTGGCGTCGTTGTCTAGGAGAAATCATCAACATCTATCAGGTACCCAATCACAAATCTCATCTCCTTGCAATTTACTTTTTTCTCCATTTGCCTCTCGTTTTCATCTCCCCCACTTCTAATACGCCTTTTGCAAAAGCACAAAAATATTTGCCTTCTTTTTGTTTACCTTTTTTCCGGCCGATGTTTTGTCTGCTTGCATTCTGGTTTGCGTAGTCACAATGTATCAGAGTAAGTATTATGATGTCCCCTATCCCAATATTTTACTTGAGATTGAGAAAAGTACCAAGGAATATATGACTATACAATTTGAGCACAATAAGTTTTTAATTGAAGAGCTTAAATAACGCTCTATTGTGCTAGATGCTATAACAAAACAACTTAATCATGTCAGTAGAGAAGTTTCTAATCTCTGATCTAAGTATGCTCATACTAAAAATTTACTAGGTAAAATATCCGATGCACAAGGCTACACTAGTAAATCAAATGGCAGCTAAGCCAGTATCTCTAGAGGATAGTAATGATGAAGATGTTAAGATGATTGGTGTTTCTTCTATTTATTCTTTGTTTAGCAATATTAAACTTGATGAAAAGAGGACTGAAGAAGAGTCAACTTTATCTAGAGGGCGTCCTCATAATTTGATAAAAGTGGGTTTGGAGAGGTAGAGACTTTAGCTAGCGATGTGTCCACTCTTTTACCGAAAAAGGCTTCTGCCCCGCTTTATAGATAAAGCAAAGATCAGCATCACCCGGTACAGACGCACACCACCACCACACACGCACACACCCAAGGCAGGATACATAGGCGCTGAGCGCAGCAACACAATCCCTAGCACTACCACCACAAAGAAATGAAGTCGCATATGACGAACCGTGGGCTACAAGGTGTTGGAAATATGCCCTAGAGGCAATAATAAATTAGTTATTATTATATTTCCTTGTTCATGATAATCGTTTATTATCCATGCTAGAATTGTATTGATAGGAAACTCAGATACATGTGTGGATACATAGACAACACCATGTCCCTAGTAAGCCTCTAGTTGACTAGCTCTATGATCAATAGATGGTTACGGTTTCCTGACCATGGACATTGGATGTCGTTGATAACGGGATCACATCATTAGGAGAATGATGTGATGGACAAGACCCAATCCTAAGCCTAGCACAAGATCGTGTAGTTCGTATGCTAAAGCTTTTCTAATGTCAAGTATCATTTCCTTAGACCATGAGATTGTGCAACTCCCGGATACCGTAGGAATGCTTTGGGTGTACCAAACGTCACAACATAACTGGGTGGCTATAAAGGTGCACTACGGGTATCTCCGAAAGTGTCTGTTGGGTTGGCACGAATCGAGACTGGGATTTGTCACTCCGTGTAATGGAGAGGTATCTCTGGGCCCACTCGGTAGGACATCATCATAATGTGCACAATGTGACCAAGGAGTTGATCATAGGATGATGTGTTACGGAATGAGTAAAGAGACTTGCTGGTAACAAGATTGAACAAGGTATCGGGATACCGACGATCGAATCTCGGGCAAGTATCGTACCGATAGACAAAGGGAATTGTATACGGGATTGATTGAATCCTTGACATCGTGGTTCATCCGATGAGATCATCGTGGAGCATGTGGGAGCTAACATGGGTATCCAGATCCTGCTGTTGGTTATTGACCGGAGAGTTGTCTCGGTCATATCTACATGTCTCCCGAACCCGCAGGGTCTACACACTTAAGGTTCGGTGACGCTAGAGTTGTAGAGATATTAGTATACGGTTAACTGAAAGTTGTTCGGAGTCCCGGATGAGATCCCGGACATCACGAAAAGTTCCGTAATGGTTCGGAGGTAAATATATATATAGGAAGTCCAGTTTCGGCCACCGGGAGAGTTTCGGAGTCATCGGTATTGTACCGGGACCACCGGAAGGGTCCCGGGGGTCCACCGGATGGGGCCACCTATCCCGGAGGGCCCCATGGGCTGAAAGGGCGTGGGAACTAGCCCCTGGTGGGCTGGTGCGCCCCCCTTGGGCCTCCCATGCGCCTAGGGTTGGAAACCCTAAGGGGTGGAGGCGCCTACACTTGGCTTGCGCCCCCCCTAGGCCCCTATATATAGCGGAGGGGAGGGAGGGCAGCTGCAACTGAAGTCCTGGCGCCTCCCTCCCTCCCGTGACACCTCTTCCTCCCTGCTTGCGCTTGGCGAAGCCCTGCCGGGATCCCGCTACTTCCACCACCACGCCGTCGTGTTGCTGGATCTCCAACAACTTCTCCTTCCCCTTGCTGGATCAAGAAGGAGGAGACGTCTCCACACCGTACGTGTGTTGAACACGGAGGTGTCGTCCGTTCGGCGCTAAGATCATCGGTGATTTGGATCACAACGAGTACCACTCCATCAACCCCATTCACTTGAATGCTTCCGCTTAGCGATCTACAAGGGTATGTAGATGCACTCCCCTTTCCCTCGTTGCTAGATTACTCCATAGATTGATCTTGGTGACGCGTAGAAAATTTTAAAATTCTGCTACGTTCCCCAACACAAGGCGGTGCCTTCAGGAAGGATATGACAATAGAGCACCGCCACCGCCTGATCCGAGGATCAGAGTTTCCCCAGGAGCCCCACGATGGGCGGTGAGAGCCGCGACGACGCCATCAAGAAGGGAACGAGCTTCACCGCCGCTGGTCCGTCCGAAGATAGAGTAGTTTTTCACCCCGGCCAACACTCACCGCCACCGGACGCCACATCCTGGCCACCACGCCGCCCACACGACCATGGTCACCGGGCAGCACCAAGCAACGGCCTGTGCCCAAGAGCACCGCGCTACCACCACTGGGGCCACTGCCTTGGCATCCAAGACCTAGACACCACCTCACCCGAGACCCACCACTACCCCAATCAACGGGACGAGTGGAAAGGTCCGACCTTTCACACCCGTGGGCGGCCCCCAGTGCTGAGACCCAAAAGGCCGGCCACCACTAGCTTCCATTGACCCGTCCTACAGCACTGGGTGCGAAACGAGCACACTCCTGCGGCACCGTGCGCGAGACGAGGCCGGTCCTGCTGCACCATGCACGAGACGAGCTCGGTCCTGTGGCACCGTGTGCAAGATAGGCTCGGTCCAGCCACACCGGGCGCGAGATGAGCGATGGACCACAGTTGGCAGCTGGCCAACCCATCGACGGAAGAAGCGACCAGACGACGAGGAGAGGATCAGAGGCCAACACAAGTTGTATGCAAACGAGTCGACACCGGAACCTACGGGCCGCCGCACACGGAGGATAAACTAGAGGGACGGGGTTGCCGGCACACGGCTTGCTGTTTCTTGATGTGTTCCAAGTGCTAGCCCTGCCCCTCTATTTATATATTGAGCCCTGGGGTCAAAACTTGGAGTAAAAGCCTCCTCAAAGTCGGTTTTGCGCGCTAGGAAGAGTCCTTCTCGAACTTCCAGGACCAGACGCCACGGTCCTTGGCGTCTGGCCCAGACGCCATGGGCCCGGGCATCTGGCCCAGGGCCAGACGCCAGGGTCTCCGGCGTTTGGCCCCCTGGCCTCCGCAAAACTCCTTTTGCACTGACCTAAAGCCTCGTGGGCTTCACCCCTTGGCCAAACCATATCATCCTATATATCAATCTTTACCTATGGACCATTCCGGACCTCCTCGTCATGTCCGTGATCTCATCCGGGATTCCGAACAATATTCGGTCACCAACATACTACATAACTCACATAGTACTATATCGTCAACGAACGTTAAGCGTGTGGACCCTACGGGTTCGAGAACTATGTAGACATGACCGAGACACCTCTCTGGTCAACAACCAATAGCGGAACCTGGAGGCCCATATTGGTTCCTACATATTCTACGAAGATCTTTATCGGTCGAACCTTATGACAACATACGTAATTCCCTTTCTCTATCGGTATGTTACTTGCCCGAGATTCGATCGTCGGTATCTTCATACCTAGTTCAATCTTGTTACGGGCAAGTCTCTTTACTGATTCTGTAATACATCATCATGTAACTAACTCATTAGTCAATTTGCTTGCAAGGCTTCTTATGATGTGTATTACCGAGAGGGCCCAGAGATACCTCTCCGATACCCAGAGTGAAAAATCCTAATCTCGATCTATGCCAACCCAACAAACACCTTCGGAGATACCTGTAGAGCATCTTTATAATCACCCAGTTACATTGTGATGTTTGATATCACACAAGGTATTTGTACGGTATCCGGGAGTTACATAATCTCATAGTCGAAGGAATATGTATTTGACATGAAGAAAGCATAGCAATAAAATTGAACGATCAACATGCTAAGCTAACGGATGGGTCTTGTCCAACACATCATTCTCCTAAAGATGTGATCCCGTTCATCAAATGACAACACATGTCTATGGTTAGGAAACTCAATTACATTTGAGCCCCTAGTTGTGTCACACCCGTGTGTTTTGCCCCTAAATTCAAAAAACCCTCGTTTCTGCCCGTGCTCGTTTGCTCTTCTTATGCTTTTGCCCTTTGACCGTTTGACCGTAACTTTGAAAACTTCATAATGAATTCATACTAACTCATAAAAATGCATATAAGATATCAAAATGTTCGGATAAACATCACCTATATGTTTTGAATTTGTTTTCAATTTTTTCATCATTTACTATTCATGCTGACATCATATGAGCTCAAACTGAGATAGGGACTTTTCAGCACTTTTGTCATGAATACAAATGACATGCACATATAGGTGATGTTTTTCCAATCATTTTGATATCTTATTTACATTTTTCCGAGTTAGTATGAATTCGGTATGAAGTTTTCAAAGTTGCGGTCAAACGGTCAAAGGGCAAAAGCATAAGAGGAGTAAACGAGCTTGGACAGAAACGAGGGTTTTTTGAATTTAGGGGCAAAACACATGGGTGTGACACAACTAGGGGCTCAAATGTAATTGTCCCATACTAACGAGCTAGTCTAGTAGAGGCTACCTAGGTACACGGTGTTTTGTCTATGTATCCACACATGTATCAAGTTTCCGGTTAATACAATTCTAGCATGGATAATAAACATCTATCATGATATAAGGAAATTTATAATAACAACTTTATTATTGCCTCTAGGGCATATTTCCTTCAATCTCCGAGGTGTTTGTTGAGTTGGCATAGATCGAGATTAGGATTTGTCACTCCGAGTATCGAAGAAGTATCTCTGGGCCCTCTCGGTAATACACATCGTAAGCTTGCAAGCAAATGACTAAGGAGTTGGTCATGAGGTGATGTATTACGGAATGAGTAAAGAGACTTGCCGGTAACTAGATTGAACTAGGTATAGAGATACCGACGATCGAATCTCGGGCAAGTAACTTACCGATGGACAAAGGGAATTACGTATGTTGTCATAACGGTTCGACCGATAAAGATCTTCATAGAATATGTAGGAGCCAATATTGGCATCCAGGTTATTGACTGGAGAGGTGTCTCGGTCATGTCTACATAGTTCTCAAACCCGTAGGGTCCGCACGCTTAAGGTTCGTTGACGATATAGTGTTATATGAGTTATATGATTTGGTGACCGAATATTGTTCGGAGTCCTGGATGGGATCACGGACATGACGAGGAGTCTCTAAATGGTCGAGAGGTAAAGATTGATACATATGACGATAGTATTTGAGCACCGGAAGTGTTTCAGAGGGTACGGAGTACTTATCGGGTCACCGGAAAGGAGTTTCGGGCACCCCCGGCAAAGATATGGGCCTTATGGGCCAAGAGAGGGAACACACAAGCCCACAAGGGGCTGGTGCGCCCCTATAGAGGCCGGCCCTATGAGGAGGAGAAGGAAAGAGGGCAGGGAAAGGAAAGTGTGGAGTAGGACTCCCCCTTCCTTCCCTCCCCCCCCCCCCCCCACTTTCCTTCCCCCATCTCCAAATAAGGAATGGGGCTACAGGGCAAGGCAAGAGCCCTAGGGCTGCCGCCAGGTCTCTTGGGGCGCCCTAGGGGCTACCTCCTCCCCTCGCACCTATATATATGTGGGGAGGAGGCACCACACAAGCACACAACATTGTCTTAGCCACGTGCGGCGCCCCCGTCCACCGTTTACTCCCTCGGTCATATTTTTATAGTGCTTAGGAGAAGCCCTGCGGATATCACATAACCATCACCGTCACCATGTCGTCGTGCTGCCGGAACTCATCTACTACCTGATGTCTACTACACAACCTTCTTCTTGTAGACTCGTGTGGGGCCTCTGCTACCTCTTGAGCTTGCGTTGGATTTCCCCGAAGAGGAAAGGATGATGCAGCAGAGTAGCGTAAGTATTTCCCTCAGTTTTTGAGAACCAAGGTATCAATCCAGTAGGAGGCTACACAAAAGTCCCTCGTACCTACACAAAAACAATAGCTCCTCGCAACCAACGTGATTAGGGGTTGTCAATCCCTTCACGGTCACTTACGAGAGTGAGATCTGATAGAGATGATAGATAATATTTTTGGTATTTTTGATATAGAGATGCAAAGTGAAAAGTAAAAGGCAAAGTAAAAAAGCAAAGCAATAATAAAGTGATGGAGATTGATATGATGAGAATAGACCCGGGGGGCATAGATTTCACTAGTGGCTTCTCTCAAGAGCATAAGTATTCTACGGTGGGTGAACAAATTACTGTTGAGAAATTGACAGAATTGAGCATAATTATGAGAATATCTAGGTATGATCATGTATATAGGCATCACGTCCGTGACAAGTAGACCGACTCCTGCCTGCATCTACTACTATTACTCCACTCATCGACCGCTATCCAGCATGCATCTAGAGTATTAAGTTAAAAACAGAGAAACGCCTTAAGCAAGATGACATGATGTAGAGGGATAGTTTCATGCAATATAAATAAAACCCCATCTTGTTATCCTCGATGGCAACAATACAATACGTGCCTTGCTGCCCCTTCTGTCACTGGGAAAGGACACCGCAAGATTGAACCCAAAGCTAAGCACTTCTCCCATGGCAAGAAAAACCAATCTAGTAGGCCAAACCAAACTTATAATTCGAAGAGACTTGCAAAGATAACCAATCATACATAAAAAAATTCAGAGAAGATTCAAATAATATTCATAGATAGACTTGATCATAAACCCACAATTCATCGGTCTCAACAAACACACCGCAAAAAGAAGATTACACCGAATAGATCTCCACATGAGAGGGGAAGACCATTGTATTGAGATCCAAAAAGAGAGAAGAAACCATCTAGCTAATAACTATGGACCCGAAGGTCTGAGGTAAACTACTCACACTTCACCGGAGGGGCTATGATGATGTAGAAGCCCTCCGTGATGATGGCCCTCTCCGGCGGAGCTCCGGAACAGGCCCCAAGATGGGATCTCGTGGATACAGAAAGTTGCGGCGGTGGAATTAGGTTTTTGGCTCCTGTTCTGATCGTTTGGGGGTACGTAGGTATATATAGGAGGAAGGAGTACGTCGGTGGAGCTCGGAAGGGCCCACGAGGCAGGGGGCGTGCCCTAGGGAGGCGCGCCCCCACCCTCGTGACCGCCTCTTTGACTCCTTGGAGTAGGGTCCAAGTCTCCTGGTTCATGTTCGGTGAGAAAATCACGTTCCCGAAGGTTTTATTCCATTTGGACTCCGTTTGATATTCTGTTTCTCCGAAACACTGAAATAGGCAAAAAACAGCAATTCTGGGTTGGGCCTCCGGTTAATAGGTTAGCCCCAAGATAATATAAAAGTTGAAAATAAAGCCCAATATAGTCCAAAACAGTAGATAATATAGCATGGAGCAATCGAAAATTATAGATACGTTGGAGACGTATCAACCTCCAAGCGCAGAGTTTTGTAGGACAGTAGCAAATTTCCCTCAAGTGGATGACATGAGGTTTATTAATCCGTGGGAGGCGTAGGATGAATATGCTCTCTCTCAAACAACCCTCCAACCAAATAACAAACAGTCTCTTGTGTCCCCAACACACCCACAATGATAAATTGTCTAGGTGCACTAGTTCGGCGAAGGGTGATACAAGTGCAATATGGATGGTAGACAAAGGTTTTTGTAATCTAAAATTATAAAAACAACAAGGTAGCAAGTGGTAAAAGTGAGCGAAAACGGTATTGCAATCATTGGAAACAGGGCCTAGGGTTCATAATTTCACTAGTGCAAGTTCTCTCAACAATGATAACATAATTAGATCATATAACAATCCCTCAACGTGCTACGAACAGTCACTCCAAATTCACTAATAGCGGAGAACAAACGAAGAGATTATTGTAGGGTACGAAACCACCTCAAAGTTATTCTTTCTGATCGATCTATTGGGCTATTCCTATAAGTGTCACAAACAGCCCTAGAGTTCGTACTAAAATAACGCCTTAAGATACACATAAACCAAAACTCTAATGTCACCTATATACTCCAATGTCACAACAAGTATCCGCGGGTTTGATTATACGATATGCATCACACAATCTCAGGTTCATCTATTCAACCAACACAAAGAACTTCAAAGAGTGCCCCAAAGTTTCTACCGGAGAGTCAAGACGAAAATGTGTGCCAACCCCTATGCATAAGTTCATAAGGTCACAGAACCCGCAAGTTGACCACCAAAACATACATCAAGTAGATCACATGAATATCCCATTGTCACCACATATAAGCACATGCAAGACATACATCAAGTTTTCTCAAATCCTTAAAGACTCAATTTGATAAGATAACTTCAAAGAGAAAACTCAATCCATTACAAGAAGGTAGAGGGCGAGACACATCATAAGATCCAACTATAATAGCAAAGCTCGCGGTACATCAAGGTCGTGCCAAATCAAGAACACAAGAGAGAGAAATCAAACACAAAGCTACTGGTACATACCCTCAGCCCCGAGGGTGAACTACTCCCTCCTCGTCATGGAGAGCGCCGGGATGATGAAGATGGTCACCGGTGATGGTTTCCCCCTCCGGCAGGATGTCGGAACGGGCCCCCGATTGGTTTTTGGTGGCTATAAAGGCTTGCGGTGGCGGACCTCCCGATCTAGATTCTGTTCTGGAAGTTTTGGTATTTATAGGAATTATTGGCGTCGAGAACAAGTCAGGGGGGTCCACGAGGAGCCCACAAGGTCGGAGGGCGCGTCCTAGGGGTGTGGGGGTGCCCTCCACCCTTTTGGAGGCCTCGTGGCTCTTCTGGCCCAACTCTTTTGCTTCGGGGGCTTCTTTTGGTCCATAAAAAATCACCGTAAATTTTCGGGTCAATTGGACTCCGTTTGATATTCCTTTTTTGCAAAACTCAAAAACAAGGAAAAAACAGAAACTGGCACTGGGCTCTAGGTTAATAGGTTAGTCCCAAAAATCATATAAAATAGCATATAAATGTATATATAACATCCAAGATAGATAATATAATAGCATGGAACAATAAAAATTATAGATACGTTGGAGACGTATCAAGCATCCCCAAGCTTAATTCCTACTCGCCCTCGAGTAGGTAAATGATAAAAATAGAATTTTTGATGTGGAATGCTATCAAGTGCACAAGTTTGATCAATGATAATTTTAGTCACTTTTTCTAGCATCATTATATATCATAACAGTAGCTCCTATCATAAAACTTCTCATGATCAAGTAGCAAGCTATTCAGATGTTAAAGCATAGATCATAAACTTTCTTGAAAACTAACAAACTATGTTCTCGGTCATCAAACAATTGCAATTTATCTTATTTTCAGGAAGGTTCTATGTAAGAGCTTTGATTTGGCAAATCCCACATATACTCAACTATCATATAGTCTTCCATGATTGCTACCACTCAAAGCATATTTTTAGAGCAAATAGCATCCATCGAACACGGAGAAAGATAAGGGCTTAATGTTTTGCCTCCCAACTTATTTATCATATAGATAATTGTCAACAATAATAATTCATGATCAAATATATTTGAATGGCCATATATGCTTAGATATTTCCCCATCACATGATGCTTGCCAACTAAAGAGTAGACTGGAATGAGAAGGAATACTACTGACTCTTGCATAAAAGTAAAAGATAGGCCCTTCACAGAGGGAAGCAGGGATTTGCAGAGGTGCCAGAGCTCGAAGCTTTTAAACAGAGATGAAAATAATTTTGCGAGGTATGCTTTCATTGTCAACATAACAACCAAGAGTTCCCAATATCTTCCATACTAGATACATTATAGGCGGTTGCCAACCAGAAAGGTAAAGATTTTACTCCCCCTCCACCAACAATCACATTCTGATCCACGGCTGGTTTGAAACAACGGGTACCGTCCAACTATCAGCAATCCTGGGGGAGTTTTGTTTAATTTATTTGTGATTTTGTTTTTGATCTTTTGATCATAGGACTGGGCATCCCAATTACCAGCCACTCTCTCGTGAATGATAAGTGAATAAACACTCATCGTGAGAATAACCCACCTAGCATGGAAGATACTGACAGCCCTAGTCACTACATGAGCGATTCGGGCATACAAAAAAGATTATTATTTAAAGGTTTAGAGTTTGGCACATGCATGCAAATTTACTTGGATCGGAAGGTAAATATCGCATATAGGTAGATATGGTGGACACTCATGGAAGAAACTTGGTTCAAGGAATTTGGATGCACAAGCAGTATTCCCGCTTAGTACAGAAATTTTGGCTAGCAAAAGATTCTAAAAACCAAGCACAACATGTTGGAGGATCTATAACAATATAACTTCTATACAAATATACCCAAACATAACTCATTAAGTTGTCTTCCTTGTCCAACTTCAACTAATTTGCTCAAGTTTGAAAATAATTAATGGGGCTCACAATCATAGAAGATGTCCAAGATAGTATATTTATATGTGAAATCTCTCTTCCTTCAATATTCTTTCATGAACTGTTCAAGTGACCAATACAATGTTTGCTAACTTTCAATAAATTTACCACATCTACTTCTTATATGTGAAGTCATTACTCCCCATGGTATAAGCATATGAAACAAATATAAATTTAGATTTATGATATTCAATTCATTCAACCATTTACTCATGGGATATATAAATGAAGCACGTAAGTAAATGACAAACTACTCCAAAAGATATAAGTGAAGATCAATGAGTAGTCAAATAATTATGTAACTATGTGGAGACTCTCTCTCAATTAAAAAATTCAGATCTTAAGTACTTTATTCTAACAGCAAGCAGATCCTAATAAAATGACATTGCAAGGATAGCACATATCATGTGAAGAAGCAAAAACTTAGGCTCAACCGAGGCTAACCTATGATTGTTGATGAAGAAAGGTGGGATGCCAACCGGGGCATCCCCAAGCTTAGATGCTTGAGACTTCTTGAAATATTAATTAGGGATGCCTTGGGCATCCCCAAGCTTGAGATGTTGTATCTCCTTAATTCCTTTCATATCATAGTTTCCCGGAATCTTAAAAACTTCATCCACACAAAACTCAACAAGAACTCGTGAGATAAGCTAGTATAAATCCATGCAAACCCTTATCATTCTCTAATGTATAAAATCACTAAAATTATTATTTGATACTGCCTACTAAATGCCTCTGCTTATTTAACATTCATATCCTCAAATAGGATCATTAAACAAGCAAACATATGCAAATGTAACAGCAATCTGTCTAAACAGAACAGTCTGTAAAGAATGCAAGAGGAATCATACTTAATTAACTCAAAAATTTACCACACTGTAATGAATTTATCATATCTTATTCCGCAAAAAAATTCAACATTTTATCACATTCTTTCTTTTCTAGGGAATTTTTGCAATAGCGACAAACTTTCTGTTTTGAAATAGCAACTCATATACTTG
This sequence comes from Aegilops umbellulata, assembly GCA_032464435.1. NCBI lineage: Eukaryota > Viridiplantae > Streptophyta > Magnoliopsida > Poales > Poaceae > Aegilops > Aegilops umbellulata. The sequence continues at coordinate 217,581,851 of CP136055.1, forward strand.
CAAATTGTGCATGGAAAAGGCTATCCTTGACATTTTTATTGAAATAAAGGATACAAAACCTTATTATAAATAATAGAAAGCAAATCCTAATACAATAAAATGAAACTCCAAGCAAAACACATATCATGTGGTGAATAAAAATATAGCCTCAAGTAAATTTAACGATGAACGAAGACGAAAGAGGGGATGCCATCCGGGGCATCCCCAAGCTTAGTTGCTTGGGTATTCCTTGAATATTGACTTGGGGTGCCTTGGGCATCCCCAAGCTTAGGATCTCCACTCCTTGCTCCTTAATCCATCGAAACTTCATCCAAAACTTGAAAACTTCACAACACAAAACTTAACAGAAAACTCGTAAGCTCCGTTAGTATAATAAAGCAAATCACCACTTAAGTACTGTCAAGACAAGATTCATATTTTTTCTCACATGATGACTATTGTACCCTATCATTTCTACAATTTATATTAAGCAATATAAGCCATAGAAACTAGAAAACAAGCAAACTATGCATCGAAAACAGAATCTGTCAAAAACTGAAGAGTCTGTAGTAATCTGTAACTCTCGAATACTTCTGTAACTCCCAAAATTCTGAAAAATTAGGACAACCTAAGCAATTTGTGTACTAATTAGATGCAAAAAGAATTAGATCAAAAACACGCTTCTGTGAATTATGAAAATTATTTGCCTGGGCGCAAAAGTTTCTATTTCTCAGCAAGATCAAAACAACTATCACCGTAAGCCATCCCAAAGGTCTTACTTGGCACTTTATTGAAGCAAAAGCTGTAAAACATGATTACTGCAATACCTTAATCATGTGTACACACAAAAACAGTAGGTAATGGTGTTGGGTTGTCTCCCAACAAGCGCTTTTCTTTAATGTCTTTCTAGCTAGGCACGATGATTTCAATGATGCTCACACAAAATATAAGAATTGAAACATAATGTGAGCATCATGAAGCATATGACAATCACATTTAAGTCTAACCCACTTCCTATGCATAGGGATTTTGTGAGCAAACAACTTATGGGAACAAGAATCAACTTAGGCAAAACAAGTGCAACTTTAAAAATTTCAACACATAGAGAGGAAACTTGATATTATTGCAGTATGTAAGAGAACATGTTACTCTCTCATAATAATTTTCAGTAGCATCATGAATGAATTCAACAATATAACCATCACATAAAGCATTATTCTCATGATGCACAAGCATATAAATTTTACTACTCTCCACATAAGCAAAATCCTTCTCATTCGAAATAGTGGGAGCAAACTCAACAAAATAACTATCATGTGAGGCATAATCCAATTGAAAACTAAAATCATGATGTCAATTTTCATGGTTATCATTATTCTTTATAGCATACATGTCATCACAATAATCATCATAGATAGCAACTTTGTTCTCATAATCAATTGGAACCTCTTCCAAAATAGTGGATTCATCACTAAATAAAGTGGTCACCTCTCCGAAACCACTTTCATCCAACATACTCATCATAAATAGGAGGCTTGCTATCATCATAATAAATTTGCTCATCAAAACTTGGGGGACTAAAAATATCATCTTCATAAAACATAGCATCCCCAAGCTTGTAGCTTTACATATCATTAGCATCATGGATATTCAAAGAATTCATACTAACAACATTGCAATCATGCTCATCATTCAAAGATTTAGTGCCAAACATTTTAATACATTCTTCTTCTAACATTTTGGCACAATTATCGAAATCCTTATTTTCACGAAAGACATTAAAAAGATGAAGCATACGAGGCAACCTCAATTCCATTTTTTGTAATTTTATTTTATAGACTAACCTAGTGATAAAACAGGAAACTAAAAGATTCGATTGCAAGAACTAAAGAAATACCTTCAAGCACTAACCTCCCCGGCAACGGCGCCAGAAAAGAGCTTGATGTCTACTACACAACCCTCTTCTTGTAGACTCGTGTGGGGCCTCCAAGCGCAGAGTTTTGTAGGACAGTAGCAATTTTCCCTCAAGTGGATGACCTAAGGTTTGTCAATCCGTGGGAGGCATAGGATGAAGATGCTCTATCTCAAACAACCCTGCAACCAAATAACAAAGAGTCTCTTCTATCCCCAACACACCAAATACAATGGTAGATTCTATAGGTGCACTAGTTCGGCGAAGAGATGGTGATACAAGTGCAATATGGATGGTAGATAACGATTTTTGTAATCTGAAAATATAAAAACAGCAAGGTAGCAAGTGGTAAAAGTGAGCGAAAACGGTATTGCAATGCTTGGAAACAAGGCCTAGCATTCATACTTTCACTAGTGCAAGTTCTCTCAACAATGATAACATAATTAGATCATATAACAATCCCTCAACGTGCAACGAAAAGTCACTCCAAAGCCACTATTAGCGGAGAACAAACGAAGAGATTATTGTAGGGTACGAAACCACCTCAAAGTTATTCTTTCTGATCGATCTATTGGGTTGTTCCTATAAGTGTCACAAACAGCCCTAGAGTTCGTACTAAGATAACACCTTAAGATACCCATCAACCAAAACCGTTATGTCACCTAGAACCACAAGTATCCTCTGGTTTGGTTATATGATATGCATCACACAATCTCCGGTTCATCTATTCAACCAACAAAAAGAACTTCAAAGAGTGCCCCAAAGTTTCTACCAGAGTCAAGACGAAAACATGTGCCAACCCCTATGCATAAGTTCACAAGGTCACAGAACCAGCAAGTTGATCACCAAAACATACATCAAGTAGATCACGTGAATATCCCATTGTCACCATAGTGCAAGAGATACATCAAGTGTTCTCAAATCCTTAAAGTCTCAATCCGATAAGATAACTTCAAAGGGAAAACTCAATCCATTACAAGAAGGTGGAGGGGGAGAAACATCATAAGATCCAACTATAATAGCAAAGCTCGCGGTACATCAAGATCGTGCCAAATCAAGAACACGACAGAGAGAAATCAAACACATAGCTACTGGTACATACCCTCAGCCCTGAGGGTGAACTACTCCCTCCTCGTCATGGAGAGCGTCGGGATGATGAAGATGGCCACCGGTGATGGTTTCCCCCTCCGGCAGGGTGCCCGAATGGGCTCCCGATTGGTTTTTGGTGGCTATAGAGGCTTGCGGCGACGGAACTCCCGATCTAGGTTATGTTCTGGAAGTTTTGGTATTTATAAGAATTATTGGCGTCGAGAACAAGTCAGGGGGGGTCCACGAGGAGCCCACAAGGTTGGAGGGCACGCCCTAGGGGGTGAGGGCACCCTCCACCCTTGTGGAGGCCTCGTGGCTATTCTAGCCCAACTCTTTTGCTTCGAGGGCTTCTTCTGGTCCATAAAAAATCCCCGTAAATTTTCAGGTCAATTGGACTCCGTTTGATATTTCTTTTCTGCAAAACTCAAAAACAAGGAAAAAATAGAAACTAGCATTGGGCTCTAGGTTAATCGGTTAGTCCCAAAAATCATATATAATAGCATATAAATGCATATAAAACATCCAATATAGATAATATAATAGCATGGAACAATAAAAAATTATAGATACGTTGGAGATGTATCACTACCTCGCCATCTTGCTGGATCAAGAAGGCGGAGGACGCTGCCGAGCTGAACGTGCGCAGAACACGGAGGTGTCAAGCGTTCCGTACTAGATCCGTTGGAGCGCGAAGAAAGTTCGACTACATCAACCGTGTTGTGAAATGCTTCCGCTTACGGTCTATGAGGGTACGTAGAGAAACCTCCCCCTCTCGTTGCTATGCATCTCCATGGATAGATCTTGCATGTGCGTAGAATTTTTTTTTGTTTTCCATGCAACGTTTCCCAACAATCCTGCGCCGCCCAGCGAGCCCCAAGCGTCGGAGCCGCCGGGCACGCACCCATGTGCCAAGATGTCGAGGGGGAGGAGCGTTGAGAAGGCCCGACCCTCCGCACACATCAGCCGCCACGGGCCACCACTTCCCTGCCCGCGATGTCTACTTAATTTATGAAATTTTTATTTTTATTTGAGTCTCTGTCTTCTCTTATAAAGCACCAGGTAGGGAGCACTATGATCATACTTGTGCATTGGACGTAGCTAATATTTGAGTGTGTTCCATGAATGGATCAATGATTGAGCATGATGGGCTAGGGATAGCTTTCTTTACTGTTGATATTTTGAAATACATGGTTGCTTGTTGATATGCTTTGATGTCTTCATGTCAATTATAGACTATTGCTTTGAATCATCTAAAAGTCAAAATGTCCATGCCACAAAAGCAAAGATTATGTGATTAACATGTTAGGCAGCATTCCACATCACAAATTCTATTTTTATCATTTACATACTCGAGGACGAGCGGGAATTAAGCTTGGGGATGCTGATACGTCTCTAATGTATCTATAATTTTTGATTGCTCCATGTTGTTATATTATCAATCTTGGATGTTTTATATTCATTCACTAGCAACTTTATATCATTTTTTGGGACTAACCTGTATACATAGTGCCCAGAGCCAGTAGCTATTTTTTGCTTGTTTTTTTACTCTGGAGAATATCCATATCAAACGAAGTCAAAATGCAGAAGTTTTTGGACATTTTTTTCTTCCCAGAAGAGAACCAGGGAGCCCAAGAGGTGTACTAGAGGAGGCCCATGGGGCCCACAAGACACCAGGGCGCGCTAGAGGCCCCAGGTGCGCCCTGGTGCCTTGTGGGGCCCACGGTGACCTTTTCCAACGCCTCTCAGCTCAATAAATACTTGGATATTCCAGAAACCCTAGGGGAGTTGACGAAACACAATTCCAGCCGCCGCAAGTCCCAGAACCATGAGATCCAATCTAGAGCCCTATTTCGGCACCTTGCCGAAGTGGGAAACGATCACGAAGGGTTCATCATCCTCATTGGTGATCCTCCGATGATGCGTGAGTAGTTTACCACAGACCTACAGGTCCGTAGGCAGTAGCTAGATGGCTTCTTCTCTCTTTTTGATCCTCTATACAATGTTCTCCTCAATGTTCTTGGAGATCTATTTGATGTAATGACTTTTTGGAGTGTATTTCTTGGGATCCGATGAATTGTGAGTTTATGATTAGATCTATCCATAAATATTATTTGGGTCTTTGTTGAACTCTTATATGCATGATCTTTATAGTCTCGTATTTCTTCTATGGAACTTTGGTTTGGTTTGGCCAACTAGATTGATTTTTTTTGCAATGGAAAGAGGTGCTTTGTAATGGGTTCGATCTTGCGGTGCTTATTCTCAGTGACAAAAGGAGACATGACACGCATGTATCGTTGCCATTAAGGATAAAAAGATGGGGCATATTCCTACATGAATAGATCTTCTCTACATCATGTCATCGTTCTAATTGCATTACTTCGTTCTCCATGAACTTAATACACTAGATGCATGCTAGATATAGGTCGATGCATGGAGTAATAGTAGTAGATGCAGGCAGGAGTCGGTCTACTAATCTTGGACGTGATGCCTATATATATCATTGACTTGGATATCATCATAATTAGTTGCTCTTCTATCAATTCCCCAATAGTAATTTGTTTACCCATCGTATGCTATTTTCTCGAGAGAAGCCACTAGTGAAATCTACTCCCCCCGAGTCTATTTCCTATCATATTGTTTTCAGATCTATTTATCCAAAAACCCAAAAATACCTTGCTGCACTTTTTTTATTTATTTTATTTTGTATATTTGCTAGATCTATTTATCCAATCTCATACAATTTAATCTATCTCAATACCGAGGAGGGGTTGACAACCCCTCTTACGCGTTGGGTTGCAAGTATTTGTTATTTGTGTGCGGGTGTTGTTAACATAGTGTTGTTTGGTTCTCCTACTAGATTCATAACCTTGGTTTCATAACTGAGGGAAATACTTACTGTTGTTGTGCTGCATCATCCTCTCCTCTTCGGGGAAATACCAACGCAGATGCAAGCAATTAGTTATATTTATCTTAATTATTACTTATCTTGTATTCGTAGATGCTTACATGGAGGGTATAATCATAAGTACGTATTTGTTCAAGTCAGGATCACACCTTAGCTCCGGTCCACCCACACAACACTTGCCAAAGCAATGAACGGTAACTCAATGAAACTTGGTGAAAGTAACTTGACATAATTCCCATGTGTCCTCAAGAGCATTTCAGTCATTATAAGAAACACAACTGGCTAGTCCATAGCATACATAAGGACTGGGCCACTTTCTGAACTCTATTGCTTTTGTTACTATTTTTCTTTTATAAATTATCTTGCTATCAAACAAATTATCAAATTATCTTTACATCTTTTATAGTGAAACCTTGTTGAAAACTGCTTGTCAATTCCATCTACTGTTCATTGGGTTCAACACTGTTACTTATCGATAAGTCTATGATAGACCCCTTATACTTGTGAGTCATCACTAGGTTCTCTGACTATGGAGTTGTTGTTATTGATGTCACACCCGTGCTGAAAGGCTGATCGGGCCGGCTACTGATGCTGCCGACTATTGTCCGCATTGCTTGCTCTCACACAATCAGATTGCGCTTGGTTTACGCCAGACGAGCGCATGCAACCAAGGTGGTTTGGTGTGCCGCTTCTAGGGCTTAGTCTGCCGACGAATCCCATGAGATTGGGGTGTTGAGCAGTTAATCAGCAGCCTCTCATTCTTCCCTAGTGAGCTGCCGCCCATCACCAGCCATAGATTGTCAGCTACCATGGATGGATCGATTAGTGCACTCCCTCTAAGGTTAGACTCAGGAGGCGGTGTGCCAGCCATGAAAACCCCAGCCATGGAACCCTGAGTACCATAGATATCTTCCTCTCCGGAGTCAGACTCCAACAAAGGGATGAACGATTCGGTGTCCATCACCCAAATGAATTGGCTCGTGGAATGACAGAACTATAGATGAGGCTTGCTCGGGCGCTTCCGGTGGCGCCAAGCCGACCAGGCGGTGCGATACCAAGAGCTAATGTCTCAAAACACCCGGATTATTAGCTTGGTAATGGATGCTCCTGCATGCCGGCAAGTCCGCACTGTTCAACGGGGCATCATGATGCCACATGGAACTATTAGTGGCGAACTCGAGGACGTCGAAATGGCTGCCGATTAGAGTCGATGAAGGAACCATCTACACCATGAAATAGACGCTTGCCACATGGTGAGCACCAACTATCATGGTTATAATCCCGACAATACTATAGGGGTGTGTGTGTAGAGGTAATCATATCTACCAATCGGTACAAATTTGAGTACGCGCAAGGTTTATACAGGTTCAGGCCCTCTCTAGTGGATGCAATACCCTACTCCTACGGTGTTAGCTCTTGGAGTAAGCTACAATGTGCGAGAGTTCAACCCTTAGCCCGGTTCCCTCCTCCAGGCTTATATAGAGTGCACTAGGAGGGGTGTCAGGACAGGTTGATATTAATGTTGGTTTTTGTCAGTGTCAAAACCAGCAGATCTCGGGTAGGGGGTGCCAAGCTGCGTGTCTAAGGATCGGTGTTAACAATGGACAGTAGGGACACGATGTTTACCAGGTTCGGGCCCTCTTAAAGGAGGTAAAACCCTACATTCTGCTTGATTGTATTCGGTGAGTATATGGGTTACAAGAGTTGATCTACCTCGAGATCGTAATGGCTAAACCCTAGCTGTCTAGCCTATGATTATTCTCATAGCCTCTACAGACTAAACATTCTGATTTATATACACACCAGAGGGGCCTAGGGTTGTACAGAGTCGGTTCATAGAGGAAGGAAATAACATATCCGGACACCAATACTTACCGTCCACGCATATAGGAGTCCTACCCGGACATGGGGGATAGTCTTTTACTTTATCTTCACGGCCCATCAGTCCGACCCATATTAAATAATCCGGACACCCAAGGACCCCCTAATCCAGGACTCCCTTAGTAGCCCCTGAACCAGTCTTCGATGACGATGTGTTCGGCACGCGGATTATCTTCGGCATTGCAAGGAGGGTTCCTTCTCTTGAATATTTTAAGTTAGCTTCCTGCATAAAGGAACTATATCTAGCTCTGCACAATCAATACAACCGTAGCCGCAAAGTCAAGATGTCAAAATAGGAGCAGTGTCTTTTACTGACAACTTTTTCGGCGAAGCGTCACACTTGAGTCTTTAACATTTCGAACCGTTTTTACGCCTCCCGCTTCGCGTTTCGAGGCCTAGCCCTCATTGACACGTCCCGTCAAAACAGAGATCGTGCCCGCCCATTACGGGATTCTCATCAATGTGGTTTGGGTAACCCAACCGCGCGTTATGCACGATCTCGTTGGGAACAGGCGAGGTTTATGGCTTGAGAAGGGGACGCTTGGTATTTTCACCATCTATAAGAGGATAAAGATCCCTCCTTTTTCCCCAGGCCTTCTTCTAGCTCCTGTCTTCCCACCTCCAAGCTCTAGAGCCCACAACTTTGATCTTTCCCACCACTGCCACCCTCCCCAGCAATGGTCGGGTCCAGTTCCAAGGGCAAGTCGGAGGCCTCCTCTGTCACCGAGAAGGACATCAAGGATCTCCGGAGCGCGGGCTATCTGTCCATGGATATCGCACATAGGCTAGCTGACAAAGATCAGGTTATCCCTACTCCGGAGCCTGGTGAGAGGGTCGTCTTCATCCCCCATTTCCTCCGAGGGCTAGGGTTTCCCCTCCACCCCTTCGTCTGAGGCCTCATGTTCTACTACGGGTTAGATTTCCACGATCTAGCCCCAAATTCCTTCCTCCACATATCGGTGTTCATCGTCGTGTGCGAGGCTCTTCTCCACATCCCTCCACACTTCGTCATGTGGCTCAAGGTCTTCAATCTGAAGTCGAAGGTGGTTGACGAACATCATGCAGATTATGGCGGGGCCATGGTGTGATAGCCTGGCTTATTAGGGATGATAGACTACTCATATCAATAAGGAATTCCTTCTTTTCCGGGAGCCCATTCGGACAGAACTCCAAAGTTAAGCGTGCTCAGCTTGGAGTAGTGTCAGGATGGGTGACCGACTGGGAAGTTGCTCCCGGGTGCGCACGAGTGAGGACAAAGTGCACAGAAAAGACTAGTATTGATCTGTGGAGCCAGTCTAGATCCCGCCAGGAGTAACGACCACCGGCGGGTGTGTCCAGGGCGTTACAAGTTGGTATCAGAGCCGACCCTCGCGGTTACACGGATGTTTGCGGACAGGTGCGCGGTCATGTTGTTCATGACGTTTGTGACACGTCGTGGCACCCGACATGGCACATGTACCGGACTGGAAGCACAGACGTTTGTGCCAAGAGGGAACGTTCCTGTGGCCCGACGAGGACGTCGGTTCCTCTGAGTGGGGGTGTATGTGATAGCCTGGCTTATTAGGGATGATAGACTACTCATATCAATAAGGAATTCCTTCTTTTCCGGGAGCCCATTCGGACAGAACTCCAAAGTTAAGCGTGCTCAGCTTGGAGTAGTGTCAGGATGGGTGACCGACCGGGAAGTTGCTCCCGGGTGCGCACGAGTGAGGACAAAGTGCGCAGAAAAGACTAGTATTGATCTGTGGGGCCAGTCTAGATCCCGCCAGGAGTAACGACCACCGGCGGGTGTGTCCGGGGCGTTACACATGGTAAGAAAGCTCCCCAACGCCGTCTGGCCCAAAGGGGCATTTGTGGAGACGGTCAAGGTGTGGCAGCAGGAGTGGTTCTACATCACCGAACCCCGCAACGACCACGCCCGACTTCAGTTCCGGACCCCCACGAGACTCACATCACGGACCTCCAAGGGCCTTGATTGGGGGTCCAAACCAAAGGTGCAGATGCTACAAAAACCCATCTCCAACATGCTAGGCGAAAACACCGGTCTCACAAACATGATCCAGGTAATGCTCTTCCGCCGCACTCTTCCCTGCCAACTCCGGGCCTCCCCCATGTGGGAGTTCAATTCGGAGGAGCCACGGACCCCGAAGCACTTCTTTGGTACCACGCACGAAGACATATGGAAGCAGCTCTTCAAGGCCCAGGAAACCTGGTCGAAGAAGACCGAGGACATCGGACTCGACATCGAGAACCCCGGCCTCAGCGGTAAGCATAACTTTTCTAAAGACTTATCCGGTCAATACTTCAGATATAATGTAGATTACATTGCCTGCCTTCCGTACAGGGCTGGACGACAAAGGCGGAGAAGATCAATTGTCCCGCACCGTTGCCTGAGAACCCGGCCACCCCCCAGCTAATAGAGATGCTGGTCCCGGCGCACTATCAGGCGTCGGAGAAGAAGGCCAAGAAGAAGAAGGGCAAGGAGGTCAAGGGCGGACCCCGCCACAAAGGTCCTTCGGACGCAGTGTCCAGAGAGACCGAAGCCCTCTCTTCCCACGAGGAAGACGGGGAAGAAGAGGAGGAGGAGGTGGAAAGCGACTCCCCTCATAAGGGGAAGAATAAGAAGAAGAGGGCAGCCTCCAAAGACCCGGAGGGCGAGGCGCCCAAGAGAGGGAAGGTAACCCTCCCGGACAGTTTGGACTCAGAGTCCGAAATAGTCCCCAAGAGACCTCCCAGGGTGAAGCCCCTGGCCGAATCGTAAGTATTCAGAAACTCACTTATTTATCTTCAGCCTACCTGTTCTCATTATATAAGTTATTTTTGTTATGTGCCTTTCAGCCCTCCCCGCGAGCTCCTGCAAACTCTGTTATAAGAGGGGAACTCTGTGCCACCCGAAATGGCAGAGAGTGACACGCCTCCGCGAGCCCCCTCGCCTATCACCATGGAGGACACCGAGGTGTCGTCCTGAAGGACCTTTCCTGGTCGAGGGGGGCGAACGAGGCCATCTAAAAGGCGCCCGAGGTTAATACCTCGGTCGCTGAAGACCGAGGGGAGGCGACCCCTATGACAACAAATGGTGGGGACCCCCAAAAATCTGGGGCCCAGCCAGACACCATTCCGGAGACCAACACGGCTCCAGGATCGGATAAGCAGCCCCCTTTGAAAGAGGGGGGAGGAGCATCAGCTCCATCGGCGACCTCTACTAATCCGGAGGCACCCAATGCTCTGGAGGAAGCACTGCAACGTGCTTCCATCGTGGCAGAGCACCGCACCCTGATGGGTGCGGTGGTGGAAAAGGTTCAGTCTGCTAAGAGCGGACTGAACGAAGCCTTCACCAGCCTACTGACAGGCTTTGAGGTATGTGACGTAATGTTCTAAAAAAATCATATAGAAGAATATATCTGTGTACAGATAGTAGCCCCTGAGGCTTTGTTCGGTTTTTAAAAGAAACCGGACAGATAATCCACATAATATTCAGGAGAGTTAACATGTTGTGTTGTTATTGTAACAGGCTTCCCTGTTGCCGGCAACCGCCCAGACCGCAGAAGTGTCTGAACTTAATCGAAAGCTTCAAGTGGCCGATGAGGAAATCGACCGCATTAATAAGCGGTTCGACGAGACGCAAGGTATGCGTATAATGATTAAAAAAATTATATCAGAAGTGATATGTATATTTAGAGATTAACTCATGGAATGCTTTTGATTATGACCACAGCTGGCGCAGCCGAGGTCGAGACCCTCAAAGGCGCCCTTGCCCAGGACAAAAAAGAGGCGGAGCCGAATAAGGCAGCCGCTGACAAGGCGGCTGCCGAACTGAAGACCGAGCAAGCTGCCCGCCGCCAACACGAAGCTTGGGTGGCCGAAGTAGAGCAGGAGCTGAAGGATGCCATCAGCAAATGCAAAACTTTGGAGCAGAAGACTTCGGACCAGTCAACCGAGCTCGCCAAGGCTCTCCATGATGCCAAAGAGGCGCGGATCGAGTCCCGGAGTGCTTGTGAAGAGATCCATCAGGCGAGGCAGATAGCGGCTGGTAAGGCCTTTCTTTTGCAGAGTGTCTTTGTAGGTCAGAGGTATGCTTCACTCACCCAAGTATGGAGTTATCCAGGCGCATTTGTGGGTCTTCCAATGAGTGCCGCCGATGCCACATAGTTCTTCCAAGCCCAGGAGGGGAACTCGACCGAGAAGCTATTCTGGTCACAATTTCTCGCACCGGGACACCCGACGCCTCTGAACGAACAACTGAAGTAGCTGACGAAGCTGCATAGGGTGGCAAGTTTGGCCATGAAGGACCTGATAGTCCAGCTCTGGATGGCCGAGCCAATCCCTAGTAGCTACTTCGGTTTGGTGAAGCGGCTTGTCGACGTGCGACCTCAGATTGATGCATTGAAGCGCTCGGCGTGCATAGAGGGTGCCCGGATGGCCTTCGCCCGCGTCGAGATGCAATGTGCAAGGATGAAGGCCACTGAAGTGGCCACCGCAGGCCTGCCCGAAGGCAAAGATCACCGGAAGCCGGAGACGTACCTCGATGACGTCCTAGAAGGAGCCCGAGTGATAGAGGGTCAATGCTCTAAGGACGTAATATTTGATTCAGTGTGTTTGGGTTGTACAAACAATGTGATGAACCCATGATGTTTATATATCTATGTTTGCGCCTTTTGTTTCAAGTGATTTTTCCTCCTGTGCAGCCGTTTATTATTCCTGAAAGTTGCCAGTCATCGGCTTCAGCCCCCATGTAGATGCTACAGGGGTGTTCAGCATGACATGTGACCACACTTTATCCAACGTCTTGGTCCGTAAAGGAGGTGTCCGCATGGTGAACCAGATAGTCAGACTATGCGGCTTTATTACTTTCACTTAACCATAGGAGTTTGACTATGGAGCTAAGTACTAGCCCCTGGTGTGTGTGCGGCTATCCGGACTACGATGCCTTTTCCACACGGCTGGACGAAGACCAGCCCCTTGTATAACACAGAGTGAATCGCTAATGATTTGTAATATAATACTAAGTTGCCGAATCGCCGACCAGCTCGCGCTTATCATGACAGTTAGTTTTCGGCTTTCTCTACTGAGGTACATGACCGGACGAACCAGAAATACAATCGCAGTAGTTCTCCCTTTACAACCTTAGCCGAACGAACGAAACGTAAGGTGGTAAGCACAGGAGCCGGGCAACCCAAGTATAGAATAAAGACATGATTCTGAGCCGATGCATATAATGCAATATCCGAGACGCCGAAGAGACCCTATAGGTGTTCGGACTTTGAAACGTGCAGGACCAAATACAACCCCCAGTGTTAAGGCCGGACTAAAGCACGTGTGGCAGTCTGAAGTAGTGAGGGCATACAGATGACAAAATAAATGAGTGCCAAACAAAAGTGCTGGTCAACTGCTTCCTTTATACCCTGATGAATACGTCGAGCCGTGTTATTACAGATAATGCCATAAATATTGAGGCTATTTTACATGCCAATAGTTTTACACAAGGAAAAGGTTTACAGAGAGCCTAAAAGCAGTGGTTTGAAGATCCCAATGGTGCCCTGCCGCACGTCTACGCCATTTCTCCTTGGTGGGAAATCCTTTAAGAGGAGGAGGTGATGCTCGTCTGTAAGAAAGAGGGACCTGGAAAAGAGCCTCCGTAGATCAGGTAGGTTTTTTAACGAACCTATAGTGGAAAAAATATTTGAGGTCCGAATAGGGTCAAACCATACTATGAACCTTTTCCGCAGTGTGCCTCCGGCGCTGCCAAGGTATTTTAAGTGTGTAGTTATGTACACGCGGTAGGTATGCCGCAACCTTATGGGGTGGTCGAAGGAGGCTAAACTGCTATTTAAGCTTCGGCTCCACCGGGCTATCGCATTGTAGTGCGGATCGGACTCGCTTAGGAGAGTCGTGGGTCTTGATGGCCGATGAGTTGCTCGGCTTGATGAGGCCGCCCTGTACTTTGGCTACTAGGGCCGCAATATGCTCCTCAGTACGGAGGGAGCGCTCCATATTCGCATTTACTGTGACGACGCCACGAGGTTCAAGCATTTTGAGCTTTAGATAAGCATAGTGCGGGGCCGCATTAAAGCGGGCGAAGGCCGTTCGTCCGAGCAGTGCATGACAACCACTGTGAAAAGAGACGATGTGGAAGATCAAGTCTTCGCTTCGGAAGTTAAATGGAGAGCCGAATACGACTTCCAGTGTTAAGGAGCCCGTGCAGCGAGCCTCCACGCCAGGTATCACTCCTTTAAAGGTAGTGTTGCTAGGTTTGATTCTTGACGGGTCGATACCCATCTTACGGACAGTATCCTGGTAGATCAGGTTGAGGTTGCTGCCGTCGTCCATAAGGACTCTAGTAAGATGGTATCCATCAATGATAGGATCAAGTACCAGAGCCGCCGAACCTCCATGACAGATACTGGTTGGGTGGTCCCTGCGATAAAAGGTGATCGGACAAGCCGACCATGGGTTGAATTTTGGGGCGACAGGCTCTATGGCGTAGACATCCCTTAACGCGTGTTCTACTTGATGTGGGTGACGTAGATCATGTTCACCCTTTTTACCTTGGGGGGAAACTGTTTTTGTCCCCCGTTGCATGGTGGGCGAGGCTCATCATCGTCCTCGCTTGGAGGTCCTTTCCCCTTATATTCGGTGTTTAATTTACCGGCAAGTTTGAAAACCCAGCAGTTTCTATTGGTGCGGTTGGCAGACTTGTCAGGGGTGTGATACGTCCATTTTGCATCATGCTTTTATATCGATATTTATTGCATTATGGGCTGTTATTACACGTTGTGTCACAATACGTATGCCTATTCTCTCTTATTTTACAAGGTTTACATAAGGAGGGAGAATGCCGGCAGCTGGAATTCTGGGCTGGAAAAGGAGCAAATATTAGAGACCTATTCTGCACAACTCCAAAAGTCCTGAAACTCCACCGAAGTCATTTTTGGAAATAATAATAATTATTGAGCGGAAGAAGTACACTGGAGGGGGACCCACCTGGCCACGAGGGTGGGGGCCGCGCCCTACCCCCCAGGGCGCGCCCCCTGCCTCGTGGGCCCCCTGTTGGCTCTCCGGTTGCCATCTTCTGCTATATGAGGTCTTTCGTCAAGGAAAAATCAGAATCAACCTTTCGGGACGAAACTCCGCCGCCACGAGGCGGAACCTTGTCGGAACCAATCTAGGGCTCCGGCAGAGCTGTTCTACCGGGGACACTTCCCTCCGGGAGGGGGAAATCATCGCCATCGTCATCACCAACGCTCCTCTCATCGGGAGAGGGCAATCTCCATCAACATCTTCACTAGCACCATCTCCTCTCAAAACCCTAGTTCATCTCTTGTATCCAATTCTTGTCTCCAAGTCCGGGATTGGTACTAGTAGGTTGCTAGTAGTGTTGATTACTCGTTGTAGTTGATGCTACTTGGTTTATTTGGTGGAAGATCATATGTTTAGATCCTTTATGCATATTAATATCCCTTTGATTATGAACATGAGTATGCTTTGTGAGTAGTTACGTTTGTTCCTGAGGACATGGGAGAAGTCTTGCTATTAGTAGTCATGTGAATTTGGTATTCGTTCGATATTTTGATGAGATGTATGTTGTCTAGCCTCTAGTGTTGTTATGTGAACGTCGACTACATAACACTTCACCATTATTTGGTCCTAGAGGAAGGCATTGGGAATTAATAAGTAGATGATGGGTTGCTAGGGTGACAGAAGCTTAAACCCTAGTTTATGCGTAACTTCGTAAGGGGCTGATTTGGATCCACATGTTTCATGCTATGGTTAGGTTTACCTTAATACTTTTGTTGTAGTTGTGGATGCTTGCAATAGAGGTTAATCATAAGTGGGATCCTTGTTCAAGTAAGAACAACACCCAAGCACCGGCCCACCCACATATCAAATTATCAAAGTACCGAACGTGAATCATATGAACGTGATGAAAACTAGCTTGACAATATTCCCATGTGTCCTCAGGAGCGCTTTTCTCTATATAAGAGTTTGTCCAGGCTTGTCCTTTGCTACAAAAAGGATTGGTCCACCTTGCTACACTTTATTTACTTTTGTTACTTGTTGCTCGTTACAAATTATCCTATCACAAAACTATCTGTTACCACTTATTTTCAGTACTTGCAGAGAATACCTTGCTGAAAACCGCTTATTATTTCCTTCTGCTCCTCGTTGGTTTTGACACTCTTACTTATCGAAAGGACTAAGATTGATCCCCTATACTTGTGGGTCATCAAGACTCTTTTCTGGCGCCGTTGTCGGGGAATGAAGTGCCTTTGGTAGGTGGAACTTTGTAAGGAAAAATTTATATAGTGTGCTGAAATTTACTGTCACTTGTTACTATGGAAAGTAATCCTCTGAGGGGCTTGTTCGGGGTATCTTCACCCCGACCAGTAGAGCAAAGAATTGCTCCTCAACCTACTGAACCTACTGAAAATGAAAATGTTCCCTTTGAAGTTCCTTCGGGTATGTTAGAAAAGCTGCTAGATAATCCTTTTGTAGGAGATGGAACAAAGCATCCCGATGAGCACCTAATATATGTGGATGAAGTTTGTGGATTATTTAAGCTTGCAGGTATACCCGATGATGTTGTTAAGAAGAAGGTCTTCCCTTTATCTTTGAAGGGAGATGCATCGACATGGTATAGGCTATGTGATGACACGGGATCATGGAACTATAAAAGAATGAAATTGGAATTTCATCCGAAGTATTATCCTATGCATCTTGTTCATCGTGATTGCAATTATATATATAATTTTTGGCCTCGCGAAGTAGAAAGCGTCGCTCAAGCTTGGGGGAGGCTTAAATCAATGTTATATTCATGCCCCAATCATGAGCTCTCAAGAGAAATAATTCTTCAAAAAATTTATGCTCGGCTTTCTCACAATAATCAATCCATGCTTAATACTTGTTGTGTTGGCTCTTTTATGACGAAGACTATTGAATTCAAATGGAATTTATTTGATAGAATTAAACGCAACTCTGAAGATTGGGATCTCGACGAAGGTAAGGAGTCAGGTATGACACCCAAGTTTGATTGTGTTAAGTCTTTTATGGATACCGATGTTTCCGTAAATTTAGCACTAAATATGGACTTGACTCTGAGATAGTAGCTTATTTCTGTGAATCTTTTGCTGCTTATGTTGATCTTCCCAAGGAGAAGTGGTTTAAATATCATCGTCCCATAGAAGTAAAAGTAGCTGCACCTACTAAAGTTGAAGAAAAGACTCTCACTTATAATGATCCTATTGTTCCTACTTCTTATGTTGAGAAACCACTAACGGTGTCCTGGACTAGGGGGTACTCACCACGTCATCTCCCGATCTATTAGATTGGGCCGAGGACCCCCATGGCCATATAATCATGGATAGTTCGGACAGCTGCCGCATACAAGGAAGATTACACAAGACTTGGTGATCAAGACAAGGACTCCTCCCCACCGGCGTATTCGGCTAGGACTCTTGTTATCCTAGGTCTCTGGTGCATTATATAAACCGAGGGCATAGATCATAACAACAATCATACCATAGGCTAGCTTCTAGGGTTTAGCCTCTACGATCTCGTGGTAGATCAACTTTTGTACTACTCATATCATCAAGATCAATCAAGCGGGAAGTAGGGTATTACCTCCATAGAGAGGGCCCGAACCTGGGTAAACATCATGTCCCTTGGCTCCTGTTACCATCCGCCTTAGACGCACAGTTCGGGACCCCCTACCCGAGATCTGCCGGTTTTGACACCGACATTGGTGCTTTCATTGAGAGTTCCGCTGTGTGATCGGCAAAAGGATCAATGGCTCGACTGCAGATCAGCTGCGACGTCGGCTTCTTCGTCACCGGCTCGGCTGGTCACCTTGGCTAGACCGAGGACTGTGCCCTACCTCTGATCGTCATGTTCAGATGAGGGCCTCCATCAACATCAACTCCGATCTCTATCAAGATCATGGAGAAATCATCCAGGGAGCCCGGGGGCTCAACGTCAACATTGCCCTCGGGCGACCATGCTGTTTTTCTGGACAGTGAACTTGGATCCACCGCCACCGCCTCCTCAAGTGTCGTTTTAACAATTGCTTCGGTGGAATTGTGCGGAATTGAGTCTACAACAACCCTGGAAAATTTCGTCGAGTTACGATGGAGGAATCTCTGGCAATCCGCGATATACCGGAGCCCTGTCAAATCTAGACGAGTTTAGGGCGTGGTGTCCAGCTTCTAGCTCGGACGTCCTTTGGAAGATCCAGCCATTCATCGGCTGCGAAATTCCTATATCTACCACCCCTCCAAATTTCAGCTCAATCCGACCGTCCAAACTTTGGGAACCTTCAGATTAGTGCATCACTTTTCGGATCTGTTTTCTGCGCGAAAATGAATCCGACCCGAGTTCATCTTTTTTATGAACAGGATTTCGGACATCCTTCTTGAAGGAAGTATTGTATGGGGTATTGTGTTTTGTTTCCGAACACATCCCACTAACTTTAAAATCTTTTGAACATGATCTTCACCATCATACTGGTGTCAAACCAGTCTGGCAATATTGCTCCAAGGCTGCCGACCTGCGTTAGACACGTCGTCGCTTTGCTGAGCCAAGCTCAACTTCTTTGGATCATCATCTCGGCAAGCCGAACAAGAGTTCGGCATCGCGAAGGATAAATCATCACCAACATCGCCGCCCCACGGATTACATGGAGCGGGCACACCGGCATCGCCGCACGGTCACTTCATCAAGCCGGCATTGACCACATCACGACCTGCATCGGCAGGGCCGCACTGTTGCTCCTTCAAGCCGGTGTCCATCACGCTGACCTACTTCGACTCATCGGCTGACATCGAGGCTTCGACATCTCGGCTGGACCGGGGGCTTCGCCATCTCTTTATCAACCTACTCTGGAGACTTCGGCGTCACTAGCCGACCAGCTCCGTCATGTTAGCTGGACCGAGGGTTTTGCCTCGGCGAGCCAACCTTTGCCAGCATCTCCATGCCGTCGCTTTATCGCCCATCAGGCAATGGGTGTGCGGATCGAGTCCCAATTTTGGGAATCACCTTTCTTCGGATTGCTACAACAAATAAACCAGGTGCTATTAATCCTAGTATTTTTTTGCTTGTTTGATTTCATTAGAATTATTACTCTGATTTGTCCATCATCTGTACACAGGTCTACCAAATGATGGCCGCATTAACGATGGTGGCGTGGTGGTTCGATCAGTTTCCGTACATAGTCCGGCGAACGCCACATCCGGAACTCGGACCGACCTGTGAATTCAGGCTTTGCCACGCCTTTACCGCATCACGTCGACGCCCTGCATCGACATTGACTTTGGAGCCAGGCCATATTTCTTTTATTACTCACTTTGCATAAATTATTTATTATGCAACATTTTTTAATTTATCATTATTACTATTATCTCCAGTTTGCACTATTTTTTGTGCACAGGAAAAAGATCCGGGTCGGGCAGTATCGTCAACTCGGCGTACTGACATACCGCGTCACCTCGGCTGGACGGGGGGCTTCGTCAACACCTCATTAACCCAAGCCGGGGACTTCAGCGTCACTCTGCCGGCCTGCATTGGTCGTGCTATGACACCACTGTGGAGTGTCGAGCTCTTCGCTCCGCCACCTCGGTACCGGCTTGGGGGATGGAACCTTGTCCCGCATCAAGCTCGGACCACGTCATCAATACCGAACACATTAACCAGCTAAGTCGCTTTCATTCTCAAAGTTTTAAATTTTTAACTTGTGTTCGGTTCGACCAAGCATTATACCTTTTTGGCAAAAAGTGGCTTGTGGAAAAATTCCTTGTCGAAACTTTGTTTGTGACACACAAATTCAAATACCCCGTTTACTTGGTGGCTTCTTTTATGAAGCTTTTCCTCTTGCATATGATTATACTTGTACGGCTTCGTTCCTTGTTCGTGTATTACGCCACAATATGCACCTTATTGACTTAAGCGATTTGCAAGCTGGGTTGCCTCGCTCCTGTGTTTACCCCTACGTTCCCGATTGTTCAGCTAGGGAGTAAAGGGAGCACCTCTATGATTGTCACGATCGGGTCATCTGAGCCGGACCACAGACTGGGTGAAGCCGAAAGCTAGCACTCTTATTGTTTTCAATTATGGTCGGCACACAACGGAACTCATGAGTACAAAAAATCTATTGCACAAGTCTCATAATAACAATGAGCACCGAAGAAAGGTATCGGTGGGGGTACTATTTTCTTCAAAGATGCTTCTTACACTTTGTCAGTAATATAGCATAAGTTCCCTGAGCGCGCTTTGTCTGTTACAGCCTTATGGCCTGATTGCCTGGTTATCGGAAACATCGTCGATATTCTCGACATGTGGAGTACATAACACTTTTCGGCCCTTGACCGAAGAGGGAGAAGCCGACGGTCGGTTAAGACGCGTATAAAGTTCGGGTGAACACAGATATGATATAAGTACTTTGGTACATACAATCATTATACATAAAATTCTTTTACCCAAGCCACTTGGGGGCTCTTAAATTTATATGAGCCGTTTTATAATATGTGTTCTTCTTCTTAGTCGTTGCAAATTTTTATTTTTATTTTTATTTTTATTATTATTATTTATCACTCCTTTCTCGACGCAAGTGTGTGGTCAATAGCCAGATAGCCTTGCTTCTCTCTAAAGCCACTCGAAGTTAGTTTGCTAAGCTGGCCTAAAGAGAAGTACTCCGCCTTCGGGATAGGAAGTTCAAGCCGTAGGCTGACCCGTTTGAGGTCTTGAGATAAAATGTGTCATGATAAAGCACGACAGAAGCACCTTTTTTTTCTAAGTCCAATTTTCAGATTGGCACCGAACACTTGATCTTGTTCGGACGTCGGGTTTTCACAGATGTTTTTTTGGTTTTCCAAGCCTATGGCACATTTAAACTATTTGTGTGTTTCTAGCATTAGTCCGGTAGTGCAACGCGGACACCTTTAGAGATTCGGCAAAAACATTCTCGGATATTGCCATATATGCATCGGTTTCGAATTGTGTCTTCGGTCAATAGTTGGGTTGCCCGGCTCCTGTGCTTGCCTCCTATGTTCCGCTTTGTTCGGCTAGGTGTGCGAAGGGAGAACCACTGCGATTGTGCTTCCAGCTCACATGGTTAAGCACCTCAGTGGAGAAAGCCGAAAACTAACTGCCACAATAGGCGTAAACTGGTCAGCGATCCGATGACTATGTTAAATGACGGGCCGTTCATAACATTGGCTGAAGTGTTTACGGCTTGACCACGGCTGTCGCCGAACACTAACCGGGGGCTCATAGCTAGCTTCCCCAGTATAAAGCTCCTATGACTAAGCGAAGTTATAAAGCCCACATATCTGATTGCCTCGTTTCCTCTAACACAACCGCCTTCGGGCACCGAGACGTCAGCTAAGGGTTGTTTTGTTATTGCGGAAACACCATGTGTAGTATCTACCAAGGGGTAGAAGCCGATGATGGGCCACTTTCAACTGATAAAACGGTCGCAGTGGAGTCAAAATAATGATGAAAAGTACTTGGATACATAGAATCATTACATATAATCTGTGATTTTACTCTGGATATCGATCCTTAATTCGGCCACCCGTGCCCACATTAAGGCTCGGGGGCTACTGGGCTTTGCGCTCATTATTTACAAGCATTAAAGGAGCACATCGATCCCCTGATCTCGTGTTGCCACCAGACCAGTCTTTCGGGGGCTACTTCATTGCCTATTTCAATGCAGAAGATTCCAACTACCAAGTGTTCGGCTTGACCGAACTATGGGCAAACGTGTCTTCGGAAAACAATACGTACCATTTGGACCTATCCGGCGTAAAGCTAAATATATTACGGCAACTTTTCAAGACCCTCTCTCAAGGGCATGTTCACCGATCACTATTATCTCTAATATATTACACTGCGTTTCTATTCCTACGTGTGCTACCGAGCTAGGAGTTGATCCTCAGGCCGATTTCGCGCATCGACCTGAGTCTCAGGTGCTACTAGGATCAGCGGTTTCATGTTTTCCTTCAGGTGCATCTCGGGTTTTAGACCGACACACACCTTAAGGGCTACTAGTTATACATATTGACAGCTAATAAATTTACGCGCATCAGAAATAAAATATGTAAACAATCAGCCCAAGCCCCAGGTGGTGCACCACCTTGGAGGTAGTCCGACATAAAGCTCGGATTTGAATGGCTGGCTCCATAGGGGGCATTTCCGGCATTAATCTCGCCTAAACTCCTTCAACTTTTTGAACCAAGGTGATCTATGACACCTCGGATATAGTCCGGCGCTGGAGCTCGGATACAGTCCGGAGTTGGAGCTTGGACATAGTCTGGCGTTGGTGCTTGGCTGCAAAGGATACCTTGAATGCAGTCCGGCGTTGGGGCTCGGATGCAAGAGGACACCGCCGCACGGGAACAACTTCAAACCCGAGGCGTGGCATAAAAATAACAAGGCATTGATAAAGGCCAAAGACTTAAAGGGCTCCTCGGATACCCGACGTATAAACTCGTCAGATTTAGCTCGGCCATCCTCAAGATGATAGGAAGATTTGTTGAACCAGTTTTCAAGACCGACGACCGAAGATGAAGAACAGTTCGGAAGAATCGAGGAGCGTCCTTAACTTGAAGACCGGTTCAGGGGGCTACTGACGGTGTCCTGGACTAGGGGGTACTCACCACGTCATCTCCCGGTCTGTTAGATTGGGCCGAGGACCCCCATGGCCGTATACTCATGGGCAGTTCGGACAGCTGCCGCGTACAAGGAAGATTCCACAAGACTTGGTGATCAAGACAAGGACTCCTCCCCACCAGCGTATTCGGCTAGGACTCTTGTTATCCTAGGCCTCTGGTGCATTATATAAACCGAGGCCAGGCTAGTCGATAAACCATAACAACAATCATACCATAGGCTAGCTTCTAGGGTTTAGCTTCTACGATCTCATGGTAGATCAACTCTTGTACTACTCATATCATCAAGATCAATCAAGCAGGAAGTAAAGTATTACCTCCATAGAGAGGGCCCGAACCTGGGTAAACATCGTGTCCCTTGCCTCCTGTTACCATCCGCCTTAGACGCACAGTTCGGGACCCCCTACCCGAGATCCGCCGGTTTTGACACCGACAACCACCTTTCCCTGTTAGAATAAAGGATCATGCTAAAGCTTCAACTGTGGTTCTTAAAAGCAATATTAGAACTTATACACCTCCTGAGCAAATTAAAGTTGAACCTAATATTGCTATTGTTAAAGATCTCTTAGTTGATAATATTGACGGGCATGTTATTCATTTCTGTGGTGAAACCGCTAGAATTGCCAAACCTTGTGCTAAAGATAAACATAGACCTATGGTAGGCGTGCCTGTTACTTCTGTTAAAATAGGAGACCATTGTTATCATGGCTTATGTGATATGGGTGCTAGTGCTAGTATTATACCGCATGCTTTATACGAAGAAATTAGGCATGAAATTGCACCTGCCGAGTTAGAAGGTATTGATGTTACAATTAAAATTGCCAATAGAGATACTATATCAGCAATGGGAATTGTTAGAGATGTTGAAGTCTTGTGTGGGAAAACTAAATATCCTGCTGATTTTCTTGTTCTTGGTTCCCCACAAGATAGCTTTTGTCCCATTATTTTTGGTAGACCCTTCTTGAACACTGTTAATGCTAAGATAGACTGTGAAAAGAATGTTGTTACTATTGGCTTGGGTGATATGATTCATGAGTTTAATTTCTCTAAATTTAGTAGACAACATCGTGAAGAAAAATTGCCTAGTAAGGATGAAATTATTAGTCTAGCTTCTATTGCCGTACCTCCTAGTGATCCTTTAGAACAATATTTGCTAGACCATGAAAATGATATGTTTATGAATGAAAGAAGGGAAATAGATGAAGTATTCTTTAAATAGGAACCTATTCTGAAAAACAATTTGCCTGTTGAAATCCTAGGGGATCCTCCTCCACCCAAGGGTGATCCCGTGTTTGAGCTTAAACCGTTGCTTGATAATCTTAAATATGCTTATCTTGATGAAAAGAAGATATATCCTGTTATTATTAGTGCTAACCTTTCAGAGCATGAAGAAGAGAGATTATTGAAAACTCTGAAGAAACACCGTGCTGCTATTGGATATACTCTTGATGATCTTAAGGGCATTAGTCCCACTCTATGTCAACATAAAATAAATTTGGAAGAAGATGCCAAACCGGTTCGTGATCATCAACGACGGCTGAATCCTAAGATGAAAGAATTGGTAAGAAAAGAAATACTAAAGCTCCTGGAGGCAGGTATAATTTATCCCGTTGCTGATAGTCAGTGGGTAAGTCATGTCCATTGTGTCCCTAAGAAAGGAGGTATTATTGTTGTTCCTAATGATAAAGATGAATTGATTCCGCAAAGAATTATTACAGGTTATAGGATGGTAATTGATTTCCACAAATTAAATAAGGCTACTAAGAAAGATCATTACCCCTTACCTTTTATCGATAAAATGCTAGAAAGATTATGCAAACATACACATTATTGCTTTCTAGACGGTTATTCTGGTTTCTCACAAATACCTGTGTCGGCCAATGATCAATCGAAGACTTCTTTTACTTGCCCTTTTGGTACTTTCGCTTATAGATGTATGCCTTTTGGTTTATGTAATGCACCTGCTACCTTTCAAAGATGCATGATGGCTATATTCTCTGACTTTTGTGAAAAGATTTGTGAGGTTTTCATGGACGACTTTTCCATCTATGGATCTTCTTTTGACGATTGCTTGAGCAATCTTGATCGAGTTTTGCAGAGATGTGAAGAAACTAATCTTGTATTTAATTGGGAAAAGTGTCACTTTATGGTTAATGAAGCTATTGTCTTGGGGCATAAAGTTTCTGAAAGAGGTATTGAAGTTGATAAAGCCAAGGTTGATGCTATTGAAAAGATGCCATGTCCCAAGGACATCAAAGGTATAAGAAGTTTCCTTGGTCACGCCAGTTTATATAGGAGGTTCATTAAGGACTTCTCAAAAATTTCTTGGCCTCTGACTAATTTATTACAAAAATATATACCATTTGTCTTTGATGATGATTGTGTATAAGCATTTGAAATACTTAAGAAGCATCGATCTCTGCACCTATTGGTCAGCCACCTGATTGGAATTTACCCTTTGAAATTATGTGTGATGCTAGTGATTATGCTGTAGGTGCTGTTCTAGGGGAAAGAGTTGATAAGGAATTAAATGTTATTCATTATGCTAGTAAAACTCTAGACAATGCTCAAAGAAATTATGCTACTACTGAAAAGGAATTCTTAGCAGTTGTATTTGCTTGTGATAAGTTCAGACCTTATATTGTTGATTCTAAAGTAACTATTCACACTGATCATGTTGCTATTAAATATCTTATGGAAAAGAAAGATGCTAAACCTAGACTTATTAGATGGGTTCTCTTGCTACAAGAATTTGATTTGCATATTGTTGATAGAAAAGGAGCTGAGAACCCCATTGCAGAGAACTTGTCTAGGCTAGAAAATGTTCTTGATGACCCACTACCTATTGATGATAGCTTTCCTGATGAGCAATTAAATGTCATAAATACTTCTCGTAGTACTCCATGGTATGCTGATTATGCTAATTATATTGTTGCTAAATTTATACCACCTAGTTTCACATACCAGCAAAATAAAAAGTTTTTCTATGATTTGAGACATTACTTTTGGGATAACCCACATCTTTATAAAGAAGGAGTAGATGGTGTTATTAGACATTGTGTACCTGAGCATGAACAGGAACAAATCCTACGCAAGTGTCACTCTGAAGCTTATGGAGGACACCACGCTGGAGATAGAACTGCACATAAGGTATTGCAATCCGTTTTTTATTGGCCTACTCTCTTCAAGGATGCCCGTAAGTGTGTCTTGTCACGTGATGAATGCCAAAGAATTGGTAATATTAGTAGACGTCAGGAAATGCCTATGAATCATTCACTTGTTATTGAACCATTTGATGTTTGGGGCTTTGATTATATGGGACCTTTTCCTGCCTCTAATGGATATACACATATTTTAGTTGCTATTGATTACGTTACTAAGTGGGTAGAAGCTATTCCAACTAGTAGTGTTTATCATAACACTTCAATTAAGATGCTTAAAGAAGTTACTTTTCCGAGGTTTGGAGTCCCTAGTTATTTAATGACTGATGGTGGTTCACATTTTATTCATGGTGCTTTTTGTAAAATGCTTGCTAAGTATGATGTTAATCATAGAATTGCATCTCCTTATCACCCACAGTCTAGTGGTCAAGTAGAATTGAGTAATAGAGAACTCAAATTAATTTTGCAAAAGACTGTCAATAGGTCTAGAAAGAATTGGTCCAAGAAACTTGATTATGCATTATGGGCCTATAGAATTGCATATAAAAATCCTATGGGTATGTCTCCGTATAAAATGGTTTATGGAAAAGCATGTCACTTACCTCTCGAACTGGAACATAAGGCATATTGGGCTATTAAAGAGCTCAACTATGATTTCAAACTTGCCGATGAGAAGAGGTTATTTGATATTAGCTCACTTGATGAATGGAGAACCCAAGCTTATGAAAATGCCAAGTTGTTTAAAGAAAAAGTTAAAAGATGGTATGACAAAAGGATACGAAAGCGTGAGTTTAATGTAGGTGATTATGTATTGCTATACAACTCTCGTTTAAGATTTTTTTGCAGGAAAACTTCTCTCTAAATGGGAAGGCCCCTACGTCATCGAGGAGGTCTATCGTTCCAGTGCCATAAAAATCAACAATTTCGAAGGCACAAATCCGAAGGTGGTAAACGGTCAAAGAATCAAACATTATATCTCAGGTAATCCTATAAATGTTGAAACCAATATTATTGAAACCGTAACCCCGGAGGAATACACAAGGGACACTTTCCAGAACGTTTCAGACTCCAAAAAGGAATAGGTATGTGGTACGGTAAGTAAACCGACTCCAAAACAGTTTTTAAGGCAATATTTCTCCATTTTGGAATATTTAGAAAAATAGAAAAATAAGAAGCAGTCCGGAAAGGACATGAGGGCCCCGCGAGGGTGGAGGGCGCGCCCCCTACCTCGTGGGCACCTCGTGTGCCTTCCGGACTACGTTTTCTTGCACAACACGTATTTTGGTCGGTAAAAATTCATTATATAAACTCCTGGAGGTTTTGACTCCTGTATCACGCAAATATCCTCTGTTCTTGTTTCGAGCTGTTTTTCTGGCAGATCTAGCTTATCATGACGTCTCCAAGTGCCCCCAAGGACAAGTTCTTCGAGAAGGTCATCAACCCTTACCTCACGGAGGTGCTGCGACACCCTCAAACCATTGAGATGCGTGATGGGTTGCTGCACATCCGCGATGTTGAGGGACCGAAGGGGACCGGAAGCATGGAGACGAGGCTCGAAGCAATGGGGCAACAAGTTTTCAAGTGCCAGGGGATGGTGCAACGTGGACTCAACTCCAACCACATGATGATCGCGGAGTTCACCAACAACCACAAGATGGATGCCGACAACATCAAGGAGACCATCTTCAAGCTTCACGAGAAGATCGAGCACCTTCAAGCCCAAATCTATGACCTGCAAAACCAAAACTGTGAGTATGAATATAGATTCAAAAGGATGAGTTTGGCTGCAGATTTGAGGATCCCGGAGACTCGATCATACTTCTATGATGGTGAGCCTATGCCTTGGAAGATGGACGACAAGCCTGCATCATCAACAACACCTCCACCTTCTTCATCAACAAAGGAGATATAATCACATGGGTATGGGCACTCCCCTTGGCAACTACCAAGCTTGGGGGAGGTTCCCCGGTATCGTATCACCATCACACTCCTATCTTTACCGTTTTTCTTAGTTCGATCCTATTAGTAGTATCTTGATCTAGTAGAATAAAGTTTATGGCATGATCTAGTTTTGAGTGTTTGCTTTATGATCTCTCTATGTAATCAAGTCCATGAGCTATATAATAAAGATTAGTGTTGAGTGAAGGGCTTGATTATTTTTCCATGATCTTGAGTGAGTAAAAGAAAAGAGAAAAGAATAAAAGGAAATAAAGAGTTCATATTGATCTTATCGAGAGTAATGACTTCACATAGAAAGAGTATGATAATTAAAAGTTGTTGGGAGTTGGGAGACATAGCTTTGGTCATCGTTGCAATTAATAGGAAGTAATACGGAAAGAGAGGTTTCACATATAAATATATTATCATGGACATCTTTTATGATTGGGAGCACTCATTAAAATATGACATGCTAAAGAGTTGATGTTGGACAAGGAAGACAACGTAATGGGTTATGTTTTCTTATATCTGAGATAAAGTATATTGTCATGGATCATCCAACATGTTAAGCTTGCCTTTCCCCCTCATGCTAGCCAAATTCTCAGCACCAAGTAGAGATACTACTTGTGCTTCCAAAAACCCTTAAACCAGTTTTGCCATGAGAGTCCACCATATCTACCTATGGATTGAGTAAGATCCTTCAAGTAAGTTGTCATCGGTGCAAGCAATAAAAATTGCTCTATAAATATGTATGATTGATTGGTGTGGAGGAAATAAGCTTTATACAATCTTGTGATGTGGAAGCAATAAAAGCGACGGACTGCATAATAAAGGTTCATATCACAAGTGGCAATATAAAGTGACGTTCTTTCGCATTAAGATTTTGTGCATCCAACCATAAAAGCGCATGGCAACCTCTGCTTCCCTCTGCGAAGGGCCTATCTTTTATTATTATCGTCTACCTTATGCAAGAGTCATGGTGATCTTCACCTTTCCCTTTTTCATTTTATCCTTTGGCAAGCACATTGTGTTGGAAAGATCCTGATAGATATATCTAATTGGATGTAGGGGGCATGAGTTATTATTGTTGACATTACCCTTGAGGTAAAAGGTTGGGAGGCGAAACTATAAGCCCCTATCTTTCTCTGTGTCCGATTAAAACTTCGTAACCACAAGTATTGCGTGAGTGTTAGAAATTATGAAAGACTACATGATAGTTGAGTATGTGGTCTTGCTATTAAGCTCTGACATAGACTCTTTCTGATGTTATGATAAATTGCAATTGCTTCAATGACTGAGGTTATAGTTTGTCAGTTCTCAATAAAGTTTATGATTCGTACTTTGCATTGTGAATAGATTATTACTTGAGCATAAGAAATCATATGACAATATCCATATATGTTGCTATTATGAAAAGAATCATGATGCCCTCATATCCGTATTTTATTTTTATCGACACCTCTACCACTAAACATGTGGACATATTTATCGTTATCGGCTTCCGCTTGAGGACAAGCGAGGTCTAAGCTTGGGGAGTTGATACGTCCATTTTGCATCATGATTTTATATCAATATTTATTGCATTATGGGCTGTTATTACACGTTATGTCACAATACTTATGCCTATTCTCTCTTATTTTACAAGGTTTACATAAGGAGGGAGAATGCCGGCAGCTGGAATTCTGGGCTGGAAAAGGAGCAAATATTAGAGACATATTCTGCACAACTCCAAAAGTCCTGAAACTCCACGAAAGTCATTTTTGGAAATAATAATAAATATTGAGAGGAAGAAGTACACCAGAGGGGGACCCACCTGGCCACGAGGGTGGGGGGCACGCCCTACCCCCCAGGGCGCGCCCCCCTGCCTCGTGGGCCCCCTGTTGGCTCTCCGATGGCCATCTTCTGCTATATGAGGTCTTTCGTCCAGGAAAAAAATCAGAAGCAACCTTTCGGGACGAAACTCCGCCGCCACGAGGTGGAACCTTGGCGGAACCAATCTAGGGCTCCGGCAGAGCTGTTCTGCCAGGGACACTTCCCTCTGGGAGGGGGAAATCATCGCCATCGTCATCACCAACGATCCTCTCATCGGGAGAGGGCAATCTCCATCAACATCTTCACCAGCACCATCTCCTCTCAAAACCCTAGTTCATCTCTTGTATCCAATTCTTGTCTCCAAGTCCGGGATTGGTACTAGTAGGTTGCTAGTAGTGTTGATTACTCCTTGTAGTTGATGCTAGTTGGTTTATTTCGTGGAAGATCATATGTTCAGATCCTTTATGCATATTAATACCCCTCTGATTATGAACATGAGTATGCTTTGTGAGTAGTTACGTTTGTTCCTGAGGACATGGGAGAAGTCTTGCTATTAGTAGTCATGTGAATTTGGTATTTGTTCGATATGTTGATGAGATGTATTTTGTCTAGCCTCTAGTGGTGTTATGTGAACGTCGACTACATAACACTTCACCATTATTTGGGCCTAGAGGAAGGCATTGGGAAGTAATAAGTAGATGATGGGTTGCTAGGGTGACAGAAGCTTAAACCCTAGTTTATGCGTTACTTCGTAAGGGGCTGATTTGGATCCACGTGTTTCATGCTATGGTTAGGTTTACCTTAATACTTTTGTTGTAGTTGCGGATGCTTGCAATAGAGGTTAATCATAAGTGGGATGCTTGTTCAAGTAAGAACAGCACCCAAGCACCGGTCCACCCACATATCAAATTATCAAAGTACCGAACGCGAATCATATGAACGTGATGAAAACTAGCTTGACGATATTCCCATGTGTTCTCGGGAGCGCTTTTCTCTATATAAGAGTTTGTCCAGGCTTGTCCTTTGCTACAAAAAGGATTGGGCCACCTAGATGCACTTTATTTACTTTTGTTACTTGTTGCTCGTTACAAACTATCCTATCACAAAACTATTTGTTACCACTTATTTCAGTACTTGCAGAGAATACCTTGCTGAAAACCGCTTATCATTTCCTTCTGCTCCTCGTTGGGTTTGACACTCTTACTTATCGAAAGGACTACGATAGATCCCCTATACTTGTGGGTCATCAGGGTGCCATGAATCTGGCAGTGTCGATCTAGTATCTTGTCCAAGTTGGATGGACCGTCCCTAGTACCTTTGAATGGATTCTTCCGCTGACCGGGTTTAGAGCCACTGAATTCGGCGTTTACCGTCGTATCCTCTATTTCTTCTTTGTTGTTACGGCGCTTGTTTTTGCTGTATCGTGGCCTTCCATTGTTGTCCCGGGCCTCAGAAGTGCCGGGGGCACTGGTACTGTTGCTTCTACGAGCCAACCAGCTATCTTCGCCCGCATAGAAGCGGGTCATGAGTGCAATAAGAGCTGCCATGGTCTTCGGATTTTCCTAACCGAGGTGTCGGGTGAGCCATTCGCCACGGTCGCTATGCTTAAATGCCACTAAGGCCTCGGCGTCCGGACAGTCCATAGTTTGGTTCTTTTCAATTAAGAACCAATTCCAAAGTTTGCAAGCTGACTCTCCGGGTTGCTGAATTATGTGGCTCAGGTCATCAGCATCTGGTGGTCAGACATAAGTGCCCTGAAAGTTGTCCCGAAAAGCATCCTTTAAGTCTTCCCAGCTTTCAATGGAGTTCTCTGGGAGACTGTTCAACCAGTGTCGTGCTGGTCCTTTTAAATTTAGAGGGAGGTATTTAATAGCGTGGAGATTGTCTCCGCGAGCCATGTGAATGTGGAGAAGAAAATCTTTGATCCATACAGCAGGATCTGTCGTTCCATTGTATGGCTCGATGTTTACGGGTTTAAACCCTTCCGAAAACTGGTGTTGCATTACCTCATCGGTAAAGCACATGGGTTGCGCGACACCTCTATACCGGGCGACATTGCTACGGAGTTTGGATGACATCTGTGTTCGGCGCTGACCCCGGATTTGGTTATGTTTGTCATGCCAGGCTTGATGGTCGTCGTCTCGTGTTGGGGCACGTCCTCTTGATCCATAAATTGATCTGGTCTGGCCGGCTCTATTGGTCAGGTCCTGACGTAGGTCGTACGTGTAGCCCGGGGCTGCTGTCTCCCTACCTCTATGGGGAGGAGGCGTGGGCTGGTGTTCGACATGGTTAGCCGTTTTGTCCCATCCATGTGGTGGTTGGTCCGGTTGATCATGCTGATTGTATTTTGACAGTATTGGCGCAAGGGCCTCGTCGTCAAATTGTGGTAGTAGCCTGCGTTTTGGGTAGCTCTTTGCATAAATAGTAGCTCCAAATGCAGATCCGAGTGATTTGTTGCGAGCCAAGAAGCCTGCCACAGATTCTGCATTTCAATCGTCCGGTGAAACGAAGCCGATTCATATTCACCCGACTGATCCTAATGCTGCTCCCACTCATATCTGAACAACACTCGACAGCAAATAGGAAGAAGCGCTCATCTAGTTCCTCCGTGAGAACTGGGACATCTTCGCATGGAAACCTTCTGACATGCCAGGTGTACCCAGGGGACTGGCTGAGCATCGTTTGCGAGTCGACCCGAAGGTAAAACCAGTCAAGGAACATCTTCGACGGTCCGCCATATAGAAGAGAAAAGCAATTGGTGAGGAAGTGGCTGGCTCCTGGCAGCTGAGTTCATCCGAGAGATTTTCCACTCCAAGTGGCTCGCCAATGTTGTCATGGTCCCCAAAAAGGACGATTCACTTCGCATGTGCATTGACTTCAAGCATATCAATCGGGCCTGCCCGAAAGATCATTTCCCTCTCCCTCGCATCGACCAAATTGTCGACTCGACTGCGGGGTGTGAGCAATTGTCTTTTCTGGACGCCTATTCCAGGTATCATCAGATCTGACTGTACGGACCCGGTGAAATAAAAACGGCTTTCATCACTCCATTAGGATGCTTCTGTTATGTCCCCATGCCATTCGGCCTGAAGAACGCCGGAGCCACATTCATGAGGATGATTCAAAAGTGTCTGCTCACTCAAATTAGTCGGAATGTGGAAGCATACATGGATGACATTGTGGTCAAGCCACGAAAGGGTTCCGACCTACTGGGTGACCTTGTTGAAACTTTTGCCAACCTTAGAAGGTATGATATCAAGCTTAATCCATCAAAGTGCACATTCGGAGTTCCTAGCGGAAAGTTACTCGGTTTCCTCATTTCCGAACAAGGGATCGACGCTAACCCAGAGAAAGTTGGTGCTATACTTCGGATGAAATGCACTGTGCGTGTGCACGATGTCCAGAAGCTTACTGGTTGTTTGGCCGCCTTGAGCCAATTCATTTCTCGCCTCGGTGAAAAGGCATTGCCTCTTTACCGACTAATGAAGAAGTCTGATAAGTTCGAGTGGACTCCCGAAGCTGATGCAGCGTTTTTAGAGCTCAAAGCCCTGCTTTCCACCCAGCCGGTGCTCGCTGCCCTAATCAGCAAAGAGCCTTTACTGTTGTACATTGCATCCACTTAACAAGTTGTCAGTACAGTACTCACGGTCGAGCAGGAAGAAGAAGGAAAAGCCTATAAAGTTCAGCATCCAGTATATTATGTTTCTGAAGTTCTGACTCCATCGAAGCAAAGATATCCACATTATCAGAAGCTTGTTTATGGGATTTACATGACCATGAAGAAAGTTGCACGCTATTTCTCTGATCATTCCATTACAGTCGTCAGCGATGCTCCATTATTAGAGATTCTGAACAATAGAGATGCAACTGGTTGAGTGGCAAAGTGGGCGATTGAACTCCTTCCCCTGGACATCAAGTTTGAGGCAAAGAAAGCTATCAAGTCCCTAGCAATAGCAGATTTCCTCACCGAGTGGATCGAACAGCAACTTCCGACTCAGCTTCACTCGGAGCATTGGACCATGTTCTTTGATGGATCCAAGATGCTGAATGGTTCTGGTGCTGGGGTGGTTTTGGTATCCCCCCGAGGTGACAAACTCAGCTATGTTCTCCAGATTCACTTTGACTCTTCCAATAATGAAGCTGAATATGAAGCACTTCTTTATGGGTTACGTATGGCCATTTCACTCGGCGTCCGTCGCCTCATGGTCTATGGCGACTCAGATTTAGTGGTCAATCAAGTGATGAAGGAGTGGGACGTCAGAAGTCCAGCTATGACTGGTTATTGCAATGCAGTGAGAAAGTTAGAAAAGAAGTTCGAGGGGTTAGAGCTCCATCACATACCCCGACTGAAAAATCAAGCCGCTGATGATCTTGCAAAGATAGGTTCCAAGAGGGAAGCCATTCCCAGCAATGTGTTCTTGGAACATATTCATGCACCTTCAGTTCAAGAAGATCCTTTCATTGAAGAGCCCCCGCAACCAAAAAGTGCCATTGATCCGACTAAAGTCGAAGTCCCTGTCGTGGTCGACTTGATCATGGAGGTTTTGGTCATCACTCCCGACTGGACAGTACCGTACATTTCATACATCCTTAGGAGAGAACTCCCAGAAGATGAAGAAGAGGCTCGACATATCATCCGTCGATCTAAAGCCTTTATTGTGATAAAAGGACAGTTGTTCAGAGAAAGTGTGACTGGAGTCTGCCAGAAATGCATAACACCAGAAGAAGGTCGAGTGATCCTCAATGACATCCACTCGGGGACCTGTGTTCACCATGCGTCTTCTCAGATCATTGTGGCCAAAGCATACCGAGCGGGATTTTACTGTCCACGAGCAAATGAGATGGCAAAAGAAATAGTCGACAAATGTGAAGGTTGCCAGTTTTACTCCAACATGTCTCACAAGCCTGTGTTGGCCCTGAAGACCATTCCACTCGTCTGGCCCTTTGCTGTTTGGGGATTGGATATGGTTGGACCTCTGAGGACTGGTAGGAGCGGCTTCACTCATGTGCGTGTAGCACTCGACAAGTTCACCAAATGGATTGAAGCCAAGCCTATCAAAAACCTTGAAGCCAGTATTGCTGTCAGTTTCATCAGAGAATTAACATTCAGATATGGTGTTCCACATAGCATCATCACTGACAACGGGTCGAACTTCGATTCTGATGAGTTCAGAACCTTCTGTGCTTCTCAAGGTACTCAAGTCGACTATGCTTCAGTCGCTCACCCCAGTCGAATGGACAAAGCTGAAAGAGCAAATGGATTGATCCTCAAAGGATTGAAACCCCGACTGATGCGTGATCTCAAACACGCAGCATGAGCCTGGTTTGATGAACTTCCATCAGTATTGTGGGGACTGAGGATGACTCCCAATCGGTCGACTTGCAGAACTCCATTCTTCTTGGTTTATGGAGCTGAAGTTGTACTTCCGAGTGACTTTCTCGACAATGCGTCGATCTTTTCTCAGAAGATGAAGCAGAACAGGCACGGCAAGATGCAGTTGATCTCCTAAAAGAGGAAAGAGAGATGGCCTTAATCCGGTCGACCATCTATCAGCAAGACCTACGTCGATTCCACGCCAGAAACGTGAGGGGTCGAGCATTTCAAGAGGGATACTTGGTTCTTCAAGTGGGTCAGCAGAAACCACACAAGCTTGCTCTTGCCTGGGAAGGCCCCTTCGTTGTCACCAGAGTGCTCCACAACAGAGCGTACCACCTCTACAACGTCGAGCACAAGAAATACGAGCCGCGCGCTTGGAATGCGGAGCTGCTCCGCCCCTTTTATACTTAAGCACTCAGTCTCTTGAGATGTAATAAGAAGCACCTTTGTAGTTTGTTTATCAAAGACAAGAGTTTTACGGTCTTCTAGAATGATTGTCGTTGCTTACATTTGTGTCTGAAATCCCCCAGTGGGTGGCTTAGCTACAAATCCGCTTCGCCTAAGTTTATAAAATCCTATCGAGTGGTGAGCAAACCTCTCACTCGGGGGCTTAGATGCGAATCCGTTTCGCCTAAGTTTTAAACAAATCCTACCGAGTGGTGAGCAAGCCTCTCACTCGGGGGCTTAGCTGCAGTCCAGTACTCGCCTAAGTTTGAAAAATCCTACCGAGTGGTGAGCAAGCCTCTCACTTGGGGGCTTAGCTATAGTCCAGTGCTCGCCTAAGTTTGAAAAATCCTACCGAGTGGATAGCAACCCTCCCACTTGGGGGCTTAGCTGCAGTCCAGTACTCGCCTAAGTTTAATAAATCCTACCGAGTGGAGAGCAACCCTCCCACTCGGGGGCTTAGCTGCAGTCCAGTACTCGCCTAAGTTTGAAAAATCCTACCGAGTGGTGAGCAACCCTCCCACTCGGGGGCTTAGCTGCAGTCCAGTACTCACCTAAGTTTAAGAAATCCTACTGAGTGGAGAGCAACCCTCCCACTCGGGGGCTTAGATGCAGTATAGTACTCGCCTAAGTTTAAGAAATCCTATCGAGTGAAGAGCAACCCTCCCACTCGAGGGCTTAGCTGTAGTCCAGTACTCGCCTAAGTTTGAAAAATCCTACCGAGTGGTGAGCAACCCTTCCACTCGGGGGCTTAGCTGCAGTCCAGTACTCGCCTAAGTTTAAGAAATCCTGCCGAGTGAAGAGCAACCCTCCCACTCGGGGGCTTAGCTGCAGTCCAGTACTCGCCTAAGTTTGAAAAATCCTACCGAGTGGTGAGCAACCCTCCCACTCGGGGGCTTAGCTGCAGTCCAGTACTCGCCTAAGTTTTAGAAATCCTACCGAGTGGAGAGCAACCCTCCCACTCGGGGGCTTAGCTGCAGTCCAGTACTCGCCTAAGTTTAAAAAATCCTACCGAGTGAAGAGCAACCCTCCCACTCGGGGGCTTAGCTGCAGTACAGTACTCACCTAAGTTTGAGACCCATCCCTATCCACAAGGACGACGAGGTGCAGGTCGACTGCAACCTTCTCCTCGGAGCTACGCCACAAGTACAACGTATGCTCCACCCCTATCCACAAGGACGACGAGGTGCAGGTCGACTGCAACCTTCTCCTTGGAGCTACGCCACAAGTACAACGTACGCTCCATCCCTATCCGCAAGGACGACGAGGTACATGTCAACTGGGATCTCCTCCTCAGAGCTGCATCTCAAATACAAAGATTATTCCGAGTGAAGAGCGAATTCCACTCGAAGGCAAACACAAGCATATTCAGAGATAAACCGAATTCAGATAAATCCTAAGGTTCCGACCGTGGATTAAAGTACTCGGGCATCAAGCCCGAAGGAGTTTAACGGTTAAAAAATCACTCGGCATTCCGAGGCAAATTTAAGATGAGGCATAAAAGTTTGTTCACTCTGCAGGAGGAGGGCTGGCAGGCTCGACGAATTCGTCCAGGTCGATTCCATCGGCAATCGGAGTGGCAGTAGCAATTAAAGTCTCCACGAAAGATTGGAAGTCATGCTTCTTGGTATTGGAAACCTTGATCGCTGCCAGCTTCTCTTCTCGCGCTTCCTTGAAGTGGACACAAACCAAAGACAGAGCCACATCAGCGCCGCACCGAGCAGAGGACTTCTTCCATTCTTGCACTCGGCCAGGAATCTCATTAAGTCGAGTCATCAGAGACTCGAGGTCATTCTGGAGCGTTGCCCCTGGCCAGAGTGCTGTGTCGATCCGCGACATTGCGACCTTCAGTCAAGCAAGATAATCAATAACACCAGCAACACGATATTCCAATCGGAGTACATTCATGGCAGCCTCGTCCTTCACCGGAGAATGGATGGGGTCCAAGCTTGTCTCAACTCGCCCAGTCACTTCCTCGAAGTTCCGGCAAAATTCTGCATGTACAATTCAAAGATGAGTTAGCGGTTGTATGTCGAGTCGACAATGACAAGTCAGTCGGTTCAAAGAAAATACCTTCAAGCATGACGAACAGCTTCTTGGCAAGACCTCCCAGATAATTCTCCAGATTGTCCCTCTTGCGAGCAATGCCTTCCATTTTCTCGTTCAGATTGTTCTTGTCCTTCTTCAGACGGGTCGCTTCCTTATTGGCTTCATCAAGGGCAGTTTTCAGCTTGGCGTTTTCTTCCTCCAGCTTGCCGACTGAAGCTAGCTTCTCTTCGGCGAGTGTAGTTTTCTCATCAGCTGTTTTCTGGGCGGCCGCAAGATCTTGGTTCTTTTTCGCCAAAGCTTGATTCATTTTCTCTGAAAGAAACAGCGCTCGGTTCAGAAAAAGCAGAATAGAATCTGGTACAGAGGCAAATCAGTCGGCAAGCTTTCTCTTACCAGTAGCTTCATCCTTGGTCTTCTGCAAATTTGTCTTGGCCAGTTCCAGATCAAGGTTGAGCTGAATCTGTTTTTTCTCCAATTCAGTAAAATGAACTTCGAGTTCACAAGATTTCTGTAATCAATGAACAGTCAATCGACAAATTCAGAACAATAGTTCGATAAATTCAAGTTGTTTTCAGACCATAGTCGACTGCCCGCAGTCAAGCACGGTCTCAGGGACTACACCCAGTGGGTGCACTTAGCGTGCCCCCACTGATCCAGTTTCCACTCGACGTGGTCTGTCCAGGTCGAATGCAAAAAAAGAGGATCTAAGACCATAGTCGACTGCCCGCAGTCGACCACGGTCTGGGAGACTACACCCAGTGGGTGCACTTAGCGTGCCCCCACTGGTTCGGATTCCACTCGAGATGGTCCGTCCAGACCGAGTGGAAAATTTAGCTTCTCAGACCACAGTCGACTACCCGCAGTTGTGGCGTCCCCGATTCAATCGTACACTAATCATGCACGCAAACGTGTACGATCAAGATCAGGGACTCACGGGAAGATATCACAACACAACTCTAAAACATAAAATAAGTCATACAAGCATCATAATACAAGCCAGGGGCCTCGAGGGCTCGAATACAAGTGCTCGATCATAGACGAGTCAGCGGAAGCAACAATATCTGAGTACAGACATAAGTTAAACAAGTTTGCCTTAAGAAGGCTAGCACAAACTGGGATACAGATCAAAAGAGGCACATGCCTCCTGCCTGGGATCCTCCTAACTACTCTTGGTCGTCGTCAGCGGGCTGCACGTAGTAGTAGGCACCTCCAGAGTAGTATGAGTCGTCATCGACGGTGGCGTTTGGATCCTAGCCTCCATCGTCTGGTTGCAGCAATCGAGTATAGAAAAGGGGAAAAGGGGGAACAAGGCAACCGTGAGTACTCATCCAAAGTACTCGCAAGCAAGGAGCTACACTACATATGCATGGATATATGTGTAAAGGGGCATATCGGTGGACTGAACTGCAAAATGCCAGAATAAGAGGGGGATATCTAATCCTGTCAAAGACTACACTTCTGGCAGCCTCCGTCTTGCAACATATAGAAGAGAGTAGACTGAAGTCCTCCAAGTAGCATCGCATAGCATAATCCTACCCGGCGATCCCCTCCTCGATGCCCTGTTAGAGAGCGATCACCGGGTTGTATCTGGCACTTGGAAGGGTGTGTTTTATTAAGTATCTGGTTCTAGTTGTCATAAGGTCAAGGTACAACTCCGGGTCGTCCTTTTATGAGGGACACGGCTATTCGAATAGATAAACTTCCCTGCAGGGGTGCACCACATAACCCAACACGCTTGATCCCATTTGGTCGGACACACTTTTCGGGGTCATGCCCGGCCGCGGAAGATCAACACGTCGCAGCCCCACCTAGACCAATAGAGAGGTCAGCACGCCGGTCTAAACCTAAGCGCCCAGGGGTCTGGGCCCATCGCCCTTAGCACACCTGCACGTTGCGAACGCGGCCGAAAGCAGACCTAGCCTAGCAGGCGTTCCAGTCCAATCCGGCGTGCGCCACTCAGTCGCTGACGTCACGAAGGCTTCGGCTGATACCACGATGTCGAGTGCCCATAACTTTCCCACGTAGTTGGTTAGTGCGTATAGACCAAATGGCTAGACTCAGATCAAATACCCAGATCTCGTTAAGCGTGTTAAGTATCTGCGAACGCCGACCAGGGCCAGGCCACGTCTCTCCTAGGTGGTCTCAACCTGCCCTGTCGCTCCGCCACAAAGTAACAGTCGGGGGCAGTCGGGAACCCAGGCCCACCACTACCTGGGTGGAACCACCTGCCCATTCAGCCCCCATCTCCGAACAGTATCACAGGTAATGTAACAGTGTAAAGAATATATTATATGCCCGTGATCACCTCCCGAAGTGATCACGGCCCAGTAGTATAGCATGGCAGACGGACAAGAGTGTAGGGCCACTGATGGAACACTAGCATCCTATACTAAGTAGTAGGATAGCAGGTAAGGTAACAACTGTAGCAACAATGACAGGCTATGCAACAGAATAGGATTAACCGAAAGCAGTAACATGCTACACTACTCTAATGCAAGCAGTGCAGAGAAGAATAGGCGATATCTGGTGATCAAGGGGGAGCTTGCCTGGTTGCTCAGACAAGGAGGGGGGATCGTCAACACCGAAGTCGTACTGGGTAGCAGCGGCATCGGTCTCGGTGTCTAGCGAGAGAAGAGAGGGAAGAAACAATAAATATTTAAGCAAACAGATGCATAGCGATGCATGACATGACAAGTATCAGTGCTAGGGGTGCCCTAACGCGGTATGAGGTGATACCGGTGAAGGAGGAAAACACCCGGGAAAGTATCCCCGGTGTTTCGCGTTTTCGGGCAGAGGAGCCGGAGGGGGAAAGTTGCGAGTTCGATAGGTTAGGGATGTGTGGCGGACGAGCGGGCTTCATATCCGGGTTCGTCTCGTCGTTCTAAGCAACTTTCATGTTGAAAATAATTTAATCCGAGTTACGAATTAAAAGATATGATTTTCTAAAGATTTTATTAATTTTTGAAATTTAATTATTTTTTAATTTAATTCAAAAATGGATTTATGACATCAGCATGATGTCATGCTGACGTCAGCAGTCATCAGGGGTTGACAGGTCAACCTGACGTGTGGGGCCGGTCAGTGCCCAGTCAGCAGTACAGTCAGCGTTGACTTGGTCAAAGTTGACCAGTCAACAGGGTAAATGGGCCCATCTGTCAGTGTCACATATTTTAAAAGGGGGTTTAAATTAAGCTAACTAGGGGTGGGGCCCCACTGTCATAGAGTCCTCTAACTAATTAAGTAGCTAATTAGTTAATTAGGCAAAATTAATTAAGTTAATTAACTGAACCACTAATTAATTAATTATTTTAGTTTTTTATTAACATTTCTTTTTTTAAGACAGGGTCATGGGCCCCATCCGCCATAGGCCCAGGGCCTTAGCGGGGCGGATGTGCGTCTACAGGCGAACATGCAGGGGCGGAGCCCCAGGGGGCGCGGGCACGGGCACCGGGCGTCGGACGCCGGAGTGCGCGGCGCGGCGGAGTGGCGCTGGGCGCGGACGAGGGCGGTTGGCCGGATCAGGGCTGCGGGGCGCGGGCGGACGGCGAGCAATGGCGCAGTCAGCGCAGGCGGCGAGCACGGCCATCGGGCGCGTGCGGGACGGTGACCACAGGCAGGACTGCGCGTGGGCGCGACGAGCGCGATAGGGGGTGCGTGCGGGGGCGGTACAGTGCGCGACGACAGGAGGAAAAGGGGGAGGCGGAGGCCGAGGGCCTCACTAGCGATGGAGGGAAGCGGGGGGGCGGCGAGGCTCGGGGTTGGCCGGCGATGGAGAGGCGGGGATGCGGCAGTCCGGTGGGGAGGCGGCGCCGGCGAGGTGGCGCGCCCGGCTATGACAGTGTCCGGCGTCGTCGCGGGCGCAGGGCGTCGGTTGCCCCGACCAGATCCATGCGGGGGAAGGAGAGAGAGGTGAGGGGTCGAGAGGGGTCCAACAAGGTGGTGAGGGGCGATGGGAGGCGTCGGGCGGCGTCGGGGTCCCGATCCAGATCGAGATCGTGGGAGGAGTGGGGGACCGGTGGTGGATCGGGCTAGGGTTAGTGGTGCGTGGGGGGTTATGCATGGGTACCGAGTGGGCCGGTTGGGCCGCGTGGGATGGGCCGAGGCCTAGGGAAGGCAAGGGGGGCGCACTCTCTCTCTCTCTCTCACCTCTTCTTTTACATTTTTTAACTTTTCTATTTTCTTTTATTTTCAGAGGCTAAAATAGTTTTATAAAACTAATCTTGCATCGAAAATACCACTTTAACTTAATCCACTGCTATAATTAACTTGGCACCAAAAATAAAGTAGTTTAGTATTTTTATAAATTAAAAAGCACTTAAATAAATGATTTAGCCACAGTTTTAACTAGTTTAGGGCACTTAGACATTTTGGAAAAAAGTTAGTTCACTACCATTATTATCAAAAGAACATTTGCCACATGATGAACATTTTAGATTTCATGCCCGACAAATATGATTTTTTTTACTTTAGATTGGATTTGAATTTGAATCGGTGATTTGGATCAAGTGAAGATTAGCAACAGTAACAATGATGACAAGGCATCATTAGAAGGGGATTACTGTAGCATGATTCTCGGGGTGTTACAGCAGTCAACTATGGTCTCGGGGACTACACCCAGTGGGTGCACTCAGCGTGCCCCCACTAGTTCAAAAATCCAATCGACACAACCTAGTCGACCCAAGATACAAGTTCGCTCAGTGGCAAATCAAAACACCCAGTGGGTGTACAGATGCGAAGCGCAGACAGTTGTAAAGATTCTTTGAAAGAAAGTTTTCAGGTAGCATATCCTAACAAAACAAGCAAAAAGAGTCAGTCGACAATCTGCTAACCTGGACGTTGCTCTAGAAAGCGGAGCTGGCATCATAAGCAGCTTGGCTGGCTTCCCACGCCATCTTCATCTTCTCCATCATAATGCCCGCCTGGCGTATAGCCTCTTTGGCAGCACCCACCTGGTCCTCTGGGACATGATGTGCAATAAAAAGTGAAGGTGGATCGGCATGAGTCTGCGCGACTGACGCTGAAGGCTGAGCACTCGACAGTGGTATAGCGAAGGTGACAGAGGTCCGATTGGCATCGCCGGCTTCCTGGATTACCGGTTCCACCACTGGTGTCAACTGAGGCGTCTTGCCAGCAGATGTTTTCCTGCTTCTTCTCCCCAAGGG
Organism: Aegilops umbellulata; assembly: GCA_032464435.1. Classification (NCBI taxonomy): domain Eukaryota; kingdom Viridiplantae; phylum Streptophyta; class Magnoliopsida; order Poales; family Poaceae; genus Aegilops; species Aegilops umbellulata. The sequence goes on from CP136055.1 coordinate 217,624,217, forward strand.
CCTCTATGGCTCGTCTTCGTCGTCGTCTGGGAGATCGATGATGTTGGGAGGAGCTGTAAAAAGGTCAATCGCCAAAATTCATCCTTTTTGGTTGCACCGCAGTCCAACCGACGGAGCAAAGACAAGATCACAAAGATTATACCTGGGTTGGAGGTGACCGCATCTTCCATGTCCTCATCCTCATTTTTGTAAGCAGAGTACCCAGAGGTAGCGGCACTGATAGTTTCAAAATCCATTCGGTCAAACTAAGGAAAAATAGACAACGCAGAACTCCGGGTAAAACTGAAGACAAGACACTTACGCAAAGGCAATAGGGATGTCGATTTTGATTCTGGGCAACGCCTTTTGGGTCCTCTGCGGTACGATCTTGGATTGTTTCGGAGCCTTTTCAGTCCGCGCCGGAGAAGACGTCCGAGGATGCTTTGATGACTGCCCGGTCTGAGCGGTTGCCTTGTCGCGGGCGCTTGCGGGATCGTGGGTGAGCTTGGATCGCCTTTCCTTACAGGGAGGGGAGTCGACCTCTACTTCATCACTCGGGTTGTCTCTATCCTTGTCCCCCTCACCATCAGAATGCCACTCGCCGCTTTCGCCTCCACTCGCCTCTCCCTCTGGGTCCTGCTCCCCATTGGGCATCGAGTACATCTCAGTCAGAGCCTGGAAGACAACAATCAAGACAGGAGTCAGTCGGATGACAGCAAACAGTTACTTGATAAATCAAGAAGACACTCGACCATTTGGAGTCATACCTTGTCTGTTTCGTACATGTTGTTGAGTGAAGGGATCCTCCTGGATCCCCTAGGATTATCTTTGTTGCCGGTAATACCCCTCAGCCACCCCTCCAACGTAGCATCATCGACTTCCTCTGGATGGATCTGAGTGGTGTTGTCAGAGCCCGAATACATCCACATCGGATGGTCACGAGCTTGAAGCGGTTGAATGCGTCGCCTGAGGAAGACTTCCAACAGGTCCATACCTTTTACCCCATCATGGACAAGCTGAACTACTCGCTCGACCATCACCTTCACTTGTGCCTTCTCCTCTGGGGTCACTTTCAAAGCAGAGGGCTTCTCCACTCAGGCCATGGAAAAGGGGGGAAGTCCAGTCGACTGACCCGGAGTCGGTTAATCCTTACAGTAGAACCAAGTCGACTGCCACCCCCGGACTGACTCGGGAAGAATCATGGCTGGGAAAGAGCTTTTACCCCTCATCTGAATTCCAAGACCCCTGAACATCTGGATCACATGCGTCCTCTCGTCACTCGGATTAGCCTTCTTGACCGACTGAGAACGACACGTGAATATGTGTTTGAAGAGACCCCGGTGTGGCCGACAACCCAGGAAGTTCTCACACATGGACACGAAAGCAGCAAGATACACGATGGTGTTTGGGTTAAAGTGGTGGAGTTGCGCCCCAAAGAAGTTCAAGAAACCTCGAAAGAAAGGGTGGGGAGGCAAAGAAAACCCGCGGTTGACGTGAGTAGCGAGGAGAACGCACTCACCCTCGTGCGTATGCTGCTCGGTTTCATTCCCCGGGAGCCGCGCCGATTCGTGGGGGATCAGTCCCCCCTCGACTAGGTCATCGATGCCGTCCTGACGGATCGCCGAGCGAATCTAGTCGCCCTGGATCCAGCCCGGTGGCAGGACGGACCTCGAGGAAGATCCGCCCCGGCTAGACTTCTTCCCCTTCGCCTTCGTCGTCGCCTTCTCAACGCGCTCCAATGCCACCGTCTTCTCCTTCCCCAACGCAGCAAACGGAGCTCGAACGGAACAGCGGCGCCGGGGCAAGAGCAGGTGCGGTGGAGAAAACAGAGAAGGAAGGCAAAGAATGGGAATACACTGTGCGAAAAAACCCATCCGACGCCTTATATGAGGTCACTTCCGAGTGGCTGACTCATGGGCCGAGGCGATCCGATCAAATCCCGCAACAGTCGCGCATGCGATACGTGGCAAAAAAGGCGGCGCGGGGATCGAGGCGGCCCTGCCTAATCCATCCCGATTACTGCGGCCTCCTCCGCCCGGCACGCTTCCTGAAATTCGAATCCCGCGAAATCCGCAGACAGCAGAACAACCCGTTAGACAGAAGATTTTAACCATATCAAAACTCGAAGCTTAACAATGAAAGTTCACTCGACAAAACCAAGAATGGATCAAGGCAACTGAACAAGAAGTTGAAGTCATCATGATTGTTCATTTGATCCCTGGACAAGACGCTTCCGAACAGCAAAAGTTGAATCAGAGAGATTATCAACTCCTTCTCCACTCGAACCCTGAACCATTCGAGGGCTAATGATGAAGCTATATACCTAGGGTAGGGTCATAGGCCTGACCTAGACACCCTCCCCTAGGACATCACCTAAAACCAGAAGCATTCGAAGAGGAGTCATCATCCACTCGACCATGAGGCACTCCACTCGGAAGACTTGAAGACACTCGACCATGGAGACTGTCATTCGACTGCCAGAAGATTTAAAGTCTCTCCACACTGCAATGGTCAGACATTACATCATAGCTTTAATGGTCATTATGTCTCTTTATTACTAGCGTTACCAATAGTGCTCCCCTCTTGATGTACCTTAAACCCCTTGTAACGTGGGCTGGCTGGGGTCCTGGCGCACTCTATATAAGCCACCCCCCTCCACAGGCACAAGGGTTCGCACCCCCTGTAACACACACACACATAATCCAGTCGACCGCCTCCGGGCTCTGAGATGTAGGGCTGTTACTTCTTCTGAGAAGGGCCTGAACTCGTAAAACTCGTGTGTACAACTTGGCCATAGTTAGGATCTTGCCTCTACATACCTACCCCCCATTCTACTTTCAGTCTTAGATCCACGACAGCCGCTGACGCCGACGCTTTGGTGGTTCATCGACAGGTTTATCCTCATCTGGATCTTGAGTGCCATCGTCGTCCTTCGTCTCAGGTGTATCCACCGTGTATACGTCATAGGTAGAAGTGGCCGTCCAACGCCCAGTGATAGGCGGGTTTTGACCTGGTTCGGCTTCGACATCATCGTCCATGCTGTTGATGTCTTCAGAGGCGTAGTATAGCATATCGGTTAAATCCTCGACAGTGGCTATTAAGTGGGTGGTGGGTGGGACGTAAAATTCCCTACTCTCAGCCCCCAGTTCAAGCTGGGCGTAGTTCGGAGGTGATACTTTCGTGATGGCGAGAGATTGCATTAAGTCCAGCATTTCATTTAAGAGCGAAAGCTGAACAGACATCTGAGGATCTGCAGAGCTAGGCTCGGTGATAACCACTTGATCGAGCCCGATGGATGCAGACCTCGAGAGTTTGGAGTTGGCGTCCAGAGGCGAGTCCGGCTTCCCGATGACTCCGGGTACGCCGACGGCGTGATCGCATCTGGGTTTCCGGCTAGAAGCTCCGTGATGAGAGAGAGTCCGGCGGGGTTCATCCTCCCATCTTTGGACGATGCGGTCCGCCCCAGATCTAGGGTCGGGGCGGACATGAGCGCCGACCCCTGAACAGGATCTGATAGTAGATCCGAAGGGCCTCCTTCATGTGGGTGGGGAGCGGCGGCCGAGGCCGTGAACCCCTCGAAGATTAGGTCTCCTCGGATATCGGTGATGTAGTTCAAACTTCCAAACCTGATCTGGTGACCAGGGGCATAGCTATCGACCTGCTCAAGGTGGCCGGTCGAGTTGGCATGTAGCACGAAGCCGCCAAACATGAAGAGTTGACCAGGGAGAAAGGTCTCCCCGGAAACAGCGTTGTTGCCCGTGACGAGGCGAGCCATCGATCCTTCTGTCGACAACACAACGGAACTCTCAATGAAAGCACCAATGTCGGTGTCAAAACCGGTAGATCTCGGGTAGGGCGTCCCAAGCTGCGTGTCTAAGGATCGGTGGTAACAATGGATAGTAGGGACACGATGTTTACCCAGGTTCAGACCCTCTTAAAGGAGGTAAAACCCTACGCCATGCTTGATTGTATTCGATGAGTATAGGGGTTACAAGAGATGATCTACCTCGAGATCGTAATGGCTAAACCCTAGCTGTCTAGCCTATGATTATTTTAATAGCCTCTACAGACTAAACCTTCCGGTTTATATACACACCAGAGGGGCCTACGGTTGTACAGAGTCGGTTTACAGAGGAAGGAAATAACATATCCGGACACCAATACTTGCCGTCCACGCATATAGGAGTCCTACTCGGACATGGGGGATAGTCTTTTACTTTATCTTCATGGCCTACCAGTCCGGCCCATATCAAATAATCCGGACACCCGAGGACCCCCTAATTCAGGACTCCCTCAGTCGTGGCCACATGCAATGACAACTGTTCATGGCCATTACTACTAATAATTTCCATATTTAGTTAGATTACTCTACCATTGGGTAATGGCGGTAATTAAACATCGTGAGGGTCATGGTATCCTAGGTCGCAACCAACTGTATGGCATGAGCTAGACATAAAGGAATGGAACCCGAAGAAAACCAAGAAAAATGAAGAAGAAACAAACATTTGCACGCTCCGTATGGCATGAGCTCTTTGCTTGGTGCCGAGCCCCTGTTGATCTTCCGCCCTCTGACTACACCTTCGTCGAGTGGTGGGTCGAGGCCACCACTGTGGTTCCTTCGGCCATGCTAAAGGGCATGGCGTCCATCCTCCTCCTTGTTGCCTGGCACATTTGGAAGCTTCGCAACTCTTGCGTCTTCGACAACGCTCGGCCATCCTGTTGGGAGCTCCTTCAATTCATCAAGGATGATGCATGTCCTGGGCTAGGGCTGGGGCAAAAGCATTGACGGCCATCATCCCTACTTAGTATGTTCATGTAGTGTGTCAAGCTGAGCACCCCCAGTCTTCTGCTCCCTGACGTGTGTCCCGCCAACTTTGTGTATGTGGCATACGTTGTCTTGTAGCCTGCTTTTCTGCTCCTTTCTACCAATGGAATGATACGCAATTTGCGTATTCGCGAAAAAAGAAACAAGGTGAAAAAGAAGAAAAAACTCATAAAATAATGATGCAAAATAGTGAACACGGTAATAATATGCTTACGGTACTCGGCCGGTCAAATACTGTAGCGATCGCGAACCAACCTATGCTTGGGTGGTTAGGAGGATAGTGATATCCCCAACTCATCAGGATTTAAATCCCGGTGCTCGCATTTTTCTGGATTTATTTCAGACTTTCCGTCCGTGTGTGTTGAGTGGGAGGAAACGTTCCTGTCGACAACGAGGCGCTATGATGACTTTGTCAATCTTAAGATGCTCATAGAACTATAGTGTGAGTGTATGTTTATAGGGATAAATGTATGCAGGTATACATGAGTGTGTAGTGTAGCGATCTGAAAATGCTTGAGGCGAGAGAAGCATGCATCTCGCGTGGCGGCAGCAGCAGCCTCGCGCGCTCCGGTCTGACCACACACACCTTTTCGCCGCCGGATTGACCGAGCTTTTTCTTCTTTTAGAAAAGGAGGAGGCACCAGCCAAGGATTGACCGAGCTGTCACGAGGAAGTCCCCTAGGGTCTGCACCGGCGACAGTTCCGAGGGCTCCTCGCTAGGCCCGTTGGCATCCTCTTCCTCAGCCACATCGGCCCAGCGGAAGGGGGTCGGCGCGGTCTCCACGACGATGGTGCGGGGACGGATGAAGGCACGAAGGAGGGAGAGGGTGTGGCGGACTGCCCGCCGGCCGCTGAGGCGCCGGAGACGGCCATGGGGACGAGGACCCTAGAGCCGCCCATTCGCCATGACTATCGCCAGAGGCCGCTCACCGAATTCAATAATCCCTTCCCCGTAGATGTAACACATGGTGTGTGCAGTTATTTGAAAGAAAAAAAATCGCATGCAAAGGATTTCTGAGACGAATACAATATCGATTTATTCCTATTTTTACATCTTCTAATCACCTTGCTCCCGTCGTAACGTACGAATTTGGCAATATGCAAGCAACTCTTTCATCAGAAAATACAGATACAACTCATGGCAGCAACATTGAGAAGTCTCCTCAGGGCAAGCTTGGCCTTGGGATCAAACCATGTCGTGCTCGTGCATGCACCATCAACAAAGAAGCTTGCTTTCCTTCAGGAATCTGTGTTCTCCTTTACCATCTTGTTGATGAACTTCGGGATCTTCACGTCGAACCCGAAGAGCGAGAGGTTTTGCGGCATCTTCGGCAGGGACGCCGAAGGCATCGGCGGGAAAGAGAGGTTTGTCAGCCCCGATAAGTCGGGCATCTTGGGGATCTGCGGCAAGCCCGCCGCTGCGTTGCCCTGGGATGCCCCAGCAGCAGGCTGCCCTGGCTGCTGCTGCTCCTGCTGCTTCATCGCCGCGAGGGTGACCAACATATCTGGCGTCACGTTTGGTGGCAGCTTGTCTGGCGGGATGCTGGCCAGCGCCTCCGGCGGGATCTTGGACAGCATCGCCGGCGTCATGGTGGTGGAGAGGTTGGCCAGCATCTCCGGTGGTACACTGGCTAGCATCCCCGGTGGCACGTTCGCAAGCACCCCCGGTGGCACGTTGGCAGGGAGGTTTATCGGCATGTTCTCTGGCAGGCTAGCAGGGAGGTTCCCCGGAATGTTGTCTGACATGCTCGCGGGGACATTAGCCGGGAAGTTTCCCGGCAGGCCGCCGGGAGGGAGCGGCGCCGGTGCACCTGGCTGGCCATGTGGACTTTCGGCCAAGAGGCGTACGGATGCAGAGAGTTGCACGCTGCTGATGGACGAGATGAGCAGGAAAGTCACGTAGCAGAGAGATCTCATCGTGACTTCCCTCATGGAATTGAGGATTCCAAAAACCTGGCAAAATATGGACTAAATTTGCAAGAAAAGATGAAGAACCGTTGCGAGTATATAGCAAGAAAGGATATGACTAGACAAGACCCTAAATTTAGTGAGATGGAGAGCCTAAATGTATGGGGGGAACGCACGCTGAACTAGCACCGAAGCCAGATATTTTTAGAACGAAATAAAAGCCAAATATAGGCGTAGCGCCTAGATATAGCCAGGTCTGAAAAACGTTGGACACGGTTAGAAACAGGAATTACTTGCATGGTGTTGAAGGCAATTTCACATATGTAATTTCTCAGGGATTTTTTTTCATGTTCTAGATAGTTTTATTTTTATCTTGTTCTTAAGCTATAATATCCCATTCCGACTCAACTGTACTCAATAAGGACTACACACATCACATGTTCTCAATTTCTCAACAGAGTTTACTCGCCCAAAATTCCCGCAAAAAAAAAGAGTTTACTCGCCCAAAAAAAATCTCAACATAGTTTGTACGTTCAAAGTTGAGTAAAGAGCATACAACCATCACAAATGCCGTTAAGTTTCAAATAACCACCACTTAATAACATTTTTGCAAACCTACGGGCATTACGCCTAACTTTTGCAAGAAAAAACTCTGACCGCTCACTTGGTCAAAACTGAGTGTTATTATGACAGGAAGGGCATGCATGTAAGCGTTGACTTGGAAGTAAAAGCCAACACCATTGTTTGACACTTAAGTTCAACGTGAGGCCCATCCATGTGCAATACATCGAAGCAGACAATGTGCAACACAACTCCTCTTTGGCCGCGAGCACCACCTCAACTTTGGTGGTTGTTCGGCACAGTGGAGATCGCCATGGAGGGTGGTGCCTGAAATCGAGCAGGCCAATGGAGCTAACGACAGCCAACACCGATGCCTCCCGTGCTCTTCCGTTGTGGCGCCACGGGAGCTCTCCGACTCTGTCTGCCCGCCTCAACCCTCTCCTCCCAAGTCGTTGCTTCTAGTGACCCTCGACCGCGTGCTCTCCAACTTGGAGGCTCAGTCGCGGCACTCCCGTTCAACCCCCCCCCCCCTCTCTCCCCTGCTGCTTAGCGACGCTCTACGAACACCTTCCCGCCTTCCTCCTCCACCTCCACAATTCCCTTAAATGGTAGCCTGCAGCGGGAGGTGAGAGACGCCAACACCTTCAACAGGAGGGTGGCACGTGAGAACCGGGAGGTCAGGGAGTGCGCTGGAGTGGCGGTTGTAGCTGACGTTAGTGACAGTGGCACTAGGTACGATGAGTAGTTCCACGAGAACAGGTCGACGAGGCTGTTGCCAGAGAGGTTGAGGTGCGTGAGTGTGGCAAGGCTGGAGCCCGTGGCCAGGGAGCGACACACACGTTACGGTGCCATCACCTCCCACATCTGCGAGAGCCCCGTCGAGGAAGGACAACAGGTGCCCCCCTCTCCCCTCGTTGCACACGCAGGCAACTGGGCCGGGGCTGGCCAATAAAAGCAACGTCAACAACACAACGACAGCCAAGCTGGACAAACTAAGAAAGGGACGGAGAAGAAAAAGCCGATGGATGGGACCTGGTCCGGCTTAACGGTTCAATCTAGGAGCGTCACCATTTGCTACTACCTTTTCCTTACGAGTAGGTCATGTATGCCATAAACATGATTAAAATTATGTAATTGCATCATCAGTGTTTTACAAAAATTAGTCACAATACAATAGTTTTTGCCAAAAATATATATGAAGTGGTGGTTTTTTAAAACCCTACCAAACAATCTCCATTCATATGCATAGGTTGTCGAGAAGGCCAAACTTGCTGAGCTTCTCTATCCAATCCTTTTCGAAATCGTTTTTGTGTAGACCAATCATGCATCACATCTTTTTTGAGGGACACGACACAACTTTTTCGACGGAGAAATCATACACCACGTTTGAGAAGTGAATTTGATATTTTCAAGAGCTGATAATCCAGTGAGTATTATGTCCTTTTAGAGTAAATTACGAAAAAGCACCACATGTGGGGTTAGGATATCAAGAAACTACTCCCTCCATTTTTATATACAAAGCCACTTTGCTTTTGTGTCAAACTTTGACTTATAATTTTGGCCAAAAAAATATGGTTGAATGCCATAAGAAATATATTACCATGAATTTCTTTCAAATGTGCATCCAATGTCATACTTTTTATGATATATAACTCACATTTTATTTGTAATATTAATTATCAAAGGTAGACATAAAATATAGGAAGGGCCTTGTAGTAGTAGATGGAAGGAGTTTCATTTTCGACGAAAATCACAAAAACTACCAATTCTAGGGCAGATGTGCAACACACTGATTCACGTTTCATTCTAAGGGTGAATCTGACCGGTGTAATCTGCATGTCGAGTTGATGTGACATGCTTATGTGATAAATGCACCGAGGTGAATGTGGATCCCACCTTCCATTGACTTGCTCTCTATCTTCTTCTGATGGAACATTTCATCGAGTAGCTTTCGGGCATCGTGTGCTCGTGTCTCTGTCGGTGCTCTGTGGCTCATTTAATGTGATTGCGCATGACATGAGCATGACATCTTCACCAACGTTTCTTCCCTAGCCTCCTCGACGCACCCCACTTAAGCTGCTCGATGTGGCTGCCACCACTTGAGTTGAGCAAGGGGGTAGCCATCTAGGGCCTTCCTGAACCTTCCAGGTTTCTAGAACCCTTTCAGACCTTCTGTTGCCTTCTAGGGTTTCGGGACCTTCTCGGTATTATCAGAACACTTCTATTCTCATCCGAATCGCTTTCGAAACCTCTCTGAAACACTTTCGATATTATCAGAACATTTTGGGTGCAGACTTCGACTACGCCCATATGTCCGCCGTCTCTTCGTCCAAAGGGTGCCTATTTCTAGGCATGCCAGCTGATGCAGCTTCATCTGCCGAGTCACCTCGCCTGTTTTTCACCGGGTTGCATTGACCACACTAGATGAGACTCACGAGAGGATCATCAAGAAAGAAAAGAGATGAGAGTCGGGTTGTCGATAGGGGTGGGGGGCTAGCTCACCCATGACGTGAGGTCACCATTGCCGCCATCATCTCCAATAACGACCTCACCAAAGAACGGTTCATCGGTTTTAGGGCCTCCACCACCGGAGGAGGAGTGCGCTAGGGAAACTCTTGACTTGTGTCATGTACCGGTTCGTTTTCTTCCCCTACCCGAGCCACTCCGAGAAGTTAGATCTTTTTCCATACTTTACTTCTCTATTTGATAATTTGCCTTCTTAAAAGGTTGGCGAGTGAGGTCGAGGCCACTGGTCATTGAAACAACCCTGGGCAAATCATCCAGGGCGTGTTTGGTTGGTTGGCTTACACCTGGCTCGCATTGGGCATGCAATATTCAGCCTGTTTGGTTCCCCGCGTGGCATCCTCAGCCTGGCCCGACCGATGCAAAAGGAGGCCTCTCAGCCAGGCTCGCGGGAACGCAGGAATCGGGTGTTTCCCTCGTGCAGGCCCAACTGATGCAAATCGCCTGCACCCCGCAATGCTGGCGTCGGGTAGCGATTCTCTCGCGGTCGTGGGGGTCAGCGTGTCCCCTCACCTCTTTCCCCTCACTAGATGACCAGTTGCACCAATGGCGCAAAGGCCGAGTGCAAGCCAAGTATTGAAAGAGTGTGCATTAAAATATTGCTGCTCGAAAAGCACAACTCATGATATTGTATGCAGCAAGCAAGCGATAGTCATACGCACAGGATTGTCATAAGATCCAAAATGATGCACCAAGTCATGTAGGGGATTATATAAGATCCAAAAGTATGATAAACATAGAAGTCTTGGTAGGCATCTATACTAACATTAAGTTATATAATAAGGGGCTCTTGCAACTTGCTTATATTGAGTAGACGATCAGGCGCAGTCCCCTGGAGGTGCACTTGAAGGCCAAAGCATATGCTTACCCAATGGCGCAAAGGCCAAAAGTGAACCAAGTATTCAAACCATGAACATACGAATATTTAGAGTCTGGTCATAAAATCCTTAAAGCATTAGAAAATGGGCTATGTTACGCGTCAGCCGGCGGATCCGTCGCCTCGGTAGCCCTTAGATCTCATGTTATCCAACAACCCAGCTCTGTGCTCACCATTGCAACAAAGGTAACATTGCAGAAGCCTTTGAAACTGAACTCATGTTGCAGAAACATTTGTAACAGAGGTTGTGTCGCAAATTTCTTTTTTTCCAGCTTCACCTTTTTGCAACAAAGATGATGTCGCGGAAAGAACTTTGCAACATGGATTTTTACAATGAAAGGATGTCGCAGCAACACCGTCGGTGTTGTATAAACTCACCGCCATGCGCTGCACGGCCTGGCGGGCATGGGCGGCGGAAGCGCGAGGCCGACCCGCCGGTGTCGTGACGCTGTCCCTTAACCCGCTTCGCTGCCGCCGACGGGGACCTTTGGCCGGGATTGCGCCACGGCGGAGGCGACGTGGCTCTTCCTTTTGGCAACTGGGTGGCTTCGACGGTGATCGCTCGGGCCCAGCCGACTTGGTCGCCCTGCCATGGTCGGCTAGTGGGTTTGCAACAGACCGCTTGTTGCGGTGTGCTTTTTGAAATAGGTGCCCAGTTGCAAGAATATGTGTGGATACCGTTTCAGTGGAGATAAGGATGAAAGAAAGGATGCGGTCCGCGGGGCCATGAAGACGCGCAGTAGACGTTGAATGCGGCGGATGTTAGAGAAAAATCGGTCTGTTGAGCACCAGCTTTTCCCTTAGAAAATAGATATTTTAGACATGATATTCTTACTCAACCTTATAAGAAAAGGCATGAGATCATTCCATGATAGCTTATTTACATGAAAAATCGGTTATTTGCCACTTCCGATATTGGGCTTCGCAATACTACCACTCTCAAAATTGGCTTGGTAAAATGCCATCTAGCTCCTTTTGCACTTTGATTACCGTGCCATTTTTCCTTTTTCCATTACTTTTTCTTTTCCTTTCCAATTTTCTGTCAGCTGAAAGGACCAAAGTACCCTTGCCTCTTTCTACCTTATCCAATGCGTTTGTGGTTATCCGATTGCTCTGTGGCTAGCTTGTTCTTGTCGTCATGGTTAATCGCCGCCGTACGTCGCTGATGCCTGCGCGAACTACCCTAACTCGCCGCCCTAACTCGCCGCCCTAGCTTGCCGCCCTAGCTTGCCCATGCCTGAGCGAGAAACTGTAGGTCGCCGCCGGTGCTCGCCCATGGCTGCGCGTGCCGCTGCAACTCGCCCTCGTCACTGCAGCTCTCCGCCGGCGCTCGTCCATGTCTGCACACGCCGGTGCAACTCGCGCTCGCGTCGCGGATGCTTGCGCTCCGTGGGTGTTTGAAAGTGCAACTATCCCTGGGTGGTTTTGGTAATTCCTAACAACATATAGCTCATTGAGCTAACATTATTCCAAGATGAATATTTCAGGAAAAGCTCAATGGATGGCATGGCATGGATGAGGAAAGTGGATCCCTCAAAATTACAAGGACAAATGATTGGCTCAAGCTTCAAGAACAAGGCTCTACATTTTCCATTTTAGTGATCCAAGATCACATTGAGTCCATAGGAAAAGTCAATACTATTAAGGAGGGATGAGGTGTTGCTTAATGAGCCTCTTGCTTCATGTGCTTAGTGATATGCTCCAAAATCCTCAACTACCTTTCCATATCCACATATGACCCAAACCTAAAGTCAAATTCGGCCCCACCGATTATTCCTATCCGGAGCCACCGAGTTTCACATGTCATAGCCACTGCCACAAACCCTAGCAAATCAGTTTCACCGATAGGGATCTCGGTCTCACCGAGATGGGATGCAATTTCTCTGTTTCCCTTCGTAACGATTCGGTCCAACCGAAGTGAGCGATCGGTCCCACCGAGATTGCAATGTAAACTCACTGTTTCCCTTTCGTAACATTTCGGTCTCAGCGAAAAGAGCGAATCGGTCCCACCGAGTTTACCTGACCAACTCTCTGGTTAGCTTATTACCAAAATCGGTCCCACCGAGTTTGTGTAATCGGTCACACCGAGATTACGTTTGTAACACCCCCAGTGTCATGCTACAGTAATCCCCTGTTAATGGTGCCATGTCATCATGTTACTGTTGCAAATCTTCACTTGATCCAAATCACAGTTCAAATTCAAATCCAATCTAAAGTCAAAAATTCATATTTGCCAAACCTGAAAACTAAAACGTTCGAAGTGTGGCAAATAATCCCTAGGTATTTGTCATGTTGGAACCAACCTCTTTTGGATTCCGAAAGTGCTCCTGGAAATTATTTAGTGGTCCAGCAGCATTTAAAAATTTGGCCTTTTGAAATTTCTAAAATTAATTAGACAACTCCTCTTGACCCCAAACTTTTTATTCCATCTCAAGGTATCGTGTTAGATTTATGTGCCAAGTTTTGTTCAAAACAAAACTCATATGGTACTAAAAGAAAGTGCAAAACTAAGGCTAAAAATGGTAAACAAAAAAAGTAAAAAATTTAAATGTAAAAAAAGGGGGGAAACAACCCCCCACCCCACGCTGGGCCGAACGGCCCAGCTGGCCGCCGCATCGGCCGGCCCAGCAGGCCCAGCCGGGCCCCACTAATTCCCCACCCGACCGAAACCCTATCTGCAACCCCCCCCCCACTCCCCTCGATCCCCTTCCTCCGTCTGGATCAAGGCATCGAGGCCGTCTACCCGTCGCCGAACCCCAACGCGCCTGACGCCCGAGCCGTCGCTCCGTCGAGGCCGTCGCCAGCCAGCGCCGAGCGTCGCCCCTCCTGGCCTCCTTCCTCTCCATCCTGCACTGCGCCCATCTTCCCCGAGCTCCGGTCGCGCTCCATCCAGGGCCGCCCCGACCTCCCGCTGCACGTCGTCGCCGTCGGGCTGCTCGCCTCCGGCCACCCCACACCTCCCCGAGCTTGCCCTGCGCTCACTGTGAGCACCGCCTCCTTTTCCCCTCTGTTTTCTTAGCTGTTCCCATGCCGTAGCCATGCCCCGGGAGAACCCGTACATCGCTGTCCGCCATGACCGTTGCTCCTGCAGCCACCGTGTTTCTTCGCTCGGGCCCGCGCGCCCCACATGCTCCTGGAGCAACCAGGAGGCCAACGCTGCCCCTAGCTGGCTCCCTTGCGAGCTGCAGCCCCGCGCCAACACACCTCCGAGCTCCGTCGGTCGGTCGGCTCGTCGCTGCCGCCATTACACGCCGCCCCAGCGCGCATCGCGACCACCACTAGATGCGCCGCATCACGGGCTTTCCAACGCGCCCAGCCACGCGTCCAGCCGACGCCGGAGTTTGCCGGACGGGCATCGCCATCGCGTCAGAGTAGCACCAGCGACTAATCACCATTTAGGTGACGTGGCAGATTATATTAGCCACTAATCTTGTTGTTAGTTTAACCTGTGTCACTGACTGCCCGGCCCAACCACTTATTTACCCCCTTTGACTAGACTAAACTTTGATAATTGTACAGCGGATGACATGTGGGCCCGGTGCACTGTTTAACAGGATAAGTTTTGATTAAGCCACAGCCACTGACCTGTGGGTCCCCCTTGACCCTGTTGACTAGTCCACTCTACTGTTGACTGCTGACGGGCAGTTGACCTGGTCAACTGTCCCCACCTGTCAGCCTCACAGCCCTTTGCTGTATACACTGTTCTGTGTGCACATAGCAATTTCCCCTTTTATTTTGAATTAATAATAATTTCAGAATATTGTTTAAACTTAAAAAATCATTTAAAATAATCTATAACTCGGATGAAAAAGTTTTATATATGAAAGTTGCTCAGAACGACAAGACGAACCCGGATACGCAGCCCGTTCGTCCACTACACATTCCTAACATATCAAACTCGCAACTTTCCCCCTCCGGCTCCTCTGCCCGAAAACGCGAAACACCGGGGATACTTTCCCGGATGTTTCCCCCCTTCACCGGTATCACCGCATACCATGTTAGGGCACCCCTAACACCGTTACTTGTCATGTCATGCATCGCTATGCATCTGTTTGCTTAAATATTTATTGTTTCTCCCCCCTCTTCTCTCGCTAGACACCGAGACCGACGCTGCTGCTACCCAGTACGACTACGGAGTTGACGACCCCTCTCTCTTGCCAGAGCAACCAGGCAAGCCCCCCCCCCTTGATCACCAGATATCGCCTACTCTCCTCTATACTGCTTGCATTAGAGTAGTGTAGCATGTTACTGCTTTCGTTATTCCTATCCTGATGAATAGCCTGTCTTTGATACTGCTGTTGATACCTTTACCTGCAATCCTACTGCTTAGTATAGGATGCTAGTGTTCCATCAGTGGCCCTACACTCTTGTCCGTCTGCCATGCTATATTACTGGGCCGTGATCACTTCGGGAAGTGATCGCGGGCATATACTATATACTTTACACTGTTACATTACCTGTGATACTGTTCGGAGATGGGGGCTGAAGGGGCAGGTGGCTCCATCCCGGTAGAGGTGGGCCTGGGTTCCCGATGGCCCCCGACTGTTACTTTGTGGCGGAGCGACAGGGCAGGTTCAGACCACCTAGGAGAGAGGTGGGCCTGGCCCTAGTCGGCGTTCGCGATACTTAACACGCTTAACGAGATCTGGGTATTTGATCTGAGTCTGGCCATTTGGTCTATACGCACTAACCAATTACGCGTGAAAGATATGGGCACTCGGCGTCGTGGTATCAGCTGAAGCACTTCTTGACGTCAGCGACTGAGTGGCGCGCGCCGGGTTGGACCGCGTAACGCGACTTCCGTTGTACTGGAGGTTGCTAGGTCTACTCATCGGCCGCGTTCGCAACGTGCAGGTGTGCTCAGGGTGATGGGCCCAGACCCCTGCGCGCATAGGTTTAGACCGGTGTGCTGACCGCTCTGTTGTGCCTAGGTGGGGCTGCGACGTGTTGATCTTCCGAGGCCGGGCATGACCCAGGAAAGTGTGTCCGGCCAAATGGGATCAAGCGTGTTGGGTTATGTGGTGCACCCCTGCAGGGAAGTTTATCTATTCGAATAGCCGTGTCCCTCGGTAAAAGGACGACCCGGAGTTGTACCTCGACCTTATGACAACTAGAACCGGATACTTAATAAAACACACCCTTCCAAGTGCCAGATATAACCCGGTGATCGCTCTCTAACAGGGCAACGAGGAGGGGATCGCCGGGTAGGATTATGCTATGCGATGCTACTTGGAGGACTTCAGTCTACTCTCTTCTATATGCTGCAAGACGGAGGCGACCAGAAGCGTAGTCTTCGATAAGACTAGCTATCCCCCTCTTATTCTGTCATTCTGCAGTTCAGTCCACTGATATGGCCCTTTACACATATATCCATGCATATGTAGTGTAGCTCCTTGCTTGCGAGTACTTTGGATGAGTACTCACGGTTGCTTTTCTCCCCCTTTTCCCCCTTTCCCTTCTACCCGGTTGCCGCAACCACACGATGGAGCCCAGGATCCAGAGGCCACCCTCGACGATGACTCCTACTACTCTGGAGGTGCCTACTACTACGTGCAGCCCGCTGACGATGACCAGGAGTAGTTAGGAGGATCCCAGGCAGGAGGCCTGCGCCTCGTTCGATCTGTATCCCCCTGTTTGTGCTAGCCTTCCTAAGGAAAACTTGTTTAACTTATGTCTGTGCTCAGATATGGTTGCTTCCGCTGACTCGTCTATGATCGAGCACTTGTATTCGAGCCCTCGAGGCCCCTGGCTTGTATTATGATGCTTGTATGACTTATTTTATTTGTAGAGTTGTGTTGTGATATCTTCCCGTGAGTCCCTGATCTTGATCGTACACATTTGCGTGCATGATTAGTGTACGATTGAATCGGGGGCATCACAACGTTTATGCCCTAACCCTAACCATATCGGTCCTACCGAGTTGCATCTCAGTCCCACCGAATATCCTAACGGTCACTAGGTTTGCTGAATTGGTCCAACCGAGTTTAACGATTCGGTCCCACCGAGTTTAGCAGATTGTGTGTAACGGTTAGATTTTGTGTGGAGGCTATATATACCCCTCCACTCACTCTTCATTCGAGTAGAGAGCCATCAGAACAGATCTTCACTTCCAATACACATTTTTTGAGAGAGAACCACCTACCCTTGTGTTGAGCTCAAGATATTCCATTCCTACCATATGAATCTTGATCTCTAGCCTTCCCAAGTTGCTTTCCACTCAAATCTTCTTTCCACCAAATCCAAATCCTGTGAGAGAGAGTTGAGTGTTGGGGAGACTATCATTTGAAGCACAAGAGCAAGGAGTTCATAATCAACACACCATTTGTTACTTCTTGGAGAGTGGTGTCTCCTAGATTGGCTAGGTGTCACTTGGGAGCCTCCGACAAGATTGTGGAGTTGAACCAAGGAGTTTTTAAGGGCAAGGAGATCGCCTACTTCGTGAAGATCTACTGCTAGTGAGGCAAGTCCTTCGTGGGCGACGGCCATGATGGCATAGACAAGGTTGCTTCTTCGTGGACCCTTCGTGGGTGGAGCCCTCCGTGGACTCGCGCGACCGTTACCCTCCGTGGGTTGAAGTCTCCATCAACGTGGATGTACGATAGCACCACCTATCGGAACCACGACAAAAACATCCGTGTCTCCAATTGCGTTTGAATCCTCCAAACCCTTCCCTTTACATTCTTGCAAGTTGCATGCTTTACTTTCCACTGCTCATATACTCTTTGCATGCTTGCTTGAATTGTGTGAAGATTGCTTGACTTGTGCTAAGATAGCCAAAATCTGCCAAGAACTAAAATTGGGAAAATGATAGATTTTTATTTGGTCAAGTAGTCTAATCACCCCCTCTAGACATACTTTCGATCCTACAAGTGGTATCAGAGCTTTGGTCTCCATTTGCTTTGATTTCCATAGCTTTTGGTGTTCATAGCCTTGGTTTCACAACCTAGGAGAGTATGGCGTCTAGCGAGGGAAATTATCACCGTAGAGGTCCTTACTTTGATGGTACTAATTTTGCTAGTTGGAAGCATAAAATGAA
The DNA here is from genome assembly GCA_032464435.1 of Aegilops umbellulata. Classification (NCBI taxonomy): domain Eukaryota; kingdom Viridiplantae; phylum Streptophyta; class Magnoliopsida; order Poales; family Poaceae; genus Aegilops; species Aegilops umbellulata. The sequence goes on from CP136055.1 coordinate 217,641,926, forward strand.
AATGCATATTCTTGGACATAACCCCGCCGTTTGGGCTATTGTGTGTGTTGGTTTGCAAGGAGACTTCTTCGATGGAAAAGAACCAAACCGTGAAGCTACCGCGGAAGAGTTAAAGATGTTGCAATACAACGCTCAAGCTTGTGATATTCTCTTCAACGGATTGTGCCCCGAAGAATTCAACAAAATCAGCCGTCTTGAGAATGCAAAGGAAATTTGGGATACTTTGGTTGATATGAACGAAGGTACCGACTCCGTCAAGGAATCCAAATCGGATGTGCTTCAAAGTCAACTTGACAAGTTCAAAATGAAGGATGGTGAAGGTGTCGCTGAAATGTACTCTAGGCTTGCTCTTGTCACAAATGAGATTGCCGGCTTAGGGAGTGAAGAGATGACCGATAGATTCATCATCAAGAAGATCCTAAGAGCCTTGGATGGAAAATATGATACCGTGTGCACATTGATCCAAATGATGCCCAATTACAAAGATCTCAAGCCAACGGAAGTCATTGGAAGAATTGTTGCTCATGAGATGTCACTCAAGGATAAAGAGGAACTTCACAACAAATCAAGTGGTGCTTACAAAGCCTCATGTGAAGCTCCCACGTCATCAAGTGAGAAGCAAATCTTCAATGAAGAATTGAGCTTAATGGTGAAGAACTTCAACAAGTTCTACAAGAGTAGAAGCAAAGAGAGAAGCTCCAAGTCAAGGTCCTACAATGACAAAAGATCTTCTAGTCGAGAGCGAAACTGCTACAATTGTGGAAGGCCCGGACACTATTCCAATGAGTGTACGGCCCCCTACAAGAGAAGAGAAGATTCTCCCAAGAGAAGAAGTAGAAGAGAAGAATCACCATCTAGAGAAAGACGGAGTAGAGATGATCGTTATGAACGAAGAACCTCACGGAGAAGCAAGGATTCAGAAAGAAAGGACATGTCATCAATGAGCTACACAAAACAAAGACATCAAGCTCACGTTGGTGAATGGGTATCCGGCTTCGACTCCGACAACCACTCCGAGAGAAGCTATCACTCCGACTCCGAGTATACTCAAGATGAAGGTGTTGCCGGTCTAGCACTTGTGACAACCAACTCCTACGACATATTTGACTCACCAAATGAAGGAGTTGGAACATGCTTCATGGCTAAAGGCCCAAAGGTATCACACCCCAAGTATGTTGATTTCAATAGTGATGAAGATGACTTGTTAGGTGATGATGATTTACTTATTGACAACTCTAGTGATGAATACTATGATGAAACGCCAATTAATCATGCTAATCAAGATAAAACGAATGACAATGATAAGGAGAAGATTGAGTCTCTAACTAAAGAACTAAACACTCTTAAGTTAGCTCATGAAACTATCTTAGGAGATCATCGAGAACTTTTAAGAACACATGAGAGATTACTCTTTGAAAAGCTCAACCTTGAGCAAGAGCATGAGTTCTTAAAGGAAATCAATGATGTTCTTCGTAAGAAAAGTTCTTCTTACATTGCCAAGCGTTTACTCTTATCCACTTACATGCCTCAAGTCAAGTCTAGTAACAAGAACAAGAAAGATTCTTCCTCTAGTAGTAACAATGATCATGTTAAATCCAATATTGTTGCTTCTAGTAGTTCTCCTGATTCCACTAATGATTCTCTTAGCCAAGTTACACTTGAGCAAGAAAATAGCCTATTGAAGGGAATTATAGAGAAAGGAGTGTACAAGAGCCTTGCTGGGAGTAAGCAATTCGAGGAAATTGTACGCAAGCAAGGAAGGCACCGGAAGAATCAAGGTGTTGGTTTTGAACGAAAGTTCAATGCCAATGGAGTTGAGTGGGAAGAAGATCAATACCCCAAGACAAAGTTTTTTCCTCAACAAGAGAAGTATGATCCTACTTGTTTCAAAGGGACACAAGCTCAAGATGATCTTCCACCACAAGACTACAAGCAAAAAGGCAAGGACAAGCTTCAAGAGGAAGTTGATGCGTTTGAAGAAGCTCCTAAGACCTTAGTCAAGTGGATTCCTAAGACAACTTCAAGTTCCACTTCATCAAGTACGACTACAACTCCAAGGATTCCCATCAAGATGGTGTGGATCCAAAAGAAGAAGAACTAGAGAGTTCTTGAGGGTGACTCCGCCAACATACTTCACTCTTATCATTTTGGCAATAACAAGTGCAATCAACTTCCACATCTTGCACTCGCTCAAGGAGTCACAAACCCTCTTGTTGGTAAGTCAAGGGACAAGGTAACCTAAAAGCTTTCATAGATATCATCTTGTGTGCGCATCACCCTATGTCTATGGATATCCTTGTTTGTTCCTTGTGGGACTAACCCATGTAGGTATTGAAAGTGCAATTCACTCCAATGGATAGCTCCAAGTGATCTACATCAACATTGAGCATCCACATCTTCAACATCTACATGAAGTCATCATCGACAAAACCCAAGGTTAGTTCATCCCTCTTAGGGGGATATCACATCTAGGGGGAGCTTTACTCTAAGAATTGAGCTAAAGCAACTCTAATGATGTGAACACAACAATGCTTTATGTAAAAGTGGTAACCCCACTTGTGCTTAAACGATGAGTATGACCTATGATCAAATGTTCTCATTTGACTCCTAAGTCAATATACTCATATATAGATGACCTAGTCATCACCAATTGCTTGATAGATGCTAGAATTGGTTGTGCATGCTTTGCCACATATTTCAATTGCCATTTTATTGTGTGAGCATGTTGAGAGCATATTTTACTCATTCGAGGACATCCACTTGTTGTTTTGGTTGATTGGTTTCTCTTTTTCTTACCAAGTGGATGGACAAGAATGCCTAAGAACCTTCTCTAGCTATCTATGCTTTTCTCGTCTCAAACTCTATTCATGCTACATCACAAAATTTGATCAAGTCAGATTCAAACCACTCTGTATGAGGAGCACTCGGAGTCCCCGATTTGTCATAGACTTAAACTTCCAAAACTTCTTTGTGCTTTTCGGTCTGACCGATTCCTCCATTTCGGTCATACCGAGATCACTAAGTCGATCTAGGTTTTCACATCGGTGCAACCGATTTGAACTTTTCGGTCACACCGAGTTGCTATAACTGTCAACAGTTATGCATCTCGGTGCCACCGAGTTGTTCCACTCGGTCACACCGACAGGGTCGGGCTATATATACTCACGGGCAAAATTTTGGAAATTTCTCCGAAACCTCTTCGCCCGCGCATAGCTCGCTCTGCCTCCCGGGTCTCCGGATCGTCCTCCTCGTCGCCAGCCGCCTCCAGTCGCTGGTCTCCATCGCTGTCAACAGAATTCGTCTCCGCCGTTGCCGCCGTAGCGAGTCCGCCGCCGAACTAGGGTATGGACTCGTTCACAGTGCTATTCCCCGTCCAAATCTTAGCACATTGTTCTCTTAATGAATCTTGCTACGATTGAAACACTCCTATCCAGTCAAAACAATCCTTAGAATAGTTGAGATTCGAAAATTTAGGTTTAGGTTTCCGCCGAAATCATCTCGGACCCACCGGGTTGCGGAACTCGGTTCCACCGATTCGGCCACGGCCATTGCACATGTGGTTCTCGGTCTGACCGAGAATTACAAATCGGTGAGACCGAGTTCAGGACTTTGTGAAACCCTAGCCGTCTCGGTGCCACCGAACTGTGACTCGGTCTGACCGAGTTCACTAGTTTTGGTTCCAAAAGCTGCTTCGTATCACCGAGTTTGCAAATCAGTTGATCCGAAATGCTTTCTGTGGAAAACTAAAACTAAGTTTTTGATTCTTTCTTTTGAAAAAATCTCTGCATTTTGTGATGCTCATCCACTCTATCTCATCTATAAACTATTCACAGGGTCAGCAGTCTGTACTTCAACATGTCTGATCAGAGTGATAGTCAGAACAGATCTAAGGAGCAGGCTCATTTGAGTGAGGGCACTAGTCCCTCTAGCAGTTCTGATGAGGGTAGCAGGAGCACCCCAAGCAATCTGCCCAAAGCTGCCACTAGAGCAAGCAAAAAGAGAACCTCTGAGTCAGAGGATGAGGACTATGTGGCAGAAGAGGAAGCCACATCCAAGAAGAAGGTACTCAAGAAAGAGTATGGCTCAGCTGCAGCCATCAAACCTGGAATGCAGAAAAAAGGCACCTACAAGGAGAGTTCCTACCTCTAAGCCTAGGAAGGTTGTTCCTGAAGAAACCATGAAACTCACCATGGAATTAGAAGAGGAAGCAAGTGGCCGAGATAAGAAGAAGAAGAGAGTCAGGACTACCACTGCCAGAGTTCTTGGTAAACCCTCTATGAGGAGAGACTCAGATGAAGAAGAGGAAGAAGAGGTTGTTGCACCAGCACCTAAGGCACAAAAACTCATGGGAGATGCCATAAGGTCAGGGGCTACTGCATCCAAGCCCAAGGAAGCACCCAAAGCTGCATCTAAGCCCAAGAGTGCCCCAAAGAGAAACACCAGAAACATATCTGCTGCTGAAAAGAACAAGGCCCCAGTGCCTGACATTGCTGAAGAAGAAGAAGGACAAGTGCTCAGGAAGCTTAAGCCCAAGATCCCAGACCACAATGATTCTCATCCTGTGGCTGAGGACATGAAGATTAGAAGAGATTCAGGGTTGAAGAAGTGGAGAGAAGCAGATCCATATGCTTCAAGGAGAAGAACTGCTGTGGATTGCAGGTTTCATACCAAAGAACAACAGGATTTCTATGAGACAGTGCTGCTTGATAAGAAGCCCATAGTTTGTGACATGAGATGGGTTGATTGGGAGTACATCAAGGAGAATGAAGAGCACGATCCTGGAGTATATGACAACTTCAAGGGTTGTGGAGTTGCAGACTTTGTTGGGCAGAAGCTCACAAAGTGGAATGAAGAGCTGATCATGCAATTCTACTCCACAACACACTTCTATCCAGATGGCAGGATTGTGTGGATGTCAGAACGAACCAGATATCAGTCAATAGTTGCTGAGTGGGCACAACTCATTAGTGCCCCAGAAGAGCAGGAAGATGACTTGGACATATATGCCAAGAAGAAGATGGATCACAATTCCATGTCCAACATGTACAAGGAGATCCCAAACAAGGCACTTGATACTTTCAAGTTTGGCTCAGTGCATTATCTTCTGTCAGGGCTGCCCACTATTAATTGGATTCTGAGGCACACTCTATTGCCCAAGTCAGGTGATCACAAGATGATCCGAGGCCATGCAATAAACATGCTCCATGTATTTGATGTGACACAGAAGTTCAAGGTGATGAGCCTCATGGTAGAAACCATTAAGAGGACAGCAGCTGATCAAAAGAGGAGCTGTGGATATGCCCCACAAATTCAAGAGCTGATAAACTCAAAGATGGGCACAGGCACATACCTGCTGGACAAGGAACACCTGCCCATCCATCCAGACTTTGAAGACAATCAGGTTGTCATGAACAAGGATGAACCATCATCTGCACATGCTCAAGCACAGAAGGAGAAGGCCAAGATGGAGAAAGCTGCCAGGATGCCAACTCAAGAGGAGGCATCTGAGTACTTCTTGAAGAACAAGCAGGAGCAGCTAAGTTACCTGATAGCATCCACTCTGAGGATTGAGAAAGGACTGGCCACCCTAACTCAAAACCAAGAGAGTTTGGAAAGAATCATGGAACAGAAGTTCTATGACCTAGATGTGAAGGTGACAGAGGTCCAGTCTGCTGTGGAACAACTACAAGAAGATATGCAGGAGAGGAAGGGCAAGACCACAACTGATGCATTTGCTAGGGTGTCCAGAGATCAGAGATCATCTGCAGTACCAGTTCCTGACACCAGAGCCACCACTTCTGCACCAGCTACAGCTTCTGTTCCACCAGCTCCAGCTCCTACCCCTGCAGCTCCATCCACATCAACTGAAGCCTTCGTTCTTGGAGTTTTCCGGACACCACCACCAGAAGACCAAGCCTGAGAGTCGTTTAGTCCTATGCATTTTCTATGAACTTTTTGGTAACTTGTTGCCAAAGGGGGAGAAAAATGTATAGATCATAGGCTTCGAGAGAGAGAGTTTGCATTTTGTTCTATCTTGTCTTTTGGTTGATACTTTTTGTTGCGTTTGAGTGCTTGAGATACTATGCTTTTATCTGTGAGACATTGATGATCATATTGAGTCCATAGGGGTAATATGCCAAGAAGAAGATGGATCACAATTCCATGTCCAACATGTACAAGGAGATCCCAAACAAGGCACTTGATACTTTAAAGTTTGGCTCAGTGCATTATCTTCTGTCAGGGCTGCCCACTATTAATTGGATTCTGAGGCACACTCTATTGCCCAAGTCAGGTGATCACAAGATGATCCAAGGCCATGCAATAAACATGCTCCATGCGTTTGATCATAAGCTACACTTAATGCTTGTTGGATGTTACTATCAATTTATCCTTATGTTGGTCATTCACTTTGCTTGGTGATGAGTGCATGCATTTAACTCTTATCATTTTGAGCGCTCCACCAAGATGTATGTGACATGGAAGAGTAACCCATGATCCTAAATCATTGTGCATTTGCAGTCCAAAGCAAATCTTAAAATATGCACAATTTTAGGGGGAGCTCTTACTTATCACATACTTCTCAAAGCGACGATATATTCCATTCTTATTATCATTTGTCGAAGCTTTGATCTATATGTTGTCATCAATTACCAAAAAGGGGGAGATTGAAAGTGCAACTATCCCTGGGTGGTTTTGGTAATTCCTAACAGCATATAGCTCATTGAGCTAACATTATTCCAAGATGAATATTTCAGGAAAAGCTCAATGGATGGCATGGCATGGATGAGGAAAGTGGATCCCTCAAAATTACAAGGACAAAGGATTGGCTCAAGCTTCAAGAACAAGACTCTACATTTTCCATTTTAGTGATCCAAGATCACATTGAGTCCATAGGAAAAGTCAATACTATTAAGGAGGGATGAGGTGTTGCTTAATGAGCCTCTTGCTTCATGTGCTTAGTGATATGCTCCAAAATCCTCAACTACCTTTCCATATCCACATATGACCCAAACCTAAAGTCAAACTCGGCCCCACCGATTCTTCCTATCCGGAGCCACCGAGTTTCACATGTCATAGCCACTGCCACAAACCCTAGCAAATCGGTTTCACCGATAGGGATCTCGGTCTCACCGAGATGGGATTGCAATTTCTCTGTTTCCCTTCATAACGTTTCGGTCCAACCGAAGTGAGCGATCGGTCCCACCGAGATTGCAATGTAAACTCACTGTTTCCCTTTCGTAACATTTCGGTCTCACCGAAAAGAGCGAATCGGTCCCACCGAGTTTACCTGACCAACTCTCTGGTTAGCTTATTACCAAAATTGGCCCACCGATTTCGTGTAATCGGTCACACCGAGATTACGTTATGCCCTAACCCTAACCATATCGGTCCTACCAAGTTGCATCTCAGTCCCACCGAATATCCTAACGGTCACTAGGTTTGCTGAATCGGTCCAACCGAGTTTAACGATTCGGTCCCACCGAGTTTAGCAGATTGTGTGTAACGGTTAGATTTTGTGTGGAGGCTATATATACCCCTCCACCCACTCTTCATTCGAGTAGAGAGCCATCAGAACAGATCTTCACTTCCAATACACATTTTCTGAGAGAGAACCACCTACCCTTGTGTTGAGCTCAAGATATTCCATTCCTACCATATGAATCTTGATCTCTAGCCTTCCCAAGTTGCTTTCCACTCAAATCTTCTTTCCACCAAATCCAAATCCTGTGAGAGAGAGTTGAGTGTTGGGGAGACTATCATTTGAAGCACAAGAGCAAGGAGTTCATCATCAACACACCATTTGTTACTTCTTGGAGAGTGGTGTCTCCTAGATTGGCTAGGTGTCACTTGGGAGCCTCCGACAAGATTGTGGAGTTGAACCAAGGAGTTTTTAAGGGCAAGGAGATCGCCTACTTCGTGAAGATCTACTGCTAGTGAGGCAAGTCCTTCGTGGGCGACGGCCATGATGGCATAGACAAGGTTGCTTCTTCGTGGACCCTTCGTGGGTGGAGCCCTCCGTGGACTCGCGCGACCGTTACCCTCCGTGGGTTGAAGTCTCCATCAACGTGGATGTACGATAGCACCACCTATCGGAACCACGACGAAAACATCCGTGTCTCCAATTGCGTTTGAATCCTCCAAACCCTTCCCTTTACATTCTTGCAAGTTGCATGCTTTACTTTCCGCTGCTCATATACTCTTTGCATGCTTGCTTGAATTGTGTAAAAATTGCTTGACTTGTGCTAAGATAGCCAAAATCTGCCAAGAACTAAAATTGGGAAAAGGATAGATTTTTATTTGGTCAAGTAGTCTAATCACCCCCCTCTAGACATACTTTCGATCCTACAGTGTTCGCCCTCAACTTGCGGATGCTTGCGCGTGCCAGCGCAGCTCACTGCGGGTGCTCGCCCAGGCCTGCGCACGACACCACAACTCGCCCTCCCCTTCGTACGTTGGCGCAGCTCGCTCCGCGACATGCTGGAGAAGTGGGTGGCGCTGAACATCAGCACCAGTGGCGTGATGGCAGTAGCTGCTGGAGGAGGAGATGGATGCGTGTGAAGTTCTGAAGATGTTGAATGCAAGCAACCTGTAAGTGACATTTGCTGTAATCTTTACTTGATGTTGGATGCAATTTCACAACTACATCAAGAATATCATGTCATGTTTAGTTTCACGTCCAGAATCAACTGAGCAACAATACGAAAAATAAATAATGTAGCAATTTCAATCTATAAGCTAGTACTTGCTGCAATATCTTCTTTTGCATTTATTGTATCTTATTCAGAGACAAGAAATAAAATCTTGGCTAGAAAAAAGAATGTAGACCTCAAATTTTGGTACATTCGCAAGGGAGAGACATATAGACACTTCTACCATGATTGATAGATGAATATGAAATGAGTTCACTTCTCACAAAACAAAGTTCATAGATCAAAAAATATATGAGCTCACAGCTGAGAGAAATTGGAGAAATTGAGTTCATATAGGGGATCGGTGGCACACGACGTCATGACGTCCAGGAGATGGGGGTGGCGTCCAACGATTGACCCAAGAAGTCCAGGCAATCAGGGAATGTTCCAGCAAAAAAGGCAATGACTTTTCCATATCACCCATATCATGAATTTTTCTACTTCAAACTGTATGATATCATGGACTCTGCATAAGTTGATAGGACATGATAATTAGCCGCAAAAAGCATGAGTATGGATAACACATTGAAAGTAATACCAGAGAGCAAATTTAATGCTTACAATAAAGCATGGGCACAGATAACTTATTGGTTCATCTGCCACTGCTTTATTATCTACGAAGAAACTACAAATCAAATGTATAACTAAATTAGGAATAAGAACACCATAAAACATTGGCTTTGGTCTGCAAACCATTAATCTGACCGGAGATGGAAATTAAACGAAGATCGGGTAATGTCTGAAGGTAAGATATAAGTACAGGCATTCGAGTAAATAATAGAGAGGTAACCACCAGATCATCTTCTATTCTAGAACTATGTAAATCTGGGACTACAATGTTTGGCAACAAAACTGACATCTTAGGTATTCTATTGACTAACACAACCCATCTGTTTGCAAAGCACACAACTTTTAGATACCTTTGATGAGCAATAAGATCTATGTCGGCATAGAAATTAAATGCAATTGGAAATCCTAACCGACAAAATGATTACAAATACTAATTATATGATATTTATCAAAAGAATTCAAGAATTAAAATAAGCAAGCCCTGATTATAAGTAAATGCATACCAAAATTTTGCGAGGTTATGCCTGAACATAAACATGAGAAATGAGCGTGAGCAAGTACCAATAGCATCTACTTCTTGGCCCAACCTGTACTGTTTAATCAGTATACATAATAGGATGAATGAACTCAACATGTATGCAAGTAATAAATAAGAAAAATATTGTACCTCATGTATTGGCACGGGTCTCGCCGGTCTGAGCTTGGCAACAAAACATACCAGCGTGCAAACCGTAAAGGAAGGATTGTAGAAAAATTAAGAGAAGCAGATGCCAAGTTAAGAAAAAAAATATCTATCTTAGTCAGCTAAATCAGATTGTCCGTAGCACTTTAGGAATGAGCGATAAAATGATCTCAAATCATATTGCAAAGGAATATCTAGGACAGAACAAACAACAACAATAAAGAGAAACACAACGCATCGCTCGGAAAAAGGCCCCGATCTTGGAAGTCGTGCATGAAGGGGCCGAGGTGGCGGCATATCAACTGCACCTAACAGCCGTGTCTTCCTACTGCTAGCCCACATCACCGACATGCTCCTTCCTTAGTTGCTGCTCTTGAACCTCCTGATTAGCTGGGGAGGAGAGGGTGGCGGGGCGTAGGAGCCATGTGAGATCGGCGGCTGCCATCTCCCACCTGCCGCCTACCCGGCTGGCACCCGCTCCGCCCCTCCTTCGGCGAACGACACTTAATCAGAACTATATGCATGATAATTTTGTAAGGATCGTTGTGTGAGATAACTGAACGATTATATTAGCAAATTGGGTGGCGTCTCTGAACTACAACAGTGTACAAACAAGCGACAACCAATGAAGGAAGTGGACGCTGACAGAAAGGACAAACCCAAATAAGGGAAGGATGACAATTGGATAGATATATCATCTTTACTGTTGCTCATCTCCGTTTATTCAGACGCGACAACATATGTAGGGGTGGAAACGGATCGGATGCGGATCGGATAGTGCTCTTACCACTTCCGTTTTCATATTTTGAAAACGAATACGAATGCGAATACGGATGTTATCGGATACGGATGCGGCTCGGATGTTATTCGAATACGGATACATATCGGATGCTTTCTTGATTCGGAACGGATACGAATAATAGTGACATATTGCTTAAGTATATTTGTCAATAGCCATGTGACATGAAATAATTACCTTGTGACACACAATAAGTCAATGATAAATAGGTTTATGAATAAATACTATTGTAATGCATAATAATTTCTAAGTTTAATCATACAAAGAGTAATTTTTTACCACTTATTTGGCTTTTATGTTGGATAATTAGAATATTGGGGCTAGAATTTTGAAAATTACCTCCCATAATCTTATTCGGATACGGATATATCCACTTCCATATCCATATTTGTGTCAAAACCTCATACCATATTTTATTTTTTATTTGGTAAATAAATTCGGATACGGATAATTTCCATTTCCATTTTGGTTCGGATGCGGATGTTTCGGATACGAATATGCATTTTCTCGAATACGAATATCGGATATTTCGGATTATCCGCTACCACTTTCCACCCCTAAACATATGTATATAAGTTGTGCACCTAACTCTTATCTTGAGCATTGCCCGTTGCTGAACCTGCACATGAAAAAGCCGACAAATGTTCTTATTCTTGTTCTGCCTCATGCAACATATCTGACCACCTTACAGCTTAGTGTGTAAATTGTAAAAAGAAAATATGGGGAATTATTGGGGAAGAAGGCTGCAGCTAACCTGCACCACCCAAAATAGAGGCTATTTGTACAACAACACAACTCATGTAGGAATCAACCGTCACTCGGATTAAGAAGCCATCAATTAAAAGGATGAGCTCGGTTCACTTGGGAAGATGAGGAAATAAGGAAGAAAGAACTCATCTGCGTTGGTGTCTCATCCAAACTAGGAGCCTTCCTCGACCGCTCCTCTCCAGGCAACCATCAGAGCGGATGATAGACGAGATGGGTTCCTCTGCTGCCCTCACTGCAGCAACCCCTCCTGCTCAAACCGCAGCCGATCCGGATGGATCCGACCTGCACCTGATCCGGCCGGATCAAGAACGTGGGGCAACGCAGAGGATCCGGCTGGATCCGGATGACAAAGAGGAGGAGAGGCGGCGCTTGGCAGAGGAGAAGGAGAAGGGGCGCGTCGGCGGTCGAGAGGAGGAGAGACGAGGCGTGGGGTGTGGGGATCGAGGACGGGAGGGGATTGGCAGCTAGGTTTTCATCTGCCTCCACCGCACACAGAACATAGAAGACCATGTGATTTCTTTTCAGCGTAACTGCAAACTGGGCCCGCACCCAAAGGAGACCCACCCGTCATTTGTTGTAGCACCAAATAGCAGTGTCTAGAAAAACTAACCGCGGGATTTTTGACAGCGCTGTAAAAAGTTGCCAGCGAGGCAGATCGTGTGATGCTGATTCACCGCGCGATGCAGGCGCCTCAGGTGAGCGGGTAGTGTAGCAGGCTTTATATGTTCAATTTCCTTCTCATTCCCCGCTGGAGCTCTCACCTCACTGTTCGTCGCCGTCCTCAAATCTGCGACGGAGATGGTCGAATCCCCATCGATGTCCTCGCTGACTATCGCTCTCCGTCGCCAACTCTTCCTTCCCAGCGGTCGTTGCTCTGCCAGATCCACACCCCCATCCACGACATTGGAATGGGTGCCAGCCGGAGGCCGCCGCCAACGCCACCTTCCAGGCGCCCCTTGCTCTCTCAGATCTACACCCCATCCATCGGAGCAGGGTGGATGGTAGCCGGAGGCCCAGGAGGTGCCAGGTCGTCTGTGCATCGTCCCATCTAAACAGCAGCAGGAGCGCCCAATGTCTTCCATGTTCGTGCAAATTTTTCTTACGGGGTCTTGTGATTTGCTCATGGATGGTGCGTACTTGTTCCAGATCTTGTATATGGCATTCCTAATCTCCCAATCTTCATCTGTTTTTGCTCTGAATGGTGACTGACAAAAGAATATTCAGTTAAACACATGTCTTGTGTCTATTTTACAGATTAAGAACGGAACAATAGGTTAATGCATGGAATTAAGCTCTAATTCAACCTGATTTTGGTTCAGATTTGTTTTACTTGTTTGAGAAATCTATGATAAATAAAATTGAAATTAATTTTTATTTCAAAATTTCTAATGCAGTCTACCAAACAACATCTATTGTGTACATCATCTCTCATGCCACCAAACAGACATCTTGGTTTAATTTTGCATCAGCTCAACCAAGCAAGCTAGGCTCAGCCAGGATCCTCCATGCGATGCAGGGTGAAGCTACACAGGCAACCAAACACGCTCCCAGTCCCAGGCGACTCCTCCCATCGAACCAACAAAGAAATAACAGAGGAAAAAACAGAGAAATCGAGCGACCTCTCCGTGACGGGTAGGGTTCCAGCCCGCGGCACCCTTTCCGGCCGGGCTGCTAGCGGCGCGCCGCCCCTCCGGCCTACCCCTTCCTCTGGCGCCAACTCCCCTGTCCCTGCCCCCAAGCAGCCCGCCAGCGCCGCCGATCAGACCTTCGCCCTTCTTCCACTGCCGCTCCTCCTCTGCAGGTCTCTTTCTCTCTTGTTTTGTACAGCATAGTTTTATGTGATGAATTGATACTTCCTGTATTGATTTTTTGTTTCCAATTGTACATGCCATGATTGATTGTTAGTTTTTCTTAAATTTGGCCAGAATTTGACTGTTTTTGAACTATTTTTGTTTATCTGCTTGTGCAATAATGGCAACATGCTATTTATCTTATTATTAGACTTGGGAACTATATCCTTCATATTCTGGCAAAATTCTGGCCACATAATCTCTATTAGGTTATGACTATTTGAACTGAACTGCATTTAAGTTGTTATTTTGCTTATGTGAACCAGATGTGTATTTGCTATGGTGTGAACTGTATTTTAGATGCTATGTCAATTACCAATGTGCCATGTTTCGTATTTTCCTGTGTATATAGCCAATTTCAAAATAATGTTAAGCACCCATTGCTCTAAGTTGTGGCCTTCTGCTTCGCTTACGCTTTCCGCTTTTTGAACATTGCGTGCCTATCCGGGCACTATATATTTGTTGTGATTGAGCTGATCGTCCTCTTCAATAACTTCTCTTATAGGTCTAGCTTGCCAAGGTGAAGACTTGGGATGAGATAATGGTGAGTTCATCTCACCTCCTGTTAAGCAGCTAAGCAATCTTGAATTTGCAATTTATTTTCGGCAAGTGGTCTCATGGTGTGTCTAAACAGTGCCATTTCACAGGCAAGCCTCGCTGATTCCTTCTTGGCCGATCTTGACGAACTTTCAGACAATGAAGCCTATCCTGTGAGTTGATTTCTGTGTCTACTGCGTCCATGTTTTAGAAGGATATATTTGTTGGCAATTCCTTAATCTGTTGTCAAATTTCAGGAAGAAGACAACGCTGAGGCAGTGGGTGTGGATGAGGATGGTGATGATGATATGCCTGACCTCGAGTCTCTTAATCATGACGATCTTGACAGTGTCTCAAAACTACAAAAGACACAACGTTATATTGACATAATGCAAGTATGTGATCAAACTCATAAATCTTGTAACCTTATACCTTTCTCTCTTGCATAGATCTATGTTTATATCTGGTAAAAAGTAAAACCTTATTTGTGCGGTTAGGGTAATCAGTCAGTTATAAGATGCTGCACAATGTTTTTCACCAAAACAGGGTTTGCTAGTTCGAAAGAAATCTTAAATGGCACCTATTGTATGGATTTTGGAGAAACACTCAGTTGATTGTTCTTTTCATGTCTCATTCCCAAATAGTACTTTAAATGTTCTTAGGGTGCAAATGGAGATATTTTAGTATGTTTAGTGTGCAATAAGAAAGAAATAGACCAACCAGGGATTAGTCCCTGGAGACCTTTTTAATATTATAAGACAACCTGAGTCACCTGCAGAGGCTAGGCCTTAAATGCAGGTTCTGCAGTGACACAGCATGCACACTCGTGCTGTATCGCTCAGTTTTCGCTCAATCTTACAAATGGTTTGTGTGAAAAATATGCTTCCATTCAATTTGGGTTCATAGGGCTGCGATTTGAGTCCATAGGGCATGCGGCGTTGTTCATCTTTAGTCTAGCCTTAGTCTAAAAAATCTTTGACTCACCGCATCCATGACAATACATTAATATACAGGTCCATTTTCTGCGTGCAGAAAGTCGAAGGAGCACTTGACAAAGGCACAGATTTGTCTAATCAAGGGTTCATCCTGGAGGAGGATCCAGAGTACCAGCTCATTGTAGACAAATCTGTGCCTTTCGCAACTTGTTAGAAGAAATAAGAAGATCGAGAAGTGGCAAGAACCACCTCCTGCAAAGCTTCCAAAAGCACTTCCTGTACCAGACTACGAGCCTAAAAAGAAGAGAGGGGGTCGCCGCCTTCGAAAAATGAAAGAAAGGTAAGCTTTTCTCAACTTTTTTTGCAAAAAAAAAACATATTGAACAGCTTCATGCTTATTTGTTTCTTGAACTACTTATTTGCATTCTGTGCTGAAACTTGATTCATCGCATATACAGCATGGTATCTTGTCATAGACTTCGGGAACTTGGTTGTGCAGATATGCGGTAACTGATATGATGAAGCTTGCAAACCGAATGCAGTTTGGAATACCAGAGGAGAGCTCATTAGTTCAGTTGGTTTTGACAGTATGGTTGGAATAACATTTTGTTACTCCCTCCGATCCATATTACTTGTCACTCAAACGGATGTATCTAGATGTATTTCAGTGCTAGATTTTGAGCGACAAGTAATTTGGATCGGAGGGAGTAGTTAGTTTAGCTACACTATACTTTAATATTGACATGATCACATCTTGTTATCACCAGGTGATGGTTTGGGGGAAGGTTATGGCATGCTCGGGCAGGCCGGAAGTGGGAAGCTACGTGTCTCAGCTGCACAGAACAAACTTGCTGCTAAAGTGGCAAAAAAGTATGCTGGTAGAACCAGGGATCCTACCGGACCTGCTCCGTAGGTTGTAGGGGAAGGATGGAGGAGGGCGCGGCGATGAGCGGGCGCGCCGGCGGCTGGGCGCCATCGCGTAGGAGGAGGATGGTGGCGGCGGCAGGTTCCGGCTCCTCTGGGAGCCGGGCAATAGGGATAATAATATTCTTATTGCTTGATCCAAAAAGAGTCTTACAGCCTATATTTATAACCTAGATAACTTGCATAAGAATTAACCTAAGATAACTGGTGGGCCAAGCCCCTAACTACTGCCCGGTGGACCTCCTCCGGTTATAAGCTAAACCGGTCATAACACTTCTCCCCGCCTGCACAAACAGCTCGTTCTCGAGCTGTAAGGTGGGGAAGCGCTTGCTCAAATCCTCGAGGTGATCAACCAGCGTCAAACACCTTCTCGACAGCTGGGGCGGCCAGGTCGGCGGCGACGGCGTCCTCTGGAATGTAGTCTACAAACTCCAGGTAGAAGAGTTGCGGGCAGGCGTGGCCGGGCATGTAGGGCTCGTCGCAGTTGAAGCACAACCCTTGGCGGCAACACTCGAGTAGCTCGGCTGAGGTGAGCCGGCGGAACGGGCGCGCCGCGGTCGCGGCAAGGGGTGCCGCGGAAGCCTGTGCAGGCCGACCCTGCGCGGAATCCGGCGAGGGTAGCGACCCAGCGGCCCGGGATGGTGATTCCCGCTGGATGGCCACCGCGCGACGCTCGAACGCGCGGGCGTAGTACATGGCCGACTGGAGATCCTGGGGTCCCCGAAGCTCCACGTCCACGCGGATGTGATCCGGAAGTCCACCGACAAAGAGCTGCGCCGTCACGCCCGACGCATGGCATGCCAGGGCCTGGAAACGGTCGGCGAAGTCCTGCACCGTGGAGGTGAAGGGAAGGCGGCCGAGCTCCGCCAGGCGGCTCCTGCGAACCGGAGGCCCAAAGCGAAGGAGGCAGAGCTCGCGGAAGCGCTCCCAAGGGGGCATGCTGCCCTCGTCCTGCTCGAGGGCGTAGTACCAGGTCTGGGCTGCACCGCGGAGGTGGTAGGATGCCAGCCAAGTGCGCTCCGATGCGAGCGTGCGTTGGCCACGGAAAAACTGCTCACACTGGTTGAGCCAGTTAAGTGGGTCCTCCGTGCCGTCATAAGTGGCGAAATCGATCTTGGCGAACCGTGGCGGCGTCTGGGTCGGCGCACCATGGCCGACCGGCTCGGCGGTGCGGAGCAGTGATGATGACGACGCCCGGTCAACGGTGGGGAGGCCGTCGTAGGCCCCCGCGGAGCCGGACGAGGCCCCAGACTGCAGCGTGGGTACCGGTGGGTCCCTGGCCTCTGTGTAAACTGGCGGCGGCGACGTCCCGGTTAGCCAGGCCGGGATCGGGGACGGTGACGGCGGAAACCGGACCTGCTGGATCGGAAGTCCTCCCGGTGTGGACTGGCCCAGTCCGGAGCTGGGCGGCGGCGGTGGGAGCTGGACCGGTGCGGGCGGCGCGGTTGGCGTGGCTGGGGACGGCGCGGGCCAGTGCGGCCATGCGGCGGGCGCGGGAGGCGCTGGTGGCGCCGCGAGAACCGGCGCGGGCCACTGCGGCCAGGACGGCGCTGGGGCGGGCGGCGGCTGGAGCGACGGATGGGCCCCGGCGATCGCCGCGGGTACCGAGTACCAGGGCAGGTGCAACAGCGGCGGGGGCCCGCCGGTGTAGCCCGCCTGGAACGGCAGCAGGGGCGTCCCGCTCGGGCCCGACGCGTTCTGGATCGGCCAGTGCGTCGCCGGGTGGCTGTAGGCGGGGGGCGCAGCCGGCGGGGTGGTGTGCGGGCCGGCCAAGTACAGGGAGATGCCCTGGACGAGATGCCCTGGACGGCCGTCACGAGGTCCCGCAGGGTGCTGGTCATCTCCTCCGGCGTGAAGACGGAGGTTGTCGGCGGCGCGGAAGTGACGGGGGCCGGCGGCGTTGGGGACCCGGCAGTGGTCATCGGGGCGGTGGTGATGATGGGCATCGGCGGCGTGGGTGTTGATGACGACATGATCGAACCCGAGTCTCTGGATACCAAATTGGTAGAACCAGGGATCCTACCGGACCTGCTCCGTAGATTGTAGGGGAAGGATGGAGGAGGGCGCGGCGATGAGCGGGCGCGCCGGCGGCTGGGCGCCGTCGCGTAGGAGGAGGATGGCGGCGGCGGCTAGGGTTAGAGGCGGCTAGGGTTCCGGCTCCTCTGGGAGCCGGGCAATAGGGATACTAATATTCTTATTGCTTGATTCCAAAAAGAGTCTTACAGCCTATATTTTTAACCTAGATAACTTGCATAAGAATTAACCTAAGATAACTTGTAGGCCAAGCCCCTAACTACTGCCCGGTGGGCCTCCTCCGGTTATAAGCTAAACCGGTCATAACATATGCCTTCTTTATTCTTCCCACAGTATCTTTATTTTGTTCCTTCCTGTTCCTTGCCATTTGGTGTTAAAGCATAAAGCACATCACTACTAATTAGCTCGGCAATAGAGGTCTTCTGCACTTTTACTCCAAAAAACATGGTATAACTTGCAGTGTAATGTTTTCTGTTTGACTGTTTCTAAATTCAACACAAGTGTAATGTTTCCCTGCACAAACCTTAGATCATTTAGGTGTTTGCACACATTTTTTATGTTACGGATTATTTGCACCCTGTACCAGTTCTAGTAACCTTGCAGGCAAATCGTTATGCTACTGTAACTCTCTTAATTATCTTGAAATTGATGTTTCTATTTCAATTCATGACCACTTCCTTGATATCACGCACTGCAATCTCTCTTTGATTCCATATTACTTTCTAATATTAGATTTATTACTTTCTAATATTAGATTCAAGGAGAAGAGTTATGGTAGCAGTGGCGCAACATCTGGACTGACATCTAGTTTGACCTTTACACCAGTTCAGGTGAGTTTATTTTTCCCTGGTTCACTTTAATAAGATAGGTAATTGATGTTATGCATGATCTTTAGTCAATCCAGTTGTTTAACATGGGATCATGACTGATACTCCAGATTGCTATGTAATTTTTATCTTGTATTTGCTTAGTTATTGCTTGACTTGCTCGTGTTGAGGAGTCGGAAAAGGCATTGCATCCATTGTTTTTGTCTTTTTGCTGCACCAGAAAGTCCTTTTTTGCTTATGTGAGTGAAGTCATCATGAACAATATATTTTGCTATACTGTACATAAATATGCCAGCATTACATATTCTTTTTTCTTTCTTGTAAACCAGGTGCTGTATGGCTGCTGTTAGTTTGTACCATACTTTTATACGTTTAGCACCTTCTGTATAGATGGTAATCAGTAGGCTGTATGCATCTTTGACGCCATTATACGGTTTCAGTTAGTTGGATTGTCCTATTTTGTTATTTTTAAAGAGGTTAACCACATGAAATCTCTGGCATCACTCCATCTTTCTTATATACCTTACTTTCCACTTGCAGGGAATAGAACTGTCAAACCCACAGGCACACGGGAACCTTCTTGGAAGTGGAATCCAGAGCACCTACTTCTCGGAGACCGGCACATTTTCTCGGATCAGTAGGCCTGGAGGTTAGAATCTGAAAAGGCAAGGACCTGATTTTGAGATCAGAAGCGATGATTGTTTCTTGGTCTGAGCGATTCCATCCCATTCGGCACACAATTCCCAAGAACCAACTGTTGGGATGCACTTGCGCACAACGAGCTTGTAATATTCTCAGATGTATCGCATGATCTGTAATGTAAGTACAGTTTCCCTGCAAAAAAGAAAAATGTAAGTACAGTTCGCGCACTACAACATCACAATGTATGAGTCAGGCAGTACACAACATTCATTACCTATGCTTCGAGCGTGGATAAATTTTCTAGAAAACCTGTTGGACCTTGTCTGAAACTGTTGCATTCCAAATGTTGGATTGTTCCATACCATTCAACCGAGTTGAGCTCCAGACAAGATGATAATTGTGATTGACCTTTTTGAGGAAATAATTTTTCTCCGAAGTAGAGAACCATCATGTTGTGATCTAGATAAAACAATGTAGACTGCATGGTGCTACCACATGACATATGCGGTAAACAATCCAAACAATTTCAAAAACAAAAGGGTAGACTGCAAGGTGCTGATATTACATGCTGTGGTGTTTGGTAACGGCACGACCACGAACCAGTAAATATCTTTCAAGTTTTCTTACTTTTGTACTAGATTAACGTCAATTAACATGGATCGGTGGGAGTAGTTCTTTTTCGGAGAGAACTCTGAGTACAAGACATAGTTTTTCCCTAAAAAAGTTAGCATAGTTTAGTTATCTTTGTTTTTCTTAGGAAAATTTCGAGGCTATTTTTAGGGGAAGGAATCTCCAGGCCACTAGGAAAATTTCGAGGCTATTTTTAGGGGAAGGAATCTCCAGGCCACTACAGTACTACTGATGAAGACAAACCCAATCGTTGGTTCACACTTATTTTTCCAGGGTGTGGAAGGATGGCACACTGGTCCACAGCCCAATTACGACAAGCCCACTGGTCCACCTATCCCTTTCATTCAACAAACTAGTTGCTCTTAAGAATTCCTCTTGTCCTCGTGATATTTCCCAACTTTCCCCTCTTGTCTGATTGGTACCTCTCCAACGCCTGCTTCTTGGGATCACTTGGCCGGAAGATCAGCAGCTTTAGTTGCCTACTGATTCCTCTTTTGCTTGGTAAATTCATCTCTCACAGCTTGTGCTATTTTCCCCTTCTTTTTATGTTTGTCGGATCATGCAACACCTCGCCTTGCCCTTTCCATGCTTAAAAAACTGGATTTGTTGTCTAGTAGTTATTTTAGACAAAAAGGAGCCTTTAACTCCTTAAAAGTTTCAGATGATTGGAGACTCAGAAGGCATGCCTTAGTTTGATCAGTCCAATCATCTTGCAATCCTTTTTTAGTTTATAAACAATTATACTTGAAGGTTCTTCACCAAGATTATTTACATAATTATACTAGCAAACTCTTGATCTACTTGAATGATCTGATTCACTCACAGCAGTTCTGAGAAGGGCACTAAGGAGACATCGTAGTATATTCATGTTGAAACTAAATATGAAGCTTGAGTTGCTCGCGTTTTATGCTAACCAACAATTGTATTTTCCAGGGTGTGGAAGGATGGCAGAGCACTCTGAGAATGCGGCAGAGAACATGATGAGCGGCATCATGGACGCCATTGCTGACAAGATCCCCAAGCAAAAGTCTGTCAGGTTCGACGATGAGGGCTCCATCTCCGGCCAAGCCAAGAAGCTCTTCGGCGGCCACAAGTCTGTTCACCACGTGCTCGGCGGTGGAAAATGTCTGGACCTCTTATACTTTTATATCTCCCTCTTATTAATTTGATTCGGTCCACACGGAGTTGCTGATGATATGTCGCTTCCTTCCTCGCGACGACGATGACTGACCGCAGCCGCTGATGTGCTACTGTGGAGGAACAAGAAGATCTCATCCAGCGTTCTTGCTGTTGCAACAGCTGCCTGGGTCTTCTTCGAGTGGCTCGACTACCATTTCTTGACCATCGTATCATTTGTGCTTGTTCTTGGCATGGTTGTCCAGTTCGGATGGTCCAGCTTCGCAGGCATGCTCAATGGGTATATACTATGCAACAATGCAAAAACTCCAACCAATTCTGCATTTTTTTTCCTTTGTTTGCTGTCGACACCTGAATTTTGGTAGGCAGCATAATCATAAGCAAGCATTTATATTTTCAGGTCTCCCTCTAACGTGCCCCGTTTGGAGTTACCGGAAGAGCTGTTTGCAAACATCGGCGCAGCTGTCGGCGCCCAGGTGAACAAATTCTTGGGAAGCCTTCACGATGTGTCCTGTGGAAGAGACCTGAAGCAGTTCCTCATGGTATGTTGCGCCTTAAGCTTAATGCCTATCAGATGAAATCCGTCCTGTCAGTTTGTCCTCTCCCATGAGCACTTCCAGACATGTAGTGTACCAGACCAGGCTTGAATTTTTTTCTTTCAGGTGGTCGCCGGGTTCATTGTCACCGCTTTCATCGGGAGCTGGTTCAGTCTCATCACCGTCATCTACATCGGTAACAACCATGATTCACTTGATAATATGTTGAGGAGGGATTAACACCTGGAAATTTTCGTGGTTTCTGACTACCATTTACACCGGTGCTCTGTTGCAGGGTTTGTGTGTGCACACACTCTACCAGTGTTCTATGAGAGGTATCATGATCAAGTCGATGAGGTGCTGTACAACATGCTTGGGTTGATTGGGAGTCAGTACCAGAAGCTTGACAAGGGCGTCTTGAGCAAGATGCCTAAAGGGAACCTCAAGCTCAGGAAGAGCCAGTAGTAGTTGGATCCGGATGAACGTGTTAGAATTAATGGGTTTGGCCATGTGCATTTCCAGAAATTCCAAAAGCCTATGAATAAATGGTAAGACGTGGTGCAAATCTTTAATCCCATATCGCTACTGGAGGTGGTGTGAGACCACCTTACCAAAAAATGCTTTCGCCCTGCTTTATATAAAAAGCAACGATCAACAACACTCGGTACAAACGCATACCCCACAACACGCACACACACACAAGGCAGGATACATAGGCGCTGAGCGCAGCAACACCACCCCTAGCACGACAAGAGTAGCCGGGGGCTATAGCCATGAACACGCCACCACGAAGAAGTGAAGCCGCATATGACTAACGTGGGCTCCAAGACGGCGCCTTCAGGAAGGGGACGACACCGGGGCGCCCTCACCACCTGATCCGAGGATCAGAGTTTTCCCTGGAGCAACACGACGGGCAATGTGAGCCGCGACGACGCCTTCAAGAAGGGAACGAGCTTCGCCGCCGCCGGTCTATCCGAAGATAGAGCAGGTTTTCACCCCGACCACCACTCACCGCCACCGAATGCCACACCACAGCTACCACGCCGTTCACACGGCCGTGGCAACCGGGCAGCAACAATCCATGGCCTCTACCCATGAGCACCGTAGAACCACCACCAAGGCCACCGCCCCGGCATCCAAGGCCTTGACACTGCCTCCCCCGAGACCCGCCGCTACCTCATCCAAAGATACGATCAGAAAGGACCCGCTTTTCGCACCCCTGGGCGGCCCCCTGTGCCGAGACCCAATAGGTCGGCCAAAATTGACCTTCATTGACCTGTCCTGCAGCACCGGGCACGAGTCGAGCTCGGTCTTGCCGCCGGGCGTGAGACTAGCATAGTCGTGTTGTCGGGCGCAGACGAGCTCGATCCTGCTGCCGGGCGCGAGACGAGGTCAGTCCTACAGCCGGGCGCGAGACGAGCAATGGACTGCAGCTGAGAGAAGGCCGACCTTTTGATGAAAGTAGCGCCCGGACGACGAGGAAAGGGGTCGAAGGCCGACACAAACCACCTACAGACGGGCCGACGCCGGAAAAAGCCAACCGCCGTCGCCGATCTGCCACCACCACAGCACCAGCGTCTCCACGCTCTGTCCAGATCCACGCAGAGCCCCGCTACCCCGCACCGGAGCAACGTAGACACTAGCTGCATCACCACCACCTTATCAGGGCCGCCGACCACCTCTGCCATCGCCTACCATCACCATCCACCAAATCTGGGCAGGGAATCCCAGATCCACTGCCCTCGCCAACCACCACCATCCAGAACAGGGCATGAGGCCAGATCCGCCGCCAGCCTGCCCCTGGGTACCGGAGCCCCGAGCCACGCTGGAGGGAGGGAAGGAGGCGGCGCCGGTGACCACAGGATGCCGGGAGGAGGGAGGGAGCCGGAGTAGGGCCGGCCCGACGCCCGAAACCACCAAGCAGAGGGAAGGCGTCCCGCGATGCCCACCAACTGCGCGCGGGAGGGAGCTGCCGGAGCGGGGAGGCGACGCTAGGGTTTCCTCGGGGCGCCCGCGGGAGCGCCTCGGCGAGGGAGGGGGAGTTTTCCTTCCGCCGCTCTTTTTGTGAGACCACCTTATACAGTTGGTTCTCCCAACTACACCCAGTGATTGCTACTGGAGAGAAAGAGAAGACCACACTTGCTCGCCTCGCCGGGGCCGGGCGAAGGGCGTGGGTGTGCGTCATGCACGTGAATGTCCCTCTGAAATCTGGTCCATGGCCTTGCATGAACATGGCTTCGTTTTGACATTCTATTTTTTGCTTTCTTGGCCAATAAGTTTTCGAGTTGGTTTCCTGACCATTAAGTTTTGAAACCTAGTTGGTTTGGATTGTGATCGCGACACGCGTCCATTAATGGGTTTGGTTATGTGCATTTCTAGAAAATCAAAAGTAAATCCCAAATGCCCATGAATAAATGGTAAGACATGGTGCAAATCTTTAATCCCATATCTCTACTGGAGGTGGTGTGAAACCACCTTATACGGTGGGTTCTTCCGACTACACCTAGTGATTGCTACGGGGAGAGAAAAAGAACACCACACTTGCTCGCCTTGCCTGGCCGGGGTTGGAGCGAAGGGCGCGGGTGGGCGACATGCTCGTGAATGGCCCTTTGAAATCCGGTCCATGGACTTATAGGAACATGGCTCCATTTTGCAGTTCTATTTTTTGCTTCATCGACCTTTAAGTTTTCGAGTTGGTTTCTTGACCATTAAGTTTTGGAAACCTAATCGGTTTGGATCGTAATCGTGACACAAGACCGTGTAAGTTGTCCTATATATATGACTTATCGGCCACAACCAAAGATACATCAAAATTGAGTTAGGGTTTTTGCCTCCAGTTTCTTTTGAGTTGGTTCCTTGACCAGTAAGTTTTGAAACCTAATCGGTTTGGATCGTGATCGTGACACATGACCATTAATGGGATCGGCTATGTGCATTTCTAGAAATTCCAAAGTAAATCCCAAATGCCTATGAATGAATGGTAAGACGTGGTGCAAATCTTTAATCCCATATCGCTACTGGAGGTGGTGTGAGACCACCTTATATTGTGAGTTCTCCAAACTACACCTAGTGATTGCTATTGCGAGAGAAAGAGAACACCACACTTGCTTGCCTCACCGGGGCCGGGCGAAGGGTGCGGGTGTGCGGCACGCACGTGAATGGCCCTATGAAATCCGATCAATGGCCTTGCAGGAACATTGCTTCGTTTTGTCGTTCTATTTTTTGCTTCCTGATAACCCACAAGTATAGGGGATCGCAACAGTTTTTTAGGTAGAGTATTCAAACCAAATTCATTGATTTGACACAAGGGAGCCAAAGAATATTCTCAAGTATTATCAGCTGAGCTGTCAATTTAACCACACCTGAAAGACTTAATATCTGCAGCAAAGTATTTAGTAGCAAAGTAGTATGAAAGTAACGGTAATGGTGGCAAAAGTAACAGTAGCAGTTTTGTAGCAATCGTAACAATGGCAACGGAAAAGTAACTTAGCAAGATCAATATGAAACGAGATCGTAGGCAATGGATCAATGATGGATAATTATGTCGGATGGCATTCATCATGCAACAGTTATAACATAGGGTGACACAGAACTAGCTCCAATTCATCAATATAATGTAGGCATGTATTACGTGTATAGTCATATGTGCTTATGGCAAAGAACTTGCATGACATCTTTTGTCCTTCCCTCCCGTGGCAGCGGGGTCCTATGGAACTAAGGGATATTAAGGACTCCTTTTAATAGAGAACCGGACCAAAGCATTAGCACTTAGTGAATACATGAACTCCTCAAACTACGGTCATCATCGGGAAGTGTCCCGACTATTGTCACTCCGGGGTTGCCGGATCATAACACGTAGTAGGTGACTATAAATTGCAAGATAGGATCAAGAACACAAATATATTCCATGAAAACATAATAGGTTCAGATCAGAAATCATGGCACTCAGGCCCTAGTGACAAGCATTAAGCATAGCAAAGTCATAGCAACATCAACCTTACAACATAGTGGATACTAGGGATCAAACCCTAACAAAACTAACTCGATTACATGGTAAATATCATCCAACCCATCACCGTCCAACAAGCCTATGATGGGATTACTCACGCACGGCGGTGAGCATCATGAAATTGGTGATGGAGGATGATTGATGATGACGATGGCGACGGATTCCCTCTCCGGATCCCAAAACGGACTCCAGTCTGCCCTCCCGAGGAAGAACAGGGCTTGGCGGCGGCTCCGTATCGTAAAGCGCGATGAATCCTTTGCTTTGCTTTTTTTCTCCCCGAACGTGTATATATGGAGTTGGAGTTGAGGTCGGTGGAGGTCCAGGGGGCCCACAAGGATGGAGGGCGCGCCCCCACCCTTGTGGCCAGGGTCTGGGCCCCCTTCAGTTGATTCTTTTGTCAATATTTTTTATTAATTCCAAAAATCATCTCCGTGAAGTTTCAGGTCATTCCGAGAACTTTTATTTCTGCACAAAAATAACACCATGGCGATTCTGCTGAAAACTGCGTCAGTCTGGGTTAGTTCCATTCAAACCATGCAAGTTAGGGTCCAAAACAAGTGCAAAGAGTTTGGAAAAGTAGATACGATGGAGACGTATCAACTCCCCCAAGCTTAACCCATCGCTTGTCCTCAAGCAATTCAGTTGACAAACTGAAAGTGATAAAGAAAAACTTTTACGAACTCTGTTTGATTTTGTTGTTGCAAATATGTAAAGCCAACATTCAAGTTTTCAGCAAAGATTATGAACTAGCCATATTCACAATAACATTTAGGTCTCACATTTACTCACATCAATGGCATAATCAACTAGCGAACAACAATAATAAATCTTGGATGACAACACTTTCTCAAAACAATCATGATATGATATAACGATGGTATCTCCCTAGCCATTTCTGAGACCGCAAAACATAAATACATAGCAACCCTAAAGATCAAGAGCTGACTAGACATTGTAATTCATGGTAAAAGAGATCCAATCACAATCATACTCAATATAAATTAATAACGATGCATACAAATGACAGTGGTGCTCTCTAACTAGTGCTTTTCATAAGAGGATGATGACTCATCAATAAAAGTAAATAGATAGGCCCTTCGCAGAGGGAAGCAGGGATTTGCAGAGGTGCCAGAGCTCGAGTTTTGAAATAGAGATAAATAATATTTTGAGCGACATGCTTTCATTGTCAATGTAACGACCAAGAGATCTCAGTATCTTCCATGCTACATACATTATAGGCGGTTCCCAAACAGAATGGTAAAGTTTATACTCCCCCACCACCAACAAGCACACTCCACGGCTGGTCCGAAACAACGGGTACCGTCCAACTAACAACAGTCCTGGGGGAGTTTTTTGCATTTATTTTGATTTGATTTGAGCATGGGACTGGGCATCCCGGTTACCAGCCATTTTCTCGTGAATGATGAGCGGAGTCCACTCATCGTGAGAATAACCCACCTAGCATGGAAGATATTGACAGACCTAGTTGGCACATGAGCGACTCGAGCATACAAAACAGATTATCATTTGTAGATTTAGAGTTTGGCACTTGCAAATTTACTTGGAACGACAGGTAAATACAACATATAGGAAGGTATGATGGACTCATATGGAACAACTTTGGGTTTATGGAAGTGGATGCACAAGCAGTATTCCCACTTAGTACGAGTGAAGGCTAGAAAAAGACTAGGAAGCGACCAACTAGAGAGCGACAACAGTCATAAACATGCATTGAGATTAACCAACATTGAATGCAAGCATGAGTGGGATATAAATCACCATGAACATAAATATCATAGAGGCTATGTTGATTTTGTTTCAACTACATGCGTGAACATGTGCCAAGTCAAGCCACTCGAATCATTCAAAGGAGGATACCGTCCTACCATACTACATCACAACCATTTTAATTTCCATGTTGGCACGCAAGGTAAACCATTATAAACTCCTGGCTAATTAAGCATGGCATGAGTAACTATAATCTCTAATAGTTATTGCAAACATGTTTCATTCATAACAAGTTGAATCTGGAACGATGAACTAATAATATTTACAAAAACAAGATAGGTCGATTCATACCGGCTTTTCCTCATCTCAATCATTTCATCGTATATCGTCATTATTGCCTTTCACTTGCACGACCGAACGGTGTGGATAATAATAATAGTGCACGTGCATTGGTCTAAGCTGGAATCTGCAAACATTTATTCAAAGGAGAAGACAAGGTAATATGGGCTCTTTTGTTAGATCAACAATAACGCAAATGAGAGACACTCAACATTTTCATCGTGGTCTTCTCCTCTCGACCCCCAAAGAAAAAAAAGAATTTCAAAGAAACACACTAAAATATTTTTGGAGTTTTTGTTTTTGTGAAGAAAGTAAAACAAGAACGAGAAAAACTATTTACACGGGAAAGCTCCCAACAAGCAAAATAAGAATGAGAAATCTTTTTGGGTTTTCTTTTAATATTACAACTAAGCATGCATAGAAAGTAAACTAACTTCAACTATTTTTTTGGTTTTTCTTAAGGTTTTTCAAACACATAAGAAGAGAGCGAGAAAAACAAATAAACTAATATGGATAATACAATGAAAAAGTATGAACACTGACAACTGAAATGAGTGTGTGAACATGAATGTAATGTCGGTGAGAAATACGTACCCCCCAAGCTTTGGCTTTTGGCCTAAGTTGGTCTAAGCCCATGGATCAAAGTAGCCCTCTCCGGTGTACTGAGTAGGATCCTGGGGGTTCCACTTGTGACGCCCCCAATTCAATCATACACTAATCATACATGCAATCGTGTACAATCAAGATCAGGGACTCACGGGAAGATATCACAACACAACTCTAAAAATAAAATAAGTCATACAAGCATCATAATACAAGCCAGGGGCCTCGAGGGCTCGAATACAAGTGCTCGATCATAGACGAGTTAGCGGAAACAACAATATCTAAGTACAGACATAAGTTAAACAAGTTGCCATAAGATGGTTAGCACAAATTGGGATACAGATCGAAAGAGGCGTAGGCCTCCTGCCTGGGATCCTCCTAAACTACTCCTGGTCGTCGGCGGCCTCCACGTAGTAGTAAGCACCCTCGTGGTAGTAGTAGTCGTCGACGGTGGCATCTGGCTCCTGGGCTCCAACATCTGGTTGCGACATCCGAGAAAAGGAGGAAAAGGGGGAAAAGAGGGAGCAAAGCAACTGTGAGTACTCATCCAAAGTACTCGCAAGCAAGGATCTACACTACATAGGCATGGGTATCTGTGTAAAGGGGCAATATCGGTGGACAGAACTGCAGAATTCTAGAATAAGAGGGGGATAGCTAGTCCTGTCGAAGACTACGCTTCTGGCAGCCTCCATCTTGCAGCATGTAGAAGAGAGTAGGTGGTAAGTTCACCAAGTATCATCGCATAGCATAAATCCTACCCGGCGATCCTCCCCTTGTCGCCTTGTGTGAGAGCGATCACTGGGTTATATCTGGCACTTGAAAGGGTGTGTTTTATTAAGTATCCGGTTCTAGTTGTCATAAGGTTAACGTACAACTCCGGGTCATCCTGTTACCGAGGATCACGACTATTCGAATAGATAAACTTCCCTGCAGGGGTGCACCACATTACTCAACATGCTCGATCCCCTTTGGCCGGACACACTTTCCTGGGTCATGCCCGTCCTCGGAAGATCAACACGTCGCAGCCCTACCTAGGCACAACAGAGAGGTCAGCACGTCGGTCTAAATCCTATGCACGCAGAGGTCTGGGCCCATCGCCCATTGTACACCTGCATGTTGCGTACGCTGCCGGAAGTAGACCTAGCCTCCCTAATACAAGAGCAGGTGTTCCAGTCCAATCCGGCGCGCGCCGCTCAGTCGCTGACGTCAAGAAGGCTTCGGCTAATACCATGACGTCGAGTGCCCATAACTGTTCCTGCCTAGTTGATTAGTTCGTATAGGCCAGTGGCCAGACTCAGATCAAATACCAAGATCTCGTTAAGCGTGTTATTTTGAAGTAATCGCAAACGCTAACCAGGGCCAGACCCACCTCTCACCTAGGTGGTCTCAACCTGCCCTGTCGCTCCGCCACAAAGTAACAATCGATGTCCGTTGGGAACCCAGGCCCACCTCTACCGGATGGACCCACCTATCCTTTCAGCCCCCACAACGGAATCACTTGCGGGTACTCTACGAGCCGACCCGACTTTAGTCACCACATGTATCATATAATGTATACAAGTATAAACCCGTGATCACCTCCCGAGTGATCACGACCCGGTAGTATAGCATGGCAGACGGACAAGAATGTAGGGCCACTGATGGAATACTAGCATCCTATACTAAGCATTTAGGATTGCAGGTAAGGGTAACAACTGTAGCAACAATGACAGGGTATGCAGCAGAATAGGATTAACCGAAAGCAGTAACATGCTACACTACTCTAATGTAAGCAGTAGAGAGAAGGTATAGGCGATAGCTGGTGATCAAGGGGGGGGGGCTTGCCTGGAAGCTCGGCCGAGAAGGAGGGGTCGCCAACACCTTAGTCGTACTGGGTAGCAGCGGCGTCGGTCTCGGAGTCTACCAGAGAAGAAGAGGGGGAAGAAACAGTAAATACGGAGCAAACAAAGCATCACATAAAATATATCAAGGCAATACGCGGTGCAGGGGTAATCTAACGCGGGGATAGGTGATACTGGCGAAGGGGGAAAACATCCGGGAAAGTATTCCCGGTGTTTGGCATTTTCGGACAGATGAAATGGAGGGGAAAATTTGCATGTTTTCTATGCTAGGGATGTGTGACGGATGAACAGGCTAGGCATTCAGATTCGTCTCATCGTTCTGAGCAACTTTCATGTACAAAGTATTTTCATCCGAGTTACGGTTTATTTAATATTAATTTTAAAAGGTTTAATCAATTTTCTAGAATTAACAGATTATCTTAATTCGAAATTGCACTTATGACGGCAGCATGACATCAGCAGTCAACTCTGACTGTTGACTGGTCAAGCTGACATGTGGGTCCCATTGGTCATAGACTCAGGTTAACTAAACTGGTTTAATTAGACTAACTAAATGATTAGACTAATTTATTTTAATTAGATTAGTTAAACATGATTAGTTAACTTAATTAACTCATTAATTAATTATTTATCTTTTCTAACATTTTTTAAATTCTTTTTATTCTTTTTTCTTTTTTTAATCGTTATGTGAGCGGGGCCCATATGTGATAGGCCCAGAGGCCTTAACGGGCGCTGGGCAGAAGGGCGACGGGCGCCTGGGCGGGCGCTCGCCCGCAGGGAGTGCGGCGGGGCCAGGCCAGTGGCCAGGGCGGTAGCCGCCGGGGCGAGAGGCGGCGCGGGGACACGGCGGCTATGGTCGGCGAGCAGCTGCAGCGGGGCGGAGCGGGGGAAGCGGCAGGGTGGAGCCGGCAGTGAGAGGGGGCCAGCAGCGGGCGCGGCTGGAGCCTACGCGCGCGTGGGGGGAGCTCGGGCGAACGGGGGCGTGGCCGACGCGGGGTAGCGGGTTGCGGACGCAGGCCGCGGCGAGCAGACGGGAGACGACAAGCGCGGCAATCGCGTGGGCGCGCGCGAGGGGCTGCGACGAAGGAGTGGTCTGTGATGGGGGAGGGCGCGGCCAGACGGAGTGGGCACGACGACGGCGGGCGCGCGCGGCTGTGGCCGGGCACGGGCCGGCGTGGCCGCTGGGCGCGACCGAGCGCGCGGAGCGAAGGTGGACGTTGGCGGCTGCAGAGGTGGGTGCGGGCGCCGGTATGGAGCAGTAGCGGTGAGCAACATCTGTACCAGCAGGCAACGACACGGGCGTCGGTGATTAGCTACGACGGTGATGGAAGTAATGGCTACGGGCACAAATTCGAGGCGTAATAATAGGGGTTTGGGGGAGGAGCTCACAGCGGATCTCAACGAGGGCTTGCTGAAGCCGGAGGGAGTCTAAGAGCGGCGAATCAAACGACGAGGTGCGACGGTCGTCGAGGAGGAAGTGCTCGACGATGATGACGATGCGGTGAGGATCCTGTCGAGTCTTTGTGCATATTTGAAGTACACGAGGCAGAGGTAGCTCCGGGACCTCGTCTGCAAGCTCGGGGGGGGGGGGGGGCACGTTGGCCACGCAGGTGACCACGGTCATGGAGGCGGCGGCTCGGCCTTGCACGAGAGCGATGGAAGCGGCGCGAAGAGAGGGGGGAAATGCGCTAGGTTTTGCGAGAGGGGTCGCGGGGTTGCTCTTAACCTAAGGGGGGTCGTGGGATGGGTGCCACGGCGGCATCGCCGGCCAGGGAGGCCCAGATGGCCGCCACGCTCCCCTATGCCTCCTGTAGCGGGAGGTGGAGGGAGATGGAGGTGGGTTGGGCTGGGCTGGCTATTGTTGCTAGATGGGCCAAAATGCACGATGCCACTAGAGTCCACTAACAAAGTAGCAGTTAGGCATTTTCCTTTTATGTTTTCTGTTTCTTATTTACCTTCAGTATTATTTTGGTTTTATAAATACAAGACATGGCCCATAATTAGTGATGCAATATTAGGCACTGCCAAAAAGTCTTGTTTTTTTAAATAGTTTGTATTGTCTATTACTTTAAAAGCTTTTAAATAATTGGTTTTGTTACTGCTTTGTTCATTTTAGAGTTTTAAACACTTCATAAAATTGGGGTTTCTCCACCAACATTTAGTATGGATTATTTTCCACAAACCGAACATTTTAGTTTCAATATTTGAAAACTTTTGTTGGTTGCCATTTTTTGAATTTGAAATTGTATCCGTTTCAAACTAATGCGCGATTAGCAACAATAATCAAGGTGACGTGGCATCATTAGCAAAGGTTCACTGTAGCTTAATTACCCGGGCATTATACCACTGGTTGGCGAGCTCTCGTGGATCCTACTGATAAATAGACTCCTGATATGGATCAGGTGATGGCTCTGGCTTGGGAGCTGGGGATCGTGTCCCCTCCCAGTATGCATGAATGTCCGCGGGCAAAACAAAGTACCTGCCTGAATGAATATCGAACAAAGTAGGTGCAGGCAAGGTAATAATCTGAAAAGTATCCTCGCTAAATATCAAGTTATAAATGAGTTTATTTTCCTCATCATAGCCAATAAACTTATGCGCTATCATGCTATCATAATCTAAGTATATAGTAGGTAGTAGTTTCTCCTCTTTTTCATAATGCCTAATGGGTATCTCGAAGCGTCTAGCAAGGCGGGAAGCGAAGATACCTCTGAAAATAGGCCCCTTTGTATGGTTTAAACTCAAGCATTTAGAAACCATAGCACCTAAACTGAAAGTTCTATCACAAAGTAGAGCATAGTGCAAAATGGAAAGGTCAGGAGCGCTAAGGCCTCCACTCTCCCCACGACAATTAAACATCTCCTAGCAAATAATGAGTAGTAACGCAAAACAGGAAAATGTAAACTGGCCACTCTCGCTTCCGACACCCTTCTCCTTTCCCCTACGGTGACTTCATTAATAAAATCTTCCACGTCACTAGAGCGTGGTTCCTCGACGCTACCCTCATATGGTAATTTACAAACCTCAGAAAAGTCATAAAGAGTCATTTCCTTGTACTCATCATATAAGTAAAAGTCTACCATGGGTGGTGATCTCCTAGCATGAAAATGAAAATTTTGGACGAAAGTATTAGTGAGTAGGCGATACTGATCACACTGGTCAAGGAGGAAGTTGGTGATGCCTGCATTCTCAGCCAAATAATAGAAATCATCATAAATTCCGGCCGCCTGCAAGAATGCGTCACATGGCCATTCACACGGCCAAATCTCCGCGGTGCAAGGAAGATTGTACTTGGGCTTCTCCTTCTCCTCATTTTCCTTATCCTTCGAACCCCGCCTCGAGGAGCCTGTCAACAATCTCCTCAACATTTTCTTCCTTTGAAAATTTCTGAAATTTTTAGTGGCTCAAAATAAAAGTGAACCAAACTCAACAAAATTGATAACAACTACTCGCACAAGTGCCTAGAGGCTATATCATGCATCAAAACTACTTTGGACCATATAAATTTGACATGCAAGCTCAAGAACAAGGTCACCACAACAACAAAAAATTTGCAATAAATAAAGCACTAGAACAAAAACTAATTGGACCATTGGAGGAGTCACATACCGAAGAACAATCCCCCAAAGCAGTTTTGTGAATGGAGCTTTGAGCAAGGAGATCGAAAATGGCAACAAAATGAGCAAGAACACTAGTTTGAGCTATGGAGTGATTTTTTCTTGAGGTAGACGAAGTGGATGGGTGTTGGAATAAGTGGAGGGGGCCACGTGGGGCCCACAAGGACAGTGGGAGCGCCCTCCACCCTTGTCGCCAGCTGGTGAGGCCCCCTAGTGTGTGTTTAGTGCTAGAAATTCTCAAATATTGTAAAAAAATCATACTAAATTTTTAGGGCATTTGGAGAGTTTTTATTTTCGAGACATTTTTTTATTGCACGGATAATTCAGAAAACAGACAGATAATACTAGTTTTGCTTTATTTAATCTAAATAACAGAAAGTAAAAGGTGGGTACAGAAAGTTGTGCTTTCTAAATTCATCCATCTCATGCCCATCAAAAGGAATTCATTAACAAGGTTGATCAAGTCTTATTAACAAACTTCTTCCGAATGACATGAAACCTGAGAACTTTCGATAACACTAGGTTACCTCAATGGGGATATGCATGTCCCCAACAATAAGAGTATCATACTTCTTTTTGATAGTAGGTAGAGGGAATTCAAAACCTCCTATTGTAATAGTTGAAATTTTTCCAATAGAATTGATACTATGAACTTGAGGTTGTTTCTTCGGAAAGTGTACGGTATGCTCATTACCATTAACATGAAAAGTGACATTGCCTTTGTTGCAATCAATAACAACCCCTGCAGTATTCAAAAAGGGTCTACCAAGGATAATCGACATACTGCCGTCCTCGGGAATATCAAGAATAACAAAGTCCGTTAAGATAGTAACGTTTGCAACCACAATAGGCACGTCCTCACAAATACCGATGGGTATAGCAGTTGATCTATCAGCCATTTGCAAAGATATTTCAGTAGGTGTCAACTTATTCAATTCAAGTCTACGATACAAACAGAAAGGCATAACACTAACAGCGGCTCCAAGATCACATAAAGCAGTTTTAACATAGTTTCTTTTAATGGAGCATGGTATAGTTGGTACCCCTGGATCTCCAAGTTTCTTTGGTATTTGACCCTTAAAAGTATAATTAGCAAGCATGGTAGAAATTTTAGCTTCTGGTATCTTTCTTTTATTAGTAACAATATCTTTCATATATTTAGCATAAGGAGGCATTTTAAGCATATGAGTCAAACGCATACGCAAAAAGATAGGTCTAATCATTTCAGTAAAGCGCTCAAAATCCTCATCATCCTTTTTCTTGGATGGCTTAGGAGGAAATGGCATGGGTTTCTGAACCCATGGTTCTCTTTCTTTACCATGTTTCCTAGCAACGAAGTCTCTCTTATCATAAAGTTGATTCTTTGATTGTGGGTGATCAAGATCAACAAGAGGTTCTATCTCTACATCAATATCATTACTAGGTTGAGCATCAACATGAACATCATTATTAACACTATCACTAGGTTCATGTTCATCACCAGATTGTGTCTCTGCATCAGAAATAGAAATATCATTGGGGTTCTCAGGTGTGTCTATAGCAGGCTCACTAGCATGCAAAGTCCTATTAGTTTCCTTTTTCTTTTTATTACTAGGACTAGGGGCATCAGTATTAATTCTCTGAGAATTTTTCTCAACTCTCTTAGGATGGCTCTCGGGATACAAAGGTTCCTGGGTCATTTTACCACCTATAGTCATAACCCTAACAACATTATCAGTATTCTTATTATTCAACTCATTAAGAAAATCATCCTGTGCCTTAAGTACTTGTTCCACTTGAGTTGTAACCATGGAGGCATGGTTAGTAATAAGCTTAAGATCATTAACAGTTCTACTCATATAATCACCCAAGTGGTCAAGCATGTAAGCATTACGTTTCAATCGTCTACTAACATAAGCACTGAAATTTTCTTGTTTAACAATAAAATTATCAAACTCAAACTAGCAGACTTATTATGAGTAATATCACCTTCATCAAATCTATGGAGAGAGTTTACCTCTATTACCTGTGTTGGGTTATGAAGACCATGTATTTCTTCAATAGGCGGTAAATTCTTAACATCTTCAGCTTTAATACCTTTTTCTTTCATAGATTTCTTTGCCTCTTGCATATCTTCAGGACTAAGAAATAGAATACCCCTTTTCTTCTGAGTTGGCTTAGGAGTTGGTCCAGGAATTGTCCAATCATTATCATTACTCAATATATTATTCAATAGCAATTTAGCTTGCTCAACAGTTCATTCCCTGAAAACACAACCAACACAACTATTGTTGTAGGGTGGAACCCTAGATGGATATCTTTCACGAATTGGAGGGGAAATCCCCAAGAACACGAAGAACACAAGAGAGGGGAAACACTCAAATTGACTAGATCCAATCACACATATGCTAGATCCAAGAACACACAAGAGGTCACAATGATCTAAGAACAACAAAGGAAAGATACAAGGTACTAGTTCATCCCAATCCTATGAGGAGAGAGGTCTTGATGATCCTATGATGGGGATCCTTCCCAAGATGGGGGCTTGAATCCACTAGGGATCTTCTCCGTAGGAGGTCTTGATCTCCATAGGAGAGGTCTCTCTCTCTCTCTCTCTCTCTCTCTCAAGAGGAGGTACAAGGAGCAAAGCTCACTAAATCATCTCATATACTTTGCTACCCTCCAAATGAGCTAGGTGGGGGTAGTTATAGTCTAGGGGCGAAATAAGAGGGGGAGAGGGTTACAAGGGCAAAACCCCCAACTTGCATGCATGCATTCGCGGAGTGGCCCAGGCACCCGGTGCAAAGGGGTCCGGGCACCCGGACCGGTCAGGGACCAACACTCCAGTTCTGCCGGGCACCCGGGGGCGAAGGGGTCGGGCACCCGGCCCATACAGGCGCGCGGCCGAAGGGTGGTCGGGCACCCGGGGGTCCCAAGCCCGTGCACCCGGGGTGGCACCGTGCGGCTGGGACAAGGGGCCGGGCACCCGAAGAGCGGCGGGGCGCAGGAGGCCGGGCACCCGGGGCCGGCTGGGAGCGGCGCCAGGGGGGCCGGGCCTCCGGGGCCAAAGTGCCCGGGCACCCGGGGTGTCCAGTGGGACTCCGGTCCTTCGCGTTCTTCTCCCTCTCCTTCTCCTTGGGTCTCTGGTGAACTTGGTGATTCCTCCGTGCTTCCTTGTGACGATCTCCGAAGTACATAAGAATGCATAACGTGTCTCTTTGAGGTAGAATCCCATTCTTAAGTGAATCCCGACGAAACTCGGAGAGGAAAGAATTAACCTCGGTTTCGATAGTGCGTGCACGTGCTCTTGTCATTGGTCCTCGAGGTGCTTGATGAGTTGTAGTAGAGTCCATGGGGATGAGCAAGGGATGCTCCGCATCATCTCCCCCCCCCTTGGGAGAGATCCGTCCACGGATCGGGATCTTCATCACCATGGGAAAGAGAGGGCGTCGCCGTGTAGAAGTGGATGTTCACCAAGTACCCGTCATCTTGAAGCTCGAAATGGGCACTCTCCGATGCCACACCGTCTTGTGATTCCTTCAAAAGTTGCAAAGATAACAAGCACTTGGAAAAATAAATGCGGTTGGTGTTATAGCAAAACCAAGCATTCGAGAGGTGAATAACCCAACAAGTGTTGTCCTCAAGCATAGCATATGGTTTGACAAAGAAGTGTGGCATGGCATTAGGCATCTAAATTGAGCACATGGAAAAGCACCATGGAAACAATCATGCAAAGGTGAGGTAAAGATGCTAGTATGTGGGACAAGTAAACAAGCATCTACCTCAATGTCATAGCAAGCATGCATAAAGTGCTCAACAAATGGTCTATGGTATACATATGAACCATTCACAACACCAAATAAGAGAAGATGTCTAAACACATGGGGTAAGTGCAAGACAATCCGAGCATAATGTGTACATGGTATAGTGAAAATAGTGTGGCACTCAACACTATGGAAAGAGCAATTGTTCATCATGTGTGAGGCAATCAAGTCAAGCAATTGACAAGCAATGGGACATGGCATATGTGAAGTAATGACATTGTTGCAACCAAACATATGATAGGAGCAAGTAATCCAAGAATTGGATGCAACATGAGAAAGCATAGAAATCAAGTCGTGCAAACTAGTGGAGCGAATATGCAACACACTAGAGGAAATCATGGCAATCATGTCATGTGAGCAAATAATAGATATAGGAAATGCACATGACATATCGCGAGCACGAGCACAAAGCAAGATCATAGTATCATCCTAAGAACGTGGCATAAATGGAACATGGCAATAACAAGCAATATCTCCACCAAGCTTGCAAATACACATACAAGTAGTAGCATCAATCATCATGTGTAATGCAGAGCATCGGTCACAAATGCATGGCAAATGTAAAGAAATGAGCATATCATGCAAAGTGAACATGGAAATATGGGCATAAAGTGAGAAGTGGTATATAACCCATAACCAAGTGAGGGCCATGTAGAAGAAATGCGCGAAGTCTTTGCTCGAAGAGAGCGGTGGTAAGAATAATCGACGGTATTCCAAATCATCACTGCTCTCTAGAGATCGTTTCGTCAACTCATGGGATTGCGAGGTTGACGAGGTAGAATGTGTACCTACACAAAAGAGACACAAACCAAAGAAATTGTGCGCATGGTAAATGTACACATCATCCATCATGATGTGTATGTGCATGTGTGAGTCAAAACGGATTCTAGATC
This sequence comes from Aegilops umbellulata, assembly GCA_032464435.1. Classification (NCBI taxonomy): domain Eukaryota; kingdom Viridiplantae; phylum Streptophyta; class Magnoliopsida; order Poales; family Poaceae; genus Aegilops; species Aegilops umbellulata. The sequence continues at coordinate 217,680,320 of CP136055.1, forward strand.
TGCCCTCCCGAGGAAGAACATGGCTTGGAGGCGGCTCCGTATCGTAAAACACGATGAATCCTTCTCTTTGATTTTTTTCTCCTCGAACATGAATATATGGAGTTGGAGTTGAGGTCGGTGGAGGTCTAGGGGGCCCACAAGGATGGAGGGCGCGCCCTAGGGGGTGGGCGCGCCCCCACCCTTGTGGCCAGGGTGTGGGGCCCCTTTAGTTGACTCTTTCGCCAATATTTTTTATTAATTCCTAAAATCATCTTCGTGAAGTTTCAGGTCATTCAGAGAACTTTTATTTCTACACAAAAATAACACCATGGTAATTCTACTGCAAACAGCATCAGCCTAGGTTAGTTCCATTCAAATCATGCAAGTTAGAGTCCAAAACAAGGGCAAACGATTTTGGAAAAGTAGATACGATGGAGACGTATCAGTTCCTTGGCTAGTAAGTTTCCGAGTCGGTTTCTTGACCATTAAGTTTTGAAACCTTTTTGGTCTGGATCGTGATCGCGACACGCAACCGTGTAAGTTGTCCTATATATATGACTTATCAGCCATCGCCAAAGATACATCAAAATTGAGTTAGTGTTTTTGCCTCCTCTCTCTATTTGTGTTGCCATCGTAATCTACTCCACTCTGAACGCCCGTGTGCATCTAAGAGGGGAGACAAGGTGTCTAGAGCCTCTCTCACCCTCGTGATCCTACACCGGGAGAGTGTGAATTAGGTTTTTGGGGAGCACTATGCGCGACTGCTCAAGTTGGTCACTAGGGGTCGTCTCACCTCCAAGTTAGACGACACCACACACCATCATCTCCGCCGCCAATAGCTTTGCATCACCAACATCATCATCAATAACATCACCTCCGCGGCAACTGCAACTAATGATTAATACATGCACCGTGATCTCATCTAGTCATTAATTATGGCTATTGTTGCATGTGTGATGCTATTGTTCATATTGTTTAGTGCATCTAGTATAGTTTACATATACATGCTAATTGTTGATTTAATCATGATTTATATTCTATAATTAATCATGAAATTGCCTAATTTTCAACAATCCAAAAATCTAATTTAGGCTATTTCCTCAGTTAAATACGGTTAGTTTTGCTGATGTACTGAGGTCGGTAAGTTTACCCATCTGCACTTCAAGAGGTGGCAAGTGAAGTTCACGCTCTAGCTTCTCGGTCTGAAAGTTTTCCACGTTAGTACTAGCATGTCAGAGAGAATTTCTGATGAAGATTAGAGAAAGTTCCAGGAAGCCAATACTATCTTTGTGGAATGCGTTATGAGTGTTCGTGTTGCATGTCTGTGTGATGTGTACATGCACCTACAAGATGGGAGGCAGCTGTGGAATGCACTGGATACTAAATTCGATGCAATAGACGTAAGCAATGAACAATATATCATGAAGAGATTCCATGACTACGAAATGCAGAATAACCATTTTGTAGTTAAACAAGCTCACGAGATACAACGTATTTTAAAGTACTTGAACTCCTTAAGTGCGACTTACCCAACAAATTCATGACCGGATGCCAAATTGCCTCCTTTATGGAGGATTTTCGCCACTACTCTGAAGCATAAGATGTTGGAAATATGCCCTTGACGCAATAATAAATATTATTATTTATTCTATTTTCGTAATTAATGTTTATATTCTATACTATAACTACAATGGTTCTCCAGTCTGCATAAGCATGGGGCTTGGAGGAAAACCATGTGTACATGTAGAATAATAAATGGTAAAATAGATTTCTAGTATCACCTCTAAGACTAGCTCAAGTGTTGCATGATGGTTCTATTTTTCCGATCATGGGCATATCAATGTCGGCAACTTTGAGGATAGAATGTTAGAAGAACATTTGTCTTGAACAGACCCAGATTGATTGTTATTACTCTGAGATACTTTCATCACAAGTTAATGGTTCATAACACACTCAAGTTAAATGTTTGCATAATTGATACGTCTCCAACGTATCTATAATTTTTGATTGCTCCATGCTATATTATCTACTGTTTTGGACTATATTGGGCTTTATTTTCCACTTTTCTATTATTTTTGGGACTAACCTATTAACCGGAGGCCCAGCCCAGAATTGTTGTTTTTTGCCTATTTCAGTGTTTCGAAAAAACGGAATATCAAACGGAGTCCAAACGGAATAAACCTTTCTGGAACGTGATTTTCTTCCCGAATATGACCCAGGAGAGTTGGACCCTACGCCAAGGAAGATTCGAGGTGGGCACGAGGTAGGGGGCGCGCCCTACACCCCCAGGCGCGCCCCCACCCTCGTGGGCCCACCGAGGCTCCACCGATGTACTTCTTCCTCCTATATATACCCACGTACTCCCAAACGATCAGAACAGGAGCCAAAAACCTAATTCCACCGCCGCAACTTTCTGTATCCACGAGATCCCATCTTGGGGCCTGTTCCGGAGCTCCGCCGGAGAGGGCCGTCATCATAGAGGGCTTCTACATCATCATAGCCTCTCCGATGAAGTGTGAGTAGTTTACCTTAGACCTTCAGGTCCATAGTTATTAGCTAGATGGCTTCTTCTCTCTTTTTAGATCTCAATACAATGTTCTCCCACGTTCAATGCAGCGTTAAAAAAAAGGATCAGGGGGATGGCGACTCCCACCTCCCACCGCCGACCTAAACCCTAGCCACCCTCCACGCCGGCGATCTCCACGTTCAATCGTGGGGCGGGACTTTTGATCCGCTCATTCGCTCTGGCGTCCTTTCCTCTTTCCTTTGGTTATCATCTTCATGGCGGTGCATGCATCCATCTCGCTTGGGCTGGATTTTCCCCCCGGAATGGCCCTTTCTCAGGAGATCTGGCGCTCTTTTCGAAGGATGGTGCATCCTACGGAACGATCTGGCCACTTCATCATGGTGGTCTCTTTTGCTCGGAGTTCTTTCCGACTGGATGAGGATAATGTTGGTCTCTCTCTTGAAGCTGCTCTTGGAGGGTATTGTTCTTCACTTAAGGTATCTTGCCTACGAGACCGTGTATTCTCCTTTCATGTCTCTTGCAAGGATGTTGGGTTTTTCATTCTGCACCAAAGATCCTTTGTGTGCGACCATTTTAAGTGTTTCTTTCATCTTTGGGGACATGGGGGTCCTGATTGGGAGCAAGAGTTTAAGCGTTGGCAATTAGAGTGTCAACAGGAATGGATCTTGGTTAGTCCCTCTAAGGCTAGAGCCAAATTAGGGTTGTTAGCCATGAAAAAACCTCCGGCCAAATCATCTCTTAAAACCTCTTTGGGTGCCAAGAAGAAGCTTAGGTTTGCCACCTTCATTAACTATGAGGCGTGCAAAGGTTATCATTATCCTGCCTCCTCTCAAGATTGTTTAACTGTTCGGGAGGCTGGTTATGTGGTTAATTCTGATGAGGAGCCTTCCTCGCCGGAGATACACACACCCTCGCCGCTGGTGGCCATCAAATTTGGATCTTTGCCACCTTCTCCGGAATCTCCGCGTTCGGTTCCTTCTTCGCCCGGATCTTCAGGGATTTTGAAAGTTATTGTTGGGCCAAAGTTCTCGGGTTCAAAAGATTTTCCTATTGATCTAGTTACCGCTGGCCCACCTAGCCCTGACATCCTGGGCCCAGATACTGTCAATGCCCCAATCGACGTATCTGATGATGATTCTATTGATGTTGGACCTTAGGCTGCTCATATTCCATCCCCACAGGATATTGTTTCCGATCTGCAGAGTTTTGATGAGATGATTGAAGACCTCGCTGCCAAGTTTTGGGACTGTCAGCATTGTTTGGGTATGGCCCACTGTCGGTGTCAAAACCGGCGGATCTCGGGTAGGGGGTCCCGAACTGTGCGTCAAGGCCGGATGGTAACAGGAGACAAGGGACACGATGTTTTTACCCAGGTTCGGGCCCTCTCGATGGAGGTAAAACCCTACTCCTGCTCGATTAATATTGATGATATGGGTAGTATAAGAGTAGATCTACCACGAGATCAAGGAGGCTAAACCCTAGAAGCTAGCCTATGGTATGAATGTTGTATGATGAAGTTGTCCTACGGACTAGAACCCTCCGGTTTATATAGACACTGGATAGGGTTAGGGTTACACAGAGTCGGTTATAATGGTAGGAGATCTTGAATATCCGCATCGCCAAGCTTGCCTTCCACGCCAAGGAAAGTTCCATCCGGACACATGACGAAGTCTTCAATCTTGTATCTTCATAGTCCTGGAGTCCGGCTGAAGGTATTGTCCGGCTACCCGGACACCCCCTAATCCAGGACTCCCTCAGTAGACCCTGAACCAGGCTTCAATGACGACGAGTCCGGCGCGCAGATTGTCTTCAGCATTGCAAGGCGGGTTCCTCCTCCAAGTCCTTCATAGAAGATTGTAAACACCAAGAGTAGTGTCCAGCTCTGCAAAATAAGCTTCCACATATTGCCATAGAGAGAATATTATTAACACAAATCAAACCTGCTGACGTATTCCGCAGTGTGTCATCACACTACGTCCAAGTCCTTTACTCGAATCGTTTTTACTTTTCCACCTCAGCACGTCTTGCGAGGCGGTTTCCTTGGCACGTCTTGTCAAAGCAGAGATCGTGTGCCCTTTTTATGGGATTCTCATCAATACGGACGTGGGTAACCCAACCGCGCCATTTATCACGGCGCTTGGGAGGCAAGCGAGTTTTATTAGGCAGGTGGGGACGCACAACCGCATCCGCCCATATAAGGGGATAAGGATCCACCTTTTTACCTATGCCTTCTTCCTCCTTTGCCTATCCATCTCTTGCGCACTCGAGCTCCAGCGCCCAAGCCCGCACTTCCCACCTCAACCTTCTCCAGCAATGTCCGGAGCGGGAGGCAAGTGGATGGTCTCCTCCGTTGCGGAGGGCCAAGTCAAAAAGCTAAGGAAGGCCGGATACTTGTCCAAGGACATCGCGCACCGGCTTCCCTATAAGGGGCAGCTTCTCCCCACCCCAAGGCCCCATGAGAGGGTAGTGTTCCTTCCCCACTTCCTCCGCGGACTGGGTTTTCCACTCCACCCATTTGTCTGGGGGCTCATGTTCTACTACGGCCTGGATTTCCATGATATGGCCCCGAACTTCATCCTCAACATCTCGACGTTTATCATCGTGTGCGAGGCTTTCCTCCGCGTCCGCCCCCATTTCAGCCTCTGGCTCAAGACCTTCAACGTCAAGCACAAGGTGGTGTGCGGCAGCCAGGCGGAGTGCGGAGGCACCATGGCGGGCAAGATGGCCAACGTCCTATGGCTCGAGAGCTTCTTTGTGGAGACCCTGAAGGGGTGGCAATCCGGGTGGTTTTACATCACCAAGCCACGCGATCCGAAATGGATCGCGGCCCCCGAGTTCCGTTCCGGACCCCCCACGCGGCTCATGTCCTGGAAAGAGACGGGCCTGTCGTGGGGTGACGAAAAAGAGGTGACCGGACTGCAGTCATGCGTCCAGTCCCTGGTGAACAAGCCAATCAGGCTTGTTAATGTAGTCCAGGTTATGCTCGTCCGCCGGATCCTCCCGTGCCAACAATGGGATTTCAATCTGTGGGAGTTCGATCCGGCGCAGCACCAAACTCTCAACAGGCTCTTCGACACGACGTGCGAAGATGCCTGGAAGATGCTGTTCAAGGGCGCCGAGGCTCCCGCATCCGCTTCCGAGGACCGCGGATACAGCTCGCAGCGTCACACTAGTGAGGTAAACTACTTTCACCTTTTATAGGATGTTAAGTTTGTTCATAGTTTGACTCTATGCGGGATCTAAACTCCCTTACCTTTGACAGGCTTGGCAGGCGACGTCCGGACCGATCAACTGTCCGGCTCCCTTGCCCAAAGACCCAGCCCCTGCTCTCCTAGTGAAGCTGCTGGTTCCGGCACCTTATGTGGTGCCGGAGAAGAAGGCCAAGAAGAAGAAGACCACGGGGACTCGAAAGAGTGCCCTTAATGTGGTGGTGTCAGACTCGTCATCCGACGAGTCCGAGACGCCCTCCTCCCGTGAAAACGAGGAGGAGGAAGAAGAAACCTCTCCCCCTCCAGCGGGGGAAGGAAAGAAAAGGGAGGCCGCCCCAACGGGGGATGCCGAAGGGTCCAGGAAGAGGAAGACCTCTCCGCCGGACTACTCCCCCGACACCGAAGAGGACGAAGAGGAGTGGCCAGACAGGGCCAAGCGTCCGGCGAAATCGTAAGTTCGGATATCAGAGTAACTCATGATGCTCCTTTGTTGCATAGCTTTCCTAATGTTGAACGTAATTATGCAGCCCGCCCCAGGCCGAACTCAACGAGTCATCGAGCGGCTTCCTGGATTCATCGGACGTGAACTCAGTTCCGCCCACTGTCTCCCCCCACGCTGCAGATGACGTTGAAGTGGCGTTGCAACGAGATCCGGGGCAGGAGGAGGTGGTCCTGGAGGAGCCGCAAGGCGACCTCCTGGACTCCAGGAGTAAAGGGGACAAGACCCCCCCAGGGCTCCAAGTCCGGCTTTGCGCCGGACACCGCACCGGAATCTTCAACGGTTCTGGACCGCGGTAGGCGAACTCCTTCCAAGAGGAGCAAGCCTTCTGAGCCGGCGGCCTCTGTCCAACCGGAGGTGCTGGACAATCTGCTGGAGGTGCTTGACGGCGCCTCCATCGACGAGGAGCACCGTACTATTATGAGTACGGTGATCCAGAAGGTTCAGTCCGCCAAGAGCGGACTGACTGAAGCTTGTGCTAGCCTTCTAACAGGCTTCGAGGTAAGCAAAAATATGTAAAAATATTACCGCATAGACAGTAGCCCCTGATGCTCTGTTTGGCGTTCGGAAAGAAAAGCCGAATAGAGGATCTATTAAATTTTGCAGGAGTCTAAAAAAAGAGTCAATATGCGTATGCAGGCTTCGCTGCTATCCACCGCCGCACTGACTGCGGAGGTGGGTGTCCTGAAACAGGACCTCGAGCGGACCGAGCGAGAGCTCGGCCTTGCCAAATGGCAACTCGGGGAGAAAGAAGGTAAGAAATACCTTACAGAAAAAGTGCCTATAAAAAGACGTGATTGCAAAAAATAACAGGATTGTACTGCTTATTGTAGGGGCCACGACTGAGGTGGCGACCCTCAAGCAGGCGCTTTATGAGGCCGAAAAGAAAACGGCCGCGGAGCGCACCGAGCGAGAGAGACTTGGGGCTTAGGTCGGCGAGGTGCAGCAAGAGCTTCAGGCTCTCATGAAAAAACATGAGAGTTTGGAGCTTGAGTCAAAGACGCAGACATCCGAGCTCGCGGCGGCCCTTGAGACTGCCCAGTCTGCCAAGGCCGAAGCCCAAAAGGCCCTCCAAGAGTTGGAGGAGATGAAGAAGATAACAGCGGGTAAGGCATTCTTTATGCAAAGCAGAAATATAAAAGTAAACTACTTGTTACTTACCCGAATCCGGAGCTCTCCAGGGGCGTTCGCAGATCTTCCCCGCAGCGTATCCGCCGCCGTCGCATTCTACCGAGCTGAAGAGGGCAGCTCGACGGAGAAGGTGTTCTGGTCTCAGTATGCTGAGGCCGGACATCCTGTGCCCTTGAGCGATCAGCTGAAACAGCTGGTCGAGCTCCACAAGGCGGCCGAACAGGCCATGAAGGGCTTCATAGTTCGGCTGTGGCCCGGAGAGGCCCTGCCTGGGAGCTACTTCGGGCTGGTGCGGCGGCTGGTGGGGGCCTGTCCAAGGCTCGAGGTCATCAAGCGCTCCGTCTGCATCGAAGGTGCCCGTCGGGCCCTTGCCCGTGCAAAGGTGCACTGGGGTAAGCTAGACGGTGAGAAGCTTGTGAAGGACGGGCCGCCGCCGGGGAAGGAGCATCGCAAGCCCAAGAACTACTATAAGGATGTTCTTGCGGGTGCCCGCCTTGTGGCGGATGAATGTACCAAGGATGTAATTTTTGAATGAACTCGCTCGTGTTTATCCTGTGCGTTGAAAACTTGTTCATATGACCTAAGCAATGCTCGTTGAATTTAAAATATTACTTTCTGTGCGGCCGTTTATCAAAGAATCGAGAGATGGCCAGTCGTCGACTTCTGCCCCCATGCCACTAGTGCTGGGGTGTTCGGGATAAACCTGAGCGCTCTTTTTCCCATAGTTGGGTCCTTCGAGGGAGGCGCTCAGCACAACGAACCAGGCAATCAGACTATAATGCTTGAACACTCTCACTTAGCCATAGAACTCTATAATTTTAAATTTCGGCGAAGCCCATAGTTCGGAAGACCGAGTTCGGGGCGCTATCCACGCCTTGGCCGGACAAAGCCGACTCCTCGCTCGAAGCGGCATAGGTCTTTAGGGACTCAAAAAACCTCTCGAACAACGACCGGTCTCTCGCCTCATCATGACAGTCAGTTTTAGCTTTCTCCACTGAGGTGCTTAACCCAGCTCAACCGGGGCACAATCGCAGTGGTTCTCCTAGTGCTACCTTAGCCGATATAGCGGAACGTAAGGCACCAAAACATAGGAGCCGGGCAAACCCAACTATTGACCCAAATCATGATTCGGAGCCGATGCATATAGTGCTATAAGTTCAGGGTGCCGCACTTGTGAAAGTGTACGGACTTCTCACACCATACTGAGGGGTACTAAAGCCCCTGGCGTGTTTGCCGTACCATGGTGTACGGGTGCAACATGTCATTTAATAAACATATATATGAAAACAGGATAATGCAAAAAATAGACAAAAGCTATGCATTGTTTATAGAGAGGCTGCTTATCAAAGCCGAACGATACAAGTAGTGTGATAAGCAAAAGATTTTGGACTATTTAACATGTCCTGGCTAGGGGCAGGCCGCGGAATTGTATTTAAAACAGGTATACTGCTCGTAACAGAGACCACCTGGGAGTTCCATAATGCGGCATAGCTTGTCTGCCTCCCTGATCTTGCATCGTTTGTGCGGCAGTTGAATTGCCGAACAGGTCGTCCGAAGTATGGAGTCCTGAAAGTAAGAAAAAATTTAAAAAAAGGAGTTCGGCAGCCCCTGGTACGTTTTAAGCCGTATTTTGGGCTTGCCGTTATTGTGCCCCTTCCCCTGCGCCCATGGTATTTCAAGAGCGTAGTTATGTACGCGAGGCACTGGTTTCGCTATGTCGCGAGGGCTGGGGTGGGGGCCGCATTGCTACGCTTGCTCAGAACGTGCCAGGCGGTCTTGTTGTAGGTTACTCCGGGCGCGCTTGGCAGTGTCTGGCTTCTTAACAGCCGGACTGGAGAATTGCCTAAGAAGGCCGCTTTGTACTTCCGCTGCGAGAGCCGCCATGTGCTCCTCCGTACGGAGGGAGCGTTCGGTGTTTCTGTTGACCGTAATTACTCCTCGAGGGCCTGGCATCTTGAGCTTGAGATATGCGTAGTGCGGCACCGCATTGAACTTTGCAAATGCAGTTCGCCCGAGCAAGGCGTGATAGCCACTGCGAAACGGGACTATATCGAAGATTAACTCTTCGCTTCGAAAATTGTCCGGAGATCCGAAGACCACTTCATGTGTTACCGAGCCTGTACAGTTGGCCACTACACCTGGTATGACGCCTTTAAAGGTCGTTTTCGTGGGCTTAATCCTTGAGGGATCTATGCCCATTTTCCGCACTATATCCTGGTAAAGCAGGTTCAGGCTACTGCCGCCGTCCATGAGGACTCTTGTGAGATGAAATCCGTCGATGATTGGGTCGAGAACCAATGCGGCGAAGCCGCCATGACGGATGCTAGTGGGGTGGTACCTTCGATCAAAAGTTATCGGGCAGGAGGACCATGGGTTGAACTTTGGGGCGACTGGCTCCATCGCTTATACGTCCCGTAGCGCACGCTTCCGCTCCTTCTTGGGAATGTGGGTTGCGTATATCATGTTCACCGTCCGCACTTGTGGGGGAAAGCCCTTCTGTCCATTGTTGTTCGGCGGCCTGGGCTCCTCCTCGTCATCGCTATGCAGCCCCTTGTCTTTGTTTTCGGCTCTTAGCTTGCCTGCCTGCTTGAACACCCAACAATCCCTGTTGGTGTGATTGGCTGGCCTTTCGGGGGTGCCATGTATCTAGCACAAGCGGTCGAGTATTCGGTCCAAACTGGACGGGCCTTGAGTATTCTTTTTGAATGGCTTTTTCCGCTGACCGGATTTATAGCCTCTGAATCCGGCATTGACTGCTGTGTCTTTGTTGCTGTCGCTGCTAACGCGGTGCTTTTGCTTATTCCGACCTGTCCTGCCACTTTTGTCCTAGGTATCTGTCGGGGGGAATCGGCTTCCTCGAACACCTATGGGGACCAAGCCCCTTACTGGTTGGGCAGGGGGCGGAGGTTGCACAAAGAGCGGATCGAGGCGCTGCACACAAGGGGACTTTACCCAGCTTCGGGCCGCAAGGATGCGTAAAACCCTACTGTTGCTTTGTGGATTGTATTGTGTTCTTGCTCGGGAGCGCATGGTGCTACAGTACACACGAGCCGCTGGCGAGACCGAGCGTGGCGATGGGTGTCCTCCTCCTCCTATGTGCGCATGGGGCCTCCTTTTATATGCTCAAGGGGTTACCCACAGGTGGCAGCGCAGGTGGGGGCAAAAATGGGAGAATGCTGTAGTGGGTACAGCTGCCTGCACAGTGGCTATACAGTGCTATCATACCTAACTCTGACGGCGGGGGACAAGGACATTAAATGCCCGTCCGCGTCGCCCAGACGGTGCAGGGAAGTGGACCGTCAGGAGCGCCACCGTTTGCCAAGATGGCTACTCTGTCAGCTTCGCTTCGCCACCGCATGCCCCTGGCTGCACAACCTCCCGCCACGTGCGCCTGGAATGCCCCCAGAGCGACACGTTGGTGGGTGAGCTGGAGCGCAGGCATGGGGTGGTAACTCGCTGCGGCAAACGCCTTGCCGTGGTGGATGCCTTGTCGCGCCCGGGAGCTCGTCGCTCACCGGGCCTTGCCGGAGCGCGGGACGCGCCGTGGCAAGGTCCTTGTCGTGCCGTGGTTGGCCTTCCCGGCAAGCTCCTCCTGCCGGGGTCTTGTGCTTCGAGCGGTCGTCCCGGCAAGCTCCTCTTGCCGGGGCCTAGCTCTCTTCGGGTGGCCTTCCCGGCAGGCTCCTCCTGCCGGGGCCTTGGCTCAAATACTTTGTTCTTGGATGGCCCAAAAAGGGACCACGGAGAGTCTTGGCGATCGCCTAGCAAGCCATGCCACGGGGTGCTACGACTGCCCGTGCACAAGTTCGGGATACTAAGGTACCCCTACTTTAGTACACCGGCAGGAGCCCCCGGGCCTGGGCCATACACGGTGCCGAGCGCTGTTGGGCTAGGCCCAAAACAGTGCACGGGCACGCGCGGCCTGGGTCACGCTGCATCTGCTTCTGCGCCCACCACGTCCTCCCCGAAAGGCACGCGTCGAACGTGGCATCGTGGGGAGAGGCGTGCGTGATGTGGGCGGTGTGCGCGGGGCTGAGCCCCGCAGGCGCTCGTCACGTCGCCATAAAGGGGGACGGTTCGCGCTAGCTCCATAAGTGGAGGGAGGCGTGGAGGCGTGGCTTGTTCGCTGGACGGGGCCGAGGCATGGTTTCCGAGGCGCCCGTTCCCCACGATCACGGGGTGGGGAGAGGTCGCCTCATCCATCGCCTCGGTCCTGCGCGTCAGCCACGCGGCTTCCATGCACCCGGGGTTGCGGACGGTGGAGTCAGGAGACCGGGCCATCGCGGGTCGGGGCAGCAGGTCGGCCCCAGTCGCCTGGCCTTCCTGCGTCTTGATTGGCTGAGCGGGGCGGTCGAGCCCCCACCCTGCTCCTTTATAAAGAGCAAGAGGGGGCGACGGGAACCCACACTCCTCCATCTCTTCTCCTCTTCATCTTCTGACCCCCTCTCCCTCTCTCCATTCGCCATGGAGAAAGGGAATCCGGGTCCTTCATCGGTGGCGGTGAGGGTTGCCGCCAGGCAGCGCGCCCCTCCTCCCCTTGCACCCGCGGTGGCGGAGCCAGCCGTAAGGGGAAGGGGGAGGGGGCGAGGTCGTGGACGAGGGCGTGGACGAGGCCGCGGCGCTCAGGGAAGAGGCGGGCGGGGCGACGCGCCGGCCTCGCCTCCGCCAGCGGCTCCTCTTCCCACGGCGGTCCACCTCGGGGACGATCCTTGCGAGTTCTTCGTCAGGCTGCGCCGGGCGCCTCGCCGCCTCCTCCGCCTCCCGGCTCCCTTCGCAAGCATGATGGAGATGGAGCAACCCGTGACGCTAAGGCTACGCATGAAGGGCTGCGGGATCACCGGCACGCGGGTCCACGTCGAGTTCCCAGCACCCGGCGTAGTGTATCTTGGCCGAGGGTGGAAGACATTCGCCCGTATCCACACCTTGACGGAGGGGTTCACCCTCCATTTTAAGTTGACGGAGGGCGATCTCCTCTCCGTCAAGGCCTTCGGGGACTTCGGGACCCGGGCCCGGTGCTGCGTGGATAGCTCCTCCGACAGCGAAAGCTCCTCCTCGAGCGAGAGTGACGAGGAGGGGAGCGACAGCGACGACGAGGGCAGCGGTCGTCGGGATGAGGGGTCCGACTAGGCGCCGGTCGCAGCTCCGTGTGGCACCGGCGACCCCATCATCCGGGTCGCCGGCCCCTTGAGCTCCTCGGGGTCGCCTCCTTGGCGGCTGGCGTGGCGAGGCTGCGGAAGAGGAAGAGGGCTGGCGGCAAGGCCGTCAACTCAGAGTACGAGGGCACGGCACCCTCGATAGCGTGCTGACGCCCTGCCGCCTTGTCGGGCCCTTCTTCCGGCGCCACCATCACCGTCCAGCTTTCAGCCGGCCCCCGGGGCGTTCTGTTGGTGTCTTCTGCCACCCGTAGCTCGCCTAGGCGCTCCTTTTTCCCTTTTCGCCTCCTTGTCCTACCTCCTGAGGAGAGAGACAAGAAAGGGATTACGGGCATCTTATCTTTTTTCAATCTGTAAGCCCTCGGGCCTTAGCTGTGTTTAAAACTTTTAATCCCATCTTTCATGTTTTTCATTCTCTCTGAACTGTACCTGAGCGGAATGTTTTTAATGAAAAGGGGATGTTTGCCGGGCCATTTGTCCCATGGGTAAAACCCACGCCAAGGAACAAATCCTTTATATCGTTAAGATAGACACTTCTTTGCCTGGCAACAGGCCCTGCCGTCTTCCCACGCCACTCGACCTCTCTCACGCCTTTGGCGGAGGAAGGGATGAAGCGGGTTCGGGCCCCTCGTTCCGCCCCTTTGCCGCCGCGACTACTACCAAAACGAGTCCCAGGAACGCGCTCTGGGCCGGTCGTTCAGGGAGCACGGTGGCTTCTAGGAGGAAACAAGGTTTTCGTATTCCACAGTTCATAAGAGAATGCATGACAAGGGATGCAAAAACTTATCTGGGATTGCAGCCCCCGGCAACCTTGGCTTGCCGCGGGCGAATCTTCGTACTTGCAGCCCCCGGCAATACTGGCTTGCCGGGGACCAGATGCTGGTCCGCCCTTCTTCTCTTCTTCGTCCTTAAGCGGCCTGGCCAGGATATGCAAAACCCTGCGAACCAAAACGAAGGAACCGGAAAAAGGACGCAGACTCGACCTCTAAGCTAGGGGTTAGCAGCTGTTAGGCACTATCAACCCTAACCAAGGACGAGACTCGACTCAGCATGCATGCTAAAACTTAGGGCGCCAGCGCTTCATTTCTGCTGCTCAGGGTCTGCGCCTGGCTTTGTACAAAGGATTACATGCAACTGCGGCAAGACTTGTACAAAAGGTTGGTTGCCGGGCGGGGCCCAACAACCGCGCTTACGGGTAAAACTTACGAAGATGCTCAATATTCCAGGAATTGCTCACCGGAGTGCCATCTTCGGTCTCGAGGCGGACAGCACCGGGCCTCGTGACTCGTCTCACCCGGTAAGGGCCTTCCCACTTTGGCGTCAACTTGTTATGATTCTTGGCGGACGGGGCGCGCCGAAGAACAAGCTCGCCTTCCTCGAAGCTTCTGGCTGTAACTTTGCGGCTATGGTAGCGACGCAAAGCTTGCTGGTAGCGAGAGGCTCGCACAGCAGCCTGAAGACGATCTTCCTCAAGGAGCAGCGCGTCATCTTCACGCAGCCGCTCTTGCTCAAGCTCATCATAAGCGAGCACTCGAGGTGACCCGTATACGAGTTCCGTGGGGGTAACTGCTTCTGCTCCATAGACTAGAGCAAATGGTGTATGGCCAGTGGCTCGATTTGGCGTCGTTCTGATCAACCAAAGAGCCACCGGCAGCTCCTCGGTCCAGTTTCTTCCGCACTTGTGCAGCCTGTCGAAAGTTCTGGTCTTGAGCCCGCGCAGTACTTCGGCGTTGGCCCTTTCAGCTTGACCGTTGCTCCTGGGATGAGCAACAGAAGCGAAGCAGACCTTGGTGCCGAGATCTTGGATGTATTGCATGAAGGCGCGGCTCGTGAATTGTGTACCGTTGTCGGTGATGATCCTGTTGGGGATCCCGAAGCGGCAGACAATCGACCTGAAGAACTTGATGGCTGACTGTGCTGTCACCTTCCTCACTGGTTCCACTTCCGGCCACTTTGTGAACTTGTCGATTGCGACGTACAAGTACACAAAGCCCCCGACAGCTCGGGGGAAGGGGCCGAGGATGTCGAGCCCCCAGACCGAAAATGGCCAGGATAAAGGGATCGTCTGGAGAGCTTGAGCTGGCTGGTGTATCTGCTTGGAATGGAACTGGCACGCTTCACACTTGGTTACTTGTGCAGTTGCATCCTGGAGGGCTGTCGGCCAGAAGAAACCTTGCCGGAACGCTTTGCCGGCGAGTGCTCTTGCACCGATGTGGCGACCACATATGCCTCCATGTATCTCTGCCAACAGCTGCTGTCCGTCTTCCCGGGAAATGCACTTCAATTTCACACCGTTGCGCCCTCTTCTGTACAGTGTGTTGTCGACGAACTGGTACATACTCGAGCGCCGGGCTACTCTTTCCGCTTCTTCTTGCTCTTCAGGAAGTTCTCCGTGCTGGAGGAAATGGACAGTCTGTTGCGCCCATGCTGGAGCCTGCGGCTCGACAACAAGGACTGAAGGCACTTCTGCTGCTGCGGGAACGTCCGCATCTACGGTGAGGATCTGGGGCTCAGCCGGAGCTTGACGTTCCCCGGCAAGCTTGCCGGAGCAAAACTTGTCGAGATCACCTGCTTCTACGGAATAAACCCTGGGGTTTTCCGGAGCAGACGGCTCCTCAACGCTCTTGGCGTCAATCTTGGGGACCTTCTTGGCGGTGGCTCTAGGGAGCTCTACCGGAAGATAGTCGCCGGAGACCAACTTCCTCTTCTTGCTCTGTCTGGTTGATGGCGTTACGGATGGTTGAGTCAGCTTGAGCACAAAGGTTCCTGGTTCCACAGGTAACTTAAATGCTGCGCACTTCGATAGGCCATCAGCGATGTCATTCTCAGCTCTTGGAATGTGTTCCATTTGCAGGCCGTCAAAGTGCTCTTCCAGCTTCCTCACTTCATCAACGTACGCTTCCATCACCGGACTCTGGTAATCCTTGTTCACTTGGCGGACGACAAGCTGCGAGTCACCCCTGACAATGAGCTTCTTGATCCCAAGTTCTGCCGTGATCCTGAGACCGACGAGCAGACCTTCATACTCTGCAGTATTATTGGTTGCTTGCTCCTTGGGAAAGTGCATCTGGACTACGTACTTGAGGTGCTCTTCTGTGGGCGCGACGAGTAACGCGCCAGCACCGGCGCCTTGCAGCGAGAAAGCACCATCAAAGTACATCAACCACTCTTTGCTTGACGGGCCGCGCGTGAGGACAGATGGCGAGGTGGTGCTCAATCACTTTCCTGGGAACGCCGGGGATGTCGGATGGTTGCCAGGCAAACACATCGACATTCACCCGCAGGAAAGCAACGAGCGCGCTTTCCTATTTGGGGTCGAGCGTGGCACTGATGGTGAAGGTACCACCAGTGCCGTCCTCCTTGGCGGGCACCTTCTTGGTCGTTGGCGGAGCTGCCATTGTCTTCTTACTCTTGCCGGTGGAGCTCGATGGCGCGTCCTCGACGGTAGCGCAGCACTCCGAAGAGGTGCGCTTGCCGGAGTGGGCGCCAGAGCACTTGCCGGGCTTGGTCCTCTTCTTCCCTCCGGGAGCTTCAGCGGCAAGCGGCTTGTGATCCGCTGCGGCTGCTGCTTCCTGGTAGATCTTGTCGGCACAGATAAGGGCATCCTTCTTGTCGCCGGGGACAGAGATGACGCTTATCGGGCCTGGCATCTTGAGCATGTTGTAGGCGTAGTGAGAGGCCGCCATGAACTTGGCGAGCGCTGGACGGCCGAGAATTCCATTGTAAGGCAATGGAAAATCGGCAACGTCAAAAGTGATCCTCTCTGTCCTGAAGTTCAGCTCGCTGCCAAATGTCACTGGCAATGTTATCTTCCCCTTCGGCTTGCTCCTTCCCGGGTTGATTCCTTGGAACGTGCCGGTCTCTTCGAGCTCGCTGTCGGGGACTTGGAGTTTCCGGAGCACAGCGGAGGAGATCAGGTTCAAGCCGGCCCCGCCGTCAACTAGCATCTTAGTGACCTTGAGGTTGCGGACTGTTGGTGAGACCAACATCGGCAAGCACCCGATCGCTGTTGTGCGATCAGGGTGGTCCTCAATATCAAAGATGATAGGCGTGCTGGACCATTTCAGAGGCTTGCGCGACTCGATGGGTGGCTCTGCTGCATTGACTTCCCGCGCCCACTGCTTGAGCTGGCGGTGAGAAGTATGCAGGGAGGCACCGCCGTCTACGCACAAGACCTCTGTGGCTTTCTGAAACTCCTGCTCACTGGTCTCAGCGTCATCCATGTCTTCGTCTTCGTCTTCGTCTTTGTTCTTGTCGCGGCCGCGGGGAGGTCGGTCCGCTTGCCGCTGCTTGTCCTTGTCGCGGCGTCCTCCCTGGCCGGGGCGCTTCGTGCCTGATCCTCCGCCACCTCCCCGGGCTCTCTCCTTGTCGCGCCGCTCGTACTCGGCCTTTTGCAGCTCGACGAGCCGCTCGACCTGCTTGCAGCTCTGGAGGTCATGGCCCTTGGTAAGGTGGATCTTGCAGCACTGTTTGTTGGTGCCGTCCCGCTTGTCGGCGACCGCCACAGCCTGGCAGTGGGCGCATCCGGCAATCTCCTTGCCAGAGCTACCAGCCTGGGCCTTCTTGGCGGCGCCTTCATCGCCGGACTGCTCAACAACCAGTACTTCTTGGCTCTTCTTCTTCTTGTTGCTCCGTCGCCGGCCCTTCCTTGCCGGGGCGGTATCCTCACTGTTAGATTCTCCTGCTCCAGTGTTCTCTCCGGGGAGTTTCCTCCCTTCCTCAGCACGGGCACACTTGTCGGCCAGGGCATACAGCTCACTGACGTCTTTGATCTTGCACATCGCCATCTCCTCCCGCATCCTGCGGTTACGCACGTTCTGATGGAACGCGCTGATGACCGCGGCGGGGTGGACGTCTGGGATGTTGTAGTGTACACGGCTGAATCTCTGGATGAGCAGATGAAGGTCGCTCGCTTGGCCATGGGGTTTGTGGCCGCCCGTAAAGGCGCCAACAAACTGATGGCACAAGTCTGTCCAGGAGGTTATGGAGTTATCCGGCAAGTGCATGAGCCAGGATCTGACGTTGGATTCGAGTACCAGCAGGAAGTAGTTGGCAAGGATCTTGTTGTCTCGCCCTCCAGCAGCGTGCACCGTGATGGTGTAGATGCTGAGGAACTCCGACGGATGCGACTTGCCATCGTACTTCTCTGGTACGTCTGTCTTGAAATTCTTCGTGCTGGGCCACTGGACTTGCCGCAGCTCACGGGTGAACGCAGGGCAGCCCACCGCGTACGGCAGGTCGCCTGGTTCCCCCGGTGCATGCATGTCGACAGAGGGCCCAGCGCGGTGGTCTGATTGACGCCGCGCTTCTCTCCGACGCTCGATGCGAGTACGAGCATCCTCTTGCTCTCGCTCGTGAAGAACTTGGCGTTGATCGCGGCGAGTCCGCGGATTCGACGACGCGGTGGAGTCGTTGTCGTGATGATTCCGGCGAGTCGGCGACCATGCCCTCTGGGGCGGGGAGTGCACGGTGGTCGCACCCCCGCCGGTCCGGGCACCACCGGTTCTCGCGTGGCCGTCCAGCCGCGGCTGCGACGCGCTGTGCTGCCGCGGGGTGTCGCCGTTGGCGAAACCGATGAGGCTCTGTATCGTGGCCCTCCAGTCGCTGAGCTTGTCCGCCGCTGGAGGGTAGTCTAGGAGCAGTTGAGCTCGCGCCAGAGCTTCTGCTGGAGTGGTGGGCAGTGGTGGCGAACGGCGCGTGGAGCGGGATGTGCTCGAACTTCTAACTACGTTAGAAGGAGCAACACCCGGACCAGGCAGCCGCGCCACGGTCACGCCAGCATGTTGGTGTGAGTGCTGGCCTTGAGCGCCCTGGGATCCGTCGGCTCGATTTGGGTCCAGCGAGCGTATGGTACCGTGGGCGCCAAGACGCTGCTGGTCCCGTGCCTCCTGAGAGGGGCGTGGTGCATGTTCGGACGCCGTGGCACCATGAGCTGGCTCGACGACGCCCGTCCCGCCGCCGGTGCCGTCCCCACCGCCCGTTTGCTCCAAGGGCGGCGGGTTCGACGCGGACGGACCGGCCACCTCCGGAGCCTTCTTCTTCGGTGGCATGTCGACGAAGATGATGGAGATCTAGCTGGTGCAGACGCCGGATCAGGTTCGCACAACTTCGACGCCCCCTACCTGGCGCGCCAAAGATGTCGGGGGGAATCGGCTTCCTCGAACACCTATGGGGACCGAGCCCCTTACTGGTTCGGCGGGGGGCGGAGGTTGCACAAAGAGCGGATCGAGGCGCTGCACACAAGGGGACTTTACCCAGCTTCGGGCCGCAAGGATGCGTAAAACCCTACTGTTGCTTTGTGGATTGTATTGTGTTCTTGCTCGGGAGAGCGTGGTGCTACAGTACACACGAGCCGCTGGCGAGACCGAGCGTGGCGATGGGTGTCCTCCTCCTCCTACGTGCGCATGGGGCCTCCTTTTATATGCTCAAGGGGTTACCCACAGGTGGCAGCGCAGGTGGGGACAAAAATGGGAGAATGCTGTAGTGGGTACAGCTGCCTGCAAAGTGGCTGTACAGTGCTATCATACCTAACTCTGACGGCGGGGGACAAGGGCATTAAATGCCCGTCCGCGTCGCCCAGACGGTGCAGGGAAGTGGACCGTCAGGAGCGCCACCGTTTGCCACGATGGCTACTCTGTCAGCTTCGCTTCGCCACCGCATGCCCCTAGCTGCACAACCTCCCGCCACGTGTGCCTGGAATGCCCCCAGAGCGACACGTTGGTGGGTGAGCTGGAGCGCAGGCACGGGGTGGTAACTCGCCGCGGCAAACGCCTTGCCGCGGTGGATGCCTTGTCGTGCCCCGGAGCTCGTCGCTCACCGGGCCTTGCCGGAGCTCGGGACGCGCCGTGGCAAGGTCCTTGTCGTGCCGTGGTTGGCCTTCCCGGCAAGCTCCTCCTACCGGGGTCTTGTGCTTCGAGCGGTCGTCCCGGCAAGCTCCTCTTGCCGGGGCCTGGCTCTCTTCGGGTGGCCTTCCCGGCAGGCTCCTCCTGCCGGGGCCTTGGCTCAAATACTTTGTTCTTGGATGGCCCAAAAAGGGACCACGGAGAGTCTTGGTGATCGCCTGGTAAGCCTTGCCGCGGGGTGCTACGACTGCCCGTGCACAAGTTCGGGATACTAAGGTACCCCTACTTTAGTACACCGACAGTATCCAAATTACCAGGTTTCTTTGCTAAGTTGTTACTGCGAGCTAGCCAGCTGTCTTCTCCCGCGCAAAAGCGGGTCATGAGTGTCGTGAGGGCTGCCATAGATTTCGGCTTTTCCTGTCCCAGGTGCCGGGCAAGCCACTCATCGCGGATATTATGCTTGAAGTCTGCTAGGGCCTCTGCGTCCGGACAATAGACTATCTGGTTTTTCTTTGTTAGGAACCGTGTCCAGAATTGCCTGGCCGATTCCTCTGGCTGCTGGATTATGTGGCTTAGGTCATCGGCATCCGGTGGTCGCACATAAGTGCCCTGGAAGTTGTCAAGGAATGCGGCTTCCAGGTCCTCCCAAGAACCGATTGAGTCTGCTGGCAAGCTGTTAAGCCAATGCCGGGCCGGTCCCTTAAGTTTGAGCGGGAGGTATTTGATGGCGTGTAGATCATCGCCGCGTGCCATGTGGATATGAAGTAGATAATACTCGATCCATACCGCCGGATCTGTTGTGCCATCGTATGATTCAATGTTTACGGGTTTGAAACCCTCTGGGATTTTATGGTCCATTACTTCATCTGTGAAGCATAGTGGGTGTGCGGCGCCTCTATACTGGGCTATATCATGACGCGGCTTGGAGGAGCTATGTCTGTTGTGTTCGGCCCGGCTGGATTTGTTATATCCGGAATGAATATCGCCGTCACGTGCCGTAGGGCGCCTGCGCGATCCGTAGATCGATCTTGTTTGTCTTGCCTTATCCTCCAGCACGTCTCGCAGGTCTGGCGCGTTTTCCCGTGCCTTAGTTGAACGGCATCGGGGCATGGCTTGGGTGGAGGGTCGAGAGGCCTCTCTGTCGCGGCCGCGAGGTGGCCGGTCGGCCATGTCGTGCGCTGGTGATGTGGGTGCTTCCTCCTCTGATCGGGGTAGCGGCCTGCGTTTTGGGTAACTCTTGGAGGGGCGTTCGAGTTCATACTCTTCGGCCGCAAGGACTTCAGTCCATCTGTCAGCTAACAAGTCTTGATCAGCTCTAAGCTGTTGCTACTTTTTCTTGAGGCTGCTTGCCGTGGCTAGAAGCCTGCGTTTGAAACGCTCTTGTTCGGCGGGGTCTGATGGTATGACGAATTCGTCGTCGTCGAGGCTTGCCTCGTCTTTGGAGGGAGGCATATAGTTATCATCCTCAACCTCTCGGTCTGCCGCTCTCTCATGAGGGCTGGCTTCTCCGTCTTCCTGTGCTGAATCTTGCTGGAGGGGGTGTTCTTCGGCGCTATCCGGGGTAGTATTATCTCCCGTGCCGGAATCACCGTTTTTGCTTTGGCGGGATTTAAAGCGGCGCCGCTGACGCCGGCGCTTTGGCTGTTTCTTGGAGGTGTCATCCCCCGCTGTTCCATCGCCATCTCCATCTTTGGAGTATCCACCATGTATATGTCATATGACAAGGTGGCCTTCCCGCGCCCTACAGGTGCTGGTTCCTGCTCGTCTCCTGCATCATTGTCCATACCGTCGATGTCTTCGGAGGCGAAGTCAAGCATGTCGGTTAAATCGTCGACAGTGGCTACAAAGTGGGTGGTGGGTGGGCTTTGAATTTCTTCATTGTCCGTATCCCATCCTCGCTGACCGTAGTCCGGCCAGGGCTCTCCTGATAAAGAGAGAGACTTGAGCGAATTCAGGATGTCGCCAAAAGGCGAGTGCTGAAAGATGTCTGCGGCGGTGAACTCCATTATCGGCGCCCAATCGGATTCGATCGGTAGGGGCGCGGGGGGTTCGGAATCCGGAGAGGAGTACGGATCCTCGGAGTCATGGGTCACGCAGAGTGCGGGGCTGGCGTTCGGCTCGATCGCCTTTGAGATCGCAGCCCCCGAGGTGACGTCCAGCCGCTCATCCTCGATTGGCGCAGCTGGCTCTGAATTAAGGGTCAGAGCCGGTGCGTTTGCGGCCTCCAGGGCACTGTTCGGCGGCAGAGCTAGATCATGCCCCGCGAGATAGTGCGGCGCGCTTTGCTGTGGCTCGAACCCGTCAAAGATCAAAACTCTGCGGATATCTGTCGTGTAGTTTAGGCTTCCAAACCTGACCTGATGGCCAGGGGCGTAGCTTTCAATCTGCTCCAGGTGGCCAAGCGAATTGGCCCGCAGTGCGAAGCCGCCGAAGACGAAGGTCTGTCTGGGGAGAAAATTCTCACCTTGGACCGCATCGTTGTTGATGATCAAAGGAGCCATCGAGCCCAAAAGTGATGACACAGAGGAACTCTCAATGAAAGCACCAATGTCGGTGTCAAAACTGGCGGATCTCGGGTAGGGGGTCCCGAACTGTGCGTCAAGGCCGGATGGTAACAGGAGACAAGGGACACGATGTTTTTACCCAGGTTTGGGCCCTCTCGATGGAGGTAAAACCCTACTCTTGCCCGATTAATATTGATGATATGGGTAGTACAAGAGTAGATCAACCACGAGATCAAGGAGGCTAAACCCTAGAAGCTAGCCTATGGTATGAGTGTTGTATGATGATGTCCTACGGACTAGAACCCTCTGGTTTATATAGATATCGGATAGGGTTAGGGTTACTCAGAGTCGGTTATAATGGTAGGAGATCTTGAATATCCGCATCACCAAGCTTGCCTTCCACGCCAAGGAAAGTCCCATCCGGTCACGGGACGAAGTCTTCAATCTTGTATCTTCATAGTCCTGGAGTCCGGCTGAAGGTATTGTCCGGCTACCCGGACACCCCCTAATCCAGGACTCCCTCACCCACACTTCAGCGACCTGCACAAATTTGGTCCGGTGCCGCAAGTGCTTTAGGTCTGGTCACATTAAAAAAGATTGCGTCCGCCGACCGCCCGAGTCGTCCATCTGGGTGCCCAAAGTCCCATCGCCAGGTTTCGTTTCTCGCGCCCGAACAGAGCAGCTGGCCTCTCCGCCTTCCAATCCACCACTGCCCCCAAAAAACCCCAATCTGCTACTTCTTCATCGCCGTCGCCGCCTCCATTGCAACTCCCTGTGGTCTCTCCGCCTGATCTCTCAATGGCGGTCTATGCTCTCGACCCGCGGCGTTTTCTTCCGGCCGGCTACGACATCATCGACGGTGGTGGAGACAGACTGCCGCGCACCTACTTCACCTCTCAGCAGCCGCCCCCGCGCATGCATGAGCAGTTCATGGTGGCCATCGTTGAGCCAGTGCCACCCGCTCATCTGGTGGCCATCAGGCGGGAACAGGTGCTGCACTTCATCACCCAGACCCTGCAAGTTCCGGTACGTTCCGCTCAGCCATGGGTTCATGGAGTTGGCCTGTTTGAGATGGAAGACCCAGTAGTCCGTGGATCCTTTACCTTGCATCCGCCTTTTCCTTTGGGCCTAGACGAGGAGGGAGAAGAGTTCTTTGTCAGATTTATTCCGCATGACCATGGCGACGGGTTTCGTGCACTGCATGGATATCGTACGGGCTGGCTTATGTTCATTGGAATCCCTTTGGATTATCAGAACACGCAGGGACTTGCTGATGTGGTCGGGACTTTTGGTCAGTTTCATTATTGGAACCACACCGACCGTCGACGCGCCCGCTCCCTTGTCCGAGCTTCTTTTCCGGACAATGCTCTGGTTCCTCGCGATGTGGTTTTCCGCGAGTTCGCTAATTGGGGTGGTACGATTGTGTCTTGGACGTCTGCATGCTATATACTGTCTGCTGAGTTTGCTGAAGCCATGATTGGGGCGGATGAGGATCCGATGCCGTTGGATGGCAATCCACATCCAATGCCTGGAGAAAACCCCCCGCAACCTTTTTGGGCTATGCCACCTTACCCAGCTTTGGGGTGGAATGCCGTCCCGCCACATCATCAGCCATTTCAGCAAGGATTCAATGGTTGGGAACCGAATGTTCAGTAGGATGAGGGATGGGGTGTTTGGGAAGATCTAGCTCAGAATTAGCCTGTGGATGATAATCAGGACGCCGCGCAGAATGAGGAGGAGGTTGAACAGAACTCCATGGTCCTGGACGCGCCTTCTTTTGGTTCCTCTAGCTCTGTGGCAATGATGGATCACATGGGTCTCAATCTGGAGGTCCAGCAGCAATTGCACCAGCCTGTGGTTGACCCAATTCAGTTGGGCATTGTGCGTGTAGTTTACGGGCCGGTTCTGCCGCCACAAATGATCTGGGAACGAACTTTCCGTATGATGCTGCCTAAGATTGTTACTGCACGGATCCCCTGCTCTTTTTCTTTGTCAGTGCTCCCACCTTTTGTCTTGCCCACACGCTTTTGGCCGTGGGCGATTGAGCTGGAGTTTATCAATCAGATGGCAGCTGCTGGTTTCTTCTCGTCGGCCTTGTGCGCTCCCAGGAACAGGTCTTCAGTTACAATTGCGCCACTACAGCCACAACCACTTACCATGACAGAACCAGAGCAACCTACTCAGGAGGTACAACACGTGGAGGAGCAGCCACCCAGCGAGGATATTTCTTTGGGGGATTTTCAGTTCCCGGCTCAGACTCCTCCTATCCTTGGGAAGCGAACATCCAGCAGATCACGCAAGACTGCCTAGTTGGTTGCTGTAGAGCCAGACTTCTCCACCAGACGGGTAACTCGAAGCTGCGCCAAGGCGACAGGTTTCAAGCCCATCTCTTCCATCCCGATGAGGACTTCAAGCCTACGTCGACCGCGGGCCAAGAAGCCACGCATCCCTGTGCCAGAGCCGAACGAAGATGGAGTTGCGCTTCCACCTTCGACGCCTATCCCTACTCTGCAGTTGCTGGGTGAGGCGCTGCAAATCCCTTCTGAAGATCTTACGGTGGCCAAGCTTATGGCGGGCCCGGAGTCTGATGAATCAACCAAGCCTCCCAATGATGATTGATCTTGTTTATTTCGGATGGGGATGGGTTCAGAGACCTCGTTTCTTTTGGGTCGTTATTATTCTGGACTTATGTGTGTTGGTTCCATCTGTCGTTTGGATGAACTTTGTTATGCTCTGCTACTCATTCTGTTATGCAGTTATGAGTTTACTATGCTTTTATTACTGCATTTATGGATCATACATCTTATCGTAATTGGCGAGTGTTGTGCTGGAATGTGCGTGGCCTGAACTCTGAGGATAGGCAACGGGATGTCAGGGCGAAAATTGAAGAGAGCAAATGTTCTATCATATGTCTGCAAGAAACTAAGGTCGAGCATTTTGATCTGAGATCGATACGTGCTTTTTGTCCACGTAGGTTCGATCGCTTTGCATTTTCCCCTTCTGTGGGAGCCTCAGGTGGTATACTGGTTATTTGGAATTCAGCAGTTTTTAGTGGCACTCTGGTTGAGGTACAACGCTTTGGCCTAGTTATATCTTTCAAGTCTGTGCATAATTCTGAAACTTGGACTTTGGTGTCTGTCTATGGCCCATGCCATGGTCCACAACGGGATGATTTTGTTCAATGGTTGTATAACCTTCCTATACCTCTGGATCAAAACTGGCTCTTACTTGGAGATTTCAATTTTATCCGTTCACTGGATAATAGGAATAGGCCTGGGGGAGATGTTAATGATATTTTTTTGTTCAATGAGATCATCGGCCATCTAGGTTTGCTTGAGTTACCACTGAAAGGCAGAGCCTACACCTGGTCTAATATGCAGGAACAACCTCTTTTGGAGCAGCTGGATTGGTTTTTTTACTACTGCTGACTGGATATCTGCTTATCCGAATACAGTAGTATTTGCTTTGGCTAAAACCTCCTCCGATCATGTGCCTTGTGTTGTGTCAATCGATACCACTATTCCAAAGTCAAAGATCTTCCGCTTTGAGAATTTTTGGGTGGAAATGCCAGGTTTTCTTGACTGTGTTAGGACCACTTGGGAGGAGCCCGTTGCTGTGGGCTTATCTGCACCTGCCACTTTGTCTGTTAAATTCAAGAGGTTGAGACTTGCACTCAAGAAGTGGAGCACTAATCTTTCCTACTTAAAAAGGTTGGCCACTAAATGTTCAGAGGTGGTTTTGTATTTTGATAACCTTGAGGAACTCAGACCCCTTACCAGACCTGAGTTCAACTTCAGGAAAAGGGTCAAGCTTCAGTATGAACGCGTACTGAAACTGCATCATATATATTGGAAGCAGAGGTGCACCATCAGATATATCATGGTGGGGGATGAAAACTCCAAGTTCTTTCATGCTATGGCCTCGGAGAGGCTTAGACGAAACACGATCTCCTCGTTGCAGAGAGAGGATGGTTCTGTTGTCAGTGATCATGACCAAATGGCAGGAATTTTATGGAACTCCTTTAAGTCCAGAATGGGCCAAGCGCAGGGTATCTCCATGGGTTTTGATCTCTCCTCTCTGATTGCCCCTGTCTTGGGCCTTGAGGAATTGGACGCTCCCTTTTCTGATGAGGAGATTCCTGCGGTACTTAAAGATCTGCCTACTGATCGGGCACCTGGACCTGATGGGTTTAACGATATGTTTGTCAAGAAATGTTGGACTATTATTGAGACAGATTTCAGAAAGTTAGTTAAGGACTTTTTTGAGGGGAGGATCAGCTTGCAGAATATCAATTCTTCCTTCATCACCCTCATCCCCAAAATGTTGGCGCCAATGGGCCCTAATGATTTCCGGCCTATTTCCTTAACTAACACGTGCCTCAAATTCCTCACCAAACTGTTGGCCAATCGACTGCAAAAGGTAATCCTCAAGTGCATACACAAGAACCAATATGGTTTTTTGAAACATCGGTCTATTCAGGATTGTTTGGCATGGGCGTTTCAGTACATCTATCAGTGCAAGCAATCAAAGAAACCAATCATTCTCTTAAAGTTGGATTTTTCTAAGGCTTTTGATACTGTTGAGCATGAGGCCATTCTGGCTCTGCTTATGGCAAAAGGTTTTCCCCCTAAATGGATTGGTTGGGTCAAGGAAATTTTGTCCTCTGGTGACTCTCAGGTACTTATTAACGGCATCCCTGGCAATCACTTGAAGTGTAAGCGTGGGGTTAGGCAAGGGGACCCTTTTTCTCCATTGATTTTTGTTTTGGCAGCAGACCTGTTGCAGTCGGTTGTTAACAAGATATTGCTTGATGGTATTCTCTCTCTGCCGATTGATTGCAATGACAAGGATTTTCCAATAATCCAGTATGCTGATGATACTATCATGCTACTCCCTGCGGATGAAGCCCAGCTCGTAGCCCTTAGAGATATGTTGCAGGTTTTTGCTGAATCTACTGGTCTCAGAGTAAACTTTGCTAAATCCATGATGGTACCTATTAATGTCCCTGAAGCTGAGGCTCTTCGGCTTTCTCAGGTTTTTCAATGTACTCTAGGATCACTGCCATTCACCTATCTTGGCCCTTTGGTGGATTCACTTGAGAGGCGTTTGACTGCAAGTTCAGCTATGTTGAACCAAGGTTGCATACTCCAGTTGCTGAGATCGGTTCTTTCGTCCATGCCTATATACTTCCTCTGCTCCCTATCCATTCCACCTGGCATCATCAAGCAATTAGAGTGGATTATGCGCCAATGTCTTTGGAGAGGAAACTCTGATACCCCGAGGCAATCCCTTGCTGCGTGGGATATGGTTTGCAGACCCAAGGAAAAAGGAGGATTGGGGGTCATCAACCTGCAGTTTCAGAACCAAGGGCTCCTCATTAAACACTTGCATAAATTCTACAATAAAGCGGATATACCCTGGGTATCCTTGTTGTGGGATTCATACTATGATGGTGTTGTCCCTCATGCCACTGTTCTTTGTGGCTCCTTTTGGTGGAAGGATATTTTAAGTTAGCTGATAATTACAGAGCTGTTGCCTCTGTTTCAGTTAACAAAGGGGACTCGGTTTTGTTCTGGTCTGATGCTTGGAATTTGGGTGGTTCAACGATGCCTTTGAGACGAAGATTGCCTCGGTTGTTCTCTTATGCTTTGGATGATAAGATTTCTATGGCAGATTTCATTGACAGTCATGATAGGGCCTCTTTCTTTCAGTTTCCTATTTCCCAGCAGGCTGCTATTGAACTTGATTCGCTCACCATCTGGGTGAACAATTTGGATAGGGACCCGTTGGCTAATGAAGTTTGGTCTTGGGTAGGACCCACGGGAGCTTACACATCAAAGAGCTACTACACCATCATGCACTCTCATACGGTCACCATTCAGCCTTGCAAATGGTTATGGAGTAGTCGATGTACGCTGAAAATCAAGGTTTTTGCTTGGCTCCTTTTCTTTGATAGACTCAACACCAAGGACCTGCTGGTGAGGAGGCACTGGCGGGCTGGGGATGCTGATAATCTTTGTGTGTTGTGCCACCAGCATATTCATGAGGATCGTCAACACCTGTTTTTTTCCTGCAACTTCAGTATAAGGATCTGGACTTATTTGCAGATTGACTGGTCTGGTGGTTCTAATGTCCATCAATGCATTTCTTTGGCCAGACAAAGATTTGCTAAATGCTTTTTCTTTGAGGTGGTGTTCACAGCAGCTTGGAACATTTGGATTCTTCGGAATGGAAGGACTTTCAGAGGGGAACGCCCTACGTTTAGTGCTTGGCGTTGTAAATTTGTACATGACCTAACTTTGCTTTCTCATAGAGTTAAGGCTCATGTTAGACCCCTTCTCTTAGCCTGGTTGGAAGGGTTACCTTGAGTTCTCCTTTGTATAGGTAGGTTTAGGTAAGTTTGCCTCCCTTGGCCCTCTTTTGTTTCTTTTTGTATATAGTTAACTTGTACTGGACTATTGCTTTATTTGGAATAAAAGACTGTGAGGCTGTGCCTTGCTGTAGTTAGTCAAAAAAAATACAATGTTCTCCCCCTCTCTTGTGGAGATCTATTTGATGTAATGTTCTTCTTTTTGCGGTGTGTTTGTTGAGACCGATGAATTGTGGGTTTATGATCAAGTCTATCTATGAACAATATTTGAATCTTTTCTGAATTCTTTTATGTATGGTTGGTTATCTTTGCAAGTCTCTTCGAATTATCCGTTTGGTTTGGCCAACTAGATTGGTATTTCTTGCCATGGGAGAAGTGCTTAGCTTTGGGTTCGATCTTACGGTGTCCTTTCCCAGTGACAGAAGGGGCAACAAGGCACGTATTGTATCGTTGCCATCGAGGATAACAAGATGGGGTTTATTTCATACTGCATGAATTTATCTCTCTACATCATGTCATCTTGCTTAAAGCGTTACTCTGTTTTTAACTTAATACTCTAGATGCATGCTGGATAGCGGTCGATGAGTGGAGTAATAGTAGTAGATGCGGAATCGTTTCGATCTACTTGTCATGGACGTGATGCCTATATACATGATCATGCCTAGATATTCTCATAACTATGCTCAATTCTGTCAATTGCTCAACACTAATTTGTTCACCCACCGTAGAATACTTATGCTCTCGAGAGAAGCCACTAGTGAAACCTATGGCCCCTGGGTCTATTCTCATCATATCAATCTCCATAACTTTAATCTTGTTTTTCTTTTTTACTTTGCCTTTTACTTTTCACTTTGCATATTTATACCAAAAATACCAAAAATATTATCTCTATCAGATCTCACTCTTGTAAGTGACCGTGAAGGGATTGACAACCCCTAATCGCGTTGGTTGCGAGTAGCTATCGTTTTGTGCAGGTATGAGGGACTTGAGCGTGGCCTCCTACTGGATTGATACCTTGGTTCTCAAAAACTGAGGGAAATACTTACGCTACTCTGCTGCATCATCCTCTCCTCTTCGGGGAAAACCAACGCAAGCTCAAGAGGTAGCAATAATTCCTTAGACCATCAGAGTATCAAGTTCCTTCATACTTGTTTCATGAACTTTTGGGTTTGTCAAATGTCATCCTTAACAGGGTGGCAATTATGTTAGCTTACGGGTTCATGGAAAAGTATGATAAGTGACTTAACTCAAGACTAGGATTCGCTCTTCCATCAATGAAGACATATTATTTGGGCTCTCTCGGTGTGATGGTATCTCTAAGGGCATATTTCTCCCTAAGTAGTTTTGGTGATGCATGACAATGCTTTTGCGGACTAATCGTGTGCATTGAGCATTCCAGATATCTCATGTCTAGGCACAAGACAATTCGGTGCCCCTCTGAGCGTATCGAAGACGGCGTTTCTCTATGTTTCTTTTTGGTGGATTTGAGTCATAGGAAAGCCATACTATTAAGAGGGTGTCCGCTTTGGAAAGGTTAGGATGGTATCATCACGTACACATCTATTCCTTTGCACCACCTTTCCTTGCTTCTTTGGAGCACCAGTTGTTCCCCTTGTCACTGCGAAGATGAAGGAGCCTAGTGCTACTGGTCTGCGGCGTGCGGTAGTACTGCTCAAGGGAGCAGTAGTACCGTAGCTGGCCATGGTAGTACCGCCCTGAGGTAGCGGTAGTACCGCAGGTGAGGTAGTACCACTCCTAGCATGCGGTAGTACCATGGCCTCTGGCCCAGTACAGTGGCATGCGCGGATGTAGGGGAGGAAGTAATTTTTTTACTTCCGCACCCTACGCAGTAGTACCGCTCCCTGTGAGCTGTAGTACCATGCCGGACTTTTGCACTGACCAAAACTCAGCGGAAGTAGCCACGGATGTAATTTTATTAGTCCGTGCCTTCCCAGCCTAGGATGTGCTCTGCCTTGCGGTAGTACCGCAAGGGCTCTAGTACCGCTCTGGCGGTTCTACCGCTCGTTGCCTCATGCAACAGAGCCTCACCTGGCTCCTGCCGCGCGAGCGGTAGTACTGCAAGCTAGTGCAGTAGTACCCCTTGGAGATATGGTAGTACCGCATGTCGTGGGCTGAGTAGGTGGGTAAGGTTGGATTTTTCCTCTCACTATATAAGGGGGGTCTTCTTCCCCAAGTTGACTACCTCTTCCCTCCCGAAGCTCCATTGTTGCTCAAAGCTCCATATTCGCCCGATCTCTCTCCCTAGCCAATCAAACTTGTTTATTTTCTAGGGATTGGTTGAGAAGGCCCCGATCTACACTTCCACCAAGAGAAATTTGATCCCCCCACTAATCCCTTGCGGATCTTGTTACTCTTGGGTGTTTGAGCACCCTAGATGGTTGAGGTCACCACGGAGCCAAATTCCATTGTGGTGAAGCTTCGTGGTGTCATTGGGAGCCTCCAATTAAGTTGTGGAGATTGCCCCAACCTTGTTTGTAAAGGTTCGGTCGCCGCCTCCAAGGGCACCAATAGTGGAATCACGGCATCTCGCATTGTGTGAAGGCGTGAGGAGAATACGGTGGCCCTAGTGGCTTCTTGGGGAGCATTGTGGGTCCACACCGCTCCAATGGAGACGTACTTCCTCTCAATGGGAAGGAACTTTGGTAACACATCCTCATCTCCACTGGCTCCACTCTTGGTTATCTCTTACCTTTACTTGTGCAAGCTTATATTGTGTTGCATCCCTTCCTTGCTTGTGTGCTTGTTGTTATTGCATCATATAGGTTGCTCACCTAGTTGCATATCTAGACCACCTATTTGATGCAAAGTTTGAATTGGTAAAGAAAAGCTAAAAATTGTTAGTTGCCTATTCACCCCCTCTAGTCAACTATATCGATCCTTTCAATTGGTATCAGAGCCTCATCTCTTTATTAAGGACTTTGCGGTCCGAACAGTATGGTTGACACCGAAGATGGTGGGGAGGAGCACTCCGGTGTGAATCGGTTCTCGTCTACGGCCGATGGGGGATCCGCGGTCTCTTGTGAGGAGTTCAATGTGGCTTTGGACACATTGAAAACCTCCATGACGACCGAGGCTGGAAGCATGTTCAACAAGTTCTTAGAAGGCCTTAAATTATCCACCGCACCAATGAAAGTGGGTGATCTCGCTAAGAAGGTGTCGGATGCTAACTCCGACAAGGGGGAAGCTACTAGTGACAAAGTTCCCTTATCTAGTGGTAGAAATGGAAGTGGCATCTTCGCCCATGTTGAACCTCCACTTACTTTTGGAGGGCTTGTTCCCTCCACTCATTTGCATCATGTTGGTCCTCCTCCTAAGATTGTGAAAAATGAGGATTTCGACTCTTGGGTCTATCACTTTAAATGTCATTTAAATCATGTTAATACTAATCTTTGGAGAATCATTGAGCAAGGTTTCTATCCGCATGACCCAAGCAACTTCACCCCTACGCGGATCACCAATTCAACAAGAATGCTCTCTTCATCATCCAAGATGCAATTCCATCCGAAGGCGCATGTCCGACCTTTCACTGTGGCAAAGGAAGCATGGCACCATGTTGTTTCCATTTACAAGGGAAGCGCAAGCATTCAACGCTCCAACTATGAAGTGGTGCAAGATGTAGCCGATGAATTTGCAATGAATGAAGATGAAGAACCTCGTGAGCTTTACCGGAGATTAACCACTCTCGCGGTCTCACTCCAAGATCATGGGAGCAAGGATACGGATGACAATTGGATCAAGCGCAAGTTTCTCAAGGCCATGATGCCTTACCATAAGGCCATGTCCTCCGTCATCCGTCAAAGGCCGGACTTCCACACCTTGTCCTCAAGTGAAGTGTTGGATGAGTTTGTGGCAATGAGGATCTTGGACAAGATCGCCGACAATGCGGTGTTGCATTCTCAAAGAGCAAAGATGCCCAACCTTGCCTTGAGGGCCAAGGCTAGTGTGGAAGAAGAGGATGAAGAGGAAGAAGAGGAGAGTAACCCCGAAGACACAAAATATGCTTATCATGAGCACATGACTCTTGCTTCAAGGAAATTTTGGAGCAACAAGAACTCAAGGCCCAACTTCAAGGCCCAACTTCAACAAGAACAACTCAAGTGGCACCAAGGGCAAGCAACATGTGAGGACTTGCTATAATTGTGGCAATGTGAGCCACTTTGTTGCGGAGTGCCCATATGAGAAGATGGAAGACAAAGGTGGCAAGCTCATCCGAAAAGACAAGGCCAAGTCCTTCCCCAACAAGAACAACTTCACCAAGAAGACTCCTCCCAAGGGGTTGGTGGCACAAGAAGAGTACAATGAGGATGATGATGAAGATGAAGATGGTGAGTCGGTTACCATGGCCTCCGTTGCCATTGCGACAACTCCACGGGTGTCCCTTTTTGACTCACCCAATGAAAACACCACCGCCAAGTGCCTCATGGCTAAAGCCACCAACAAGGTAACCTCCAACATCAAAACTACCATCATTACTAATCCTTCTTTGATGAATTGCATTGATGAAAGTGAGGGGTCTAATGAGGAGGAAAATGAATTTGAGTCTTTTATGAGTAAGCTCAAGGGTAAGTCCAAGAAGCACTTTGTTGCTCTCTTGGAACAACTTGGTGAAGCCAATGACATGATCGAGGCTCACGAAGAAACCATCTCTAAGATGGAGGGGCATAGTCGTGACTATGCCGATGAGATATCAGATCTATCTAATGTGCTTGATGAGGAGCGTGGTCGTCGTTTGGCTCTTGAGGAGTCACACAATGATGATCATACTAAAATTAAGAAAGATCTTGATCATGCTCTTGTTGTATCTCGTGTTCTCAATTCCGAGAAGTCTAAACTTGGTGTTTATCTTTCTAGACTCAAGGAGGAGTTTGATATACTTGACAAGGATCACAAGGCCTTGAAGGGTACTCATGCTAGCCTTAAAGAGTCTCATGATCTACTCGAAGTGAAGCTAACCAAGGAGAAAGCCATTTTTCCTCATATGGTGTTAATTGATAATGCAAATTGTACTAACCCTTGTTGTGAGCATGTGCATCTTGTGGAGGAGAATGCAAAGTTGAAGGAGCAACTTGAGAAAGGCCTTGTGTCTTGTATACAAGGTGAGAAGAACCTCAATGACCTTTTGAGCAATCAAAAGGAAGTTGTGGCCAAGGAGGGAATTTGGTTCGCACCCAAGTCCAAGAACAAGAAGAAGAATGACAAGGCCAAACGACCTCCTCCTCTCAAGCAAAGTTTTGTGAAGGAGGGAGAGGGTGCTTCTAAGGAGAATAAGAACAATGTGAAGGGTGGTGGTGCCAAGAAGGGCAATGCCACCCCTTCCAACAAAGCCGGCGACTTTAACCCTTCCTATGTGTTATGCCATGCTAGTGATGGGCATGTTTATGCTAAATTTGTTGGTTCTCCTTATGAGTACATTGAATGGTCTATTTGGGTTCCTAAGACCCTTGTACTAACATCAAAGGACCCATTACAATATGGGTACCTAAAACCAAGCATTTATCTCTTGTAGGTGTTTGCTTTTGGTGGGAGATCATGGTTGATCGATAGTGGAGCCACAAATCATATGACCAGAAGCAAGGACTTGGTGGTGGACGTGCACAAGATTTCATCTATTCCCACCAATGTCGAGTGGGGTGATGCCTCGTCTTCTAAGGTATTGGGACTTGGCAAGGTTGTCATTTCTCATGATCTCACGATTGAGAAAGTCATGCTTGTTGAGTCCCTTGCATACAATTTACTTTCTGTTCCACTTTCTTTGATACTGATACCGTGGCCCTCTTGTGGAGCAAGACTCTTAAATTAGCCTTTGTTGGGCATGTTGAGAATGGTCTCTATGTGATTAACTTTTTGGAGCAAGCCACTAAGACCGCGACATGCCTAATGGCTAAAGTTGACGTGGGATGGCTTTAGCATCGCCGTTTAGCCCATGTCAGTATGAGATCTTTGCAAAGTCTTCTCAAGGGGGACCATGTCCATGGACTAAAAAATGTTAGTTTTGCCAAAGATCGTGCTTGCAGTGCTTGTATTGAAGGAAAGCTACATGAGAAGGCTCACCCTCCCATGACTATCATCTACTCGAAGAGGCCCTTGGAGCTCCTTAACTTGGATCTCTTAGGACCTCCATCCTTTGATAGTCTTGGGGTAGAAAGTATTGCTTGGGGATTGTGGATGATTATTCAAGATACACTTGGGTATACTTATTCAAGAGGAAGAGTGAGACCCAACAAACCGTCATTGACTTTGCAAATGAAACTCAACGCCAACATAATGCAAAGATCTTGACGATAAGAAGTGACAACGGCACCGAGTTCAAGAACTACACCTTGGATGAGTTTCTTAGTGATGAGGGGATCAAGCATCAATATTCCACACCTTACACCCCTCAACAAAATGGTGTAGCAGATAGGAAGAACCGGACGTTGATGGATGCGGCAAGGATCATGATGGCAGAGTTCAAGTCTCCATACAACTTTTGGGCCGAAGCCATCAGCATGGCTTGTCATGCATCCAATCGGCTCTATCTCCGCAAAGGATTGAACAAGACTCCATATGAGATACTCACCGGTAACAAGCCCAACCTCAAGTACTTCCGGGTGTTCGGGTGTAAGTGTTTCATTCTCAAGAAAGGTGTCCATTTGTCTAAATTTGAGGCTAGAGCTCACGAGGGCATATTTGTTGGTTATGCTACAAACTCTCATGCTTACCGTGTCCTCAATAAGTCCACGAGACATTGAGGAGACGTGTAACGTGGAATTTTATGAGAATAATGGCTCCCAAGTGGAGCAAAGTGGTACTTGTGATGTAGGTGATGAAATTCCTCCCCAAGACATAATAAGAATGGGCATTGGTCATATCCTACCCATTGAGGAACCCCTTGTGGCCGAAGGAGAAGGACAGTGTTCCACTCAAGTGGAACCATCACCAACCCAATACCCACACTCTTCCGAAGAACAAAGTGAAGGCCCTCAACCAAATGAACAAGATCAAGGGCAAGATCAACCACAAGATGGTGGTGAACCACCAAGTGATTCCCAAGGTCAAGTTCTCACCACCGAGTAAGTTCAAGATCAAGAGCAAGCTCAAGATCAAGAACAAGCTCAAGACGACACTCAAGATGATCAAGTTTCCGCTCCTCAACTCACTCCTGAGGAGGAATTGGAGCGCCGTGCCGCTAATATTGCATCCAAGCTCACTACCAAACATCATCTCATGAAGAATGTGCTTGGAATCTTAAGAAAGGGGGTAAGCACTCGTAGAAAATTAGCAAACTATTGTGAACATCACGCATTTGTTTCTTGTGTTGAACCCCAAAAGGTCTATGAGGCGCTCGAGGATCTGGATTGGCTTAATGCCATGTATGAAGAACTCAATAACTTCGAGCACACCAAGGTGTGGAGATTGGTGCCAAGGCCAACGGGGAACCATAATGTCATTGGAACCAAGTGGATATTCAAGAACAAGCAAGATGATCATGGAATTATCGTTCGCAACAAGGCTTGTTTGGTAGCACAAGGCTACTCCCAAGTCGAGGGTATCTACTATGGTGAAACCTTTGCTCTTGTTGCTCGCCTTGAATCTATTCGTTTGTTGATTGCTTATGCTTCTCATCATAACTTAAAGTTGCAACAAATGGATGTGAAGAGTGCTTTTCTTAATGGTCCTATTAATGAGTTGGTTTATGTCAAACAACCCCCCGGGTTCAAGGATCCCTATTTCCCCGATCATGTGTACCAACTCGACAAGGAACTCTATGGCCTTAAACAAGCCCCACGTGCGTGGTATGACCACCTTACCGAGTTGTTGCAAGATCATGGGTTTGAAATTGGAAAAAACCCCACTCTTTTTTACTAAGAAGGTCAAAGGGGAGTTTTTTGTGTGCCAACTATATGTTGATGATATTATCTTTGGTTCCCCTAACAAAGCTTTCAATGAGGAATTTGCTGGTCTCATGACCTCAAAGTTAAAGATGTCCATGATGGGAGAGTTGAAGTTCTTTCTCAGGTTCGAAGTCAAGCAAAGAAGAGAAGTAACCTTCATCAACCAAGACAAATACACTCAAGACATGCTCAAGAGATTCAAGCTAAGTGATGTCAAGCCGACTTCGACTCCAATGCCCGTCAAATGCCAACTTGACATAGATCCCAATGGTAAAGCGGTGGATCAAAAGGTATATTGCTCCATGATTGGCTCCTTGCTTTACCTTTGTGCACCTAGACCAGATATCATGTTGAGTGTGGGAATTTGTGCACAGTTTCAAGCCGCACCTAAGGAAAGCCACTTTGTGGCGGTCAAGCGAATCTTTCGATATTTGGCTCATACCCCAAACTTTGGCTTATGGTACCCAAGAGGAGCTAACTTCAACCTTGTGGGCTTTTCGGACTCGGATTGGGCGGGAGACAAAGTGGATAGGAAGTCAACTTCCAGAGGGTGCCAATTCCTTGGTTGCTCTTTGGTGAGTTGGTCTTCTAAGAAGCAAAGTTGTGTATCTCTCTCGTCCACCGAAGCAGAGTATGTGGTCGTCGGTAGTTGTTGTGCACAACTTCTATGGATGAGGCAAACTTTAAAGGATTACAGTGTAATTTGTGACAAAGTGCCTCTTTGGTGTTACAATGAAAGTGCCAGTTTCTCACAACCCGGTGCAACACTTCAATACGAAGGACATTGAGATTCGGTATCACTTCATCCGGGATCACATTAGGCGAGGGGAGATTGAGCTCAACTATGTTAACACTCATGATAACCTTGCAGATATCTTCACGAAGCCCTTGGATGAAGCAAGATTTCGCGAGTTAAGGCATGAGCTAAATATCATTGATTCGAGCAATGTGGCTTGAACCCTTGCACACCCCACCGTACTCATCTTGATGTCTTGTTTAGGTGTAGGCATGGACATAGGGGGAGTGTTGTTCTCTCAATGAACTCACCCTCCCCCCATTATGCATAAATTGATCAACTCTTTCACATTAACCATTTTTTATGGTACTTGTGCTTCAAAAACGAGTTTTGGTCATGGGCCCAAGGATAATTCTTTGCGGTGCCATACCAATTGACTCAAACATAGGTGGCTCTGGCCACCTCCCTCTCTCTGGAGAGGTTGTGTTTCGTGTTTGGTCCTTGTTGTCTTTTGCCTTTTTCTTCGAGCCGAGCTTGTGTTTGAGTTGCGTCGTGTGTTTTCTCCTTTGTGTGTCCGGTTGCTCGAAGGTTGCATTGCAAAGGCCGTGTTCTTCTCTTTTTGCGAAACTTTCACTTTCTTGGGGTTATGGTACTACCATGGCAAGCCACGGCACTACCGCAGGAGGTGGGTTGCTTTGTGCGTGCACAACTGCATCCTAGGCACGGTACAACCGCTTCCATCACGGCAGTAATTTTTTACTGCCACTGGAAGAGTGGTACTTCCGCCCGGGCGGTACTACCGCGCCGTCGCGAGCGGGTGGGGGTTAAGAGCGGGGCAGGGGAGTTCCAACTCCCCATACCCATTCATCTCTTTTCCCCACCTCATCTCTCTCTCTCCTGCCCAAGAACGACGCTGGAGGACCTTGCCGGATCTCCACCTATGGCCGCTATCCTCGCATTCCGACCGGTGGGATCATTCCCCACCTCGCCCTCTTGCCATGGACCCCGGTATTTCCCCAAGTCCTTCTCCTTTTGTTCTGTTCTTGTGCTTCTAGGTCTTGGGGAGATGCATGTGTAGTTCGTGTGATTTTTGGCTAAATCTTTGCAAGAGGGGATTGTAGGAGAGTTCTAGTGCAGTAGGCATGCTATTTGGAGTGATGCAACAGTATAGTTTCATCAACGGTAGTACCGATTTATTATTGCGGATGTTTTTAGGTCTGGATCTGTTGTTCGTGGGGATTTCAAACCCACGCGGTACAACTCCTCCTGGAGCGGTACTACCGCATGCTCGCCGTCCCCGTGCGGTACTACCGCTCCGCTGGAGCGGTACTACCACCAGGGGCGTGGAAGTAAAAAAAATTACTTCCGCTCCAGGCGCGGTACTACCATGCCACCCTGGCACAGTACTACCGCGGCTAGAGAGGATGTAATTTTTTACATCCGTAAGCCGGTCCGGTACTACCATAGAATTGCTATGCTGTTTTGTCCTTCCAAATCTCGTGTTTGC
Organism: Aegilops umbellulata; assembly: GCA_032464435.1. NCBI lineage: Eukaryota > Viridiplantae > Streptophyta > Magnoliopsida > Poales > Poaceae > Aegilops > Aegilops umbellulata. Next base: position 217,718,669 of record CP136055.1, read on the forward strand.
TTGTTTCATTTGGTTTCGGCCCTCGTCTTTGCAATAATCCTTCTCGGTTTTTCTCGTGTTTGTGTTGTGTGTCATAGGTGGTGGCTCCAGTTCCAATGTCTGTCGTTCGAATCCCAGCCGTGACATGGGCTCGAAGCCCCTGCGCAACCAAGAGGAGGCTCCAGAGGGCTCCAGTGCCCCCCAATGCAGAACCAAGTCCACCGCCACCAAGACCAAGGAGCCCTCAATGGGCATGCATGAGATACCTCTAGCCGAGTTTATCACTCGCAGGAAGATCAACCCCTATGTGAAGCCCCGTGAGAGTTTCAGAGGGAATGATTTGTTTTGGACCAAGCAACAGAATATTATCTACCTGGATGTGATCAAGGCCAAGCAAAACATCTACATGGACGTGCACTGGATTGACATGGTTCATATGAGGAAGGATAAACACCGAGAATATTTTGGTGAGGCTTTGGACCTGGTGGAGCAATTTGGCATTGAGGACTTGCTCACGTTTCACTTGGACTATGACCCAGAGATTGTGGCTCAGTTCTTTGCGCCGGTCCACTTCCATACTGATGAGGAACGGACCATGACGTGGATGACAAATGGGCAAAGGATGACTGCTAAGTGGAAGGAGTTCATGGAGCTGCTGCATGTTCGGGATGAGGGGCTCAATGGGCCCGTTGGCGTCCGCCCTCATGCCAACCCCGAGTTGGCAGCAAGAACAAGCTTCAGCCGTACCTTGTTGAGAAGAAGCTTGACACTGACAAGAAGACCTGGGTGCTGAATCCATTCCTTGACATCATGCCCCGGATCTTCCGCAACTCCCTCCTTCCGCGCATCAGTGACAAGGATAAGGTGCATGCTTATCTTGTGGACATGATGCTCATCTGTGAGAAGGCACGTCTCCAACAGACGAAGCCACTTGATGTCTCACATATCATGTGGTGTGAGCTGCAGTTTGCTGTGTTCAACCATAAGGTACCCATCTATGGACCTTACCTGCATCTCTTGATCTCAAGGACTTGGGAGCAGCTCTATCCCAATGAAGAGTTTGTTGCCCCCAACTGAATTCGTCATGAGCCCATCAAGCTACGCATCAAGAGCAAGTGGGCTAACACCACTACCTGGGCTGAGGCAGAGGCTGCTAGGATGGAGGTGAATGAGGATGAGATCGAGGAGGAGGAGGCGGATGAGGAAAGTTATGATGGATCCTCTCCTCCATCTTCTGAGCCCACTTGGGCTAAGAAGCCGAAGAACAATATGAAGGCTCTGTTCTGCATGCAGGCTAAGGGGCAGTACAAGTCCCATGTTGCTCAGAAGGAGAGTCGCCGGCGCGACAAGAGGATCTTGAGGACATTCGGCGAGCACGTGTCGAACGGGTCCGAGAGGGTCATCACTCCTGAGGCTGCCTGGATGGCGAAGCAGGGCTACCAGTGGACTGAGTCAGAGGAGGAGACCATTCCCGCTGCCGAGACCGACGAGGAGCGTGATGAGTGATCACTGCAGCTGAGCTACCACCTGTGTCGTAGGTGCCCTCTCTGCCTTTTTGATGTCTCGATGCCAAAGGGGGAGAGCGTGTAGGATTTGCGAGTCTTGTGTCGTGTCTTGTTCCTCTTTGTGCCTTTTTCGCTTTGCTTTCGTTCTGTTCAATCTCGTTTGCTTTGGATCACTGGTCTGTGTGTTCGTGTGAGACTATCATATGGTGTAAGACATATGTCATCAGCTTATCTTACTATCTTATCATATTGTCTAGTATGCTTAGTAGATTGTGAGCCTATTATGCTATGTGCCATTTTCACTTCATGCTCAATTCTATACCTTGGCATGCTCATTGTCATTCATATTATTGCAAGGATTACCTTGTTTATAAAATATAGGGGGAGTGTTGATCCTAGTATGTGCGCCGTGCAGTCCAAAGCATTTCTCTAGAGAGCACACATCTAGGGGGAGCCCGTCTATATTTTATAGATTTTGGGTTTGCTTATGTTTCATTTTATATTGTCATCAATCTACCAAAAAGGGGGAGATTGTAAGGGCATGTTTCTCCCTAAGTGGTTTTGGAGATTGATGACAATGCTTTTGCGGACTAATCGTGTGCATTGAGCATTTCAAATATCTCATGTCTCGGCACAAGACGATTCGGTGCCCCTCGGAGCCTATCGAAGACCGCATTTCTCTATGTCTCTTTTCGGTGGATTTGAGTCATTGGAAAGCCGTACTATTAAGAGGGGGTCCGCTTTGGAAAGGTTAGTGTCGGTGTCAAAACCGGCGGATCACGGGTAGGGGGTCCCGAACTGTGCTTCTAGGCGGATGGTAGCAGGAGACAAGGGATACGATGTTTTTACCCAGGTTCGGGCCCTCTCGATGGAGGTAAAACCCTACTCCTGCTTGATTAATATTGATGATATGGGTAGTACAAGAGTGGATCTACCACGAGATCTGAGAGGCTAAACCCTAGAAGCTAGCCTATGGTATGATTGTTGTTCGTCCTATGGACTAAAAAACCCCCCGGTTTATATAGACACCGGAGAGGGCTAGGGTTACACAGAGTCGGTTACAATGGAAGGAGATCTACATATCCGTATTGCCAAGCTTGCCTTCCACGCCAAGGAAAGTCCCATCCGGACATGGGACGAAGTCTTCAATCTTGTATCTTCATAGTCCAAGAGTCCAGCCAATGGTATAGTCTGGCTATCCGGACACCCCCTAATCCAGGACGACTCCGGCGCGCAGATTGTCTTCGGCATTGCAAGGCGGGTTCCTCCTCCGAATATTTCATAGAAGATTTTGAACACAAGGATAGTGTCCGGCTCTGCAAAATAAGTTACACATATACCGCAGAGAGAATAATATTTACACAAATCTAATCCGCTGACGTATTCCGTAGCATGACATCACACCACAGCCAAGCCTTTATTCGAATCGTTTTTACTGTCCCACCTCAGCGCGTTTAGCGAGGCGGTTTCCTTGGCACGTCTTGCCGAAGCAAAGATCGTGTCCCCTTATCCCGGGATTCTCATCCATACGGGCGTGGGTAACCCAACCGCACCATTGATTACGATGCTTGGGAGATAAGCGAGTTTTACCAGGCTGGTGGGGACACGCAGTTTCGTCCGCCCATATAAGGGGATAAGGATCCACCTTTTCATCCACGCCTTCTTCCTCCTTTGCTCATCCATTTCTGCGCACTCGAGCTCCAGCGCCCAAGTCTGCATTCCCCACCTCAACCTTCTCTAGCCATGTCCGGAGCGGGAGGCAAGTGGATGGTCTCCTCCGTCACGGAGGGACACATCAAGAAGCTGAGGAGAGCCGGATACTTGTCTGACGACATCGCGCACCGGCTCCCAGACGAGGGGCAGCTCATCCCCACCCCCAGGCCCCATGAGAGGGTGGTGTTCCTCACCCATTTCCTCCGTGGACTAGGCTTCCCTCTCCACCCATTTGTCCGGGGGCTCATGTTCTACTATGGCCTGGACTTCCACGATCTGGCCCCGAACTTCATCCTCAACATCTCGGCGTTTATCGTCGTGTGTGAGGCTTTCCTCTGCAGCCAGCCCCACTTCGGCTTATGGCTGAAGACCTTCAATGTCAAGCCGAAGGTAGTGGGCGGCCGCCATGCGGAGTGTGGAGGCGCCATGGTGGGCAAGATGCCCAACGTCCTATGGCTCGAGGGCTCCTTCGTGGAGACCATAAAGGGGTGGCAATCGGGGTGGTTCTACATCATTGAGCCGTGTGACCCTGAATGGGTCGCAGCCCCCGAGTTCCGATCTGGAATCCCTACGCAGCTCACCTCCTGGAAAGAGAAGGGCCTGCCGTGGGGTAAAAAATGAGAGCTGACCGGACTCCAAACATGCGTCCAAAACCTGGTGAGCAAGAAGCTCAAACTCGTCAACGTAGTCCAGGTCATGCTCATCCGCCGGATCCTCCCGTGCCAACAACAGGCTTTTAGTTTGTGGGAGTTCGACCCGGCCCAACACCGAACTCTGAGCAGGCTCTTCGACACAACGTACGAAGACGCCTGGAAGGTGCTATTCAAGGGCGCCGAGGCTCCCGCATCTGCTACCGAGGATTGCAGATTCAGCGCGCAGCGCCAAGCCAACGCGGTAAGCCGTTTTTACCTCTTACAGGATATTTGTCTATCATAGTTTGACTCTATGCGGGATCTAAGCCCCCGTGCCTTTGACAGGACTGGCAGAGGACGGCCGAACAGATCAACTGTCTGGCTCCTTTGCCCGACGACCCAACGGACGCCCGCTTGGCGGAGCTGCTGGTTCCGGCACCTTAGGCGGTGCCGGAGAACAAGGCCACAGGAACCCGGAAGAGTTCCCGGCGCCCGGTGGAGTCAGACTCATCATCCGAT